>JAKSZU010000001.1:14598099-16018099 GCA_026018925.1 Tupaia tana
CTACCTCTCACATGTGCCTTGAAACAGTCCCATCACTCACTGAATGGAAAGCAATGAAAATGAGGAACACTTAAGGAGGAAAGCAGAAGCATTTCCCGCCTCCATCACCAGTACAATGCCTCAGTAGCTCCCTCTTTTCTCTTCACATGTGGTGCAGCCCTGTGAGAGGACTACGCACTCTCCCCCACATTGGTCCTTATGATTTGATCTATTTCGTCTGCCAATGACATTGTCATTTTCTGCCAGAACATAGGATTTGTTACCCTCTGTGGAAACCAAAACAAGCATTTACCAGTAAAAGCCAAAAAACCCAAGGTAGGAGGGATCACATCTTCAAACCTGATAAAATTGATGGAGTGTCCCCATTATCCACAGTTTCACTTTCCACATTTTCAGTGAACTGTGGTATTGTACAATAAGATATTATAAGAGATGAGACCAGCACTTGGCATAATGGCTAAGTGGCTGGACTCCCATGTAGTCCACTGTAGTTCGAGTCCTGGACCTGGTGACTTAAACTCATGCCAGGTACATGTGCGTGCGTGCCCAAGACGCCGAGAGGAGAATGGAGGAGAAGGGATTGTGGTGTGGCCATCCCTCCTGAAGGTGATTTTTTGCTTTCTATCTCTTTGTCTCTTTCTGTCTTTCTGGTGTGCGTATGTACCTTATAGCAAAAACCTGTCAAAAAAAAGAGTATATATAAAGTTCTGTATTCGCTGCAATTTCAGACATCCATGGGGGTTCTCAGAACATATCTTGGACAACTGTACTTATCTTGGGTGTCTCATGTCTTCTCACTTCAAAGAATAATTATGATAAGAGCAAAAACTAAATTAATTGAAGTGTCATGTACCTATAGGGCTAATTGATGCTCAAACTTTTGTGGCAATTATTTGTTACTCTTCGCATTGCCTATAATGCATGCTATTATATCCACTACAAAATGGAATTATTTGGGACCAGGCAGTGGCATGGTGGTTAAGGTGACTGGATCCCACATGGCAGAACGTGCTGTTTGAGTCCCAGATTTGGCAGGCTGAGAGACATGCCTGGCATGTGTTTGTGCACTCTGAAGATCCTCAAAAGAAGAGGGAATGGAGTATCAGGGAATTGGTGACTATTCCCATAGGAGAATGTTTCTCCTTTTCTCTCTGTTTCTCTCTGGTGAGTGCACACGTCTCTGGCAAACTTAAAAAAAAAAAAAAGACAGAATTATTTGAACAATCAACTTTATCCAAGTTATTCATCCTAAGGTTATTTTATTATTCAATAGGCCTTATGATAAACTTTCAAGATTTGATCTTAGGGAAGAGATTAAATGAAAATGCCATATTTAGTCTCCTACAAAGTTCACAGATAGTAGCTTCTTTTTCACCCATGTAATGTTTGAGAGCTCAAGATGATTTATTTTTAATTTTTTTCCATAAAGTACATGCACTTGCCAGAAAGACAGAGAGAGGAAGTGATAAATCACACCCCAGGGGTGATGGCCACACCACCATCCCTTCTCTTCCATTCTCCTCTTGGGATTTTGAGCACACACTCATGCACCTGGTATGGTTTTCAAGCCCCTGGGTCTGGGACTCAAAGCATAGTCAGACAAGTGAGAATCCAGTGCCTTAACCACCATGCCAGCTGCTGGCCCACAAAATGATTATGTTAAACTAGGATGATAGAACATGCTGGTTTCGCCTGCTGATGAGTAAAGAATAAAACCAAGGCCAGGCTGGTATGGCTCAAGGTGAAAGAAGGTGGAGGAGATATGGCTGACTCCATTCACGTGAATGAAGGTGATCCCTGTAGTTGGGCTGAAGTCAAAGGGCCCTGTCAGTGGGTACCAATCAATGGTGTCTGTTTAAGAAAACAACCAGGAAGCTGAAGGTGAAGGTTAGAGTGAAGGTAAAGAGATTGCAACCAAGTATACTTCTGGAGAAAAAAAAATTCATGACTTGGGATAACTTGTTTGAGAAAGATCATTACTCTTCCCCTATTCTACTGGCTAGAAGTCAGGGTGGGCTTCTGAAGCTGCAGTGAGAGTGGGGCGAGCTGCAGTTCAGACAGGTTGGGAGGCTCCTTGTTCTGTATTTGTCTATTTAACACCATTCATCACAGGGCCAATTATTAATAAATTAACCTGATTTTCTTACTGTCCTATATTCTTGATGCTCTGGCACCTGTGACTTTGCCATCTGGTAAAGAGACTGCCCTTCACAGGACTAGCCAATTTTCAGAGAGCAAAGGGCTTCCCTGACACCTGCCTTTCATATGTCAACTCATCCACTGGAGCTCACACCCCTACGTAATGTCAGTGTCCAGCAAGACTGCCTGTTTAGCCAGTAGGAACAAGGGACAGAATTTAAATACAGAGAACTGTCTGAAGAATGTTTTACCCTTTCCAAGTCCAAGTCTTCTTTCATTCAATAGTAACTGTTCATTTCAATTTCATGCCTCAGTCTATAAACACATACTTACCAAGCTAAGTGCTGTGAATGCTGAAAACAGAGGCAAAGCATTGTTTTTATTTTTTAAATTTTTTTGTTAGGATTTTTATTTATTTATTTTAACTTTTTTTATACATTCAATCACCGTATATCACTACAGCTTACAAAATGAATTTTCCCAGCATGAATGTGCTGTGTATTAGTCCAGTTAAAGATACTATCAGACACATTATCATCAACAGGTAATTTTCCATTTTTGTGTTCCTTAAATGTTTTGCTTCTCTCTTTTTCCCCTTGATTCCCTTCCTCTAACCCTCCCCTGTTTCCTACCCTCCTCCTACACTGTCTCTGGTATCCACAGTTGCCCTCCATGCTTTTATATCTTCCAGTATTTCAGTTTCTGCCATAAACTGTGTGTATTTTGTATATATTAAGTGGGAACATATGTCTCTCTTGCACAATCTGACTGGCTTTGTTTAGCAGTAAATCCTCCATATTTGTCCACTTTCTATCAAATGCCGGTGTCTTTTTTATGGCTGAGTAGTATTCCATAGCATATATGTGCCACACTTTTTCAATCTATTCATCTGTTCATAGACACTTGGGTTGGTTCTATGTCTTAGCAATTGTGAATAATGTCACAATCAACATGGATTTGCAAGAACGTTTCTGACTGAGTGTATTCCCTCTTTGGGGGTAGATACCCAGCAGTGGAATTGCTGGGTAATATGCAAGTCCTATTTGAGAGTATTTGAGGAACCTCCATATTGTTTTCCATAGTGACTGTACTAATTTACATTCCCACCAATAGTGTGGGAGAATCCCCATTTTTATTCTTAAAGTTTACACAATCCAGCTAGTAGTAACACAACCTGTGTTAGTCTGGGTCTCCTAGAAGTAGAAGCCAAGATGGAATTAAAAGTGCAAGAAATAGATTGTGAATATCTTGTATTCGTGCACACTGTGTGAGAAAGGGCATTGACTGTCTTTGCCCCAGAATATCTTTCCATGCATGCTTACGTAGTGAACAACCTTGGGCAATGAAGGCTGCATATGAAGGAATTCCAGAGCACAGGACAAGTTGTTTACTGTCCAGTGAGATAAGGGTCATCTCTCCCTTCAGGGAAAAGGTAAAGCAGGCTAATCACTCACTATACAAGTTTTATATTCCCTAAGCTTGGAGATCCTCTTCCATAAAAGCAAACAAAAACAAAAACAATCCTCCCTTTCATGTTGTGTGTGAGAGAGTATCATCTGGACTTCTTAATGTCCTCCTGTGAGATTTGGACTTATAACTAGAGCAAAGCCTATACTCTGACTATTGCTAGTGCTGTGAGCAGAAATCTACCCTTTGTCTCTCACCCAAGAGCTTTTTGTCTTCAGCCAGTATCCAGGATATTTTGTAGGCTAATTTTCTAGCTTACAAGCATGGTAAGAAATCTCAGAACTTCTAGAATTCTTTTTATTTTATTTATTTAAAATTTTAAATTAATTTATTTATTTTACATTCTTTCACTGAACATCATCACAGCAAGAACTTCTAGAATTCTTGACAAAATGCCTGGAGAGGATGTTAGGAATTAGTTGGAATGGCTGTTGGACCATAAAACAGGTCTGACGCTCATATGGGAGACATGTAAGGAAAGAAGACTGAGTAGAAGAATCTTTAATAGTGTGTTGTTATAAGAAAATTTCAGCAAGTTTTATGGGGAGTACTCTAACCACTGTCACTCTACAGAGTTGACCCACATCTCATGAAAATAGCTTATTAGTACCTCTGTTGTACTCAGTCATTGGCTGGGAGCAACCTGTGGAAAGCCTGGCCTTGGAACAAAAGTGATGGTGTCCTGAACATAGCAACTGACATGTCAATCAGGTACCTTTTTACGGTGAGAGATCTGAGAGGAACATTTTCAAGGCTACCACATCAATGAAAAGTACTGTGACTCTCAAAATTCTTTTTTAAAAAAGGGTTGTTGGAATCAGCAGATGGCATAGTGGTTATGTTGCTGGCTTCCCATGTAATCAACCGTGGTTCAAGTCTTAGACTTTGTGGCTTAAAACTCACTCCAGGTACGTATGTGTGTGTGCCCAAAATCTCAAGAGGAGAATGAAGGAGAAGGGATTGTAGTATGACCATCCTCCCTGGGGGGGGTAATTACTCACTTCCTGTCTCTCTGTCTCTCCAGTGAGCACACATACCCTACAGCAAAAATCTCTCTCTAAAAATAATTAATAATAATAATAATAATGATAATAATAATAAAATAAATAAGTAAGTAAGTAAATTTGAAAAAGGATTGTTCACACCATAAAATGTTCAGAAAGTTTAGTACAGGAATTGTAAAAGTTAGATTGAAGAAAGTATCGGCAGGACTCTTGGATATAAACATTTGAAACCCAGTTTATAGTACTGTATGAAATAAATAAATAAATAAAAGGAGTTTATGGCTTCATGTAATTGAAAAGTCAAAGGTGACAGCAATATCTTCCAGGAGTAGATGGACTGAGAGATGAGATAATGTCTCTCATTCCATCTTCAGCTCTGTTTCCCTCTTTATTAGCTTTTCCTCAGGCAGATCACACATGTGGCTCTCTAGACATATATTTTCCCTATAGTTATTATCACCAGAGAAAAGAGAGACTCTCCTCCCTGTTGGTATCAGAAAAGTTCTCAGACTGGCACTCATTAGTGCAACTGAGTTAAACCCTTTTCCTGAGCCAGTTTCTTGACTTGAAAGACAATGTTCTCTGATTGGTCAGCCTCAGCCACCTGCTTAGCCATATGCCAGGAGCAGTGAGTTATGTCTAATCCTTAACAGTCCAGCCATGGGACCGACCAGCAGTTGGCATAATGGCTATGTCACTGAACTCCTATGTAGTTGACCATGGTTCGAGTCTCAGACCCAGGGGCTTAAACTCATGCTGGGCGCATATGCTGCATGCCCAAGATCCTGAGAGGAGAATAGAGAAGAAGGGATTGCGGCGTGGCCATTCCCCCGGGGGATGATTTCTCGCTTTCTGTCTCTCTGTCTCTCTGTCTCTCTGGTGAGGACACATGCCCTATAGGGAAAAACCTCTCCAAAAATCAAACAAACAAACAAACAAACAAACAAACAAAACAAAACAGTCCAACCATGAGGTAGAGTGATACCTGCTAAGCGGGAATCCTATTGGCTCAAGAAAGGTGCCTTCCCAAAGCTTCAGTGGCAGTAACGATTTTTTAGGTGGGTTGATATTGGTTGAAAAAGCTCAGATGTTTGGCAATTGGCTGAGAATACAGAGCTGAAGAAAGGTGCTGACATAGAAAGCAGGTGAATTTAACAGAGCAGTGTAGAATTTTGGGTGCTCTCAGGCAGGATAGAGCCCACAGACTGTGCTTAGATATTTCCTACACTGCTTGTTACTCTTTCTATGAGATTTTAGACACCAGCATTTAGCTTCTGACCACATGTCTCTAAGAATAGAAGTTATGTTGGAACATGAAAACATGACTACACAATATGACTTTTAGGAATTCAGACAGAAGAGACACCATGGAGTCTATCTTCAGTTAGATCATTCTTTGGGGACAGAAGTGTTTCAATACTTGTTTTCCAGAATGTTTTAGTTCATAATTAGTTTGTTTCTGTGAAGTCTGTCCTCAAATCTATGATATTGTATAGCAGTTTTTGGTCCCCAAGTTGGTTTGTTCTGATTCTTTCTCCCTTTAAAGTTCATGGTGTTAACTAACCTAGTGAATAAAACCCCGAGTAGCTTCCTTTACCCTGTATCTTCCTAGACCAGTGATGTCAGTATTTGTTTTCTAACTCATGTGGAGAGGAACAGTGGTATTGAGTAAGATGTGATGGTTCACTTTAGATGTCAACATGACTGAATTAAGGAATACCTAGAAAACTGGTAAAGCATTATTCTGGTTGTGTCTATGAAAGTGTTTGTGGAAGAGGTTGGCATGAGAGTCAGTGGACTGAGTAGGGAAGATTTGCTCAGTGTGAGTAGGCATGATTCAATAGACAGGAGACTCAGAACAAAAAGGCAGAGAAAAGGTGATTCTCTCTCTCTTGGAGCTAGGACATTTTTCTTTCTATCCTTGGACGCTAGAACTTTCGAGTTCTAGTCTTTGAATACTAGGACTTACACTAGGTACCTTTCATGTTCTCAGGTCTTTGGTCTTGGACTGAGAGTTAAATCATTGGGTTCCCTGGTTCTGAGATATTCAGACTTGAACTGAGCCACATTGCAATCATCCCCAGTCTTCAGCTTACAGACAATGTCATGGGACTTGTTAGCATCCATTATCACATGAGCCAAATGCTCTAATGGATCATTATATATCTCTATCTCTATATATACTACTGGTTCTGTCTCTCTGACTGATACAGAATGATAGAAGTTAGACTATCGGGGCCAGCAAGTGATGTGGTGATTAAGGTGCTGGACTCCCATATGGACAGCCATGGTTTGAGTCCCGGACCTGGCGACTTGTTTTCTCACTTTCCCTCTCTGTCTCTCAGTCTTTCTCTGGTGAGTGCATGTGCTGGATTGCAAATTAAAATATAATGGTGATACAGAGTAAAATTAAATAAATAAAATAATTCTTTTTTTAAGATATATTTTCTCTATAGGGTGCATGAGCTCACCAGAGAGTCAGAAAAAGAGACAGAGAGACTGAAAGTGAGAAATCACCACCCCACCACCAGGAAGGATGGCCATGCCATGCCGCAATCCCTTTTCTTCCATTCTCCTCTCTGGATTTTGGGCACACACACACACACACACACGTGCCCAGCATGAGTATTAAGCTGCCAGGTCTCGGACTTGAACCATGGTTGACTACATGGGAGTTCAGCAACATAACCATTAGACCATCTGCTGGTCCCTATAATGATTCTTAGAAATAACGAAGTTAGGCTACCTGGGTTCTGGATTGTAACTGTTGTGTTTCTTAGGCAAACCCTTTTGTCTCTTGAGGAAAATAGGTATAATAATCCATTTTTTATATAAGTATTAAGCCAGCAAATGAGATAATGCATGTGAAACTATGCCCAGATAAAAGTAGATGTGCATTATCACATCGTTCTCAGGGATGGGAACATCAGGCCAAAAGTGAACATACAAGTATCATGGGATAATTGAGTCAATGATTTTGTTTCTTTCAAATCAAAGCACACAGTATAGAATCTCCTTTGTCTACACCTGGGATGACATCTGTCATTCAGTGTATTCCAACACAGTAGTTGGGTTTTCATAAATCAGAACTCAGCAAACCTGGAAATATCTACCAGTGATTCCAGGAAAGGGCCCACTTATAATCTCTTCTCTTTGTTTCTGTAATTGTCAGTCTCTAATTTATTTTCTCTGAGAAAGAGCTTATCTCACCATCAACTCATTAGTGGCTTAATATGGGATAAGCCGATTATAGTCAATCTGAATAGTGCATGGAATGTCACACTGCGGCACAATCAAGCTAATAATACCTTTAGAGAATATTTCCCCTCAGCCTATCATTTCAGCTGATCCTGTTAAATTTGAAGTATACGAACATCTTCAGCACTTCTTTCCACACTGCTCCTGTGATATTTAAAAAAAAAAAAAAAGATAATAAAAGTAAAAGGAAAGCAGATAGAGAGAGAAAAGGTAACAAAACCATAAGTTTACAAAGAAAGAAAATGTAATTGCACATTACCACTTGGGTTTCTACTTGTTACTTGATAGAACTACCTGAGATTCAGTTCAAAAATATATAAATATATATGAAAGTATGAAGTCCTTTTAGCAAAGGGTGTAGGAATTAGTTGATGAAAGTAACCAAATTGGAAACAAAGAAGATTCATACCAAGTACCCAGGGAGGACTGGAAGAATTTGAAACCCATTTGAATCCTTTCCTTTTAGCCTGTCTCTAAGAGGTTAAAACATCTGGTGAATCATGTCAAAGTTTCAATCATTCATCCTCGTGCTTTGTTTTTATGCTTCTAGACTCTGGGTTGACTGAACTTTTCTTTTCTTTAATCAAATCAACAGGATGTTTTTGGCTTCCTCCAAAACCAGCTTTAGTTTAAGTAGTACATATCATCATCCTAATTGTACCCTCACTTAGCCTGGGTACATTTTGTTTTTGTTTTAATTTCTGTTAAATCTATGTAACCCATAGATTTAAAATATTGGGTCACTGGAAAAGTCATGACAGATTTGTGCATAGGAAATACAACATGACTTTTCTGGCAACCCAATAGTTTGGAATGCTTTGTGATACTTTTGAACATTAATATGAAAGTATTAATAAATAAAATAAGTCAGATAAATAAAATCAACTTGACTATTTTACTGTTTTCTAGAAGTCACCTTAGATTTTATCTACCAAGAAAGGGAAGTTGAGAGGGTTAGAGAACGATGTTAAATAATCACACAGCCAGTGCTCAGCAAAGATCCTCGGATGTAAAGACAGCTGGCACCAACAGAAATTTTAACTGTGTGTAATGAGAACACACAATTTATATAATTTATGCATTCCTCGGTTTTTGAGTCCATAGGAATTTGGTCTGGTTTTATGTTATTTTCAAATATACTTTTCATTCTTATCTGGAGAGGCTTCTGGGCAACTTAATGACTGGAGAAGTTTAAAAAAGAGATGAAGAGAAATCATGAAGACATAGTGGTTTAATGAAATAATTTTTAGGAGAGAAATCAAACCTCAAAACAGACAAAAACAACTTCTACCATTCTCAGTATATGACAGAAAACAGCTGAAAAATTTTAGAATAACATTTCATACTTGACTCTTCTGTGAAGTGTTCAAGGGGTCTGCCTAGCATATAAGTCAGAAATGCATGCTGCTCTCTTAGGGTGCTTCTGCTGGTTGGTTTTAAAGAAATAAAAGATTAAGGGACCAGCAGTTAGCGTAATGGCTATGATGCTGAACTTCCACGTGGTCGATTGTGGTTCGCGACCCGGACCCGGTGGCTTAAAACTCACGCCGGGCGCGTGTGCATGTGTGCCCAAGATCCTGAGAGGAGAATGGAGAAGGGATTGCGGTGTGGTCATCCTCCCTGGGGGGTGATTTCTTGCTTTCTGTCTCTCTGTCTCATCTGTCTGGCAACCGCACACGCCCTATAGCAAAAACCTCTCCAAAAAAAAAAAAAAAAAAAGAAAAGAAATAAAAGATTACGAGAGAATAAACTACTATTTTTGTGCAACTTTCCTCATTTTGAAAGGCAGATGAATTATGATTTTTTAAATTTGGATTCTTTTATAAACATTTGAGGCAAAGTGGCTGAATATTTTATATTTATGTTGAGAGACCCATGTCCAAACAAGATAACTAAATGTTTTCACCAAAAATAGAATCTATGCTTGCAAAAATCTCTTCAATGCTCAGATCAGTTGCTAACATAAAAATTAAAGTCCACTTTGGTGCTACTTGGTCAGATATGAGATTTTATTTATTTATTTTCTGGAGTTGACTTTGTAGATGTTTCTACTGCTCTAAGCATATTTATTGGGACTCTGCAATGATGCTATATCAATGACTAGAAGGTGCCAGGCACTGTTCTGCGCATTGTGCATGTATTATCGCTTAGTTAATCCTCACAACAAGCCTATGAAATAGGAGCTATTATTAACTTCACTGAACAGAGGCAAAACTGGAGCTCAGAGAGGTTAAGCAAATTGCTTAAATTTTAATAATTTCATTTTGAGATTAACAGTATTTATTAAAAAAGTATATTTGTACATACCTAAACATACACTTTTTTTTTTTTGCAGGAACTTTGAAAAAGGTAGTATATTTTAAAAAGAGAAAGAAACAACTTTATTGAGAATGCCATTTCCCTGAGATAGTTACCATTGATTTTTTGATACATGGACCTATGTACATATACACACGTATTTAAACACATCCACATTTAAAACTATCAACATATCATTAAACGTATCAATAAATTTGTTGACAACTTCTGTCAAATCATTATACATTTTCATATAGCAGAAATAAGCAAACAAACTCTTTCTGTAAAGGGCCAGCTGCTAAAAACCTTACAATTCATGGGCAATGCAATCTTTGTCACAGTTACTTATCTCTAAGAAAGCAGCCACACTCAGATGAGTAGGTGTTATTGTGTTCTAATAAAACTTTATTTACAAACTAGGCAGTGGGAAATATTTAGCTCATAGACTATGATTTGCTTATTCTTATTCTGTTCATCATGTGTTTAATGATACTCAGGATAGTTGATCACATTGTTGTATTTGATATATTTATGTCTTTATTGAATTTGTGCCTGTTTAGTAACAATATTGTGATGAAAATTATTGTAACTGAAATTTAGTATCTGCGTACTAGATCTTTCTCAAGATAATTTCTCAGAAATGAATTTTGTTGTCAAATGGGAAGTTTTGTTTTGTTTTTGTGCTGAATATGTACTGCCAAATTACTGTCTACAAAATTATAATTTATATTCTCATCAATGGTATAAAAAAGGGAGTCTTTATTCCATTGCTAACAATATCTAAGATGAGATTTTAAAAATCTCTTTACCAATAATTGCTAGACAAAACTAATATCAAAATACATTTTTGAATTTGCATTTTGATGGATTATTATTCAGCTTGATCATATTATGTCTTCTTTATATGATTAATATTTATCAATAGTCAGTTATTTTTTCAGGTCAACATAATTTTAAATATGATATAAATATGCAAACATTTAGTTTTATACATGAAATGACATATCCATCAATACATAAACTATTAGATTAACAAAGAAGTGCTATTGAAACTGTCCCTGTAAGTCCCTGTTCACCACTATAATAGTAAAATAAATTGTTTCTTTTCTAATTTTGCTTTGAGTCTTGCTTAGAGAATAAGAAGTTCTTTCTTGATATTTTCTACTCTTCTCCCTCACTTGGTCCTCCATATGGAATATACACTTTATATCATTTACTGGAAGGCGAAATTCTGACACTCTTTTTATCTGGGATTCTCCACAGGGTAAGATAGATGCACTAAAGGTCAGAGACATTGTTATGGGTTGAACTGTGTCTCCCAAAAACATATGTGAAGGTGATCTTATTTGGACATGGGGTCTTTGCAGATATTAAGATGAGGTCAACAGTGTGACTCTAAACCAATTTGACTGTTCTTTTTATAAGAAGTGAAGACAGAGACATAGAGGAGACAGCTATGTAGAGACAGAGATAGAGATTAGAGCTATGTAGCCACAAGTGAGGGAACACTTAAGGCTACCAGAAGCTGAGAAAGTCCCTTAAGAAATTTCGGAGGCAGCATGGCCCTGTTCACATCTTGCTTTGGACTTCTAGTCTCCAAAACCATGATAAGTTTTATTGTTTTAAATCATCCAGTTGTGATATTTTGTTCTGGAAATCCCAGGAAACGCATTTAGGCATGAATGACCAACTTTTTCGGAGGTGGACAATCCACAGGTTTACCACTCTTCTCTGTTTTAAGAGAAGCTCTAATCAGAACCAGCTCTTCTCCCTGATGGTGGATCTGCCTGTGGCCAGTAGATTGCTTATTTGAGGAGAGAAGGAAGAGGAATCTCTTTGGGCTTTGACTTTAAACCTTGCCATGCCAACATTAGAGTGATATATTTTTTATCTCCTCTGCCCTTGCTTTCTAAAATCTTCACAGATGGTGAATAGAATTGGAAGCCTATAGAAAGACATGGGGATTCTGGCATTTGGTGACCAAGATGATGCCTGGGGACTGGCATTTGGTGACTAAGATGACACCTGGGAATGGCTAGCTCCTTGTTTTGGTTGTGGATTTCAGTGTCCAGTGGGTGTGCAGAGGATGTAGACCAGGTTTCAACAAGCATTTCTTCAGGGCTAATATTTACCAAAGAAGGCATGCTTTGTCACCTCTGGTAAGGGAGCTTCTCAGCTTTATTGAGGTCTAAGTGACAAATAAGAACTGCATTTAAGGTGTACAATGTTACGATTTTATACAGGTATATGCTATGAAGTGATTACCACAGTCAAGCAACTTAACATATTAATTCCAGGACCAGATAGTGGCACAGTGGTGAAAAGTGATACCCTGTGAGACTGACCCACATAGGAAGGTTCCAGGGTTGCATCTGGAGACCTCGCTGAGTATTCTGGGCATGCATGTCCATGATCCAGGGCTGGCTGAAGACGAGGAGCAAATCACAGCATTGGGACCCTGTTGAGGGAGCTCTCTCTTTCTCTCCCCCTCTCTTTCTCATGGAAGAAATAAATAAACCTAATTTTAAAAAAGAAATCTGCCCTTTACAACAACATGGATGAACCGAGAGGATATTATGCTAAGTGCAGGAAGCCAGACACAGAAAGAAAATTACTTCTTGATCACATTTCTATGTAGAATCTAAAAGGTCACATTCCTAGAAGCAGAGAGTGAAATGGTGTGGCCAAAAGTAGAGTAGGAGAGGGAATGGGGAGTCACTGATATCTTCATTTGTTCATCCTACAACACTTAAGTAGTACAGATATCTCTTTGAGATACTGACTTTGTTTTCTTTGGATACATACCCAGAAATGGGATTACTTAACCTTATGGTAGTTCTATTTTTAGTTTTTCTTGAGGAATCTTCATACTGTTTTCCATCTCCAATTAATATTTCCATCAAGAGTATATAAAGTTTGGAAAGACTCATTTTTACTTCTAGCTAAGTTTTACTTAAAATAAACACTCTGTATAGGCTTTTTAGGCAATTGTGGAGAAATGATTTGTTTCCCTTGATCTCTACATTTTTTTTCAGTCTGGACTTTAGACTGTTAAGACAGGTAAGTTTCCAATGGGTCTCAGAGAACATGTGCATGAGATTTCAATTTTGTACTTAGTATTTATCATGAGTAGGTGGGACAAAGTGAGCTGCCTAAAATCTTCTCCAGCTTGTCTTATTTTGCATGACTTCAAGACCTGAGGAAGGGGCTGTGGAAAGAGTAACCTCATGAATTCATGAATGTATCAATAATGGACATTTTGACTACACCCCAGACAAAGGGTGAATTGAAAAAAAAATTAGTCAGTGATGTTATTAGAACTCAAAAGGTTGGAAGGAAATTACAAAGGCTCATGCCTGGAGCACTGTTTTTAGAAAAGATTGCCCCCCAAAAGCAGGAAAGAGGTGATTACTGTATGTAACAAGTTTCATCTTTATGCCAGAACATGAACAATAAGAGAGAGATAACAAAAATACTTATTGCAGGGGAATTGGTAAGAAATTTCTTATTAGAAACATCAATAGGTAGGAAGATAGCAAGATAGGTAGGAAGCAGTTAAGGGCTTAATGGTTTTTAAAGGTGGGAATAGGTGTTCTCAGTGATGGGTTGAAGAGCCAAGGGCTGGCTCAAGGACATAAGAGATGGTCCAAGAGGCCTTCAGCGTGGACTGAGGTGAAGAAAGCCCAATCAACCAGAGCACATGGTAGGCCATGACCAAGCTGGGAAAGACCAGGCCTTTAGCACTCCCTCTGCAGGATCCAGTAATAGGCAACAGTGAGATGCCCAAGAATGATGCCAGGAACAGAATGCTACCCAGCATAGGGACTACCTGAGCCTGCTGTTTGGCTAGGAGTTTAAGCCCTAGATAGAAGGCATCATGTGGACTCAGGACCTCCATCCCCTCCTCTCTGTCATTGGATGCTCTACCTCCTATAGCCGGGCCCGTCAGAGAAAACAGGGGGAGGATAAGAGAACCTGAGAAACTAAGCATTTGCCTCCAGGAACTGTTCAGTTGATTGCTTCCAATCAAGTCAATTGACCGGACTGAAGTATAGTTTTATATTTTAATTTTTTTCCCTGCTATGAATGATCTGATTATAGATCAGACCATATATCTCAGTTGTAGAGAAATAATGTGACTTTCTTCACTTTTGTGTGTAGTAAGTTGGGTTCTCTAGATCACAGAAGCTCTATTATGCAAGTTGAAATATGCTGGTTAGAGGCTCTGGAGGAGGCAAGCCTTTTCCTTGTCTGTCAGTTCCTAGACTGTATCCTTACCACACAGCCTCGATATGCTCACCGTTTATTCCTGGACTCTTTATTGGGCTAGTCCAGAAGTAAGACTGGGATCTACTCTTTTAGGCAACTGACTCTTCCTGAAGTCTTCCCTTTGTTCAGCTTTTGAAAGTTTGGCTGTAAATAAGGCCACAGGATATGCCTGAGTCTGGTGGGAAGGATATGTCTTGAGCTCACAGACCTGACATCTGGCTGGTGCTACTCAGTGCTGTTTATTTATTCCTTCGTTCAATACATACGCACTGCCCAGACAGGGATATTACAGCTGGGAAACAAAAACAGACTCACATTTTCCTTCCTGGACCTTACAGTTCGAGAAGTAAACAAGTAGCAGCAGAGGCAGACTAGGTGAGAAGGTTGGCAAATTAGATCTTTTTCACATCAAACCTGTTTTAGATGTTGAATGTGGGAAGATTGCGCTTGACAGAATATGAAAAATAAAGTGCTATACTTGGACTGAACTCTATAGTATTGTTGGGAGACTGGGACTTTCTAAATATCTTTAGCATTAATCCCCACAAAGGATCAGAAAAAGAATCCTTAACAAAAATAAAGTTGTTGAATTATCTCTCCATTTAATACAAGACTTTCTTATATAAAAAATCATTTTACACAACAACAGGCAACTAAGGAGAACATGGCATGGAACAACATAATCCTTTCCCATAATATGGAAAAAAAGAGAATTGTTTCCTGTTGTTGGCTTGTGTTGTCTTTTTTTTTTTTTTAACACAGTGGGGGAAAAAAAGCATGTTTATACACATCAGGGAAATGAAACCCAAGTATATTCAACATTCAGCCAGAAAATTAGCACAACATGTGGAACCCAAACTTACCTCTGTCTGATTTCCCAGTCTTTGACTGTTTTGCTATAGTTGGCTACCCAGTTGCATCGACTTTGGAGGTCCACCCAGGGGATCTTGGTGTCAGCAACAAATGATGCAATTGCAGTTAGGTGTAAACATGAAAATGTGTGTTAAATATACTAAATCATAGCTAAGAGGATTCTAGGCATATTTCTCTAATATGCAGTGGAATTTGTAACAATATGCTTGAATGAAATCACGCTACTGAAATTATGAGGCTTCCAATTTATAAATGAAAAAAAATGAAGATACTTAATGAGATTAAAAAATGGTGTGTTAGTTTGTTCAGGCTGCCATAATAGCACACAATGGATTAGTGGCCTATAAACAACACATATTTATTTCTCACATGGTGCCACAGATTGTGACTGGTAGAGAGCTGAGTCTTGGCTCATGGACAGCTGTCTTTTCACTGTATCCTCGCATGTAGAAGGGATGAAGTTCTCTGGGGACCCTTTCGTAAGAGCATTAATCCCATTCGTGAGATCTCAGCCCTCAGTGAGTCACTTCCCAAAAGCCTCATGTCCACATACTATTCCCTTGGTGATCAGGTATTAGCTTATGAATTTTCAGGGAGATGCAGACATTCAGTCTATGGTAGTAAGTAATACTGATTATGTTCTCCAGAAGACATGAGAGAGCTTTTGTTTCTGGTCATCTGTATTCAGTTCTTTAACTTTAGTCTGTAAAGCTAGGAAAAACCTTGGCATCCAGATTTAGCTCCAATTTGTGCTGTAGAGTTTGTGTTGGGTCGAGCCTGTTCTCTTAATCAGACTATTCTTTGTTTCGAGCTCAAGAGTAGTTGGATGGATGTACACTCTTTTGTTGAATATATGCATAGGTGTAGACTAGGGGTATGTTTGGTGCTATTAGATACTGACTTTTGTTTTTTAATTGCTAGAGGGTACATACACTCATCAGACAAAGAGATAGAGAGACAGAGAGGGAGAGATATAGGGAGAAATAAGATGTGGTCACAACACAATCCCTTCTTCTCCGCTGCTCCATTGCAGTGTGGTTTTTGGGCATACACACACGTGTCTGGCTATGTCTAGGATTTGACCTGCTATCAGCCATGTAGTATCCAGCTGCCTTAATCATAGTGCTATAGGGCTGCCTAGTAGATACTGCTTTCTAAGATGCAACATACATTCCCAGCTACCACATGAGGAATGGTCAGACAAAATTTATGTTAATAAAACCACTAAATTAAGGTGTTTCACACCCTTTATATAAAGAAGACTTGAAGAAACTTACTTCATATATATAAAGATGTATCCAAATTTGCATCTAATTTCTGAGATATTTAATGGGAAAAACAATGTGCAGGACAATTTTTTTTTTTTTAATGTTGGTTCTTCAGGTAGAAATCCTGAAAGTGAAAACACAGAGTATATAATCATATTATTTAGTTCTCACTAAGTCAAAATAGGAAATCCTATGCTTCTTATTATTCCAGCATACTAAATGGAGTACTTACTTGAAGGTTGTTGGTAGGAAATGATTTCTCAGAAGGCTAATTTTCCAGATAGTCCAGGACAAACTTCAGAAATTAACCTTGTAATCATAGACCTTGTTTCTTGACTTTGCCAAACTGTGTCATTGCCTAATTTCTTGTCCTGAATTATCCTCTGGGTAAAGACATTCTTATATGTTGTGAGTTGTTCTACAAGAGCCCCAGGAATTCTATCACTTGTCTACTGGAAGCATGTGGTGAGTGATGTACCTTACAGCACTGTGACCTCCTTATGTCCATCTTTATTACCGATAGTCTTTGTCTTTTGGAGAAACTGAATCATTTTGAACTTTGGGCAGTTCAATATGAAAATAAGAAATGTTTCTACTCCGTTCTCCCTTTCAGTTTGGTTATTATAAAACTCAGAGCAAATTTTTTATCCTATCCAGGGAAGATTGGGATACTTTTAGATTCACCCTTGACTCAATCTCATCTCTCCACAAAACATTCTTTCTCTTCTCACTTCTTTTTTTGAATTGTGCAAGTATTATGCATTAAATAGCAAAATTAAAAAATGAGAAAACAGCGAAGAAGCCAAAAGGAAAGAAAAATTCACTTATACTTTCACCCCATTATTGTTTAAATTTGTATTTTTTCAGACTTATAAATATATTCATAACCATATCTATTTTACAAAAAGAGGAATAAATGTATGCATGCTGATTTATAGTTTGAACTTCTATTTAATACTTTTTTCAATTATTTTTATTTATTATTGCTTTTATTCTTTTTTTATTTGACCAGAGAGAGAGAGGAAGTGAGAAAGCAAGCAGCCAGGTCTGGAACTCAAACCATGATTGGCCACATGGGAGTCCAGCACCTTAACTACCACACCACCACCCGCTGGGCGATCTGTTTAATAATGTGCTATAGATATCTTTCCCCATCAGTAAATCTGTATCTACATTTTATATAACTATTTACTATTCCATTTGATGATGTAACCATAAAATGGTAAGTTGATTTAACCGATCACTCATTTTTGGATATTGAAGTTACTTTCATTTTTTCATCATTATAAGAAATTCTGCAACAAACATCTTTGTGTAATTATGAGTACATCTGTGTGTTTGTGTACATGTGTGTATACATGTATGTATATCTTTGGGAAATTATGTGATTATTCCCACAGGGGGTGTAGTGGCAAAGGTGCTAGACTCCCACATGGTCGATGGTGGTTCAAGTTCCAGACCTGGTGGCTTACAGATCACATTGGGTGCGTGTAAGTGCATGCCCAAAATCTCAGAAGGACAGTGGAGGAGAAAGGATTTCAGCATGGTCATCACTCCTGGGGAGTGATTTCTCACTTTCCCTGTCACTGTCTCTCTTTCCAGTGAGTACACATGCCTTATGGGCAAAACCTTGAAATTTTTTTTGTAAGAAATCAGTTAGGTGAGTATTCCTTAGACTAAATCCATAGAATAGTCATTGCTAAATTAACAGGTTTATATATCTTCAAGGCTTTTTAATCTATATATACATACATATATATGTATATGTATATATATTACATATTGTATGTATACCTGGATATATATTATATATATATCTATATATATTATATATATATCTATACAATATATGTATACACACACACACACACACATACACATATATATCTTATATGAAAATTGGTCTCTGAAAATTTACTGATTTGTACTACTGCCAACTGTGCATGCATACATTCTGATCCCCTCAACCTCATCAAGGATGGAACTTATCATTTAAGTCTTTTTTTTCAATATTTTAGTGTGAAAAGTGATACCTCAATGTCATTTATATTTGTATTTATTTGATATCTGCTAAGATCAATCACTTTTCAAAACATTTATATTTCTTTACTTAGGAATTGCTTGTTCATATATTTTGCTTATTTCTTTATTGGTGAAGGTAGCAAGTTGAATGGTGGCCCTAAGAGTAATAGGTCCATGTCCTGAAGTGAGGACACTACGAATGCAAACATATTTGAACAAGATGATTTCACAGCTCTAAGGCTCTCAAGATGGCCTTGTCCTGGTTTATCTGTGTTGGTCATAAATCCCATGGCAAATACCCTTATAGGACATGACATCAGAAGACCCAAGCACTGAAGAGAAGGCCGTACAAAGATGGAGGTACAGATTTGAGTGCTGTAGTCACAAATCACAGGGCTTGATCAGAAGTTGGAAGCATCAAGGAAGTATTCTCCCCTAGAACCTTCCGGTGGAGATGGACTTGCTGACACCAAGATTTTAAATTCTGGTCTCTAGAACTGAAAAGAGTGAATTTCTCTTGTCTTAAGGCACCCAGATTAGGACAATTTCTTATGGCAGCCTTACAAAACTTACATTAATTGACTTTTAAAAACTAACCACAGTTTAGAACCAGCAGATGTTGTAATGGTTATGCCCCATAGGTGGATTCCCACGTAGTTGACTGAGGTTTGAGACCTCGACCTGGTGGCTTGAAACTCACATCAGGCGTGTGTGTGTGCTTGCCCCTAGTTCTGAGAGAGCAATGGAGGAGTAGGGATTGCGGCATGGCCATTTCCCCTGGAGGTGGGGTGGGGGTGATTTCTTGCTTTCTGTTTCTCTGATGAATGCATGTACCCTATAACAAAAATCACTCTAAAAACAAACAAACAAACAAAAAACACTCACCACAATTTGTATTTTGACTATTAAGTATTTTCCTATTTTTAATATAAGTATTTTTCTCTTGAGTTTTTACTTTAAATTTTTTGTTTATAATATTTTAAATAGAAATTTTTTCCCATGGCCATTGAAAAAAGTATTAGACCTTTTTTTTAAAAAAAAATTAGAACCATTTTAGGTTCACAGTAAAATTGAGAGGACTGTACAGAAAATTTTCCTCTACCACTTGTCCTCTCACTCACACTGCCTTCCTTGTTGTCCACCTCCTATACCACAGTGGTACATTTGTCATAATCAGTGAATCTACACTGATAGACTATCAGCCGAAGTCCATGGTTTATTTAGTGTTCACTCTCAGTCTTATACCTTCTCTGAGTTTTGAAAAATGCATGATAATGTATTCAGCATTGTAACATTATATCAAATAGTTTCACTGCCCTGAAAATCCTCTGTGCTTTGTCCATTCATCCCTCCCTCCCCAGCCAAGACACTTTTATTTTAATTTACTCAAATCTCCCATTTTTCCTTGTGTTACTACTTTTTGGAGATATTTTTAGAATGTTTATAACTGTACCATGTTCAACAATTGATGGTTTCACTTATGACATTTAAGTCTGTGATTATCTAGGATTTATTTTGGCATAAGGGTTTGGCATACAACTTTCTACATTTTGGTGTATTTTGTGGTATTGGAGGTGCGAAGAAAATGCCTCTTTCTTCATAACCTTGATGGATACATCAAGTGAAACTAACTCTGTTCATGCAGCCACTGCTTCTTGAACTTTGAATTAAATGCTCATCAGTGGTATCCATAGGCTGGCCATGAAAGAGATTTAAGAATCTCTGGAACAGCTGAAGCATGAAAGTCTGCCCATAAGAGACATCCCCCTATGGGGAGAGACTGATCCTGGGAGCCATTCCTTTGAGGCTGTGGGAATGCTGAGTGCTACTGCGGAAGGTGGATCTCTTAACCCGGCTGTGCTCTGCTCCCTTACAACCTGTGCACTTTCTACTCTTAGGAGACCTGGGACTTGGAGCAAATGCGGGCCTGGGTTGTATTACACTTGAATTGTTAGTACTTATTCTCTATCTGAGACTTATCTGTGTGTTCTCTCTCCTTTTCACTTGGAAGACTGAAATGTATGTTAATCATTTAAAAGAGATATTTTTGCTATAGGGTATGTGTGCTCACCAGAAAAACACAGAGAGACAGAAAGTGAGAAATCACCCTCTGGAGGGATAGCTATGCTGCAATTCCTTCTCCTCCATCCTCCTCTCAGGATTTTGGGCATGCATGCATGTGTGCCTGGTGTGAATTTTAAACTGCCAGGTCCAGGGCTCGAACAATGGTTGACTATATGGGAGTCCAGTAATGTAACCATTATGCCATCTGCTGGTCCCAATCATGTACTTTTATAACATATTTTACCATCTGGGAAGCTACTATTTATTACTCTTGGTTTTTCTAAATTATTTGGCCTATATACCCATGCTTATTCTTCCAAATAATTTTGGATCCTTTGTTAAGTTCTTGCTTTCCACCTCAATCTCCAAATCAGTGGTTTTTCTTTTTTTGTTAAATTTTATTTATTCATTTATTTTTATTTTGACCTGAAAGAGACACACAGAGAGAGAGGGAAAGTGAGAAAGCGAGTCACCAGGTCCGGGACTTGAACTGTGGTTGGCTATGTGGGAGTGTCCAGCACCTTAACCGCCATGCCCTCTGCTGGTCGCCAGTGTTGTTTTTTTTTTTTTTTTTTTTTTTTTTTTTAGTTATTTATATTTGTAATATTTGGGGCTAGCAGGTGGCATGGTGGTTAAGGTGCTAGACTCCCACATGGCCGATGTGGTTTGAGTCCTGAACCTGGTGGCTTGCTTTCTCATTTTCCCTTTCTTTTTCACTCTCTGGTCAAATTTAAAAAGGATAATAATAAGTAAAATAAGATAAAACATTATTTTGAAAAAAGAATTGTGTATTTGTAATATCTTATAGTTGTAATAGGAAGAAAGTTGGCATTCTTAAGAGTGCATTAACTTTCCATATAAAAGACTTATTCAAAACACAAGTCTTCATTTATAAAAATGTTTTGAGTTCTTGAGTAAATGTGGGCTTTTAATAGTTAAACTTACTTGAAAACATTTGGAATGTTTATATTTAGAAAAGAGACTTCTATCTATACTATTTTAAAAATGATAATTATATTAGTATTAATTTTGCTTTTTTGTTGATTCTATTGAGAAGGATGAATTTTGTCTCTTCTTTTCAAATATTTGTATCTTATTTAATTTACTTGGCTAATTGTATTATTTTGCTCTTTCAAAAATTATCTTCTGCTGGTAAGAGTGAACCTTCTTGTTTTATTTCTCACTCTAATGGAAATACAGCTCATGTTACAGTATTAGGTATACCTTTACATTCAACTGTTAAAATCAAAGCATACTCTTCCTCCAAGCTTCTCAGATGCTATTCTAATAGTTTCGTGTTGTTATTTTCCCTTTTATTTTATCTCATATTTTTACAACGCGGGGCCCCTCAAAACTTAGGGCTTTCAGTAGAAGGGAGGATTATTTGCCCTTGCTCCTGCCCTCTACCTCATGGTGTCTAATGTTCTTCTCAAATGTTTGGATGGAGTACAGGTTGTTCCACAGATCGAACCACTTCCAGAAAGCTTTCATTTAGTGTTTCCGTTTGTCTCTCTTCTACTTGATGGTATTTCCCCTAGGCTACTGTCTTTGATAATAATGCTAAACATAAAATAAAAACATTCTCAGTACTGCTCCAAAATCCAGCCCATCTCTGCCTCACACAGAGTTTTTTGCTCTGTTTGCTCCCAGCATCGATTGTGCCTAGAAGTAGATCTCCCCTTCTCAGAGCAATTCCCAGAGGTCTGAGTGCCACCTGCCTGTTCTCTGCTCAGTAGTGGCTCTGCGTATTTGAATCTGGGCAGCAGTAATGCGAGAGGTGATGTGAGAGCCTCTTTGTCAAGGAGTTCGTATTCATTCACTGTGCCATGTGTTTAAGCCTTGATATATGTTTCACAATCCAGATCCAACTCCCTTATAATTAATGCCAATTCCTCCTCGATTCTGGTTTTAGACTGACTATCAATCATAGTTTTTCTGTGTGTTGTCAATGTGTTCTTTTTTGCTGAGCGTTCGCTTGTGTTTAATAAGTTGGGGGAGGCTATGCTACGAGCTGCTCATCATACATCATCTTGAGCTTGTTTAATGTATGTTTACTTCTAAAGATACCTGTTTATATTTAACTTCCTCTGGTCGAATTTCATAGGTTAAGTTTGGTCAAAACACGTTGGTTGTGTTTCAAAATCTTGTACTCTGATCTCTGAAAAATTTGCAAGGTCATGCTGAGTCATTCACTAAAGACAGTCTGAATTTTGTGGATTACAAGTAGTTTAAAGACAATTTCTCATGGGAGTAACAGATGAGTACAAAGGACAGGGCAACAGTGACTGAAAAAGAAGGAACTAATTCAAAGGGTCTCCCAGTTACCAAGCTGTTTTTCTTCTTTTCACAATTCCAATCACAATTATGACTGAATTATTATGTAACTAGTTATTTAATGTCCACCTATCCATTTTAATGCAAACTCAGTGAAGACAAAGACTGTATACGTCTCTTTCATTGTTGTATCTCTGGCCTCTGACATAGGGCCTTACACATTGTACTTGCACAAAAAATATGTATCTAACAAATGAATAAAGGTTACTATTGTCCTGAGTCATCTGTCTATCACACCCAAGAAAGGCATTCTTACCTCGAAAGGAACTACTTCTACTAAACACTACTTCTACCAGTGTTTAGTAATGAGTTCTTTTGAAGAATTTTGTTAGGTAAATGAGTCATGACTGACAGTAACTGTATGAATCAAAGAAATACATTTTTGTTTTCAACTCCTAAGGTACAGAGGACCAGGTAGAAAGTTCACACTTTACTTTTAATTATATTTTATTAAAAAGGTAAAAGCCAAAATGACGATAAAAATGGAGGCTACCTTCTAAAATGTTTGTAACATTAGTTTAAAAACTCAAGTATAACTCACAATAGTATTAACTACCCAAATGTTTGACAAGCTGTTGGGTATACTGATTTTTGTGCTGGGATTGTCAGAAACATTCAGCAATTGCATACTCTTTCCAAACATTCTCAAATTATGGTCTAATGGCTTAAATCATAAGAACTACCTCTAGTCAGTCATTAAAGTCAGTGTCTCCATTTGGCTTGATGTATGTTTAGTCTGTTTCTTCTTGGCAAAAATATTTTAGTGTAAGTGTCCGAGCATAAGGCTGACAAAATGTTTTCTTTCCTACTCATTTGTGTGGTCTTGTTTAATAAAAATTATATATAAAGAAACCAAGAGTTCAGGAGAAAAAAATATATATCTCTACAAGCAAATTACTTCACATTAAGAACAATTTATGAGACGTAGGTGTGTTCTCAGTGAGAAAATGCAAGAGGACATTTCTTTGTATCATCCACTGTTTTAGTTATTTAATTAAAACTGTGCCTTATTTCATTTGATGAAAAGCACACAATAATAAGAGGATGATTTTAATTTTTGTAAAGAGTTTTATTTATAATACCACTTTTGCTCTCATAATGTAAAAACACATATGTGTGCATTGATTTTTGCTGTTTTCTTTGGACAGAAAACTCTACATTCTTATTATATCCTTATAAAACTAGTGCCTAGGTACATGGCAGGAAAATTCAGAAAGTATGTATGAATTGTTCTTATGTGTATAATATGTTGTTGAAGTGTTTCAAGGACCTTACAACCTAAATGCCAAGACAAGATATACTCATGTGGAATAATTATATGTCCCCACAATGCAGTGTGTGACAACCATTATTGTGACAGCTGAGCTTTGCTATAGAAATGTAAAGAAGAAGATTCCAGCAGGCTAGTAGAGATTGAGTATGCTTTATGTTTAAATATAATACAGATCCCAAGGATAGCAGGCTTAAGTAAAATAAATAAATGGAGAAGGTCATCTCTTAGGAAAACAATATAAACCAAGTTTGTTTGTTTGTTTGTTTGTTTTTTCCTTAAGAGAGATTTTTGTTATAAGGCTCTTGTGCTTGCTGGAAAGATGGAGAGGGGCAGAGAGACAGAAAGCAAAAATCACTCCCCCAGGGAGGATGGCCACACCACAATCCCTTTTCCTTCATTCTCCTCTCGGGATCTTGGTATGCACACACATGTGCCTGGTGTGAGTGTTAAGTCACCGGGTCTGAAACTCTAATACCAATTGACTATGTGGCAGTCCAGCGATGTGACCATCACACTATCTGCTGGTTCCATGAAGAAAGCTTTGAGCTAAGGGTAGGCACAGGGCAAAAACACTGAGCTGTGCTGTACTGATATCAGGAGGGTCTTAAGGAACAGGTTATGAGTTTGGGTTGTAATTTTTAGACCATAAAGATAACATTTTTTAAAAGGAAGAATATGGTGAAAATTATGTACATTTGGATGCATGCAGGACAAGTAGAAACATAGGGAGAGTAAAGGCAGGATGGTAATATGGTGTATTCTAGAATACAGTATTAAGATTGTGGTTGTGGAAGTAGATGGAGGGAGCCTTTTTTTTTTTTTTTGGAGAGGTTTTGGCTACAGGGTGCGTGCACTCACCAGAGAGACAGAGAGACAGAAAGTGAGAAATCACCTCCCAGGGGGGATGGCCACGCCACAATCCATCCCTTCTCCTCCTTTTTCCTCTCGGGATCCTTTTTTTTTTTTTTTTTTTTTTTTTTTTTACTATAGGGCATGTGCGCTCTCCAGATAGACAGAGACAGAGAAACAGAAAGCGAGAAATAACCCCCCCCCAGGGGGGATGGCCACACCGCAATCCCTTCTCCTCTGTTCTCCTCTTGGGATCTTGGGGATGCACGCACATGCGCCTGGTGTGAGATTTAAGCCACCGCGTCCGGGATATGAACTGCGATTGACTACATGGGAGTCCAGCGACATAGCCATTACGCTAACTGCTGGTCCCTCCTCTCAGGATCTTGAGCACACACACACACACACACACACACACACGCACCCAGCGTGAATTTAAGCCATCGGGTCTGGGACTCAAACCGTGGTCGACTACATGGGAGTCCAGCGACTTAGCCGTTACGCTAACTGCTGGTCCCAGAGGGATCCTTTCTTATTTTCCTTCTTACCTTATATTCTTCAATATTTTTAAGTTCATTTATTTTATTGAGAGAGAGAGAGGGAGAGAAATAGGCACCCTTGAAGGGTCTCATCATTCTGTGATCCCCTCCCACTGGAAGTCATCTAGCCAGTAACATGGGCATACCCTTGTGACTGACATGTTTCAGGTCAATCTGGAATCTGAACGGTGTACTTCCACGTGGCTCCAGCATTGTTGATCAGTGTCTCAACCACCTGTGCCATTACTGCTAGGCCATATCTTCAATGTTTTGCATGGGGCAACTAGGAAAATGATGGTGCTAGAGACAAAGTGGAAGGCTTCTTTTTTTGTGGACAATAAATTTGGTTGTTGTCTTATTGACTTTATGGTGACATCTAGTTGTTGATACAGAAATGTCTCTGAGAGGAGGAGATTCAGGTTGCAATTGTTTAAGAAGACAGAATGGAGACAAAGATCTGAATTATGAACATAGTAGCACAGATTAAAATAATAAGAAACTGTTATTATAAAGTTTTCTTACTTATATAGAGGTCCAAAGACAACTTTAAAGAATGTGCCCAGTTAGTTGCTGGGAGAGTAAGAAAAAAGTAGAAATGAACAGTGAAGATATGAAAAAAAAAATGTCAGTCAAGAACACAGTCAGAAACAACAGGTATTCACTGCCCCATGATGCTTAAAGGTCAAGTGGGAGGGCTATAAAAACATCTTTAATTTGCCAAGAAGAAAGTGATTTGGCCTTTTAGGGGAGGCACATTTGAGTGGAAGAGTGTGAACAGAAGCAAACTGCAGAGCACTGGGGTTGTAGAAATGCACTAATGATTGCACAGTGCTAGGAGATTTGGCAGGAAAAAGAATAGAAATGAGGTGGTAATTAGGGAAAAGAGAAGGGTCAAGCAAAGATGTTTTCAAAATGAGTAAATATGAAATTTGTAAAAGGTAGAGATTTAGTTAGGAGGAAAGAAGCTAATGAAGAAAGGAACCATTAGGGAATGATGGCGTGAGTATGTGAGCTGTGCCAAGGCAGATGGTGTCAACACAGCTGGGGCTTCTCTACTTTAGAGAGGGACGAAGTTTATTTCACCAACTTTGGGAGCAGAGTCTAAAGGAGAGTAGGTAAGAAAAGCAAGGGCTATGGTTGGTTTTTGTTTTTATTTATTTATTTGTGTGTGTGTGGGTGTGGGTGTGGGTGTGTGTAGGTGGGTGATTCAGGCAAATGAGGACATGAATTTGCTGACAAGAATAGAAAGGAGTCGTGAGAGGAATAGAAAAATTGATGTAATAGAGTCTTGCATGTCAGTCCCTTATTTAATTTATGTGACTAGTGCAAAACATGCATTGTGGGAAAAAATGCAAAGTAACAAATACCTTTGGTTTTATGTGAACCAATTATTGAATCTCTTCTCCCTGGATAAAGGATTTATTCATTTATTTAAATAATTATTTATTTAATTTTGTTTATCATTGCTATTATTTTTAAATTTGCTACAGGTCATGCACACTTATGAGAGAGAGAGAAGAGAGAGAGAGAGAAATAGTCAGAAAGCAAGCTACCAGGTCTGGGACTCAAGCCATGGCTGACTATGTGGGAGTCCAACACCTTAACCACCCAGCTACCTGCTGGCCCCTAAATTATTTTATTTTTAAGTTTTTTGTTGTTTCTTTTTTTTTTTGCCATGAGATGAAAACATTTACTCTATCTTGTATGACAAATACTAATGTACATCTAGATCTTCTTTCTATATTGAAGGATCTATTTCCCCAGCTGCTGGGAATGTTGTCGGAAGACACTCTCCTTGCTGTCATTCCACTCTGGATGTTGCCTTGGCTGAGAAAAATCTGCCAAGGTCATGGCCCTTGTGGCTGGCTCACATACAGTGGTTGTTCACTATAGAGTGTAAAAACCAGACCCTTCCACCCAGTGGGGCATACAACTTAAGGTCCAAGCTACGAGCTTCCTACAGGGTGCGTGCTGAATCCTTTTCTAATACTGTATCTTGCTCCTTCTCATAGGAGGTTAAGAGCATTTCCTGAACATCCTTTATCTAATCTGTTTCTCAGGGAAACTGAACTGCAATGGTCGAAAGATCTGTTCCGAAGGGTGTAGTGCATACTGCCAACAGATAGAAATCTAACGTCAGTCTCCTTCAGAATTTGCATCAGCTGAAGAAAACTTCCTCTACCAGGTCATGACTCCTTCAGAAGAGCTCCCAGTCAATGAACAGTCAATGTGGTGTCATCTTCAGTCCAACTTGGGACCGTTCTGACAGACCAATGCACATTCACAGTTCTCTTGGGATTGACTGAAGACCTAATGAGGACTACCTTGTAGCTCCACTTGACCTTGTGCCCAATTCTTTCTTCCCTTTGCTTTCACATGTGTGATGCCAGTGGAACTTCTTTATCAACCTTCTACATGTTTTGCACCATCTACAAGTCTGTTTCTTATGTGTTTTAGTCCATTGTTTGCTGCTAATAACAAAAATACTTGATTCTGGGTGATTTATAAGCAATAGAAGTTTACACATGGTTTGGGAGGTCCAAGGTCAAGAAGTTGTTCTGATGTCAGCCTCTTTGAGGCAGTGCAGGTATTACATGGTCAGGCAGAGCAGGAGCTAAACAGGTATGTCTGCATCTGTGTCTCCCTCTAATCCTGGGGATCCCACTCTGATGACCTCATCCAAGGTCTACCAACTCCCAAAGGCCCCACCTTTCAATATCATAATCAGATTAATTCTCCATTCCCTTATCACTATTACTGAAATGTCTTATGAGTTTCAGAACATGAATTCTGGGGACACGTTCAAGCCATTGCACTGTGAAATCCAACCTGTTACAGTTTGCTAATCCAGGATTTCTTTTTAAAACAAATTAATCACATTAACAAAGGATGCCAGGAAAGCTCCATCCTTTTATTTGAATCTTCTGGAAGTAAATAAGTTGTTAATATATGATATTGCTTTTCATGAAGATATTTTTCTCCAGTGCTCATGGCTTATAGTTTTTAAAGGCTCACTGATAATCCCACCTGGTTTAGAATGTTTGGTTTAATATTTTGCCTCATTGCTTTCAATTATTGAACACTCTCATTTGCACTTTATTTGAGCTTCTTTTTATTGAATTACATTCCTAATTGTCTGATCCCCTTAAGAGTATTAGTCAATACATATGTATATTTAGCCACAAATCTAGACGACCATTTATGTTATTCTTTTACTGAATGAAGAACACATAGTTCTATAATGCTGATTAATTTTAGCTGAGTGTGTCAGAAACTCCTAGTTGATCTTCAATATTTATTTTCCCTTTATTATTTAGGTAGAGATTCTTTCTTTTTTCCTTTGTTAAGGAGAACATAATATGACTTTGTTAAATGCTACATTTCTCATCCTGTCTTGCAACTGGTGTGGCCATGTGACTAAATTCTGGGCATTTGGAATGCGAGTAGAAATGACTTGTGCAACTTCCAGGGAAGGACAGCTACCTGCTGATGGATGTGGTCACATGGCAGGAGCTAGAGGAGTGACCTTGAACTGTGTTGGAGACGACAGAACAAGACAGATGGAGCCTGGCTTTCAATGTAGGCCACTACACAAAGGCCACTGCTTTGATAGGAAAGAAAGATCCATTTTATTTAAGCCATTATGACTTTGGGTCTCTCTGTTATAGAAGCCAAATCAGTTTCTTAACGAGTACTCTAGGAATATGCATATCTGAAGGATGCATCTAATGCTATATTCACATAATCAATTAGTTGTTGCTTGCTAATATGGTGGGAAATATATGAATTCTTCTGCCATTGTGTTTATTTACCTGGGCTATTGTGTCATTATGGGTAAGTGATAGCATTCCAGTGAGTTAAAGAACTTATAGGAGCAACATGACATTTCTTCTCCAAATAGTGACTTTACTCAAAATGTCATAAAAAATAAATTTCAAATTTTCCAAAGATAAACACAGTTATTTAAATGTTCATACAAAATATACATTAAAGTGTTATTCAAAATTACCATGCTATGGGAACCAGAAGTTAGCGTAATGGCTATGTTGCTGGACTCCAACGTAGTCGACTGCGGTACACGTCCCGGACCTGGTGGCTTAAAACTCACGCTGGGCGCATGTGCGTGCGTACCCAAGATCCCGAGAGGGGAATGGAGGAGAAGGGATTGCAGCGTGACCATCCCCCCTGGGGGGTGATTTCTCGCTTTCTGTCTCTATGTCTCTCTCTGTCTGTCTGGTGAGCGCACGCGCCCTATAGCGAAAACAAAAACAAAAACAAAAACAAAAACAAACCTCTCCAAAAATTACCATGCTATCTTAGGACAAACACAAAACTTAAAAGTCATTTAATGCTTGAAGTAGGCTACTTTCTGCTGATATCCAGCCAACCCGTGGCCTCGTGTCCCTCATTGCTTTGCTTTTATGGTGCTTCTGGAGAAATTTTCGAAAAATCCTTGTCTATGCAGATATTCCATCTCAACGTCAGGAGCTCTCAGGCTGAATCAAAATGATCTTTTCCTTATTTACAGCAGCATTTAATGTTGTTCCATTGAGATTATGATATCATTAATTAAATTGATGTTTTGATATTTTAGAAATATGGGATTTTAGAAATGTGAACTAACTTTTGTGATTTTTCTTGACTTTATTCTTTGAGTCTTTCAGATGTTCTTATTACCATTTTCAACAGAGGTCTTATTTATTCCAGCTCAGTAGTTATACATGGCTGAGTCTGGCTCAGACCAGGGAGGCCAATTTATTGTTTTTGGCTGTCCTTTTCCAACTTTGTTATTCAAACCCTTGGGTGGTTGCATGCTAGTTTTTGAGTGTCTGATACTGTTTGAGGGATTTTAAGCACATAAAGCAGAAGGTAAGAATACTACTTAGGTTCTTTTCAGTGATATAGTTTTGCTATGAAGCTAAAAACTGTAAATAAAATGGATTTTCTTCCTGATTGGAATTAGACTTTATCCTCTTTTCAATCTTGAGAATATCAAATGTAAGAGGTAACAGTGGTGATGAAGAATAGACAGAGAGCTGAAGATATTTAATTTAGTTTTAATACTGACATTTTAGGGTGGCTTTGGAATGATGAATGGAGCTGATGGGAGATATACGAAGCTGGCATTTTTTTAAATTTAGGTTTTTGCTATAGGGCACATGCACTTGCCAGAGAGAGACAAAGAGAGACAGGTGAGAGAGAAAGTGAGAAATCACCCTTCCAGGTTAGATGACCACACCACAATCCCTTCTCCTCCATTCTTCTGCTGGGATTTTGGGCACACACACACAAATCTGGCATGATTTTCAAGCTGCCAGGTCTGGGACTGAAACTGTCTTCAGCTATGTTGGAGTCCAGTGCCTTAATCACTGGCCCCAGAAGTGGGCATTTTTGAAAGCCAGGTAGAATGCCTTTGCTCTGTGCCCTCAAGAAATGGGTTTATTTTTGAAGGAACTGCATAGAGGAATGGGGAAGCTTTAGCTCCATACTAATCTTTAATAAGAGTTCCTTTTCCTTAGCCCAGAGACGATTAAAATAAAATATTCAGAAAACAGGAGGCAATTATTCTATTTCTGTGCTTTCAGATCAACCTCAGAGTGATGTCCTTATGCTGAGCAGCATGAGGAGTGTCACAAATGAAAAGCAAAGAAGCAAGGAGAAATGGCTCATGAAATGGAGAACAATGAAAAGTGACCAGTGGTCAACTGCCAAAATGCCATGGATGCTCCATTTGGAGCACGCTGGCCAACTGATCATGGTACTTGGCAAAGCCAGCTGCAACTGAAGAAAGGCCTGAATAAACTGGAATGCTATAAAGAGGACCTTGAGCACAGTCACAGTTAGGTTTCAGCGACTTAGTAACAAAAGCTGTCCCTCAACAAGAAAAATTGAGTAGAGTAATCAGCAGTAATTGGGGGACCTGATCTGCCATGGAGAAGCTTGAGCAAATTGCCAGTCTGCCTTGGATCTGGTTCTTGTCACTCTGAGACATTTTTTGGTAATTCAGCTAGGGTACTGGGCTTATAACCATAGAAACCAATTTTGCCTACATAAGCTGAAAAGCAATGGATTTGAAAAGTGTGGGGTTGTTTACAGGATTTAGGAAAATGCTGAAAGAATCAGGGTAACTTTTGGAGTCTGGGTTGTAAAAAAGGAAGAATGCCATCCTCCCTACCTGCTCCACTCCACTCTTTGGGTCAGATATAGTGTTTGTGCCTTTTATTCAAGTATCGGCTTTCAGGTGGTCTGATTTGTGCCATTTGGGCCATATGGAAAAGGCTGGAGATGGCTAGAGGACGTGGTTTGACAGATTCTCCAAACTGTGTCCAATGAAGAAGGAAGACAAGGGGAAACACACACTATCATTTATTTTGTCACTTTCTATTAATTTACAGTACCATGTGACTTTGAGTGTTGGTTGTTAGGTTATCTTGGGCAAGGCAATTAAAATAATTCGTAAGTCAGTCTTCTCATCTGTAATGATAGTAACAATTTGTAGAGCTGTTGGAAGTATTCATTGATGCATTTTCTTACACTGGTGAATGGAACCTGGTAAACACTCAATAAATTATTTTTCTCTCTCTTAATTTTATCTACAAGTATGTACTATGCATAGATTTGTTCTCTCTCATGTGTATCTATGTTTGTCTATATCTGAGTATATCTTTTTTATTTTTGAGAGGTTTTTGCTATAGGGGGCGTGCACTCTCCAGACAGAGAGAGACAGAGAGACAGAAAGCTAGAAATCACCCCCCGGGGGGATGGCCACACTACAATCCCTTCTCCTCTATTCTCCTCTAGGGATCTTGGGTACACACGCACATGCGCCTGGCATGAGTTTAAGCCACCGGGTCCGGGACTCAAACCGCGGTCGACTACGTGGGAGTCCAATGACATAGCCATTACGCTAACTGCTGGCCCTATCTGAGTATATCTTTATAATGAGTGTGTATGAGTACTTCTTTGGGTGCATGGTGCTTAGAGATACAGAGATGTATAAAATTGGTACCTTAATTACGAGCTATTCAATCCATGGAGTTCTTTTAATCTACAACATGGTATATTTCTCCAGTATGTTCCAGTTCCCTTTACTTTTTTCCCAGCAACTTAAAAAATAATTTCAATGTAAAAGTCTTAAACATATTTTTTATTAGATTTTTTCTTAGGTAAATTGATAATTTTAGCATTATGAATACTATCCTTTTAAAAATGTTAGTTTCTAATTAGTTTAATTAATTTATTTTCTAATTTCAGTATAGAGAAATTAAAATGATTTTTCAATACTTTGTACATGTCATCATTGGTAAATAAACTTAGTTCAAATAGTTTGCAGATTCTTTTGGATTTTTCACGTATGCTATTATGTTATCTATTAATAAGACAGTAGTCTTTACTTTCTGTTCTTATATGTTATTTTTTTCCTTGTCTTGCTACTTTGGCTAAAGTAAAATATGGATGATCAAATTACTTCTTAATCCCTTAACCTGTTCATATGGAAAATTTCACTGATTTTTTTTTACATTGATTTTTGAGTTTTAAGTTAACTGAATTCTTAGAATGAACTTAATTTGGTCATAATGTACACAGGTGGTTAATTTTTTATTGTAATATTTGATTGAAGGATTACTTAAAAGAATGTTACCTAATTGGTGATTTTTTTTACCTAGTTTTTTCTTCTAGTTTCTAGTTTAATTTTATTGGGTCATCAGAAAAGTCATGATGTAGTTTTCTATGCAAAAGTGTCATGACTTTTCTGATGACCCAATATAATGTTCAGACAACATACTCTGAATCATTTTAATTCCTTGATAGTAGTGAAATATGCTTTAGGGTATAATGTATAATCAATTTTGAAACATATTCCATGTACTCTTTTTTTTGAGAGGTTTTTGCTATAGGGCGTATGCACTCGCCAGACAGACAGAGAGAGACAGAGAGACAGAAAGTGAGAAATCACCCCCTGGGGGGATGGCCACGCCGCAATCCCTTATCCTCCATTCTCCTCTCGGGATCTTGGGCACGCACTTACACGCGCCCGGCGTGAGTTTAAGCCACCGGGTCCAGGACTCGAACTGCGGTTGACTATGTGGGTGTCTGGCGACATAGCCATTACGCTAACTGCTGGTCCCAATATTCCATATACTCTTGAAAGTAATATATATTCTACAGTTCCTAGGTATAATTTTCTGTATATTTTCAAATTGTTCAAATTTTCATTAGCTTAATTGATTTTTGGTCTGCATCTTCTTACAGTCACCAAGTAAGTATGTTAAAGAGTTTTCACCATGCTTGTGCATTTGTCTATATTTTCTTAAATTTTTATCAGTTTTTGCTTTATTTATTTTGAGGTGTGCTACTAGAAATGTGCCTACATATGTCTTCCATTTTTCACATTGTTGACAAGTATGCTGTCATCTTTTTCTTAAAATTATGATTTCTGGTTTACAAAAAATATTGTACATCTTTGTGGAGTACAGTATAGTTTTCAAAGCATTTGTATAGTGTGTAATAATCAAATATAGGATATAGAGATATCCATTGTCTTCCACACTACATAATGCTGGACACATTTGCTAATTCCTTCTGAAAGCTGTGAGAAGAATCTTCCATTTCTTCCTTCTGGCTCTAATGACTTCCTGGAAATCTTTAATCTGCCTTGGACATATATCAGGCTAATCTCTGCCTTCATCATCATGTGCCATTCTCCTTGAGTACGGGTGTCTCTGTGTTCATTCTCTTTTTTTTTTTTTTTGGAGAGGTTTTTGCTATAAGGTGCGTGCGTTCACCAGACTGACAGAGAGAGACATAGAGACAGAAAGCGAGAAATCACCCCACAGGGGGGATGGTCACGCCGCAATCCCTTCTCCTCCATTCTCCTCTCCGGATCTTGGGCACACACGCACATGCGCCCGGCGTGAGTTTTAAGCAACCGGGTCTGGGATGCGAACCGCGGTAGACTACATGGGAGTCCAGCGACATAGCCATTACGCTAACTGCTGGTTCCCTGTTCATTCTCTTTTTATGAGGATTGCTATTATGTTAAATTAGGGCCTACTGTGATGGCCTGATCTTAACTTGGACACCTGCAAAGACCCTTTTTCCAATAAGGTTATTTGTGAGTTTATGTACATGAAAAAGTTGAACATCAAGGTGTATGAATTCTGGTGAATGTTTTCTGAGTTATAATGGCTATCATTTTGTTGTTTGAATGAGGCATGGCTTCTTTTTATTTCTTATATTACTAGATTTTCATTCTTGCATCTCAAACTGACCTCAGAGATTATTTCATCATGTAGAGACAGGTAGAAGCTATTTTGATTGAAGAACAAGTATAGGATTTTGGTTACTAAGTTATTAGCCCTAGAATTATTTTTCCCTCTTTAATGACTCTTCTTTTTTCTGTTCGAGTCAACCAAAGAGCACGTGTTCAAATAGATTATCCAGGAATAGGAACAGTAATTGCTATCTTAATCTGCTTTTGTATCCTTTATAGAATTACCTACAGCTATTTGTATGTTAGAGTTTGTCCAAAATTGATTCGAATTTTGTTATTACTCTTACTTTAGAGTTTTCTCATCTTCAGCTGGTTACCGGCTCCTTCCATCTTTCCTTTCTCGCCACTATCTGCTTCTCCTCAGCAATGGCCTATGACCCCCCTGACGCTCTACAGTCAAACTTGAATCTGAGAACATCTTCTACACTAGCAGCTCCGGCCCCCTCCACATTCCTATATAAAACTTCTACCTATTGATAGCTACTTAATTATAGAATTAATCTTGTCTGTTGAAGAAGAATTTTATGTTCCTCTATCAACACCATCTGTGTACCTGAGCATTCAGTCCTGCCTTTGTATCTCAGAGCCTCGCCCATTTTCATTTTACCTAGAGCCCTCTGAGACATCAGCAGGATGGGAGGACTTAGGGAGACCAGATGTTTTTTTGCTGTGGCTAGACTACCAAGACTTTCTTGCATGAATATGCTATCAAACATCTTTTGACAACTTGTCGGTATGTGAGTCTCATTTAACCACCCTGTCTTAATTCTCAGAATATCCCTGTCTAATGGCTGCCTCTCACTCTGTCCAACCAAGAATAGTGCTTTGACCATTTTTCATTTTCTCTTCATTTTAATTTTATCACTTCCATGCCATAATCAGCAGTCATTGACACCCATTGGAACACTACTTTGCTATGTTCTTTTCCTCTGGAGTAAACACCCCTACATGGAAGTTTCCATCCATGAGCCTCAAGGTTCAAGACTGAAATGTGACGGGACCAGCAGTTACCGTAATGGCTATGTTGCTGGACTCCCATGTAGCCAACCGTGGTTTGCATCCCGGACTGGGTGGCTTAAAACTCACGCCGGGTGCGTATGCGTGTGTGCCCAAGATCCCGAGAGGAGAATGGAGGAGAAGGGATTGTGGTGTGGCCATCCCCCCTGGGTGGGGAGGTGATTTCTCTCGCTTTCTGTCTTTCTGTCTCTCTCTGTCTATCTGGTGAGTGCACGCGCCCTATAGCAAAAAAAGCAAAACAAAACAAAACAAAAAAAACTCTCCAAAAAAGAAAATGACTGAAATGTGGCTACCTTCTTCCCAGTGGGGCTTTGGAAGCCTTGCGTGATGAGAAGGCATCCGTTCCAGGTAGATGCAGCCTTGCTTCTGCACAGTCTGTGGTGAATGGACAGAAGACCCTCCTCAGGCTCCCATCCACTCAGTTGTTAGTTGTTTTTCTCCGTATCTCTGTGCAATGGACAAACTGCAGAATATGACAGCTTGGGGCCTGCATCTCTCTGCTTTTTCTATTGCATGATTCTTGGCTTCCCTTATGCTTTTTTTTTTTTTTTTTTTTTTTTTGGAAAAAAAAACCCTCCACAAATATTTGTCTCCTAAATATCTGGACCCAGGATCCTCAGGCCTGGCCTGCTCTGCCACCACAGTAACCACAATGGTGGATTCAGTCATAATCACAGAGTAACTTCAATAGCCATTCAGGCCTATTGGCAACACAAATCGCAGTTCCAAGAATCATGGATGGAAAACGTTCTATCTAAGACCAAAAGCGCAAAATATATGGATATAGTGACAAATAAGGTCTAGTTCATGTTTACTGCTCCAATACCCACAAATGCTTGAGATTTAATAAAAACATAAAAGAGCTATTGATATTATTCATAATGAAATGTATGTACACTCAGAAACTCAGAATCTAGGTCTTACAACTGATAGAAAACATTCAGATAGCCTATTCCTTATAACGAGGTCTTGGTTCATTTTAAAAGATTGCACATTTTAAAAATAAAGTTCAGTTAATTACTTTTCCTGAAGGAGTGTTTAGATACAGCAATAAGAAAAGGGATACATATTAAAGCGATTGGACTGATTAGAAAATTGGGTGCCAATAGCTGCTTCTGAAGCTCATTAAAACAAATGAAGGGCTTGGAATGTTTTCTTGTTGGCAGAAATTACACATCCACATTGCAAGTTTAATGATTCTATGCTTGAGATTAAAACTTAGGTACTTTTTTTTTCCTTTAAAGAACATAATAGATGCATGTGGTACCCATAATATTCAGTACTTCTCTGTCATATGGTAGAATTTCTGGGTGCTAAAAAATATTAACTCCTTTGCATAATACCGCAGGGACACAATTTTCATCTTATGGCTCTCATTACATCAATGAGAAAAAGAAGATAGGATTGTATTTCGGCAGTGGCTGGAGCCCAGTAAAAGTTCAATCTCTCATGTAATTCAAACCCAGTGTTTAGTCTCCCTTTGGGGAATGGGAAGACTCCATTGGTTTGTCTGCAGTATGGGCTCATGAGGTTAGAATCAAAACACCTTGCTTCCCTCCCCTTCTTCCTGTCATATGGACCTTCTGCAGATGGTACTGAATTATAGGAATCCTCATACAATTCCATTTACATTTAATTTATCTAAAGTGAAAAACACAAATTTTGGTTTCAATGGGCAGGTAGAAAATAATACACTGTTGCCAAGTGACTTGTATAGTTCCTGTTTTCCCAAACATACCAATTTCTTAATTCATTAGTTTGCTTCACATTTGAATTTTCTCTCCCCTGGACCCTTTCTTCCAAAGAAAAAGTAAATCCAAAAGCAGGAGAAACAAACAGTAGAACCCTAAATGAAAAACAATCCACAAGAAACTGTAACCTTTCCTGATAAGTGTGCCTGCCTCCTCATACTGGTAGAGATCCTTACAGAGGAATTTAAGGCCCTCAGCAGATCCAGGGGCACCCCTGGGCATTCAGGGATAACCCTTTTGTCTTCTTCTGAAGCCATAGAATATTTACTCTTGGCTTTACTTTGCTGCCTGGCCAATCAAACAGGATTCTGTTTTAAATAGCATTTTTTTCAACCTTGGCCTCTGAAGTCTTCCAGAATATTGGAAACCTGTTAAAGCATAAACATATGTCATGCAGAGAGAGGGTTAGTCAAAGAAATCAGGATGGCAAAGTCAAAGATGCAAATTAAAACCCAGTAAGAATCAATTAAATAGGCACCAAAGGTCTGTTTAAATGATTAAACGAGACAGAAGTGCATCTTGAGATGAATAAATTACCAGAATGTGTGAGAAAAAAAAAAATGAAGGCCTGGGAGTCTTGTGAGGCAGAGTATGAGTATGAATAGATGTGAGAGAAGAGATTTAATGTAGGTGATAAGCACATAGTCTCAGGCTTCGTTTCTTAGATTGATTAAATATGCAAAAATGTCGTCACAGCCTGTGGGTAATTGTACAAAACACAAATACAGTGGTAACTCCCACAGTTAGAAGAATAACAAGAGGAATGCCAAGGTATTTCTCATGGTGCAATGGAGCGAGTGCCTTCTGACGCACTGCTGTTCCTCTTTGTACCAACCGCCACGTGTCCTGTAGCGCAATTGTGATGAATGAGCCTCTCCTGCCTCCAGCCTAACTGCAGTGACTTGGTTTAGGCTGTTCTGCAATAACCTCTGTCAATGTGTTTCCCAAAGTGTTTCCCTGCGTGTCCTAGAATCTTTACAGCAGGGTGAGAGTGGCCAGTACGATTGCAGGAAATAAACCAGAAGGTGGAGAGATGCAGGTATGGAAGTTCATTTGAAACAGGAGCTGCCCCTGGGCTGCCATATGTAGTTGGGCAATGTCACCAGGTTGCATAGTGCGTAGGGTTGCTGGCTGCAAGGACAAATGGGGTTGAAATGCAAACCTTTTTGGTGCAGCTTGGCATGGGAGTCATCTGCCTGGAGGTAAGGATATCATTTCCTAGTTTCCAAGGAGGGATTCGAAGGTGGACCTGAGCGTCCAGCAGTTGGCATAATGGCTATGTCTCTGGACTCTCATGTAGTTGACCGTGGTTCAAGTCCCTGACCCAGTGGCTTAAACTCACGCCGGGTGCGTGTGAGTGTGTGTCCAAGATCCCAGGAGGAGAATGGAGGAGAAGGGATTGTGGCATGGCCATTTCCCTGGGGGGTGATTTCTTGCTTCTTGTCTCTCTATAGCAAAAACCTCTCAAAAAAAAAAAAGAAAACAAACAAAAAAAAAAACAAAAACAAAAACAAAAAAAAACTGGACCTGAACTGTGTTCAGATGTCTTGACATTCTCCCTCTGTTTTTGTGTCTCACCCTAAGATAATCCTCTTTCTTCTCTCTTATTTATGTCATCTCAGACCTACCAGTTTGAAATGACTAAAGTGTTCAGTTATCTATTTCTTTTCATCATTTCCTGGTTTTATCCCCCACATGACAATCCTTTTGATAGTTCTTTACAGTTTTCTAAGAACTGTCCCATGCACTGTCATAAAAAGAACCCTATGCAGAAACCATTATCTTCATACCTCAGAAAAACAGCTCAGAGAAGATTTCTACGGCCACCGTGCCAGCAGGAAGGAAAGGCTGCATTTGAGGCTTGATGCAGATCTCTGGTTCTGGGCTCTGCCCACTTTACTGAATCACCTCCAGCCTAGCTCCCCTTCCCTAGCATCAGCAGCAATCCTTCTAGGCTTCTCTTCAAGTACCTGCAACAATTTTTACCTCTTCCATGAAGAGTATTAGTTTGAGAAAGGCAGATAATATCATCTCTTTCCTGCTGAAATTTGATGAGATGTCCACTTAAGCTTGGCCCAAGGCAAATAAGACCAAGACTTTGGTCCTGGTTTTAGTGTCTTTCATTAACATTCAAATCTAATACTTAGTTTTCTGTCACACTTTCCCTTTCCTCATCATGTAAGCCTGTAAGGCGGTCAGTTGTTCCCGCCTCCATGTTTTCTCCCAATAAACTCTGAACCAATTCAGAAATAGATACTGAGTATTAGAAAAGAGTTCTGAGTTTTATTTATGGATATAAGGAAGATGCAGCTGGGATCCGGTGCTAAAATTCTGACTACTTGTCTGCACAGTTTTAGGCTGCACAACAGGGTAGGAAAGCCTTTCTCGTGGGCAAAAAGAAAGGAAAAAGTGCTTGCCCCAAAGAGCCAGTTGTTTCCAAGAAAGAACCATAGGCAAGAACACAATGCCTCAAGAACATTTTCCCAGAAGTGGCCCTTACCACCTTCCTTCTCACTTACCATGAGGTAATGTAGGAATTCTTTGTTATTATTATTATTATCTTCTTTTCATTTATTATTTATACATTCAGTTACTATATATCATTTAGATTGTAAAGAGATTCCACCCAGCATGATGTACATCTCAGTCCAGTAGAGAATACTGTACACATCCTCATCAACAGGTAATAACAAATCTGTGTCCCACAAATATCTTACTTCTCCATTATTTCCCCCAAAATATCTTTCTGGTGCTCTTCTCCCCCCACACTCTCTTTCCACTTTGTCTCTAGTATCCATAAGAATTTTTAATGCTTTTATGCCCTCCAGTCTTTCAGTCTCTTCCACAGAGTGTGGACAGTTGGTATATGTCAAGTGGAGACATACAATGTCTCTCCTTCATAGCTTGACTTGCTTCACTCAGCAACAAATCTTCCATATTCATCTACTTTCTATCAAATTCCAGGGCCTTGTTGTTTTTTACAACTGAATAATATTCCATGGATTATATGTGCCACACTTACTCAATTCATGCAGGAATTCTTTCTAGGTCCTTCCTTGGGAAAGCAGAGAAGGTTACAGAAGAGCCCGTTTTATGGCCAGGGCAGATGATGTGTGGCAACAAAATTTGGTTCATTGAGATGAAGTCTCAAGATGGTCTTTAGATGAACTCCTTTGCTCAGGAAACCTCTGAGAGTTTCCCTGCGATTCCCAAAGTAGAGCCACATGATGTGTACTGACCCCTCCTAAGACTACCCCATTGAGAAAGACTTTTGGAATAAAATGCTGCTTATAGAGAAAGAGAACTCTCTTGCCTGTTCTGTGTAATGGGAATTCCCATTCTGTGGCTATATTTCCAAGAGATCATTTTCCCAGGGCAGAGGTAAAAACTCTCCTTTTCTTGATAGGCTATTGATGATTCTCCATATTGTCCTAGGAATGGAATTTTATTCTAGATACATAACAAAATCAGAAGCATATACATTTTGAAATTATATGTAGGGCTAGTCCCATAACCTAATGATTAAAGGAGCCAGATCCCAGGTGGCCGACCACAGTTTGAGTCCCATTCCCAGAAGTTTGAGAAACTTGCTGGGCATGTATATGTATGTGTCCAGGTTCTGGTGGGAGGAGAAATGGAGAAGGGATTTATTTCAGTGTGACCATACCCTGTTGGCTGGATGTTTTCTGTCTTTTTCACATTTCTCTGTTTATATGTCAACACGTTATTGGATTACCTGAAAATCAGGAACACCAGACTGATACTTAGGAGATGGACTACTGCTTTGATATCATGGCTAACTAACCATGGGATAGTGCTATGTTCTTTAAGCACCGTGGGTTTCAGAGTTGTTACTCAAATAGCAAGAAGGTGATATCAGGTGGTCCTTCCAGGCTCCATGTCTCCCATGAAATAGCCTCTGAGAAGCAATAAGAATGCTCTAGTTGACTTGTTAACAAACTTTGACTTGCTCATCTCCAAAATATATGCATATTTTTAGAGAAATAGTAAGTACTAGAATTTGACACTAATGCATGGCTTATCTCTAGTAGTCACTGTCTTATTAAGCAGTAAGACTGCTGCCTAACCTGGTAAACTAGTATAAATATTTTGTCGACAAACACTGCCTAATCAGAAAAGACAAAATGCACTACAAAGTGAAGTGATGGTAGTAAGTTCAAAAGACTATGGGTAATATTTCACAGGCAAATTCTCTCCATTAATAAAGTCTTGTTGCCAAGAATGGGTTATTTCTTTAAGTCTCTGGAGCATTAGAAAGACATTGATTTCCCATAGATATAAATCAGCAGAGAGTGTGAATATACATTTTATAGGAAAATCTATAAAGGGGAAATAAGGAAAGGATAAATGGATTGCTTTAGTGGTAAAGATGAAGTATGTGAGAGACTATGATGTTATAGATGCTCTTCCTTTCTCCAGGACAGTAAATGATGGTGGTCCTGAATTAAAAAAAAGGTCATGTTAATTGGACAATGTCCCTTTTTACAGAAATGTTAAGGTAAGCGGAAAAAGTGAAACAGACTAAGCAGAATTCCAGGAATATATGTGGCAAAGATCTTCTTTTTTAAGTTCAAAATTGGTATTCTGCCCTTTTCTTTTTTTCTTTTAAAAGAAATATTTTGAAAACTGAAACTTGTACTGGGAACTGGTGACCAGTCATAAGTCTTTTCTACTCTGGAAACTTGGTTGAGATCCAGTTTGAATAGATTAGCTAAGTGTTATTCTAATTATAGTCCAGTTTGGTTTTCGTCTTTGGAATTGGGAAGTTTTAATTCACATTTAATTAATTCACTTTAACTTCAGCTAAGAAAGAATATTACACCTTCTGTCAGATTTCTCAATTTTCTTTTGGACTTATGACCTTTCATAAGTCCTGACAGCAGAATATAGCTTGTTTTTGTTATGGAATCCACCCAGGGTAGATTCTGTCTATTTCTGAGCCTACTAAGTGGACCATAACCAACTAGTAAAGTGTCACTCTTTTTAAAATTAAATACACAATTTAAGAAATGAAGATTCAAAAGTGGAAATGAATTAGGCTCACGTGGTTAGTTCTTCATATGCTCAGGACAACCTGTTCTCCTGGTTAATGGAGAAGACCTTTGTTCATGGTTTCCATGGTTTTGAGATAAATGGTCACTTGAATCTCTCTGTTTCTCTCTCTCTCTCTCTCTCATTCTCTCTCTGTTTGTCTCTGTCTCTTTCTCTCTCAAACACACACAATTTCCAAGTCTTGGTGTTGTATGAATGAGGAAAGAAACTAAGTGGATTATGTCAATAAAATTATGGACAAGGCATACATGTCTGAATAATTCAGTTATAGTTTGTAGGAAGGCAGAAGTAGAATGGCAGTGGGATATATGAATGGCTTGGGGATACTGTCCATATTACAAATGCATTAGGAAATTCTGAGTTAATGCTATGTGTTGAGTAGAGGAAACTACCTGAAGGAAAAAGACTAAGCCCAACCTAAGATATAGATATAGATGTAGAGATCTGTTGGTGTGAAGTACACACACAGAAGAGGATAATAAATATATTAGATGACTGTGTTGTCCATCTAGGGATCACCCCTGCATGGAACACAATGTGAGTACCCACCCCCTACCTTTGGAGTTACGCAATATGTAATGCTGGGTGTTTATACTAGAGCTGTCATTATATAACTATGCAATTTCATCAGGCATGCCTTAAAAATTCTTTTAAAACTTCTTAATCACACATGAGTTCTCACATACCACTTTTTATGAGTGAAATAGTCTTGCCAAAAAACCAACCATGTTCAGAAAAGCAATCTAATCTGAATGAAGCTGGAGGATATGCCAAGACTTATTTCAGAGGTCGTTATTTTAGTATAAGTAGATTTAATGCAGTTAGATCCATTCTACTTATTGGCATTTTGCTAAGTAACAAAATTGGGAAATTCCCATATAGAATACCAGCTAAGATAATACTGCCCTTTGCATTTTTCATTGTGTTTAGAATTCCTAACTTTAGTCATTCCTTTGAGTCAGGCATCATTTCCAAAAGTGCTCCTGCATGTCCAGGTTAAAAATATGATGTTGTATTCATGTGGGCAAAATGAAGTCTATTAATGATTAATTCAACCAAGAAAGTATTTGTTAAGGACTTACAGTTTTCCTGATGATAAACTAAGGTTCATGGGTAAACCCACTTACTTCCAAAGATAATTCAATGCAACTCAAAATAGGATACCGTAACAAATAACAAATAAACAAACTAGTTCTAGTTAAAGATAATTATCTAAAAAGTCAAACTAAAAATGCATACATTTTGGCTGGGTGTTTGAGTATGGTATTTTCAACTGGACTGATGGGTGCATGTTGGGTAAATTCATTTTATAAGCTGTAGTGATGTACAGTGACTGAATGTATAAAATAAATCATAATAATAATTTAAAAAATAGTTGTAATTGAAGAATGTTGGCAGTGGTTTGCTATCACATTTACCAAGCATGTAATCTTATCTGGGATAAATTCAGTAATCTGGGTTTATGGCCCTCTTCCTTATTGGCACTAAGCAGTGCTTTTATATGGAACCACTATATATATAGTTTTAAAATTTTATTTATTTATTTAATTCCATTTGTTATTATTATGTTTCAGTCAGACCAGAGAGATACAGAGAGAGGGGGAGAGAGAGAGAGAGAGAGAGAGAGAGAGAGAGAGAGAGAGAGAGAGAGAGAGAGAGAGAGAGAGAGAAAGGGAAAGTGAGAAAGCAAGCCACTAGGTCTGGGACTTGTACTGCAGTCAGTCATCATGCCACCTGCCAGGTCCAAAGAGCCATTATATATTTACTATAGTTGGACAGAAAGTCTTTGCAGCAAGAATTTGCCTTGAAAACAATGTAGGGCTGATGGACAAACACTTAATGTACAGTCTGGCTGTTTCCTCTTTTTGCATGTATTTCCCGTGTTTAACTTTGGTATGTTGACAAGGTTGAGAAATAACATTTCTCTCCATGATTTGCCATATGCTTGGTTGAAGAGGTCAGTACTTATTTTCTCTTCAAAGCCCTCCCACATCAATGGCAGATGAGTCATGTAAAAGAGAGCAGAATGCGGGATCGAGCCCCCAAGGAAGGATTCCAAAGTCTACATCATATATATATTTATATATATGTGTGTATTTATATATACACACATATGTAAAAATCTCCCTCAAAAGTATGGAAGATGAGTAGTCAAAGATAATTGCTGTCAACATCTGGCGCCAGATGCCCTTTTCTTTCTTTGAGGATCATCCTCTTCCACTCTATTCATTTCTTTTAGGAAGGCTTTCATACTTGACCCTAGAAGTGAAGTCTAGGGTCAAGTCCAAGCTTGGCCATTCATGAGCAAAGTTCCTTAACCACAGTGATTGTTTCAGGAAAATAATGAATCCAGAGAATGTGCAGTAGCTCTAAGGAAGAAACACCTTCCCTTCTCTGCTAAATTTAACATGAGAGAATATGAACCTCATGTTAAGAGTCACCAATGGCACTTGAAAAGAAAGTCAACACAATAAGAGACAGAATTAAGAGACAGGGAAATTTTCATCCTAATATCTTCATCTGAAACCCTGACGCAAAACATATGTAAAACTAGAGCTCTTTCCCATGAGTGTTGTAAGGGCAGACATTACCAGTGGCTTACAACAACTCGGAAGGCTGTGACTAAGTCCATCAGCTGCTTAAACATCTTAGACACATGCAAGTGCTGAGAACTTCAGGCACTAAGGATACTGAATGTTATCTTTTTTTAAAAAAATTGAGAACCATAATAAATTTAATTATTTCTTTTTTTAAAAAAACACACAACTTTTTGAATATTTTAATTAAATTAAAAGAAAACCTATCTCTCTGCATTCCTTTAACTAAATATGACCATTTATACCTATCTTTTTTCTTTTTTTCTTGAGAAGTTTTTCTACAGGATGTGTGTGCTCACCAGAAAGAGAGAGACAGAGAGTCAGAAAGTGAAAAATCACCCCCAGGGGAGATGGCCAAGCCACAATCCCTTCTCCTCCATTCTCCTCTTGTGATCTTGGGCACACATGCACACGCGCCTTGTGTGAGCTTAAGCTATCGGGTCCAGGACTCGAACCGAGGTCGGCTACATGGGAGACAAGTGACATAGCCATTATATCAACTGCTGGTCCCTGTACCTATCTTTTTAACTCTTACAGTAATTTTGAAGTAATTTGTATACTTGTCTTGTTACCATAACTTATTTTAAGGTCTTTTTTTTTTTTTTAAGAGAGAGAGAGAGATTTTTGCTGTAGGGCTCATATGCTCACCAGAGACAGACAGAGAGATAGAGGCGAGAAATCATACCCTGCCCCTGGAGGGATGGTTATGCTGCATCCTCTTCTCTTCCATTCTCCTCTTGTGATTTTGGGCACACACACACACACACACACACACACACACAGTGCCTAGCATGAGTTTTAAGCCACCAGGTCTGGGACATGTACTATAATCAACTATGTGGGAGTCCAGTATCATAACCATTATATCATCTGCTGGTTCTTTAAGGTCCTTTTTAAATGGACAGATCTTGTACATATATAACACAGTCCTCTCATACTGCATCAATATATTGGGTTGTTGGAAAGGTCACGATATGTTTTTCTAAGCAAAAATGTGTCATGAGTTTTCTGACAAGCCAATATTTGATTGCATATTTGAAGTCAGACTACAGGTGCTTGAAATTCAAAAATTGAGCCAAAAACTAAGTACTTATATATAAAACTGAGATTTATTGATACTTGAAATTAACCACATTTAAGAGTTGACTACCTGCTAACAAAGGAGAGTAAATATATGTAGAACCCCAAAACAACTGCTAATCCTTATATAAGATCAGTTATTTGTTTCAAATCTATACATAACAAACAAACAAACAAACTATTGTAGTTTGCTACAGGGTGTGTCCACTCACTAGAGAGAGACAGAGAGGGAGGGCAAAGGAGAAAGTGAGAAAGCACATTCCTGTCCCCCAGGGGAGGATTCACAATGCTATAATCCCTTCTCTTCCATTCTCCTCTTAGGATTTTGGGCTTGCACATACACACATGCCCAGTCTGTTTTTCAAGTCTCCAGGTCTGGAACTTGAATTGCGCTATCCACCATGTGGGATCCAGCTGCCTTCCTCACCACTCCACCTGACTGGCCCTCGAATCTATTCTAAAATGTTAATGCATGTAAATAATACACAATCATTCACAAAAATGATTGATTGAAAAAGATGCAGAATTTTCTCTGCTTTGTCGTTTGTTTGCCTATTACACCAGACAGGTAGCTCCTCAACTTATAATCTATAAGGCTTGTTACTCATTATTTGTTGAAAGAATGATTAGAGTATGGAATGAATGAAAGGTTTTTCTCCCTTTGATTTTCATTGCCCATTCTGAAGCAATTTCTAATTTTGCCTAATGCTCTATGACTGGCGTTATTTGTCATTTTGGTGGCCTCATTGTAGGGTGTGTGTGTGTGTGTGTGTGTGTGTGTGTGTGTGAATGTCAACAGAGGTGAGGAAATTGGTTTGGGGGTATTGTGAGCCTTGAATATTTATATTACTCTTTGATATCAAAATCATTATGCCTCTTTCCTCAGTTCTCTGTTGTGATCCTGGGTTTGTATTTATACATGCATTTTCTTTAAGGTCATAGATGGAGTATCAGAACATAAATGACAACGCGTTTGCTAGAGGACCTTTTAGGTGCATTGGTTGGGAGGATGATAAAGAATCCATTTAAGAGACACCTGTGTTCTCTCCATTGCTGTCAGGCTGGCCTTACTGCTAGGACTCTGGCTTTGTCTGCGTGAAAAGAATAGTTAGACTGTGAAACACTTTGCTTGTTTTGGCCCCTACATTTTTGGATCTTTCCAGGACCCAGTCAGTTATGTAGCGATTGGTTCTAAATTTGCACAAATGTACTCAGTCGAGCATGAGTTCACATTGAGGATCTTATATATTCAATACCTACTGTGCTGCCTGAGCATCTTGTAGATGAGCCCAAACTCTCATGGGTCTAGAACCTATATGGACATTTTGGGGAGCAGGAGAGTGCAGAGGTTAATAGTATAGGTTCTGGCATAGGATTTTCAGGATTCAAGCTTGGACTGCCGCTTACTTATGTGTGGTCTTGAGTATACTATTTACCTATCATGTCCATACTTCAGCTTTCTCACCTGTTCAATGGTGATAGGTCTTAACCCATTAGGGTTGATGGGATGTTTAAATAAGATAACTCATGAAATATACTTAGCCTAATGGCTGCCAAACAGCAACTTTCAGTAGTTGTTGGTCTTCATTATTGACATCACCACCACCACAATCCTCACCATCATCATCTCTATTATTTTGTGTTTTTTTTTTTAATTTTAATTTACATTTAACCACATTTATCTTTATAGATAAATCAGTACAGTGTACAGTGCTGATTTTTGCAGTACGAATAGTATGCATATGAGTCAAGGTAAAGGCATTACTACATACATTATCATTAGCAAACAGCTTTCTATTTTTTTGGCAATTAAATATACTTTTTTTCTTCCCCTATTCCCCTCTTTCCCTCTATTACTCATACCCATATTACCCCATCCTTACTTTCTCTAGTATGTACCATTACCCTTCCTGCTCCTATATGTTCCAAAATTTCAGTTTCTGATATAGAGCACAGACGACTGGTATAGATTGAGTGGGGGCATACAGTTTTTTATTTGTCTTGCTTCGCTTAGAATTAAGTCTTCTATATTGGTTCACTTTGTATCAAATGTCAGGGTCTCATTGTTTTCTTAGGGCTGAGTAGTAGTCCATATAGTACATATGCCACATTTATTCAATCCCATCACCTGTTTTTGGACATTTGAGTTGATTCCATGTCCTAGTGATTGAAAATAAGGCTGCAATAAACATGGATGTGTGTTTTTCTGACTAAGCATTTGTCTGTCCTTTAGGTAAATACCTAAGAGTAGAATTACTGGGTCATATGGTAGTTCTATGTGTAGGCTTCTGAGGAATCTCCATATTGCTCTACAAAGTGGTTGTACTAATTTGCATTCCCACCAACAGTGTAGGATAGTTCCCTTTTCACCATAGCCTTGCCAGCACTTATCATTATTTTTTAATTTTAGCCATTCTGACTGGGGTTAAGTAATATCTCATTGTGGTTTTGATTTGCATTACCCTTGTGATAAGAGATGGTGAGCCTATTTTCATATGCTATTGAGCTTTTTCATTTGTAGGGTTGGCATCTTGATTATATTAATTCTAATCCAGGAACATGGGATGTTTTCCCACTTTTATGTCTTCAGAGGATTGTCCATTCAGTTTTCTTTTTTTTTTTTCATCTTTGAATTGGATTTATTATTTTTTTGTGGGTAAGCTACTTGAGTTTCCTTTTTATTCTGGTCATCACTCCCTTATCCAAAGTATAGTTTGCAAATATATTTTCCTACTCTGAGGGTTGTCTTCTTACTCTAATACTTGTTTCTTTTGCTGTGCAGAGGCTTCTCAGACTAATGTAGTCCCATTTGTCTATTTTTGGGACTATTGCCTGTGCTTTGGAAGTCTTCTTTAAGAATTATTTGCCTATTCCAAGGTCTCCAAGAGTTTTTCCTGTATTTTCCACCAGTATTTTTATATTTTGAGGTTTTATGTTTAGATTCTCAATCCATTTTGAGTTAATTTTTATTAGTGGTGAGAGATAAGGATCCAGTTTCATTCTTCTGCAAGTGGATATTTAGTTCTACCAGCACCACTTGCTAAAGAGATTTTCTTTTTCCCACTGGGTTGTCTTGTGCCCTTTGTCAGGAATCAGTTGGCTGTAAGCTTTGGGGTTCATTTTGGGATTCTCATTTCTGTCCCATTGGTCTGCCTGTCTGTTTTTGTGTCAATATCATGCTGTTTTAATTATCATAGCTTGTAATATATTTTGAGGTCAGGAAGTAAAATGTATTCTACTTTATTCCCCTTGCACAGTATTCCTTTGGCAATACAGAGACTTTTATGCTTTCAGACAAATTTTGGTGTTGTTTTTTGAGGAATATCTCTAGTAGTTTGATTGGGATTGCATTACATTTGTAGATGAATTTGGGTAGGATTGTCATCCTAATTATATTAACTCTTCTAATCCAGGAACGTGGGATGTTTTCCCACTTTTTTGTGTCATTTTAAGTTTCTTTTTCAAGTGTTTCATAGTTTTCCTTGTAAAGATCTTTAATGTCTTTGGTAAGGTTTATTTCTAGATATCTTATTGGTTTGTGGCTCTTGTAAATGGGATTTCTTTCTTCAATTTTGTCTCAGTTTGTTCATTGTTGATATATAAAGATGCTATAGATTTTTTGTATGTTGATTTTGTATCTTGCCACTTTACTATATTCATTTACCAGTTCCAGAAGGTTTTTGCAGATTATTGTGGATTTTCTGTGTATAGCATTATATCATCTGCAAAAAGAGATTATTTCACTTCTTTTTGTTCTATTTTGATGCCTTTTATTTGATTTTCTTGTCTAAATGCATTGTGTAGAACTTTCAGTACTGTGTTAAAAATGAGTGTAGAAAGTGGATAACCTTGTCTTGTTTCAGTCTTGAGTGGAAAAGCTTTCAGCTTTTCCCCATTCAGTATGATGTTAGCTGTCGGTTTTTCACAGATGAGTTTTATTGTGTTGAGGAATGTCCCTTCTATGCCTATTTTGGTGAGAATCTTAATCATGAAGGGATTTTATATTTTATCGAATGTTTTTTCTGCATTGATTGATATGATCATATGGATTTTATCTTTCCTTTTGTTATATGTTTATTGTTTTGCATATGTTGAACGATCCTTGCATCTGTGGAATAAGGCCTACTTGGTCATGGTTATAATCTCTTTTATATATTGTTGAATACGATTTGCTAGTATCTTATTTAGAATTTGTGTCTGTGTTCATCAGTAATATGGGCGTGAGGTTTTCTTTTTCTAGTCATGTCCTTGTCTGGTTTTGGAATTAAGATGATGGTGACTTCATAGAATGAGTTTGGGAGAGTTCCTTCCTTTTGAATTTTTAGAAATAGTTTGAGAAGAATTGAGGTTAGTCCTTCTTCAAAGGAATTCAGAAGTAAAGCCATCGGGACCTGGGCTCTTCCTTGTTAGGAGACTATGACTAATTCAATCTCATTGTTTGATATGGGTCCATTCAGACTATTTCTTTCTGGTTCAATCTTGGTATGATACACATGTCCAGAAATTTGTCTATCTCATCTAGGTTTTCTCGTTTGTTCATGTATAGTCGCTCTTACTATTCTCTGATGATATTTTGTATTTCTGTTATATCTGTTGTAATAATGACTGTTTCCTTACTGATTTGATTTATCTGGTTCCTTTCTCTGTTCTTCTTGATTAATCTAGCTAATGTGTCAATTTTGTTTATCTTCTCAAAGAAACAGCTTTTGGTTTTTTGGTTTGGTTTATTTTCTGGATAGTTCTTTTATTCTCTATTTCATTTATTTCTGCTCAAATCTTTATTATTTCTTTACTCCTGGAATTTTTTTTTTTCAGTCTTTCCAGTTCCCTGAGTTCTGTGGGATTTTGGGTACATGGACACTTGTGTCCATGTGCCCAGAGTGATTTTCAAGCTGCTCTGTCCCACACTCAAACTGCAGTTGGCCATGTGGGATTCCAGTGCCTCAACCACCATGCCATCCATCGGCTGGCCCCTGGTTTCTCTTTTCTAACATGAATGTTGGGGATATCTGTCATATTTTTAAATATAATTCTTTTGGTCTAGAAATGACAGGAAAATAACTCTTGGGAAGAAATTTACTCCCACATGAGCTACTTTATGAGTGTGTCATATGAGGTGGGGACAGCTGTGAGATCTGGTGTGGAAGGTGCAATTGAAAGCTTGTATTTGGCTGCTTGGCCTGTTCCAAAGCCTGAAACGGATGGAAGGAACACATCAAAAGTTCCCTAGATAAGTAACAATCAGGAAGCCCATCATTGAGACTGCATTGGTTTCTTTTTTAACCTCAAGTCGTCCCCACATGGGACACATAAACTACAATGATGTCTGAGGAAATGAACTCCATTAGTCCTGTGCCCAAGCCATCTACCAACAACTGCTTTGCCTAAGTCTGATGCAGCCTGACTGCTTAGAATTCCTGACATGGTTCTTCCACATTCCTCACCCCAGAAGGGATAATAGTCACTTGTTGAGGTACCTCCTTCTACTTACCTCCTGAGGAATAAAGAGATTGAAAAAAAAAAAAAAATGAAAGAAGGAAAATCCATGAGATGGTGTCAAAAATGTAGGAACTGCCAAGACAGTGGGTAGAGATAGACATCGATCCAACACGCTCCACCCTGGGACTTGAAAGGAAATGATGGTTCATAAATTCACTCTTAAACTGCAATTCTGTGTGTTTTTTCACTCCTTTGAAATATTTTCCTTCTTACAGTGCCCCCAAATATTTTGCTTCCCCTTTCTTCAGGGTTCTTTTTTCTCCAGGATCCTATCCCCTTTTAACATTTATTTCTTCTCTTTATAAAGCTTTGTCTTTCTTTAAGTTGCTTTAGTTTGCTTACAAGATCTTTTTGTTTTGCCCTTACTTTCTTCAATTTGGGTGTGTGTATCTGTCTGTGTCTTTTTGAATAAGACTAAAAGGGAGAGGAAATTTATACACTGGAGAAACTAAGTTTGGAAAAAGTTATGTTCTCTGAGGCACATTCTTTTTGCCATGCCCTCAGTTGCGTGGTATACCATAAATCCACAGTGAGTACAAATTGTGGAAAAAATGTCTCTTTTTCATGCTTTCATATAGGCTATGTGAACTGAGACCACAGTCTCTCAAGAGTGGTGTCTCTTCTGCTTTTCAGTGAGAAGTCAGTCAAGGAGTAGTACTTTGTGCCTGGTGTCAGGGTCCGCAGTACAAAAAGTTATTTTACATATTGCACGATGAAAGAATGTTGTTTGTGCAGGATGTGAGCAGAAGTGCCTATTAGGTGTACCTTGTTAAACCAGCGCCTGATTTAATCATAATGATTGTCTTTTGTGGTGGAGATTAAATTACAGATCTTCTGCTATGTAAACAGGTAGACAATTGAAGTCTTGCTGAAAAGAAAAGCACCCTTCCTGGTGCTCTTGAAAATATCTGATTCCTCCAAGGTAGAAAAGAATTTGAAAAATGTGACATTACAACATTCAGGCAGTTGGGGAAAGGAGCTGTAGTTTTTACTCCAAGATACATGTATTTTGGGTCTGATGTACACTCCTAAAGGATGAAAACCAAACCCAAACACAAGCTAACTGATGATCAGTTTTCCTATTCTGAAAGATCCTTAAAAGCTGCTTTAAAAAGTTATGATTCCTTTTTATTTGTTTGACTTTTAAATCTTAGGTAGAGTCTGCAATTATAATTATTATGCTTCTCCCTTCCAAGACCTGAACATTTTAATGGGTACCTGAGCAAGGAGGCTTATGTTTTGTTTAAAATGTTGCTATGGTAAAGCTCAGAAATGTTATTATTTATTTTCTCATTTCAAATCAAAGCCATTATTCAAAAAAGAAAACAGTTATTTTTAAAGAGTAAGATAATACCTCAATGCCATGTCAAAATCTTTTCAATGGCGATTTTCATGGTGTTTATGAAATCTAAAATACAAATGTCATTTCCATGCTTTGGAATTATTTAAAAAGTAATTGAAAGGGATTATTTTTTTCTGTTGCAAAGAAAGAATACATGCACATACACACTATATTTAGAAGAATGATGAAGACTTTAAATTTAATATTATTTGTCGTTTCTATTATTATTTAATATGCTAGAGGGCACATCCACTCAACAGAGAGAGATAGAGTAAAAGTAAATCGTCAGATTTGGGATTCCAACTGCCGTTGGCTATGTGGGAGCCCAGCCCCTTAACCACCACACCACTTGCTGGGCCCCAAGAATGATGAAGATTATATACCTAGTCTGCAATAATTTATCGAGTATCTCTTTTTACCTAAAGTGTGTAGTTCCGATAGATTGTGCTGCATCAGTAGGTGTCTATGGGTTGAACTGCTTTTGGAAAAACTCTTCTGGTAGGATTCATGGGAAAGAGAAAGAAGATGAATGATTTGAAATAAATACCAATTATATTAATGCTCAAGTGTTAATGATACTAAGAAAAAGTTATTGAAAAGTTTTATTTTAAAATAATGTTTTCAAGTCTATAATCTTATGTGTGTAAAGTCCACACATGCTGCCTAAATTGGCTCCCAAACCCTTTGTGATTATTCATGGCACACAAACCTGATGTTCAGGGCTGGATTTCTACACCCCCATCCCCCCCTACACACACACACACACACACACACACACACACACACAATGTAAAGTTTATAAGTGTGAAACTAAGTTAAACTAAGTTAAATGATGTATATCTTAAAATAGTTATAAGTATTTAAAAACATGACCTAATTTTCTTGATTGCCTTATAATGTACCATTTTTGTTTTCTAGTAAGTATTTGGTATAAACCACCAAAAAAGTTTGAGTTACGTATGCCTTTCTAAGCCCTGTTATTGTGCGAAGAACCTTTGCTTTCTTCTCTGGGAAATATAACTTCTGACTCATTTGAGATGAACTCTCGCATCTGAGAGACTTTGTTCTTAAAATTGACTGTCTTGAGATGTAAATCGAATACCACATATTACTAACAATTCTAAAGTAATGAAAATAAAATATTTCAACTTTTACCAGACCTCTGGATTTGAAGGCTGTATTAATGAACAAGGTGTGCTGTGAAATTAGAATCTCACCCCAGACTCTAGGCATAGCACAAGTTGCATCTCAGCCTTTGTAGAAGATACGCTGTCTTTTTGGAATGCCCTCCTCTGTCCTTGCAAGTCACCTACTTTTGAAGGATGACATCAGTTGACACTCTTTTTTTTTTTTTAAAGTCTTCTCCATGCCTCCTGTCTGCTTTCTGTCACATGCACAAATAGAGGCTCCCTCTGCCCTGTCTTTAACAAACTTCTTCATATAGCTGTTGTAGTAGTCATTGTATTGTAATTATTTTTGTGTACATGTGTATAGCTATATAGATAGATAGATATGCATTCTTCTCTTCTGTGAAGTTAGAGAACTCGTCAACCTCTTTGTTACCCTCCTGCTCTCACTGACTATTCGTAGACTATCTTGAGTAGACCCAAAGATGGGATGGTCTTTCCAAATAGCTCATAGGGGTCACTTTTTAAAGTGAAGTGCTTTTGAAATGTATCATATCTGTGTTAGATGCAGGCACTACATCTTATTATATGTTGATGTGAATATATGTATTTATATAGATGAATATAGTCAGATGGTAAATTACTGAAGGAAGTCATTATATATTCAGCTCTTTGTTCTTAAGACTGAATTCAATAGCAGGCATGGAACAGATGATTGGCAAACATTTTATCACATGGAACAAAGTTTTTAACAGGAAACTTCAAGTTTTGTCATCTGGTCATCAGCGCCTATCAGGTTCTCTGTACAGGGAAGCGCTGTAAAAAAAATAGGTATTTTACATCACCACTTAGCACACACTGACACAAACACAGTAGTTGTTTCTATCACACAACATTTCCTTTCCTGTAATATGTGTGATGTGCACTGATATTTTCTATTCTATTCTTAAAATTTGGTCCTGGCCCACTAAATGAATTTTGCAACCTATTTGGTTGTGACCCACAGTTTGAAAAACAGTGTTTCATCTCTGTGATCATCTGTGTTGTTAGGCACAACTGTTTCTTTCCTAATGGTTCCAAGGGAGTCTGTTCTGTTCCTCAAGGTTATCAGAGAGTCAAATTATTACCACCATCTTATAAACACTTGCTCCACTAAAGATAACCAATGCATAAATAAAATACTATTTCAAGAAGCTTTTATTGCTAAATGTCTTCCTATAGTTCTCTTGTATATTTTGTTAGGGAGATTAGCAGGTAAAAAGTTACATAATTCTGGTTTTACTTAGGCTGCTCACTACTTTGACCAAGTGCTCACAGCATTTCATCTGTAACTCTATCACAGCATGTTTGTTTTTCCCCCAAATAAATTTTTACATGTCTAACTTTCCCCCTGGGTTAAAAGCTATTTGATGTAAAAGATCCTGTATCTCTGTATCTGCCATAGCTTTCTACACGTAGCTGTTTAACAAGAAATATGTAGAGAGAATTTTTTTTAATTGCCAGAGGGTGCATGCATGCACTTGTGAGAGATAGAAAAAGGGAAAGGACAGGATTTTGAGTGTGTTTTTGAAGGTGTCTGGATTTTGAATGTGTTTTTGAAGCTGCCAGGGCCGGGACTTGAATCGTGGTGAACCATGTAGGATCCATCTCCCTTAACCATTAGAGTACAGGGCTGGCCCAAGAGCATTCAATTTAATTCGGAGCAAGGCATAGAGACACTGGTTAACAGGAGTCAGGAGGGTTTGCTTGGAGAAATACTGCTGGGGTTGCACAGGGTTGAAAACGATGCAGACTGGAGGAGAACTGAGGTTGAGATGAGAACGCTAACTTCAGCAGTGCTAAGAAGCATAACAGAACTGTGAGGTGGCACTCACTGTAGGCTGCCAATGTTTCATAAGGTCGGAGAACACCACAAGGCATTCCTTCTGATGGAGGTCGACCTCCGGCAGTATGAGTCACTCTCTCCCTGTGCTCATAAGGCCCTTTCTTAGTCCATAGCTCTGTTACATTCTGAGTCCTCCGAAAGGCACTTTTTGGAGACAGGGCTCCTATTTACTCTATCTCCACTCTTTATGTACTTCCTACGCATCCTACAGCCCAGGTTTATACATCAGGAAGTTCCTAGGCAATTTCTGCTGAACAAATTCAACTGTGAGTGAAAAGTCACTGCAGGTAGAATGTAAAACACGTAAATTGCCAAGTATAAAGAGGAATGCGGAACACGTTGCCAGAGTAATTTTATTTATTTTCAAACAGCACAGGGTCTTCGGGTCATCTCCACCATTTAACCCAGTGCTATCTTGGCATGCCTGGAATCCCGAATGCTGTTTGATCAATCATCACTTCTTTCCACAAAAGAGCCTGGTTTTACTAGAGATAAAACTCACTTCCCTCATCTTCAAAAGGAAGCTCAGAACATTAAAAAAAAATCCCCCCCCCCCCCACCCTTTGACTTTTCTCACTCTAAGTTTCTCTAGGTCAAAATAATGTGGAGAAGCTGGGGCCTCGGAGCTAGAAGCATTCGTGATGTGGGTTTCGTTTCCACAAGTGGGAGTAAAGTTTATCAAAGCACATGTGTGAATAAGGAAGTTTAAGGCTGATTTCTAAAGGGGAAAAAATGACTAAATGTTCAATATGTTGCTTTTTTTCTTACGGAATCAGCTGTTTTCTTTACAAATGAAAGAAGGAAAGAAAGAGAAAGAAAGAACAAAAAAGAAAGAAGCCTGCCAACAGAGAAAAAGGCCATGCAGTTGTCCAAAGGATCCTTTGAGTAGCAGGAACATGGAAATTCCAAGAAAAGTTAGTTAAAAAGAACAGTTTATTCTCACTGGGTCCTTCTCATCACATCAGTATTTATTTCCCCCAACTGCCCTTTATTTATTCATTTTAAAACATCATAGGTGTCTACATGTTGGTCAGGGCATAAAGAACTTTTCTTACCACAAAGACCCTTTGGGGACACCAAGGAGAAACCTCAGCTATCCTCCTAAATTCTCAGGACTCTAAAAACGAATGTCTGCACAGACAAACAGGAGTGCCCTGCAGGAAGGCAGGAGCCCAGGCAGTTAGCACGTAGGCCTCTTACCAAGAAAATCACCAGGGCGTTCCAACATGGGCTGGTCTGCCATCAATCCATACGGTGGGGATGGCGTGTGCCAGCTTTGGACTGTGTAACTTCTATTTACCGAAACTGTAACACATATTCATTGTAAGCTACAATTATCCACAGTTTAGTCTGTTTATGAAACCATTTTGTGGTTATTTATTAAAAATAAAATTTATGTGTGCTTATTGAAGCTATATTTTGGCAGGCAGAAGAGGTTGGCAGACACGTCTGAGTCAACAGCAGGCTCTAGCCACTCTTGATGTCGTCATATAAAAACTTGTCAAATAATATTTAGTTTTTAATCTTCAGTTGCAAACATAAGGTTAGTCATGAAAATATTCTGAGTAGGTCCCCTTGAAACAAGAACTTGTGTGTTTGGATTTAAGGAAAGGTGATAATTAAGCTTCTGGCTTGTTCAAGGGTTGATATGTTGTCTCCTTTCCTCCCACCAACTTCTATTACTTGTGTTTTAGTCAGGGTTTCCTATATCATTGTTCTGTTTTGTTTTTAGTTTTGCTATAGGGCATGTGTATTTTCTGGAGAGAGAAAGAGAGAGAGACAGGGAAAGAGAGAAAGCACCCACAGTGGGAATTGCCACTTTGCAATCCCCTCTCCTCCATTTCTCCTCTCACGATTTTGGAAATGCACGCACACGCTCCTGGCATATTTTTCAAGTCACCATGTCTAGACTATAATCACATTGTTGGCCACGTGAGATCCCGCTGCCTTGACTACCAGGCCACTGGCTGGCCCCCTCAAATCCTTAAAAAATGTTTGATAGTGATTTTTACAATGTGGGTTATCTATTTCTCTACTAACACTAGTGCCCACAGACAAGTGTATTACTTATAATTAAGAAGAGATAATCCCTTCTGTTTGGGCATGGTTGTCTTCCCTTGGCTATCTTTCTAGTCCAAATGGAGTATCATTAATTTTTTAATCTTTAGTTATTTGAACAATATACTTACTTTTGCAGTGCCTCCTAAGAGATAATTTCTTTTTAAAGGAGCCACAGTTGTTAGCTTCAAGAAGGTAGAGCCCATGTTAATTAACTGTGCCTTTACAAATAAGCTGGAATCATAGATGTTTGTTGGTAAAACTCCTGAGTAAAAACAAAAAGAAAAAGGAAGAAAAAGAAAAAAATAGCATTAAATAAAAACCCTTGGTATTAGAGACAAAAGATGTACACTACCTAGGTAGAAAAAGGTAATTCTTTGTCTTTGGAGCTACTTACATAAACATTTAGTGGGAGAAAAGGAAAGACTTCGTATGGAATTATTTAAGAAACTTCTTCCAAAAGGGAGTTTCTGAAATATGATGAACAGGAATTAAAAGAAGACAGTGCTATGTATTGCCTGCTACTTCCTTGAATACCTTGAGTGGGAGTCATTGCTGAGGTTGTGCTTTCGCTTGTCTTGAAGAACGTCTGGTCTCGATTGTATAAGACAGTTGTACGTTGTATATACCAATTGTCTCTTATTCGCATATTCCCTTTCTCCACTGGAGTTTGGCTTTAGTTCTAGTTGAACAGCTATTTTAAGGGTGCCCTGGTTGAGAGTGAATTAGTCCTGTAATAAAATATTTGTTACCGGGAACCAACAGTTAGCGTAATGGCTATGTCACTGGACTCCCACGTAGTCGACCATGGTTCGCGTCTCGGACCCGGTGGCTTAAAACTCACGCCAGGCGCGTGTGCGTGCGTGCCCAAGATCCCGAGAGGAGAATGGAGGAGAAAGGATTGCGGCGTGACCATCCCCCCTGCAGGGTGATTTCTCACTTTCTGTCTCTATGTCTCTCTCTGTCTGGCGAGCGTACACACCCTATAGCAAAAACCTCTCCAAAAAAACAAAAATTGTTGCCAATAAATCAAATCTACACACATTTTATGTATCCATTATTTTCAGTGAACAAAGCTGTGTACCAAGTGCTATAGAGAATGTCATGTCTTCTAAGACATTGTTAAGCCATTCTTTTTTTTTTTTTTTTTTTTTTTTTTTTCTTTTTTTGGACTATAGGGCGCGTGCGCTCGCCAGACAGACAGAGAGAGACAGAGAGATAGAAAGCAGGAAATCACCCTCCAGGGGGGATGGCCACGCCGCAATCCCTTCTCCTCCATTCTCCTCTCGGGATCCTGGGCACGCACGCACACGCGCCCGGCGTGAGTTTAAGCCGCCGGGTCCGGGACTCGAACCGCGGTCGACTACGTGGGAGTCCAGCGACATAGCCATTACGCTAACTGCTGGTCCCTGTTAAGCCATTCTTACTAGAAGAATATCAAGTGAAGAAATGTGCTATCCATGACTGATCTATATACCACCATCTTCAGTAGCTTGGATATTGTCATCAGAATGAATTTTGGATCCATTAAGTTCAATACTTCTGAAGCTTCAAGAGTATGGTATATTGGGGACCAGCAGTTAGCGTAATGGCTATGTCGCTGGACTCCCATGTAGTCGACTGCAGTTCGAGTCTCGGACCCGGTGGCTTAAACTCAAGCCGGGCACATGTGTGTGCGTGCCCAAGATCCTGAAAGGAGAATGAAGGAGAAGGGATTGCGGCGTGGCCATCCCCACTGGGGGGTGATTTCTCGCTTTCTATCTCTCTGTCTCTCTCTGTCTTTCTGGTGAGCGCATGTGCTGTATAGCAAAAACCTCTCAAAAAAACAAAAAATGTAAAAAGAGTATGGCATATTTAAAAACTACAACAAAAATGCAGAAAACTAGGGCGGGAGGGTGGCAAGAGAGGTTGTCTGGATTGGCAGGATCCAAATAATGCCATTGTAGGGTTTCAGGTAAGGAAGTAAAACACTGTTGAAGATGGCGTTCTTGAGTATGCAATCTGAGACAGAGTTTAGTGGGACGATGTTTATTAGGAAGTGCCCAAATCAGTTTTACAAGATTTTCATCACTCAAATGAGATCCTTCACACAGTGTTATTTTTTATTTTCTTTTATAAACTGCCTTTTAATATCTATTGTCTTTCTAGTTTTTATAGTCTTGATTTTTGGGAACTGTTAAAAAATAGATATTTTAATTTTAATATACAAAGGAACTTCAAAAAGATTTTGAAATCCATGCATAGTTTTTTTATAATATGTATTTTCCATGAACTTTTGAAAATCTTCTTGGGTATTTTAAGATATATATTTTTTTTTATGTTGTCATTATCCTTCTTCCTGGTTTGTGGCGATATCTTGTTATATAGAAATTAATAATTTTATGAAACCAAATGTCATTTCCTTTATGGATATCTGTTTTATTTGTAATTTTTGATATTATTTGAAAGTCCTTTTTAAAGTTCATAAAAGTATTTTTCTATATATTGTTCTGGTATTAGTATTGATTTTAATTTTTGCATTTTGGCTTCTGATTCATTTAGAATGAATGTTTTAAGGGAAGAAGTGGTGATCTAGTTTTACCTGGTTTCCCAAACTACTGGCTTATTGTTCCAAAATTAATTATTAACTTTATCAATCTTCTTTCCATTGATTTGGTGAAATCTGCTTATGTTTAATATATTCCTGTCTTAGCACCACACTGTTGTATTTGTCTATTAGCAACCTATTTTAGCATCTAATAGTATGCGATTGTAATAAAATTGCCTAAGTCTCCATGTTATTCAGTGTAGTCAGAAATTTACTTCTGTCTTCTGTCTCTACCTTTTCCCTTGTTCCTTTCCCTTCATTCAGCTATCGGACCCTCACCCCCAATTCATCCTGCTGACTCTCCGTTTTCAAGTTTGCTTCAGTTGCCAACTTTTCAGTGTAATTTTTGGTTGTTCAGCCCTACTGGTAATTTATAAGTTTGACTATCTTGTTTCATGAACTTCCAAATTAGCCTTGGCTACCTGGTAATCTGGGGTTGTTCACTATTCTCTGCAAGTGGTTTGTTTGTGGATAAGATACTGTAAACATTCTCCTGAAGTGCCTGAAAAGAAGGACCAACTATTATAATTTTATTGGCCAATCGATATATTTAATTAAATTATCTGTAAATAACAGACTTTTGTGTCCTTTGTTTTCTTTGCCAGACGATGTGGTCACTTCCCAGAGAGAGACAGACAGAGAGAGACAAAGAAAGTACCTACCATGGGTCATGATCATACTGCAGTCTCTTCTCCTCCATTTCTTCATTCTGTTGGGATTTGGGGCATGTACATACACAAGCCCAGTATGTTTTTCAAGCCACTGTGGCTGGGATTTGAGTTGCAGGCGGCCTAATGGGATCTGGGTCACTTAACCACTAGATTACGAGGCCAGTCCCCTCCCTCACCCCGTGTTCATTTTGTATTATGTTTTGCTTTGTCTTGCTAGTAGTATTCAAATGAATCTAGATTGAGGATTATTTTTTCACTGGCTACTTACAGATGTTGGGTATCTTTATTCCATTCTGTTAGCTCAAAGTACTGCCTGATTGTCCAGAGCAACTTTTTACATGCACTCTCCCCCTTTAAAAAATGTTTATATATTTCTTCTATGAGAGAGAGAGAGAGACCCCACAGGGCCCTCACACCTTGATCCACCCCAGCCTCCACCAAACCACTTCAGGGGCACAAGGCATGCTTTCACCACACTCAGGGGCCTTCCTAAACTAGCACCTTTCCTCTATTGGTCCAGATGCTTTACTTCTGGCCACTACCTAGCCTTGCATGCTGCTTTAAAAGACAGAAAAGTCTTTTCTTCCACACAGAAGGCTTCTCTATATCAGCATACAAATTTTGATGATGTCTGTTGCTTTTAAAAATGAAAAGAACTCAAAAAGATAAGAGTGGTTTTGCAGGTGGCATCTATGCCCCTTAGTGTTCATGAGTAAAGGGTGATGTGGAGTAAGATTTTAGTAAGTTTATTTATTCCATGCTTAAGAGAGAAAAAGAGAGACAGAGAGAGCCCATCACCCCTGACAGGGTCTTGATGTTGCCATCCACCCCAGCTTCATACAAATATTAATAGGTTTTTAGATCTTAATTAAAATGTGAGATAGTCAGACTTATTTTCAGAACAGAAGCCTGAGGGTAATCACAGCAGCAGCGGAGGTCGAGCTGGTGCCAGAGGACCTGCTTTTAGAGGCTGGCTCAGTAAGTTGGTGGCCTTGTGCAGAGAAGTTAACTTCTCTGAACTCTGGATTCTTCATCTGTGAAGAAAGGAAGTAAAAGTAAACAACTCTTTCCTGGATGGTGTGAGTATAAAATAACATGCAAAAAGGAATTAGGTAGGGGCCAGCGAGTGGCATGGAAATTAACCATGATTCAAGTTCCTAATCTGGTAGCTTGAAAATTATGCTACACACATGTACCCGTGTGCCCAAAATCCCAAGAGGAAAAAAGACTGCAGTGCGACCATCCCCCCCTTGGTGTGATTTCTTACTTTCCCTGCCTCTCTTCTGTCTGTCTCTCTGCAATCACACATGTCCTATGGCAAAATCCTAAAAAAAAAAAACCTAACATGAGACAGGATAAGAAAGGATGGAAGTACTCAGTAGTGTTGAGGCCATGTGTCTTGCCTTTCCTTGGCTTGGGAATCTTCATGTTAAATTCAGGCAAAGTAAATAATGTGGTTTATCTAATCTATGATGACATAGTTTGTCAGACATGTGTTATTTTATTTACCTTTAGGAAAAATAATCAGAATTTTATCAGCAAGTATAGGACATAACCTGATTTCTGAGATGTCAACCTGTGAAAGGAAACTGTGTCAATGGAAGAACTATAGCAAGTAGAGAAAATGTCAAAGGGTTGGACTGATTGGCGAGAAGGCCAGTTTGAATTAATAGTAACTCAGACCCATAGAAACTTTATTTATTTATTTTTTTGGAGAGGTTTTCGCTATAGGGCGCGTGGCCTTGCCAGACAGAGAGAGACATGGAGACAGAAAGTGAGAAATCACCCCCCAGGGGGGATGGTCACGCCGCAATCCCTTCTCCTCCATTCTCTCGGGATCTTGGGCACGCACGCACATGCGCCCGGTGTGAGTTTTAAGCCACCGGGTTCCAGACGCAAACCGCGGTGGACTACGTGGGAGTCCAGTGATATAGCCATTATGCTAACTGCTGGTTCCCGATCCATAGAAACTTTTAAAAAGTGGCACAATTTGAAAGTTTGAAGCCACAATAAAAATGGATTAAGGGGTCAATTTCCTTACCAAAGAGATTATTTATAATTGGCACATTTGACCAGGGTCTGAATATGCTAATTGTGTGGGTCCCTTATAAATCTGTGCCACTTGGCAAGGCGCCCATCTTCTGGGCTAAACCTTTATGGATCCTTCCGGGTTTTCCACACTCTTCGGTCTTGCTCCATGCCCACTGGCCAGCTGACGATTTCTCTACTTACACTTGGGCGTGAGCCACTGCATTTGCCCTGATATTTATCTCAGCATGTCTTTTCCTTCTGTTTGGATTAAAAATGTCTCTTTTTCCTTCCAAAATTGGAATTATACCTAAATTCCTTTCCCACCTTTTTTTTTTTTGGGGGGGGGTAGAATTTTGCTTTGTTTATTTCTTCTCTTAACTTTCTTTACCAGCTTTTCAAAGTTTGCCTTCTAGAAGACTGGCATGTTCCTAAGTTTTAAAAAAACCCACCACTTGGACCTGTTATTGTTGAGAGGTGGTGTGTACAGTGAAGTAAATAAAATCATGAGCTACAAGTTCACAAGTCCAAATCTCAGCTTGTCTACTTACCAGCTGAATATATTCGGCAATTACTTAACATATCAGTTCTTCAATTGTTTTCATCTGGAAATTTAAGGCTATTTATAATAGTTGTATTTGACTCACTGAGGATTGAATGAGGGCATTCCCTGGCATGTGGTGAGAACTGACTGTTACCCATTATTGTTGCTGACCCTCAATTCACCAGTCTGTTTTTTGTTTTTATTCCCTCATCATCAATAGAAAAAGTTACTTCTTAAAATCACTACCTTGGACACTCAGGCTGTTTTCCATGTCTGGTTGTTATGGTTTGAATGTCTCTGCCAAAGCTCATGTTGAAATTTAATTGCTATTGAGGTGATATTAAGAAGTGGAACTGCTAGGAGGTGTTTAGGTCTTAATGGTTCTGCCCTCCTGAATGGATTGATGTCATTATCGCAGGAATGGTTTTTCATCATGAGATTGAGTTGTTAAAAGTTTAACCCTCTATGTCTCTTGTTCTCTTCTGCTATCTTGCCAGATTCTGCCTTCTGCATTGAGATGATAAAGTGAAAAGACCTTTCCAGATGCCAGGACTTTGCTATTGGATTTCCCAGAAATCCAACAACTTCTAGAACTGTGAGAAATTTTCTTTCTTTCTTTTCTTTCCTCCCTCCTTCCCTTCCTTTCTTTTCTTTCTTTTACCAAGTTGGTGGTAAAACACAAAATGGAATAAGACTCAGGATCTGCTATATTTTCCTTCCTGTCATTTCTGTTATATCTATCTATCTAAAGTTAAAGAGGTAAGATCAATGGATATAAAAGTATTGCATGGTCCCCAAATCTATTTGAACTCATCCTCATTTCTGAAGGTCAAGACAGTTTTTACTATTTTGATCTACCCTAGACAGTGATTTTCTACAACTTTTCTAATAGGTGTAAATTTGATTCTTGTGTTTTAGCTGCCAAGTCTCAATATTTATAGTCACAGAAAATTACAGAAAGATGTGCAAACACATTTCTGAATGCTCCACTTTACAAAAGTTAAAACCTACTTTACATCAATAGCAGATATATACTTGTATAAATGTACTCATTACACTTTTCCTTTTAATAAGGAAATGGAATTCTTACTGTTTTCCCACTTGCTGTCCCTAATGTTCTTCAATCCTTTCTTTGTAAAGAAAGTTAAAACCTCTGAGTACAACTTAGAACTCTGAAACTGCATTACTACAACTGCTAACAAACCACTCCAAATACAGAATATGTAGCTAAATCTACCCACCAAAAAGCAATGTCAGCCATTGAAACAATGGTTGTCTGTACAGAGAAGATATAGGGCCATAACTGGGAAACTATGGCTTAGCAGCCTGATCCAGCTCACTGCTTGTTTTTATAAATAAAGTTTTGTTGGGATGCAGTCATAGCCATTCATTTACATATTGTCTACAGCTGCTTTTGGCCTACAATAGACAAGCTGAGTAGTAGGGACAGAGACCATATGGTCCACTAGTTCTTTATAGAAAGAATTTGGAGATGCAAGAAATAGTGATTTTTTTTTCTAGTTCTACTGAGACAAAAATCTACTGAGACATGAATCTAAGGAGATATCTATATTGATATCCTAAATACTTCTGTGTTGTTTAGGATATAGTTGTCTTCTTTGTTTGTTTTTGTATTGTTTGATGACAAAACAGAGACAAGAGAATGAAAATTTAGGAGCTTGAAGTTGTCTGGTGAAGGATAAGGCAACTGATGCTAATACTGAGGACAAATGAGAATTGTTTCAGATGCTAAGACCTGGAGCTAAATGACTGAAGCTTTAAGAAATAATTAAACTAGTTTGCTCTGTTGGTACACTTTACAGTGCTATTAGGGGAAATATTTTGTATATGTTTGATTTAAAATAATCTATTTTGTGTATCATCTTTGATTTTAGAACTTGCCTAGGTGATAAAGCTATTTCCATTTTTTCCGTATGTGAAAACAACAGTTACTATTTTTAATTTGCTTTAAAATGCTCTGGAGCAGGTATAAGTCTGGGCGTACAACAGCATAAGTTTTGTGACCCACTTTTGTCTTCAGCGAACACAGTATCTGTGTTATTGTTCACTTTTAAAGACTTAGTTCATTCATTCCAAAGTTACTTCCTGAACGACTACTCCATTCCAGCCCTCTATTCTTCGTATTTGAGATTCAACAATCAAACAAATGGATAAAGCAGGTTATTTTACCCTTAGGGAGTCAATAATCCCGAGTTTCCCAACACTTTAGAAGGAGATGGGGGTTAAGGCAAAAGAGGGGGATAAGCACTTCTAGAAAAAAGGTGGCAAGTAAGACTCATGGAGACTTTAAGGAGGTGAGAAAGAGGCATCTTTTGTAGTGGGTATAAAGACCACGTAGGATAATATCTATCATGCCTTATGGGCAGCAAGAAGACAACCATGGCTGGGACAGGATTCAGTAGGCAATGGGTGGTGGCATAGTGGGAATAGATCAGATCATGTCGGACACTGCAGTCACTGTAAACACTTTTGATTTACAACAAGCTGAGATGGGAAGACACTGCGGAGTTCTGAGCAGAGGAGTGCTGATATCTGACAGATGATTTTGAGGAATTACTCTAGCTGGTAATGCTAGAAAGGTACAGCAATCCCATTAAAAGATGATATGGCTTCAGCTCTATGGTATCAGGTGAAAGTGGACAGATCTAAGGTATATTTTGGGGTAGAGTCAATATGATTGTTTGTTAATGAAGGATGTGAGATACGAGAGGTAAAAAATAAGTCAAGGACGACCTTAGAGATTTTACTTCAGCATCTGGAAGTGTGTGTGTGTGTGTGTGTGTTTTCCCCCTGAGATGGGAAGCCTGTAGTTAGAGCACATTTCCTGAAGAAGAAAAACTCAATTTTGGTCATATTACATTTTCAGTGTCTGTTAGATCAGTGGGGATGTTGAATGTGCAGTTGAGTGTACCAGGGTAGAGTTTGTGGAACCGCTTCAGTCACAGATATAAATGTAGAGTTTATCAGGATAAAAGGTATTTAAGGCCTCTGATGAAATCAGATACTGATGAAGTTGCCAAGGGAGTGAGTGAGGGAGGAGAAAATAGAAGCAAGGACTGAGAACTGGGGAATTCCTGATTGCACATCTTTTAGCCAACCACCATCATCTATTGAAATGGGCTGATAAATGCCCAAGGTTTACTAATTTTCAGCATAGCGCTGATGGTGGAAAAGAGATGTTAAGGGAGGAGATAGGAAGGCGCATGCCCATGTCTTTGGTGAGGGTAAATAAATCTTGCAAGAATCTAGTAACCAGTAGTGAGGACTGTCCTAACTGGGGTCTTGGTATTTCCCACTGGAAAGAACAGTTCTCCAAACGTTATAAACTGTATTTTGTGATAGCCTAGAATTGGCAAATAAAAATGGGTCTTTGACTTTCACAGTTTAAAAATGATGCTTTTTCTTGAAGGTTTATTTTATGGCAACAACCAAGCACAGAAACTACATTAGCAGGGTGATTTCAATGGGCTGGGGGGCTGGGCTGGGATAGTTGTCAATACCCTCAGGATACAGGTTCAGAGCATTTATTTTCAAATAGTCATGAAAATCAATATTAATGTGTCATTTCTTTAGATGAACTGAACTTAAGAGAATTATTTGAGTGTGAAGAAAACATTGAGTTTCAACTAAACTTGGAGGAGATTTTTGTTCAAGAAAATCTTTGGGTTTGGGTTTAAGTTGATCTCCTTTTTTCTCTTTTTTCTTGTTTGCTCATTCCTTTGTTTCATTTCACTTTTTGCTTTTCCTGGTATTGCATTTGAGGCCTTTTTTTAAAAAAATAAAGTTTCATGTTTTCTCTAGAGCATCTGCAATGTCTTAATTATGTCTGAATCTTCTTTTCATGAATATGGAGAGTACACTCAACCTGTAATAATAATGTGTAAAAAAATGAGGAAATTGTAGGCGAAAGGTGGTAAAAAGATTAATTTACTTTTTATGGCCCCTCTCTTAAAATATTGTGTTACAGTTTATGTACAACATAACTCGTAAGTCTGAAGTGTTCAAATGAAGGGCTTTTTTAATTTTCTTTAGAGAAACTTTTGCTATAGGACGTGTGCGCTTGCCAGAGGGAGAGACAGAAAGTGAGAAATCACCACCCCCCGGGGGAATGACCATGCTGCAATCCCTTCTCTTCCATTCTCCTCTCGAGTTTTTGGGCACACGTACACACATGCCTGGTGTGTGTTTCAAGCCACTGGGTACAGGACTCACAGTCCACTATGTGGGAGTCCAGTGATATAACCATTACGCCATCTGTTAGTCCTGCATGAAGGAATTTTGACATTTGTATTCGTATGAATACTCATTAATGAAAACGAGATTTCCATTACCCCAGGAAGACCTTTTACTTGTCATTTTCAACCCTCTTTCTCCAAATGGCAATTACTTCATGACTTTCACTGATATACAGAAATTTTGCCTGTTTAGGAATCAAATAAAGGGGACCCTCGGTCTGTATTTTGGGGATGTATGTATGTATGTATCTGGCTTTTATCTCTCAACATAATGTTTTAGGATATATCCACACATAATTATTTTGAGATTTATCTATAGTATGGCCTGTAGTAATAGTTCCTTTCTTTTCATTAGTGAATAATACTCTATAGTACAAATATGTAACAACTTGTTATCCATTTACCTGTTGATGGGCATGTGTGTCATTTTCAGATCTGGGTTATTGGACCAGCTGGAGTAGTACAGGTGGTAGGACCCTGCAGCATGACACTGGAGCCACATGGGAAGCCCAGGTTCAAATCCTGAGTCAGCCTGAACAATCTATGTATGCCTGTGTACTCCTGTGATACTGGCTGGCTGGACTGCTTAGGGAAGATTGCAGTGTGGTAAGTCCGTGTCAGAGGGTACCTCTCCATATTTTTGAAGAAGGAAATATGAAGGATTTCAGAAACTGTGGAAAAATGGAGTTACACGTTTTCCATGAACTTTGTGAAGATCCTCATAAATAAACAAACTTTAAAAATATTAGCTATTATAAATAGAACAGCTATTACTGTTCATGTGTAAACCTTTACATAAATGCAGGCCTAATTTCTCTTGGGTAAAACTCAGGAATTTAATGGTTGATCATTGGCTAGTTGTACATTATATTTAATCCTTTAAGAGAGTTAGCCCTATAGCCTAATGGTTAAGAGGGCTGGATTCCACATGGCTAACTGTGTTTCCAATCCCAGCCCTGATGGCTTGAAGAACATGCTGGTGTACATGCACGTGTGTTCAAAATCGCAACGGGATGGAAAATGAGGAGAAGAGATTATGTCATAACCACACTCCATTGGAAGGGCCTTCTCCCTCTTTCTTTTTCTCTCTGACAAGTACGCACACTTTCTGGCAATTAAAAACAAACAAACAAAAAATAAATAAATAAAAGACAAAAACAGTTTTTCAGAGTGAATACACTATTTCTTTTTTAAATTTACCAGAGCATACATGTGCTTACCCGAGAGAGAGGAAGAGAGACAGAGAGAGAGAGAGACAGAGAAGGTGGGAAAAGCACCTCCCATGGAGAATGGTCACACCACAATCTCTTCTCCTCCATTTATCCTTCATTTCAGGATTTTGGGTAGACATGCACACATGCCAGCTGTGTTTCTCAAGCTGCTGGATCCTGAACTTGAACCACATAGTCACCCATGTGAGATCCAGCTCATGGAACCACCAGGCCACAGGCTGGCCTGTGAAAGTACCATTTTACTTCACCACCACCAGTTTGTGAGAGTTCCAATTTCTCCAGATCCTTGCCAATACTTTGTATAGTCACAGTCTTTTAAATCTGAATCATTCCAGTAGATGTGTGGTGTTAGTTCATTGTTTATTTTTAAGATTGACTGGCTTACTTCCTTTGTGGAAGATGAGAGAGAGAGGAGAAAGAGAGAGACTGACCTATAATACGATTGGATCTACATGTTGCAGTCCTCCCCTCAACCCTGTAGGCAACTAGACTCAGATGTGATACTTTCAAGTAGACTTGGGCCATGACCGAAGAGCCTTTCCACTAGTCCGTAGCATCCTGCAGCAGCCTCCCTACTGTCTGCCCCATCTCTGGGCAATAATTGTGGTTTTAACTTTCCTTTTCATTAAAACATAGTGATCTTTTCATTTGCTTATTTGTGAAGTGTTTGTTCAAATCTTTGACCTATTTTGTAATTGGGTTGTTCATTTTCTTACTCTTGCATTTTGAGAGTTGTCTTGATAAAAGTCTTTTTTCAGCTATATAATTTGAAACTTTTTTCCTAGTCTGTAGCTTATTGTTTTATTCTTTTTACAGTGTTTTTGAAGAGAAAAAGTTTGAAGGCTAATTTATCAATTTTTCCTTTTTTTTTTGAGAGTTCTTTTGCTGAAAGACAGAGAGAAACAGAGACAGAACATGTGAAATCACCCCCTCGCCCATGGTGGATGGCCATGTCGCAATCCCTTCTCCTCCTTTCCCCCTCTCGAGATCTTGGGCACACATGCACATGCACCCAGCTTGAGTTTAAGCCACCGGGTCTGGGACTCGAACCGCGGTTGACTACATGGGAGTCCAGTGACATAGCCATTACGCCAACTGCTGGCCTGCAATTTTTACTGTTATAGGCTATCCATTTGTTTTGTATCAAAGACATCTTTGCTTAATCCAATATCCCACATATTAGGCCACTTGAGTTTGTTTTTGTTCTAATGTGCTCTTCATTTCTCTTTCTCTCTCTCTCTCTCTTTTATTTATTTATTTTTATTTTTAATTTTCCATAGAGCACATGAGCTCTCTGGAGAAAGACTGTAAATAGGAAAGTGAAAAATCACTCCCCCCCACAGGGGACCTGGCAATGCCACAATCCCTTTTCCTTCATTTTCTCCCTGGTATTTTGGGTATGCCACACATATGAGTCCAGTGTGATTTTCAAGGCTATGAGTCTGGTACTCGAACTACTTTGTCCATGTGGTAGTCTAGCACCTTAACTGCCATGCCACCTACTGGTCCCTGTGCTGTTTATTTATTTATTTATTTAGAATTATTAATTTAATTTATTATCATTATTATTTTAAATTTGCTACAGGGCATGTGTGCTTGTGAGAGAAAGAGAGAGAGAGAGAAGGTAAGAAAGCAAGCTGACAGGTCTGGGAATCAAACTGTGGTTGGCTATGTGGGAATCTATCACCTTAACCATCATGCCTCCTACTGGCCCCTGTGATGTTCATTTTTAAAATTCTTTTGTTATGCGTTCTATTTTGGAGAATTTTTATTCTGATATATTCAGGTTCACTGATGTTTTCTTTTATAATTTCTTTTCTGCTGCTAATCACATCCAGTATATTTTCAACATCACATAATATAGTCTTATTTCTTTTTTAATATAATTTTTATTTATTTTTAATTTCATTTTCCTTTATACATTGAATCACATTATTATTTGGTTTACAAAATGGATATTTCAACAGATGAACATTTCTCCCTAGTACAGTTGATAAAACTACAAAATATCTTCAACAGATAATATCACATTTCTTTGTGCCATTAATGCTTTGCCTTCTATTTTTTTTATTTCTAGAACTTTAGTTTTGGATCTATTTTTATACCTTCTAGGTTTCTATTTAAAATTCTGAACATATGAAGTATATTTATAAATGGGAATTTATAAATATAAACCAGCAGTTAGCATAATGGCTATGTCGCTGGACTCCCACGTAGTTGACCGCGGTTCGCATCCCGGACCCGGTGGCTTAAAACTCACGCCGGGCGCGTGTGCGTGTGTGCCCAAGATCCCGAGAGGAGAATGGAGGAGAAGGGATTGTGGCGTGGCCATCCCCCAGGGAGGTGATTTCTCGCTTTCTGTCTCTATGTCTCTCTCTGTCTGTCTGGCAAGCGCACGCGCCATATAGCCAAAACCTCGCCAAAAAAAAAAAAAAAATTATAATATATGTTTTTATGCCTTTATCTGCTAATTCTAATATCCGTGTCATTTTTGGGTAGGTTTTAATTGCTTATTTATCTCTTTATTATGGGTCAGGTTTTTTTTCCTTCTTTGCATGCCTTGTAATTATTGGTTAGTCACCAAACTTTGTGATTTCACCTTGCAAATACTGGTTATTTTTGTAATTCTATAAATATTCTAGAACTTTGTTCTGAGATTCAGTGGCTTGGAAATGGTTTGATAATTTTGGGGTTTGTTCCTTAGATTTATTTTTTTTAAAGGAAAAACTGGAGCTATACTCACTTGAGGCCTCACTGTTCTGTATTACTGAGGGAAGACCCTTCCTTCCTGCATTTTATCCATTTCCACATCAATCACAAGCTTTCCAGTACCGCTGGTCGGAAAGGACACTGCTGCCAGCCCTCTGTGAGTGTGAAAAATTGTTCCTTCCAATTTTTTTGAGTCGTTTGTTCTACAGCTCAGGTAATTCTCTCACATGTGCTTATCACTACTCAGCTACATATTTGAGGGAGACCCTCTGAAGAATCCTAGGGATCATTTGCTTTCAACTCTCTTCTTTTCTAGCACTCTGATCAGAGGATGTTAGTTGTGTTAGTCTTCTTGAATTCTCATCTCTTTCTCTTCAACTAAGGGAGTTCACTATACTCCACTAGATGCTTCCTATATTTCCCTTTTCTATGCTTCAAACCAAAGGTACAGTAACTAGGGATTTTTGTGGAGCTCACCTCATTTATTTCCCATATTGTATGGATCATGAATCTTGAATGCTTTTATATATTTTTTATAAACTATCGAAATATTTGGAAACTTTATTTGACACCATTTTAAAATATATTATCTTCATATATGTGTGAAAACTGATATACAGTTGACAATGATTTAGTAAAATAAAACTACTGTATTGTTTAAGGCAAATTTTAAGGTGTTTTAATAAGGATCGTTGAAATATAATGGCTTATTGGAGAAGTCCTTTTTTAATGTAACTTTCTTAAGTAACCAGGAAGAACAACTGTTTGCTTTTATCTGATCAAAATTGGACATTAATTTATCTATATTTATAGCTCCTATAGCTCATATATTGATATGGGGAAATGAAGGAGATCTGGGATAAAGCATTTTCTCTTAAATAAACAACTCAGAAATTATGCATAGATTGTTTTTATTCATATTCTATTGTGAAAAAGTTGAAAATATATCTCTAGCAGGTTGCTCAGGATTCCAGTCAAAATTGAAGAAAAGAACTATTACCATGAGGAAAGAGGTAATAAAGGGATAGTTAGTGATCCTCACCTCATTAAGATGCCATTCCAGATCATTCAGCATAGATGGCATTTCTCAGGATATTTTAGCTGAAAGATACTCTGGAAGTCGTTTTACTTAGGCCTCTGAGACAGATAAATATCTATCTTCATCTTCAGTTTTCTTGAGAACAAAGAATTCAGAGCTCCTCTTGGTTGTCTACTTCGGTATCCTGAGACACTAAATCATAAAGTTCTTTAGAGTACTTGGTGCATAGAAGACAAATGACTTAAAATAATACTAAACGGATGTCTAATATATTTGTTAGGACTTTCAGACATTACTTGTTAGTTATAAAATATTTCATAAATGTTTATTGAATGCAGAATGAACAGTTCATTAAGTGGCTCACAATCATTAAGTATAAATAAACTTCCTACTGAAAGTGATGAACTAAGTACATGGATTTATTTCTTCTGCTTATAGAGGCTGAATAAAAACACTAGTAACAGTATAAAAATCAACTATTACTCTAGAAAACAATTATAGATAGCTGGGGGCAAACTTAACCAAACAGTATTTCAAAAATTTTGTGGATGTATAGTATGACATGTATAGTATTCTCAACTGGATTGGTCTGAGAAGTATTTCATTATGGGTAAGGTCTTTTCACAAGCAAATGAGAAATAGTGACTGATTGTTTTAAAAAATAATTAGAATAATAATAATAATGATTGGGAAAAACATAGAAAAGGTATTGAATGATGAAGTGGGGAGATTAATGTCTCTGTATTGACTGACATGCATGGCATTCTCTTTTGAAAAAGCAATGTAATACACTGTAAAGCTATATGTAATCCAATGTAATATAAAGAAAATTATGATGATAATAAAAATAAAAATTAAAAATTAAAAAATAAATAAAAAAAATAAAGAAAATTTTGTGGATGATGAACTATAGACCATAAAGTAGCAGGAGAGCGCTAAACTTGAACAGGATGCAGCCAATATGGAGTTTAGTCTTAGAGATGACAGGGCTGATGGAAGACTGGAATGAAAAAGGAGTGGAAAACAGAGGCACTAATTTAAATTAGAAAGTAGGTATAGGACTCAGCAGATGGTTGTAATGGTTACATTGCTGGACTCCTATGTAGTTGACTATGGTTTGAGTCCCGGGCTCAGTGATTTAAAACTCACACTGTGTGTGTGTGTGTGTGTGTGTGTGTGTGTGTGTTTGTGTGTATGTACCCAAGATCCCTAGAGGAGAATGGAGGAGAAGGGATTGCAACATGGCCATCTTCCCAGGAGGTGATTTCTTGCTTTCTGTCTCCCTGTCTCTCTGTCTCTTAGGTAAGTGCATGTGGCCTATACTAATATTTTTTCTGAAAACAAACAAACAAAAAACAAAAAAGAAAGTAGGTATGTCAAGTGGCTCTACTCACATCCCTCACTTCCTCCACACCCAAGAGGAAAAAAAAAAGCATTTTTTTTGGGAGGTGTGCAACCCACTTCTGCAAATGGAAGATTTTGCTAAAGAAATTAAATAAACTTCTACATCAGAGATTCGATCTTCAGCATGGTCTAGTTGACTTTTAATACTTTCGAGAGAGTTTTTGATTTCTTGTATTACAGACTTCACCTCTAATAGTTCCATCTTATTCTTTCTTAGCGTGTCCATTTCTTCCTTCATATCCTGGAAGGACTTTCTCATCTCCTGTAGTTCATTGTCCCTTTTTTGTTCCAGCTCCTAGGATTTATTCAACATGAATGTTCTAAATTCTATCTCGGACATTTTGGTAACGTCCTCTATTTTTTCAAGAAAAGGAAGGGAGTTACTGTGTTCTTTTGGTGGAGACATAAACTTTATGGCAGGTAGTGTGGGTGAGATTGATGCCTGAGAAAGCAAAACTTTTGCATCTTGTCATCTAGGCTCACTTGCCTCAAAGAGACAAAGAGCTGGCAAGGCCAGGACTCCACAGCACACTTAGAAAATGCCACCAGAAGAATAAAACCACTTTAAAAAAATGGTTGACTCTTGTGAATGGGTTACATGTAGAGGAAGTGAGGGAGCTATTACCTTTTGCAATAGATTGAATTATATCCCTCCAAAACTTGTATGTTGAAGCCCAAACCCTCAATGTGACTGTATCTGGAGAAAGTTTCCTTAAGAGGTCATTACAGTTAAATGAGGTCACAGAGTGAGATCCTAATCCCATAGGACTATGACCTCATAAAAAGAGGGAGATTTCTCTCTCTCTTCTTTTTCTTCTTTTCTTCCCTGGCCAATGGAGAGAGGACACAGTGGGAAGGCAGCCATTTATAAGCCAGGAAGAGATCCCTCATCAACAACCTGATCATGTTGGTGCCCTGATCTTGAATTCTCAACCTCTAGAACTGTGAGAAAATGATTTTCTGTTGTTTGAGCAACCTACTCTAGAGTATTCTACTATAACAGCCCAGGCTGACCAATACACTTTTCTTGATAATCTCTTCTTTGCTGTTTGATTTTTAAAATCTCGTGGGTGTCTATATTACTCTGAAAAGCCATTACGATAATGAAAGAAGTAAATAAGACTTTCAAGACAATATAGAACAGACTGATTCGCTCCCTTTTATATAGTGGGGGAAAAGTCCCAAAGATTGAAATAATTTTTTCCAAAATCACCTAATTGAAATGTGCTCTGTTTTATAACCTATGGCTTTATTTTGATCATCATCATTATTATTTATATTTTTGCCATATAGTGCATGTGCTTGCTGGAGAGAGAGAGAGAAAGACATAGAGAAAGGGAAAGTAAGAAATCACCTGGTGGGATGCCCATGTTGCAATCCCTTCTCCTCTGGGGATTTTGGGTACACATGTACGCACACCTAACATGTTTTTCAAGCCACCAGGTCTGGGACTTGAACTATAAAATTGGCCATGTGGGATCTAGCACCTTAATCACCATGCCATTTGCTGACCCTAAACCTATGACTTTTTAATTCTAAGTCTAGCACTTCCAGTATTGTCTATATATTGTGTTACACTCACACTGTAAACATATTTTAAGTTTTTCTATAGTCCATGTGTGCTAGAGAGAGAGAGAGAGAGAAAGAGAGAGAGATTACCCTCTGGGGAGATGGCCACACTGCAATCCTTTCTTTTCCCTTCTCCTCTTGGGATTCTGGACACACACACATATTCAGCATGTTTTTCAAACCACCAGGTCCTGAACTCGAACCACACAGTTGGCCACATGAGATCCAGCAGTCTTTACCACCATGCCATTGGCTGACCCTTGAACAGTTTGAAAACTTATACCACATTCTGATCTAAGATTTACTGGTTACACACACTGACATCAGAATATTTTGATAGTATAAGATAGAAATAATTACATATACGCTACTGCTTATACAGGGAAAATAACATGAGCTATCCATATCTTACAGTAGTTTGAGAGATTTAAGGATATCTAAACATTGTAATTTTTGAGAAATTGCCTAGCTTAGTAAAACATTATGAGAAGCTTGGGATTTTAGGTCTCTTATACTATATATCTTCCGTGTGAAATCAGCAATCAGAAACTGAGTCTCTGTTTCTTGTAACATACGAGAATGTTGTGATGATGGAAATAATTATAAATTGTTGAACATAAATATACTTTATATGACTAGGAAGCATGAGATGGAAAAATCTATAACTATGAGTATATAGATGCTTTATGATTTTGCAGCCACGTTCAAACAATTAGATCTATGATCTTGATTGCTTCCAGGTAGATGTCCCATGAACAATTGTCACACATTGTACTGTGCACTGCACTTGGAATCCTGGTTACATGGCCTCAGAAATTGAGTTAAGAGAGAGTTCCTTAAATCTCAGAAGCGATGGTTTCTAAGATTGCCATTCTATGATTTTCCAGGAGAGTTTTTGGCAAGACAAGTATTTGAAATGCTAAAAAATCAGTCAGGATTTTTTTCTTCTTTAGGTAAAGAGCTACTTTTGAAGAAGTACTTCTACTATGTTTTGAATGTCCTCCCCAAATTCAAGTATTGAGATTTGGTTGAGATTGGAATAACAGGGTGAAAACTTAATCTAACTGTGATGTTGAAATGTGGGGCCTTGGGAGAAGATTAGGATTAAGGTCTTTAGGGTGGCATCCCCATGATTGCCCTTGGTGGGCTTGTAAGGGGAGGGAAAAAAGAAAAAGACAGAAACTCATGGACGCAGATACACGTGGTTCTGCCTTCCACCATATTGTGATACAGCTAGAACACCTTCATGGGGCAATCCCTGGACCTCCAAACTATAAACCTCTGTTCTTACACTTCACGTAGACTCAGGTATTTTCTTTTATTTGGAATGGAATGGAGTAGCATAAAGTCCTAATATTGACTTTTGAAAGCGGACCTTGACTTTTTACCCATCCTGACAAATAATTCATTTTACATATCCATTTATTCTATTCTGGATCTACTAAGGAGATCTACAGAAAATAGATTGGGATTTCTAGAATATTTTTAATAATTCAGTCCTCCTGGTATTCCTCTACTTGATCTTATACCTTATTTGTTGGTTCTTTAATTCAATACAGATTCCTTGGAAAAGAAATAAAAGTAATTTAACCTACATGAAAGCTTTTCTTACCTAGTATTAAAGGAGCCTTTTTTCTTATTTGATGTTACCAAAAATATTTCTTAAAATGAACAGTTACTGTAACACATAAATATATCAGCTAAGTGGCATTTTGTGTTCAGGTGAATATTAGTCACTTAGTTTTTGCCTATTCAGGGCAATAGCTGTCCAGCCAAGTATCTCCAATTGTGATAGAAAATCCTGATTTAAGATCTCATATCATCTATTCCCATGTATGTCTTAGAAGTTAAACGGATTTATGTGAAAAATACCATTTCTGAAATTAAGAGACAAAAACAGGAAGGATTAAAGTTGATAGTAAAGTTAATTGCCTCCTTTCTGTTAATAGAAACAGACTTGGCACTTCTGTCACTTCGAATGATCATTGCCGTACAGAACCTAACAACTGGGCGCGTGTTTAAGAGTGAGGGCTCCCAGTGTCCTATTATATGACCTTGGGCACGTACTTCATACCTGAGCACTAGTTCCTTATTTGTGATTTTAGGATAGTTATACTGATATCTCATAAGGTAACTATGAAGAACAAAAGAATAATAGATTAGGAGAACTTAGTATTTTTCTTGACTCATAGAAAGGAATCAAGGAATTCCATCTATTATTACTACAGGTATTATGCCTAAAAGAACTTTGAAAAAATATACAATGGTAAAATAGAAAGGAGTGGTGGCCAGAAGATTCCTACTTATTGTTACTTGTGGGATGTGGGACTCTTTGATACAATGGAAACAGAAATACTTAGCATGCTTCTTTGTAGGAAACAATACTAACTATTTCAAAAGAGGAGAGCTCCCAGTATGTGTGGAGTTTTGACAAAATAGTCACAAATGAAGCTCTTGATTTCCAGGAACACACAATCAAATAAAAGAGACAGTAAAATAAATAAATTGCAAAGGGTTAAATGCAATAAAATTAATTCAGTTACAGTTGAAAAATGTATGTTAGTGCTGAATTTGCATATTGAACCATTACTGCATCGCTAGTACATGGCAGGAATTCAGAAAGTCAAAGTCATCAAGCACAGAATGCAAATTTGAGCTTGATTTTAGTTTCAAATGGAATAATCTAATGAATCAGGACTGACACTTCAACTCATCTTAAATTCTCTATTTGAGGAAGCGCTTTTATATTTTTGGATATGAGGCAGAAAACCACTGCCTGTATTAAATTGCATTGCCTTACATGGTTTGGGGAAGTGAGGCCAAAACACGTCTACCGGATATTCTACTAAATGTTGTTTATGTGAGCCAACAGAAAGAATTAGTTTGCACATCCATATCAAATGCCCACATTCTCAACTCCCCAATTCTTTATATAGCTGTCATGAAACAAAGATACGTCTAATTGGCTTTGCCAGCAGTAAGGGATAAGCTATCTCTCTCTCTTTTTTTTTTTTTCTATCGTCATTGGCTGCAATCCTCATTCCTGATTTGATAGAGAACACTTAGCTTCCTCTAAAAAAGGGGGCCATGTTAAAACGAATCCATGTACAGATGCATTTTTGTACAGACTCCAAAAGTCAATGACACGCTGGACGTCTCCGGTGTTGTGGAAACTTGTGATTTAGTGCACGTGATTGGCATTTCCTTTAAGGGTATAAGTGGCACAAGAGAGCATGCCACTCTATGCCTGGTATTACATTATGCATCGTCAGAAGCCCTGACTTTGATTTATCGTCATTACTTATGTGTTTTACACCACCTAATGTCTTATGTAAGACAGACTCTAAATCAGTTCACAACATTGTTTTACTAAGAAGAACTGACCAAGGCATATTAACAGGTGCCATGGAATAATTGTAGTCAGTATTACTAAATTTAATTTCCACCAATTTAGAGGACTTCAGTTAACTCTTTGTTGTACTTTATTTCTTGTGTTCGCATAACTTTCCCTGTAGAAATCAGATTTTAATAATTAAGTAAGATAGCTAGGCATGTGTACTCCAACTTCTGTTGCCCTTTGAATTTAAAAAAGATCAAATTTTGCTTAATCTCAAAAATATGGATGACAAATAGTGAAGTGGTACATTTGAAAAACTTGCAACTTTTTTCCCCAAGTGATGGATAATTCCATTTCTATCATGAATAAATGAGAACAATAGAGGGTTAAAGATTACAAGTTAATTTTTAAATTTGTTTACCATGAAGCTTGTTGTGTAAGTTTTTTTCTGTCCTATATGTTTATTTACAGAAATTTATATGTAATGGAGAAGGAAGAAAGTAGGAAAGTTTAGTCTTCACAAGAGCACTCTATGCTACACTCTATTGAGAGCATGGCATTTTCCAATTGTTTCATTATTTTATTCCATTTCAGCGAACATTTCTTTTTCGTAGCATATTCTGTCAAGTGTAGATTTATCTATTAGGACTCATTTGGTTCCAAGAGATACCTCATTGAACCCACACTTTCTTAGGCAAAATATGCTGTTTATTAACTCATACAATGCAGTGTGTAGGGCTGGCTTCTGGTGAGTCAGGTGCTCAAAAAAGGGCATCAGTACCTCTTATTTCCTTTTCAGTTGCTAGACTCAGGTTCCTCTTAAATTTATTCTCATATAAATTCTCTCTTTCTGGTAACAAAATGGCTGCTGTGACTCCATGATTTATAGTTTCATATCCAAGTAAACAGACCATGAGTCCCTTTACAAAAGTCCCAGCTAAAAGTTCATGCTTCTGTTTGGTTTTGAGTGATGTATGTGATGTTCTCTAAACCACTCACTGTACCAGGTAATGATCAGCATTTCCTCTCTCTACTACTCGAAAGTGGAAGTAGTAACCCATCTGATAAACTTGGGCTAAAAGTGACCAGAAGGTAAATCCTCAAATAAAATTCTGGAGCTTCTCTGGAGAAAAAAGAAAAGGGCATGCAAGGTCTTAAAGCAAGCTAACACAAAAATGTCCACTATTGAAGAAATGCTTTGGAGCTCCTTCCAGTGAAAATTCAGGCTGTGGTATAAATGACTGAAATGAAGAACAAAATTCATACCTTTCTGATGCTTGCACCTAATAATACAAAATTTAACTTACTGGAGTGGCTACTACCACTCTCTGTAGGATGATTCTGGACCACAACGCCTTTCTCAGTCCAGGTTTATAACCTGCGTAGAACTCTGTGTGAGACACCAGCATCCCTTTCCTCTCTCTTTGTTATTTTTGCTATTTCTCTGTCCTCCATTTTATGTGAAGAGAGGGGTGCCCTTCCCCCTTTCATCATTCTATTTACTACTTTGATAGTTGATAGATGTTGTTTCTATTAGCCTACAACAGATGTCATGAACCTTTTTCCAGGGGATAAGCTTTTGAAGTTTTATCTCTAATCATGGAAAGAATTGACAAACATTTACTTTAGCAAGAAGTTTTGTGGCGCTATCAGATGCAGTACAGTGGCCCCTTTTTAGGGTCATTAAAAATCTTTTACCTGGGTTGGGGCCAGCAGGTGGCATGATGATTAAGGCACTGGACTCCCACAAGGTAGACCACAGTTCGAGTCCTAGAACCAGTGACTTTAAATCATTCTGGGCATGTATATGTGTGTGCCTAAAATCCCAAGAAGAGGATGGAGAAGGTATTGTGGCATGGCCATCTGCCTCTGGAGTGATTTCTCATTTTCCTTCTCTCTGTCTCTCCCCTGAGAGCACATATGCCCTATGGCAAAAAATAAACAAAACAACTTTTAAAAATCTTTTACCTGGCTCAGACTGATGGTGCAGTTGGTGGCAAAGTGGACTGAAGTGCTGGCAGCCATGTGACCAACTATCACTTTGGCTCTCCAGGAGAACTTGAAGACATGCTGCTGCTGCTGTGTGTGTGTGTGTGTGTGTGTGTGTGTGTGTGTGTGTGAATAAGCAGGATTCTGACAAGCTAGAGGTCTGGAGAAAGTTGGTGTGATGAGTGTCTGTCTGAGGTCATTTTTTCTCTCTCTGTCTTTTGCTCATCAATGCTCATATATTCTATCACAAATAAAATAAATTATAATAAGAAAGTCTTGTACCAAATATATTTACAAAGTTACATGTGAAGTTCTAATGGGAAAGAAACAGGGTCTCCATTGAGTGAGGATGAATATGGGTCACATGTGACAGGACTTCAGAAGATTAGTTCTAAGAAGCATCCCTTCTTTTCTTTCTTTTTTTTTTTTTTAAGGGTTTTTTCCACAGAGTGTGTGCCCTCATCAAAGGAGAGAGACGGAGCGACAGAGTGACCGTGAGAGGGAAAGTGAGAAATCATCATGGCCATGCTACAATCCCATCTCCTCCAGTCTCCTCCTGGGATTTTGAGCATGCAAGCACATGTGCCTAGCATGAGGCTTTGTTTTGTTAATTTAGAATTATTTATTTAATTTTATTTATTATAATTATTTTTTAATTTGATCAGAGAGTGAGAGAGAGAGAAAGTGAGAAGGCAAAGCTGTCAGGTCCAGGACTCGAACCATGGTCAGTCATATGGGAGTCTAGTGCCTACCTCGTGACCTGCTGGCCCCAGCCCAGTGTGAATTTTAAGCTGCCAGGTCTGGGACTCAAAGTGTGATTGGCCATGTGGGAGCCCAGTGCATAATTACTACACCATTTGCTGGCCTCGTCATTCCTCCATTTTGATCTCTCCAGGAAGATTAATGGAATATTAGTATAATCCATGCTTTCTCTATTAAAAAAAAATCGACTCTGGGGTTTTATTCCCTCGGAGAGCTAGGAACTAACCAGCCTCACCCAGAACGATTTTAAAGCAGCATCTCACAAATTCTGTTGTGTATGCAAACACCTGAGAATCTTATTAAAATGTAGATTCTGTTTGTAGATCTGTGACTCTGAATTTGTAACAGAAATACAGCAGGTGATATTTTGGCAGGTGTTGTGCAAGCTACTGGTCCCCCATAAACCTGTGAGTAGTAAATCTCCAATAGTGTGTTATTTGATATACCAGCTACCAGCCTCATGTAGCTATTTAAATTCAATAAAATCTAAAAATTCAGTTCCTTAGTCTCACTAGCCACATTTTATGTGCTCAGTTGACACTTAAGGTTAATGGCTGTAAGATTGGGCAGCACAGAATGGAACATTTTCAAAATCTCAGAAAAAATCGATTGACAATCTTGCTCTAGAAGATGGATAGACCCTCTGTAGATTGAATACGATGCTGTAAATGGGATACGTCTTCTTTTGGAAATTTCAAGCATCATTTGCCATAGAAATAGCCTGTGTTTCCTGAAGGTACATGACCAAAAGATCTAGCATTTACCAAGACATGGTGTAATATAAGCTACAGATTTCTCTTGAGACCTTCTTTCTTAGTTAAACACAGTATGCTCTCTCCCCTATCATGACATTCTAGCAAGACACACACATACTGTTTAGCCCTTTGTTTTAGTTGTTGACTATGGCTTTTCCTTTGGTATTTCTGAAATATATTCTGGACAAAGAATTTAAATTCCATAAAGTAATTCCTTATCTATTGGATAGTTGAACAGTTATGACTCATTTTTGCATAGAAAAACATGTCATGACTTTTCAGAAGACCAAATAGAATTCTTTTTTTTTTTTTTTGGAGAGGTTTTTGCTATAGGGCGCGTGCGCTCGCCAGACAGACAGAGAGAGACAGAGAGATAGAAAGCAGGAAATCACCCCCCAGGGGGGATGGCCACGCCGCAATCCCTTCTCCTCCATTCTCCTCTCGGGATCTTGGGCACGCATGCACACGCGCCCAGTGTGAGTTTAAGCCACCGGGTCCGGGACCCGAACCGCGGTCGACTACGTGGGAGTCCAGCGACATAGCCATTACGCTAACTGCTGGTCCCAAATAGAATTCTTAAGTGGCAATCACATAGATTGTGACAAAGTTAAAAACCAAGAATTTTAAAATGTTCTTACACAATGACACAAACAAAAATCTAGCAACCAATCAAATGACTGAAGATATATTTATAAAGTATCCTTTGTGTGTGCCGATATATAAGTCCTAGCAACAGAGGAATAACTCAGTATCTGCCTTCATGATGGGCTTTATATAACTTTAACTTTACACACAATTAGCTCTTGTTTTATGAGAGCCTATTAATTCCAATGTCTTGGAGGGCAGAATACACTAATGTCCCAAGTGACGTTTAGCTGCTTCCAATTTAGCCCTAATGCCCTTTTGCAGAGCGTAAATGTCACTCTCTTATGCATGGCACTCAAGAATGCTTCCTGAGCACAGGAGGACTTGACTAAGTCAGTCAATTCTACCCTCTGGATTTGTTTCAACATAGACAGGACCTTGTGGTGATAAGTATGTGGCACGCTCGTCGATGCTTCTGCTCGACTGAGACATGGTTTGCATTCTGGCATCACATGATTGCCAGCGTCATTCTTTCAGAGTCACCTGAGTCTTTAGTATTTCTGTCTCCTTAGGCCTGGCATGACAAGTATACATTTGGCCTTAGCATGCGGTTATGTGAGGTCAACTGGCCTAAAGGAGGACATGGGGTGAATTCTCTCAGGTTTCTTTCAGGATAAGTGCAGAAAAACGACGTAGAGATCATCCAGTGCCTCCATTCTCCTGAGAGGTCGCTCAGCTCTGGGCCAGATAATCTCAGGGAAGGGTTTGGTGATTTGAGGGGGCCCAATAAATAGCATCCTTCTTCTCCTGAGAGTGGAACTTGGAGTCAGGATGAGGGGATAAAAATTCCACCTTTATGATTTTTGATAAAGCTGAGGAACCATGGGCCATAAGCTTGTAGCAGGCAGTTTATGGCATGGCCCCCAAGACACCTCCTGATGTTCACACTCACACGTAATTTCCTCCTCTTGAGTAAGAACAAGACTTAATAATTTGCTTCTAATTATCAGATTGTGTAACAGTGATAGGATGTCACTTCTGTTACTTAAGAATGTAATTTCCATCTTGCTATCGAACTCTTTATTGACTTGCTCCCTTATTTGCTGTTCTTATTTGTTTGTTTTTTAGGTTTCTCCATAGGGCACATGTGCTCACCAGAGAGGAGAGAGGCAGAGAGAGACAGAAAGAGAGAAAGTGAGAATTATCTCCCCACGCACTCCAGGGGGATGGCCATACCACAATCTCTTCTTCTCCGTTTTCCTTTCAGCATTTTTGTGCATGTATGCACATACACCCAGAGTGACTTTTTTCAAGCTGCCTGGTCTAGAACTAGAATCATGGTTGACCATGTGGGAATCTAGCACCTTAACCACCATACCACTTGCTGGCCCCTTGGCTTTTATTTTGGAGTACTTTTTCTCCTTCATGAGCAGTAGAGACAGAGAAAGTGATAGAGAGAGAAAGAGAGAGATGGAAAGCCTCAACAGGCTCATCACATCATGATCCACTTCCAGCCTCAGCCAGTCCCAGATCATGGGCACACAATCGTGGCCTGTTAGGGAAGTTTCTGGATGCAAACCCAGAATCTTCCCATGCAGGTCAGCCTTGCAGAGTGTTATATTACTATAATGTCACCATCTGTGCCCACAAACTGGCTTTGATAAAGCAAGCTACTATGTGGAGATGTTCAACTGGCAAGAAATTGAGGAAAGCTCTGGCCAACAGCCCATGTAGAACTGAGACCCTCAGTCTGATACCTTGTAAAGGACTGATCTTGTTAATAACCACATGAGCTTAGAAGCAGATTTTTCTCCGGTTGAGCCTTCAGATGAAATCTTAGTACTGGTTGATACCTGAATTGTAATCTTATAAGGGACTTTGAAGCAGAGGATCTAGCTAAGCCATGCCAAGATTACTGAACTAGAGACTATGAGAGAATAAATGTGTACTGGGTAAATTTATTCCTAAGCAATAAATAACTAAGTGTGTTTACCAGGTGGAGTTGCTCATATTCTTCCCTGAAAGTAGACTGTTTTACCTGTAGCTACATACCTCCTCCCTGGGGACATGCTCTTAAGAAGTTTATGTCATGTAAGATCAGGGAAGAGAATATGGTTTTGATAGGCAGGTGGTCTCTGAATCAATTCAGGAAGAGGAAGGATCAAACTATCTGTCTCAGTTTCTTCTACCAAACTCACTCACTGATAAGTTAGTTTCTTCTCCCCTGGAGAAGAGTGAGAGTTGGAGAGAAGCCAGGAACTTTACTGCTCTACATATGCAAATGCTGGTGGACAAGTACTTCTGAGACATGTGATTAAACAGCAAGCAGGTAAGTAACTTATCTCTATAGGGAGGCATGAGGTTGGAACAATAGACCAAGAGTGTTTAGGGTGAGAAAAGCTATTCTCCTGGAAACCAGAGGAGCAGAGACCAAGTATTTCTTTTTATAATGATAAACTACTCATATGAAAGAGACCTTGGGCCCAGCAGTTAGCGTAAAGGCTAGGTCGCTGAACTCCCGTGTAGCCGACCGTGGTTCGAGTCCCAGACCCAGTGGCTTAAACTCACGCCAGGCGTGTGTGAGTACGTGCCCAAGATCCCGAGAGAAGAATGGAGGAGAAGGTATTGTGGCGTGGCCATCCTCCCGAGGGGTGATTTCTCGCTTTCTATCTCTCTGTCTCTCTGTCTTTCTGGTGAGCACATGTGCCCTATAGCAAAACCCTCTCCAAAAAGGAAAAAAAAAAAAAAAAAAAAAGAGACCTTGACATAAAAAGATTCTTCTTTGTGTTCATTTCAAACCTCATCTTTAACTTTCTTGTTCTAGTTTTGACTTCTTATATTAAAGTCTGAAACCCAGGCCAGGTCTTAACAATGCAAAGATGTGTTAAGATCCATCTCTACCCTGAAGGAAACTTTACTTGGGAGGCAGATATATTTGAAAATAAACAACTAGAACATACTATCACAGGTTTGATTTCACTGGAATCTGATTCTATGATGAAGTTTAACACATAAGATGTTGGGTTTGTGAGACTGGGATTACTCTGTTCAATGGAAGGGATGATTTAAGATTGGGCAGAGGGAGGAGTTGAGCTGTGAGGTAGGCTTGAGGAGATAGGCTGAAACAACTTGACCTTATACACCATTCTCTTCTTTTTTGTTTATAGGTTTGTGCCATAGGGTATGTAAACTCCCTATGGAGAGAGAAATAGAGACAGTGAGAGGGAAAGAAAATAGAGAAATCAGCCCCCAGGGAGATGGCCATGCCACAATCCTTTTTCCTTCATTTTTCTTCTGGGAGCTTAGGCATGCACATAAATGCATCTGATGTGCTTTTCAAGCCACCACCAGGTCCAGGACTTGAACCACAGTCAGCCATGTGGGAGTTCAGCAACATAACCACTATGTCATCTGCAGGCCCTATCACCACCATCTTCACAGGCTGTAGACTTACTGAAAGGTTGCCTAGGGCGAGTTTGTGAAGTTGCACTAAGGAATTGAAACCTTCGGTTGAAGGTTTTAGAAAATTACTCTCAGGGCATCCATGGGTCAGGCCACTGTTTCAACCCTGTGATAGACAGCAGTGTAAAAGGTGGTCTGAAAGAGGAAGAGAAGGAAAGTTTGGAAACAAATTAAGAGACAGGAAAGCTGTTGAAGAGAGTGGTGACGAGGCCCAGAGCAGGATAGAGTCAGGATGAAGAGCAGAAGTGGGCACTCCAAGGGAGATCTTGGAGACTGAATTGACAGGTTTGAAAGACTGATGAGTTATGGAAGGTGACAATGAAATTATAATGCATTTGTTTTCCAACTTGGGCTAATGTCAGGGTAAGAGAGAGAAGGGAAACCCTTTTCTACGGCAAAAATATTTTTCCTAAAGAAAACATATACAAACAACCAATTAGTAAGATAATACTTAATTTTTCATGTGATCACCTGTTTTATATTAACAGTTTTTCAGGCACTGAAAATTTTGGTGAGCATTAAAACATTCCAGAACATTGGTGCTGATGATAAGAATAATGGCAAAATGGATATTTTCTATGTGCTGAGAACCGGGACACTTTTTAAAAAATGCCTTAGTAAACCTTAAAGCCATGATATAATGTTATTCTAGATATTGTTACTATGTCAGTCTACAGTGGGCACAGGAAAATGGGAGATCCAAGATTGAAATCACAATGGACTGACTTCAAAGATCATGCTTGGTTCTTTAACCAAGTCAAAGCCTCTCTCAAAAATGTTAGCAATCTCCTTTGTGCCTGTCCCCCAGGTCATCCCATCTCTGTGATGATGGTATTTCCTGTAACAGACTGCCAAAGGGTCAAGGGGAAGGTATTGGACCTGCAGCCATTTATGCTAGCAATCTGTGGTATGGAATGTTAATGTGGTGAGGAAAATAAAAAGATGCTCACAATGTCAAGATTTCTTGCATAGAAAGAAAACTTTTATTCCTATTCTGTTGAGTGCTCAGAACCTGATGAAATGTAGGATGAAATACTAGTTTCTTCACTCAACAAAAGTGCAAATAGAGAACCTGAGCAGTGTGAAGAAGAAGAGGCGAGCGTGACCCCCAGACCGACCAAAGCCTGCGTGCCGCTGCATCCCCCTTGTCCAGCACATACCATCATTGTCACCATGCCAACACAAAGGCTGAAGGGGATGCTAAAGGAGATAAAGCCAAGGTGAAGGATGAACCACAGAGATCTGCAAGGTTGTCTGTGAAACCTGCTCCGCCACAGCCAGAGCCCAAGCCTAAAAAGGCCCAAGCAAAGAAGGGAGCGAACTTATCCCCCACACCACCAAAAAAAAAAAAAAAAAAAAAAGAAAGAAAGAAAAAGGGAAAAGCTGATGCTGGCAAATAACCTGGCAGAAAATGGAGATGCCAAAACAGACCAGGCACAGAAAGCTGAAGGTGCTGGAGATGCCAAGTGAAGTGTGTGCATTTTTGATAACTGTGGACTTCTGGTGACTGTACAGTTTGAAATACTATTTTTAATCAAATTTTATAAAAATGCAGAATTTTGTTTTATCTTTTTTTTTTTTTTAAAGCTATGTTGTTAGCACACAGCACACTTCATTGTTGTTTTTGGGGGAAGGGGCATTTGTCACTAATAGAATGTCTCTGAAGCTGGATTGATCTGGACAACATTCTTCCCTTCTAGTTTTGAGAGACTTCTTGGCTCCCGAGAGGAAGGATTCCCTGACACACAGCCACGTTGGCGCAGATGCCTTGTGGTGTGGAAAACTTAAAATTTGCTTTCATGTCCTCTTCCTCTCTGTCTTCAATGTAGACTTAACTCCCTTAAACCAGTGACCTGTTGACACCTGACCACAGAAAATCGGTTAGACCAGTGTATCAGGCAATCTGGACTTCCCAATGGCATTGAGAAGGCTTCCTTCAAAAGGGCAGCAGTTCCTTTTCTATATTGTTGGATCTTCAGGTTGATAATTCTGCCATTTTGATTTCCCAAAAGTCAGGGTCAGCTCGTGAAAAGTTGTTAAAGAACATGCTAACTGTGAAATGTCAACCCTCACTCTAAACTAGCCCTGTTCAGAGCATCAAATGAAGACTTCATTGGTTTTATAGCGACTTTCTGATTTTGGTAGTCCATTGAAGAAGGGAGTTTGAAAGTTGTTGTATACTGTTAACGATTGTCTGCCCATGCCCTGCCTGAAATACCATGATTATTTATGAAAAGTGTCTTTAATAAAGCTGGATACAGTTTGGCTTTGGGAAAAAAAAGTGCAAACAGTTGGGATGAAAGTTGGGAAAAGGAGTCTTAGTCTTTTAAATTTTTTTTCTTTTAAAAATTATACCTTTAAGGGACCAGCAGATGGCATAATATTTATGTTGCTGGACTCCCATATAGTTGACCATGGTCTGAGACTCATTCCCGGTGACTTAAAACTCACACCAGGCACGTGTGCATGCATGCCCAAGATCTCAAGAGGAGAATGGAGAAGGATTATAGCATGGCCATCCCCCCAGGGGGTTATTTCTTGCTTTCCATTTCTCTGTCTCTCTCTGTCTCTTTTGACAAGTGCATGTACCTTATGGCAAAAAATCTCTCTCTCAACAAAATTATACATTTAGGGACTAGCAGATGGTATAATGGTTATGTTGCTGGACTCCCACGTAGTTGATCATAGTTCAAGTCCCAGAACCAGCGGCTTAAAATTCATGCTAGACGTGTGTACATGCATGCTTAAATCCAGAGAGGAGAATGGAGGAGAAGGGATTGTGGTGTGGCCAAGCTCCCTGGAGGACGGGGTGATTTCTCACTTTCTGTCTCTTTCTTGTTTTCCTGGTGAGCACACATGCCCTATAGCAAAAATCTTCCAAAAAAAAGCAAATTATACATTTATTCAAAGTTAAGGTATTATTTACATTTTACATACAGGTTAATATGTCCTCACTTCATTTTCCATTGTAACGTATTATATTTGAATGATATTTTTTCTTTCACAAGTAGCTTCTTCACATGGAATCCCATGTGATCTTCCAATAATGAGATTCAGTGACTGAGGGTTGGATGAGTTGTTAGATTTTATCCAGCCAGTAAGAGTCAGAAACAAGTTCAAATCTGGAATTCCCATTTCAGGTTTAGTACTTTTAAAATTTCTTCACCACATTTAGGAATTGTGTAGGCCAGAGAGTATCAAAACCACATGGTTCCAATATTTTTATTTATTTATTTTTTGCCTTTTTTCTGTTTATTCATACATAAAAAAATTTAAGTTCTATTACCGTTAAAAATAGAGCTTGAGTGGAGTGAATTAAAGTTTTTTTTCCTCCTTTTTCCTTGACCTAGAAAAACAAAACAGAAAATAGGAGACAGATTCATTTTTTATAGTGACATGCGACTGATGGCATCCAGTTAACCCAAGGATTTGCATAGAGTTTCATTGTTTTTGTGAAATGTTGTGGACTGCTATGCTATTGAATTGAGTAATGGCATTAGAATTTGGACTTTGAAATAAAGACAAACAGATAAGTCTTGGTGATATACAAAGGCTGGCCTCTTTTGCCTTAGGTTTGCAGACAGGGATTTCTGTGTCACTCAGTGATTAAGGGTGCCAAATGTAGCCAGGAACCGTTTCAGCAATCATAGATGTTGTTTTTCCAATTGGGCCAATCTGCCAGACTGGCAGACAGAAAACTAACAGAAATATTAAATATAGACAGCTTCTATAGTTGATTCTTGTTTTTCCCTCTCTCTGCTGGAAGCCACTGTAAAATAGTAGCCTGTATGTAGGTCATTAAAATCATACACAGATACACACAGCGCGTTGTGTATTTGCACTGTTAAATTAAACCTTTGTGGACTCAATAACTGGGTGCCAAAACAGTTGTTGCAAATGTACTAGGTGATTGAAGCAGTCTTTCATTTACGATGTTATACCCAGATACTCTCTACTGGCTCCCTGTCACACTGTGAAGGATTCCATTCTCTGTTGACCCACACACCTTGGGGAATCATTTCAGGGGAAGCACCGTTCTCTAGTTTCCAAATTCACACTCCTGAGGTCTCGTAAATTTGATGGATGTGTTCTTGGAGAACTTGATAGAACAGTTGGTTTTATTTCCAGGATTTGCTTCCATTTATGGCCAAGAAAGATGCATAATTACGTGCAATTCTTCTCCTGGCCACAAATGCAGCAGAAATGATCTTAGTTAGCTTCTGTGACCACAATTTATGTAGAGCAAAAACCTCCCCCCAGATTCAGAGAAATGATGACGCTATTACATTGCAGCATGCATATGTGGCTTCCCCAGATGCCCCTGAGGTACAAAAGGGCCTTATGCAGCATGCGTGGCACCAAGGGCCTCCTTTCTTGTGGATATTCTTCTGAAAGATATTTCTGCCACTTCTGCTCTGTAATTTCTTGAAGAAAATGGTTTAATGCTTATGCACAGAGATTTTTGTTTTTTTTTTTTTTTTGGTAGAATTGATTGATATTCAATTAGAAAAAGAGTTTTCAGGTAATTTTGTTATTTGTTTTGCTTTAGGGCACATGTGTGTGTGTATGTGAAAGAGAGAGCGAGAGCGAGAGCGAGAGCGAGAGCGAGAGAGAGAGAGAGAGAGAGAAATCACCTTCTGGGGGAATTGCTACACTGCAATCCCTTCTCTAGTCTCTCTTGGTATTTTGGACACACACATAATCAAACCTAGAGTGATTTCCAAGCCACTGTCTCTGGGATTCCAACCACACAGTCGGCCACAGGGTATCCAGCACCTTAACCTCATTGCCCCTGCTGGTCCCAGGCAATTTTGACAGTAAGTATAGGAAACATCTATAGAGAAGTGGGCTTCATCTTAGCCAATTTGGGATGATTATCCCCATTGGCTTTTTTTCCTTCCATCAGTAAAATGGGCAAATGAAATGATGATGTATTTGGAAATTGGTGTTTTGTGTACATGACTTGAGAAGTAGAACTCCTTAATTTGAAAAACATCATTTAATATACTGTTTCTGTGTGAGCTGGGAATGATGATTTTGCCCTCTGGATGGTTCGTATTACCTGACCCATTGACTAAAGCAATTAGTGAATTTGAGGAGTAGTAAACAATGTCATCTCCTATCTTGAATGCTTTGCTTCATGACAGGCTTGGAGGTGTGAATCTGAATTGAATAAAAGAAAAACTGGTCCATCTTCCCCTTCTTCTTTCAGAGGTGGAGATCAAGATTGAGAAGGAGAAAAGTTGCATTCCTGAAACAATCCACATTCAGAGTGAAGAACACAGAAAATCATTTTTGGATCATTCTATGTTGGCAATGCTTGTTCACTAAATTTGTCTGACATTTTTGTCTAGACTCCTCACCACTGTGGTGCACAGTAACACACTCCTTGTACTTAAAAGGGCACCCAGGACCTGGGCTCCCTATGCAGGCAAGAGAATACCAGTTGCAATCTTTCTTTTCAACCTGAGACATTCCCTCTACACAGCAGACCTCTCTCATCCTGTATGTGTCCTCTTGGTTGGTGGCTTAGAATGCTTTGGAAACCTTAGGAAACTCTTTGTATTAGTGTTCTATAGATGCTTAATACGTTACAACAAGTGTGGTGACTTAAAACATGAAGTTATGATCATACAGTTCTGCAAGTCAAGTGTCTAATGTGGATCTCAAAGCTAAAATTAAGATATTAGCAAGTTTGTGTTCTTTTCTGATGACTGTAGGAGAGAAACTGTTTCCCTCTTCCACCTTCTATAGGCTGCCATGTTTCTTGTCTCATGTCTCCCTTCTATTTTCCAAACCAGCCATGGGGAAATATCACATTGCACCATTCCAACACCTCTTCTCTTATTGCGACTCCTCTGCCTTTGGCTCCTTTTTGTCTCTTACTTCCACTTTTAAGAGACCCTTGTGATTATATGAGATTCAGCCAGATCATTCAGGACAACCTCCTTGTCTCAAGATCAGCTTATTGGCAAACTTAATTCTATCTGCAACCTTAATTTTCCTTTGATATACGACATAACATATTAACAAGTACTGGGATTAGAGTGTGGCCATTTTGGGGAGATGGTTATTCTTTCCATTATGCTCTCTCTCATCTTAGATTCAATTAATGACGATTGGAGGTTGTGTTCTTGAACTGGAGTAGCAAACTTTGCTGATCTTGGCAAATGGATAATGACATTCTTGGATAAACATTTAGAAGCCTCGTCCTGAGCATCTTCAGAGTAGGTCTGTACAACTTCATGAGTATTTTCTGCAGAATCAGATGATAATTACGTCCTTTGGTCTATAGGGGTCTCAGAAGAAGTCATACATGAATAGCTCTCTTTTTTAATGCAAGGGTGATAATCCTAAAACTTAGGGAATTAAGATTTACTGACTACACACTGTTTGGTCAGTAAGCACATTGTTATTTACACAAATGACAATACTACTTGAACACTAGACATTGACCAGCATATTGCCTTTGAGAAGACAACACAGTTCATGAGAGGATGCTCCAAGGCCCTGCATTTCTGTCTTTGCTCAGGCACCCACAGAATGCTGCCCATCTTACAGGAGGATCACCTTTTGTTAACCCTGCTTGAACTATTTCAGAACTTGATAGTATATGCCCAATAATTAGAAATGTGCTATTTTCCCATTTCCCATTAGGGTTCTGGAATGGGAAATTGTGCTCAGTCTTTGAATGTGACTTCACCTCCTCTGCCCAGCCTGCACATCGGTGTATGTGTCTTGCACTCAGCATTTTTAACTTTGCCCATTTTTTTTCTTGGTCCAATCACCTGAAATTGAAATGTCAATAACCTTGTTTTGTGCTGCTCTTACTTTTTCTTCTACATTTTACTCCAATGCTTGAAACCTTTTAAGGCATGTGGAATTCTCTGCTAGGTCACACTGAACTGGAAAGATTCTAAATTTAATCCTTTCTGCTCTTTCTTTGCTCATTTCCTTTAATTTTGATAATGGGAAGGGTCATTAATGTAGAGGAAGATGATTTAATACAAGAAACAAGGTAACTTATTTTCTTAACCTTTGTTTATTTTACAATCACTGTATATAATTATAACATACAGAATGAGTTTCTCCAGCATGAATAGGTTGTATATTAGCCCAGTCAAAGATATTATCATTCCCATTATTATCAACAGATAGTTTTCCCTTTTTGTGTCCCTTAAATATTTTGCATCTTTTTCCCCTCAATTCCTTCCCTTTCACCACATCCCCTTTCCCACCCTCCCACACTGTCTCTAGTATTCACAGTTGCTTTTCATACTTATGATAGCAATACTTTGCAAGGAACTAGAAAAGCAGGAAGTCACTCCTTTATATTCGCATGTCTATAGCACTCAGAGCAGAGCTGGAAAAGAGAAAGGAATCTCAAATACCTTTCACTGAAAGGAAATTGTCATGATTGGGAAAGGCAATTTAGGCTACAGAAAATTTGTTTCTGTATATGTATTTAAAAGTCTCTTTGTAAATGGTCAAATTTTTATTTTTTAATAAGAAATTGGGGGGCAGGGTGGTAATTGACTCCAAAGTCTACTGGGTAAAGAGAGTTTGATCCCACATAGCTGACTGCAGTTCAAATCCCAATCCCTGGGATTTAAAAGACACACTGGACTCATGTGTGTGCATGTCCCACATCCTGAGGGGATGGAGACATGAGGGGAAGGAATTGTGGCATGGCCATTCCTCATGAGGGATGCTTTCTTCTCTCTTTGATCTCTGGTGAGAGCATACATTCCATGGCACTTAAAAAGAAAAATGAAAAAAAAAAAAAAAAAAAAAAAAGAAAGGAAGAAAAAGAAAAGAAGAGAGAAAAATGTTTTGGCTTTTAGATGAAAACTACTGTTCTCTACTTTCTAAATACCTGGAAATACTTTTCTCAAGGACCTTTTGGAAATAAGAAGTACAATCCAGAGAGAAGGAGAAAAGTAAAAGCCAAAAGGAGAGCAAAGGCACAGCATCATGTTTCTTTGTGATCTTTTCTAAACTGTCAACAGTGTCTGAGACACTTGAGGCCACCGTGGGAGGAATGGCAGCTCTGTCTTCCAGAGGAGCATGAGAAATGGTGCACTACTCCATGAGCAGTGGTAGGTGCTCAATGGCCAAAGTTACTCTGAAATTATCCATTCTTCTCAGGGAGAAAAGTTTTCCTTTTTCCTTGGCCTGCAAGACTGGAGCAAGAATGAAAGGATAGTGGGGATGTAGCCTTGGGAATTCAGATGGAATCAAATGCTTTGGAGAAATACTACAAAAGTTAAAGGGACCTGGCTGAGAGTAGGATAGGCTTCAAGGAGAGTTTTACAGAAAAGATACACCATAGGCTGGAGAATCATTTGTGACCTGAACATTCCTAAATCAGCACTTGTCCTGCAGGCCCAGGGAGCCATAGGATGCTAAAAGGCAAATGGCCTCAGAGAATCAGGTGAGAAAAATCTTGTGTCCGTAGCATCCTACTGGCTACCTTTTGGTTGCCAACTAAATATTAATTGCTCTGGAATAAATGTTCATGTGGTTTGTGCTCCACAGTGTCAGAGATCAGGAATGTGGGTCTTGGCTTTCCTGATCATTCTCTGAGTGACCCGAAACAATGTGTTTAGTCTATACAGATCTTCTGTATAAGAGTAATGCTAGGTTTTGTTGTATAGGTTTGAAATATGAATGAAGTAACACATGTCAAACCTTTAACATATTCCAATGTACAGTGGGGAGCACTGAAGTTACTAGCCATACAAGTTTTACTAATATTATGGGTAGGTGGTTGTAACAACTTGGGAGTTGTTCTTAGATTAGTAGCTGGAGTTCTGTTGTCTGATATCGCCCCATCATAGCGTTAGCTTGCAGAAGGAAATAATCCCCTTTTTATTTTCCAGCAGATAGACTTCAAAAATTAGGCTCTCTCCACCCTACAACTTGAATTTGTACTACCTCTGGTTCAACTGTGAAATTGTGGTATGCCAGAGCTTAATCCAGCCAGGTTTACTTTAAAAATTTTTTTTTCTCCTTGCAGCTGGTTTGGCAGGACATAGATCTTAAAGCTAGTTTCACACTCCATTGTGTCAAAGGCTAGAGGTCAACTTAAAACAGGGCAGGAGTGGACAGTAATAGCATTTGGCACCCCCATCTCCCTCATGCAGTGTGAAGCATTTTAGAAACACTAAACTCAGTGGGGTTCTCAGATTAGCTCTGTTTTGAATTAGTCCCTCCAGTCTGGGTGGTAAAACGCAAGCAGGGAGGTTAAATGAAGTTAGTCAAGTTCAGAAACAGAGTGCCTCGAAACTGAGATGCATGTTTCAAAAGTTTGGCCTTCATTGGCTTGGGGGGGAGTTTTGCTTAAAAAATGTTTTTTCCCTTTATTCATGGTAGAGCATGAACACATGCACATGAAAGAGAGAGAGAGAGAGAGAGAGAGAGAGAGAGAGAGAGAGAGGAGCACCCTCCACTGTGTCTAGCCATGCTGCGATCGCCTGCTTCCAGTCCTCCAGCCTGTTGGATTTGGGGTACTGAGGCACATGCCAGGCATGTTTCAGGTACACTGGGCTGAGAATCACAACTCCAGTCGCCATGTGGGATCTGGCTTCTCTTCTCTAATTCACTATGTCCAGCCTATATGCTGATACTGTTTTGCTTTGCTTGGACATGTCTCTGCTATCAACCTTCCCTGGAATCAAATGCATTTTCTGACCTTTATAGACTCTTCTGTGCCTAGCAGAAGATGATGTTGGTTTAACATACAATATTTGCCTACATCCCCCCCCCTCTTTTTGGTGAATGCAGATTTTGTTCTGCTAAGAGGGCATCAAGAGGGGAAGAGGCAGGGAAAATTGTGCTGGGTCCATAGCTGCCAGTTTCCAGCATTGCTTATAAAGTCCTTGGAATGAAGGGAGCTGCACAGACTTCTCTGGGAACCTGACTTAGTCACTAGTTGCCCAGCAAGGTGATGCTGAAAGACTGGCTGGTAAAGACGGAGCATTTTCAGCAGACTCTTCCCTGGGAAGGCTGTAGGGCTGCTGAAGTGGAAATGATACAGAAGGAGGAGAGGGAGGTGGGACAGAGAGCAGAAGAAGAGAAAGGGGAGAAAACAATTTGTTTTTCCTAAATAATTACTGAAGGGGGAAACAACACATGGAAGAATTAAAATATCACAACATTTATTTCTCTTTATTATTATTTTTATTCTAGGATAAGGAAACATGTCACTATTTCAGATTTAATTGAAACTGCATTTGATTAAGAGGTTAATGCCTTAATGAGGGAGGGGGGGCTGCTTTGACTTGGGAGGTATCTCCGGTATTACCGGGAAGATGGTTGGGTAATCTAATCTCTTTTCAGTGTCACTGTAGTTCAATGTACCATTGAGATTTTCACTAAGGATAGGGGTTTTCTGTTATAGGCTGAAACTTTAACTGAACTTCAAATTAGTGACACATCTCTGATGCAAGAGCTTCTGATTCTTTGTCTTACTAGCTCCTGATTGTTAAAAGTTACTGTATACTGTTTAGCTGGGGTTCTGAATTTTTCTCCTCTCACTTAGTAAGGAAGTGTTTTCTATTTGCTTATTTAAGACTTTGTGAATGTGTCTAGTTTATGAAGCTAGCAAAGACCTTTTTAACATCTGGACAATGTGCCCTCATTTCATTATGTGGCTCTTTTTATTCAGCATTGGCTATAGCTGTAGACAAAGACAAGCGAGACAAGGAATTGTCTCCTGACACATTGAGTAGCAACTCCACTATTTCGACCTTCACAGCTCATGTTGGAACATGTACCAGTGTTCAGTCTGGGCTGTCAGTCAAACTTCAAAGTTGGGAGTACAAGTCAGCAGATGACATAGTGGTTTAAGGCACTGGGCTCCCATGTGCAGATTGAAGTTTGAGTACTGGACCTGGCTGCTTGATTCTCATGCTGGGCACGTGAGTGTGTGTGCCCAAAATCCCAAGAGGCGAATGGAGGTGATTACAGCATGATCATACCCTCTGGGGGTTGACCTTCTGTCTCTCTGATGAGAACACGTGTCCTATAGCAATGGGAACAAATTCCAGAATGTTATTTTGGGTACTGTCGTAGACATATCTTTGGTGAATTTACAATAGTGCTATTCGATATGGTGCTAACTCCCTGGTGAGGATCCACTAAGAATGGTTAATCTCAATGTTTCAAAATATCTATTAGAGCCCTGTGTTGGTGGAAATTGCAGAACACTAGCAGCATGTTCATGGAAACCTGAGTATATATCCAAATAAAATGATTAGAATACAGCTTGTTTATTGAGAAGTTATTGTCTACTTTGAGAAATAGAAAGCCAGTATCTATCATAGTTCTAGATATTTACTTCCATGGCTGGTTTTATATCTCTAGGTGACAAGGGCCAGTAAGGCTGAACAGGTATGACATTCAGCATCATCTTCCCTTTCTGATGCTTGAGGATACCATGAAAGGCCTCAAACATCTAAATGTTCACCTTTGGGAAGTTCTGATTATTTTTTAAAACTAAAATAAATGGATATAAGATATAAGATGCATGTCCTTAAAGTCACTTGGCAGTGCCATTCTAATGAGTCATCTTATGTGGCCACATAGAAACCTTTCTTAGTCTTCTCTGACAATGTTTTTCAGTGTTCACCGATAAGTCAATATGGAGAACTACTTTTCAGCAAACCATCTTTGCCAGTCATAGGCCATGATGACTCAGCCTGTTGTTAGTAGGTTTGGATACTTCTAGCTCGCGGGTGTTCTATTGTGGGTGCTCCCTTCTATCATCAAGACAGGACAGAGACTTTGAAGAAATACCCCTGAGCAGTGATTTTCATATGCTAGCCCTCTGATCCTTTATCTAAGGATGATTATCTGAGAATTTTTTACATGGTCTAAGTTCATCTGATTTTCTGCTGAAATAACAGATTCTCTAACCCACTGTGCTCAGCCTGTAGGCTGATCCTTTTGTAAGAGACAATACAAATGACTTGCTAGGAACATGAAGGGAAAGAAAAGACATATAAATACAAGTCAGCTAGTCATGGGCTTGGACACTGAGGCAAGCCCAATTGCTAAAATGTTTCTAATTATCTTCTTTCTACTTCATATTTTTGTCATTAGGAGTAAGCACTAACCAGTTTATTTAATAAACAGCATTGGCCCCTGGCACAGTGCTGACATGGGTTCCTTGATAGATGGTATTCTTCATCATACTTTTTGGACAGACTGACTCCTTGCTGAGCCATGTGATAGAATCCGAAACCCAAAGTTCTCTGAAGTCACTTTGTGAAGGCACTTTCTCTAACAATACAGTATGACTCCTTGCTCACAGCCCAGCCAGGTGTCCTGAAATAGGACACAGTTTTATGGTTTTTCCTTTCACTTGGCAGGGTCGAGGGGTTTTTCTGCTCAGGGGTTATCTTGTTTTGGATTTTCTGTTTCATCTTACTTAAAATTTTGAATTCAAGGTTTTAGAAGATTTGGTAAAATTATCAAATTCTTTTTTTAATTTCTCCCATATGACAGAAGGATAAATAACTGAATATCTGGAACAATTATGTAAATAGTTCCCCAAGGTTCATATGGAAATCAAGCATTAATAGCAATTCTGGGCTCCACTAATTAGCATTCATGTATAGATAATGACAATTCTGAAGTGAGGGAACAATGGCACAGTTTTAATAAATGTCTGAGCACTACTTGTGCCCATATATGTGGGAACTCCTTTACAAAATGATGAAAACAGCAGCAAAACCTTAAAAAAATCAAATCGATTCTTAGAGTTTCATTCTGCAAAACAAATTACTACCAAGAGACATTTGGAAGAGTGTTTTTTTTTTCTTAACTTGGTTTTTCTTTCTATTTAATTTTTTTTTCTCCTAGTTATTTTTGTTGTGAAACGAAGAACTCAGTAGTGCCCAATTGGGTTTAATGAGTCTTTGAGGAATCTTGCCTAAATTATATTTGACATTTAGGAAAAAGTCCTAATCAATGATTACTGAGAATCTGGCAAAAATCTAGCTCTTGTTCTTATGTATTTATGGAACAATAAGGGAAAGTGATTGATAGGGTTTTATCACCTCACTAAATTAATGTTGACATAAGAACAGTAAGCTTTGACTGGGCCAGTGAGCTCATCTTAAGGCAATATATTTTAGAGTTGATAAACCCAGAAGAATCCAAAGAAAAAGAAAAAAAAAAGCATGCCAGTAAAGAAAGATGAAACACAGTAATGACACATCTTTTATTGGAAGATAGATTTTAGGAGGTATGATCTAAGGAAAGTAAATTAAATTTGAGTTAGGGGTCTCCTAATAACACCCAGTAAACACTTAAGTACCTTTAAGCACTTTAGGAAAAAAGAAATAAACAGAATTCAACCTATCAAGTTTCAGAAAAAAATCTCTGACAAAGAAAAAACATTCAAAATAACTTTAGGTGTGGGACCAGCAGTGAGTGTAATGGCTATGTCCCTGGACTCCCATGTAGTCAACTGCGGTTCCCATCCTGGATCCAGTGGCTTAAAACTCACTCCAGGCGCGTGTGCGTGTGTGCCCAAGATCCCGAGAGGAGAATGGAGGAGAAGGGATTGCGGCGTGGCCATCCCCCCTGGGGGGGTGATTTCTCGCTTTCTGTCTCTCTGTCTCTCTCTGTCTGTCTGGTGAGTGCACGTGCCCTATGGCAAAACAAAACAAAACAAAAAAAAAACAACAACTTTCAAAAAAAATAACTTTAGATGTGAGTTATCTATCATGCTATGAAACTCATGTAGATTTATCTTATCTCAGCAGATGAATCCATAAGTTTCTTATATCCATAGAAAGTGTAGACAAAGAAAGAGAGAAAGAAAGAGAGAGAGAAATTCTCATAAAATGCCACAAAGATCAGCCCCAGTGTTCTGTAGCAATAGGAAGAGTTCCAACCAAAGGGAATTTTTTTCTGGTGTTTTCTTCCCTTTTACTTCTAAAAAGTGAAGGATCAGTGAAAGGCTCAGGCCTGGAGGGAGAACCATGGGAGAGAAGATAAGACTGGGTAGAGATGGACTCCATCCATGCTGACGTCTGGTCTATTCACACTTCTCCATGAATCAGAGCACCCATCTGAAACAGTCCATGAATGAAAATGAAAGAAGAGAAACACATAAGACTTTACCTTGTATTCTTGGAAGAATTACTACAAAATGACAAGTTTTCCATATGTGCAGAGTAATTTATCCAAAGAAACCTATCTAAGGAAGAGTTTTTCCAATGGAGATTTCTAACAATTTAAAAACACTTTTGCCAGGGGGGTCCATGTGTTCTCTGGAAAGGGAGAGAGAGACAGAGAGAGTGTGAGGGAGGATATGAGAAAGCACCCCCCTACACACCATCACCCCCCCCCCACACACACACACACACACACGCACAATGGGGAGTGGTCATATTGTAATCTCTTTTCCTCCATCACTCCCTCCTCTCAAGATTTTGGGCATGCATGCACATGAGTCCTGCCTTTTTCTCAAGCTGCTGGGTCTGGGACTCAAACCATGTATTTGGCTATGTGGATCCAGCTACCTTAACTACTACATCATGGCTGGCTTAGATTTCTAGTAATATTAGTCCCAATAGAATAGAGGGAAAAAAGAAAAACAAACAATACAACAAACAACAAACAAACAGAAACACCCTGCTGCTCCAGTTTCTAGCATTATCCTTTAAGGAAGCTCCATTCTGTCCCTTAAAGTTACAGACTCCCTGCATAAATGAAGGTGCTGACTCTTTCACTAAGTCCCCTTCCTTCCCATGTCCTCCCATCCTTGTCCTGTACTATTGGCCACGACCTGTGCTACCCTGTGTGACAATGAAGGCAAACCTCATCCTTCTAGCTCTACTCGGTTTGGTGAAGGGAGACAGACAATTACATACAACACACAGTAAAGGGTGAGGAGGTTGTGGGAATACTCAGGAGAGGCATATAATGCCAGACTAGAGCCTCATAGATGGTACCCAGGATTAGTGGCATCTCCCTTGGACCAGATGAAGAGAGTAAAGGTGGGACAAGGCCTTGAGTGTGCTGGGTGAAGCACTTACCATGCTGAGCTGTGAGTGTGCAGATTTTGAGTGTGGGAGCAGAGGACAGATTGGCCATGCTCTGGAAAAGAGGTGAGAAAGACATTTGGAGAAGGGATACAGAGGTAGAGCATTGACGGGATGGGGAGGTGTGGTGTTATCTGTTGAAGATATTTCGATCAACGGGTCTGGGGAGAAATGTTCACATATCGAAATGGTCTCATTGTAAGCCAAACAATATGATTGAAAGTATATACAAAAATAAATAAAGTAATTAATAAAAAATAAATAAATAAAAAAAAAAAGATATAAAAAAAAAAAAAAAAAAAAAAAAAGAGGTGAGAAAGGAAAGCCAGCTGGTGGCATGGTGGTTAAGGTAACTAGATTCCACATGGTTGATTATATGGTTTGAGTCTTGGATTCAGCAGCTTAAAAACCACACCAGGCATGAATGATTTGCATGCCCCAAATTCTGAAAGGAGTGAGAAATGGAAGAGAAGAGATTGTGGCATGACCATCTCCCCTAAGAGGTGCTTTCTCACTTTCTCTCTCTTTCTTTGTCTCTCTATGGTGAATGCATGCATGTGCTGGCAAAGTAGGAAAAGAAAGCACATCGTCCACATACTGTTCAGTTCTGGTACCGAAGTTGGAGACCAGGCACCTGGTCAAGTTTAGACACTCTGTTAGCAATTGGTCTGGACTAGGACCCAGGCTTTCTGAGCTGTAGCCTGTTACTGGACTACATTCCTCTCTTCAATTCCAATGACTTAGTCATCCCAGTGTAGACTAAATGCCTTGAAAAAGGAGCTGATAGGGAAGGAATGTTTGAAGAAAAAAGATAAGCCACTAGCCAAAAGGTGACCAACAGAAAAACAAAACAAAACAGAAGCTTCTAAATTTTTACTATAAAAATCAATAATCATAATGTCAATGCAATCTGCAAAAGGGCAAGTTAAGTTTAGAATTTCTAAATAAAACAAAGACACACAGAATATGGTTTCAAAAGATTTAATCTAAAATCATTAAAATGGGAACGTCACTTTTTTTTCCATTTGTAATCACTGAGCATCTACTTAATAAAACAGTTGTAAGAGAGTAAGCCTTGGTTACCTGGAAAGATATTTTATAGAGAATACATCATTTCCTCACAATAACAGATGAATAGGGTATAGAAAGGAAAGTTCTTGACTAAGTTATTTTGTTACAGGAAAAATGCTTTTGGGATTTAACATATCATATTTATAATTGCATTTATAATTGTTCTACAGCTATTTCCAAATAATATCAAAATAATCATACCACTGTCAGACTATCTTTGTACTTGACCCAGACATAGTCAAGTGTTGAGGATGGATTTAAAAAAACAAAACCTGTATATCCAGAGGCCAGATATCAGCAGGAGAGCAGTTAAAGGAAATCTATAGCAGTTCTACTCAAAGGCAAATTAATCACTTACTGAAAAGGCACTGATATGTAACTGGATGTTCTTTGAAGAACGAATACAACCTACAACAGAAAAAAAAACATAATGGAAATTTAATTTTCACCTAGATTTCAGCTGAAAATTTTAGAGTGTCTAGTGTATTTAAAGTACCAGGGCATGTGGCCAACTCCATGTAAATGGTTAATAATTAATGTGGGAACTTGAAATTCTACTTTACCAAGGAAGAGAGTCATTCCTGGGACACATACACACACACTTGCACACAAACTCCAGATCCCTTTCAATCCAATTAAATCTCTAAGGTGGGGTTCAGGAATAAATACTTATTTATTTATTTATTTTTAGAGAGATATTTGCTATAGGGTGTGTGCACTCGTCTGAGAGACAGAGACAGAGAGAAAGAAATTGTCCCCCCTGGGGGGATGGCCACAATGCCATCCCTTCTCCTCCCTTCTTCTCTTGGAATTTGGGACATGCATGCACACATGCCAGGCACGAGTTTTAAGCTGCCAGGTCCAGGACTCGAACCACGGTCGACTATGTGGGAGTCCAGTGATGCAACCATTACGTTATCCACTTGTCCCAGGCATAAATATTTTAAATTGGTATTTTATAAAAGTCAGACATGGTCATGTTACTATTTGCATAGCTAGTTTGGGGAACCACTGTTTCAATCTAATCAGGTGTGCACGTGTGTGTGTGTGTGTGTGTGTGTGTGTGTGTGTGCAAGAACACATGTAAACATGCATGCATATGTGGAGAAAGTGTTACAGACTGTTTTTCATTTTTGTTTTTTTTTTTTTCTTTCTTTTTAGTTTCTATAGGGCCTATGGGCTCTCTGGAGACAGACACACAGAGAGAGAGAGTGGGAAAGAGAAATGGCTCCCCAAAGGGAATGGCCACAGCAATCCCTTCTCCTCCATCCTCCTTTTGGGATTTTGGGCATGCCCTCATATGTGCCTGGAGTGTTTTTCAAGCCACTGGGTCTGGAACTCAAATCACACAGTTGGCCATATGAGTTTCAGCCACCTTAACCTTCATGCCGTCTCCTGGCCCTGGATTATTTTTCTCAGCCCCGAAATTTATATATTGAAAATCTAATTTATAATATGATGGTATGAAGAAGTGGACCTTTGGGAGATAATTATGTCCTTGGAATAAAACCCTCATTCATGGAATTAGGGCCCTAATGTATTGTGCATATAACAAACACATATTGTGTATGTAACATTTTGGTAACTTTTAATCATCTATTTAGGAGGTGGCCAATATGTAACATTTGGATGTATGTAAATGTGACAGTGTATGAATCATGCATCTTTTAGCCAAAAGAACCAGAGAAATGTGTGTCATTAGGAGGTCCAATATGGACTCTAATCCATATGTTAAAAATCACTGCTAGATCCTACTTTCTGCATGTAGGAGGTAATAAGTCAGCTGTCTGCAACCTGAAGAAGGCCTTTGTCAGACCAAATCACGCTGCACCCAGATCTTGGACTTCCCAGTCTCCAGAACTATGAGAAGTAAATTTTCTATTGCTTATAAGCCACCAAGTTTATGATACTTTGTTATCAGCTAGAACTGAAAAAGACAGGAAAGAAGTAATGAGGAAAGTTCTTGGAGGAGTACCTCGAAGGAGGAAGAGAGATTATTCAGATTCGAAATTCTCCTTTGAACATGCAATAGCAATGCATGGTCTAAAAAGGTATATGGGATTCTGGGAATAGGAATGGCGGAAAATAAGTCTGGAGCAAAGCAGAGAATGTCCCAAGTCTGTAAAACAACAGATGAGGCTTCATCTGCAGACTATGAGGAGGAGTCCCTGAAGGGTTTTAAGGAGGGGTGGGGGCACAGATTTCTGCTTTGCATAGATCACCCAAATGACAGGGTTGAAAATATTTATTGAGATGTTTTTAGTTCAGAGCTCTTACTTATTGTGTAGCTCTGGATTACCTATCCTTGTTGATGTCTGATTTGTGACCAAGAATATTTTTGCACTTTTCTGATGACTCACACAAGGAGAGCAAAGGAGACAATAGGAAAGGGAAGGGATGTCTTCTGGTAGAAAGGCTACCTGGGTCAGTTGCTGTCGCTGGAGGCGCTTCCTCCAGCCAGGGCACCCTGAACCACTGGGTCTAAGGTTGTATTTGCCTTTCCTCTATGGGACTAGTCTTCCTCTGCACATTACTGTGGCTCCTTTCTCCAGGCCACTGCTACTCTAGAGTGTGGGCCCCTAGAACAGCAGCTTCATAATCACTTTGGGTTTTATTAAAATGTGGAATCTGAGGCCCCACCCCCTACCTACCCAGTCACAAATAGCATTTTAACAAGAGTCCTGGGTAATTGCCATGAACATTAAAACCACGTGTCTCCATTTTAACAAAGACTTTCCCACACGGCAGGAATAACATTTTACCCTGTGATCTAGAAGATACAACACACATGCAATTGAAGCAGACTTTTTAGGAGGCCAAACATATGCAATTGGTTTGCTATTCTATTACAAAGAATACTAGTCAAGACTGAGTATGTTGATTTCATAATGTACTAAAAGTTTCATAACACGTGGGTGTACATGGAAAGAACCAAAGTGACATAGCCTTAAAGTGGAATACTGGGAAATATCTTCCCAGTTTGTAGAAAAAAATAAATTAAAATAAAATAAATTAAATGGAGGATAATTTGTCAATCTAAAGATATATCTTCCTAAACCTTTTCTTAAAGATTTGCCTTTTACTACTACTTGACTGCTAGTGACTAAGTATGGTAAAGAATAAATTATTCTTGGTAAAATCATTAGGAAGAGTAAATTATGCTTAGCTTAATAATGAAAAAAATTGTGACATGATTTTGGTTTAATTTTATGTGTCATAAAACTAGTATTTCTTCTTATATCTTATGACTGGAAAAAAGTTTTATCATATGAATGTGTTAACATTCAATTATACCTGATCAAGGTTGAGAATCATTGCTTTAGAAAAGTATTTCTCAAACTATTTTTGACCATAGCGTCTGCACTATGACAAGGCAAAAGACCTCACAACCACTCATCCTATCTCTTCCCATTCTCAAAGGGCAGAGAATGTAATAATGAGAGGGAACGTGTCGCTGTATAAGCAACTTCGTGTGGTTTGGCTTAGCAAAGTGGTAAGGATGACTCATGTTTGAATCACAACGTATACATGCCTTAAAGTCTGGTGATTGCAAAATTACAGCCCTTAAATGCCGTTGATGGAAACATATATCACTACACACTCTGGGGTTAACCAAACAATCCACAACAAAGTCCAATGTAAATGAAGACGTTAAGCCAAAAGTAATTCGTAAGTAGAAGGCATTTGGAAAGCATGACCAAGTAGCAACCACGTAGATAATCGAGTGTGCTTCCTGAAAATGGCAGGAGTTCTACAACTTGTGCTCAGAGTTGTACAACCTTGCCAGCATTACATGATGGTATAGAACCCTGAGTTAGAGTTCATCAGTAAACTTTGCTAAAGTAAGAGTTTAATTTTATGCATGTATCTTTTTAGTAATTAAAACAAATGTTTATTTAGTTGTTTCTCCCAGGAGCCAGAGAGTCAGTGACAGAAAAGACAGTTCTCCCAACAGGGTCTTGACATTGAGACCCACCCCCAGTGTCAGCTAGTCCCAGATCATAGGCAGACATGTGTTCAGTGTCCTCAAGAATGTCTGCAGACATGAAGTTGGGAAGCCCTCCACGCTGGTTAGCCTGGCAGCGCATAGTATTTTACCTGTGCACCACCATCCAGCCCCACATTTTAGTAACTTTTAATCATTTATATAGTAGGTGCCTGATATTCAATCTTTGAATGTATGTCAAAATGATAATATATGAATTATGCATTGATTAGCTAGAAGAACCAAAGACAGAAATGCATTATCAGGAGGCCCAATGTGGACTGCACTCCATACTTTAAGAATCACTACCAGAGCATTACATATTATTAAAAACCCAACTGAGCTATCAAGCGACTACTCTTGAATGTCAAGGTATTTTAAGGGAACTGTTTCTTGGTCTACCTAAAATATATTGTTTTCTGTGTTTTGGAGAATGCAGGAAAAACAATTGAAATTTTCCTCGGAATTAAGCCTGGGTAATTCTACATATTTCTATACTCTAAGTCTTGTCTAGCCAACAGGTTTGTTTTTATAAGCCAAGTCTGATTGATTTGTAATGGATGCCTGAGTGTCTGTGTGGAAGCCAGAAAAAGTGTCTTTATCGATTAAAGATTTTGACTACAGGCATTGGGTGGTGGAAGGGCAGACATCCTTTTACTGTCTCTGCCATGACTCATTTCTCATAAACTCCAGGGCCGATCATGGATTCTCCATCACCCCATAAACTTACACTGAAGTGACTTCTGGGATATTATTGATTAAGCTTTGACTTCCTCTTCACTATGTTCATATACACCTAAAATTAACAGATAAAACATAGAACATCCAATTAAATTTGAATTTCAGATAAATAACAGATACATTTTGGTATAAAAACATCCCAAATATTACACGGGACATACTTATACGAAAGATATTGTTTACCTAAAATTCAAATTTAATTGGCCGCCCTATTTTAGTTGCTAAATCTGGCACTCTAAATCCAACATTTAGGACACTTGACAGTGTCACAGTATCTGGGTTTCTATGTCACCTACCTTTAGCTTTAGGGAACATGAAGACACTGAGCTCTAGAAAAGCTTTGTGGATCCCAGAGTGACTCAAGGTAAATATGCAAACTAATCCTGAATCATAAAGTTTGACAAATCCAAAGAATTTAGAAGGGAGTTGGTGAGGAGACTTAAAGGATTAAGGGGTCAGTGGAATGTAAGAGTCAGGAATGTTCAATATTGTATGTTGAAATTAGGTTTTCTGGAGAAGACTCAGTAGGTAAGACCAGTGTGCTTGGAAGTGACTAGCAGTGAGAGATTTAAAGGGGGAAGACAAATGCAGCATTAGATTTGCTTCCTTCAAATCAACAACTACTTCCATGCTGGTAGTTTATTAGTGGAATTCCATTACCAAGGGCCTGCACAAGGCATTCGTAAGGTTCCAGTTCACACTCGGTTTGAAATGGAGACTGAAATCTACGTGTGATTCTGAAATATGGTGGTGATAATCTGTAGAATCCTGCCAAAGTATTCCAAAATAATATTCTTAACATTTAAGAAAGAAGCAGTAGAGGAGACACTAATTTAAACACAGTGTTCTAGGGGTGAATCTGTGTACTCTCTCTCCTCTCTGTCTTTCATTCTGTCAGGTTTCTGGAAGTCAAATCTGCTTATGTTTGCTTCCCATGAACTATGTGTGTGGGTGTATAGATGACTTTAAAATCGTGGTCATTTTGGGCAGTAATTCAGATGTACCCTAATCTTTGTAAAGTAAAACAACAGAAAAACTGGAAAACACATTAAACTTATGGCCAGACGTAGAATGATTTACGGTAAGGTGCTACTATTAAAAATAATTTCCCCAGTGGTTTCACTAGATTTTCTGTATGCTGAAGAGTTCACTGCAGTGTTGTGGATCTTCATCCTGTAGATAAATCAGACAAACCCACAAGGTGTTTGATGGCTGCTGCGGCTTCGACCTGTGATCGAGCACGTTCTTCTCCATCTGTATTTGCAGCAAATGTTTGACTTAGAACTTCTCAGCGAAGCCAGCATAGACTTTCCTTTTTCCTCATTGGCATACTTTATTAGCACTGAAATAACTGCAAAATGCTCAAGGACTACAAATGAAATAGGGTCAAAGAATATTTATCTGATAACATTCCCGTAAAGTACAGATAAAAAGTTTAGGAGGAAATGCACCCACCAGTCCCCAGGTGAAGCTCCTGATAAATTGGTTGTATTATCTCACTTCTTTAAGAACTCTCTTTCACCCTGTAGTATTTTCTCCCTACAGTAGCCATTTCTGCATTACTTACTGCAGGGACCCCAGAAGATGAAGGCAGAGAAAACAAATTATATGCCAGGCAGCTGGACTTCCTCTAAAGCTTTTTCTTTTGAAAGAAGCTTCTTCTTTTCCCAGGTTTATAAACAGCCTTTCCTGTGATTTTGCAGGACAGAATATGGTGATTACCCCTGCCAGCTCAAAGCGCAGCCAGGTGCTAAGCCTCTGCTGCAGTGAACTAGTTCCTCTGTGAGCCACATGTTCCCATCAGTGTATGATCAGTATTCTGCCTCACGCAGGGTGCCAGGCAGCTGACTGTAACTCTCACATACGGCCCTCCCCACTCGCTCCTGTAGGTAGCAAGACTATCACATTAATGAGAAATGCTGATCTCTGCATCTGCTTTGTTTTTCTCTGCTAAGCCAATCCCAGTGATGTGGAAAGAAGGTAGATTCCCAAACTGGGCATTGCTTTGTGGCCAAGGGGTCATGAAGGTTATGGTCAAGGTAGCTTTCTTTTTCTTCTTCTCTTTTGTTAGGAGGGGACAATTCTTCTTTTCTTTATATGATCTCCTTTTTCCATGTAACTGTTGAACTTGTAGAGCAGTGGGGGAAATATTGTGTTAGATGTGATTCTGGATAGAGAATCCTGCTATGCAAGTACATATATAATGGATGGGTTAGTTGTTAGTTCTATAGTTCAAAGCAAATATTGGCGAAGCCATCCCACATAATTACTAAACTCTAGGTTAGCATAACCAGTGCGAGTGGCATAAAATTTAGATCAATGGATAGATGAGCAAATGCTCTGCTTTAGTAATGATGTATTTGATTTATAAACTGCATTAGTGATTTGAGAACAATGGCATGTTGATGGTATCAAAATTAACCCTGTCTCATATTTCTGCATGGTTGCACCCCAATCTAAATGTACGCCAAATTAGCTTTATTTCATATGCTCTATGTAGTAGAAACTGCATGTTTGTTAAATTTTAACAAGTCAAACTGCGTTTTAACTCTATTATGATGAAACGTGTGTACAAAGGTTGATATTTACTTAGTAATTACATGCTAGACACAGGGCTAAATACTTTGGATAAATTTTCTCATTATAACTCAGAACAATCCCATGATTCATGTACCCAGGTCATACCCATTTGACACATATAGAAATTGGCCCAGAAATGTTAAATAACTTATCGTACGTACTTAGCGATGAAGTTTAGCTCTCACCTTAGGCAGTTTTATATATCGAGTAGTAACTCTAATTCCAGTGGCTGGACCAGATCAGTTACTTTGCTAGAGCAGATTGACATAGTCTCAGTAGACAGTATGGAGCTATTGATATGGTAAATGCATTTTTTTCCCATCCCTGTCAAGAAGTAAGATCAGAGAAAATTTGCATCCCTATGAGACAAACAATAGTATACATTCATTATCTTTTCTATGGGCTCATTAGCTCTCCTAGGTTTTGTTTTAATACATGCGTGTAGTCTTAAGGGACTTGGACCCGGACATTCTGCAGAACTTGGTTCACTATATTGGGGAGATCATGTTCATTGAACTGATCAATAAATGGCAAGTATTTGGAGTCTCGTTGAAATGCACATGTTCTTGAGGATGGGAGAGAAATTCTACTAAGATTCAAGAGCCTGTAATATCAATGAGGTTTTAGGCTTCTAGGGTATGCCATTGCCTCTTCCTCCTACCATTGAAAAAAGCACAATACTCTGTAGATATCTTCTGCTACCAGAATATAACATATTTAGATATGCTATTCTGAACCATTTACTAGATAACATGGAAGACTGACAGCTTTAAGTAGGGCTCAGAGAATGGAAAGAATTCTGCAGTAAGTCCAGGTTGCCACTGCAAACAGCCCTGCCACTTGGGTCATTCAATCCAGCACACCGCATGGCACCAGAGAGAAAAAGACACTGTAGATATTATTATAAGATCCCAATAAGGGAATTACAACAAAGACCTACAGAATGTGGAAGTAGGCCATGGCATCTATCTCAGAAGACAGTGCACTGCTTGCTGTGTCAGGTGTGCTCAGGCTGCTGGGCTCAGGCAGAGACATTATGCAATGACATGGTCAGGACACATCATCGTCTGTGTTCTTTCAGAACCACCAATAAATGAGATCCAACGGAACCAACAGCAATTTATCAGAAAATGATAGTGTAACTTAATTAGATTGTATATGGGAAGGACCAGAGGACAAAAGTAAGCTGAATGAAAGGGTGCCATGATTTCCCTTTTCCCAATAATAGTGCAGTGCTGCATCTCCTTCACCTCACAACTATGATTCCTGTGAAATCTCCTATGACAGTGGATGCTTGCATTATAGATGGGTCAGCTTGGTTTCAAATGGAATGCTATCTACAACAGTTCCACATGGGAGAGATTAGGAAAGACAGTGGTGAGGATAAATTCTACCAATGACAAAGAAAGAGAAATGAATGAAATTAGGAATACATATGGTTTTACGAGTAAAAAGACATGAATAATCTGACAAGAGCTGGAAAGGAGAAAGAGCAAGGAGGTTCTTGGATAGGCCTATGTGATTGATCACAATGTGTAAGTATCTTGACATTGCATGTTAGTGTTCCTTTCAGAACATCCATAAGAAAAGAGGGCCTAAGTTACCAAATGCGTAGGGTAACTAAGCTTAAGTCGGCCAACCTCTGTCACTGGCCACTTAGAATAGCAAAATAGACTCATGAATGCTAAAGCCAGGGTGGTATGGTTGGTGGTGATGGCTGGGCCCAACACCCTGGCTTTTACTTCCTAAGTCTGACACCGGTGATGCATTTCTGGATCAGCAATACACCTCAAGGACACTAACCTGCCGCATGGCTACACTTCGATTATATTGGACTTGTCCCATCATGTAAGGGGTAACAATGCATCCTGTTGGTGTTCATGACATGTCCTAGGAGAAAATTGTCTTTCCTGCCCAACAGGCTTCATCTAGCTCCCTCCTCTGAGGGCTTACCATGCACAAAATTGCCTTGGATCAAGGAATGCCCTTAACAGCACAGGAGAAGCAGCCATGGGTCCATACCATGGGATCTCCTGGTCCTATCACATAGCACATTACCCAGAACATGGCTCAGGATCACGCTTCAGGGCACATTTGAGAACTCAGATCAGAGATGATAGTCTTTGAAAATGGAGACATCAGTATCTTTTGTTTTCTAATGTAGGATCTAATACACTCTGTTCTGTGGGGAGATGTTATCAATTGTTTGGTGTAATTATTATGCTTGTTAATGAAATTGTTAACTATAGTCATCTTACAGAACAATAAAACACATAATTTGTGATGCAAACATTGAAATTAAGATCTTGGAAATTTAACATGGACCACACAGGCTAGAGTGATGGGGGTTTGCGGCATTCCTATCACAGCTGACTGACTTGGGTTTTCTTTTACGTTTGAAAATTATAAACATTATCCTTAACATCCACAAGAATCTATTAATAATGTTCACATGCTTCAGTAACTCATTTCAGTCAACACTTGTAAGTAAATATCTTAATTCCTTATTTGTTAAGGCGATTTCATGAATGAAGCCAGTGTTATGAATGGGTTACCAGGGAGAAGAAGCAAACCAAATCCAGGAATCAAGTATAACACCATCTCTCTTCCCATCTGTCCCTGAGATTAGTAAGGAGACCTCCAAGTGGATTTGAAGTAACAACAATTTGACTTTATAGGAAATATTTGATCAATAGGGATCAGAATGTTCAATCATGGTATCTGTTAAGGAAATGCATGTAAAACTAACAATAATGTACCATATGATGACTTAAATTGTCAAAGATAACTATAATGATGGTATCTATAGGCACAGGAAATAGGTACTCTTTTTCACTAGGATGGTGGGACTAAATTGGCTCATTTTTCAAAAGGGTAGCTTGATCATTTAGGAAGGGAGTCTTAAGATACCCATTTTCCCTTGATTTAGTAATTTCATATCCAGGGATTTATCAGGAATACCATCAGAGATGAGGCAAAGATTTATGCACAAGAATGCCTACTGAATATTTATTTATATCAAAAATTAGAATCCCGTCAAGTGTCTACAAATTAAGGGATGGTTGAAAAAAGATGTCATGGCCATACTATGGAAGATGTGCATTGATTCAAATTTTAAACATTTACTGACATAGAAAGTGTTTATGACATTATGTTTATATAATATTTATATACAAATAAAACATATTGTATTTACAAAGTAATCTAATTTTTTTAAGAAAGAAATGACTTGTAGGTATAAAAGCATTCAGGAGAACAACCTTGACAACACCTCGATCTCAGGCTTCTGGCCTCCAGGACTGTGAGATGACAAATTTCTCTTGCTGAAGAAAAACAATTGAGAGCCAGATGGTGGTGCATGGTAATATTCTGGACCTACATGGGAAGGGCCTTGAGTCCCCTTTCCAGGACCTTGTTGAGATGTTTGGCACATGCATTTGTGTCTGTGATCCGGGCTGGCTGAGATCACAGGCAGATGAAGGCATAAAGACCTTATTGGTTGTCTCTTTCTCTTTCTCTCTCTCATGGACAAAACAAATGAACAAACTTAAAAAAAAAAAAAAAAAAAAGAAGAAGAAGAAGAAAATCCAGGGGAAAAAATATCAAAATATGAACAATGGGCAGCAGAGTTAAAGTCTTAAATTTTTGAAACCATTTCTATACTTTAAAAATTTTCTATAGTGCCTATGTATTACTTATTATCAGTGAGCTATAGAAGTACTTTCACAGAAGAGATATTTGTCTTTGGTGACAACATTGGTGCCTATATGTGGTGAGAAAGAAAGCATCCCATAGACACATAATTCCATGCTTTGAGGAATATAACTTTTGGTCATTTCCAGTAATTGCTTACCATTCTACATGCTACATTCAAAATCCCAGCCCAGGGTTTCCGTGCTTTGCACGCATGTGGGTACAGTGCTAATGTTCAATTTCCTCCTTCATGGTGCGCCAATGAGAACTGATCTCTTGGTATTCTTTAATAGCTACTTATTAAAACACTTTGACTATGTATAATTTAGAAGTTTTCTTCTCTTTCCAGAAACAGCAAACATGTTAAACTCTAAACAAGGCACAAAATTATGGGAACCATAGCCTTTCCCAAATGTTGTGACATGAATTTTGACTTAGACCTTGGAGGATATTTACCATAAAAGGATTTGGACATCATTGTGTGGAAGAGAAAAATGTCCATTTTCAGAAAAATGAGAGTGTGTTCATGGTTTCTGTGTCTACCAAATTAGAAAAGCAATTATTAGTTATTATGAACAGAGCCATGCAGCAAACGCAATGCAAGGTTGCAGTGCATCTCCAGGGAAATGCTTTTCTTCATCTGCTTCTACAAATACATTTCATTTTGAGTCATGTGTTCCAAGTTTTCTGCAACATAGGTATTGCATAGTATGATATGGAAAATAAAGCAAATAAAATTCTATAAAATGGCATGTTTTTTATGAATACAGTTTTTCAGACTGTGCTGCTATAACAAAATACCACAGACTAGATAATTTATAAAGAAAATAAATTTATTTTCTCATAGTCCTAGAGGTGGAAAATACGGGGTGAAGATGATGGCCGGTTAAGTTATATAGCAAGAACTGCTCTCTGCTTCCAAGCTGGCGCCTTGGAGGGAAGGAAGACTGTGTCATTATATGGCAGAAGGTGGAAGGGCAAACCAGCCCATGAAGCCTCTTCCATAAGGGCATTAATTATGCTCATGAGGGAAGGCGTCTCATGGCCTAATCACTCTTTAAAGTTTCTATTTCTTAATATTATCACATTGGTGGGGGCCAGCAGATGGCACAGTGGTTATGTTGCTGGACTCCCACATGGCCGATCCTGGTGGCCTGAAACTCATGTCTGGTGTTTGTGTGTCTGTACCCAAGATCCCAAAAGATGAATGAAAGAGAAGGGATCTCGGTGTGGCCATTATCCTCGGGGACTGATTTCTCACTTTCCCTCTCACTGTCTGTCTCTCTCTGGTGAGCGCACATGCCCTATGGCAAAAACCTCTTTTATGTATTTTAAAATACATATGTATTTTATATATAAAATACATACACTATATATATATATATATATATATATATATTTATATTCATATATATAGATATATATTTATATATCTATCTATCTATATATATATATAGATATATATCTATCTATCTATCTATCTATATATATATATATAAAATCCCAAACAAATATGCCATCTTATCCAGGAGAAGATGTTCATACCACAGCAGTTATAGCTTAGCATGTTAAAATTTTCTTATTATATAATCACATTGGCAACACCTGAATTTTGGAGGGTATACATTTCAACTGTAGCAATAAGAAAATGTCCTTTTGATCCTTCTTCCTTCCCTTTCTACCTCCATCCTTTCCTTGCTTTCTTCCTCCCTGTCTCCTTTCGCTCTTACTTCTCTCCTTCTTCTTGCATTCCTCCCTGATTTGAGTCGTTGTGTAATATCTGATCCTGTCTATTTCTCTAGAGGTAAAAGTATATAAAATCATTAGTTTTGAAAACAGTGTTTTAACATGCCTAAGCTATAACTGCTGTGGTATGAACATCTTCTCCTGGATAAGACGGCATATTTGTTTGCGATTTCACTTGTGGTGTGCTATTTTACTTGGACAAGGACACTCACACAAAATAGTGACTTTCCTAATTTTTAGAGACTTTGAGATACCTTGTAGCTGTTCTTGAATGGATATACTCACTGTAAATTCGAAACAGGGTAAAAGCCTTTTTCTCTGTTTCTTTCAATAATTTTACCAAACATCTGGTAAGAGCTCCCAGGGGTATATTTTGCACAGGACTGAAAAATGACTGCTGGTAATGCTAAGAGCCTGCCACTTTTAGAATACGTAACACAGATAATATGCATGACGATTTTATACATCCATGAATGGATATTATATGGAGATTGCGGACCAGCTGTTCTCTCCTAAAGCAAGCCAGAGGGATTTGGTTTCAATATAAGCAACTAAAAGAAGTTGCTAGGGCGGTTTTTGCATTCCCTTCAAAGATCCTTACTTAGAAGATTGAATGTTCTCAGCTCTGGCCTATGGTTCCCAAGTCTTGCAAGTTAAAAAAAGAACAAATATCAACTTGCATTTTAAACATATATAAAAATAATTTCATTCACTGGAACAAGTTCTCAGTTGGTACTGAAAATGAGATGGAAAAGTCTAGCCACTCAAAATTTATGGGGCTGGGAGCTGGATAGTAACATAACAGGAAAATAAGATGCTCTGCAAGGCAGACCACATGGGAAGGTTCTGGGTTCACATCTCGAGACCTCCTTAAATACACTGGGCGTGTGCAGTGCCCATGTTCCAGGGCTAGCTGAGACTGGGGTGAATCACCCTTTGTGGGGGATACTGTCTTTGCTTCTCTGTGTCTGTCTATCTCGCTTATACAAGAAGAAGGAATAAATACATGAACTTAGAAACATTTTCTGGGGTTAAATAGATGGACCCTGCTTACCCTCCTCTTCTGTCTCAACATAGTAGAAGCTGAATCCCTGCAGATTGTAGAAATGACTTCAGGCTTTGCACTAACCTCTGTCATTACAGATTTTTCACTAGCAATTCTCAACAAACTCTCTATTAACCCTACGGGCCAGAGTCAGTCCTACTCTATGACTGTATCTACAGCAATTCCTTTGACTTATACACAATGACTTGTTCATATCAAACACTTTCTTGTTTAGTTTCTAATTTAATCTTCCTAGTGATTTTTAAGGCAGGCATTAAATCGGGACAAAACCTAAAGGCCTCTGAGTCCTACTTAAGGGCTCTTTGTACTGTAGCTCAGCAATTTTGATTCACCTATTTTTTTTTTTTTCAGGGTGTTTCCCCGTCTAACAGTGGGATCAGTTTGTCTGATGTACTTTTGAATCTCTACCTTTCTAAGAAACTGCTTGACAAATAAAATGGAGCTTTCCAGAAAACATCCTGTGAGACAGGACATTCTTACTTTTCCCTTCACTGTAAGTATTATAATCTGACTTTTCCATTCACTGTGTGATATTGGAAAAGTTATTTAATATCTATTTGTCTCTGTATAAACACAAATTATAATAGTACCTATCTCATAGGGTTGTGATGAAAAATCAGGCTATTACATGCAAGATGTTTGAATCAAATTTCTTGGAATAAAATAAAGTAAAACTATTGATTAATATTTTTAAAAATAATAATTAATTTAATTTAACTTATTTATTATTATTTAATTGGTTATAGGATATGTGTACTCGCCAGAAAGAGAGAGAGAGAGAGAGAGAGAGAGAGAGAGAGAGAGAGAAAGCAAGCCACCAGGTCTGGGACTCAAACTGTAGTTGGCCATGTGGGAGTCTGATGCCTTAACTACCATGCCACATGCCGGCCTTAAAACTGTCTTTTTTTTTTTAAGAGATTTTTGCCATATGGTGTGTATGCTTGCTGAAAAGAAAGAGAGAGAGAGAGACAGAAAATGAGAAATCACCCTCTAGTGGGGATAGCCATGCCATAATCCCTTCTCTATTCTCCCCTTGGGACTTTGGGCATGCACACATACCCGCTTAATGTGAGTTTGAAGTGGCTGGGTCCAGGACTTGAGCCACATGAGAGTCCAGTGACATAGCCATTATGCCATTTGCTGATCCCTAAAACTGTTGGTAATATTACAAACTTTCCAACAACTCTAGACCTTATGCTTCATTTTCCTATATAACAATAGAATAATAAACTAATTCTATAAAAATCACCTATAAATATACCCCTTATCAAAGTATCAGAAGAACACAGGGATGAATAAAACTGGGATCTATCCCCAAAAGCTTATCATTCAGTGGGAGAAACAGAAAAAATATACACATCTATCTTTCTTTTTCTTTTTGTTTACTATACGGGGTGTGTGCTCATTGGGAAAAGAGAGAAAGAGAGAGAAAGGAAACACCTCTTAGAGGGAGGGCCATGCTGCAATCTTCCATTCTCCTCTTGGGATTTTAAGCATGCATGCACATGTGCCCAGTATGCTTTTCAAGCTGCTGGGTCTGGGATTCTAAATGTGCAGCTGGGATCCAGCTGCCTTAATCACCATGCCATTGGCTATCCCATAACCTAGATCTTTTTATTGTCCAGGAACAATAAATATTGTAAGACTGGAACAGAAAAGAAGGAGAAATGCATAGCAGTTAGAAAGATCTGATATGATTTCTAAAAGTGGTAGCACTTTGAATATCTTCCTTAGTTTAAACCTCCAGAAGACCTGACTCTGGCTTCTGCCTAGAAGGTGGATGTGTGTGGAGTGACTGAATTGGACAACTGGAGATCAAGGGTTTGAGGAAAGTTTTCTGGGAGAAGAAACAGTAGGAGCCACACATTACAGCATAAAAATGATCCATTTAGAACATATATAGTAGTAGATCCATGAGTTGGAGGTCAATGAATAAAGTATAAATGTAGATTTAGTCCTAGATATTCGATGGGGTTGAATGGCGTTCTACAGACCTAAGTTTCATTTGGTGACCAGTGGAGGCAAGCAGGACATCAAATGATTCAGGAGGATATCTCACATGACTGGATATGAGCTATAGAACCACGCTTTTGATGATTTTGAAGAATGTTCTGACCGGTGACCTGGTATCCAAATCTTAACCATACCATAGTCAAACCTACCATAAAGTTGCCAAGGAAAATGTCCTTGTCTGGGGTCAAAAGCAAAGAAAAGCAAAATACTATTTTGCTTTTGGCTGAATTTTACTTTTGGTTTGATATTTTGTATTGTTTGAACTTTTTGTTCTCAATTTGTCAGTGAGAAAAACGCTGAACTTAGAACAATGGCATATGGACTAGAAGGCTAAGAAACATGTTGTTGTGCTTAACCCTAACCTGGTTATTGTGTTCCAACTTTCCTCAAGGGAAGCACAATAGCTTGAAATTAGTCCATTGAGAAATATGTATCAAAGAAGAGCAAGACGATTGGATGACTCTATCTCTCCTATGTGGGAAAAGTTCTGGGCTACTTTGCAATTCTGGCCCATAAAAGGAGAAAGCAAAAGAAAGAATAATACCTATGGATGTGATGATTAATCCACAGTGACCCTACTCATTAGTAAATGCGGGCCAGGCGAATTCTCTCGGAATCTGACTCATTAAATGAGTGCCCTTCCTTTTAGAGGAAAGAATAAAAAGGCTTACAGGGAAGGAGGTATTTGTCTTTCAGCAGGCTTACCTGGAAGATGGCTTAAAGATGAGAAATATTAGAGTGGATAGAATTTGCGTGAGATCAGTATCCATAGGACTGGAAAGAGAGTTTGATCTTGAAAACATTGAGGGATTTGATTTAATATCAGGGGGAGAGAGATATGGAGGCAGTGAAAATGATTATTAGTTTCTCATGTTCTTTAACTGAGAGGCTAGTGCTGCCATTGACTACGATAAGCAATGAAGAGACTACAGTGATTTCTGTCCTTGTGAAGTTTCACTATACCATTCCTTCCTTCCTTCCTTCCTTCCTTCCTTCCTTCCTTCCTTCCTTCCTTCCTTCCTTCCTTCCCTCTTTCTTTCTTTCTTTCTTTCTTTCTTTCTTTCTTTCTTTCTTTCTTTCTTTCTTTCTTTCTTTCTTCTCTCTCTCTCTCTCTCTCTTTCTCTCTCCCTTTCTCTCTCCCTTTCTCTCTCTCTTTCTCTTTCTCTCTCTCTTTCTCTCTCTCTTTCTCTCTTCCTATCTTTCTTCCTAAGGTTTTCACCATAAGGTGCATATGCTCGCCAGAAAGAGAGAAAATAAGAAATCATCCCATGGGGGTTGGCCATGCAGCAATCCTTTCTCCATTCTCTAAGGATTCTGGGCATGCACGCACATGTGCCCATCATGATTTTTAAGCCACCATCAGGTTCAGAACTTGAACTGCGGTCGACCATGTAGGAGTCCAGCACCTCAACTACTAGGCTACCTGCTGCCCCCTCCCCTACCCCATACCTTTTAAATAAAAGACATCTGGCAGTATCCTGAGGCAACCTCAAGACTATTAGCTTAATAGGTAATATTGAATGTTAAGCAAAAGAGAAGGATGAAAAGTACCTTTTGTCCTTTCCTGGAAAATAAACAACAGGAAGGAATACTTTTTTTTAAAAGCCAGGTAGAAACAGGATCCTGGAATAAATGATTATAAATATAAATAAATCTGCTTTAGAAATTCTGAAAGGATCCTTAAGAATATGAATCACAGTGCCAGAAGCCACATGGCCTACCACGGGTTTGGATTCATGGGTAAGCTGAAAAATACACCAGGCGTGTGCAGGTGCCCAGGACTCTAATGAACTTGAGGACTGCTAAAGGGCGATTGTGATGTAAGGAGAGACTGTCAAAGATACTTCTCTCTCTCTCTCTCTCTTTTTTTAATGTGTGCACATGTACTCTATCATGAATAAAATACATAAAACTTAAAATAACAACACAACTTTAACTCATAATGTATGATGTGAATCTAACGTATAGACATTTATTTTCTCAATTAAGTGAAAGAAATAGAAATCTACCCACTTTGGGGGCTGCCTGGAGGTTTGCCTCTTTCTTGTTATTGGACAGAGTAGTTAAAATTCAGAAGCAAATTGCAGGGTGAACAAGTTTCTTGTATGTGAACTTGGGAAGTCAATTTTATGTGGTAATCCCTCTGTGACTGAGCTTTTCCTAGGGGTGTGTGTGTGTGTGTGTATGTGCGTGTGTATTTTCCCCAGTGATGTCATCAATATTTAAGTTTAAAAACAATGAACAAATCAACTCCCTCTATTAACCAAACTGAACCAAAGAAACCAGAAAGGAGAATCTGAGATGACCGTGATAAGGAGAAACATTTGTACTTCACAATTTGTTCAGGATTAGTATGGCCTGAAACATTTTTTACACAAAATCACAGAAGCTTACAATGCCAATTCTTAGTTCATTAAAAAAATCCTTTCTTCTGCCTGTAGCTCGCATTAAAGTCACTGGGGACAGAAATGGAAAGAAAGCTTAGAGGAATGTGTCATTCTTACTATGAGAAACCATTCATGATGACTACAGTACTGACTTGCATAAATTATGGAAGCAGCCTTGACTGTAAATGTTTCAACTTTTGGGAGAACTGAAAATCTTATAGCTTTAAGTCCGGGCATTACTATTATCAAGCTAGTGCTAATGTTATATGGTCAACCAATATGTTTAGTGTAAAAACAAACACTTTAGTTAAATGATTATAACAAAAATATTAATATAAATGTTTTCAGATTATATTCAAATTCTGCAATTTTGAAATTTTTTTTCATCCTTCTCAGTACCTCAACTGTTAACATCTCAGAAATGGAGATTACCAATGGTGCTTCATGATTAAATGAGAAAAACAAATGTTACTGCAGTCATTATGCAGGAATAAAATATTAATTTTTTAAAGAATTACTTTTATTTGGTTTTACTTATTATTTCTTTTAGTTTGATTGGAGAGGGACAGAAAGAGAGAGAGAGAGAGTGAGAAAGCAAGCTGCCAGGTCTGGGACTTGAACTGCAGTTGGCCATGCCAACTGCCAACCCCTAAATAATAAAATTTTAGAAAAATTATTTGCTTATAAAAAACATTTTTGATTGGATTTATTGATTATTCTAATACTTTTACCTACCTACTCCTTTGGTTTACGTTTCTTTGCCATATCATCTTTTCTTAGCCGATCTTTGGGAAACATTCTGATTGAAAATTCAGAAACAGCAATGTTCCTTTCCTTATTTATATGTTTTTCTTTCCATTTTTAAACATTTCTTTTTTTGATCAAAAGCTGTCTTAGAGTCTTTTTCTCCTCAAATGTAAGATAGATTGTTGGAAGAGAATTTTCTTCAGTGTCCCACTCTTGTTTGTAATAGTAAATCTTTTGAAATTTTACAATGGATTCTCCAAAGGTTCACAATTAAATATTAATGCATTGAAGTTGAACTACCAAACACCAATTTCTGAGGGAAAGAACTGAACAATCAACAAACCAACAAATGGTGAAACCTATTAAATTCTGTGAGATTCTAGCTATTTATCATTGATGGTTTGGTAATTGTGATTTATTGGGGAAGTTAACAATGCTCTGAGTTCCTCTGGCTTCCACTTCGATAATGTGGCCCAAGCTCACTGCTTTTGTTTATAACATAAATCATGTCTGGATATCAATGACTCTAGTTCTGCTAACCTTTAAGCTTTTTTTTTTTTTTCTATTTTTTATGTTTCCTTTTTGGGAATTTTTCTTGCAATGATTATATGCATATTTTTTCTCTTAATAGACATATGGTCCAGAAAAACTATTTCAGAAATCATGATTACTAGAAAACAGGTGAACCTCAAATTTATGCATTTGACCCCACCTTCCACCCCTCAAAAAAAGCACACAAAGAAATGTCTTTGGTGTCTTTTGAATCAGAATCATATACTTCAAAGACTGCTGTTTTCTTTTAAAGTCCTGACAATAAAGTAGTTCATTCTCTGCTATTCTGGTTAATTAGTAAATAAAGAGTTCTAACTATTACTTTGGGAAAATAAAGGTTACAGTTTCTCTTCTTTTAAGAATTCTCCTATAATCATTTGCCCCATATCCCTTTTTTTAAAAAGTTTATTGATTATATTCATGATAGAGAGTATGTGAGCATGAGAGAGAGGCAGAGAGAGAGAAAGAGAGAGAGAGAGAGAGACTCTTTTCAGGGTCCTTTCTTGCTGTAATCTTGTTTTCCTGACCCTCTATTCCAGCTTCTCAGGATCCCTGGGAATCTAAATTTGCAGTTGGCCATATGGCTTCTAGCACTGCAGTTCAGTTTATTGCTGAGTTTGTCCTCAGGGTGGCCCTAGCTCCCAGATCTTTACTTCCTAGGGTCTTCCTACCATTCAGTTTTCACTTCAAATGTCATTTTCTGAATCATGTCTTTCCAGTACTTTCTAAGGGCGTTCCTCACCATTATCCTCTGCTATAGTATCTTTTTTTCGTCAGTGTCTGAAATCATCTTCCTTATCTATTGCCTTTTTTTTTGAGAGATTTTTTGCTATAGGGCATGTACGCTCACTCAAGAGACAGACAGAGATACAGAAATGAGAGATCTTCCTCAACCCCCCCCCCCCCCCCGGGGGGATGGCCACAGCACAGTCCCTTCTCCTCCAGTCACCTTTTGGGATTTTGAGCACGCATGCACACATACCTGGTATGAGTTTTAAGCCACTGGGTTTGGGACTTGAACCTCAGTCGATTACATGCGAGGCAAGTGATGTAGCCATTACACCATCTGCTGGTCCCTCTATTGCCTTTTTTATCATCTGTATTTTTTTGTAGTAGGGACCTCGAGGGAAGATACCTTGCCTTCCTTGTTTTCAGCTATGTCTTCATAGCACAGTCTAGGACTCAATATATAATAGATACTCCATAATATATACAAATAAATTAAAAAATAAAATTGGACTTAGAAGTAGCTTTTTGCCCTGTAATTTACTGCGTGTATAATCTTGAGTATATTATTTAACTGCATTTATTTAACTCAACTCAAAATAGACTTGAGCATCATGATGTTTATGTAATATCTGAATTGATATTCAGTGTATTCATTGGGAAGATTTATTTTATTTTTTTTAAGAGAGATTTTTGCTATAGGGCATGTCCACTCACTGGAGACCCAAAGAGAGACAGAAAGTGAGGAATACCCCTCAGGAGGGATGGCTAAACCATGATCTGTCTCCTCTTAGAATTTTGAACATTCATGCACATGCATCCAGTGTGTTTCAAGCTGCCGGACCCAGGACTCGAACCATATTTGGCCATGTCAGAACCCAGCACCTTAACCACTATGCAACCTGCTGGTTCTAGGAAGATTTATTTTGTATGCTGCAAAGATGTGCAGTGGCTAAATGTAAAAAGTAGAAAAAGAAAAAAGAAAGAAAGAAGGAAAAGTGCAAGGAAAGCAGTACTAAAACCAGATTCTGAATTCTTACTGTCTATACTTGTAAGTTAGAAATCTATGGAAAAATCATAATTAAATAAAAATAAAATCTTTAAAAAAATTAGTAATTGTTTCAGGACTTCATTTTGTCACTATTTAGTGCATACTATCTGTACACTACAATTTTACTTTTGGAATGAGAATTAAGAAAAGAATTCAAAAGAAGATACTTAAACTGACTTAAATAAACCTTGTGATTTTGATGAATAAGTGAGTGTGTTTAAAAAATATCATTAGGCTTTCATGGGTATATAATTTAATGATCCCACATAAAAGCTTACTATTTTTAAAAATTTCTCATTAAGGAAAGGAAAAGAAATCTTTATTCTTTTGGCCACTGTACTTCTTTGTTGTTTTGCCTGAGAAGTAGGAGGAAAAAGGTTGGTTTGGTTTTCACGTGAGTTAATATTTTCATAAACTTGATTTTTCAAGATAATATGAGCTTTTCAAGTGCCAAACACCCCTTCCCTTCCTCATATTTAACTAGATTTAACTCGGGAGGAAGTACATGTTGAGAAGCCTTTCTTTCCACTAAATCAAATTAAGAGTTGTTCAACATTTCGGCAGGATATGGGAGTTCTGTGAAGCTTTTTTCCAGAGGAACAGGGTATTTGCTATTCACAAGACTCTAGTAAGCAGAACAACAAAGAAGGCTAAAGAGCAAATTGCCAGGACTTAATAAAAATCAGAATGACCTTTCCTTCCTACAGGAAAGGGTCACTGATCCAAAGCATGCTATTGACACCAACAAGAAAGAAAAATGAATGCTTGGATTCGGAAGAGTGAATTTTAGGTTAGTTAAACTGAAACCACCTGTTGGCCCCAATTATTTAACTGAAAAAAAAAGAGGAGAAAAAAAAAAACAAAACAAAACCCAAAATTCAAACCTTTAGGAATCCCAGATTCTAAAAAGCTATTTTTGGAATTCAATCAGCCAAAAGCAATAATTTCTCCTTCTGAAACACATCCCATTCACTCATTAACCCATTCACTCATTCATTTATTCATCCCAAGAGGTCTGTCTTCGTCTACACACTCTAACCTGGGAATAATTACAGTGATATGACAAATGTTCTAATAAAAGTGTGGATATGGCACAGAGAAGGAGTTGGTTAACTTAGCCTGCAGAAGTTCGAGAAGGCTTTGTCAGAGAGTGATATTTGAGCCATGTTTTAAGGAATGAGGAGGATTTTTGAGCAGAACAATGTGGAAAGAACATATTGTGTGAAAGGAAATGGCTTTTTTTTTTTTTTTTTTTTTGATACAATCAAAATGAAAAAGGCAAGTCAAAAACGTTTAAGTTTTTGCTTGGTTTATGAGAACAATGTTATGCTATTATCCCACATGGCTAATCTTAAGTTTTCTTTTAACAATTATATGACTGCTTTTCATGTCTGGCTTTACTGAGTCTCCCATAACCAAAGTTAGATGACTAACAGCAGAGTGTCAGGAAGAAATATTTTCAGTGGGAATCATTTGTTTGAATCACTATGGTGAAGAAATGTGTTCAAAGACTGGCCAGTTAAATAGCCTAAATGTTCTGCAACCTATTCCAGGATGGCTATTCATGAAGGTTGGTCCTCTTGTGGGTGAAATGCTGCTGTTTTCTCATAGCTGGTAGTGGAATGTCTTGATTAATATCTCTCACTTTTCTTTGTTCTACCTCCTGGGTGTTTTGGCTGTGATTTCATGGGAATTCAACGGTTGCTTGGTAGAAATATTTGTACAGTTAGGACAACTTATATATTCTTTTGAAATAGATATTTGTTTGCTCCCTCCACTGCTTCTAACCTCTTGACTCCTCTCTCAGCTTCCTTCACCTTCTCTTTCCCATCATCTTCATTTCATCCCCCACAAAGGAGTTCAGACTTGTCCAAGATGAGGTCTATAATCTTATTACTGACTTTTTCTTCATCTTCATCATTTACTCAGTATTGTAGATGCTATAAAATGAAATAAAACTACAAAATTTGGTTATTCTTGCTTGATAGTTTAAGTGCATGTACAATCATTTAAATTTTAAGGTTACAATAACATTTTATTGTGTAGGAATGCTATTAGTAATGTTTCCTATGTTTATAATACTTTTTTCTATTGTTTTATAGCATTAAAGTTGACTTAATGTGTCTCTGAATTGGCATAAAATCATGAAAGTTATAATATTTAATGAAAGAGTATTACTCTTTACACATTTATATACATTTTTACGTAAATGATGTAAAAAAGCTTTGTAATTCAGAATCTTTTTATTTTTCTGCCTGCAATATTGGTCAAATTTAAACTTTAAATGGTGACAATTATTACTTATGTCCATAAGCACTAATTTCTATAAATGGAACATTTCTATTTTGTTTTATTACAAACATCTAAATAATTTGAAATAGAGCACAGCTCACATGTTTACTAATAGTGTTAAGCAAAATTTTTTTTCTCAAAATATAAATATAAATATTTAAGGAGACCAGCAGTTGGTGTAATGGCTATGTCGCTGGACTCCCACCTCGTCGACTGTGGTTTGAGTCCTGGACCTGGTGGCTTAAACTCATGCCGGCCACGTGTGTGTGTGTGTGTGTGTGTGTGCCCAAGTTCCCGAGAGGAGAATGGAGGAGAAGGGATTGAGGCTTGGCCATGCCCTCTGGGGGGTGATTTTTCACTTTCTGTTTCGTTGTCTCTCTCTATCTTTCTGGCAAGTGCACACACCCTATAGCAAAAACCTCTCAAAAAAAAAAAAAAAAAGATTTAAAACAATTTTGTATTTATAAAAATAGTACATGTCAATCACATTTAAAAATTAGGTATTTAATCGATCTTGCCTTATGTATCTAAGCATTATTTTTTTCTTTTTTTCTGGTAAAGTGTTACAATTTAAAACATTTTTATTTTACTATTATATTTAATATTACATTTAATCATATATATCTTTATAGTACAATTTTTTAAATTAAAATTTTTTTTATACATTTGATCACTGTATGTCATTATAGCTAAACATTATTAGTGAGTATCTGATTAGTTTGATATACAGTTTAGTAGCATGTTTTGATTGAAAAAAATCATATGTTGTAAGTATAATTACAAGTTACAACTTTTTTTTTTTTTTTTTTGGAGAGGTTTTTGCTATAGGGCGCGTGCGCTCGCCAGACAGACAGAGAGAGACAGAGAGACAGAAAGCGAGAAATCACCCCCAAGGGGGGATGGCCACGCCGCAATCCCTTCTCCTCCATTCTCTTCTCGGGATCTTGGGCACGCACGCACGCACACGCGCCCAGCGTGAGTTTTAAGCCACCGGGTCCGGGAGGCGAACCGCGGTCGACTACGTGGGAGTCCAGCGACATAGCCATTACGCTAACTGCTGGTCCCAAGTTACAACTTTTTGTATGATGCAACATAATCTCATAGATCCTTATTTCAATAGAATTCTCTTTTTTGATATTACCTAATAATAGTTAACATTTATTATATACCAGCATCATTCTAAGTGTTTTGTATATATCGACTTTTTTTTAATAATCAAAGCATATCTATGAGAAAGGTACTATGGATTATTTATGCTTTTTAGGTAAGGAAACTGAGGTACCAGGTGGTTACAATAGAGGTAATGCAGCTAGTGAGTAGCAGAGCTGGGCTTTCAGCCACTGCCCTACAGAGTTTGTGCCGTTAACAGCTGGACTTAATTGTTTTTAGTAATTAGGTATCCAGTGGAGTACTTTTTTATTAAGTTAGCTATACATTTGATGGCAAGTTAATGAATTACCAAGGACTATCTATAGAATTGTGATAAACAGAAAAATAAAATATGTGAACAATAATACTTTACACTGAGTAGACATTTTATTTCTTGTAAAATACGATTTCTTTGGTCTTGGTTTCTTTAAAATGGAAAGCATGTATACTTCTCACCAGGTGATTTTAGAGATTCAATCACATAATTTAAGGAAAATATTTATAATATCCAAAAAGAGTTTTGTTATCAAAAAACACAAGGCATTCCCATTCTGCTTCTGCTGCTCTAAAAATACACGTCTTTGTTGTTTCTGTTGTTAATAGTGAAAGTTAGTGAAAACCCTATATCCAAGTTAAGATGGAGTGATTTTAAAATAATTTGGAAATTTTTAGGAGTAGCTGAATGATGCATATATTTTTTAAAAAGCATCTTAAACTATAATAATAAATATTTTAGCTTTTTGCTTTGGCTCAAGTAATCAATTTGATCCACTTCTGTTTCTCCAAGCATCTTAATGATAAGTAATTGATAACTTTAGACATTTTGAAATGTCTAGCACTGTCAATTTCAGCAGAAGGAGCTGTACTGACTACTCAAAGAATCTCATGTAAACATTTGTTTAACCTCTTTTGTAGATATTGTGACATAGAGATGACTAAAACTAACTTCCTCAAGGCTTAAGCATGAACTTTAACCTTTTTATAACATGTGATGGGGTAAGCATAATGGTAAGTGGGTGCTATGGAAGAAAGAGAAGAATCTTCAAGCTAGACTTTCTAGAGGAGGTGAGACTCCCTCTGAGATTCAGGGAAGAGTAAGAGTACAGTGAGGGTGCTGTTCTATACTAAGGGTAATACAGTACAGAGGAGTATCCTGCCCAATGGCTCAGCATGTAAAATGGAATGGAGACAAGAACCATCATGTTGTATTTGAGGGACTAAAGTGTTTGGTATGCCTGGAATGAAGGACTCAGAGGAGGGAGCAGGAAGAGACAGGATTAGGAATATAGGCAAGTCTAGACCATTTAGTGCCTTGGGCACTCACCCAGACTGTTAGAACTTGATTCCAAAAGCCATGGAAAACCACTGATGGATTTATATCAGTTACATTATAATTGCAAATGGAGAATATCACACTGGAAGTACAATACAGGAAAACTGCCCATCCTGGAGGGAAGAGTATAGGAAGAGAAGCCATCTGTACTAGTCCATGTGAATTGTGATACAGGGCTGGAGAGAAGGATGAATAAAAGAGGACTGAAATACTCCATTTGATTGGTGACTTCTTAATTATGGGTTGAGGAAGGACTGAAAGCATATAGTCCTGGGTTGTTTCTAGTTTCCTAGTCTGGACAATTGGGAGTGTATAGTGGGATCATTAGCTAGGACAGGACGATAAAAGAGAAGCATGCAGGCTCAGAAGGGTTTGGATGTTTCCCTCTAAAATTCAGAATAGTTTAGGGTCTACATATGAGTTTCAGGGGATCCTCTAGCATTTGGGGCTCACCTTCAGCTAGAGAAAGAAAAGGGACTCATGAGATTTTAAATGCTCGCTGCTTGACCTCATTTTGTCTCAGATGAATATTCACACTTCTAACTTTTCCAGCTAAGCATTGAATACCACAGCATTCTGCCCTGAGGACAGCAATGAAGGCAACCATTCTCTAATTCCGAAAGACTGTTCTGTTTCTTGTGGAGAGATGTTTTTCAATGGCTAACTATAGAAAAGGCCCCAAGGTGAGAGTGCTTTGGACACTGGTCTTAACTGATACCATGACCAGCATCAGACATAGTTTAGAGGTAACTTAAAATTTTTTACTGGCCTAATATACAGTGCATTCTTTCTGGGAAAATTCATTTTGCAAGCTGTAATAATAAATGGTAATTGAATGTATAAAAAAAATTAAAAATTATAAAAAAAAAGATGTAACTTAACTGTAGGGTAGGTGTAAGGCTTACGTAGAGTTCTGTGTTGACTGTTATTATAGACAAACAGAAGAGATATTGGAATTTGGAAATTCGTGTGGTGGCTATGGAGTTGTACCTCTCATGTCCCCTTCAGAAAATTGCTGAAGGAAACAGAGTTGTCCAACAGCTTCTACTTGCCACAACTTTGGGATCCACTGTGGCATTCACAGCATTCACAATGAAGTCACTTTCCCTATGGGTGCTGCCAGCCAGCAGCCAACCATGGAGACAGTACCAGATCTAGACCAGCTCTGGCAGAAATGGGAGTTTTTTCATGGGCATCCTTTGCTGAGGGGCTTTCTACTACACTGACTTTTTCTGAAATTCACTGTGGTCTCAGGCTCTTCCTACCCAATCATGTCCCCCGTATTCTTACATAGATGTCAGATCTGCATTGTGCTCTAAAAGCTCTTCTAACACAATCCTGCTTCCTTCATCTGTGTTCTTAATTGGCATTTATCCCACTAAATATCTAGAATATCTCATTTCATCTTGGCATCTATGATGGGTCTTCAATAAGTTCATGGAAAATGTATATTATAAAAAGCTATGCATGGAATACATGGCAGACCGGGAGTATCTGCCGATGCCCCGGACTAGGATGGGGTTTCGGCTGCAATGGGGCTTCCCCTTCTTGGGCTTTTTAGCCTTGGGGTCACCCTTTTTAACCTTGCCACTGGCATCAGCCTTCTTGGCTTCTGGTTTCTTCTCCTTAGTATCCTGCTTTGCAGCTTTATCGCCTGCCATCGTGTATAGTGGGAAAGAGGAAATACTCGGCCACTAAATCCAGGATCGAAAAGAAAAAGGAGAAGGTTCTTGCGACTGTCACAAAACCGGTTGATGGAGACAAGAATGGTGGTACCCGAGTGGTTAAACTGCGCAAAATGCCTAGGTATTATCCTACTGAAGATGTGCCTCGAAAGCTATTGAGCCACGGCAAAAAACCCTTCAGTCAGCCTGTGAGAAAGCTGCGAGCCAGCATCACTCCTGGGACCATTCTGATCATCCTCACTGGACGCCACAGAGGCAAGAGAGTGGTTTTCCTGACGCAGCTGAGCAGTGGCTTGCTCCTTGTAACTGGACCGCTGGTTCTCAATCAAGTTCCACTGCAGAACACACCAGAAATTTGTCATTGCCACCTCCACGAAAATTGATATTAGCAAAGTAAAAATCCCAAAGCACCTTACCGATGCTTACTTCAAGAAAAAGAAACTGCGGAAGCCCAGACACCAGGAAGGTGAGATCTTCGACACAGAGAAGGAGAAATACGAGATTTCAGAGCAGCGCAAGGTTGAGCAGAAAGCTGTGGATTCGCAAATTTTACCAAAAATCAAAGCTGTTCCTCAGCTCCAGGGCTACCTGCGATCCCTGTTTGCCCTTACAAATGGAGTTTATCCTCACAAATTGGTGTTCTAAATTTTTTTTTGCCAAGAACCTAATTAAATAACTGATTATATATATATATATATATATATATATATATATATATAAGCTATGCATGGATTAAAAATTTCAATGTACCAAAATAAACTTGTATTTTAATTCCATTTTCCTTTTCTTAGAATTATTTTAATTTAATTTGATTTATTCATTCAGTTATTTTAATTTAACCAGAGAGAGAGATACAAAGAGAGAGAGAGGGAAATTGAGAAAGTAAGCCACCAGGTCCAGGACTCAAACTGTGGCTGGTCATGTGAGAGTGTCCAGCGCTTTAACCACTATACCACCTGCTGGTCCCAATTTCATTTTTCTATAGGCTTTTTGAAGTGATCTCATACTTCTTGGTGGACCTGAAATGACACAACTCAGTTATGGTTAAGCTGACACAGATTTCTATATGCACAGTCTATGTTATTTATCACGTCTTAGATGGTAGCCCCCACCCTTATCTTTTGGCTAAAAGAGACCTATATTGGTTTCTCTGAAAAGAAGACCTTCTGCTCAGTTTGGCTGAAAAAATAAATTGGCACATATTCATGAAAGTCATAGAATGAGGAAGATATCCTTGAACATATGGATGCATGTAGTTTAACTAGTCACACAAACTCTTTAAGAAAGCAAGTGTTTGAAGCTTCTGAGGAGCTGACTATTGAATGAGGGGAGTAAAAGCTGATGGATCATTAACATCAAACAAAGGGAGAAAGAAGTAAAATGGCAAGAATAAATGGGAGATGTGACATGAAAGTCACTGGGCAAGAAGGGTTGAAGAAAGAAAGTGGTCAGTAATGCAATCTCTCAAAGAGGAATCGGGGAAGATAAAGACATCTTTTAACTGATCCGAAAATACGAATATATGTAACTAGTGACTTCAGTACGGACAGTTACACTGGAGTGCAGTGGACAGAAGTTAATAGTAGTATGTTAATAAGTGAGGGGTATGGTAGCAGAGAGCAAAAATATGTGTCCTTATTTTTAGAACATTGGTGTTTGGTAAAGAAAAGAAATAGGAAATAGAAATAAATGTAGTTAGGGACAATTTTGTCTTTAAACACAGGGGAGAATTTCCAGTCCAATGCTACTGAATAAGTGGTTTTAGATCTATTATTTAGTTAGCTATTCTATGTCTGAGTTTCATCATCTACAAAATAAAGATCATAATTGTGGTTTCTTATAGTGTTATTGCATGGATTAAATGTATTGATATACATAAAGTAGTCAGAGGAGTGCATGGCACATCATAAAGACTACACAAATATTTGGTTGTATAGAAAATTACTTGTATGTACAAAGTAAAGAAGAAATATGGCATAGGGAGAGAAAAAGTTGTAGTGTTAATTCTTAATTTTTCCTTCAGATACAGGAAATGATGATGGAAGACCCAGATAGGTACATTGTTTTCTCTCATGTTTCCCATGATCTTGATGAGGACACAAAGGTTTCTTTTTTATTATTTTTAGGTTTTTTATTTTTTTAAAGAGAGATTTTTGCTGTCGGGCATATGCATTTTCCAGAAAGAGAGAGACAGAAAGACAGAAAACAAGATATCACCCCCCCAAGGGAGGATGGCCACACCACAATCCCTTCTCCTCCATTCTCCTCTTGGGATCTTGGGCATGCATGCACGCACATGTGCCTGATGTGAGTTTATGCCACTGGGTCTGGGACTTGAACCATGGTCAACTATGTGGGAGTCCAGCAACGTAACCATTACACCATCTGCTGGTCCAGACACAAAGGTTTCTGTGTGAAACATTAGGTCTTAATATTCCTGCCAGTGAGGTCCAAAGCTTTTCCCGCAGAAAATAGGTTGGAAGTTTGAAGAAAAATCTGGTGTTTATAGCTGTTTCTGAGAAGCAGCAAGAAAATGAGTGAGCTAGGAAGTGTCAGGGCTGCTGGGATTACTGATGTAACGAGCTTGGATATTATACATTAATATTAGCTCTCGTTTTCAAGGTTGCTGGGTGATATTCTTCAGCAGTGTTCAGCAATCCATGTGAAAGAACAACTAAATTAGGCAACTGGATTTACTCACATCTGGATTATGCCAGGATGAGGGCTGGGGGGAAGAGAGTAAAAGAGATTGAGAAATTACCATGAAGTTATAAAGTGATGGACCTAGGCAAACAGGCTAGAAATGGAAAGAAAGAAGTAAAGTCTGGCAAGTGTTGATGAGTTGGAAGAACTGATAGGAGAATAGCCAGTCTCCATGAAGATAAGAAATAAAGTTGGATTCGTGAGTTTGTGGTGGGTGAGTGCAATATTGAAATTTAAGTAACAATACATAAATTTTACAGAATATCATGAAGGTTCATAGGAACTGAGGTGTGAAGATAAAAATTGCTGACATGGGGCAGTCACAGAGTGGTTTGTCTTGGGTAATAGATGAGCCACCAAAGTGGACATCAATTTCATCTAAGATTATGGCAAGAATATGAATCCCTAAGTCTAAAAATTATTAATGAATGTAGAGAAGGGACTAAAATGTAAGGGGATGGCAGTGATGAAGACAGATAACAAGAGTTCTAAAGAAATACATTTACTCTAGGGGACAGGACGAGTAGAATTGTACAAACAAGACAATGTGTTATCACAAATTCCCTTCTCTCCATTTCCACTCTCTACTCTTAGCCTTGTAGAAATGTGGAATGAGAGAATCTGTAGCTCTCTTGAGTGGAGTGAAAGAAGGATGAAAAGCAAATTTGGTTTTTCAAGAAGGCTTTATCTTTTTTCCTCTCTTTTAATTTATTTTATACATTCAATCACTATATATCACTTAGTTAGTAAAGTTAATTTGCCCAACATGAATACACTTCACACCAGTCCAGTTGAGGATACTATGCATATTATTAACAAACAACAAACCATTTCTGTGTCCCATAAATGTCTTACCTCTCTATTTTTCTCCATACTGGACTTATCTTAAGGATAAATAAAGGAAAATGTGAAGTTAGGGAAATTTTCAGGTGGAGGGACTATTTTGTGACCATTTTAAATATAATTATAGAAATATTATTCATACTTGGGACCAGCTGTTAGTGTAATGGCTATGTTGCTGGACTCCTATGTAGTCGACCGTGGTTCGAGTCCCGGACCCGGTGGCTTAAACTCACGCTGGGCGTGTGTGCTTGTGTGCATGCATGCATGCCCAAGATCCCGAGAGGAGAATGGAGGAGAAGGGATCGTGGCATGGCCATCCCCCCGAGGGGTGATTTCTCGCTTTCTGTCTCTCTGTCTCTCTCTGTCTGTCTGGCGAGCGCACGCACCCTATAGCAAAAACCTCTCCAAAACAAAAAAAAAAAAGAGGAAAAGAAATATTATTCATAGTTGAACATGTATTCCAGAGATCACTCTTGAAAGGGTTGGCAAGAAGGGCCTCAGAGTTGTAGTGAGTTGGATTAAGTGTGGCTTGAATAAGAGTATGAAGGAAATGACTTCAATAGGACTCACATTTTGGATAGAAGCCCAACATGCACAAACAATAGAGAGAGTGTCGCGGTAAGGTCAAAAGATTTGGAATATAACTCTGATGTAATGTTATTTTTGCACCAACAGAACACTGGACCCAAGGAAAGCTGTTATTCTGTATGTGGTCTGGCTAGCAATCTGCAACCTTTGGTCAAAATTACAAATAGAATCATGAGAAAATTATTTCTTTTGACTTAAAATACCTCAGAGTCATATAAAAAGGATAATGCAATATAACCTAATAAAATTTTGTCACCAAAGCCCCTCCCCCCCTTTTTAGAGAGATTTTTGCTATAGGGAGTATGTGCTCATCAGAGAGACAGAGACAGACTGAAGACAGAAAACGAGAAATCACCCCCCAAGGGGCATGGCCATGCTGCAATCACTTCTCCATTTTCTTCTCAGGATCTTGGGCACGCACACATATGTGCCAGGTGTGAGTTTAAGTTGCTGGGTCTGGGACTCAAACCACATTCGGCTATGTGGGAGTTCAGCGACATTAGCATTATGTCATCTGCTGGTTCCAACTCATTAACCTTTTTATGAACCATTGGTTCAAGTAAGCTCATATATTTGCCAAATAGCTTTTGGTGTTCCTCTAGTGTACATGTTCCTCCTCCTGGTCACCTGTCTTGACTCGGGTGTCCAATATTTCCTATGGTTAGGTGCGGATTATTGAGTTCTGTGCAATGGGAAGCATGGAAATGTACATCACTTTTTGGCCCGGCCCACAGAAACGTCCAAATTTCTCCTTCTGTAATGGCTATATGAGCGGGAAGTTTGTGAGAACCTAGTGGAGTCAAAGACAGAAGAAACTTAGAGCAGAATCTTCTTCTCTGACTACCCCACTCAACTACAGTGGGACATAAAATGTCGACATCTAAGGCAGAAATGGAAAGACTTGAAATTATAATACCAGAGAGGGCAAGTGTAGATACCAGAGACTATACAGAAGAGCATGGAAAGCAGAGGGTGGCAGGAAGACACTCAGGGAAAAAAAAAAAAAAAATTACAGACATGAGAATGTAAGGTTATCTGTTGAAACATATACATATGGTAATATTTTGACTTGGTGACATGAATGCATGCCTAAAAAAGCCATATTGTACACTTTAAAGATGTACAATGACTAAATATAATTAAAAAAGAATAAAAAAGAAATCTTTCTTGTGCTACACTAGTGAGAATGGAGGGTTATTTGCTATAGCAATATTTTTATGTAACTAATACAATATGTAGGGAAGATGTGTTTGCTGTTTTGAGCCTGTTACAGATCTATAAAGTTTTGGAGTAAAGCCATATTTTCTCAGCAATTAATTTTAAAAATTATTATAAAGGATGAGACCTTAGCTTGTTACTGTGACCTTATAAAGACTAAGTACAAGGTTACCATGATACCATTCTGCCTCCATCATGAATTCAGAGTCATTCGATTGAGCTTAAAGTCAAGTGTCTCTGTGGACACACACTGTCAGTGAGTGGAAGGTGGATTCATGGCACAGGACTCATATGCTGATGATGCAAGATGGCTAGGAGTGCCACAATAATTACTTCTGCCATATTGCTACTTTTCTCTCAAAATACTTTATGGCCCCAATGGCAGTTTCTCATGGCCAAATGACAGTGGAGGGAAAAAGAGCCTCATTAGGATGACTCCATGCTTTGCTGGTACCAACATCACAGCCAACTGCGTGGTTGTCCTTAGGGACAATTGTGGAAGAGAAATCCTCCAACTGGGTAGTGTTTTTTTTTTTTTTTTTTTTTTTTGCATAATACTAAAGTTTAGTTCATAGATAAAACAAATCCTTACAAAACACATTCTCTACATTATGAATAAATAACCTTTAAGTGTTAATTGCATAATATTACTGACTAGTTCCAATCCCTTCTGTAGCTTACTATTTGCTATGGTTGAACATGCTCCCATAAGTCCTGTGTTGAAATTTGTTTGTGTGGGCCAGCCCTGTTAGCATGGTAGTTAAGCACTGTACCTGGAGAGTTGAGTTCCACATAGCTATCCATGGTTCAAATCTCATTCCTGGAGATTTAGAAAACACATTGGGCACATGCTTGTGCTTGCCTCAAATCCAGAGAGGATGAAGAAATGGAGGAAAAAGAATTGTGGGGGTGACAAAGCCTCCGGGGAGGGCTCTCTCTCTCTTTCCCTCTGAAGAATGCATATGCCCTTTGGCAATGAAAGAAAAATTGGTTGTGGTAAGATTACGAGGATGAAAAGTTAATGTGATTATGGGGTTAAGAGGTGAGGCCGTCAAGAGGTGACTAGGATTCAGGTAGTCAGTGTGGGTCCCCCTGATTGAATCTTGGTCAGTTTATGAGGAGAGGGAGTGTAACCAGAACAGAAATGAGAATATGCTCTGCTCAAACTCTTGCCATGTGATGCCTTGCACCATTTCAGGACCCAACCAGCAAGAGGGCCTCACCCAATGAAATTCCTTGACTGGAACTCCAAAGCTCTGAGATAAATAAACCTCTATTTTTTATAAATTACTCAGTGATTTCTGTTTTAGTACCAGTGAACTAGAATAGCATTATATTTTGCATTATTTTATACCTTTAATTTGGTTTACTAGACCCTAGGTGGTAGGGCTACTGTGTACTGTGGAACTTCAATTTAGACTTGCCTTTCTTTTATTATTCAGACCAGAGGCCTTATTTTAATTCCCCAAAGTACCAAACTCTTGGCCCATTGAAGGCCAAGGCACAGACCTTAGCCTTAGCTAACTCACCACATGGCTGGCTCTCATCTTTCAGCACTTAGCTGTTATGTGTCCACCTCTGATAAGCTCTTACTAATCTTTCAAAATAAATTAAACTTCTGTCACTCTCCTTCTTCCAGCTTTTCTTTGATTGTCTGTTCTTTTCATTCATAGAAGAGTCCAATGTTTATGTAATTTTTTTAAGGTATTATTTTACTGGCAAGTCTTCTTCACTGCATTGTAAACCCCCCAAAAAGTGAAGACCATGTCCATTTTGTCCACCACTGGACGTGTCCACCTAAATCAATGAATTAGCTCATTGTGGGTGAGTAAGAAATTTTCACTAAACAAAAGAATGCACTACAAAATGAACGAATAACCTGTTCTTCTTGGAAAGGAGTTGAGAAGAATGTGAATCCCCAGACCAAGTGCAAGACTTCAGGCACTGGGTGATTTATTTGATTTTACATAGCCATGAAGAAGAGAAAAGGGTCTGAGAAGTATTTCATGATGGGCAAAGTCTTTTTACAAGCAAAATGAGAAATAGTGATTGACTGTTTTAAAAAAATAATTAGAGTAATAATAATAATGATTGGGGAAAACATAGAAAAGATATTGAATGTTGAAACGGGGAGATTAATGTCTCTGTATTGACTGACATGCATGGCATTCCCTTTTGAAAAAGCATTGTAATACACTGTAAAGTTATATGTAATCCAATGTAATATAAAGAAGATTATGATGATAATAAAAATATATATATATACCAAATGTCTGTACTCTATTGCAGAAACTGAAAGATTGGAATATATAAAAGCATGGAGAATAATTGCAGATACTAGAGACAGTGTGGGAAAAGGATGGAAATTGGGAGAGGGTGAGAGGAAGGGAATCAAGGGGAAAAAGTAAAAAGCAAAATATTTGAGGTACATGAAATAGAAAATTATATGTTGATGATAATGTGTCTGAAAATATCTTTAACTGGACTAATATACAGTGTATATGCTGGAAAAATTCATTTTGTAAGCTGTAATGATATACAGTGGTTGAATGTATAAAAAATCAATTAAAAATAATGTTTCCTAACCAAAAAAAAAAAAAAAAAAAGAGAAAAGCAGGAAGCTTATACAACAAAATCAACAATTCTGTGAGTAACAGGAAGACATAGATAAGACATAGATATGGATGACTGTGTAACAAAGCATATCTTATTTATTTATTTATTTATTTATTTATTTTGTTTTTACTATTTTTTTGAGAGGTTTTTGCTACAGGGCACATGTGCTCGCCAGAAAGACAGAGAGAGACAGAGAGACAGAAAGTGAGAAATCACCCCCAGGGGGGATGGCCACGCTGCAATCCCTTCTCCTCCATTCTCCTTTCAGGATCTTGGGCACACACGCACCTGGCGTGAGTTTAAGCCGCCGGGTCTGGGACTCGAACCATGGTTGAGTTCAGCAACATACACTGCCCTCCAAAGAAACGATTGAATAGGAGAAGCAAGCTGGCGAATTGTAATGAGGCGTGTGCCGCCAATATGCACTGTACATTCCACAAGCATTGCTTTCTTATTTTACTTCTTTTAGCTGTTTAACTTTGTAAGATGCAAAGAGGTTGGATCAAGTTTAAATGACTGTGCTGCCCCTTTCACATCAAAGAATGGAGAACTACTGACAATGAAGGTGCGCTTGCCTCTTCCATCTGCCAGTCTGGCTGGCAGCAGCGAAGGAAAAGAACTTGCATGTTGGTGAAGGAAGAAGCTGGGTGGGACGACAGGGAATGTAGAGTAAAATCCAAGCTGGTCCAAGGTGTCCTGCAGGCTGTAAAAGGCAGTTTAATCAGAGTGCCATTTTTTTGTTCAAATGATTTTAATTATTGGAATGCACAATTTTTTTAATATGCAAATAAAAAGTTTTAAAACCTGAAAACAAAACAAAACAAAACAAAAAACTAGCCATTACGCTAGCTGCTGGTCCCCAAAGCATATCTTATTGATATCAGGGTCAAGCCAAAAGATGAACAAAAACTTACCCAAAGGTACCTTTCAGAGAGAGTTTACTAAATTATAGCATCTTACATTCTTTTGTGTTGCTTGCTTTCTTTTTCTCTTTTTTCTCCTTACCCTTTATAAATAAAACATTAAAAAAAAAATAAGTGAATCTTCTAAGATTTGGGGTTAAAAGTTTTAAGCATAGTTCCTTAGCATTTCTTTGATTAAAGCTAAAACTGCTTTTCTTGAAATTAAAAATATAGTAAAAATTACATAATTATTGTAGTAAACTATATAGCATCGTCCAGGTGCTACCTCATAGTATATTCATTCTACTCAGAATTTCATGCCTAAAGTCAGACATGTATTCATAGATATGTATATATCATCTAAGCTTGCTATTGTGAGTAGTTAGGTTATTTAAGAAATTTTGTGAATCAACAAAATGTGAGAGGAGAAAGGAATGGAAAACTGACATAGTGTGGGAGGAGGGTGGAAAAAGGAAGAGGATAAGAAATAGGGGGAAAATATATATACATATACATATACATATACAAATATATATATATATATATATATATATATATATATGAAACTAGAAATGGAAAATTATTGACGATAACATGTATGATTAAGCCACTATGCAGTATAATCTGGATGGGAAATCACATTTTGTATGCTGTGACAATGCTCAGTGAATGAATGTAAATTAATTAATTAAAAAAAGAGAAAAGAAAAAAAATTTTGAGGAAGATAAAGTCATTGATAACCAATGAAATTTCCGGAAGTCTCCTAATTTATCCATTAAAGAAAAACAGTATATATATATATATATATATATACATACACACACACACACACATATATATATATATATATATATCACCATCCATTAAAAAAATATTAATTTGCACAATAAATTAAATTTTCCCCACCAAATTATTATAATGATGTTTCTCTAGGTCTAGACATTCTGGAAAATATAGCTTCTGTTTAAAATTGTAACAGCTTAAAGAGATAAAATTTCACATTTCCAACTGAAATGTGTCTCTAAGATAAACACTGGTATCAAAGAAACACATCCATTCATAAAAAGTACATCATTAGAGGTCACAATTTTCTAGGTAGAAGGAAAAATAAAGAAAAAGATATCCTAAGGGTGACTGGATGTTGTTAACTTCAAAATACTCTTGATTTTAGTTGTTTTAAAAAGATGCCATAGAACCAGCAGTTGGTGTAACCCTTACATTGTTGGACTCCCACATGGCCAAATGTGGTTCGAGTTCTGGACTCGGCAGCTTCGAACTCATGCTGGGTGCATATGTGGGCATGGTCAGAAAAATCCCGTAAGGAAAATGGAGACAAGATTGCAATGTGGACATCCTTCCTGGGAGGGTGATTACTCATTTTCTGTCTCTCTGTCTCTCTTTTCCTCTCTTTGGTGAGTACACGCACCCTATAGCAAAAATCTCTCTCTTAAAAAAAAGATGTCATGGGACCAGCAGTTAGCGTAATGGCTATGTTGCTGAACTCCCATGTAGTTGACTGCGGTTCAAGTCCCAGACCCGGTGGCTTAAACTCACGCTGGGTGCGTGTACATGCCTGCACCAGATCCCGAGAGGAGAATGGAGGAGAAGGGATTGCAGCATGGCCATCCCCCCTGGGAGGGTGATTTCTTGCTCTCTGTCTCTCTGTCTTTCTGGCGAGCGCACGAACCAATAGCAAAAGAACAAAAACAAAAACAAAACAAACAAAAATACCTCTCCAAAAAAAAAAAAATTAATAATATACCTCTCAAATTGATTTATTTTCCTGTTGATGGAGTTTCAGTTTCTGGATTTTTAATTATTATCAATATAGCTGTTATAAGCATTCTGGTTCAAGTTCATTTATAAAAATATGTTGTTATTCTCTTCTGGAAATACTAGAAATAGATTGAGTAAGTCAAATGATTGTGTATGTTTAGTGTTTAAGAAACTGCCAGTTTTCCAAAGTAGTTGTGCAATTTCACACATCTACTCTCAGTGGATGAAAGTACCAATTGCTTCACATCTTGGCTATTATATATATACATATATATATATATATATATATATTTTTTTTTTTTTTTTTGAGAGGTTTTCGCTATAGGGCGCGTGCGCTCGCCAGACAGACAGAGAGAGACATAGAGAGAGAAAGCGAGAAGTCACCCTCCGGGGGGATGGCCATGCCGCAATCCCTTCTCCTCCATTCTCCTCTCGGCATCCTGGGCACGCACGCACACCCGCCCGGCATGAGTTTTAAGCCACGAGGTCCGGGACGCGAACTGCGGTCAACTATGTGGGAGTCCAGCGACATAGCCATTACGCTAACTGCTGGTTCCCGGCTATTATATTTTAAAATGATTTTTAGCCTTTTAGTTTTAGGAATTGTAGGGTTATGCAGTGGTATTTAAATATATATCAATTTTCATTTCATTGGTGACCGACTATGTTGGCAATTTTTCATATCTACTTTTAAGTGGAAATATGTGATAAACATTTGAAAACACAATTTTGAACTTCTGTGGAAACATTTAGAGTAGGAATATGAACTTGGGATGATCATAATGACTGTATTGTGTAAAGCCATGAGAATATTTATTATTGCTCAAGGAGCGAGTGTAGAAATGAGAAAAGGAGTCTAATTACAATCTTTAGGGTTTGAGTTGGAGTGAAGACACTGGCAAAGGAGAATGAGACCAACTAGCAAGTAGGAAGTAGGAGAAAAGCCAAAAAGAAAAACAGTGTTCTGAAAAGGACGGAGTGTTTGCCAGAACTTCTTAGAATTTTAAGAAGACGAGGACAGGCAAGTGTTTATTGATTTTGGCAACAAATAACTCACTGGGGACATTAATAATAGCAGTTTCAGAGGCAAAGAGTGGTGAGGGTGAAATCTGATTGGAAGGAGTTGACGAGTGAATGGGAGGCCAGAAATACTGATCCGAATGTGAGCAGAGGAAGAAGGTAGTATATCTACAGGTAGATTGTTTTGAGGGAACATTTTTGTTTTGTTTTATATTGAAGAAAGTAGACTATGTTTATATGTTGACTGTGTTATAAAGATTGAGTAGGAAGATAGACATAGTTGTTGCAGGAGAAAGCATAGACTCTCCAACAAGAAAGTCCCTGGTGAGGCAGTAGAGAAAGGATTATGTCCCGAGGGAACATTTCGTCTGTTGACAGAGGAGGGATAAAGCAGATGGATCAGGTGCAGGCTGGGTTCCATGCGTATTCTGCTCTGTTGACCTCATTCACAGGGCTTACCGCCTTTTCAGTGAGGCGATGCAGGTAACTAGGCTGTATGTCCCTCATCCTGCAACAGGCTCATTTAGATGTCATCTCATTATGTGGTGGTACTTGGTGTGACCAGAAGTTGAACCACACCAATTTTTTACATGTGTAATATTTGATAACTCTTTGACCAAAGAAGTCACCTAGTGGTGGTTAGAGTCAGGGCAAAGTTACAGGGCAGCGTGTGAATATGGAACTGGTGAAGAATGCGGCCATTAATGCAGACAGTGTATTGCAGATCTGTCTGGCGACATCAGGCAAATTCATCAACTGAATGTTATGAGGAGAGGTGAGAGCCTAGAGCATTGAGGAAAAAAAGTGAAATAAACATTTTAGAGAGAGAGATAACTTTTTATAGAAAATTAATGCCCATCTGTGACTATCACAGATTTGTCACCAACCTGACTACATGTTTTTCTAGCAGAGATCCTAGCAGAGTTTCTCTAGCACAGTTCTGCTCCAACACGTAAACAATAGAGAAGGTGAATTATTGGGTTAATTCAAGGTTATGAATATACTACGACAGTGTATAGAGGGTAAGGAGAGTAAGTTCATTGCAGTAATTTCTAGGGAATCATGATGGACCACACAGTTTAATATGAACTAGAAGAGAAAGAAAAGCAGGAGGGGACAAGGGATAAAGTGCAAGAATGGATGGATTGGGGGTTTCCACAAGGCCAGACAATGGTTTCTATAAGGATAACTAAACAACTACATTGAAAGACCGCAAGAGTGTGGCTGGAGAAGGGAACCTATGAACGCATAATGTTGACAGAGGAGCAGTTCCTAGCTGTCAGGTGTGCTGTGTTCTTTCCTATCAGTGCTTTGGATCATGTCACGCTATGTCTGTCTACCTGAGTAACTGGTACTTTCTCTATTTCTGTCAGGCTGATGTACATGCTCAAACTTATTTGCATCCTACCTATCTGACTATTCCTCCAGTTTGTGAGCTCTTTGCTTGTGTCTGGGTTCTTACTGACCAGTCCAGTGCCTGACCCTCAAAACCAGTTTGCTGAAAACAGGAGTTCACAGTAATTTAGGTGATGAAGACTAGGAAGGTAGATGAGATCAGCAGTGATACTATCTAGAGTGATGCTGATCTAATATTGTGGCCTCTACTACAACATTTAACTTAATTTTTAAAAAGTTTATTTATGAGGACCGGCAGATGGCATAATGGTTATGTTGCTGGATTCCCATGTAGTTGACCAATGTTTGAGTCCCAGACATGGTGGGTTAAAACTCATGTCAGAGATGTGTGCTTGCTTGTCCAAACCTGAGAAGAGAATGTAGGAGGAGAGATTAAAGAATGGCCATCCCCCCTTGGGGGGTGATTTCTCACTTTCTTTCTCTCTGTTACTCCAGTGAGTGCATGCATCCTTTTGTGAAAATCTCTCTCTCAAAAACAAAACAAAGCAAAACAATAAAACAGTTTATTTCTTTCATGAGAGTGAGAGAGAAAAAGAGAAAGATAAGTACCCCCATCAGGGTTTCACCCTGCACCCCTCTTCCCCTTCTGCCTTCCTAGCCAGCCAGGATCATTAATGTACATGCCCAGTGTGTATAGGCCAACTGGGGAACCAAACCCCAATCTTTCATATGCGCCCAACTTTTCCTGAGCAGTGCATTCCCACTGTGTTATTGAGCTGGCCCAAACTTAAATTTAAAGTGAATCAAAAGATTGACGAAGGAAAGGTATCAATAATGCAATTTCCAGAGACTAAAAGAACAACTGGGATCTAGGACCTGAGAAAATATAAATGTATGGTTTTTGTTTCTGATTCTGAAAGCTAGATATTAATTTATTCAACTACATTTATTGGGCATCTACCTGTTTCCAACACTGTTTTAGGTGATAAAAATTCAGGGACAAGCAAACCAGATAGAATAACTGTCTTATAAAATTTATATCCTGTTACTGGAGATGGCAATAAATATATTGTCAAATATATAGGATGTGAGAGAATAAGTGCTATAGAGAAAAAGAAAGCAGAGTAGATGAACGGAAACTCAGTAATATAGGATGGTAGAGGTAGGGTTGTTAATTTCAGAAAAGGAGGGCCAGCCTCAATGGGAAGGTAAAATTGAAGGAGAGTATGCCCCTAGGGATAATGTGTCAGAGACTATGCAAACTGTGGAGCTGGGGGAGAGAAACTGAGGGCATTTGTTCTGGGTGGTACTTATCTTGACAAAATCCTGTGCTGCTGATGAACAGGATAGCACTTCTATTGAGCTGTGAGTTTGAAGGAGCAGTGGTCCACTATAGAAATTGGGGATGTGGCAGGCAATAAAAGCAGTTAAAATATCAGTTTCTACTCTGCACTAAAGGTCAGCAATCTACTTTTAATTTGCATATGATTTTTGTTCATACTTCACCCAGCCACTGTCTGTTGCAGACATCGAGTGGAAAATATTACTCGAATCCTATCAAACTTTGCCTGTTAAGTTTATGAATTTTGTGAACTGATACCTAACTTAAAATTTTTTATTATTCATGGGAAAAAAATCACACAACTTGAAAACCAGATGTGAAATCACTAAAGAACCCAGAAGACTAAGAACTTGCATAATTGAAGAACTCAAGCAGAAAGTGTATTTTAGTTGCAGAATAGAGTTGTAGGTTATGTTCTTAAATACGTTTAAGGGAGTTAGCAGAACATTTGAAGACTTTTGTTCCATTTTCTCTTACTTAGGAAAAATAAATATATTCATAAGATGTTCAGGTGATTCAGTAAAGCAATATAAAAATAGATCTTAGAGTTTAAACATTACATTAGAATTTAGATCATCAGAAAAGGAAGCCAAACTATAAAACGTGACTATTGTTTAATGTAATGTGAAAGATTCACTGCCTGATAACTTGATGGGATGAAAAGTAAACAACTTTCCCTAAATAGTTGGGATTGTGGAGTGCTGTAAAACTAATCAAATGCCCTTTTCTCTCAGAAGTAGGGTCAGATTCGTATGATTTAGTAAACATGCTGGAAAATTGCACAGAAATGACTTAAGGGAAAAATAAGCATCTGGAACCTTTGTAGCATATGTCTGGGGATTAGGGCCTGAGGGACCTATTGATAGAGTCAGTGGACTGTTTGACTGGAAGATCCTGTCTCCAAATATTTCCCCACAGGCCTGTCTTAGGCTTTTTTTCTATTGTGAAATTCCACCATTAGCAATTCATTTCTTTGTGTAAACTTTGTGTTTGTGTAGGGGCCAGAATTCATCCTGTCACTCTTTTCTTCTCTCTCCCTCCTTCCCCATTAAATGTTAGTATTCTTCAGCACTAACATTCTGGGCCTCAATTCTTTTTTTTAAATTTTAATTAATTTTTTTGTTTTGATTTTAAGTTTTTGCCATAGGGCATGGGTGCTCACCAGAAATAGACAGAGAGAGATAGTAATAGGAAAATTGAAAAATCACCCCTGGGGGGACGGCCACATCAGAATCCCTTTTCCTCCATTCTCTTCTTAGAATTTTGGGTATGCATACACACGTATTAGTGTGATTTTCAAGCCACTGGGTCTGAGACTTGAACCATGGTCAGCCATGAGGGAGTTCAATGCCTTAACTACCATAACTCTTGCTGCCCCCCCAACCCCACTTCTATTTTTAATATGCATTTTGCTACCAGCTTGAGGCACCTGTGTGTTGATAATTCTCCAAACCCCATTTAATTCTCTAGACTGAGTCAACCAGCTGTAGTAAATATACTACTACTACCACTACTACTAATTCATACATTTAAAAATGACTTATATATACCATATAATGGGCACTGAGGACTTTAAAGCATAATTCCATTTAATCTTCCTAACTCTATGAGGTTTTCAGAGGTGATTGGATAATTCACCCAAGACCTTATAGCTAGTAAGTGGAACAGCTGTGACCTAAACCAGGTTTGTCTTATTGTGATGTTCTTACTTTAATCACCACCTTACACTAACTTCCCACTTAGATGTACTGTAAGAACTTTAAAATCTGCAGCTCCACTGAATCTCATTTTATTCTTCTCACATCTACCCTTCTGCGTCATGAATCCTAATTAGTGGTCCCACCATCTACTTAAGCACTTTCATCAAAACCTGGGGACAAGGCCAGCTTCATAGACATGTGGCCTGTGTAGTCGTGGAGGTGCCATGCTCAGAAGGGAGAAAGCTCAGAATTGTTCTCAATCTGACCATTACTGTGGGAAGCCTTTGTTAGCATTGAATGTCTGAGACTTTCTGGTTTTGAACTGGCCTCTAGCCTCGATGGCTTGACATTGCCTTGAAGAGTGCCTAAATAAGGAAGCTGAAGCCTACTTCTAAGGATAAGGAGAGCATCCTGAGTGAGAGTGTTTAATGCTCCTGTTAAGTTTTTGTTCAATTGTCTTTCTCTTTTAATCCAATATTGTCTTCTTCATGAATAGATATTGTGCCCAGCACTGGACTATATACTGTAAAGTACAGAAAATAAAAGATCTCATACATAAAGAAATTTGTAATCTACTTGAGTTGCTCAATCCAGCCTCTGTCCTCCCAATTAGAAAACAGAGCTAAGCTTTGGTGTACAGAATAGCTGCCTAGGAATTTAAGTAAAGGTGTGATTCTTTTTTTTTTTTTTTTTTTTTTTTTTGAGAGGTTTTTGCTTTAGGGCACTTGGGCTCACCAGAAAGACGACAGCCATGCTGCAATCCCTTCTCCTCCATTTCTCCTCTCGGGATCTTGGGCACACATGCACACATGCCCGGCATGAGTTTAAGCCACCGGGTCTAGGACTTGAACCGTGGTCAACTACATGGGAGTTCAGCGACATAGCCATTACGCTAACTGCTGTTTCCAGTAATGGTGTGATTCTTTAGAGTGGAGGTATCAGAGAGGGCATGTGAAGGAGGTGGCCTTCAGGTGAGCATGACACCAAAGTATGAACAAGAGTAGCTGCTGTGGTCCATGGTCACCTTAACCATTAGGCTTTGATGAGAGGATGAGGGTTCAAGATTGAGTTGAGTCCGGGTAATCACTTAGCTAACGGAAAAAGTAAGTCTCAATCTGAGAGACTGAGTACAGGAAATCAAGAAAGTCAAGTGTCTGACCTGAAAATTATGAAAGTGGTAGCCTGCTGGGATTATTTGAGAAAGGTAATAGGTCTTAATTTTGGGAAGGATGGGTAGGAGAAGGGGAGGAGAATGCTAGACATTTAACTTGAGGAGCCTGCACCCAATGACAAGCAATGCTTCCTACATATATCCTACCTGAACATAAAGTTAGGAAGAAAGACATAAATAAATAGTGAAAGTGAGAATAAAAGAAGACTAGGGTCAAATATGCTTGCAAGATTAGAGAAATGTAGTAAATCTATTTTTTTTTTAATGGTAGGACTGCTCAGAATCTCTTCTATAAGGATATTCTTCATGAAAATGTTCAATGTTCATTGATTTCTAAGAATACTAGACTATGGGGCACTCCACAGGACTGGTGTTTTGTGGAACACAATTTAAGCTATTTCATATATTATGTTGTGAGAATACACTGAGGCCTCAGGCAATATGTTGCATTAGGCAGTAGGACTGGGAGAAATACTTGCTAGGAATAGTAAAGGGAGAAGTAGCAGGAGACCATGAAGTTGAAGCAAAGCAGATAATAATCATTGTTAGATGACATGAGAAGACATTTCTATTCAATCCTTCCTTATAAGTAAATAAGATGTGTGAATACTACTTGGAGATAAAAAGTTTGCCTTGTGACTGCTCCAGTATATCCCAAGGTATGGCCAGTTAAGACTCTCAGTCCTGGACGATGTAGCTCTAGGTAAGCCAGTTGACAATAGCAAGATAAACAAGGAATGTTTACTGCTGGTGTGTATCCAGTTTTACTAGCTATCAGTCATTGCTTTTTAAAGCAAATGACAAAGCTTTATTTATGACCCAGAAAAGTTATCTGATGTGCAGTTTGGGTTAATTGCTGCCATGTTAGATTTCAAAGCCAGATTCTATTTTGGTCAGACAAATTTGGCAATTGCCTAGCTTGTGTGTGAAAATAAGCTCCATGTGTATAAGAAAACGAGCTTCATAGAAATTGGGAAAAATGAATATTATTTACTTTAGAATATAAAATACTATTGGATATAAAAATTAAATGATTTACTTTGGAATATACACATTAAAGAAAGCTTTGCTCTTCTAGGATCCATGGACTAAGGGTTTAGGACTCAACATATGGAACCACCCATTTTGTAAACTCTTAATCCTATGCACCATGACTGGAATAGAAAAGGTGGTTGTTAAGAACTACAGGATTAATTTTAACTACTTTGCAACTTTTCTTTTCTTCTATTTTGACTCTTCAGAGTGAAGATCAAACTTTGATATCATTTACCATGGTATGTTATTTTTTTTTTTAAAGGATAGATGACTGCTGATAAACAATATATTTGTTGTAGGACAGGACTGGAAATACATATTTTTTCTTGGTAAATAATTATTTTATTTGACGTTATTTATTTATTTATTTATTTTTAATTTTGACCAGAGAGGGAAAGAGCAAGAGAGAGAGAGAGGGAAATTGAGAAAGCAAGCTGCTAGGCCCAGGACTCAAACCGCGGTTGGCCATGTAGGAGTCCAGGACCCTTAACCACCATGTCATCTGCCGGCCCTTGGAAATATCTTTTCAAACATTTATTTGTGTGTGTGACTCAGCCAACGCAGTCACAGATACATTTTTCCCAATGTGAATCATAATAAATATTTTACTTATAACTAAAAACACACACACACATGCACACACACACACTCACACACACACACCATTAGGTCATATATAAGGTGTGATTCCTCTAAAACAAAATAGATACCACAAGTCATACATAAATATTTTAAAAATTAGATCTTATCCATTTATTGTTGCTAAAAATTGCAAACTATTTTATTTATTTATTTAAAAATTTTGTCAGTGGGTACACACATTCATTGGAGAGAGGAGACAGAGAGAAAGAGAGAGGGAAAGTAAGGAAGCGCACTGCAATTCCTGGTCCTCCATCTCTCTCTCCCCTTGGGATTCTGGGCAGGCACAGCCCAGTGTGTTTCTCAACCTGCCAGTCAGGACTTTATGAAGTTGGCCATGTGGGATCCAACTGCCTTAACCAGCATGCCTTGGGCTGGCCCTGCAGGATAATTATTAGTGGCTTAACAAATCTGTTTATGAATATAAGAGGTATTTAAATATTAATGAGATAAAGCATCACAAAATTTGGAATTGTCTTTTCACTTCTGTGCTCCCCAAAATTGTCTTCTTTTTTGGTTCTATTCTATGGTAAACAGCACTTGGCATTGCACTGCTTATTTCATTTAATTTAACAAGTTTATTGCACCTAGGGTATGTGCAATAAATTGCACTAAGTTCTCATGCAATAAGGAAGTCTAGCACCCTTTATCATTAATATGCTCACAGACTAGTGATGAGCAAGGCGGGGGAGGGGGTGGGGATTGTACTGTATCTTAACTACAGGGATGTTATATCTGTTCTAGAAAAGATGTAATAGACCATAGGAGAGAGAGGAGGGTCCCTCCAATCCAGTAGCAGGTGCTATGGTTTCAATGTGTCCCTGCCCCCCACATTCATGTGTTGAGATTTGGTTGTGATGGGATTAACTGATGAAAACTTATTCTGACTATAGGGTTGAAAGGTGGGACCTTTGGAGACTATAATTAAGGATGTGAGCTGCATAAATCTTTCTTTGAAAATAAATTACCTAGACTAAGATATTTTCTATTATTCACAACACAGCAGTCTAGAACAGTGGGGTTTAGGGGCAGGGTAGATTTTGAAGGACTGTGTTGGGGGTGAGTTCTTAAAGCATGGGCAAGATTCAGGTAGGTGATATAAAGAAGGGCACTACATGAGAAAGCAGGGTAGACGAAGTCATACGGATGTATTGGGTTGTTGGAAAAGTCATGTATTTTTGCACAGAAAGATATGTCATGCATTTTCTGACTACCTGATCGAATTAAGGAAGGACATAGCTGAGTTGATCTGCATTGCAGGTTGGGCACGATTATAGGGTGACTGCAGTATCATGTTTAAAAGTTTGGATTTTAGGCCCAGACACAGAAATGCACAGGTAGAACCACTGTTTGAGAGATTAGAAGCTGCAAGTTGGCTCAGGTAACCTGAACAATCTGGGTGTGAGGTCTGCTATAACTCTAGCTACTTAGAAGGCGGGAGCAGGAGGGTCATTACATAGTGAGACCATGTAAAACAAACCAACCAACAAATAAACCAAACCAAAACAAATGTATGTCTTTCTCTTTCTTCCTAGCTCTTTCTCATAAAGGGGGGAAAACAGTTTGGATTTTATTCTATATAAAAAATAGGGAACTGGAGCATAGTGGTTAAAGTGCTGGGCTCCCATATGGCTGACTGTGGTTCAAGTACTGGACCTGGTGGTTTGAAAAAAATCACACAGAGCGTAGGAAGGGAAATCTGGGGGGAAATGGAGAGATAAGACACCTGTGAGACACAGATAAGGTTTTTTATCTGTTGACGAGGATGTGTCTAATAGTCTCAACTGGGCTGCACTGAGGTGTATATCATTCTGGGTAAAGTCTCTTCACAATCTGGGACCAGCAGTTAGCGTAATGGCTATGTTGCTGGACTCCCATGTAGTCGACCGCGGTTCGAGTCTCAGACCCGGTGGTTTAAACTCACGCTGAGCGCATGTGCGTGCGTGCCCAAGATCCCGAGAAGAGAATGGAGGAGAAGGGATTGCGGCGTGGCCATCCCCCCTGGAGGGTGATTTCTCACTTTCTGTCTCTCTGTCTCTCTCTGTCTTTCTGGCGAGTGCATGTGCCCTGTAGCAAAAACCTCTCCAAAAAAAGAAAAAGAAATATCTCTTCATAATCTAAATGATTTATAGCATTTTAATGTATAAGTGATAATTTTAAAAATTATTAAAAAATAAATATATGTATAATTAAAATTTAAAATAACGAAAAATTATACTGGGCGTTTGTGTGAGTGTGTGTGCCTCAAAATCCTAGGAGGATGGAAAAGAAGAGAATGCAGTATGGCCATCCTACCTGGGGATTGATTTCTCCCTTTCCCTCTCAGTCTCTGTCTGTCCCTCACATGTGTCCTATGACCAAAAATAGGGGGGGAATTGCTAAAAGTGTTTAAGAAGTGTGTCATGATTTCATCCTTATCTTGGACTCCATGAATGGTAGTAAATACCTGAAATAGGGCAGTGACATTTACAGTATCAAGGGAAAAACTGATGGAGGCCAACCTGGAATGACTTACTATCTGACTACAAGTGGTAGGCGAGTTATCTCTTTACCCTTCTTATTCTATCATCCAGAATGTGTCCATTCCTAAGGAGAAATATCATATTCAGAAAATGAGAAGGATAATAGCTCTTCCAGATCATCCAGTGAACCAGTTCAGCCTGCTTGTGGGAAATGAGACTTAGAGAAGCCAAGGAGATTTCCCCAACGCTCCTTCAACAGGAAGCAGCAGGATATGGCAAATGGTCTGTTTTTGACATAAAGCTCTTTTGTGTGATAACTATTTTCCTTGGGCAAAATATTTGACATTACTGAACAAATTTTTCCAATCCCATTAAATGGGAAAACTATTATAACATCTTCCAAATTTGAGAATGAGATTTAAAATTTAAAATATCATAGTTAAAATTGGTTGAGCTATTTCTATGTGTCAGGTCCTCACCGTGCTTTGTGGTTGTTTTTTTGTTTTTTGTTTTTTGTTTTTTGTTTTTTGTTTTTTTTTTGTTTTTTTTTTTTTTGTTGTTGTTGTTTTTTGCTATAGGGCATGTGCATTTGCCAGAAAGACAGAAAGAGACAGAGAGACAGAAAGCAAGAAATCACCCCCTAGGGGGAATGGCCACACCACAATCCTTTCTCCTCCACTCTCTTCTTGGGATCTTGGGCATGCATGTACATGCGCCTGGCGTGAGTGTAAGCCACCAGGTTTGGGACTCGAACCACGGTCGACTACTGGGAGTTCAGTGACATAGCCATTACACTAACTGCTGGTCCCTGTGCTTTGTACTTTAAATAGAATACACACACACACACACACACACACACACACACACATATGCTAGGCATTATTTTTACAGATGGTAAACTGAGATTGAAAGGGGTTAAATAATTTACAATAATTTATAGCTATTAGGAGGTGGAGTTAGGATTCAAACTCAGAAAATGATGTATATTAAGACTTAATAGTTTCTGAAGATATTAGAACTCAGTCAATAGTAGCTTTTGTTATTGTTGTAAATAGCTTCCTCTCTCTACAGTCCAAGACATCCTACCCTTGCCCTCAGAAGCCACTCTTTAATAAACCGTCTGAATCATATTTCTTGTAAAATGTTCTAAAATTTGTTTTAAATGAAACCTAAATGCTTTACCATGAATTAGATATTCTCCAGAACTTAGATTCTTTCTTACCTTTTAGTATTAGCTATGACGGTTTCCCTAACTGTATCTTCTCTTCTGGTGAACTGTGGCTTCTAGATAAGGCCATTCATTCCAGCAATACGTGTGGGGCCATTTGGGCATGGAAGTGAGTAATGAGAAATGAGTACCCTGGGTACTGTGTGATGACAGGGAGCAGTGGGGACTCTGAAAGCAGAAGGGCATCTACATACTTCTACTAGGTGCTAGACAATTGTACTCATGGGGAAATAGTTGCTGGCTGTTGCTGAATCTCTAGATTTTTAATAAGAAGTTTGGCATGAGTTTCATGTAACATTCATCAATTCTTAAAATGTCAACTGATTAAAAACTTAATGTATAGCTTAATAAACAAAATATGTCTATGGGTTGGATCTGGTGGTGAACTGTCATTTTGATGTTTCTTGTCTCACTCCTGAATATGATTTATGTTCCTCCAGCTATGCCCCTTTCATTATACTTGGTTTTGTGTAGAGTGTTCTGTTGCCAGCTGTTCGGTCTCTCAGAAAACTTCTCATTCTTCAGTGCCCAGTGGAGGCACCGTCATGCAGCCTCTCCTGTTCCAGTCTGCTGGCTTCTTCTGAACATCAAAGGCAGTGCTTGTTGGCTGTGCCTCTTATTAGACTCATATAAAGCCCCCCTTTGTAGTATATCATCATTCTTGGATATGTTTCACATTTGCTCTTTAAACATTTATTGGGGCCAGCAGGTGATGTAGTAGTCAAGGCACTGGATTCCCACATGGTTGACTGTGGTTCGAGTTCCAGACCTGGTGGCGTTATGCTGGGAATGTGTATGTGCGTGACCGGAATCTCAGGAGAAGAGTAGAGAAGAAAGGATGGCTGTGACCTTCTCCTCTGGGGGTAATTTCTCACTTTCTGTCTCTCTCTGCCTCTCCAACTAATGCACATGCCCTATAGCAAAAATCTCTCTCTCTCACACACACAAATTATTTATGTCCATAAGAAAGAGACAGAGAAACACAAGACCCTGCAGGGTCCTGTGCTATGAGCCACCCTTAGTCCCAACTGGGCCCAGGTTGCAGGCATGTATGAGTGTACCCACTGCATTAGGGAGGTTACAGGTTGTGAACCCAGAACACTTCCCAGATCTGGAACTCAAACCTTGATCATCCACGTGGGAGAATAACTGTAATATTTTTGTAAGCTATGACTATAGGTTGTAGATTTTATATTTTAACCATAACTGCAATATTTGTCATGAGGTCTGATGATAACTCCTATGGAAAATCAAATAGTTGAGTGAATGAGAGGATGCATCTTGAAATATTTTGTTCAAAATGAGTTTTGCATGTCTGTAAAAAATAGCTGAAGTTTATTTCTTTAATTGTGAGCTTGCCATTATACTACTTTTAGAAACAAAACCTTATTTATCGAATAAAATAATTTTACTCTGGTAAGTCTTGGAGAATGGATAATCATGCTGTATCACTTATTATAAAAAAAGCACGTATTGTTGATTTGGTATATTGTATTTTTAAAGCTTTTTCCCTCCAGAAATTTTACATAATGCACACTGTGTGAGGTTAAGGGTATTTTCATGTATAATTGCTTTGGAGTTGTTGAAGAGGAAAATTGTTTTTAAAACATTCTAGAAAGGTGGTGGGCTATTTATTCCTCTCTGCTTCAGATCGATCAGGCGAGTGCTGCTGTAAGAGCTCAAGCTTACCTTATAAAGACGCGAAGTTCTCAAATTGCTTAGGGTAAATGAAATTTAAGAGTTCTCAGGGCAATTATTTGAAAGGTCTTATATTTAATCCTAAAATAGGAGTGTGGACAGACAAAAAAAAAAAAAAAAGAAAAGAAAAGCAAGGACCTGAAGAAAAATAAAAATATCAGTTTAACAAAAATTGTATGATATGTATATTTATACATACATATATATATGTGTGTGTGTGTGTGTGTGTGTGTGTGTGTGTGTTTGTGTGTGTGTGTGTCTGTCTGTCTATGTACTTTATTACTTTTTGGAAAGCTTGAAATATCTTTTATTTCAAGGAAGGACATAAATTTATCTAAATCTCATTATGAAAAGAGGGTAAGTTTCTAACATCTGTTGGAAATACTGGCATAGATACTTGAGCCAGACAACCCTGTACTGTTTCTATGACATGAGGTTTCAGGCACGTGGCAGTTTGTGTGACATAAAAAGTTCCCTTTATGATTATGTTTTCAGGGGCTGATCGCACTAAAACAAAGGAGAAATTCTTCTTAGATGAAAAAATACGTTACCTTTAGGACCTGGCAGGGTTATGTACGAAGTCCTTTGATGTGAACCACTAGAAAGGCTGTGACTTTCAGAAGGTCACAGTCTACTGTCCAATGACAACTCTGCTAAAATAAGTTTGGGCCTGATGATATGATGATATTCTTTCTATACCAGAAAAGTGCAGTCACTTTTCATGCTTAAATATAACTAGTTTGAAAATGAAAAGAAATGCTTATCTTTCTTTATTCTACAGATGTGAACCATAGCTGACTATGTGAGAGTCCAGCAACTTAAGGAGTTGGTACTCCATAATATCAACTCTGAATATTTGATAGTGTATGTTTCTGCTACTCTTAGAATTGTTTTTTTCTTAAAATGTAGATTTTTCACTGCATAGATTGATATGATAATACTAATTAAGCCTAAATGAGGTGAAACCTAATTATCCCACTCCAAACTAATGTCTTTCTTTGAATTAATGTAAGTATATTTTAATATGCTTCTTGGCATTTATCCATCCAACATCAATAGTTTCTACTTTCTTTTTGGGAGGAGGGCTGATAAGTGAGAACATGAAAGATAATATATATGTTATTCAGAAAAAGAACAAGAGAAATAGTCCTTATAGCACAGTGGTAAGAACCCTCTTCAAATAATGGTCACTTGGAGATCCTCCCTAGCAAATTTAAGTTGGTAGACTAATTGGACTTTAAGATGCTGAGAAACCTTAGGAAATCCCCTGTTTGGGTGTGATATTAAAAATAGACGGGACCAGCAGTTGGTGTAATGGCTATGTCGTTGGACTCCCACGTAGTCGACCGCGGTTCGAGTCTCGGACCCGGTGGCTTAAACTCACGCCGGGCATGTATGTGTGCGTGCGTGCCCAAGATCCCAAGAGGAGAATGGAGGAGAAGAGATTGTGGCGTGTCCATCTCCCCTGGGGGGTGATTTCTTGCTTTCTGTCTCTCTGTCTCTCTCTGTCTGGCAAGCACACACTCCCTATAGCAAAATCCTCTCCAAAAAAAAAAAAAAGAATGTACCCTTTTCGGGACCAGCAGTTAGCGTAAAGGCTATGTTGCTGGACTCCCACGTAGTCGACTGCGGTTCGAGTCCCAGACCCGGTGGCTTAAACTCACGCCGCGCGCATATGCGTGCATACCCAAGATCCCGAGAGGAGAATGGAGGAGAAGGGATTGCAGCGTGTCCATCCCCCCTGGGGGGTGATTTCTCACTTTCTATCTCTCTGTCTCTCTCTGTCTGGCGAGCACGCGCCCTATAGCTAAAAAAACCTCTCCAAAAAAAAAAAAAAAGCAAAAAAAAAAAAAAATTAGGCAATGAGTCTTGGGCGAACATTGATTGACCAGTCAGAGTGAATACTGGATTTCAACAGCTGCTATATGGTCTTATCGGTGTGATGGGTATGTAAGCTGGTCCTCATTCCAGCTCCTAGCCTTTCCTTGAAAAAGTTCTTTATTCCTCCCATCCCTGCTTTCTGTGTAACCCTGAGAATACCCACAACACATGCACACATGTGCGTATACACCACACACACACACACACACACACACACACACACACACATAGGTTTCATTGATTCAAGCAGGAATTCTTGGGTTTCATTACAAGCAGAATTGGGCATGTGGATTTAAGAAACGCATGTTTTCCTTATTAAGGTGAGAGCAACTTGTTTTATTTTATTTTTAAATTTAGTTTTAAAGAAACTAGTATTCATTACTTATTTGTTTTGTAGTTCAGATTTCATGACACTCAATCCATGCCTTGTGTGCTAGTTCAAAATAGCTTTTGCTCTTCCTTATCATGTCATATCAAACAAACAAACAAACAAACAAAAAACAAAACAAAAAGCCCGTGAGCAATTTCCAGAATGCAGGGCCACAAAATCATATCATTATTCTTTTGGATGCATCTAATCTGGTCACTCAAAACTTAGAAGATATAAATTGCTTAATGACAGTGGGTGGGTGCCTCCATCTTCACAGGTCTCCAGATCTAGACAAGACCTTATCATATACATTATCAACAGAAAATATTTTTGTTGTATAAATTAAACGTATGATTTCCCCCCCGTTCTCTCTCTCCCTCCCTCCCTCCCTCCCTCTCTTACCCATCTCCCCCATGTTACCACTATCTTTACTATCTCTAGTATCTACAGTTTCCTTCCCTGATACTATACCTTCCACACTTTCAGTTTCTGCTATAGAGAGCAGACATTTGGTATATACTGAGTGGGGACATACAAAATCTGTCTTTCATAGTCTGGCTTGCTTTCCTTAGCATTAAGTTTTCTATATTAATCCACTTTGTATCACATGCCAGCGTCTAATTGTTTTTTATGGCTGAGTAGTATTTCATAGAGTACATATGCCATCTTTTCAAAATCTACTTATCTATTTTTGGACATTTGGGTTGATTCTATGTCCTAGCAATTGTAAATGATGCTGCAATCACAAGTATTTTTCTGACTGAGGGTTTTTCTATCTTTGGTAAATACCTAAGAGTGAAATGACTGGGTTGTATGGTAGTTCTATTTGTAGGTTTCTGAGGAATCGTCACATAGTCCTCCAAAATGGTTGTACTAGTTTGCATTCCCACAAATAGTGTAGAAGAGTTCCTTTTTCACTACACCCTCACCAACACTTACCATTATTTATTTTTTTAATTTTAGCCTTTCTGACTGGGATTAAGTGATATCTCATCATGGTTTGATTGGCATTTCCCTTATGATAGAGATATTGAGTTCATTTTCAGATACTTTTGTGTCATTTCTATGTCCTCTTTGGATAATTGTCTATTTAGTTCATTTTCCCATCTTTGAATTGGAATTATTATTCTTTTATGGGTAATCTGCTTGATTACCCTGTGTATTCTGATTATCAGTCCCTTATCTGAGGTAGAGTTTGCAAATGTATTTTCCCACCCCAAGGGTTGTCTTCTCACTCTAATTATTGTTTCTTTCACTGTGCGGCAGCTTCCCAGACTAATGCTGTCCCGTTTGTCTACTTTTGGTACTATTGCCTGTGCTTTGGGAGTCTTCTTTAAGAAATCTTTACCCACCCAAAGGTCTCCAGGAGTTTTTCCTAGGTTTCCACCAGTATTTTTATAGTTTGGGGTTTTATGCTCAGATCTTCAATCCATTTTGCTTAGCTGTTCAATCCATTTTGAGTTAATTTTTGTTTGTGGTGAGAGATAAGGATCCAGTTTTATTCTTCTGCAGGTGGATATTCAGTGCTACCAGCATCATTTGCTGAAGAGATTTTTCCCCCCACTGGATTATCTTGTGCCCTTTGTCAATTATCTGTTGGCCATATGTTTCGGGGTTTTAATTCTGTTCCATTGGTTTACTTGTTTGTTTTTGTGTCAATACCATTGTGTGTTAATTACCACACTTTTGTAATAAGTTTTTTTTTTTTTTTGTAGAAGGTTTTTGCTGTAGGGTGCGTGTGCTGGCCAGAAAGACAGAGAGAGACAGAGAGATAGAAAGTGAGAAATCACCCCCCCCAGGGAGGATGGCTATGGCACAATCCCTTCTCCTCCATTCTCCTCTCGGGATCTTGGGTACGCATGCATACGCACCCAGCGTGAGTTTAAGTCACCAGGTCCGGGACTTGAATTGTGGTCGGCTACATGGGAGTTCAGCCACATAACCATTACTCTAATTGCTGGTCCCAATAAGTTTTGAAATCGTGAACTGAGATGCCTCCTACTTTATTCCCCTTGCATAGTATTTCTTTGGCAGTACGGGGCCTCTTATGATTCCAGACAAACTTTATGATTTTCTTTTTCTATTTCTGTGAGTAATATCTCTGGTAGTTTGATTGAAATTGCATTGAATTTGTAGATTAATTTGGATAGGATTGACATCTTGATTATGTTAATTCTTCTAATTTAGGAAGATGGGATGTTTTTACATTTTTTGTATCATTTTAAATTTCCTTTTCAAGTGTTTCATAGTTTTCCTTGTAGAGATCTTTGACATCTTTGGTAAGATTTATTCCTAGATATCTTATTGATTTTGTGACTATTGTAAATGGGATTATTTTAATCAATTCTGCCTCAGTTTGTCCATTGTTGGTGTATAAAAATGCTATAAATTTTTGCAAGTTAATTGCAGACTCTGCCACTTTACTATATTCATTCATCATTTCCAGGAGTTTTTATGTGGATCCTTTTGAATTTTCTATGCATAGCATCATATCATCTGCAAGTGGAGATAATTTACTTTCTTCTTTTCCAATTTGATGCCTTTTATTTGACTCTTTTATGTTTGCATTGCCTAGAACTTCCCATACTATGTTAAAAACGAGTGTAGAAAGTGGAACAAGCCTTGTCTTGTTCCAGTTCTGAATGTAAAAGCTTTTAGCTTTTTCCTATCCAGTATGATGTTAGCTATGGGTTTATCATAGATTGTCTTTATTTTGTTGAGGAATGTCCCTTCTATGCCTATTTTGCTGAGAGTTTTAATCATGAAGGGATGTTGTTCTTTACCAAAAGCATTTCCGCATTGATTGATATGATCATTTTGTTTTCATCTTTCTTTTTGTTAGTGTGATGTATTATGTTTATTGTTGTGCATATGTTGAGCCATCCGTGCATTTCTGGAATAAAGCCTACTTGGTCGTGATGTATAACCTTTTTAATATGTTGTTGAATAAAATTTGCTAGCATCTTTTTGAGAATTTTTTCATCCATATTAATCAGGGATACAAGTCTGAAGTTTTCATTTTTCGTCATATGATTGTCTGGTCTTGGAATTAAGATGATGAAGGTTTTATAGAATGAATTTGGGAGGGTTCCTTCCTTTTGAATCTTTATAAGTAGTTTGAGGAAGTCTTTTCTCGTTGCAGCACCTCCAGAGTGAGGATCTCTTTTTCTACCTCTGCAGCCATGCTGTTCAAGGATCTGCTATATCTGTGTAAGTCTTTGGACGTAAGAAGATAGCCACAGCCATGAGGCACTGAAAATGGGGCAATGGCCTCATCGAGGTGAATGGATGGCCCCTGGAAATGATCAAGTCATGCATGCTTCAATATATGCTACTGGAATCTGTTCTGCTCCTGTACGAAGAGTGAGCACTGGTGTGGAGATCTGTGTCCATGTAAAGAGTCATAGCCATGTGGCCACATTTATGCTATCCATCAGTCCATCTCTAAACTCTGCTGGTCTAGTACCAGAAATATGTGCATAAGGCTTCCGAGAAGAAGATAAAAGGCATCCTCATCCAGTTTGACCAGAACCTGCTGGGTTTCTGACTCCCATTGCTGTGAATCCAAAAAGTTTGGAGGCCCTTATGCCTGTGTTCACTACCAGAAAACCTATCGATTAGCCCAAGGATTGGGGTTCATATTTATAATAAATGAGGACTATGAGGTAAAAATAAAAAAAAAATAGTTTGAAAAGAATTGGGGTTAGTGGGACCAGCAGTTAGCGTAATGGCTATGTCGCTGGACTCCCACGTGGTCGACCGCTGTTTGAGTCCCAGACCTGGCAGCTTAAACTCACGCTGGGCATGTGTACGTGCATGCCCAGGATCCTGAGAGAATGGAGGAGAAGGGATTGTGGCGTGGCCATCCCCCCTGGGGGGTGCTTTCTCGCTTTCTGTCTCTCTGTCTTTCTCTGTCTGTCTGGTGAGCGCACATGCCCTATAGCAAAAACCTCTCCAAAAAAAAAAAAAAAAAAAGAATTGGGGTTAGTTATTCTTTAAAAGATTTCAAAAGCAGAGCCATCAGGGCATGGGTCATTCTTTGTTGGGAGACTATATATTACTGATTCAATGTCATCGCTTGTTAGGGGTCTATTTAGATTTTCTATTTCCTCCTGGTTCAATCTTGGTGAATCCTGTGTCCAGGTATTTGTCCATCTCATCTAGATTTTCTTGGTTGTTAGTATGAAGTCACTCATAACATTCTCTGATGATATTGTGCATTTCTCTCATATCCGTTGTAATAATGTCTGTTTCCTTGCTGACCTGATTGATCTGATTCCTTCCTCTGTTCTTAATCAATCTATCAATCTAGCTAACAGTGTGTCAATTTTTATTATCTTCTCAAAGAACCAGCTTTTAAAATTTTCCTGTGTAGTTCTTTTACCCTCTATCTCATTTATTTCTGCTCAAACCTTCATTATTTTTTTTCTCCTACAATATTTTGGGGCTTTTTTTGTTGTTGTTTTTCTGGTTTCCTGAATTGTGTTATTAAGTTACTTGCCACCTTTCTGTTTTTCCTTGTGGGCACTAATTGCTAAGAATATCCCTCTTATGACTGCTTTTGCTGTGCACCATAGGTTATAAACACTTGTTTCTTCATTATCATTGGTTTCTTTGAAGCTTTTGCTTTCAGTCTTAATTTTTTCTGTAGTTGTAAAGCCTTTCAGGGGTAGGCTGTTTAGTTTCTGTGTGTTTGTGTATTTTTGAGCGCTCTTTTTGTATTTGATTTCAAGTTTGATTCTATTGTGATTGGAAAAGATGCTGCATATAGTTTCTATATATTTGAATTTGTAAAGGCTTGTTTTGTGCCCAATCATGTAGTCAGTCTTCAAAAATGTTACTTGTGGGAGTGACAAAAATATATATTTTGTGTTAGTTGGGTGAAATACTCTGTAAATGTCTGTCAAATCCATTTCCTGTATGGTATCATTTAGATCTTATATCTCTTTGTTTATTTTTTGTCTAGATGATCTGTCCAGAGGAGATAGTGGTGTATTTATTTATTTATTTATTTATTTATTTATTTATTTTGAGAGGTTTTGGCTATAGGGCGCATGCACTCACCAGAAAGACAGAGACAGAAAGTGAGAAATCACCCCCCAAGGGGGATGGCCACGCTGCAATCCCTTCTCCTCCATTCTCCTCTCGGGGATCTTGGGCACGCACGCGTGCCTGGTGTGAGTTTAAGCCACTGGGTCCGGGACTCGAACCACGGTTGACTACATGGGAGTCCAGTGACATAGCCATTACACTAACTGCTGGTCCCAGAGATAGTGGTGTTTTGAGATTCCCTACATTTACTGTGTTGCAGTCTATCTCTCCCTTGAGAACTAACAGCCTTTATTTGATTTATTTAGGTTTTCCAGTGTTGGATGCTTAGATATTTACAAGTGTATCTTGGTGAACAAGTCCCTCTAGTGCTATATCATGCCCTTTTGTGTCTCTTCTTACATCCTTCATCTTGAAGGCTATTTTATTTTGTCTGATATCAGTATGGCAACTCCAGCCTTTTTTTTTTTTTGTCTCCATTTGCATGGAATATCTTTGTCTAGTCCTTCACTTTCAATGTATTTATGAGTGAGGTGTGTTTCTTGTAAGCAGCATGTAGGTGATTTCTGTTTTTGTATGTATTCAGCAAATCTGTGTCTTTTAATAGGATAATTAAATCCATTAACATTCAATGTTATTATTGATATGTATTGACTTATCTTTGTCATTTTATTAGTCATTTTCTCAGCTATTTTGTTATTCTCTTATTTTTATTTGTCTCTCTTTGGTTCTCATGATACAATGCTCCTCAGTACTTCCTATAGAGCTAGTCTAGTATTGGTGAATTCTTTTAATTTTTGTTTATCTGAGAATACTTTTATTTGTTCTTCTCATATGAAGGATGATCTTGATGGATATAGTATTCTTGGTTGAAACTGGTTTTCTTTTAATGTTTTGAATTCATCTTTCCATTCTTTCCTTGCCTGCATTGTTTCTTATGACAGGTCTGATTTTAGCCTTATGGGATAACCTTTATAATTGACCTTTATAATTGACATTGCTCCCTTGTTATTGTTAGAATATTATCTTTGTCTTTGATTTTTACCAATCTGGCTATGCTGTGCAGTGGGGAAGACCTTTTTTGTGCTGATTCTATTTGGGGTCCTTTTTATTTCTTGGATCTGAACTTCTCCATGTTTCTCTATATTGGGAAAATTTTCAGATAGCTTTTTTTGGAAGAGGTTTTCCATGCCTTTAGCAGATTCTTCACCTTCTGGGATACCCATTATACAGATATTTGTGTGTTTTATGGTGTCTAGAATTTTCTGTATGTTGTTCTCAGTGCTTTTGGGGGGAGGTGTTTTTCTTTTTATTTTATATCTTTGGTAGTTTGATCTATGTTGAAGACTTTGTCTTCAAGTTCAGAAATTCTTTCTTCTGCATGGTCCAATCTGCTGTTAATGCTGTTGTTGCTTTAATGCTGTTAATACTTTCTAGGGAGATTTTAATTTCTTGTACTATAGTCTTCATTTCTAGAAATTCTGTTTTATTCTTTTTTAGGGTGTCTATTTCTTTATTAAATTCCTCTTTCATGTCCTGAAATGATTTTCTCATTTCCTGGAAATGATCGTCCATTTGTTTTCTCTAACATCTCATTGAGTTTTGTCACTATGAATGCTTGGAATTCTTTTCCTGATATTTCTCTGTGCTGTCTATTGTTGGTGAGAGGTTACTGTGCTCACCTAGGTGAGAGTTTCCCCCATGTTTTTTCTGTTTCTTTGAGATCTGCACTGGTTTTTGGTCATCTGATGCAGTGTTCATTTTTTCTGTGTTATTGGAAGAGGAAATTTCACCCTTAGTTCTCAGGTGTGTCCTTGTTGGAGGCTGTGTCTCCAAGATCAGAGCAGTTATAGGTGACTTCAGGTGTTTGGCTCCTCTACCAAATTTTCAGCTTTTGATGAGGTGGGAGCAAGCAAAGGAGATACAACTTAGTAAGGAAGATAAAGTTGCGCTGCGCAGCACATGGCTGGTGTGTCAATAGTTCCAAAGTTAATCCCGGGCCCTCAAGGTACACTCACAAGAGAAGACTTGCCAAGGCCAGGCCCAAGTCTCCCTGAGAGCGCATGTTTTAAAATTTAAACAAGGGCCCTGTTTGTCAGTTACTATCTTTTGATGATTTTCTAGTATCTTTTTTTTTGTTTAAGCATTTTGTTATGGTGTTCATGTGCTCGCTGGAGAAAGACAGACAGAGACAGTGACAGGGAAGGTGAGAAATCACTCCCTGGGCTATGATGCAGTCCCTTCTCCTCTATTCACTTCCTGAGAATTTGGGCATATACATATGAATCTTTTTTAAAAAAATATATTTATTTAGCTCCATTTTGTTATTATTATTATTTAATTTGACCAGACAGAAACAGAGAGAGAGAGAACGGGAAAGTGAGAAAGCAAGCCACCAGGTCCAGGGCTCAAACGTGGTCCTTCACATAGGAATCCAGCACCTTTAACCACCATACCACCTGCTGGCCCCATATTAATCTTAAGCCACAGGATCTGGGACTCGAATCTCAGAAGGCTGTGTGGGAGTCCAGAGCCTTAACCACTATAGCACTTGCTGGTCCCTAATGTCTGGCATCTTAATGACTGTTGTTTATGGAACTATCTTCATGCTACAACTTGTTCTATGACTCTGAAGAAAGCTTCGGCTTCTCTGTGTCCAAAAGAAAATCCATTTGACCTTAGGAACACTTTTTACCACAGGGAGTTCAATGTGGTTTAGATTTCACACGTAGTGTTTGAAGGTGTTGCTGTTGCTGATTTTATGTTCTGTACTTGGCCTAGTCACAGGCAGAAAGAAGTATATGGATTATCAAAGGCAAAAATTACTTGGATGTCTCCCCTTTGGGCCTTGGATGAAGTAGTCCCCATCGCAGGAGCCAGTTAGTAAGCAAGCAAAGTGTGACTAGCAAATTCTCCAAGTAGTTCTTCATCTGTTACATCAGAATGTAACTCAGGGGTATATGCTCTTTCCCCAAAACTTCTGATCTAGCCTTGACTGTACATCATTATAGGGAACTTTAACACACGGATAGTTGTAATTAAAACATTGAAACATAGCCTAAGGAAAGCGTTTTGAAGTAGAGAAGTATTGTTTAGGAGTAAGGAGAAAGGCATCTAATAAGAATTGAGTAAGTAAAATGAGGAAAAAATGCTCTGGAAACAGGGAATTGAAAGAGATAGACTGTGAAGGAAAAGATAGAACGGGTAAAATATGCAGACTAACAAGGGTGATAGAGAGGAAATAGGCATCCTTTGTATAAAGAGGATAAAATCATTAGGTTTGTGGGAAAGCTGTCCTGGAAGTTCTCTGCTTCCTTGTGAATAAATCTCCCCAAGATTGTCTTGAGTCATTACGGCTGATGGAGAAAGAGACCAGGTCATCAGAGGCTTTGACGGAAGCTCAGCAATGCACTTACCCTGATCCCAAACTCTCACTAAGGGAAGAAGAACATAAAAATTCTCCAGTTCCCTGGAGGTTCAGCAGAGATCCAACATTTTTCTGTTAATCTAGTAACAGGAATTTATTGAAATCTAGAAAGCATGTGAGTCACTTCAAGAAAAAAGAAATTCATCTTGTCCCCTAAGTTCGGCATCATAGGGAAAATACTACTAAAAAGACAGCAAAACAAATGTTTTCATTCACACAAATTCTTATGTGATAAGTCAACAAACACATGGTGAGTCAGGTCAGCAGTAATGGGGTTATGTCCCTCCCTAAAGTGCTGCAACAAATGCTCAAAACATGCAATTTTCCTCACATATGTTTGTATTTTAAATGGCTTCAGAGATTTAAAGAAACTGTCTTACTTCTTCCTTCGTGAGAGGCATTATATGACAGGTTTATAGAAATATAAAGTTTGAATTATAGATAGAAAAGCATACATTTTCCTCTATAAGGTTGAATTTATGGGGCATCCTTTGAAAAATTAAGGTTACTATTAGAGAATAAGGCTATAAGGTAGGGAGAAAATAGGAGAGGTTGAGAAATACAAAATTAAAGCATTTTATAAGTCAGGAAGTTTGTAACTTTATGGGGTTACATATTGGTAAGATGAACATAGACCAGGGATTACAAACGATGACCCAGGGGGCAGATGCAGCCAACATCTGTTTCTGTCAATAAAGTTTTATTGAAGAAAGCCATGCTCATTGGTTTACATATTGTCTATGATGTTTTCTTACTATAATGGCAGAGTTGAGTAACTGCTGTGGGCAACATATGGCCTGCAAGATATTTACTATGTGTCCAATTACAGAAAAAGTTTATCAACACCTGTTATAGACAGTTGGAGGCTACAATTTTTAGAGGTCTTCCTAAAATCTTACTGGCATAGAGTAGACCACAATGAGTAGGTCACTTAGTATTCTTTAGGGAATTTTTGGGTTAAGGTGAACTTCAAGGGAAATCTCAGGGCAAAAAAGACAGATAAGTCTATGTTTTCTAATGATGCATGTGAAAGGGGCTGGGCGGGGCCTGTTGTCTCGCTGCTGACCTCAGGGTTCTTATGATTTGCTGAGTGTACACTAGCCTCAGAGCTGCTTCCCAATCAGTTCACAGCTCTTACCCTTCATCCTATGCATGCAACTTTAGGCACCTGGTTCCCACAGCAGTGAGGGCCCCCCAAAGTGAGGGGTTCAAACTGATTAGTCTAATTTGTTATACTCAAGGATTTAGTTACAAGAAGACACACAAAAATGGGACATTGTAAAAAATAGGGATTTATGGAACAGGGTGTTCTATGATAAAATACCCTTCATGTGGGGCACACAAAAGGCATAAACTGTGTAACTTAAGAGAAAGTCACCAGCTGGTATCATGAGCCAGAAATTCCCAAGGGTGATAGGATTTGAGGTAGGTTCTGAGAAATGGCAAAATCCTCTATTCAAAAAGAAAGAAAGGAAGAAATGGGCAAAATGCTGATAAATGCAGAAGGGTGTAATATGTACCCTTGTGAAATCAACACAGATTTTCTCTTCTCTAGAACAGAGGAAGTGACAGCTGGCCAAATTTCTACAGAGAACAGCCATTGTGCTCAGAGATTGAAGACACGGTCTATGCTTTATACTCTAGGATTAAACAGCCTCCGACCTTAAAGATACGGAGTCTCTCAGGACAATTCTCACTATTGTTCATTCAGGAATTTTTGTTTGTCTTATCAAATTTCCCCCTACTGTTATTACAATGGAAAGCCAAAGGAAATACTTTGCCATTTGCACATTGAAAAAAATGAAAGAAATGCTTATTCATAAATTCAAGTAAATGGAATTCACATGGAATGAATTAAGGTAGAAACAGTAATAAGCTAATTTTCGAGAGAGGGAAATTGAGGTGTTAGAACAATTTCTTAAAGTGACAGTGCCAGTGAACTCAAGTCTATTATCATTGAGTGCATTGGATTGACATGTAGTCAATAAGCACAAATAAGACTTCGCTCTGTTGAAACATTATTTTACAATTTTCTTTTCGGTTGGTGTACGGTCACTGCCTTGAGTTCCAAAAGACGGAGATGGTCATAATTCTTACTTTAGCCAGGAAATTCCTGGTTTATACTTATTGTCCCAGTGTAATTATTATAGTGCCCTCTATCATTCCCAAAATGGTCCCCATTTGGGTGATAGGTCATACAATCATTCTACCAAAGGTCCTTCACTATTGCTTCCCAAGACCACCCTGGACCTCCTTACAAACTAGTGACTAGTGGGGAAAGGGTTAATGTCAACACAGTCAAGGCCTACAACTGAAGCCAAACATGAAGGCTGATGTCCTTGCCTAATCAATTATAAACTATTTGGAATAGCGTTCCTGTTATTCTGGCTTTTCCTAGAGCCAACAGTTTTCTAGGTGGCTGAGAGTGATTCCCTAGTAGCCTGAGGTTTTGACCACTCCTTGCAGAAGGAAAGACTCTAATGCTTGTTGTCTGTAGTCCTTCTGAGGCCTACATGGCTTTGGGTTTTCTGGTCCCACCTTGCCCTCATTTTCTGTACATTTGCCATGTAGACCTCCTTTAAGTTTTATAAGATAATCTCTTTCCCCCTCTGTTTTATTCTGCTTCTACTGTTCCTTTTTTTTTTTTTAAATTCATCTACTTAAGGTGTTCTATAGGTTCCACCTCCATTGTTACTTCCTTAGGCAAGGTTTCCCTGATTTGCTGTGGTAGAAAAATTCTAAAATGACTCCTAAGACCTTGGTCCTCTGGTATACATGCACTTTCTCCTAGCCTCTGGTATACATGCACTTTCTCCTAGCTATTCAATGAAACTAACCTGGTTAGAGAAGAGATTTTTTTTCAGATATAATCCCAAATCAGCTGATTTTAAGATGGGATGACTACTCTTGGTGAGCCTAACTCAATCAAGTAAGTTTTAAAAAGGTGCTGGCCTTCTTGGAAGAAAAATACTGGAATCATAAGAGAGACTCAAGGTGTGGAAGATTCTCTGCTGCTGGCTTTGAATGTGAAGGGAGCCACGTGACGAGGAATGTGGGTAGCAGGCAGCCAGGGCACTAGTCTATGTGGGCTGCCATAACCAAATACCAGAAACTGGGTATATTAAACAACATTTATTTTTATCACAGTTTTGAAGGCTGAAAGATTCAGATAAAGGTTTAGTTTATGTTAGGGTACTAGATTCAGATAAAGGTTTGGTTTATATTAGGGTACTAGATTCAGATAAAGGTTTGGTTTATGTTAGGGTACTAGATTCAGATAAAGGTTTGGTTTATGTTAGGGTACTCGATTCAGATAAAGGTTTGGTTTATGTTAGGGTACTCGATTCAGATAAAGGTTTGGTTTATGTTAGGGTACTCGATTCAGATAAAGGTTTGGTTTATGTTAGGGTACTCGATTCAGATAAAGGTTTGGTTTATGTTAGGGTACTCGATTCAGATAAAGGTTTGGTTTATGTTAGGGTACTCGATTCAGATAAAGGTTTGGTTTATGTTAGGGTACTAGTCTTAGAATACAGATGGTCACTTTCTTTCTGTATCCTCACATGGCTTTTCATCTATCTGGCACAGCGAGAGAGAAATTCTCTGTTCCTCTTTTTGTAAAACCACCAATCCTATCAGATTAGGGCCCCACCCTTCCAATGTCATTTAACCTCAATTACCTCTGAATTCAGAGACTTCTTAACATATCTCCAAATACAGACACACTGAAGGTTAGACTTTCAACATATAAATTCAGGGGAATCACAGTTCAACCCATAGCAGCCACCAAGGAAACAGGGACCTCAGTCCTACAACTGCAAGAAAAAAATTTCTTCCAGTGTTCTGAATGGGATTTAGAAGTGGATTCTCCCCCAGAGCCTCCAATTTAAAATTCATTCTGACTAAACTCTTAATTTTATCCTTTGAGACCATAGGTAGAGAATACAGTCACACAGTCCCATGAGTTCTAACCTAAAATATGTATTGATCATGCTTCTCCAGAGAGAGAGAAGCAACAGGATAAATACATATAAGTCATTATTATGAAGATTATCTCACATACTAGCATGGTTAAGAAGTCTCTGAATAGGCTATCTGCAAGCTGGAGAAACAACCAGAATACTCAGAAGCAGGGAAGCTAGTGCAGCTCCAAGTCTAAGCTGAAAACCTCAGTGTCCTTAGAGGCCTAAAGTAAACTGCTTTTGTGCAGTTGTGGATATGAGTTCAGAGTTTAAAAGTTAAAACTTGGGGAACCAGCAGTTAGCATAATGGCTATGTCGCTGGACTCCCACGTAGTCAACTACGGTTCGTGTCCCGGACCCGGTGGCTTAAAACTCACGCCGGGCGTGTGTGCGTGCATGCCCAAGATCCTGAGAGGAGAATGGAGGAGAAGGGATTGCGGCGTGACCATCCCCCCTGGGGGGGGTGATTTCTCGCTTTCTGTTTCTATGTCTCTCTCTGTCTGTCTGGCGAGCGCACACGCCCTATAGCAAAAACCTTTCCCCCCCAAGAAAAGTTAAAACTTGGAGTCTGTCTGTCCAGAGGGGTAAAAGAACCAAGCACCCATAGGAACTGAATGTAGCCAAGGACTGAATCTTAGAGCAGGAATGGAGACATAAACTGTGCATGCAGCAGGAGTGGAACACATAGCACTCTGAAAAGAAGGGTCCAGGGAGAGGAAGTGAAATCTTCCACTTCCTCTGTTTGTTCCTCCTGAACTTTGGCTGATCTAACGGTAATGTCCCGCCTACCCCCCCACACACATACATTGAAGGCAGGTCTCGCTCTCTGGGTTCACTCACACACCAATCTTCTCTGGAACACTCTTACAAACACACCCGGGAACAATGCTTCCATAAACCATCCAGACATTCTTCAATCAGTCATATTGACACCTAGATTAACCATCACAAAATAAATAGTATTTTTGTATTTTTAGCTACTAAGTTTGTGACAAAGCAAGAAAAAGCTACTATACTTATACTTCTTTTTAACTTCTTTTTAAGAAGTGTAACTATAAGGTAACACACTTAAGGTCATAAGGTCCCATTCTTTCCTTTTGACACTCTCACTCAATTTACAATTAAATATTCGGTTGAGTGGTGGGCTGAATAGTATTACCAAGAAATTCATGATTATTAAGTACTACAGAATGTAATCTTATTTGGAAGTGCAATTTCATCTTAAAAATCTTATAATGAAATCATCCTAGATTTATGTTAACTTCTAACCGATAGCTACTATCCTTATAAAAAAGAAAACACAGAGACACCAAGAAAATGATGCAAATATGGACACAGAGATTGTAGTGAAATGTATATAAGAAAAGGAATTGTAAAACTGGAAGAGTCAGGGAAGGCTTCTCCCTTAGTAACTTTAGGGGGGATCACAGTTATGCCAACATCTAAATTTTGGACTTCTGCCCTCCAAAACTAGAAGGGAATAAAATTCTGTTGTTTACAAGTCACTTGGCTAGTGGTAATTCATTATGGGGTCATTATAATACAAGTACAAAGTGTATGCTTTCTTTATTTTTGGACTCTGTGAAGCTCCTTGAGTTAGGAAAATTGTCTATTTTTGCCCAGCATGGCATCTGCAGTGCTTTTCTAAAGTCTGGCATAAAGTAAGAACTTAATCAATGAATCATTATCTAATGAATGGAGATACGGTTACATGAATGGAAAAGAGAGTGAGAGCTTTTCTCTCCTTCTGACCAGTTAATTTTCTTTTAACATACTACACAATGATATGACAAAAACTTTGCTCTGTTATTCTCACCTTCCTTTCTAGAATTTCTAGAATCTATCTCCTCTTCTGGTATAAATGCCTCTTTATTACTTTGGGAATCTTCTCTACATCCATGGTTTGAGTTGAGCCCCAGTATGCATGGGTGACCTCAGACAGACAAATTCAAACCAAGAAGTTCCAAGTTTCTTGGAAATACTGGATGAAAAATATATTTTTTGGAGGTTAAGCTATAGAAATAATGTAGTGCATAGCGTTTAAAAGTCTTGTTCTGTAAGGGAAAAGAGTGGATGGTAGAGGGAGAGTGGGGGGGGCAAAGGAAAGAAACATTTAAAAAACAAAAGAATGTGAAGTTCTCTACTGGAAACGATGTATATGGTAATATCACTGATTTGATTGTTGTGCATTGCATACATACTTTGAAAAACAAGTAGAGATGTAAAATGAATGAATGTAAATAAGAAATCATAAAGAAGTCTTTTTTTTTTGAGGGGTTTTTGCTATGGGGGCGTGTGCTCGCCAGAAGGACAGAGAGACAGAAAGACAGAAAGCGAGAATTCACCCCCACCAGGGAGGATGGCCACAGTTGAATCCTTTCTCCTCCATTCTCTTGGGATGAGTTTAAGCCACCAGGTCTGGGACACAAACTGTGGTTGACTACATGGGAGTCCACCCATATAGCCATTATGCCAACTGCTGGTCCCAAAAAGAAGTTTTATTCCCACACAAAAGGAAGAGCCCAACTGAGAGTGGAGCTGACACAGATGAAATCTAAGCTCAGGGATAAAATGATCAAGACTAAGCCACTATATCACTTGTATTTCAGACCTGACCTAATTCTGGACTATTATTCAGTTGAGAAGACTATTTAATATCTCCTTTTCTTCTTCCTTCCCCCTTCCTCTTGCTCTTATCCTCTCCCTGACTTGTTCTTCTTCTCTCTCTCTCTCTTTTTTTTTTTTTTTTTTGCTTGAGCAAGTATGAATTGTAGTTTTTGACACTTATAGTCAAAAGAATCTTGACTAAGTTGGAGAGAAGAAGAGGAAACTTCAGCCACAAATAGTAAACATAACAGACTTCTCTGATTGGACTCCATAAATAAAAGCTTTTCTGCCTTTCGACCACAAGAGACACAACAGGTCTGATGGCATATTTTTCACCCTTACTTCCCTCCAACCCCAGGATCTGGTTGATTATGTCTAACCCCTAGTGTCCTTTGAAATGGTTCCTTAAACAGTCTTCCTACTCTTTTTCGTTTCTGCTTTGACAGTTGCTCTCACTTTTTTAAAAGTTGCAAATGTTTCTCACTGTTACTTTAAAAAGTGGGAATTCTGCAGAAAAAGGTGATATCTGTCAGCACAGCATCCTTGTGAGATCAGTTTGCCGAGTTGGCAAGACTCTTCAAATTGTTTCCCTTGGGGTGCGGAGCTGTGTGAGATCTGTTTTACCTATGCTGTTAAGAAGTCGATGTATAAAGGCACTTGTACCTGTCCTGTGTGCAGATGGCACCTGCCTAAAGCAGCTCAGGTCACAAATTGGGCTTTTGTGAAGACCCAGCATCATTTGTCATTTTTGTTACAGTGCTCAGTCTCTGCTTTGAGAAATGTGATTTGCCAAACTAGAGTCATGATCTGAGCCATGAATGTACTAAGAAGGAAAAGTTAAGAGTCGGCTTCCCAGGGTTTCCTTGTTTATCTTGGAGCTGAGCTGTGGGCACCATGTCATTTCTCGCTTCCCATCTCTGACATAGTAGCCGAGCGATTGCTAGAGCCATTGCTGACTAAGTAGAGTGGACTATTCAGGGATAATGTAGAACATCACCTCATAGACCTCAGTATATTGTCTCAATAGACAGGTGGCCATCCACATCCAACTCCGTTCCCACAAATGTCAGCTCTGTTGTCCATACTTCCAAGTAGTTGACTATCATGGCTGTGCTGTATCTGGGTCTTTATTATGTTCATGTCCCTTATCTGAATTGATAGAACCATTTAGCTTATAAGCCCAAATGGCAGCAGCTGTTTTTCAGTTTAATAGAAAGTCCTACATTTGTATTAGTAAATTGCTAGATCTCTCATAAAGAAATATTACAATGATAAACACAAGGTTCTATAACATTAATCTATTTATAAACTTCTCTAGCAAAATGTATTCTGTGAGAGCTCACAGGGAGAGGTATGAAGCGTATCATGAGAACACATTAGAAGGTTCAGAGGACATTTCAGAGAAGCCTTTCTTATGGAGGAAATGACACCAAAATTTAGCCAAGTGACAAACCACAGCCGTCACATTACAGACAGGGGAACAACAAAAATAAAATCAGAGGATGAACCAGCCTCATGTAGCTAAGAACACAAAGTAGTTCCGGTGTACTGGAAATCATGTAGCAGGAGAGGGGAAGGAATGGGTGCTTAGAGGTTGTTGTGACAGACAGGATGAGATCTCCGAAATCCCTATAAATACTGCTATGGTTTGAATGTGTCTCCCAGAAACTTCAGTGTTGGAAACTCAATCTCTGATGCAACAGGGTTGGCAGGTGTAATGTAATGGGAGGAGTTTAGATCATGAGGACTCTGCAATCATGGTCTGTTGCCATTATCGACAGGGTTCATGAGAGTGGGTTTGCTCTCTCATGCTCTGGCCCTTCCGAAGTGTGATGAAGCAGCAAGCAGGCTTTCACCAGATGCCAGTGCCTTTATCTTGGGTCTTCCACCTTCAGAAGGGTGCAAAGACAACTGTATGTGTTTGATAAATTACTCAGTCCCAGGCATTCTTTCATAGCAGCATAAATGGGTGAAGACATACCAAGCTAAACAGCTGGCATTTTCTTCTTCAAGAGATGTGGACAAGATCATCATCCTTTGGAATTTTGACAGAGCGAAGAAAAGAAAAAAAAGGGAAAGGAGAACAAAAGAATGAAAACTAGACTCCTGAAACAGCAGAAAAAAGTAGAAACAAAACATTAATTATCAGAATAAATGTTGAGTATTAAATATTAATTTAATACTGAGTACTAAAAAGAAAAAAAAGATTGGGCCAGTGAGGGGTGTGGAGTTTAAGGAACCAAATTCCACATGTGTAGTTTGATTCCCAGACTCAACGGCTGAAAAGTCATGCCAAGTGTGTTTGGGGCATGTATGCTCCAAATCCTGAAGAGACTGGAGAAGGGATTGTAGGGTGGTCATCCCCTCTGGGGAGTGATTTCTTACTTTCTTTCTCTCTCTCTTTCTGACAAACACATGCACCCTATAGCAAAAACTTAAAAAAAGAAAAAGAAAAAGATCTGAAATCAGAATAGTAAATAGTAATATATATATAGGTCTCTCACATAAAACCAATGACAGTTAAACCTTGGAAATGATAGAAAAAGCAAAGATAATTTTGGCAAATAGCAATTGGGAGAGGCATTGTAAATAACATAATCAGAAGAATTAAAGGTTAAAAAATATTGAATGGGAGATATTAAATGAAGGGCCTTTAAAAGGTCAGGAAGAATGTATGCTGTGAGAAAAAGAAACTCATACTTCAATTCCATTTTCCATAAATTTTTAAAAGTTTATTTCCTCTATGAATGAGAAAGAGGGGAGAGGGAGGGAGGGAGAGAGAGAGAGAGAGAGAGAGAGAGAGAGAGAGAATATCCCAGTTGGATCATGACACTGTGACCCACCCCTGTCTTCAGACAGCACCAGATCATGTGCATGCACATGCCCAGTGTACTCAGGGAAATCTCAAACTATGAACTTCCCAGGTGGGATTGTCTCTGAGGATCCCACTGTGCCCCTGTTAGTCCTTCCACAAATGTTTTGGAATATCTTCATACTACTCTCAGGCTAGGAAAAAGCAAATACATAAAATAATCAGAGTTGAATAAAACAAGCAAAATTGGATAAATAAAAATTAATAAAAATGTAATCATTCATCCTGTTGGATATAAATGATGTCTCATTGTGTAAAGAGAATGTGGTCTTCCCTGACATTCATATAACATTTATAAAATTAAACCAAGAATACTTTCCTTATGAAAGCTTCTTGATATGTTTTGAACAGAAAAGGTCTTGATAAATTTTTTCATATGATAACATTATAAACTTAAATGAAAAATATAATTAAATATGCTATCATGTATACTTTTTAATCAAAACAAAGCAGAAAACACTATCTTATGTAGAACATACAAATTATCATCTAATTCTTTAAAAAGATAGTAATAGAAAATAACCAAAAGGAAAGTGTGGGAAGTCGCATAATGAAGATAAAATTATGAGTTCAACAGATAAACAGTTGTTTAATAAAATGAGGACCATTTTAGATTGGGAAAAAATATAAATATTTAAATATAACAAAAAAAACAGAGAAAACACAAAATACAATATAGTGTATCAAATGTTTTAAAATACACATATACTTTGATCCAGGATTTGCATTTCTAGAAAATTCTCCCAAAGAAATAATACAAAGAATTGTATAACTATCCACAAATACATGTGTTATTTATCTTATGTAAAAAGTGAGAATATCAATTAGTGTGTCATTGCATAAATTATGCAATTCATTAACTGAATTATAGTAGAGACAATAAAAATCTGTGGAGAACATTTGAGGGCTTAGAAAAAGACTCAGAATAAAGTGAAAACCTAAGCTAAAACCTGCATTCTTACACAGTAATCTATATGAGTTCATAGGCACAGGTGCCTGTGTGTGGGTGTGTGTGTGTATGTGTGTGTATGTGTTGGGAGGAGGTGTGAATGATGAAGCTTGAGATACTCACATACTCTCAATGGAGTGCAACAATTATAGTAAGTTTGATTTTCATCTGTATTTTCTAACGTCTGAATTTTGTGCAATGAGCATATATGACTTTGGGATCAGGAAAATATGTGCTAAAATTACCAATTTTTAAAAATCATGCTTTAACCTGGAAATAACTGAAAATCCTCTGTCTTCTTTTCCCTTCCTCCCTCTTCAGTTCCTCCCTTTGTTTCTCCTTGTAAGGCGTTTTGCTTGACTAGGTAAATCCAAGTATTCTTATACAAATAGGAGTTGGCTTAGAGAAACATTTATGGATGAAGATTATTGTTTTCAAAACTTATCAAGGAGCTATTTGGAAGGAAAAGTTGAACATGTCTGTCATCCCTTCCAGAACATCTTCTCAACATTCATTTCTGCCTTTTTAGTACCTTGAACAGGCAATATTTCTAATCAGAATGAGGGGCTTCACCACTATACACATTATATACTCTCCTAGATGCTCCTTAATAATTTTTTTTTTTTTAGTACCTGGCAGAGTAAAATCACATTAGTATAAATTGAAAGGGACTTGCATTACTAAATATTTTTAAGACAGTTATGGGTTTAATTGCTTTTTTCACTTAGGAAATTTGAATGGAAACTCAAGTTCATTCAGCAGTACTTAGATACTTAGTTTCTTGCAGCAATCAGAGAAGATCCAGTCTCTGCAAAGTTTATAAATATCAATTAGTGGATTTGTTTCTCTATGTGTATGTTGACTTCTTAAATTGGTTTGAACTTAACACTTTCAGTGTTTCTTTGTATCCATTTAGTGTTCCTTTATGCCTAACAGTAAGTGAGTTTGGTAAAAGAATCAACTTGGAGAAGGGGTTGAGTTCCTGTTTCAAGGAAAACACTTGATCTTCCTGTATACTAGCATTCTCTTCTGTAAAAGGAGAGGTTTATTTGCGTAAATTCTCTTGCTTCTTCTGGAAGGATTAAATAGCCAATGTCTGGAAGCAACATGAGCGATTCTGAAAATAAGGCTCTGGGAATCTATGATTTTCTTTCTCAGAAGGATTTATTGCTTCAGCATTGGCGCTTGCGTGTGTTGTGTGTGCAGAGCTAGGAGTGACGTTCCTGTCTCAAGAAAAGAATTTGTTTATTTAACAAATACATATGTAGTGCTTACTACTTGCCAAGCACTCGTCTGAGCTCTTTACAGATCTTTAACTCATTTAATCCTTGCAATGACCCTCTAACTTTACAAAATGGACACTCTTACTATATTAGTTTTATAAGGTAAGCAAACTGAAACCCCAAGTGATTAAGTGTACCCCAAATCTTTCATTTACTATTTGGCAGACATGGGATACCTGTCTCCAGATCCCCTATTTTCAGTGACAGTGCTATGGTGTTTCAAAGAAATTTCCAAGACTAATTGGACTGTATTTGAATTCTGTATTGGAGAGGTTGGTTTGTTTTAAATATAATCTTACTAATATAATCCATGTCCTAATTGCTAGCTAATATTTATTCCACACGTGAACGTGATTCCTGAACTTGACCTTTTAGAGGTGATTCCTCCTCTTAAAAGCCTCCTACGAGCTAAAGGAACCTTTCGCACCACATAGCCTTAAACGTATTCAATGTCCAGACTGAGAACTGCCAAGGAAAGAGGACAGGGCCCTGTTCTGGACTCCGGGGAGAGAAACTTCGGCATGAATCTGTGTGCACTTAGGAAAACCTCTAAGGAGATGGACGTTGTTTTAAGGATTTTTAATCTATGAGCTCAGCAGATTCCCTACTGTGTTGATGGACAGGATTCACTTGACTAGCTCCTCCTAAATGTAACACCATCATCTGGGCCTTTAGAGAAAGGAGCTCGGCTGCAGACGACATTTAGCATTTGATCAAATGTAAAGTAATGCAGCTGCAACTCCAGATAAGATTAATTAATTTCCAAAATGTTGTTATTTTACCCAACATGAAACTTGGGCAGATCATGCTTTTTTTTTTCCCCTCTTCGAACAAGTAATGCAAGTCTAAGTACCTGCTTTTTCAATCCAATAAAAGAAACCCCCCGAATGTATGTCACCATCTAGCCATTTCATTTCCCTCTGAATACATACATAAAATTAAATGCCATCAACCTCAAAATTGACTGCAGGAATCAGAATAAAGCAATCTCCTTGAAATAACTGCTATCTGTAATAAGAGCTATAATAAAACGTGAACCTCATCTGCTCTGTCCGCCTTAAGTGACTTAGTATGACATTCTTAGAGTCTTGGTGACACTTTGCAATCGGAATTGTTCTTTAATAAACTCTTTTCTAACAGCTTAACACTCCTCACTCAATAATTAATCTCACAATCCATTTAAGAAGCAGGTATTATAATCTTTATCATTCAAAGAAACTATGGCAAATCACCCAATTTGAAAAGGTGCTAAGTTTAAGGCAAAAAAAAAAAAAAAAAAAAAGACAATGTTAAAAATCAAATATAGAAGAAACAAGAGAACAAAGTGATATTTAAAATTGACTAGAGACAATGCTTCCTGTTTTTCACTTTTAAATACAAAAACAAGTATTAAAAAAACCCTAACCAAATTCCGTAGTTCTTTCATTTCACAGTAAACAATAGGTTTGTACAGGATGCTTGAAAGGTCAAATCAAGAGATTTTAGGTGGACTGTCAAAATAGGTATATAGTTTTATTGCAGTACACCCTTGTCTAGGTAACACCTAAATAGATACAGTCTAAACGGTTTGTCATCTCCAAATCACCCTTCCATGCTCACTTTACAGAAGCTGACGGTATCTCTAGCAGCTCAGTAGCACAAACAGGCTGCAAACTCTAGCCCGGAGCAGTGGCTTGCTTCTGCTCTCTCTGCATATCAGCCCTGTTTCCTTTGCGCCCTCCCATCTCTCTCCCTATCGCATGTTTGCTCAACACCTCTCTAAATCACTAATTTCTTACATTAATGCCCTTTTGTTTGAAGTACCTAAGATAATTTAATTTTCCTTAATGAATGCTAAGGTTAATTTCAAATATTCATAGAAAATAAAATCATATTCCTTTGATCTGATTCATTGGAAAGTATTCATCTACTGGTAAATACTTTTGGAAGGGGTTTCTAGAGGTATGCTAAAAGTAGTTTCAAAACTGTTGCAATGATTAATCAAGTTCACTTATTCATTAAACATTTGTTGATGTACACAATGCTACATTTGTTATATACATAACAGTGTGTATTACTAGGTTTTATGTCATTTTCTTCTCTTATTATTTCCTACTTAGTCTAAACAGATTGCAAAACAAGAATTTGATCTGAAGCAGAAAGAAATGCTAGCTTTGAATTTCCAAAGTATGTTTTGAAACATCACCAAAGAAAATAAACTTAACTTCTACAATAGGCTGTGCAATCTGCTAGTGCTACTAGACATAGTATTGCTTTCAACTTCAGTAAGACTCATAAAGCTCAATGGATAGTGAAATTGGTTAATGGTTGGCTTAGAGAGAAGAGGCAGCAGCAGGTGCGGAGAAGCAGGTGGCTGGGTGGTATGGAGCCAGATCCGGTGTCTAGACCCTGGTTCTGCTGATCATTTCTTAGGAGATGTAGAGCGTAGGTTTGTCAGGTCCGAGGGTGGTGACTATGGTTATAAACACGGAGTCAAATCAAGTTCTGTGTCGTCTTGACTGATTGCATTCTGCTTCTGCTGCCTCTGTGGACACGTGGGCTCCATACACAGTCACTAGGAGAGCTCAGTATTGCCACATTAGCGGTTCTTTCCCAGGAAGGAAAGAGTATGAATGTAGAGTATGGTGTACAGTCTACTCGGTGTGTTTCATTTTTCTTGAAACTTTGTCTATGGTTGGAACTTTTACCACCTGCGCCAGTGGGTGGCCTGGTGGTTGGGGCACTGAATTCCACATAGTCAACTGAGCTGTTCTAGCCCTGAACCCAGCACTTGAAGAACACTCTGGGCATGTGTGTCTGAGTGCCCAGAATCCCAGGAGGAGAGTGGGGAAGGGATTATAGTGTGGTCATCGCCCTGGATGTGTGTGGGGAAAGTGGGAGTGATTTATTACTCCCCCCATCTAAACCTCTCAGGTGAGTGCATGTGCTCTATAGCAAAAAACTGAAAAGAGAACAAAGTTTGTGTGCTTTATATTTTATACTTTAAAAAAAGTCTGCATGCTTGGGACTCTATTCTGCTATGGTTGAATTTGTTTGTTTGGAATGGGTGAATACAAAACTGATATCAATAGAAAGGAAGCATTAAGAGTTCATATAGTTTTTCTCAACATGTTAAATTTTTGTTTGTTTGTTTCTTGGAGAGGTTTTTGCTATAGGGCACGTATGCTTGCCCGAAAGACAAGAGAGAGACAGAGAGACAGAAAGCAAAATATCACCCCCCAGGGGCAATGGCCACATCGAAATCCCTTCTCCTCCATTCTCCTGTTGGGATCTTGGGCACACATGCACACGTTCCCGGCATGAGTTTAAGCCATTGGGTCCAGGACTCAAATCGCAGTTGACTACATGGGAATCCAGCGGCATAGCCATTACGCCAACTGCTGGTCTCAATTTGCTAAAGTTTTGAAGAAGTGGAAAAAGGAAAACTGAAAACAACTAGGAAATCTTTAGGAAGATATGGAAATTTATGTATTCATTTATTTATTGGCCTGGCTACAGATCTTTGGAACAGACCTTGAAAAGCCTGGGAAATGTCTCCTTTTGGAGTAAAAAGTCCCCAATGTAGTGTTTTTAGAAAGTATACCTCTTCACTGTTACACTATACAGAGAAGTCAGAAGGGCAGGTGAGCAGGCTGCAAAGACTTTGTATTATTATTAATAAAAATGATTAGTGAAGAAAACAGTGGAATCAAACTCTTATGGTTGTGATGAGACTTGCGTCTCAAGTACTTCAATAGTGTCTGGGAGATAGAAACAAGTTATTATTAACAATTATTATTGTGGCATGTATGGCCACAGCACACAGGCAGCCTGGCCCCTATCGAATAGTTCATCTCTGACCAGTTTACTCACCTCGAACTGCTTTTCCCCTCCTCCCTTCTTTCCTTTCTTCCTTCTCTGCTTCCTTCTTTCTTCCTTCCCTCCTACTGTCCTGCTTCCCCCCTCTCTGTGATAGTATGTCTTCCCGTTTGCCTCTGACCTCTCTCTCACACTCACTGTGCCCTCCTCTTTATCTGCTGTCAGTCTCCCACCCACCCATTTTTGCCAGACCATCTTCTCACCCATTCTCATCAGTCTCAGTTTTCACTTCCTTAACTTGTTTTGATCTAAAACGCACTTTCATCTAAACAGTCCAAAAATGTTATATCTCTTGTTTGAAAAGAACAATCAAGCAGAAGTAGGCAAAGGAAATGTTCTGCTTCACTATTTAAAAAGCCCTAAAAACTAACTTACAGTATTTTATGCATGTCATTGTCCCTGTCGAATATGTTTCCTGTATTTGTGGGACAGTAACAAAGCTTTACTCGCTTGCGCGGTGATAAGACACCCAGGGTTTCTCAGCCCTGAAGCAGTGAAGAGAGAAAAAGAGAGAGTTCCAACTTCAGCAGGGTCTGGTAGATTAGCACCTGCAGGCCATGCAAGCACACAGTCAAAAAAAGGGTCAGTGCACAGACTTCGGGACCATGTGCCACAGGTAGCTTCAAGCACTGAGCGGGAATGGCCTTGTGGAGGTTGGGCGTGGGTAGCAGCCATCAGCAGGCTAGGCATTGCTGGGGGAATTGTTGTTTTGAGGGAGGAAGAGGCTAGAGAGTCTCCCAGTGCTCTTCCTGCTTTGGGATTTTATGATGATAGGATTGATTCTGAGTCTTCTCTCTTATTTATATTTCAGAGCAATTAAGGAGAATTTAACCACAAGTAAGGATGAAATGACCATGAAAAAGTCCAAGTGAATTTCAAGACTCATGCTTCTCACGAGTGCTTGAGAAGGCTGATTTCTTTCTGTATTTATTAACTTACTCAGTGGAAGTTCTAACATGGGATAAAAGATTCACTTGTAGAGGAAACTTTTTATTAAGAGTTACTTAGGAGGAAATTACTTGATGAAAAGTTAGGATATTTTTTTCTAAAAAATATTTTACCATTATTTACCCAGGTTTTAATAATACATATTCATCCCTATTAGAATATAAATAGGTGACATGAAATGGAAATGTTTCCTCTACATCTACCCCGCTGAAAAGCCTTCTACTTGGTTTATTTAGGAGGTCACAAATTGATCCATAGTATCTTATGCGCTTGCTGCACTCTGAACAGTGTTAGGATGGAGACCTGGGTAAGTCAGAGCTAGAGACATTAGCTGGATAACCTTACAATGTAACCAAATGTTTCCAGTTGTCATACATTATGCTTTCATCAGAATTCATAAGGAAATGGCAATTAAAGGAGATGGCTACAAAGTAGCTTCCCTCAGGAATGCCTGATCTTGTTTTCCATCCCATATCTGACATTTCTGTCATTGGTTGCTGCACACTTTCAATTGTTCTACTATTTTGCATTTGTAGAGTATTTAGTTTTTGAAAAGTCTTTTGCATGTTTCATAGTATTTTGCATTTTGGAGGACTGTTTGTGGAGCACTTTTACCTCTATGGGGTCTTTTGAATTTCACAGCAATCAGCCTATTAAAGAGCAAGCCAACTGAAGATCAGTGATTATAAACCATCCCCAGATTGCATAGGTAAGATGCAAGAGGAACTTACTCTTTTAATGAGGCCACATTAGAATCTAGGGCTCTGACTCTTTTTCTCAGGAAACCAGCAACCACTATAAAATCTATATTGCAGGTTTATGCAGTGAGGGGACACTAAACAGAACTTGGAAAGAACAAAATCACAGCATAAAATTCCATGTGCTAGGTGCAGCCCTGAGCACAGGTCTGGGTAGGTGTGTCGTCCTTTCCATATTAAATCACTCCAGCTCTATAAAATGCATCAAGATGACACCAGCAGGGCATTGACTTGATTTAGAACTGGGCCACACACCTGTTCTTCTAAATATAAACAAATTTGCAACCTGAGCCATTGGCAGTCACTTGAGGGTAAGCAAGTGAAAGCTGGGGCTAGTGTTTGCTGCAGCCTGACTCTGGATTTAAAGATGCACAGGGCCAAGAAGTTATGCCAACAGGATATTTGGCATGCATTTTGGTGGTCACAGTGACCTTCTCTTTCACTGGAGAGATTATAATTACTATCCTTTTTATCCTCATTGTTATTTTTAAGCATGCTGGTTTGCTCTGGTGGCTCAGCTCATACTTAGCTTGTTGAACATTTCAGATCCTCCTGTGGTAGATGTGCAAGGGGCCTGAGTTGCTGAGTTTGGGGAAAGCTTATCCTTAGGGAAATTATTTGCTGGGTTCCAGAACACTACATTAAGTCTATAAAGTATTTTTATTGTCTACATGAAGACAATGTTGTTCCAGGTGACAGACTTCCTGGTTATTCAAAGTATGCAACTATTCCTTGACACTATCATGTTTTTTTCCATCCTTGGTCAGAGGGAAAGTGATTATGCTGGGACTGTTGGAATGTTCCACATTTTCTTTACCAGATGGGACACTTCAGAGGTGATGCAGAAGTATGAAGCCCGGTAGCAGGGGTGTCGCTTCAACGTGGTAGAGTTGGACAGCCTGAAGCTCTTACCAGAGCTCTTAAAATGGTCTAGATTATGATCAGTAGCCCATTCTGGGTGCCAAGAATCAGAAGGAAAGTTTCCCAATTCTCTTTCAAAATAACTACTGTTAAATCTTTTCCACACAATTGCAAAATATTTGCATTTTGATCATCTTGAGAATACAGAAAAAACACCAAAGAAAATGAAAATGGTCACCATTTTTTGATTTACTTGTAAGCTTTCCTCCCCTAACCTGCTTTTTTCCCCAATAGTTTTTGTTATAAAGTGTAAGTACTGTCCAGAGAGAAAGTGATCACCCCTCAAGGGAGATGTCCATGTCACAATCCCTTCTCCTCCATCCTCCTCTCAGGATTTTGGGCATGCATGCACACATGCCCAGAGTATTTTTCAAGCTGCCAGATTGAGGACTCAAACCACATAGCTGACCATGTGGGATCCAGCTGCTTTAATCACCACACCACTGGCTGGCTCAAAGTGTTTCTTAATATAGATGATTATCTTTGAATTCTTGGGATAAGTCCAATATGTATGTGATAACATGGTACATATTTGGGTAAAAGTAGCAATAGAGGTTGATAGAGGCATATAGCCTGATGTAGCCGGGGTACTCCAGTTTTCTCTTTGAGAGTGGATGCGCAGGAGTAGTTAGTGAAGAGTCCTGGCTGCTCTCTGCCTTGGATCTACACCAGGCCTGGTCTGTTCTCACGTGTTCAAGCATGATGGGAGGATTAACATTGGGCCATTTTTGCTCCTTCCCTTCCCCAACCAAGAAAGTAAATCAGGGCTGGTCCATGGCCTAGTGCTTAAGGGAGCTGGATCTCACACGGTTGATCTTGGTTCAAATCCAGGCCTGGTGGTTTGACAAACAGCAAGTGCATGTATGCAAGTACCCCACATCCCGATTAGATGAAGAAATAGAGAGGAAATTATGGCGTGACCTTGCACCATTGGGTTTGCTTTCTCCTTCTCCCTCTCTCTGTCTCTCTCTCTGTCTCTTTGTCTCCCTCTGGTAAGCACATACACCCTCTGGCAACAAAACCACACAAGAAAGTATGTCAAAATAATCTTGCAGCCCAGGGGAATGATGAAACTTAATGATACCATTAAAGATCTTTAAGGTATGGGGAGAATGGTCCCATCCAGTCTGACACCTGCAGAACCAAGATGGATCAATCCTTAAGAAAAACTACAGACAGGGGCCAGCAGGTGGCGTAGTGGTTAAACACTGGACTGCGGTTAAGGTGCTGGACTCCCATGTGACTGACTGTGGTTTGAGTCCCCCACCTGGCAGCTTGAAACTCACGCTGGGCATGTGTGCATGGATTATGATGTGGCTATCACCTCAGGGGGAGGGGGTGATTTCTCACTTTCTGTCTCTCTGCTCTTTCTGTCTCGCTGTGAGCACACATGCCCTATAGCAAAAACCTCTTAAAAAAAGAAAGTAAAAAAGAAGAAAGAAGAACAACTACAGACAAGGTCAGCTCATAGCTGTGATCACGGCAGCTGCTGCTCTGGACGTGGTATTAGTGCTAGAGTAGACTTGTCGGGCCTCAAGAACGTGGCATGTAGATGTTGCTCCAATGAATGCATTATTTTCTATTCCAAATCAGAAAAAGAGGATCCAAACAAGTTTCCATACATTTCCCGTTGTTCCTATTGACTCAGTGGGATGATTTTTACCTGCCATTCCTACAGTTCTGGATTCTGTAAGGTCAGAAGTTCTCGAAGATCATTCACTCTTGCTAAGATGCAGGATCAAGCTTCTATTGCACTGTAAGCTATGGCTTCTCCCAGAGAACCTGGGATTGCTGTGTCCAGGAACCGACAGATGAGAATAAGAATGGCCTTAGTTCCCAGGGTAACTGGCTGGCCAGGCAGAGGAGGGAAGGCTACTTTACACAATAGAGAAATACGTGTGGAACCTGGGTCATTCACGTGGACACCGATGGATACACCTGCTGCATTGTCACCACCAACAGACTCGTCCAGAAACTCCGAGATGAGGATGGGGGTGTGACTGAGTGTTCAGGGTCCCAAGGAATAAAGGCGTGTCTCACACCAACACAAGACCCATGAAGACCTGCTGAGGTGACAACAGATGACATGGAAAGAGATTTTTAAATAGTGGGCCAGGGAGAGAATGACCATCAGGTATAGCCTCAAGACTGAACGCAGAGAGGAGGGCTGCCATTTATCTCACTAACTTCTTTCTTCTAATTTTCTCCTCAGAAAGAGAGGCTATGGAAAGTGTGGAGAAGTGGACCCATGCAGCCTGTAGATGCTGGTGGCCCTTTGACTGTGCCACTCATGTCACTTTAAGATGAAGGTTTGAAGTTTTAGTGCAGTTGACAGGAAGCCAGCAGCTGCACATTTTTGGGTCCTTTAGAGCATTTAGCTGGTGGCCATGCTGCACACTCGCTGCTCCCAGCCAGTGGCTGAATCAGGCTGGTGTACTAGATTAGGCTATCCCACCCCATTGGAATCCCTTGGGCTTCTTTGTTCTGGGACTCCTCACCAGCCTGGTCAGGACTTTCTCTGAGCTGATCTGCAATCTGAGTATCCTCTGATCAATTCTCTTCGCATCCCTCACCATTTTCAACATGTCAGAGGAGCAATGCAGATGGAAGACTCTGCCTGCCTTGTCCCGACCTCCCCAATTATTTAAGCTTCAGAGGCATTTCCCTAAGAGTCCACTTGGATGTCTGCTCACTCTTGGCACCTCCTTTGCTGAGACTTGAAGGGCTCGCTGGATTTAAGGCTTACACAGTAGCTTCAAGGCTTTCTTTTGTTCTCCTGCTGCCTCTGCCTCAGATCTGCTTTCCCTTTGCACCTGGTGGGGACAGCTGCAGGGCTGGCCTAGAGGATGTGTACGTTCTGTGCACTGGCACCAAGCCCCACCTGAGAAGGGCTCCGTGTTCGGTTATCAGTCTGCTGCCACTGTCTCCCTTTGCTAAGGCCACCATAGCAAAGTACCACACCCTGGGGCGTTTCAACAGCACTTACTGATCATCTCGTAGCCCTGGAGTTTGGAACTGGTGTGTCATTCAAGATGGAGGTGACAGCAGGGTTGGCTCCTGAGGTTGTGAAGGAGAATGTGTTGCAGGCCTCTCCCCCGGCTTCTCACAGCTGGCTGTCAGCGTTTGCGTTCCTTGTGTGGTACATGTAACCTCTGACCTTAGACTTTCCGGTCTGTGTACCAATCTCCCCGTCTTATAAGGAATCAACTTCTAGTGGATTAGGGTGTACTTTAGCTAATGACTTCATTATAACTTGACTAATTACATTTGCAATGGCCCTGTTCCCAAATAAGGTGCCATTTCTGAAGTATCAGGGCCAAGGACTTCAATGTGTGAATTAAGGAGGAGACACAGCTCATCCCATAATAATTGAAAACTTGAAACTCCTGGTGTTTTCCATTTTCCATTGGACTCCACACATTACATAGCCAGGGTGGGCTCTGAACATCTGCTGGCCCATCTGGAAAGTCATGACACATTTTCATACAGAAAACAGAAAAATACGTCATGACTATCCCGACGACCTAATTTTTTGAGGCTTTTATCTACCTTAATATTTTGAATCTCAGGAAGGCACCTTTTTATTCCCCTGTAATTACAGCAAAAGTCTCTTTGGCCTAACCTGGATTATCTAACCATTTCTTTTTATTTATTTCTTAAGTTATTGCCATAGGGCATATGTACATGCTGGAGAGAGATAGAGGGACAGGCAGCAGGAAAGTGGGAAGTCACCCCTGGAGATGGAGGGGGGATGGCCACACAGCAATCTCTTCCCCTTCATTCTCCTCTCAGGATCTTGGGCACACACGTTCATGTACCCAGCATGATTTCCAAGCTGCCAGGTCCAGGGCTTGCATGGTTGGATAGGGAGTCCAGTGCTTTAACCATTTTACCACCTGTCGGCCTCTTGTCTAGCTATTTCTTTAATTAAAATTTTTTTAAATTTTACTTATAATGATTATTGCTATTTAAGTTTGATATGGAGCATGTGTACTTACCAGAGAGAGACAGAGACAGAGAGAGAGGAAAAGTGAGAAAGCAAGCCACCAGCTCTGGAATTTGAACTATGGTGGGGCATGTGGGAGTCCAGCACCTAACCACACCACCTGCTGTCCCCTTGTCTAAACATTTTTAACCAACCTGTGTGATCACAAAAGCCTGGTCATGAACGGTCAAGCCCAGGGCATGTGACTCTCAAAATCACAACTCCTGTGAATGGAGAAAGAGAGGGCAGGAAAACCTTGCGTCTATCCTGGAGTTCATGACAGGGTTTAGGACCAGGCTTCTGCTAGTTGCAAGGGTGGAGTTCACCGCTTTCTTCTTACTGCCATGATCTGGAATGGTTAAAGAGTCTTCTTTCTGACTGAGATGTCTACACACACAAGGAAAGTCCTCCATTTTTCATTTTCAAATACTTTTGACCAGTTGACGTAGTAGTATCTCATTATAAATTTCCTCAATTTTCTGTTTTTTGTTGTTTTTTTTTTTTGAGTCAAATTTTACCTTTTTACATTATCTTTAAAATTTGTTCATGGCTGTGGGCTAGCAGGTGGCATGGTGGGTGAGGTGCTGGATTCCCACATGTCTAACTGTGGTTTGAGTCCTTGACCTGGTGGCTTGCTTTCTCATTTTCTCTCTCTGGTGAGTGCCTGTGCCCTAAAGCAAATTAACAAATAATAATAATAAATAAAATGGAAGAAATAATTGTATAAAAATTTTAAAAATTATTCATGACTGAAATGGCAGTTTTACATTTTTTCCCCCTATATATGGTTGTTTATGTTCATTGAGGGCTGTGGAGTCTCCCCACTTCACCTTACCTCCCTTTTTATATATTAAAACTTTAATGTATTTAGCCAAAGGGTTGTTAAATGGCTGAATTAAAAAAATTAAATGATTATAGAAGGCCCTAACCCAATATAACTGGTGTATTTATAAGTAGCAAGCATGGTAAGTTTATCCCAAGTTAAACAAAAACAAATAGACACAAAGAAGCTTTTGGAGGTGATAAGTAAGTCTACTATCTTGATTATGGCAATGATTTGATTGGGGTATGCAAGTGTCCAAACTCATCAAATTGTATACATTAAACACATGGCTTTTAAAATAGATCCATCCTACCTCAATAAAGCCATTAGAAAGATAAAGAGAAGTATGCAGACCACACAGAGGGAAGACCTCTTGAGAACAAGAGAGAAGATGGCTACATACAAGGCAAGGAGAGACACTTTGGAAACCCATCCTGCTGACCGCTGACCTTAAACTTCCGGCATCCAGAACCATGAGCACATATATTTCCATTGTTCTAAGCTATCTAGTCTATGGTACTTTGTTACAACATCCCCAACAAATAATACAATGCATAAGGTTTAGTATTTATGTAGTTTTTAAAATTTTTCTTAGGGTAATTTGACTTACAGGCTTTTTTTTTTTTTTGAAAGCATATTTGCTTGCAATATCTTCTTAGACTTTCCATGTTTGACAATGTCTTTCCATTTCTCTTCTCAGCTCACTATAAATTTCTTATTTCACAACCACTTTTCATCAATGCTCTATGGAAATTGTGTCATTGCCTTCTGTTATTGTGTGTTATGAAAAGAATTTTCATGTAAAACTTATACTTTATCTTTTGTAGACAATCTTCTTTTTCTGCCTATGTTATTGAAGATTTCTATTTCTGTAATAGAAATAGAAATTAGTCTTTATTTTTGAAATACATATTGTATTAGAGTACTTTAGAGAAATAGAATCAATAGAATATATAAATACACATGTAAAAGATAAAATATATTACAGGAATTGAGTCATGCAATTACAGAGGCTAAGAGGTCCCACAGCCTGCCATGTGCAAGTTGAAGAACCAGGAAAGTACAAACCAAAGGCTGCTGGTGTTAATCCCTGACTCCGAAGGCTGGAGAAACAGGCCAATGAATGAAGACAGAAGACAGATGCTCCAGTTCAAGAAGAGAGAGAGAGAATTCACTCTTTTTTCACCTTGTTCTATTCTGGCCCTCAACTGATGGGTGACACAGAACCTGCATCTATGAGGTTCATATGCTTTAGTCAGTCACCAACTCAAATGCTAGTTTCCTCCAGAAATGCTGACACAGACACACTCTGGAACTGTTTTACCAGCCATCAGGACATTCTAGCTTCATCAAGTTGACATATAAAATTAACTACCATGCCCGTGAACAGAGGAATGGATTGAAAAGTGTGGCACATATACTCTGTGGAATACTACTCAGCCATAAACAAACAAACAACAAGACCCTGGCTTTTGACAGAAAGTGGATGAATATGGAAGATTTACTGCTCAGTGAAGCAAGCAAGGCTATGAATGAGAGACATTGCATGTCTCCACTTAATATATACTGAATGTCTGAGCTCTATAGCCGAAACTGAATGACTAGAGGATATAGAAACACAGAAAATGGTTATAAATACCAGATACAGTGTGAGAAGAGGGTGGGTGAAGGACAGACTGAGGAGGGAATTGGGGAGAGAAATGAAGGGGTGGGGTATTTGTGGGACAGAGAGATGGGTTACTGTCGTTGAGGATGATGTGTATAGTATTCCCAACTGGATTGGTGAGAATTGTATACATGTGAGAATATTCACTTTGCAAGCTAAGTGACATATGTGATTGAATGTATAAAAGAAATTGAAATAAAATGTTTTTAAAAATTTACTACCACATACATTATAAAATGTGGCTCTTTTCTTGCTTTGTCTGGCAATTAAGAGTCCTTTTGACTTGAATGAAGCCTCAAATCTGCCTTCAGGAAGTTTCCTTATGCTATTTTGAGTATTGCTTCTCATCTTTCTCATGTTTTCTCCTTCTGAAACTACTCTTACATAGATGCCACAGTCCTAAGATCCTTTTTTCTATGTATCTCACCCTTACTCTCATTATTTTTAGATATTAATTCATTTTCAGGTGATTTTAATAAGGTTTCATTGCCTTTGTTACAGCTTTAAATTTGGAAATGGGTATCCCTTCTAGATCTCATATGAAAACTTCTTAGTGCTAATATAGATTCATAATTTCTTCAACTTTTTCCCAATTATTTTCCCTTTAATTGCAGAAAATTTGATCCATGGAGAAACTAAGGAGTGCTTGGTTGTTTTCTTAGGTTGGCTTACTTCCTTTGAATTGAAATCTCTTTGTGTGTCTGGTTCTTTTTCTCTGTTCATTTTTATAGGTTTGAAATTTTCTAATTTTGAAAATTTTGGTGAGTTTGAACAGGTATTTTGTGGTCCCTTCTTGGATCTTTCTAGTTCAGAGGAGGGTAAAGGATATTTTAAAATTCCTAATAATTGTTCTTACTACATAGAGGTGTGAATTGTGAGAAGTAAAGAAGTAGAAGAATTGAAACTAGGACATTTTGCTTCTCTGACAAGTAGTAGTTTGTTTTGTTTCTCTTTCTTGTTGAGGCAGTTGACGTAGACATTTCTTCCTTTCCTATCAGAGCTCTCATTGTTATGAAACACGGGGATGTTGCCTCCACTTTTGTGGCTAATATATATATTTGGGTGGAATGACCCTTTTTGAGGAAATGCCTTATTTTTGTTGTAGCGCTTTCTGTATGTATGCATTCTGAAATGCTACCCATCATCACCCCCACTTCATCAGTCCCAGCATCAGCCTTACAGCCCTACTTCACTGACTGCCCCTTTGCAATTTATGTTATGCTGATGTGTTCAACCTGGTTCATTCTCTCTTACATCTGGGTGTGGGTTTTGCTGGAACATATTCGGAACTGTGTGTTGGCTAATCAGCCTGTTATCTTTAATTTGTCCATACAGTGTGTTGAAGAAATCTTGAAATTTCTTGTTTACAGGTAGGGCTTTTTCCTAGTTTCTATGACTTGTACTACTTTTTAATTTTTCCAGTTTTATATTTCTGTGTATTGTTTAAACACACATTCTCAAGATCTCAGTAATGCAGCAACAAATCACTCCTGAGATATGGTTTTGTGAACATATTTAGAAAAAGGGCCACTTGCTGCTAATACAAAGCCTGTGAAATGCATTGCTATACTATGATCACCTTAGTTATTATTGAGTGGATGTGGTGACTCAAAGGAAGGACGTATGCTTGGGTTTCAGACATAGTTGCGTCCTTTATTAGCTGGGAGTCCTTTGAGAAATTTTGAAGATTCTCGGAGCCTTAACTCCTCTCTCTATAACAATATTTCCCTTGAAGATATTTCTAGGAAATTAATAATAATAGTAACACACACTGAGTGCCTGCTATGAGTCAGTCACTGTTATAATATATAAATATGTCTGTAAAATATATATATGACATAATATATATAATGTATATATAATGCATTATACGCTATGTTAAACACAATGTCATGTTATGTATTATGTGATATATAATTATTATGCTTCACAATACCCACAAAGTAGGTACTATTTATTTATTTATTTTTGCCAGAGGGCACGTGAGCTTGTCAGAGGAAGACAGAGAGACACACACAGAGAGAGAGAAAGCACCTCACCATTAGGGTGTGATACCATAATCCCTTCCTCTCCATTTCTTCATCCTGTTGCTAGGTTTTTTTTTTTACATTCTTTAAATTTCATTTTCTTTTATACATTCAATCACATTATTTAGCTTACAAAGTGATTATTTCAACATGTGAACATTCCTCCCTAGTCCAGTTGATAAATCTATAAAATATATTCAACAGCTAGGTGTGTTTTTAAAGTTCCTGGGTGTGGGACTTGACCCACACAGTTGACTGTGTGTGATCTCCTTCTCATACCCCCAGGCTGTGGTGCAGCACTAGGTAGGAAGTATTAATGTCTACATTTTGTAGGTTATGCAACTGAGGCATAGAAAGGTTAGATACTGGGGCCAGCAGGAGGTTAAGCCTTTGGACTTCCACATGGCCAACCAAGGTTTGAGTCCTGGACCTGATGACTTACTTTCTCACTTTCCCTATTTTTTTGTCTCTGTCTCATTCAGATCAAATTAAAAAGAAATAAGTAAATAAAACTGAATAAAATAATTCTTAAAAAAAGAGAAAGATTAAGTAACCTAATAGTACAGGGGTTAAGTAACACAACTATATAGTGATGGAACCAACATGTGAACCAAGACAGGCCAGCTCTTAACCAATTACCTCTCTAATGATGTCACTCCCCTACTACAGTACATATATTTCCCAAGAGATATTTGTTTCAATTAAGAAAGGAAGTACTGATAGAACTGTTGTATGGCCAGTGATTTTATTATTAATATTATAATGATGATTTCAGTTTATATTTAGTTAATGTGTATTTTTTGGGGGGGAGTACAGTATGGGTTTTAAAACATTAATACAGTGTATGATAATCAAATTAAAGGGGGCCGGCGGGTGGCTTGGTGGCTAAGGGCATTGGACTCCCACATGGCTGACCATGGTTAGAGTCCTGGACCTGGAGGCTTGCTTTTTCACTTTCTCTTTCTCACTGTCTCTGTTCTCTCTCTGGAAACATTAAAATAATAATAATAAATAAAGTTAAATAAAATATTTCTTTAAAAATAATCAAATTAAGGATATCTTTCTTATATTCAATATTAGACATGCATTATGTTGGACACATCTGATAATATTTCTACTAGTTGTTTTGAAATATGTATTAAATTGTGCATCTTTTTACTCTGAAACATTATGCAAAATAATGTCTTTATAATATGCACACATATGAAATATGATCATTTTGGGATGAGTGAGCATGTATATTAATTAAATCATAACATCAAAATGTTTCAAAGAAAACTAGAAAGACATTAGAAAGAGAAATGAAATGGGATATTTGGCTTTTGGTTATTTACTTATCTCAATGAAATCAGTAAGAAAGAAGGGCTAACATATTGCTTAATCATTTTCTTGGATGTTGAATAGAATGGGAGCAGGAAAAGTTTGCAACTATTTAGATAGATATTCCTTTTGTTCAGAGCAATCTCAGTATTTTATATTATTATAGCCCAAAGTCTCTTGCAAACAATTTTTTCTTAGTGGTCCTTCTCTTCTTCCCAAGTGCTTTTCTCCCTCTTTATGCCTTCTGTTTTTACAATTCTTCTTCCTTTCTTTTTGTTGCTTTATGACATTCTAAACACATGAGCGTGTATATTTTATGCTACTTGACTGTACAATCTATATATGTGACAATATATATAGATTGTACAGTCAAGTAGCATGTTTATGTCTGATACCTTTCATCCTAGTATTGCATGCTACTATGGTTTGAATGCATTCTCTAAAAATCTATGCATTAAAATCTGGAGAGTTATTAGAACAGTGCTGGAGGGTGTTGAAGGGTGAGGTCTCTGAGAAGTGATTGGGATTAGATGAGGTCATTAGGGTGGGCCCTCCATGACTGACAGCTGGTAACTTTTTAAGAGGACGAGGACATAGAAACATGCTCTCCTCTTGCTCTCCCTCACCATGTGATACCCTGCATGTCTAGGACTCTGGAGAATCCCTGCCAGTGACAGGACCCTTATCAGATGTGGTCCCTTGACCTTGGTCCTCCAAAACCATAAGCTAAATAAACCTCTATTTAAAACTTACCCAGTGTGGTATTCAGTTGTCAGCAACAGAAAAACAAAGACACATGGTTATTTCTTAAAGAGCACTTACTTGTAAATATCACTTATCTTAGAAATGTTTTTTATCTTGTCAATAATATTATGGCAAAGTTTCTAATAAATATAGCAGCATGTAAATTTCTAAATAATTTAATCAGGAATAAAGAGAATGCCAAACTTTGACCCAACAATTTCACCTCTAGAAATGTTCCTAGTGAGTTAATTGCAGCATGCTAAAAATTTTAAGAATAAATTACAGAGTTTATTTAACAATTGGAAACAGCTGAAATGTTAAAGAGTGGCATAATACAGTATAATAATACAATGGAGTGATAATTAATAGCTATAATGATTGAAATTAAGGATATTTATAACATACTAAAATGTAGAAAATACAGAGGAGTGTGAAGCAGAATATCCAGAAAGACACACTTTATGGAAAAATAAGTATGTTTATATAGAACATTATGCAAATACGTCAAAATGTTAAGAGATACTTTTACTGATTAGTAGATGAATGTACTATTAATTTATTAATAATTCTTAGATTGTCAAGAACGTCATGAGATATTTTTCTATGTAAAAATGCATCATGACTTTCCCGACAATCTAATATTTTCTTTTACAGCAGTTTTAAATTTACAGAAAAGTTTGTAAAAAATTTATTATATAAAGTTACCATACACAGTACATTATTAGTTTTCTTCTATTATTAACATGTTAAATTAGTATAATAACTTGTCACAATTTATGAACTTATATTGATACATTCTTATTTATTAAAATCCATACTTTATTCACATTTCCTCAGTTTCAATCTAAATTTTAATTTCTCTCTGAGCGTCTCATTCATGATGCCACGTTACATTTAGTTATCACGTGTCTTTACACTTCTGTTGGCTGTGGGAATTTCTTAGTTTCCTGGGTTTTGATGACCTTGACAGTTACGAGGCGCATTGGTCAGGTATTTTTGTAGAATGTCCTTCTTTTGGGATTTGTCTAAAGTTTTCCACACCATTACTGGAGATGGAAATGTATCCTTCATTGATTTACATTTATTTCTTTATCAAAGATCACCTGATCTCTGTCCTTTTGCCAGTAGTACAAGGCCTTGATCGTGGTAGCTATATGGTAAGCCTTGAAATGAGGTACGAGTACTTCAACTTTGTTCTTCACTCTTGTTTTGGATATTTTAGGTTTTTGCCTTCCAGTGTAAACTTTAGAATCAGTTTGCCTACATACGCTAAACAAGCTGTTGAGAGTGTGATTGGGATTGAATTAAATGTATAGATCAACTTGAAAAAAAAATGATGCCTTATGTATATAATAGGCAAGAATTTTTCTAAAGATGGCTTACATTTATTCTTTTTTTTTTTATTTTTGAGAGTTTTTGCTATAGGGCACGGGCGCTCACCAGAAAGACAGAGAGAGACAGAAAGTGAGAAATCACTCCCTGGGGGGTTGGTCATGCCACAATCCCTTCTCCTCCATTCTCCTCTCAGGACCTTGGGCATGCATACACACGTGCCTGGCATGAGTTTAAGCCACTGAGTCCGGGACTCAAATTGCAGTCGACTACATGGGAGTCCAGCGACATGGCTATTAGGTCAACTGCAGGTCCCAGCTTACATTTATTCTTTATATTTATTTCTATACTTTTTATAAAGCAAAAATTTCAGAACATTTTTTTCCCTAATAGAGAACTTTATATTCCTTTGTAATAGGCAAGAATTTTTTAAAAGTTTTTTTTTTAATTTTTTTTTTTTTTTTGGAGAGGTTTTCACTATAGGGCATGTGCGCTCGCCAGACAGACAGAGAGAGACAGAGAGACAGAAAGCAGGAAATCATCCCCCAGGGGTATGGTCACGCCGCAATCCCTTCTCCTCCATTCTCCTCTAGGGATCTTGGGCATGCACGCACATGTGCCCGGCGTGAGTTTAAGCCACCGGGTCCAGGACGCGAACTGCGGTCGACTACATGGGAGTCCAGCGACATAGCCATTATGCTAACTGCTGGTCCCCCTAAAAGTTGTTTTAAATATGGCAGATATGATGCAAGTAAGAATTCAGATTTGATACATCCAATGGCATGAATGGTTTTATATTGTTTACTAGTTTCTGGGCACTTTATCAAATCTTTTCTTTTAATCTATCTGTTCTTCATAGGAACCTTATGAACTGAATACTAGTTTTATTCTTACTTTATAAATAATGAAACAAAGGCATAGAGAGGTTGAGTAATTTTCCCTTGGTCTGTCAACTATGAATGGCAGAACTGAAGCTTCCACCCTAGTGGACTCTAAACCTTACATGTTAAGCATTGTAGCACGCAGTCTCGCCAGTAGCTAAATGCTTCTTAAGGTACACAGATTCGCAGTCATTATGCAAATACCAGTGGTAGACTCATGTTCTCTCTAAAAGTTTAACATAGCAGATACACTTTTCTGGGCAATTTTATCAGCATTATGTTTTCATCACTTCAGATAATTTATCTAATGTCAAAGATAGTCATATTTTATTAAAACTGCATACAAGATAATGATACATGCACAATGGTTGAATATTTGCTCCCCAAATCCATGGATTGAGCTATGGTTCCTATTGTGACAATATTAAAAGAACACCAAATCTGACTATGGGATAAATAGGCCAATTCTTTGAGTTACTTAACGTGGGGCCTAAGCAATCGAATCCTGTTAACTTTATAAAAAGAGAGACCAGAGAAGAAACACAGAGATGAAGACGTGTGAAAACTCTTGCCTAATGATGCCCTTCCCTGCCTCGGAACTATTTAGGGAGTTTCCACCATCAAGGAGACCTTTCAGAAGATGTCATTCCTCTAAAACCAAATCATGAGATTAATGAATCTCTATTCTTTTAAAACATAAACTCAGATATTTATTTTATTAGCAGCAAAACAGTCTATAAAACACATAATTGAGGCCGTCATGAACTAAGAGAAAATAAGGTGAACTCATGTAAGGTAGTATCCATACTGCCAGTGAATCACACTGAGAGTGGCTCCATGATTCCTGTGTGCTGTGCATCTCTGAGGCTATTTCTGGAAGACATGGGTCATTGTCTGAGATGAGGTTTTAGTTGCAAATACACAAAAGAAAACATGATCAGTTCCACAGTTCACAACCTTCGGAGGATAAAAAACCAAGGTAGTAGTGTCTGAGAAATACATCTACTGTTAGAAGTAGGAATGCAGAAAACAGTTTTCTAGTGGTTCTCTACAGAGAAATATTTGTGTCATATCATGAAAAATGCTCTTGACATTAGAGTGGTCAAAACTAGGAGTGCTATAGGATGAAGTCCATGGCATGACAACTAAACATAATTGAGCGAAAATGGTGATTTCTTATGAGGTGTCAAGGCAAGATATTTCTACGGTTTGGGATTACCCTTTACTATACTATTTTCTTCTAGGTACCATCCAGATGCATAAAGAACCTAAGTTGTATCGACTAAACTTACTGCTTTTATTTAGCATGATCAAATGTAGTAACTGGTGTGTTCATGGGTGTTGGAGGAACATGGGAGGAAGCCAGGATTCAATAAACCAGTTCAAAATCATTTCCAATTCATTGATTTTAAATCTCTTTTCAGATATAACTGAAGTTCTGAGCCCTTTACATATCCTCTCTCAATTTTTTTTTTTTTTTCTCCAGGAGCAAATCTCTTAATCTTCCATTCTTGCAAAGTCTCTCACTTTCTACTCTGTATTACAGTGACTTGTGCTCAGGTTTTACTATTCTAATAGGCTAAGTTCCTTCAGGCAGAGTGAACATCTGAGTTAGCGCTGACCGCACACAGATCTAGCTGAGTATCCACTAAAGAGTTTATATTCAATAGATATGTTTTGAATGAATACATACCAAGTGCTAGTTGGCCACTGCAAAGGTAAGGGATGAGAAAAAGATACTCAATGATTAGTGGGTTTTGCTTATCTGTTAGAAAGCAGGCTTATAGAACATGGCTGAAATTACTGAACCACACCAAAAGGGACCCAGATATCAGTTGTCCCCTCTATCTGTTCATGTTCTTCTTCATTCTTTTTATTATTTTTTAAAAGGTTTTTACCTTAGGGTGTGGGCACTCGCTGGAGAGAGACAGACAGTAAGAGGAAAAGTGTGAAGTCACCCCTGAGAGGGGATGTCCATGCTGCAATCTATTCTCCTTTATTCTCCTACAGGGAACTTGGGTGTGCATGCAGACACGTTCAGTATGATTTCCAAGCCACTGGGTCCAAGACTTGAACCTTGGTCGACTATGAGGAGTCCAGTCAGTGATGTAACCACTGTACAATCCTTTGGTCCCTGTCCTTTCTCATTCTAATAAGAGAAAAGCAAGGCATTGCTCAGTATAAAATCTGCCAGAGATATGCTAGGAAAAGCAGAGGAGTTTGTTGTTTCATACACAATTTAAAACTTGGAGAAGTTGATTTATTGGTCTTTCATTTTTTATTTTTATTTTTTAGATGTGGCATAGGGCATGTGCACTCACCAGAAAGAGAGAGCTAGAGATAGAAAAAGTGAGACATCACTCCCCAGGGAGGATAGCCATGCCACAATACTTTTCCTCCATTCCCCTCTTGGAATTTTCAGCATGTATACACATGAGCCTGGCATGGTTTTTAAGTCACCAGCCATGTGGGATCTCCACTCCACCTGGCTAGCATGGTCTTTTATTTTTTATTCACTCAGGTTCTTCTTGTCTCTTTTAATATTTCCTGCCATAAAGCACCCAGCTCCTACTAACCATAATCTCTTGTTCTAAAACATTTCTTAATTTCTTCAAATCTCTTATTCTTTTATTACATATAAAATTTGCCTTTCCTAACGTATGACAGTGTTCAGCAAAATACCCTCTGGTTAGCATTGTCCAAATGTCTTAATGACGTATTGGGGGATTATATTCATTCAATAATTCAAGAGGACCATTATTAAAATGATTAAATGTAGTTAATAATTAATGTGTTAGCAAAAATTAACATTATCTGATAATATGGTTGTCCTAGACATGGGAGATGGGAAGCTTCTGTAGCATAAACAGAATTAAAACCACTTTTTTTGTTTAGGGAAGGTTAAAATAAATAAGCCCTAGGACAATGCAAGTTACGACCCATCTCAGGAATCTTTTGTTTTGTGGCCTTAACTGGAAATGATTAAGGAGTTTCTGATTCTGTGTAGACAATCATTTTAGGTTATTCAAATACACTTCCATATGCTTGCTAATGACCAATGGGAATAAGTTATCTGGATGTTTCTCAATAAAACATAAGATATAGTCAGGCCCCTAGAGCTATTTTAATTTTGTGCAGGGCAAAATTGGGAAGGCGTTATAGGTGTTGTTTTCAGTGCCTCTTGAGCACTCTGTTTTTCATGCTTTTATCGTAAAATGCCTCTTCCCTTATTCTTTTTTTCTAGAATCTATTTAATGACTCTGAAAGAATCTATTAAATTATTATTAACTTGAATAATGCTTTATTATTTTGATTACTATTCAGAACTAGTGATTTGATCACTATTCAGAATTAATAAACAGACATTATCATTATTTCTATTTTAACTGGAAGTGCTAATATTATTTTTCACATGTATGCTGCCAACAGACAGATAATCTATTCTGGATTCCCAAAGACAAGCTTCTGACAAGGAGCTGTAGATAAGCCTTCGCTATGGCTCAGCATGGCTTTCTTTTCAGCTCTGCCTTCCTTAATTCTACTCCTCTACAGAGATCATTTGAGACTATTAAGATTTGTGTACTTAGTGTTAATGTGGAGGAATACAAAACGATCTCAGTTGGTTTTGATCAGGGAACTGAGAGTGTGGGTGTAGTAGAACTTGCTCTGTGAGGTCATCAGACTCATAGGGAGCCAAAAGAATGAAACAAGAATTGTCAAGGTTAGAAAACTTTTTTTTTTTACTGTTCTATTGGGTCATCAGAAAAGTCATGACCCATATTTGCATTGAAAATAGTTACCTATAGTTACCAGAGGAATCTCTTCAGCCTCACTTTAGCAAATAGTGCAATGATAATAGTTGATGGATATAGATTGGTTAAATGATAGCAGGCTAGCAAAATGGAGGAGAGGCACCACTGCATAAGACCCATAGGGTGCTAAAAACTTTAAACACACAACTAGAGTTACCTACCTAATGCATGAAATAAGTAGCTAAAACCAAAACACAACCAAAAAACCCGTAGGCTTTGTACAGACTAGTGATTATTTTTTGGAATTGCCTATCTTTTCTATAGCCTTTCCCTGTGAGATTTTCATTCAATACTATGACTGTTTTACTTTATAAGTTTAATCTGAAGCAAACACATTTCCATGAAAGGATCTAGAGTTAAACTCTTTTTAACTTTTACAGCAAGGTAAAAGACACATTTCCACAAAACTGTAACAAGTGTTATTAAAGTCATTTCACCAAACTGCCTTATGGATAACTGTAATGAATGTCATCTTTACATATGAAGGACAGACCCTTCTCTATTTTAAGAAAGAAGTATTTGAAAGAAATTTATACTCCAATTATTTCAACATGAACGTCAGCTGCATTTGTCGCATTGCTGAAAAGGTGAATAAAGCTGGCTGCCAAACTACCTTGGTTGTTTTTAGAACTATTTTTTTCATTAGGTCAATTAAAATAAATGGAAGCATCTTTTCCTCCCCACCCCATACTTTCAAATAACAGTCATTTACAAGAAAAGAGCATCTTTCAGAAATGTTATCCTTGATGATATCATCCAAGGCCAGGTCCTTTGAAGTTCCTAACAAGGTCAGTTCATGGGGTTAATCTGTGGTCACTGGAGAAACATTTCTAGGCGAACATGTTGAAGGCAAGATATATGTGACCCTGGCATCAGTTACCAAATGTTGCTCTGTCAGTGTCAGCTGATGTTATTAGGAAGCCGGTCAGAATTTGACTTATCATGTCATACACAGACTGCGTATTTACGCTTAGGCCCCGAGTCATCGTCTAGATGCTTCATTCAGCCCTGCTAACACTCTATGGTTAGCAGCTTGCAGAAACAAGCAGTCATTTCTGCCAACAGGCTTGAACGAAGTAACAACATAGAAAAGAGCTGTGAAAGATACAAGACCAGCAGGTGGCATAATGGTTACACTACTGGGCCCCCACATGGTCAACCATGGTTTGAGTCCAGATCTGAAGGCTTGAAACTCACACTGGGCATGTGTAAGTGTGTGCCCAAAATCCTCAAAGGAGAATGGAGGAGAAGGAATTGCTGTGTGGCTATCCCCCCAGGGGGTGATTTTTTGCTTTCTGTCTTTCTGTCTTTTATCTGTCTCTTTGGAGAGCACATGTGCCCTATCTCAAAAATCTCTTAAAAAAAAAAAAAAAGGAAAAAAGAAAAGAGCCATGGAAGAGCAATCAATCAAAGAATGTCTATTAGTGGAATTAAAACTTGAACGGTACATAGGTTTGCACTGATGGGTTAGGCTGTGAGGAATACTGTGCCTTTCCTGCTCGCCCTGCACTGCCTCTCTGTCTTGTGACAGGAAGACCAGGTGTAAAGACTCATTTCCTTTGTGTTTAGAGCCTACTTCTGCATTGTGGAGGTGACATGTTGGGTGACTTGACTTGGTGTGCAGTCATTGAGCTTACTATTATGGCAAACAAATCCTTGCCAATTAGAATTGGAACATAGGATCCAACAGACGTCTTAGTGTTTCTGCATTGCTAACAGGAATACTTGAGCTTGGGTGATTTTATAAAGAGATAAAGGTTTGTTTACAAAACCCATGATTCTGGTGGCTGCCATCCAAAGGCCTAGACCTGTGGCATGGTCGGCAAAAACATAAAGGAAGCAGGTGAAGGCAGAGAGAGGGAGAGAAAGCCGCTTGCCACCCATGGTTGCATCAGCTGGAGTGATTCTTTAACTGTTATATAAGAATTAATTGCATATTAAAGATATTATGGCTCTGTTTTAAGTTGCTGATGCTTTTCTAGTGTGTTATTTGATTGTGGACTTTATGTTTATAGCTTTTTATTTTGGTATAGAAGATTTTATTTTAATGTAATCAGTCTTTTCCTTTATGACTTCTGGTATTGGTATTATGGTTAAAAAAAGTAAAAGGAGGGAACCAGCAGTTAGCATAATGGCTGTGTCGCTGGACTCCCACGTGGTCGACCGCGGTTCGCGTCTCGGACCCGGTGGCTTACAACTCACGCCGGGCGCATGTGCGTGCGTGCCCAAGATCCCGAGAGGAGAATGGAGGAGAAGGGATTGCGGCGTGACCATCCCCCCTGGGGGGTGATTTCTCGCTTTCTGTCTCTATGTCTCTGTCTGGCGAGCGCACGCACCCTATAGTGAAAAATCTCTCCAAAAAAAAAAAAAAAAAGTAAAAGGAAAGTTCTCTATTAATTTATTATTTATATTGTATTAAGAATATCTCTTGAGAACATATGTTTAAGTTTCCAAAGAATATTTTTAATTAAAATAAAATTTTAGAATGTAAACTATTTGCAGGAAACCCTTTAATCTACTTACTGCTTAAAAAGAATAAAAAATATGTACTTTGAAATCTCTCATTTTGTATCAGTGTCAATATTTTAAAACAATTGCACACCAATCCCATGAACTTATGCATTTGGTTTTCAGTATTTTTTTTCCCACAAGAATAAACTGCACTCAATTAGTTGTTTCCATTGTTGAAAAAAATAATTTTTGAAAGAGGTAATTTAATATTGTATTCAATGGTAAACTTCTGCATCCAGCTTGACTTTCTGGGATAAATAGATTTGCACATTTTTTCTGACAAACAGAAAATCAAGATGATGCTATATAGATTCACCCCAGTACTTACAGTTGCTATAGAACCATGAATCAGACAGGCCCAATGAGCGTTAATGACTTCACATGGCATCCTTGAAACTTCGTTGAACTTTGTTAATGAGAGCTTAGCCACAGTCGATGCCAAACTTCTTGTGTAGAAACAGCAGAATAGATCTTTCCTCAATAGTCTTACTACATGACCAGTCCTAGAGTTCTCTCATGTTGGAAATCCTAATAATGGTTAGGACACAACAGAAATCTTATTTTGAGACAAACCTCAGAAATTCACACCTTGACCTTATGGTATTCAAATAACAACACAGAGAACTTCTTGTTCCAGATGCAGTGGAATTGGAAAGAAGTATAAATAGAGAACTAGGAGAAGCTACTATTGAAATTGCTTCTGTATCCCCTAGAACTTTGCTTTGAAGATCTACTGATGAGTCAACCTGAACTCAAGATCTATGTTTAAGACTATCACAAGAATATGTACAGATCTTGAAGAAAAATTATATGCTCTGAAAGATAAAATTTTACTGACTGGACTTTTCACATAACTTTTTAATTGTTTTCCATTAAATGCATGCCATGTAAAAATTGTTACATATTAAAGACTTATTTTTAATAAAAAATAAGCATGGTCCAGGTGTTGCAAATTAATAGGTACTCAGCATCTAAAATTCCATAATGTTCCTTCTTCCTTATTTTTCATAAGAAAAGGAATTTTTAAAAAAATTGTCTATCCCAATTTATCCTTATCCCAAAAGCACGCATTCTAATGAGGACAAGAATGTACAGAACACTTTGGGGAGTAGGCCAACGAAGGCTGACGTGGTGAAAGGTCATGGGGTGGGGCTGAGCATCCCATCAGTATAAGATCTCCTTGGTCCCTGTGCATTCTGAGTCCTTGGGTCTGGCTGTCTTTGATGGTGGTACGCCAGGCTGTGGTCACTGTATTCAAGCACAACACCAATAAGAGGCACCTGGTGACTTGGTTCCATGGAGCTTTCACTGGAAAGTAAACTGAACACAGAATGGGCAATCTTTTAAATACTGTGCTGAAAAATTATATTTACACTGTAGAGGTAGAGTGTTCAACGGGGTGGGGCTGAAGGGCCCTGAATTAGCTCGATCGATCTGGGCACGTGATGGATATGTTCCCCACTGAAAAGCAAAGCCTCACAGAGTGGAGAGCTTTATCTTCTATTTAAAAACTCTGTGGATGAATCCATCAGGTTATTTGACAGGTAAATTAAGCGGGGTTGCAGCTTCCAAGGAGCCCGACTCATATTCCTACCAGGCAGCAACAAATCACGGCCCTTTCCACCCACAGGGTTTCCCCTTCAGGAGAGAAACTGGCTCGAAAACCAGCTTCAGAATTTATGCTTCTCAGTCGTCCTTACCTTCCCAGCCAAGTACCGGAGAGCCACCCGCAGCTGCTGCTGTATCTCCTGGCTGAGGCTATTCCCAGAACAGGCAGGCTTTTCTTCTTGCACAGCCCAAGTATAGGGCAATTCATTCATTCCCAGTGCTTGGGGAGAGCTGTGGCATGTACAAGGCACAGGTTGGTCACTGATGGACTACGACATCGAAGTAGGTGAATTCCTTTTGGGGACAGAGACACCCAATGTTTTCCACTTACCTTCTTTATAATTAGACAAAAATGGCCCCAGTCAAAGTGAGGTGGAACGCTATAGAGGTCACCTTCCTAAGAAATGAAATGAACAAATTTTATATCAGATACTGATAAAAAAAATTGCAGTGTATCTAGGTGCCTAAGATATAATGATGACTAACGCATTGTGATCTTGCTTGTCCACAGGAATAAAATCCTCTTACCCCATGCACATGTTTTTAAAGTGCCAATACCTAAGCAGATTCCTAATTAAGGGCACTGCAGAGGAATAAATAGGAATGGCAAGTGTTTTTTAGGAGCCTCACCCCAACCTAAACGCCATAGTGTAATTTAAGCCACGTATAGCCTCTATGTGTATTGTTATTATGACTATTTTAAATTGCAGAGGGTGTGTCCACTCACCAGAGACAGAGGGGAGCAAGCATCCCACAGTGGAGTTCAGTTATGCCTCAATCCCTTCTCTTTTATCTCTCCATCCTGCCCTGATTTGAGGCATGCATGCTTATGTGCCTGTTGTGTTGTTCAAATCCCTGGGGGCAGGACCTGGCTCGCGGTTGGCCACATGGAATCACGAAGCCATGAGGAAGCGTCAGCTATTTATTACTAGGCTGATTTCAGAGGGGGGACCGCCACTTAGTATGTGCCATCCGTTCTTTCTTTCCTTCAAATGTATTATCAGTTGTCTGCTGGACACTGTTCTGGGGTCTTGCCCTAGAGGTCTGGCATTCTCCAAAGTCTTCCCACTATAGGCTCAGTCTCTGTTCTTCACATCCTCCTGGAGGGCTCACCCCATTTCATGCTGAAGGTGTAGATGGAGCCTGGGCTATAGCTAGAGACTCTGAAGGGGTTTACCAGACTGGGACTCATTTTCCACTGGACATAGTTTCTACTGTGGGTTCAGATTCTCACCTGAGGAATAGGACTTTGACTTAAGTCCTCTGGGCCCATAACCTGCTCTGAGGAATCCGACCTGCTGATCTGATACGGCTCTTGGTGTTTTGGTAGTGGTTAAACCATGGTGCTGTCTGGCTCTTACCAATCCTTACAGAGTCTTGGTTGCTGTCCTCTCAACCTTGTCCTCCATATCAGGAGTCCACCCTCTTCCAAGATGGCCCACTCACAGTGGGGCTTGGTGGGCAGTCTGCCAAGATTTCCAGTCTTACGCTGAATGTACAGAAACTGAGGGGTCATCCTAGATTCCTCCCAGTCTGTTCCCCCATATGAAATACATTAGAAACTCCTATTTAGTCAGTCCAGCCTCAAAAGAGCCCTGAATTTATGTCTTCTCTTTATCTCCTGACATAGTCCCTCTCTGGGCTTCTATGATGACCTCAGACCATCCAACTACGGTTTCTTGGGCTCCTCTCCAGTCTGTTCTCCACCTACCACCTCAGTAGCCTTTCCAAAACAGAGAACTGAAGACTGTACTCTTACTTGACACCCACCATGCTTAGATCTCTTTAGTAACTTTCTATTTTCCTTAGACTAAGAACAACTATCTTTAACTTTTTTTTCTTTACTAAGGATACATTTTTTTTCTTTTTGTATTTGTTTCTAAAATTTGCTCCCGGATATGTGTGCTTACCTGAGAAAGACAGGTGGATAAAGAGGCAGAGAGAAGGGAAAACTAAGAAAGCTGCTAGGGAGGATGGCCACATCACAATCCCTTCTCCTCCATTCTTCTCTTGGGATTTTGGGCATGCACACACATGTGCCTGGCTTATTTTCCAAGCTGCCAGTCCGAACTCCAACTGTCAGCCATGTAGAATCTGTTCGTCTTAATCACTACACCTCTGGCTGGCCCCAGGCTACCTTTTTGTCATTGCCATTATAGTTATTTTATTTTTTGTAATAAAAACATTTTTTTGAAGAGGTTTTTGCTATAGGGCACGTGCGCTTGCCAGACAGACAGAGAGAGACAAAGAGATAGAAAGCGAGAAACCAGCCCCCAGGGGGGATGGCCACGCCGCAATCCTTTCTCCTCCATTCTCCTCTAGGGATCTTGGGCATGCACGCACATGCACCTGGCGTGAGTTTTAAGCCACTGGGTCCAGGACTCGAACCGCGGTTGATTACGTGGGAGTCCAGTGACATAGCCATTATGCTAATTGCTGGTCCCCAGTAATAAAAACATTTTACAATACTTTAGATTTACATAATAGTTCCAAAGATAATACGGGTGATTCCAAAGCTAGCCCTGTGCCTAGCTTCCCTTATTATTAACATCCTGTGTTACTGTGGTGTGTTCGTAAAAATAAACAAATTAGCATCAGTGCATTTCTCTTAACTGAACTCCATACTCTACTTAATTATTTTTTTTAAAGAGGTTTTTTGCCTTAGCGTGCATGGAAAGAGAGACAGAGACAGTGAGAGTGAAAGTGAGAAATCACCCCTCCACCCCCCCAGGGAGAATGACGGCACTGCAATCCTTTCTCCATTCTCCTCCTGAGATTTTGGGCATGCATGCACACCAGCATGATTTTCAAGCCACCAGGTCTGGGACTCAAACCATGGTCAGCCATGTGGAAGTCCAGCACTTTAACCACTACAGCACCTGCTAACCCCAGTACCAGCCTTTACTCCTGCCACTAATTTTCTCTTCCCATATGCTCTTCCCAGTCTTCTAACCAATGGTTATAGACACTTCCTCATGCAAATCTTCCTGGGCCTTCTGGACTAAGTCAAGTGCCTGTTTTCACTTTTGTGCAGTGCTACACACCTTTCCTTTCTAACTTATCAATTGCAGTTGTACTTACTTTTGTGAAGATAATGGACTGATCTCTTACTAGAATGTACACTACAACAAGAAAGGGGCACTTTTAAAATTTTGCTTTCCATTGTCTCCTCCATGCCAAGAACATAGAATAGGTATTGATAACTACTTTTGGCATGGTTGAACAAATTCGCCTCCTTGACATGATAGTGCCACTCAGAACATGCCATACAATTCTCTGAATAGAGTGCTCCATCTTCCCAGCTGGCATTATTCCCCCAGTCTTTCCCTAAGAATTTACTCATTCTGATGGGGAATTCTAGTTTTTAGGTTTTGTTCACAATAGGCATTGGATACATGGTTGTCAGTGAATGAACAACTACTTCTGTATTCATACGATTGTCTTTGCACCTTGTATTAGTCAGAACTGTCTCAGTGGTAAGTGAAAATTCTTATACAAACTACATTTATCCAAGATGATGTGGAAGGGGGGTAAAATATGTGTTCATATATGTGAATCACATGGGAAATACAGTGGTTAGCTAAACTCCATTTTGACCTTGATCTGGGTACTTTGATGAAGAACCCAGAGTCTGTTGTTTTCACTTCTCTCTACTCCACTTGCCTTTAACTTCCATCTCACTTGACTTCTTCATTGACATGGTGAAAATGACCAGCGCCCTTTATAGATTATAGATTAGTAAGGTTTTTAAGAATCAAAACTCAGAAGATGAAGAGCTCTAATCTCATCAATATTAACAGAATTCCTTTGTGGGAAAGGGATGTTAACATTGATAGAATAAAGGTTTCGATTTGACCTTGCTTGGGTGGCTTCCCTGCCATGAATTTATTTCTACAGTTGGGGAAGTGAGTTCTGCTATCTGGCCAATGAGAACAGCAGTCTTTCTTCTGGAAGGGAAGGCCAGGCATGTGATTCAAGGTTCTCCTGGGTAGAAATGGAATGAGTGAAAAGGCTGATGTGTTCACTGTAGTCCCTGGTTTCCAGAGGCCTTATAGTAAAAGATAGATTTCTAAACCATGTGACCTATGTTTATGAATTTTATGTGTTTTAATAATAGTGATTTTTTTAAAAGAAAACATTAATGAAAGATAATAATGTTATGTACATGCAGCAATAAAGTATTGAGTTTTTCCCTGAGAAGTACCAATAAATATCTTTATAGAAGTAAATAATCCAGACAATACGTATTAATGATTTGTTTGCAAAATACCATTCATGTCAGCTTTTTCTTTTCTCTAAATTAAAATAAACTTTGAATTTAGAAGGCTCTGGCGTTTGGACTCAGTGTCTCATATTTTACTTGGTATATTTTCTGGCAGTAGGAAAAAAATTAAGGTGTCTTTGTTTCTATTATCCCATTGGAATTAACTTATTTAAGAACATTATTTAAAAGGAAGCTTTGAAAGAAAGAATCTAACTAGGTAAGACATGCTTCCTGTTTGCCAGATTGATCACAAATAATGGTTATAATGAACTTAATATTCTCGTTCATTTGGAAATCCCCAACATACTATTTATAGATCCTCATTTGTTCTCTTTATAAAAGTAAGACCTTAAATGTTTGATTGACACCCATGTGACTTGGGAGGGACTTCAAACACGTAGGTTAATTATTTTGAGCATCCGAGTCAGGCAACTGTGAAACAATTTTGAACTTTCTCGTTGTTTATGTCAGGGGCCAGCAAATGTTCCTCTAAAGGACTAGCCAATAAATATTTTAGGCTTTGTGGCTCACATGGTCTCTATCTTTCCTCAGAAGGACAGCAGCAGCAACCATGGACAATAAGTACAATAAATGTGGTTGTGGATATGTTCCAATAAAATGTGTTTACAAAAACATACAGCAGGTGGCTTTAGCCTGTGGACTGTAGTCTGCTGACCCCTGGCTTAGATCCTACAGAAACAGAATTCATGTCTGTTATCTTGCGGTCAAATGTTTTAAAATTGTTTAAAGTGTCCCTGAGAGCACAGTTGAAAGAAGAAGACCGGGAGGATGAAATTTTGTGCTCAAGGGACCCTGGATCAGTATGTTGGCTTTAGTCCCAATTGCTGACTCCCTGGAAACCTCAGTATTCCAAACCATGAAATGGAGCTGGTCCTAACTGTTCTGCTACTCTGAGAGTCATTTAAAGAATCAAATAAAGGAGTTTCCAGGAAAGGAAATTGAAAACATAAGCTATTTACCACTTTATACTGTTATTTTAACTTTATGGCACTGCAGTTGTCTAAATATTTGAGGAAAAGGGAAAGTCACATCTGAGAAACATTAGTAAGTGTACCAGTTAGAGGACCTGTAAGAAACATGTGTATTAAGGGAATTTTTATAGGTTTTATAATGGACCACATAGAAATATATGAACAGGGACCAGCAGTTAGCTTAATGGCTATGTCGCTGGACTCCCATGTAGTTGACCGTGGTTCGAGTCCCAGACCCGGTTGCTTAAATTCACGCCAGGTGTGTGTGCATGCGTGCCCAAGATCCCAAGAGGGAAATGGAGGAGAAGGGATTGCTGGCAAGGCCATGCCCCCTGGGGGGTGATTTCTTGCTTTCTATCTCTCTGTCTCTCTCTGTCTGCCTGGCGAGCCCACGCGCCCTATAGCAAAAAACCTCTCAAAAAAAAAAAAAAATGAACAAAATATGAAGGATCTAGAAGGCAGAGTGCAGTATTCTGGAGTTTTTTCAGCACTTCACTGATTTGATAGGAGTGAAGAATGTCAAGGGGCTGCCATGAAAGCAGCCATGCCCTTCAATCCAGGGATCCAACTAATTTAAGGTTACCCTGGGGAGTATCCTGCCCTCAGACTCCTTCCTGCTCATCCTTTATAGATGCCTCCAACTAGTAGAATCCAGCCGGGAGCTGGTCTACCCAGGTCGTCATGCCAGGGCAGGGGAACAAGGTGAATAGCTATTGAGAGGGGATATGGAAACCCAAGTGGTATGTCTATCTTCTCAGCAAGTCCACAGAAGGCTTATCAATGGCATTCCACGCGCTCCACTTCTCTCCTTTGTCAGCACGATTATTATTGTATTTATTGTACAGCATGATTATTAGATAAGAACAATTTTTCTATACACATTAAGTCCAGCCACAGTGGTACAGTGGAAGTGTGCTGCTCTACATGCTGGAGGCCATGAGGAAAATTGGGGTTGTCTCTTCGGCCAACCTATATGCGCCAGGCACGTGTTTATGATCCTGGCTGGCTGGGAAGGATTATGGGGAGGACTGGGTTGTGAGATCCTGGTGAGGAGCCTTGTAACTAGCTCTCTCTTTCTGTCTCTCTCTCATGAAAGAAAGAAAGAAACTTTAAAGAATTATATACGTTAAAGCAAAGTTTAACTGGTACAAGTTAGAATATTTTGGAAGTAAGTAATAATAGAAAAAAATTAAAAAATTGCCTATAGATAACTTAAATTTTTGGTAAAAAATAAAATTGGATAAAATGTTCCCTGCTACACAGTCTTTCTTTTTTCATTGGGTTGGTGTTCTCTATTACTATGTAGTAATATAACTACACTAGTGAATGAGAAAAATCTGGAAAAACAGTGATGGGCTTTTGTAAATACTTGGACCAAGAATACATACACGAGAAGAAAAATAGTAGCAAAAAAATAACCCTTTAGTTACTAGTAAAATGTTGTATGTCTAAAATTTTACTAGTGTGTGTATTTAGATTCATTTTATCATATTTATCAAATTAACCTAAACTCAAGTGACTGGGGTTTTCAATTAGCTCTTTTTTTGTTTTTATGTTGTTTTTTAATTTTAAAAAAATGAGGCTGGGGACCAGCAGTTGGCATAGTGGCTATATCCCTGGACTCCCAAGTGGTTGACTGCAATTCAAGTCCCGGACCCGGTGGCTTAAACTCATGCTAGGCATGTGTGTGTGCGTGCCCAAGATCCCGAGAGGAAAATGGAGGAGAAGGGATTGCGGTGTAGTCATCCTCCATTGGGGGTAATTTCTCGCTTTGTTTCTCTGTGTCTCTGTTTTTCTGGTGAGTGCGTGTGCCCTATAGCAAAAAACTCTCAATAAAATAAAATAAAATAAAATAAGGCTGAAGAATCTTTTTTAAAAAAAATTTAACTTTGTTTATTTATTTATTTTAATTGGACTAGAGATGGACAGAGTGTGTGTGTGTGTGTGTGAGAGAGAGAGAGAGAGAGAGAGAGAGAGAGAGAGAGAGAGAGAGAGAGAAGAGAAAGCAAACTGCCAGGTCTAGGACTCAAACCATGGATGGCCATGTGGAAGCCCAGTGCTCTTAATCACCATGCCACCTGCTGGCCCCCCTATTAGCTCTTAAAAATACCCTAGTTTTAAACTCTAAAAAGTTATTTTTCATTTTTAAAAAATTATTTATAGTATTTTCCCATGAATAAAAAGAGAAATACAGAGAAAGAGATAGCACCTCAGCTGAGTCATCACACCCCAATCCACCTCCAACTTCAATCAGCCCCGAATCATGGGCATACACATGCCTAGCATTTCCATGGAGGTATTCAGGGAAGTTTCCAAATGTGAATCCAGAACCTTCTCATGTGGGTCAGCCTCCCGTAGTGTCACATTTTACCATTTCACCATTTTCTGACCCCTAAGAGGCTTAAAGAAATATTTTTCTTTCTTAACAATACAGCATGTTTGTGCTCATGAGAGAGAAGGAGAGATGAGAGGGGGAGAGAGAGAGATGAGCACAGCCCAAACATGCCACTGTCCCATCCTCCAGTCCTCCAGCCCAGTGGATCTGGAGCACTTGTTCATGTGCCCAGCATGTTTCATTTCAACTATCCTGAGATTCAGACCGTGGTTACCATGTGGGATCCCACTCTTCCTGGGCAGCATATTGCTTTTCCAAGGAGCCAGCACAAAAAGCTGTTTCTTAATGCCTGATAGAAATGTATTCAGAAATCCTGACAATATCCCTGACAAGGCTCAGCATGAACCCCTACTCACCTTTGTTCATTATGGCCTTAAGTCTATGCTGGAGTCCAGCTCTGGGTAGGAGGAAGAACCTGCACTTTGAAGGTTTCTCTAAATCTGGAGATATTGTGAGACCTGAGGGAAGATGGGAACAAAGACTGTGGGCACTGTGGGGTCCTAATGACACTGAACACAGTTCATTTTGATTGGTTATTCTGTAACCAAAGCAAGAAATAGGGCTTGTATATTTCAATTATAAAGGCAAAAATAAGTGCTTTCTGGTCAACCCTCAACTCCGGAATATTAGTATAACCCTTTAATAAAGACAACTCCTCACACACATCTCATTCTCCTCAATGTATCTGAGTGAACCATAATGCTTTCTTACCAAAAGAACTTCTCTGACCATTTAAAAGAATCTAAGGTTGTATATGCCTAGAAGCATAGGCATGCAGTACAGATTATTCCCTGCAAGTCTTACTTCTAATAAGTCATTCTTCTTAGTTATTTGTTCACTATTTGGGGAAACTGTTTCCCCACTTGACAATGAATTTGTGACTTGCTCTTTATATCTTTTTATTCTTAGCAAGTATATAACACCAAGTGGATGGATGCTCAGTAGATATGCTTTTAAATGAAAGAATCTCTTATCCACAGGTACAGGGACAGTCGACACAGCAGGCTGGTGAACACATTCAAGGTGGATACTCAGAGCAACTGATAGCCTTGCCTCGTTATATGTCCTAACCTTGTCTGGAAAGAAACTGGGCTTTCTATCACTGTATTAACAACGTGTTTTCTTCATTATCATAGACAATGGAGGCTGCTGTGAAACATGGCTTGTGAAAAGAATGCATATGTTGAGTTCTAAAATATGCGGTGCCACAAATCAGGAGGATTGACACACAGACAGAATCTATGTAAATGAATTACTGATCAAAGATAGACTTGTTAGGAAGGCAGACTTTCCATGACACCAGTCTATACATTTCTGAGGTTTTCACTGCATTATTCATTTATAGAGGGTGTTCATGGGTCTTGGCATTTACTTTTAAGAAAAGTGTATAATGAAGAGATAGTCCTTGGCAATATCTTCTCAAACATACTCTTTCCTTAAGGGCAGGATTTTGAACATTTTGGGATAAGACAATTTGACATACATTATTTAAGCAGATGGGCCCCGGAATCAAACTGTTAGAGTTCAAATTCATGTGCTTACTTCACTAAGCCTCAGTTTTTTTCAGAGTAAAATTGGGAAGATAACATGATAATAGCACATAGCTGAGTCTGTGTGTGTGTCTGTGTGTGTGTGTGTGTGTGAGAGAGAGAGAGAGAGGCAGAAAGAGAGAGAGCATGAGCTGAGCTAATTTATGTAAAAATACTTAGCACAGTATTTGGCATATTATTTATTCTAAATTAATAAATTTTATTTAGCTTTAATTCCATCAAGTTTCCTAAAGAGAAATATATTTTTATGGATGTAGTTCCTTTATACTTATGATTTATGTATTTACTTTTTCCTCTCCTACCCTAATTTACACCCAAAGGCAACTCTCTTAGGATAAAGCAGGTCACTATCTCATAAAATTTAATACAATGGAACCAGCAGTTGTCGTAATGGCCATGTCACTGGACTCCCATGTAGTTGAGAACAGTTCGAGTCCCACACCTGGTGGCTTAAACTCACACCAGTCATGTGTGCGTGCGTGTCCAAGATCCCAAGAGGAGAATGGAGGAGAAGGGATTTCGGTGTGGCCATCCCCCCTGGGGGGAATTTCTCGCTTTCTGTCTCTCTGTCTCTCTCTGTTTTTCTGGTGAGTGCATATGCCCTATAGCAAAAAAAGAAAAAAAGAAAAGAAAAAAAAATCCAAACAAACAAAAATCAAACCAAAACCCTCTCCATAAAAAAGAAAATTGAAGACAAAACATATCATGTGGGTGCTGGTGATGGGGTTTAGGTGAGTGATCCATATAAGGAATGATTCCATTTAATAAAATCAGTGATGTTATAGATTAATTGTCATTTTAGGAAGCACAGACTCCATCACCCAGTAAGGATGATATGAGGGGTCATTAAAATGATTGTAGAAAGTGTATATTGGAAAAAACTACAGTGAATTTCATTTTTATTTTTTGCACCAAAATATACTTCTACTTTATTCCACAAACTTATTCTCGCAAACATTTTGCAATACCTTTATAGGTGTTGTCTGCCCATAGCATGGATGGCATGATACTTCTAGCCCCTAACCATCCTTCTACACAAGACTTTACAGTGCCTTTTACGACACAAAGAGATAAGGTCTGTTTCTCCACTCCTTTCTTCTGAGTTAGCCATGCCTCTTGCTTTGAAAAGAAAGAAAGAAAGAAAGAAAGAAAGAAAGAAAGAAAGAAAGAAAGAAAGAAAGAAAGAAGGAAAGAAAGAAAGTTACAGATATGACTCTTGGAGAAAATTGAAAAAGCTCTTATACATTTCTTTCTTTTTGTTTATTTTTCAATCTTCCCATGAGAACATGCTTGGACAGAGTTGAAACACATGAAGCAGAGTGGAGTCATCCTAAATGCTGAGCCAAGGCCTTCCTTGATCAGCTCATTAATGGACAGCTGTCCTCCAGTCATATCAGTGAGCTCAGAAGAGACCAGAAGAATATGCAGCCTTGTCCAGTCCAAGTCATCTACATGAAGACTTGTGAGGCAAATAAATACTCAGTTTCAAGCTGCTAGACACTGGAATTGTGGTTATTTGGCATCATTGTGGAAATATATAACTGATACTGAATGTGAGATGAATATTCTCATGGAACCTTGTGCAGAATCTCTAATGTGTAATGGTCACATACATGCTTGATACTTGACTGGCTCTACTTTAGTTAGGCCCTGCCTATCTCATCAACTCCTTGTTTCACTGCCCCTTTCTGCACCCCAGACACAGCGCTTTGCTGCAAGCTGTCTTTATATTTCTAAATATAGCATATTATTTCATCTTGGACCTTAAAATGTGTCATCTAGAAAGCTCCTTTTACTCCTAGTGAATTACATTTCTGCTTATAGTTTTCATTTTAGGAATCATCTCTAAGAAACCACTTACACTAAGAAAAGGTTGGATGACTCTCCTCTGGGTGTCCTAGCACTCTGTATCTCTGTAGTTTCATTTTCCTGGCTCATATCATATGTTGGGGTCATTGCCTGTTTCCTGGCTTTGCTCACTGGGATCCATGCTCTTGGAGACCAAGAACATGTATTTTGGGAATCATTGCATCTCTAGCACGATGCTGAGCATCTGTCACATAGTGGTTGCTCAACTAAAGGTGTTAAAGACATATATGCAGATACTGAATTCATGGGGTTTGAGAAAGGATGATCTCAGGAGGGCCCCATAACCCAGAACAAAGATAAGTAAAATTGACAAAAATAAGAATGTGAGGCCCATCTGTACTCAAGAATTTCCATACTACCAAGAATGATTTATTAGACCTCTTATATAGATTTCAAGTAAAGAGAAAACACCATCCAGATTGCTAAAGTGAAATTAGAATTCTTGGTTTATAAATAAAATATGAAAAAGATGACCCTAATGGTATCCATAAACTAGGCAGAATATACTGAACTTCAATTTCTTCCCTAAGAAACTTTTTAAACAATGAGATTTAAAAGAATCTGTTCAGCATTTCTTTTATAAAGAGCTGCTTCCAATTTTTAGATATTATTTTAAGAATTGAATGTACAGGTTTAAAGGAACAAAAAATAAAATAAAGACTATAGTCTTTTTGCAGTGGAGATCTATTCCTATGTTACCTGGAGAATTCATGAGCCAGTCACTTGGACATTGATAATCTTATGGTCTCAGGAGTTTAGGCCAGAATCCAATCTTTGTGATGAGCTCACCCAGTGTACTCCACAAAGTGGTGGAACACAGTTGATACCTGTATCTACTCTAACTTCCTTTTCAGCAATTAGACTTCAGCTTTTTCAGGTCTTTCCTTTCCTTCTGTTTTCCAGAGAATTTAGACTATCAAAATTTGAATTTCAACCTACTGGTTGAATTTACTCTTTCTCACTTTATAAATAAAAACAATTTTACCAGAACTTGTGCTAGTCTGAGTTAACCCAAATGGTAATGTGAAAGGTAAAGTCCTCTTCTGGAAACTTACAGTTCATTCAGTGCTTTTTTCACCATATGCACTCTCTCTGACCCCTTTTCTTACACATTCCAACGGGCTGTGCAGAATCTGCGTGGCTGGAATGAATACAAGTAGAAGGGGAAGTTAAATCCGTCTAAACTTTAAAATACGGAGGAGATTTAACATCCTTATATCTTTTGGAACGCTATAGTACATGCATGGTTCATGTAGTCAGCAAACTCAAGGTCGGGCTTTAGTTGGTATTCAACATAAACTGTGTTGTAACACTGACAGGCTATATTTATACAGTGGTGCTGAAAGATTAAAATAAATATATATCAATGTTGATCCTAACAAACGTATGCGCTGCAGCTGATAGAGTTAACATCAGTTTTTGAGTTTGTAATTGTTTACCCATATGTTGCAAATGGCAGTTTCTCCAAAATATAATAATTTGGCACTTCGTTCTGTAGATTTTTTTGGAGGACTAGAAAATAACATATTTAATATTGGTAGGTCTTGGTTTCTAGATTATATTAGTGAGGAGAAAAAACAGGAGCTTGGCTTTCAATCAACTCTCCATCCAGTTTTATAGGAATTCCATCACTACCAGCCTTTCTAGCTATAATTTTTGCTTCTTCATGTGTTAAGGAAATAAATACCTCGTATTCCCTGCTTTCTCAAAAGGGGGCATGGCATGGACTTAGGATCTTTTGATCTTTAAAATAATCTATTACTCCTACCTCAGCTCTGCGTCTACATTTCTCTTATGCCTATTCCCCAGGGACCCCCAATCTCCTGACAGTATGATTCAATCCCACTTCCACTTTCTGCTCACACTTTCAAAGCTAATGAAATGGTTCCTACACCTCTGTTGAAAATAACTGCCCCCATGAGAAAGAATAATCTTTTTCAGAATGATGGTTCATTTGGCTCAACTAGCATGATCCCGTCATCCCTAAAAAGGTTGCCTTGTTATATCGGATTTACATCTGAGCTATTTCAGATGAGTCATTGACAAAGGAGCACATCTGGTAGCTATTCAGGGCAGCTCCATTGGATTCTGTTCCTCATGACACATGCCCTGTGTCTCACAGCTGTGTATGTGTCCTTCATAGCCTCCCTCTGTCCCTGCCTCTGCAGGGAACCTTTCTGAAGAGCTGATAACACAACTTTCAGCTTTATTCTTTTGCATTTGTCTTAAGCTTAATGGGGCATGTTCATTTCAAACAGCTGAGTGTATATCATGCAAATTGTACCACCATTGCCTTTCATTGACATCTAAGAGCTTCTGCATCCCTCTCTGTTCTATACAGATGATTCTTTTTTTCCTAGGTGACATGACTACATTGATGGTTTAACAATGTTACTAGAGAGAATGCTCAACTTAGATATAATTGATATCAATGAGGGATTGGTTCTGAGATTCTCCCACAATATATCCAAATCTGTGGATGCTCAAGTTCTTTATTCTCCAGGCCCTGTGATAGATAAAATTTAGGTACTCTGTGAGACTTTATCATGGGAACTTGCAATTGGATGAGACTCCAAATCTAATCAGAAAAGTATAGAGACCGCCTCTGCTCCCAAGGTCCTTGGTCTCTTCCTGGACACAGAATTGAGATCACTTTTCCTAAACTCCCTTCCTTTTAAGCATGGCCATAGGCATGAGTTCTAGCCAATGGTGTGAGAATAGAATTATTCTGCATCATTTTAAATTCTCTTTTCCTTCTCACTATCTGAAAGAGAAAGGGGAAATGTTGGAACTAGAAATGTTGTGTGTATGCATATAAACACATACAGAAACATACACATATGATATAAGTAGTCAAGGATATATATATATATATATATATATATATATATATGTACGTGTATGTGTGTATGTACATATACATCTCCTTGCTTAGAATCTGCATAGCACTTGAGACTGTAGAACACTTATAAAGATGAGAAAAACTTTGAAACTTGCTACTCCCCTATCCTTTCTTATCATACATGAAGAAAACTAAGCGACTTCTTCATGAGCACCTAACCAGAGATGGGCATATCTGAGATTAAGACTCAGATCTCAATGTTCTAAACCAAAATATAATCACAAAATGCCCAATGGAACTATATGTCTGTGGGATGATGACAGTTTTTTGAGACAATGGGTTCCATAATGATGTGAACTTGGAATACTCTGGGTTATGCAACATCTAATTTCTCTGCTGAAGGTCTTCTGGGAATTTTAATTGAATGTAGTAATGAACCCTATGAGTCTCCAAGAGTACAACAGAGAGTATTCAGACATTTTCAAGTCTTTTGTGACTAGGAATCAGTGTTCCACATGACATACTTCGGTTCCATTGTTCCAGACTAAGCTTTTCTTCTAATTTATATATAATCTTCTGTGCGTTTGAGGGAAGAACATGAGGTTTCTGTTCTCATCACTACCAACAGCAACAAATTGACCTTAGGCTAATTACTAGTTACTTCTTTGGCCTCAAGTTTTCCACTTAGAACATGAAAGGACTAAATGATGGCTTTCCTCTTAAAGTTTGATGATCTGTTATATATGCTGCTAATCTGTTATGTAAGGAAGTGGGCAAGGCCAGGACACCTAAGAGTAAAGTTCTGGGTCTGTTTCTCACAACCTCGGTGTCCCCTGGATCATTGAACTCTGTGGGTTGTGGCATTTTTATCTGAAAAACAATGAAGTTGGATTACAAGGTCTAGTACACAGCACTATGATTGATAAACCACATATTATATGATTTTGCAGAGATTACAACAGCACTGAAAAGTTATTAAAAATAATGTAATATACAAAGTTGATTGAAATAACCTCAGTGAAAAGTGAGACTATAAATGTTGAAATAATGTTATCTGTGGACTAAGAAAGAAAATGATCTTTTATTTTTATTTTTTTTTTTTTTTTCTGAGACCAACAGAAGTAGAGGAGAGTGAGGGAAATTAAAGATGGTTGTGAAAGAGGAATGTTGAGATGCTACTGTTAGGAATATGTTGGAAACTTTTGAAATTAATGTCCTCTTTATTTTCTAAATGGCTACAAATTTCAAAACACAAATATAGAAAGTAATGTAATAAATGTAATACCTTTCTTTAATTGAAAAGACACTTAACATAATTAAAAAAAATCATCCATTCCAGTGAATTGGCTAATGAAAACCAAGTCCTAAGAAATCAACATCTAGCATGTAAGTTAACAAAATACAAATATTGCCTAATGTCATAATTAGCAGTTTACAAAATGGACATGTTCTTGATTATAAAAGTAGTACATGCTTATGTTAAAAACACTAGATAATATAGAAAAGTAGAAGGGAGAAGCTTAAACTCATCTGTATTCCCATGTAAAATCACTGCCTGCTAAAAATTGCACCAATTTTGTTTTTACCACTAAGAATAAAACTATCTTTTTATGCTGTTTCTAGTAGAGATTATCTTTTTAAATTTTGTTAAATTGAAAAGCAAATATTGGTATCAATTTTAGTGAGAATTTAATTGATTACCAACATGGCATAACATCTTTTTGAAAATTTGGGCAGTATTTATGTTTATTCTGAAAAAAGGTTTTTAATGTTATTTTTCACTTAGTATGTTGGTTTTTAATTTACAAAAGTGCTTAATATATTATTATTGACCACGTGAGCAGACATTGCAAATATGTCTCCCAAACTGACCCTTCTCTTTTGATCCTTTATATAGTTTTATAATTTTTTTTGAAATAAAAATGTTTATAGAATTACCCTTTGCTATCATATATAGAAACTATTTCCCATTTCAAAATTATAAAAATATACGTTTATATTTTCTTCAGTTACTTTATAATTTTATTTTACTGTTACATATCTGATCCATTTGGAAAGTTCGCTGTGATAAAGAGTGAGGTAAAGAACAACTTCATTTTCTCCCCCACATAATTAACCGACTGGACCATTAAAACATACTTGTTCTTTTTTCATTACTGAAGATTGACAAATGAATGTAGTAGTTGGTAATCTGACACAAAACCCCATAGCTTTACAGCTTGTAGGAAGCAGGTGTATTGTAGGTCATTGATGTTTGCAAGATGGAGAAATGAACTACGTCAGCCTATGTCTCACAGATCTAACTGCATAGATTGTCCAGAGCCGAAGGTTTCTCATTAATTCAAAATGCCTTTCAAAATAAAGAAACTGGGTCAGATGGTAACACAGTGTTGATGCGATTGGACACACATGAGAATGTTCCTGGGCTCTGATCCCAGGACTTCTCTGAATACACTGTGCACACACGTGTGTGCCCATGATACAGGGTGACTGAGACTGGAGTGGATCAGGGCATGAAGAACATGTTTGGGATGCCTCTCTCACTCACTCCTCTCTCTCCTAGAAAAAAAAATACTTTAAGAAACAATAAGCTACATTTTATTTTGTTGAATTTGTCAGTTTTTTTATAGTTTCAGTTCTGAAAGAAAACCATTTTATTCTCCTAATTTTTTAAAATTTAATTTTACTTATTCATTTATTTACTTTTAATTTGACCAGAGAGAGACACAGAGAGTGAGAGAGGGAAAGTGAGAAAGCAAGCCACCAGGTCTGGGGCTGGAACAGTGGTTGACCATGTGGGAGTATCCAGTGCCTTAACCACCATGCCACTTGCTGGTCCCTATTCTACAAATTTTATACATGTGTATTTTACTTTGTTTTCACCAAGAATTATTCATGATAAAAGGCATGGAAAAGAAACTATCCCTCCCATTTTTAAAAAAAATATTGACCTGGTTATTTTCAGCACCATGCATGTATACTTCCTCCACTGATTTCAGATGTCACCATTCTTGTGACAATAGTGTTCACTTCTGTCTGTTTTACTCTGGTTCTATTTTGTCTACTCCTGGGCCTTTATTTTCCTCTAAAGTTACTATGGATTTATAATATGCTTTAATATCTAATTTTGATAATCATAAGAACATGGTAAAGTTTCTTTTATTATTTTCTTTTTTCCTTAATGGCCATTTTTATATTTAGTCTTCCCGTGAAATTTAGAATCTTTCTGTCAATCTAAGTAGGAACAAGTATATGGGTCCAGCAGATGGCATAGTAGTTAAGGCACCAGACTCCCACATGGCCAAGTGAGGTTCAAGTCCTAGAGCTGGTGGCTTGAAACTCATACCAGGTGGTGCATGCATGCCAAAAATCTCGGGAGGAGAATAAAGGAGAAGTGATTGCAGCATGGCCATCCCCTCGGGGAGTAATTTCTCACTTCTCTCACTGCCTCTGTCCATCTCTCTCTGGTGAGCACATGAACTCTATGGAAAAACAAACAAACAAAACCAAGCATATGGATGAGAGTAACATGTGTTATCTGTTTTATTGTTGTTGTTTGTTTGTTTGTTTTTGTTTTTAGAGGTTTATTGTCTCAGGATGCATATGCTCTCCAGAGAGAGGGACAGAGTCAGTGAGAGGGAAAGTGAGAAATCACCACCCAGAAGGGATGGCCACAGCACAATCCTTTCTCCACCATTTTCCTCCTGGGATCTTGGGCATGCACACACATATTTCCAGTGTGATTTTCAAGTCACCAGGTCTAGAACTCGAACAACAGTTGGCTATGTGGGAGTTTGGTGACATAACCATTATGCCATCCGCTGGCCCCAATATGTGTTATCCAAACATAGAGATTTCAGTGTCCTATAGCTTATTCCAAGAAAGGGAAAGGAAAGTTCTTACAAAGATACATAAACTCAGGGCCAGCAGGTGGTGTGGTGGATAAGGGCACTGGATTCCCACATGGCCAACCATGGTTCAAGTCCTGGACCTGGTGGCTTGCTTTCTCACTTTCCCTTTCTCTCTCTCTTCAAATAAAGAAAAAAAAAAATAACTATAACAAATGGAAATAAATAAATAAATAATTCTTTAAAAAATAGATACATAAACTCTTTCTATCTATATCTTTAACTATCTATCTATCTATTTATCTATCTTTATTTTATACATTAAATAGCTATACATCATTTAGATTGTGAAGAGACTTTACCCAGCATGACATACACTTTGCTTTTAGATTAATAACTAGTCTGAAGAAGAGTGAAAGACACTCAAAACTTTTTTTTATTTCTGGTGTTTAGAGACTTTTTTCTTTTTTTTCTCTTTTCCTTTTTTTTTTTTCCGTAAGATATGTGTACTCTCCAGAGACAGAGAGAGGAAAGTGAGAGATCACCCTCTGGGGAGAATAGCCACACAATGATCCCTTCTTCTCCATTCTCCCCCTGAGATTTTGGGCATGCTTGTTCATGTGCTTGGTTTGACCTTCAAGCTGCCAAGACTGGGACTTGAACCATAGCTGGCCATGTGGGAACCTTAACTACCACTCTGCTTGCTGTCCCCTAGAAAATTTTTTCCTAAGGGAAGCTATCCTTTAATTTTAGACATCTCCCAAAGTATCACTTCAGTCACTACAAAATTATTAATACATACTTGTATATTAAGGAATGGATAAATATCAATACAATTATTAATAAATGAATCTTTGAAGAGGCACTAAAATTAGTTTCCCTTGAAGTCTATGAAAGTCAGAATCCTATGAGAACAGTACATTAACTCTAACATAACAATAATATTTACTTTCAAATACTCTGGGTCTATATATTGAGGAATAACAGAATATTTCTAGCATGAAGTTAGTAAGTATTATACCTTACAACAGAACAGCAGTTAAGAATTAGTCTTGGAGCCAGCAGATGTCGTAGTGGTTATGTTACTGAACTCCCACATGGCCACGCGTGGTTCAAGTCCTAGACCCAGTGGTTTGAAGCTCATGCTGGGTGTGTGTTCATGCATACCCAAGATCCTGGGGAGAGAAAGGAGGAGAAGAGATTGTGGTATAGCCATCCACCCTGTGTGGTGATTTCTCACTTTCCCTCTCATTGTTTTTTCTTCTCTCTTCTATCTAGCAAATACACTCTCTCTAAGGCAAAAACGTCTACCAAAAAAAAAAAATATTAAGTTTTCTTTAAAATTTTCCCCCTCAGTAGCTCTGTTTTGATGATAACAAATTTAAGTAGGAAACTGAGTGGAGGATTTTTGGTAACTGAAATAGAACACAGGATACCAGATAGCCCCAGTATTAGCATTGTTGTTCTGAAAGAAACACTGGCTAATAATCACTATTATTAAAATTTAATTCCAACTTTTACTTATTTTTCAAAGAATTTTAAAGTGAATTTGAGAATTAATTCTGAACATCACTTTCAAAAATTATTTTTCCTGTTTCTCTCTTTTATAAAGCCCAAAGACTTTTCCAGAAACTCTCACTGTTGATAGCCCTGATTGTCCATCAACATTCTTTTTCATTCCTGTAAGCATAATGCCTGTCTCTCCTTTTCTTACTCTTATATTTTCATTCTTCATTTTCAGTCTTCTCCATGCTCTCAAGTGCACATCATATAATTTTATAGTCCAATCTCACAGAACTCTTCTTTAGAGAATTAAGGTTAGGGACGAGAGAAAGAGATAAAGTTGGATAATACAAGATTCTTTTTTTCAGATGGGATGTCCAGGGAAGAGAAAGTCAAAGCTTGAGAATACTTCCATATTTAAAAATTTTTTCCTGTCAATTTGTACAGATTGATAGAATCTCATCTAGGTCACATTACGTTTTGCAATTAAGAATGGCATCTGTTAAAAGAGAGAGGCATTAGTGGGGCTGGCAGGTGGCTTGGTGGTTAAAGGCGCTGGACTCCCACATGGCCAATCGTGGTTCAAGTCCTAAATCTGGTGGCTTGCTTTCTCACTTTCCCTCTCTCTCTGTGTCTGTCTGATCAAACTGGAAAGTAACAATAATAAATAAAGTTAAAATAAAATAATTATTTTAAAAAAAGAGAGAAGCATTAGTAATATTTCATCTTTTACTTAAGGAGAAAATGGTAGTTTTTTTGAAGCATACCTTAGAAACAAGGTAAATACAGGTAGAAAGAGATGTTAATAGCTATCATATATTAGCTGATTACTATATTTATGGCAGTGGGTTATGTGTTTCATATTCTAAAATAAGAAACCCTTATGTCAGTATTTGTTCTTATCTCCATTTTTCAAGAAAGAAACAAATAACCAGAATTTTAGGCAACTTTCTCCAAAGTATATAATGAACAAGTGGTGAATTATTCTTCCATTGTAGAGTCTCTGACTCCATATTTGTAATTTTTTAATATACAACAAAACATGTAGAAAAATAGCCAAATTATTAAAATGGAAGAGTAACTGCAACTATTGTGAAATATACACAAAAAAAAAAAATTCTGTGGAGAATAACAATATGCATCCTTCCTAGTTACCAAGCAAATATTTAATATTTTAAGTGAAGTGAAGAATAAATTAAATGGCAATTTTCCTTAAGCATTTGTATTGTTTATCTGTTGTACTATATTTCGTGTTGCAGCTGATTTCAAATTTATTTTATCTTTCTACATTTTATGAAGCATTAGAAATTCTCTTAAATTACTCTTGCAATAATGAAGAGGTCATAAATAATTACATGCAATCTTAACAAATCATGTGAGTCAATAATAATTTAGAATATGTTTACTCTTGCTTTATTTCTAATATTTATATTCTCTGGGAACCTTTATAGAAGTTGTATCAGATATCAAGTGGATCAAGAGAAATCTACTTCAGACACTTCCTCAGAATTTCTGAGAAAAGTCTACAGGATGTTAAATTCCCTGTTGGAATAGAGGCTCATGTTATTCATAATCACATATTTAGATATAATTGGGTCAATATGTAAGTGACTTTGAATGTGATCCATTGTGCCCATATTTTCTTTCAAAGGTTCAGCAAAGTCTGTTTTCTCCAGAGACAATCTAGTCAATATCTGTGACTTGCACAAGCCGGAAATGTGACATTTAAGGAGTCAAGTGCCAACAAAGAATGGATTCCCATCTCATTTGCACACTGCACAAAGATTAGCAGTCATACGAGGGATGACACCAGCATGAAAAATCCTTGCTCCCCATTCTAGGCTGGACTTGCTGTTTCATCAGTCCAATACAAATTATTTCTGAGCAATTCTCCCTGCAATTACCTGATCGGTGATCTCAATTGCTTCTCCCTGTTTCAAAGACCTTGATTAAATAATATGCCCTCCTGATTACTTTATCAAGTCTAGCTACCATAGATAATTGACAGTGCTGTGGTAACTAACGGCTTGTTTTTTGGCAAGGTGTTGGGCAAGTGGGAAAGCAGCTGTTTCTTGACAGGGAGAGAAGACAAAGGCCCGTTGATACAGTCCTATGGCTTTTGCAAGTTGATGGACCACTAGCTGACCTTGAAAGTATTTTGGTGTTTGCTAGTGTGTTTCACATTCTTTTGGATTACCAAAGATTGACAGCTATATGGTAAAAGTCGTTGGTAACCTGAAACAGTACCCGTTGGTTTGCAGTTTGTAGGAAACACATTGTTGCAGGTATTTGTTAGATGGAGAAATGAACTGCTTCAGCTTTATCTCATGGGTTGTCCAGAGCCTCAACTCTCAAACTTGACTTTGGCCTTATTTCCTGGTTGAGGTAAAATCAGGTGTAAAGGCTGAAGAACATGCTGACTTTCAATGAATGGCTCTATTCAGCAGGGATAGCTATCTGTATTTCTTGCTCTTAAATTCAGGGAGGCTTTGACTTCTCAAAGATGATTTAAACATATTAATCATCATTTTTCATCTGGCCTTGAAATATATATTATTTAATTTTTGCTTTTTTTCTTCCACTCCAAAACATTATTAAGTCTTGTTTTATGTGCTGCTTCCTTCCCTTGTCTTCATCCCATCAAGTGGTCCTTCAATCTGAATCTTATGGAAGATGGATGGTCAAAATGTTGAGAGAGAAGAATTTAAAAAATGGATATTATTTTAAGCACAACTAAGATGTTTACATTTTATTCACATTTCATCCCCAATTATAATTTTTCCTTTAGATTTTAAAATAAATTTATTTTACATGTATAGAATTATTTTGAAAGCAGTACAGACACTTTCTATATATCTTACATTCAATTTCCTCTATTGCTAATATCCTACAATAGTCTGGTATATTTGTCACAATTGCTTAAACAAAATTGATATATTAATATTTACTAAGGTACATTATGGTACATAGACTTACTGACTTAAGTTTTTTTGTCCAAAGAGTCCACCCAAAATAGCATATTAAACTTAGTTGCCACGACTCCTTGGGTTCTTCTTGGTAGTCAGAGTTTCTCAGATTCTCCTTGTTATTGATGATCCTGACAATTCTGAAGCATACTGATCAGGTGTGTTATAGAATGTGCCTATACATAAAGTGCAATTTTACAGTGGAGAAAGCAAAAAAAATTACTACCTCAACCAGGTGATCAAGGTCAACATTACCAGTGACAAGTCATGTTATAGTATGTACCCTTGACATGATAATGAGAATGACACTTTACTGCTGTTATGTTCCTCCTTAAAACCCACTACCTCAACCTAAAGATGCGAAAAATATTAGACAATATAAATTGAGGGTCCTCTTCTAAAATAGAACCAGCTACTTGGAACTGTAAAGGTAATCAAAAATACTATAAATAAGTAAATAAATAATTGTGGGAATAGAATATAAGTAGCTGAATCCCACATGGCTAACTACAGTCTAAAGCCCAGCCCTGGTGGTTGAGAAATTTGCTGAGTTTATGTATGTGCGTGTGCAAAATCTTGACAAGGTAGAGAAGCAGAAGAGAAAGGATTGCAGCATGACCTCATTCCATTAGGTGGGAATGCTTTCTTCCCCTTCTTCTCTCTTCTCCTCTTAACTCTGACAAGTGCATGTGCCCTCTGGCAAGTAAATATAAATAAGGAATTAAATAAATAAATAAATGAAGAGTAGACAAGTCTCCCAAGCAGAGGAATTTGAAATGATTTATGTAGATATTCTATCCTCATAATAAAACCATGAATATTTATTTCATATTTTGGGTTGGAGTCTAACACCAACACAATTCATTTCTTTTTTTTTAATCTTATTTTATTTCAAGTTCTTTTATACTTTCGGTCACACCATTTAGTTTGCAAAGTGAATATTCCAACTTGTTTACATTTCTCCCCAGTCCAATTGATACTACTGTAAAGTTATCTTGAACAGATAATACCCCATTTCTTTGTCCCATTAATGCTTTCTCTTTCCGTTTTTCTCCTTAATATCCTTCCTCAGACTCTATTCTTTCATCCATGCTCTTCCCACACTATATCCGGTATTCACAACCATTTACTATGTTTTTATATCCTTTAGTCATTCAGTTTCAGTCATAAAATGTGGACACTTGGTATATATTAAGTGTGGACACACAATGTCTCTCCTTCATAGCCTGGCTTACTTCACTCAGCAGCAAATCTTCCATATTCATCCACTTTCTATCAAAAGCCAAGGCCTTCTTGTTTTTTATGGCTGAGTAGTATTCCATAGAGTATATGTGCCACAGTTTTTGAATCCATTCATCTGTTCATGGACATTTGGGTTGGTTCCATGTCTTAGCAATTGTGAATAAGGCCCAGTAAATATCGATGTGCAAGTACTTTTCTGATTAAGAATTCTTTTGTCCTTTGGGAAGATACCAAGGAATGGGATTGTTGGGTCATGTGGAAGTTCTATTTGTAGATTTTTGAGGAATCTCCAAATGTTCTCCACAGTGACTGGACCAATTTACATTCCCACCAGCAGTGTAAGAGAGTTCTCCTTTCACCACGCCCCTGCCAGCACTTATCATTTTTTTTTTTTTTTTAACTTAGTCATTCTGACTGGGGTTAGGTGGCATCTCATTGTTGTTTTGTACAATGAGGGATGTTGAGCATTTTTTCATATGCCTTTTGGCTATTTGTATGTAATCCTTAGAGAGTGGTTTTTTCAACTCATTCTCCCATCTTTTAATAGGGTTGATCATCTATTTTTTTGGAACAGCTGCTTGAGTTACTTGTGTATTCTGGTTATGAGTCCCTTATCTGATACTTAGTTTATAGTTTACAAAAATATTTTTCCCATTCTGAGGGCTGTCGATTCACACTTATTACTGTGTCTTTTGCCATACAAACACTTCTTAGTCTGATGTAATCCCATCTGTCTATTTTGGGGATTATTGACTGTGCTTTGGGGGTCTTATTTAAGAAGTCTTTCCCTACCCCAATGTCTCTCAGAGCTTCCCCAGTGTTCTCCAGAGGCAGTTTTATAGTTTGAGATCTTAGGTTTAGATCTTTGATCCACCTTGAGTTCATTTTTGTCAATGGTGACAGGTAGGGGTTCAGCTTCATCTTTCAGCAGGTGGATATGTAGTTCTTCCAGCACCATTTCCTGAAGAGGTTTTCCTTTTCCCAGTGGATTGACTGGTACCCTTTGTCAAAAATCAGTTGACTGTATGTTTGGGAGTTTATTTCTGGGGACTCTATTCTGTTTTATTGGCCCACCTGTCTGTTTTTGTGCCAGTACCATGCTTTTTTGAGTACCACAGCTTTGTAGTATATTTTTGGATCAGGGAGTGAGATGCCTCCCACTCCACTCTTCTTTTGCAGGATTGCTTTGGCAATATGAGGTCTTTTATGATTCCAGACAAATTTTATGATTTTCTTTTCTAGATCTGTGAAGAATGTGCTTGGCCCTTTGATTGGAATTGCACTAAATATGTAGATTAATTTGGGTAGATTTGCCTTTTTGATTATATCAATTCTTCCAATCCAGGAACATCTTGTGTCATTTTTAATTTCTTGTTTTTTTTTTTTTTTTTTTTTTTTTTTTTTTTTTAATGGTTAAAACAACAGAAATTTATTCTCCCAGATCTCCAGCTATGGCTCCCCACAACTCCAGCGACCTTCATTTCTTATTGAATTGTTTCAATTCAAAGTCTTCTAGTTGGCTCCTGTATCCCTTTGATATACTTCTATTACTACAGGGGTTTTCTGTTTCTTCATTGAGGGGAGTACTGTATCAACCTCAGTGAGGTTTTTTTTCTTTTTCTTTTTTCTTTTTTGTAATTGTGGAAAAATTCACATAAAATAAAATTTACCATTTAAACCATCTTTAAGTGTACAGTTTGTTAGTAGAAATTATATTCTCATTGTTGTGCAACTAATTGCCAGAATTTTTTAATCTCATGAAACTGAAACTCTCTACACATTAAACAACTCCCTGGTGCCTCTATCTTTAGTTCCTGGCAAATACCACAGTAATTTGTATTTCAATGAATTTGAATACTCTAGATAATTCATGTAAGTAGAATAAAAAAATTTCTGTCTCTTTGTGATTGATTTCTTTCACTTAGCATAACATCCTCAAGTTCATCTATGTAGTAGCATTTGTCAGAATTTTCTTTTCATTTTTTTTTTTTAAGTTTTTGCCATGGTCATATGTACTCACTGGAGAGAGACAGAGACAGTGAAAGGAAAAATGAGAAATTGCCCCTGGAGGAATGGCTTTGACACAATTATTTCTTTCTGTTCTCCTCCTAGGATTTAGGACACACATGCACATGCACCCCACATGATTTTTGAGTGTCCAAATCCAGGATTCTGACTACCTTGTGGGAGTCCCACACGTGAACACCACCTGATGGCCTCAAAATTTCCTTATTTTAACACTGAATAATATTCCACTATATATTTATACTTTTTAAAAAATTTATCGATGAATTTTTGAGTGGCTCCTCCCTCTTGGCTTTTGTAAATAATGCTGCTATGAACATGAATATACACATTCCTTTTTAAAATTCTACTTTTAATTCTTTTTGATATGAATTCAGATGTGTAACTAGTGTCTTTGTTCATTTTCCGTTACTGTAAATGGATACTACAGACTGGGTAATTTATTTAAAAAAAAAAGTCTGTTTAGCTCATCGCTCTGAGTCTGGAAATTTCAGTATCAAGGTGCCAGCCTTTGGTGAGTGTCATCTGACTCCCTCATGACATGGTGGGAGACATCACTTTTTTTCCCCCCACCCTAATCATTTATTTATTTATTTTTACATTTTCCTACAAACATTTACTTTACGTATCAGATAATTTTTGCTCAACTTCCATAGTTCTTGACAGTTAATAAATAACTTTTGAAATTTCAAAAAACTGAATTTTAAAGATAATGTTCAAAATATTTGTCATAATTTTGTTTTTGACTCTATAACAGAGACAGTATGGTTTTAAATATTTTTGAGAAAATATTTACATATCAACTACTCAAACTGTTGAAAAGCAAACACCCAGCACACAGTTCACACATAAACCTTCTCAATTCAGCCCTGCAACCACATATTCTGTGATACACCACCTGCTAGCAAAGCTCAGTCTCTTTTTCTTCCTTCAAAGTCTTCCTCAAAATAATCCTTTGGTTGTGGCTGCTCTTTTGCAATCTCTGCTGACTACAATGCTGGACTGGAAAAGTCCAGGTTATTTTATGATATAAACTCTTTCATATAGCATCTCTAATCCTCTCTGCCAGGCAGAACTCTTTATGGTCCAGGCCGTCTTTCTGAGAGCTTCTGTTGGCTTACTTCAGATCTATCTTCATTCCATAGTTTTCTGGTTTAATCTTCAGATATGACATTCCAGTCAAAGCCCTGTCCAATAACAAGTATTTCCAATTTCTGATTTAAGGCAACAGGTATTACTAAATTTATGCAAATAAACATTCTGCCACCAAGTAAGAATATTTGAAAATATTTTCCAATTTCAGAGAGATCAGGAAGGGAGAAAAGTTTATGTTTCCATTTAAAGAAACAAAAGAAAAAACATTGTAACAAATTGTTAAATCTATCAACAGCTCAAAAGAAAGCAAAAATCCTTAAATTGAGAAAACAAAGCATAGCAAAATAAAAGACAGTAATGTTTTACACAAAAGTCATAAAATTATATTTCACCAGTTTATTCTAATGTAATTAATCTTTCTTCTGTTGAATTTGCAGTGTTACTGTGATCCAATCTTTCCATTTAAATCCTGGATTTTAACATTCAACATTACTATTGATACTTCTTGTTTCTAGCATTAAGTTGGTCAATTTCTTGGAGAGGGTTTTGCTATAGGGCGCATGTGCTCACCAGAAAGACAGAGAGAGACAGAGAGACAGAAAGAGAGAAATCACCCCCCACCCCAGGAGGGATGGCCACGCCGCAATCCCTTCTCCTCCATTCTTCTTTCAGGATCTTGGGCACACACGCAAACACGCCCAGTGTGAGTTTAAGCTACTGGGTCCGGGACGTGAACCACGGTCGGCTACATGGGAGTCCAGTGACATAGCCATTACACTAACTGCTGGTCCCTCACATGGTCAATCTTTGAAAAGGTTCCATGCCAGGGTGAGAAAAATGTATATTTTGTGGTCTTAGGGTGGAAAGTTCTATAGATATCTATCAAGCCCATTCGATTTATGGTATCATTTAGGTCCTGTATCTGTTTATTTTTTGTCTAGAATATTTGTCTAAAGGAGATAATGGGGTGTTGAGATCCCCAACAATTATAGTGTTGCTCCCTATGTCTCCTTTTAATTTCAGTAGTCTTTCCTTCATATATTTAGGTACTCCTGCATTGGGTGCACAGATATTAATAAGCATTACGTCTTCTTGCTGAATTACCCCATTTACTATTATATAGTGCCCTTCTTTGTCTCTTCGTACAGTCTTTGTTTTGAAGCCCATTTTGTCTGAAATCGATATCACAACTCCAGCCCTTTTTTGATTTCCATTTGCATGAATATCTTTTTCCCAGCCTTTCACTTTTAGTCTATGTATGTCTTTATCCACAAGGTGCATTTCTTGTAAGCAACAAATAGAGAGTTTCTGGTTTTTAAATTTTTTTATCCATTTGGCCAGTCTGTGTTTCTTATATTAGAGAATTTAACCCATTAACATTCAATGTTAATCGATATTTCCAGACCTGTTTTGATCATTAAGTGACCCATTTTCTTGTTTGTTTTTTGTTCTCTTATTCCCTTCAAAACCTCTTGAAGAGCTGATCTGGAGTTGGTAAATTCTTTCAGATTTTGTTTATCTGAGAATTTTTTTTTTTATTTTTTTTTCCCCATATGAAAGAAAATGTTGCCAGGTATGGTATTCTTGGTTGAAACTGTTTTTCATTCAACATTTTGATTATATTTCCCTATTCTTTCCCTGCCCACATTGTTTGTGATAAGAGGTCCGATCTTAGCCTGATAGGGTGACATTTGTAAGTAACTTGTTGTTTCCCTCTTACCAATTTTAGTATCTTGTTTTTGTCTGTTGTTTTTGCCAATGGTGTGCCTTGGAGAGGATCTTCTTGGGTTGATTCTACTTGGAGTCCTATGTATTTCTTAGGTCTGAATATTTGAATGCCTTTCTAGTGTGGAAAGTTTTCTTCCAGGATTTCATGGAATAAATGATCAATGCCCTTATTATTTTTCTCCTCTGGGATATCAATTATCTGGATGTTGGGGCCCTTGATGGTATCCAGTATTCCTCTTATATTATCCTCATTTTTCTTTGTTGTTTTCTCAATCTTCATGATACTTTATTCTAGGTCAGATGTTTTGCCTTCGAGATTCGAGAGATTTGAGATTCGATCTTCAGTGTGATCTAATGTACTTTAAATACTTTTGGGGGAGGTTTTGATTTCCTGTATCACATTCTTCATCCCTAGAAGTTCTATCTGATTTTTTTTAAGGTGTCTATTTCTTCTTTCAAATCATGAAAGGACTTCCTCATCTCCTGGAGCTCATTGCAAGTGTTCTTTTCTCTTGTATCTCAGTTAGTTTGGCCACTACAAATATTCTGAATTGCTTATTCAGCATGTCCACGACATCCATTGTGTTGTCTGTGGGTGATGTGGGATTGACGCTTTCTCTTGGGGAGAGATATTTTGTTGGTTGCTCATATTTCTTGAGCATCTGTGATTGTTACTAGTCATCTGGTGATTTATATGTTTCTTTCTAACTTATTTACGGTACCTGTGAGTATTCAAAGGTATGCTGGAGTAGAAAATTGGCCATCTCTCTTCTTGTCTGCCTCTGTGTTGCTCACGAGTACCCTGCACTATTGTCATTGGTCTTGGTTGACCCAAAGTCCTCCATGTTTCTAGAGTAGTGAGCCTCCAACTGAGCTAATGTACTTCACTTTAGGAACAAAGAAAAGTTCTCTTGGCCTGGGTTATGCACTGTACACTATTCAAAACACCGAAGTTCTGTGAATCCTAAGGCAATTGGGGGGTGGAATGATGAGCGATGGGTCCTGGACATTAGGGCCTGCAACCACAGGTAGCCTAGTTTCTGGTAATGCTTCTCGCTTGAACCAGTCTCTGGATAGGCTGGGGAGGGATGCAAGCTCATCTTAAAGATCCAAGAAACAAACTTGAAATCCAGAGGCAAGTACTGGTGGGGATGAGTGATGAGTCGCCAGGGTCTTTTGTATTTCTTGGGTCTGAATTTGAATGCCTCTTTAGATTTGAAAAATTTTCTTCCAAGATTTCATGAAATAGGTTATTAATGCCTTTATTAGTTTCTTCACCTTCTAGGATACTAATTATATGGATGATTGGGCATTTAATGGTATCTAATACTTCTCATATATTTTAATTTTTTCTGGTTATTGTCTCAGGGTTTTTTTTTTGTTGTTGTTGTTGTTGTTGTTCTTTTTTCCAGGTCAGAAGTTTTGCCTTTAACATCTGAGATTTGATCTTCTGCATGGATTAATCTGCTTTTGATACTTTTGAGGAGGGTTTTGATTTCCTGTATTGCAGCCTTCATTTCTAACAGCTCCATTTGATTTTTTTTTTATAGAATGTATTTTCTCTTTCAGATTGTACAAGAACTTCCTCACTTTCTGGAACTCATTGTCCCTTTTCTGTTGCATCTTCTGGAGTTCATTGTCTCTCAGCTCTTGTATCTTGTTTAGTTTTGTCACTATGAATATTCTGAATTCTCTACCAGACATTTCCACAACTTCCACTGTACTGTCTGGATAATGAGGGATTGTTCTTTTCACTTAGGGAGGAAATACTTTCTTGGTTTCTCATATTTCTTGTACCTATACAGTAGTTTCTGATCATTATGTGACAAAATCACTCCTCTACTGTGTTTTGTAATGTGGTATCCAAAGAAAGAGATTATGAGTTCAGATTTATAAAACAAAATTTCTTCCTTAAAGCAGGAGGTTCAATAAGTGTTGAGGATTTCAATGACCCTAAAAGTATTCAGATGCTTGTCTTCTGTGAACGTAGGCCTGTCTAGACACAGTGTGTGGAGACTGAAGAGCAGAGTAGAAAAATAAAGTTTAAAAAAAAAAGGAAAAGGAAAAGAAAAGAAAAAGAGAGGAAAAAAAAAAAAACTAGACAAAAACAACCCCCCCCCCAAAAAATTTTTTTGAAAGGTAAAAACTGAAAATCACATGGCATGATAGCTGCAGAGTGCTTATCCCAGGACTCACCTCCGATTCAAAATAGCTTCTGAAATTAGCAGGAGAAAAAAAAAGGCTGAGGTCAGAAGAAGTGATTTAAATTTTTTTTTAATTAAAAAGAAATACAAATTTAAAAAGAGAGAGAGAGATGGAGACCGAGAGAGGACAGAGGTCGGCCTACCATGTCTGAGCATTTCATCGAGATGAGGTTTAGAGCATAACTTTAATCACCTTGGTCCCTGAATGCTCCAGGACACACCTCAGATTTAAAATGGCTTCTTGTCTGAGTGTTTCAGGGGTCTATGGAGGCCTCACATGTTGAGATAGAGAAAGTGTATGTCAACTCATGTCCTTCCTCTTTTTATAAAGCCACCAGTTCTGTCAAGGGAAATCATTCTGATAACCTTGTCTAATTTAATTACCTCTGAAAACTGGGGGTTAAGTTTCCAATACATGAAATTTGAGAGAAACATTCAAACCATTATGTATGGTAATTCCATTTTTAATTTTTTGAGTAACAGCCATACTGTCTTCCATAGAGGCTACATCATTATCATTCCCACCAACAGCACACAGAGATTCCAGTTTTTCCTCATCCTAATCAATACTTGCTATTTTCTGTTTTTTATAATGTTTCAATTCACCTTGATTTTCTATTTTCCACAAATTATTTTTATTGTAAATTAAAAATTATTGTAATTTGTTATTTACGTATAGTTATTAAATACCTTTGTAGAGCACAGAATGGTCTTTAAAAGCACACATGTACTGTATAGTAAACAAACCTAGGATATAAGCGTATTTGCCATCTTCAATTTTTAACATTACATTATCTTGTAAATACTCAAATCCACTCCTCTGGTTATTCTGGAAGTATGTAAAAAATTGTGCATTAGATTCTTTAGTGTGAAGAAAGATTCTAAAGAAAAACACATTCATTGAAAATCAGGCAACAAAAAAAATCTCATAAATTAATGAATATAGATTTTTTAAAAAAATACAGATAATCTTAATATACATAGCAAATGAAATAAGAATCTATAATTTCCATATAGACAATTGTGGGAGATAAGATTTTATATTCTGAGAAAATTTGTGGTGTTGTTGGTCTAGTTACAGATAGGTAAAATTGAACATAACAAGAGTTCACTAGGAAGAAAAAGATAACTTACTTATTCATTGTGAGTTCTTGTAAGACCATAATACTGTACTGTGTATGCAGAAATCAAAAAAGCTAACAAAACAAAATTAGAAAGAAAAATTTAAAAGTGAAGACATAGTGAAGTCAGTGATTTGGTAATTTATAAGTTCTACAATGTTTTTGATTTTAGTGTTCTTTAAATTCATTCTAAAGAAAGACTCAGATACTTGTAACACTTCAGACTTTTCCTCTGTTATCTAATTTTATACAACAAGTTAGGGTAATAGTAAATATATAAGTTGAAATCTATGAAGACAATGGCTTATCGAATAATTAGTGAATTTTTACTTAAACCTGCTTGTGTGTAAAATAATTGAATATGCATTTTCAGCTTTTTAGTTGGGAAATTCAATCCTGACATGACATTCAATGTTATTATCAATGTTAAACATTTTTTTAACAGTTGTTTTATGTTTTGTTACTTTTATTTATATCCCTTTAATTTTCCTGGTATAATATTCCCTTAGGTATTTTCTTTTTTTGAAGAAGTTTTTGCTATAGGATGTATGAGCTCACTGGAAAAACAGAGAGACAGAGAGACAGAAAGCAAGAAATCACCCTCCAGGGGGGTGGCCATGCCACAATCTCCTCTTCTAATCTCCTCTTGGGATCTTGGGCACACACACACACACACACATGGCTGGTGTGAGTTTAAGCCACTGGGTCTGGGACTTGAACCACAATTGACTACATGGGAGTCCAGTGACGTAACCATTATGCCATCTGCTGGTCCTGCTTTAGGTATTTTCTGAAAAGCTGGTTTAGTTTTGACAAATTCTTTCAGTTTTTGTTTATCTGGTAATTATTTTATTTTTCTTTCTCCTTCGAATGATAATCTTGTTGGGTATAATACTCTTGGCAGAAACTGCATTTATTTCAGAGTTTTAAATATATCTTTCTGTTCTTTCCTTGACATCATTGTTTTAGTTGAGAAATCCAATGTTGATCTAATGGAGTAAGTGACTTGGCATTTCTCTTTGGCCATTTTTAGAATATTGTCTTTGTCTTTGCTTTTTTCCAATTAAGTTATAGTATGTCTGAAGGCTTCTCTAAATTTGAAAATCTTCAGCCAATGTATCAAGAGATTTTTCTATGCCTTCATTTGTCTCTTCACCTTCTGTAATACCTCTTATTGTCAATATTTGGCCATTTAATGCTGTCTAGGATTTCTAGTATGTTGTCCTGATTTTTTTTTTTTTTTTTGAGAAAGAATTTTTTTTGTTTTTGTTTTTGAGAGGTTTTTGCTATAGGGCGCATGCACTCACCAGACAGACAGAGAGAGACAGAGGACAGAGAGACAGAAAGCGAGAAATCACCTCCCAGGAGGGATGGCCATGCCACAATCCCTCCTCCTCCATTCTCCTCTCTGGATCTTGGGCATGCACGCACACACGCTCGGCATGAGTTTTAAGCCACCGGGTCTGGGACTTGAACCGTGGTCAACCACATGGGAGTCCAGTGACATAGCCGTTACACTAACTGCTGGTCCAAGAGAAAGAGTTTTGTTGTTGTTTGTTTGTTTGTTTTGCTATATGGCATGTGTGCTCACCAGAGAGACAGAGGGAGACAGAGAAACAGAAAGTGAGAAAGGGGGAAGAATTGGGGGGGGGGGGGCTCTGCCTTCATTTTTAGTCATCTCGTTGGTAATATATTCAATTATTTCTACTTTTATGGAATATGTTTCTGTAGCTGTATGCTCATGCCCTTCCCTACCGTGTGTATTAGCTCTGTGCCAGTTTCCCTCCTCTACTGTGAATGAGAGTGTGGAATTACAGTAGGAATTTTGACTTCAGGATTTCAGGGGTGTAGTTCCTCTTCTTTTACTTCTAAGGGGGTTGTGAGAGACAATTTTTCCAGTCTCCTGTCTTCAGGTGTTTGGTTCCTGTATTCAAATCTTTCTGCTCCCAAGGTGGCTGGAGGTTGAGCTAGAAAAGTAGAATGAAAGCATGCCATGTGAATCAGAGAAGCCCTTCCTCCTCCATAGCAGGCTGGGTGGGGGTCCCCAATGCTTCTTCTATCTCCTCTATCTCAGTGATTTCAGGAACCTGGTAATGATTCTTGAAGGCCAGAACAAGGCTAGAGCAGTCCTTCCTCCCCCACAGCCAGCTGGGTAGACATCTCTGATTAGCTCAAGTTGAGTGGCTTGGGTCTCCCTGTTGTTTTCTATTTCTTCTATTTGCTTTATTGTAATTTCTGACTTATGTATGATAGTTGTATATCTTTGTGTGGTTGCAGTACAGTTTTTCAAAGTATGTATATAATATTTAATAATCAAATCAAGGAAATAAATATGTTTACCATCTCCAATAGTTATTGTTACTTTGTGTTGTATGTATTTGAAATCCATTCTACTGAATATTTAGAAGTACACATTAAATTGCCACCCCTGTTCTTTACTGTGCCATATATTTTCTATTTTTGTTTTTTTTTGTTGTTTGCTGTTTTGTTTTGTTTTGAGAGAGGCTTTTGCCTTAGGGTGCATACACTTGCTGAAGAGAGAGAGAAAGAGAGAGAGAGAAAGAGAGAGAGAGAGAGGGAGAGAAACAGTGAAAAGGAAATTGAGAAATCACCCTCCTAAGGGGGATGGGCATGCCACAATCCCTTTTCCTCCATTCTCCTTCAGGGATCTTGGGCATGCACACAAACGTGCCTGTCATAAGTTTCAAGCTACCGGTCCAGGACTTGAACCTTGGTCAGCCATGTGGAAGACCAGTGATATAATTGATACACCATCTGCTGGTCCCTATTTGCTTATTTTTGATAGTGGTCATCCTGGCTGGTAAGTGATACCTTATCATGGTTCTAATTTGCATTTTCCTAATAACTTACAATATTGAACATCGCTTATATCTTTGTTGGATATTTGCGTACCTTTGGCAAAATGTCTCTTCAAGTCCTTTGCCTTTTTTTAATCAATTCATTTTATTGTCATTGTAGGAGCTTTCTATAAATTCCAAGTATTAGTCATTTATCAGGTATATGATTTGCAAATACACTGCTTTGAAAATTGCAGCTTTGAAGTAAAATTTGAAATCAGGAAGTATGACACCTCCAAATCCATATGAATTTTAAGATAGATTTTTCTACTTATATATAAATATCATTGATATTTTGATAAATACCAAATTAAATCTGTATATTACCTTGAATAGTATTCAGATATTAATAATCCTAAATTTTCAAATCATGACTACTGAATATCTTTACATTATTTGTATCTTATTTAATTTCTTCAGCAATATTTTTAGTTTTCAGTGTCCAAGTCTTTTCCCTTCTTGATTAGGTTGACTTTACATTACATGAGATAATTAGACTTTACTTAATTATTAGGAGTATAGCTTGAGTTTAGAAAAATCTGGTTTTGACTGAAGCTCCAAGATTTGCTAACTGTGAAAATTTGGTGATTTACTTACTATCACTAAACCTCAACATTCTTAAAACTATAAAATACTACTATTTTCTAAAGTTCTCATGTACATGAATCAGGGAATGCATGTGAAATGCTCATCATAATACCATATCTATAGAAATCTGGATTCATCTTATGAATCACTATCAGGTTTGTTACATGATCAATAGTCAGGTAACATCCTGGATATAGTGCATACTACTATAGTTCTTCAGATTCACTATTATTGAATGCAAGGAAAGAAATACCAATCTGAGCTGAAAATACAGCCGAAGTAATGACTTTCATGTGAAGGTGGTAGGAAGGATTTGTACCAGAAGGAATAGCCTGATAGTGTATCCTTTTATTTGAAAATTGGTTGTGAAAGATCAATCTATGGCAAAGGGGCTTGGCAATGATAGTGTATGCGCATCAGAGGACAGAATGATATGTGTGGTGTAGAATTTGTAATCTATGATGATTAGAAATGCAGATACCAAATTTCACATACTGGCTCCATTCCAACTCTCCTGAATGTGTGCCTGAATCCAAATAGCATCGTTAAAGAGAAAAGAACAGCAAAACTGTGAAATGTGCAGCTAATGAACTCCCTAAGTACAGGGACACAAAAATTAGCTCTATATGAAATAGATAAATGTGTGCTAAATGAAATTGCATCTTTCAATGCTCTGAAAGCCTCTTGTCCAGAAGTCCTCCTACACAAATATGCTTGGGATTTTCTTAGCAAATGTGTATCACTTTAGATGAAAATAGTTCAAATGGAAACAAGTGGGTAAAAAAGAGAAGTGAACAGATGGTATGTAAGTATAATGATGATCCAATTGCACCATATTATAAATGAGCTATCACAAAGTCTCAGGGGAGCTTCTGGCCAAATACTTGAACATAATGAAGAAAAGTCCTACTCTTATTCCTACCCCCTTATTTCTTTCACATTTTAAGAAAATTGCAAACAAATGAAGCAACTTACCAGAAAGTGTAACACAGAACACCTACTCGCACACATACATCCTTATCATCCTCCATTGGAAGTTGAAAAACACCACATGGCATTTGGTCTAAAGTGATGTCTAAATTCTATCCCTGTGGAACTTATAGGTTAAAGAGTGGGTCATTGAAAGGGTCTTCAGAACAGTAATAGACTGTAGCAGCTACCTTTTTCTCATCTTTTAGGGAAGCTGAGCATTTAGTTTCTCCACTGCAGAATGGTTTTCTGGTATCTTTTTAACTTTCCTCAAATTGATGATGGGAATTGCTTCAAACCACTTTGTTATCTTTCTCAGATGTTCTTGCTGAAACTGAAATAGATGTGTCATCTGCAATCATTTAACAGTTTTTAAAAGCACTTCTGTTAGAACCTCACAACATAATTTTGCATTCAGTTCAAACTTTTTCCACTAGGTTAAGCCGGTAGCAGAGATATTTGCAAGGGATCAAAAATTATTTTATTAGCTTGAATATCAAATTAATTTCAATTCTATTCAGCAGATGTTTCCAGTACACCTACTGTCAGCTTAGAACTGAGTTAGGCAGTGGTTTTCCACATTCTTAGCATTGAAATGCACAGAGAAATCTGTTGAGCTTGAATGGCTCACATTAGTGAAATGTTAAAAGGATACATTAGTGGCTATTCACAGCTGAATTTTTAATTATAAGAATTGCTAAAATTCAAATGCCTATGTGTTAAATGATGAATTTTGAGGATTACTGTGGAAGCATGTCTTTACCTCAGCACTACAGACCTTATGGTTCAGATAATTCTTTTAGGATGGGGAGGATACCCTCCCTGTGCTTTGAAGGATGTTTATTCTCATCCTTGCCCTGCACCCACTAGATACCAGTAGCACTCCTTCACACCGAGTTGTGACAACGAAAAATGTCTTCAGACTTTTATAGATGTCTTTCAAAAGGCAAAATCATCCCTGATCAAGAAGCTGAGATCTAGTCTTTGTCCTTAAAGAGTTTTTTGTTCAGTGAGAAAGAAATAGTTAAACTATGAACAGGCAGTTAAAAGATAAACTGTGCAAAACAGGATGACCACTGACTAACATCATGAATGGCTGTTAGCAACTAGAAAAAGCATGCCTCTGATCAAACTTTTAATTTGTTGTACAATGCTCCACTTTTTTCATTATTATCTGCTTGTGGTAATATTTTTCAGCAATTCTGAACTGAGACTCCAAATAAAGTAAATTGGAAGTGTTGCTTACGCTACTGGTTCTATGGTTGGAAATTATAATGTCAAATACCTAATAGCAAAGAAAGGGATATTTCATGAGTGCTAGTATTTGGTTTCAGAAAATCGTGGAAAATCATTGATATCACCGACATTTCATCAATGTCATTATGTACCATTCACCCATTAAACATTTGTGGAGGATGTACTGTGGAGGATATTGTTCTTTACATCCTCCTTGTAATTTGGGGAAAAAAATCTATGTTACTTGTTAAAGATAGAACTACGAAACACTCAGTTCCTTGACTTCTGAAAGAAGTTTGAGTCTCTGTTGAAAAAGAAACTTGTAGGAGTAACTCTTCATCTCTTTGGCCATGACTGAATGAGAATATAACACCTGGACCTATGCTAGACATCATAAAGTGATGAAATGGAGGATAACAAAAACACTCTAAGTCAGAAGTGAGAAATAACCTAAGGGATGGGATGATATAACCATGTGGTCGAATTCTTCAATACTGTGTCTGCCAACTTTCATACGTTTAATTTGAAAATATTGTAAATGACTTTATGTTAAAATTCTCCAGATTTTCTGTTAATTACAGCTACAAAATTTTCCCAGATAGTATGTTTTACTATGCTAAAAATCGTGTGGAATTAAAAACCAACCAAACAGAATGACAAATTCTCTTTTATGGGATGCATTTTGAAGTATTAGACATTCAATTTTTATAACTAATATCATGTCTTTGGGGGCCAGTGGGTGGTGTAGCGATTAAGGCACTGGCCTCCCACATGGCTGACCATGGTTTAAGTCCCGGACCCAGTGGCTTGAAATTCATGCTGGGTGCATGCATGTGCATGCCCTGAATCCTAGGAAGAGAATGGAGGAAAAAGGATTACAGTTTGGCCATCTCCCCCGCCCCCAAAGGGGATGATTTATTGTTTTTTCTCTCTCCTTCTCTGTCTCTCTGTCAAGTGCAAACATCCTATAGCAAAAAAATTTCCCCTCTCTCTCTCTCAAAAAAAAAAAAAAGGAAACAGCAGGTGGTGTAGTAGTTATTTTGCTGGACTCTCACATGGCTGATAGTGGTTCAAGTCCCAAACCTGGTGGCTTGAAAATCACGTTGGGCACGTATGCATGCATGCCCAAGATGATTCCAGGAGGAGATAGAGGAGAAAGGACTGTGGCATGGCCATCCCCTAGGGGTTGATTTCTTATTTTTGATCTTACTGTGTCTCTCTCTCTCTAGTTAATGCACATGCCAAAGGCAAAAGCTTTTAAAAGTAAATCATGTCCTCAAAAGAATCGTCAGTCTAGAATGAACACATAGAATTTTGTCACCTTGATTTTATCATGTCTATATTGGGTGAAATTGTGACCCCTCCATATTTATGTGTTAAAGTTCTAAACTGTGGAACCTCAAAACGTAACCTTATTTGGAGATGGGGTCTTTACAGAGGTAATCAAGTTAAAATGAGGTTATTAAGATAAACTCTAATCTAATGTGACTGGTGTCCTTACAAAAGGGGAAATTTGGATACACGGATCTTCAAGGAGAGAAAGCTATGTGAAGAGATTTAGGGGGAAAGATGGACATTCATCTATAAATACAAGAGAGATCTAGAGCAGATTGTTCCCTCGCAGGTGTCAGAAAGAAATAACACTGCTCACACCTTGATGTTGGACTTCTACCCTCCACAACAGCAAAACAAGATTTTGGTTTTTAAGCCAAAGTGTTCGTGGTATTTTGTAATGAAAGCTCTAGCAAACTAACATAATGTCCAAAATGATGGTTCATATCTTCTCTAGATCTGCCCTGTGGTAGTCTTTCCCATCCTAGTTAATGGCAACTCTGCCCTTCAAATCTCACTCAGAAAAACCTTCATTGTCTAATGCTCGAGCATGATCCTCACCTACTTCTTTCCCATTCTTTATCTAGTCAGATTTACTAATATCTCATGGCTTAAGATTTTGGTTTAGGTTTTGGTTCAACTTTGAAATTTACTGGAATCTCAGGCTTTCTTGCTGCCTCCACAGCCACTCCTGTAGTCAGAGTCATAGTTGTCGTCCTGTTTGATTTTAGCTCCACAGCTTGATTATGGCAGAAGCCACAGAGTTGATCTCTTTTGACCTCAATGGTCTTTCTATTAGAGTAAGCAGATTGGTCTGGTAAAAATATAACATGCGTCATGTTATGATCCTGCTTACCTATCTCCAATGACTTCTAAAGCAAAACCCAAAGTTACCAAAAAGGCCTTGTGTGCTCTTACTCCTGTTGTCTCTCTTACTTTCTTTTTGTTCTCCCTGATTATATTTTCACTTGGCTAAGGACAGAGTGGTCTGCTGGTTGTTCTTCAGGCCTTCCAGCCTTCTTTGCACTTGCAGTTCTTCTGCTTGGATAGTTATTTCCTTCTGTCCCCTAAGATGTTTGCTTAACTTAATTCTTCAGGTATTTCTTTTGAGAAGACCTAATTTTCCTCATGAAATTCTTTTCTGATAAGCTCTGCTGCTTCCATTGGGGGGCGGGGAATGTTAAATTTAAGGATTTGCCACTGTAAACTCCCATTCAGGGACCTGGATGATGGTTCACCAAAAGATTCTTTAGACAATTGGAAAATAAGTACATTTATTAAACTACTTATGCATCTGGGTAAATCTTCTTGGATGTTTCCCCAATAACCGTTCTGATTTCCCTCCCTCCTACTGGACAAGACTCATGCACCATTACAGAGACTCAAAATACTAGACACTCCTGTTCCCAGCCTCCATTCGGGTGGATATATGAATGTATTCTATAGCATGGATGTATGATCTAATCTTCGTGAGAGGATTGAAAAAGTTTTCTGAGAACTAATGGAAGGGGAAACTTACCCATGCCTTGATTCTTTTGGTCATCACGTAAAGATGAGGTGCTGGTAACTACTTCTGATACTTTACAAACTCATGAGAAAACCTATCCAGCCTTAGAAAAATTCAGCTGTAGCCCTGCTGTCATGGTGTCACACTGTCAGCGAGTCCCTAAATTCACCCTTGGACTTGCCATGGATTATATTTTTCTTTTTCTCATTATTAAGTAAATTAAATTCCCACTGTTTAAGCCATTTGGAGGGGGAGCTATATTCTGTTCTATGAAGCTTAAAAAGCACCCTAAGCTTTCCAGGGAACTTTCTGGTAAAGACTAGATATTGGAATATGGCTAAGACCCATTTATACTCCTTATTCTCTAAATGAATGGCTGCTAGACCTAGTCAGCTACCTGGATGTGGACTCTGGGCCTATTTCACAATGGAAGAAAAAGGGAATAATGATCCAGTTTCTATACTATACAGAAATAGGAAGCTATAGAGTACATCCTATGAGGGCTCCAAACAGCTTCTGTTGAATGACTGAACATGGATAAGCCAGGGGGAACTGACTGGAAAATCTTCATTTGAAGCACTTTACTTGCTCCCACTAGAGCAAGACACCCAGACACTGGCCATACTGGCCAAGAAGGCTAAGTTACTTTTACTCCTTCATGGAAATCAGTTAAGAGTGGAAGAAAGAGGCTATAATACTCTTCAAGAGTGAGCAATGCTTTGGTTTCTTTCTTTGGCTAAACATGAAATAAAGGGGCCAGACAGTGGCACAGTAGTAAAGTAAAACACAATGTCCTAGAAATCTGCACCCCTTGAAGAGGTTTACAGGTGTGTGTCTGTAAGTTTCTGAGTACTATGGACCTGTGCATAGCCATGATCTGAGGCTGGCTCAGGATGGGGGTGGATAGTACTATCAAAACAGTATTTGAGGTCCCTGGAGTGATTCCGTCCTGCACGGCTGTTTCCAGGAGCCGTAGTCATTTACCTCCATCTACCTTCTCGCCCACCTAAGTGCGTGCCACCACCTTATGGAAGATTCGATGGACATGGACATGAGCCCCCTGAGACCCCAGAACTATCTTTTTGGTTGTGAACTAAAGGCCAACAAAGATTAGCACTTTAAAGTGGATAATGATGAAAATGAACACCAGTTATCTTTAAGAATGGTCAGTTTAGGAGCTGGTGCAAAGGATGAATTGAGTTGTTGAGGCAGAGGCAATGAATTATGAAGGCAGTCCAATTAAAGTAACACTGGCAACACTGAAAATGTCTGTACAGCCAACGGTTTCCCTTCGGGGCTTTGAAATAACACCACCTGTGGTCTTAAGGTTGAAGTGTGGTTCAGGGCCTGTGCATATTAGTGGACAGCACTTAGCAGCTGTGGAGGAAGATGCAGGAAGATGCAGAGTCAGAAGAAGAAGAGGAAGAGGACGTGAAACTCTTAAGTATATCTGGAAAGCGATCTGCCCCTGGAGGTGGGAGCAAGTTTCCACAGAAAAAAGTAAAACTTCCTGTTGACGAAGATGATGATGATGAAGATGATGATGATGATGATTTTGAAGAAGAGGAAACAGAAGACAAAGCTCCAGTGAAGAAATCTATATAAGATACTCCTGGCAAAAATGCTCAAAAATCAAACCAGAATGGAAAAGACTCAAAACCATCAACACTAAGATCAAAAGATCAAGAATCATTCAAAAAACAGGAAAAAACACCTAAAACATCAAAAGGACCTAGTTCTGTAGAAGACATTAAAGCAAAAATGCAAGCAAGTATAGAAAAAGGTGGTTCTCTTCCCAAAGCGGAAGCCAAGTTTATCAATTATGTCAAAAACTGCTTCCGGATGACTGATCAGGAGGCTTTTCAAGATCTCTGGCAGTGGAGGAGGTCTCTTTAAGAAAATAGTTTACACAGTTTGTTAAAATTTTCTGTCTTATTTAATTTCTGTAACAGTTGATATCTGGCTGTTCTTTGTATAATGCAGAGTGAGAACGTTCCCCACCATGTTTGATAAATGTTGTCCAGGCTCCATTGACAAGAATGCATTGTCCAAAATACCTGTTTAGTTTTTAAGGATGGAACTCCACCTTTTGCTTGGTTTTAATTATGTATGAATATTATGATAGGACACAGTAGTAGTGGTGGTCAGACATGGAAATGGTAGGGAGACAAAAATACACGTGAAATAAACTCAGTATTTTAATTAAGTAAAAACAAACAAACAAATAAAACCAGTATTTGGGGTTTTGCCTCTCTGGCTCTCTTTCTCTTAATCTCTATCTGTAACTCTCTTTCATGGGATAAATATTTTTTAAAAGAGAAATGAAATAAATAGTGAGAAATAAAGAGATTCTCCTGTGACACTTGATAATGGCAATACCGATGACAACCTCAGGTGACAGTGGTTGTATTTTGCTCAGAGTTTTACATACATTGTCTCCTCTGGCTCTCAGATAATCCTGGAAATCTGGCTTTTTTTTTTTTTTTTTTTTTTTTTTTTTTTTACCTCTTTGACTTTCCTTTGGATCCTCTTCTTGTAAAATGTCCTTCTTTTTATTTGAGCTTTTCCAAAACTCACCAATATTTAATTTTCGTGCTTCTTTCATCGACTCACAAGGAGCAAAGTTCTCTTCAATAGCTGAGTTATGCCCTTCCTTCACCTTCTCTTGGATTTGTGTGCATAAAAGGGACAGACGGAGAGTTGGAATAAGGGTGACAAAGAAATAGATTTTTCTATGATGAAAACCCATCCTTTTCCCTTACAGGTACCTCAAGTTTGCGAACACTGGTTTTTTTTTTTTTTTACTTATTATACATTCAACCACTGTCTACCATTACGACTTTTAAAATAAATTTTCTCAGCATGAGTACACTGTACATTAGCCCAGTTAAAGGTATTATCATACATGTTTCATCAACAGGTAATTTATTTTGAACATTTATAGAACTTACTTCAAACATTGGATACATATTACACTAAAACATGGATCATAGGAAATACTCCTTTTTTGTACAATTTAAAATTATTTATATAAAATAAATTTACATGAGAATATTCTTGTAACACATTTCTCATTTAAGACTAGTACTCTGAGACATGTAGTTGATGTTTTCTGGAAAGTAGTTCTTCGGTCACCTAATTTAGAAAAGCTCTGGAATTAACTCAATTAAAGGGTTTTACATTTTTAAGGACTGTTCAGGACTTTCAACACATTAATCTTTATTGCAATTTTCCAAAAATGGATGTGGCCTGAAGAGCTTCTTGAAGTTATCCAACCATGAGCTCCAGTTGGTGAGGATTGCCTGTTAACATTTCTGGAAGGAGTGTTCCGTGGAAGATACTTTGGGAACTGTTTCTCCAGCTGACATGAATACCTTTTCTGATAGATCCCATCAATAACCTAACTCATAATATCATGACATGCATATTTATCAATAAAAGCATTACTTCAATTACATTGACATAATTCTCAGATAAAACCATATTACTTGATTTTCTATTTGCTGTTACTAAGGCTACGTACATCAAACTTTCTCTTTTTACTGACAAATTGTTCTCATATTTTCTTGCCTTAAGTTTAACCAATCAAGGACATCCAAGTATGTCAAAAAGACACTTCAGTGGAATTGAGGACAATATATGCTTTTTCTTTTTTTTAAAGAGAGTTTTTAGATATAAGACATGTGTGCTTGCCGGAGAGACAGAGGGAGATAGAGAGACGGAAACCAAGAAATCACCCTCCAGGGGGGATGGCCATACTGCAATCCCTTCTCTTCCATTCTCCTGTCAAGGTCTTGGGCATGAATACACACATGCCCAGCGTGAGTTAAGTCACCAGGTCCAGGACTCCAATCACAGTCAACTTCGTGGGAGTCCAGCGATATAATGGTGTAATCATTATACCATCTTCTGGTTCTGAGGCCAATATATTCTTTTAAAACTGTGTATTAAACTCTAAGATACAAAAGAGAAGAAAACAAAATCAGCAATCAGAAATCTTACAAATCACTCTTAAAAAGCAGAGAATTAAGTTTCCTCTGATCTTTCAGAAGTTCTTGACTGTCATCAGTGAGAGTGGTCCCAATGTTAATAACAAGTTAAATATATTTAGGATTGCATAATTTATAAAAATTAATATTTCATTCATTCATAATAAATTATGTGACTTAAAGATAAGTACAGATTCAGTAAGATCAAATATGTTTATTTCTAATTTATTAAGATTGTGTAAGCTCAGGGGTTGGCACCAGGGTCTAATGGTTAAGGAAGCCAGATTCCATGTGGCTGACAGTACAGTTGGAATCCCAGGTCAGTGACTTGAAGACATGTCAGGTGTACGTGAGTGCATGACCCAAATCCCAACAGGATGGAGAAATGGAGAAGGGATAGCTGCATGGCCATGCCCCACTGGGGGTAGCTTTCCCCCTCTCTTTCTCTGTCTTTGGTGAGCACCTGTGCCCTATGGCAAAATAAAGGGGAAAGAAAATAAGAGAGGACAGCAGGTAGCATGGTAGTTAAGGCACTGGGCTCCCACATGTCTGATTGCAGTTGGAGTCCCGGACCCAACATCTTGCTTTCCCTCTTTCTCTCTGGTGAGTGTACCTGTCCTACAGTAAATTTTTAAAAAATAATAAAATAAAAGATTCTTTAATGAAAAAAGAAGAAATAGGCTCAGAATACAGAAATGCCATTGAAGTCTTGATTTAAAGTTTATAGCTAAGAAGACGAGGAACAGAGACTACACGAAAGTAATATATACATAAAAAAATTCAAAAATAGGTAGTGTAAGAGTACAAAAGTCAACTTCCGTTTTGGGGAATGACTTGATAAATATCCTCCGTACTTTTGCTAGTAAAGTGTAATGTGTGCATTTTGTAGGAAAAACTCAGAGAGCAGTACCTTGAAAATTACATGAAACTATCTACAAAGATGTGAAGATCAAAGTATACCAGAAAGGTTAACCTGGGTGGTAGAAAAAGCACTGGGCTTTCAGATATGAGAAGGAAGTTGTAGGTCTGACACTATCGTAGAGTGAGATTTTGTGCCCTGGAAGAAGGCTATGGGTTACTAAATTATCATTTAGGCCATTTCTATTCCTTAATGTATGTCATTACCTTAAAGACTCAATAATTTACTAGATGGTTCCTATGACTTTCTCATATGTATATTTGTTTGGCCTCTACAAGGATGATGTTACTATATGAACAACATAATTTACTGGGTAGGTTGAGAAGTAGGTGAAAGAAAACAGAAGACCCCAGAGAAAAATGAGATAAAAGGTGAGATGGGGGGATGGTTATATTGTTTATGATTATTTTTGTTTGTCACCTTAAAGAGGTACCCCAGCTCAATTTGACTTGAAATTTTCCTTACTAAGCCCAAATTGATGTTGAATTAGGTGGAGTGTGGGAACTGGGAGAAGGGGTCTTTTGGTGTCCTTCTGTCCCATCTGCTTTGACCAGCACAGCTGACTTTACCTCTGCTTCCCACTGGCTCTGAAAATACGCATTTGTACCAGGCAGGATCATTTCTCATGGGCTGAGCACTTGCTTTTCTTCCAAATCCTTTCAGAAGTGCAATCTAGAGGGTGGATCAGAAATTGCTTTTCCTCTCAAAATTATTTATGCTTTATTTAAAATCATTTTGAAAAGTCTAAATTTTAAAGTCCTAATGCCTGAATCGTGATACATAAATGACACATTATCATAAACCTAGCAGCTTAACATCCATTTATTATCTAATGTTTTCATGGGCCAGAAGTTCTGGCATGGTGTGGCTTAGAGGGTTTCCTGTGTAGAATCTCACAACATAGCCACATTCCTTTCCAGAGACTATAACGTGGAGCTCAGGGTGGGTGGTGGGGCCAGTGGTTATGTCCAGGCTTGTTCTGGTTGGCTAAATTCAATGCCATGTGGTTGCTGGATTGAGGTCCCTGCTTCCTTGTTCTCAGCTCCTGGTGGCCAGCCACATCTGAAAAACTTGTAAATCCCATGGGGCCAGCAGGTGGCGTGATGATTAAGGCACTGGACTTTCGCATGGCTGATGGTGATTTGGTTCTGGACCTGGTGGCTTGCTTTCTTACTTTTCCTTTATTTTTCTCTGTCTCCTTCTGGTCAAATTAAAAAATAATAATAACAATAAAAAATAAATAAATAAAATATTCTTTAAAAATATTATTAAAAAAAAAAGTAAGGCTTGTAAACCCTTCAAACCAGAAATGGTTAGGCCAAGAAGCTCCTTTTGCTCTTTTCTTTTGGAGAGGTTTTTGCTATAGGGTGCGTGTGCTCACCAGACAGATAGAGAGAGACAGAGAGACAGAAAGCGAGAAATCACCCCCCAGGGGGAATGGACATGCCGCAATCCCTTCTCCTCCGTTCTCCTCTTGGGATCTTGGGCACGCACACACACGCGCCCGGCGTGAGTTTTAAGCCACCGGGTCCGGGACGCGAACCGCGGTCGACTACATGGGAGTCCAGCGACATAGCCATTACGCTAACTGCTGGTCCCTCTCTTTGCTCTTCTATGACATTTCTGTGACCTCCATATCTGACTCATTTCTCCTGCCTTTCTCTTTTGGAAAAAAAATCTCTCTTCTAATCACAGCCAGTAAAGTTTCTGTGCTTTTAAGGATTAAAGTATTAGATTGGGCTCACATAGCTTACTTATTCCTGTATAATTGACATTGACATTCATATCCATGGTCAGCCGTGGTGGCTCAGCAGTAATGCAGCACTCTTCAATGAGGTAGCCACAGAGGAAGATCCCCCCAAGTGTGTGTCCTGAGTTCTCCCTATACATGCCAGGCACGTGTGCATGCCTGAGATGCTCCCTGGCTGAAACTGGGGTGAATGTCATGGAAGACCTTGTTGAGGGTGCTTCTCTCGCTCTCTAAGAAGAAATAAATGAATAAACTTAAAAAGATTCTAACTTAATTACATCCATAAAAACCCTTCACTGTAGTACCTAGATTAGTGTTGAAAGATCAGGAGATAAGAAACTAATTTATTGTTATGTAAAAAAATTGCAACACTTACGTGGCAATGAGAAATTGTATCATTATCTTTCCTCACTGATTCATCTATTTACTCACTTAATATTGATTAGTTCTGTATTATTTGCCATGTGCTGATTCAGGCACTGAGAATGCAATGGCGAGTGGCACCTGTGTTACCCAACATCACAGGCGCTAATCATCCACGTGCCTACTACCACCTTGAATTGGGGCTAATGAAACTGAGGAACTACATTCTGAATTTTGTTTGATTATCAGTAATTTAAATTGGAATAGTCACACTTGTCTGGTGGCAGGCAGCATTAATGACAGCACAGATATAGAATATCTTCCTAATTGAAGAAAGTTTTACTGACAACTCGGTGCTAAACAGATGAAGTGCCTGCTCTCTGGCAGTTTATATTTCTACTGTGAAGTTGATAAACCTTTTCTGCAAAGGGTCAGACAGAAAATATTTTAGGTCTTTGAACCAAATGGTTTCTGTTAGTATTCTACTTTGCTATTGTTGTTGAAAGCTGTTATAGACACTCACAAATGAACGAGGACAGCTGTATTTCCTACTGCAATTTCATTGGCAAGGATAGATGAAGGATCAAATCTGACCTGAAGGCAGTAGTTTGCACACCCAAGTTCTTGTGGAAGTTCCCCAATTCGTTCATCTTCTAGCTTCTGCCAAGTCCTCTGTGCTTTTGTTACAGTCATCATTTTTCCTAATAAACCACCCACTGTAGCAGTATTTTATCTAACAGTGTATGAGGTTTCATTCTTGCATTAATTTCCTAGGATTGCCATTACAAAATTACTGGTAGTGTTTAGGACTGGGTGACTTAAACAACAAATTTATATTTTCACAGTTTTAAAATCCAAGAGGCAGGTTTGGTGTCTTTTACCAAGAGACGGTTTTAGTCACTCTTCTCTGAACTTGCATCCATGACATCTCTTCATGTGTCTAACTAGCCATTTCCACGTTGCTGGACCAAATAAAATAAAATAAGATAAAATAAAATAAAAAAAAACAAAACTAAATTTCCTTCTTTATAAAGACATCAATCAAATTGGATTGAGACCACCATAATACTTTCATTTTACTTTATCACTTCTTTAAAGGCTTTGTCTTCAAATACAGTAAACTATTGTGGTACTGAGAATTGGGGCTTTGATATATGGATTTGTGGGGAACATTCAGCCTATAACAAGGCTTAAGTTTCACACAGTGCCTTCCATGGGGCCAGACAGCGGCATTTGTCATGCAACACTCTGCAAGGCTCACCTACACGGCAGCCCCTGGTTCATGTCCAGAAAACTCCTGGAACATATCAGGTACATGAATGTCCATGCTCTGGGGCCGGATGAGACTGGGGATGGATCTCGGCATGAGTAGTACCATTTTACATTGCCACCAGCAATGTCTGAGTATCACTGTTTCATCACAGCCTTCAGAGCATTTGATGTTGTTAGGATATACCAGGATCTTCAAAAAATTCATGAAGGCTAGCCCCACAATACAGTAGTAATGTGCTCCTCAAAAGAAACCGGATTCCACATGACAACTAAGGTTCAGATCCTCAGACCAGCCATCCTGAAACATTTTGGCCTACATGAGTGCCCAATATCTGACAGGCTAGAGGAAGGGAACTTCAGTGTGACCGTATCCTGTGGAAGGTGCTCTTGCTTTTGTCTCTCTCACTCTCAAGGCTGCACATATATGCTCTATTATAAACCACAAAAAGTTCAAAAAAGATTTATGAAAGAAATATATTAAGTAAAAACTATGCATTTATTTTTTTTTGCACCAAAATGAACTCATGCTTGAATTCTACTTTCCATGAGCCTTTTTTTTTTGGAGAGGTTTTTGCTATAGGGCGCATGCGCTCGCCAGACAGAGACATAGGGACAGAAAGTGAGAAATCACCCCCCAGGGAAGATGGTCATGCCACAATCCCTTCTCCTCCATTCTCCTCTCAGGATCTTGGGCATGCACACACACGCGCCCAGCGTGAGTTTTAAGCCACCGGGTCCGGGACGTGAACTGCGGTCGACTACGTGGGAGTCCAGCGACATAGCCATTATGCTAACGCTGGTTCCCTCCATGAGCCTTTTGAAGTCCTCTTGTATTTTACCTTAGCCATTCTCATAGGTTTGTCATACATCACTATGGGTTTAATTTGAATTTCTCCAATGGATAATGATATTAAGTATTTAAACTAATGCTTACTTGTGATCTGTATATTGAGTCTGGTGAGTATTAGGAGATAGGATCTTTGAGAGGTGATTAGGTCATGAAAATAGAGCCCTCATGAATGAGATTAATGCCCTAATCAAAGAAATACGACAAGCCAGCAGGTGTCATAGTGGTTAAAGCCTTGGATATCACATGACAGACAGCAGAGTTCAAGTCTTGACCTGTGGCATGCTGGGCACGTGTGCATGTGTGCCCCAAATCCTGAAAGGAGAATGGAGAAGAAGGGATCTGTGACTTGGCCATCTCCCCAGAGGGTGATTTCTCACTTTCCCTCTCTGTCTCTCTCTAGTGAGGACACATGCCCTATAGCAAAAACAAAAACAAAAACAAAAATAAAAAACAAAAAGAGGAAAGAAATTCCACAGACCTTTCTGGTTGTTTAAAGAACTACTTTAAGGACCAGCAGATGGTATAATGGTTACATCACTGGACTCCCACCTTGTCGACTGTGGTTTGAGTCCTGGACCTGGTGGCTTATACTCACACTAGGCACATGTGCGTGCATGCCCAAGAGCCCAAGAAGAGAATGGAGGAGAAGGGATTACAGTGTGGCTATTTCCACTAGGAAGTGATTTCTTGCTTTCTGTCTTTCTCTCTGTGTCTTTCAAGCAAGCACATACACCCTATAGCAAAAACCTCTCTTAAAAACAAACAAAAAAACTACTTTATGTGTTATATATAATGCTTTATAATATCATGTATTAGTACATAAAGCAATTCTTAGTTCATGCATATTCTTATAAAGTAACATATGTATACATAAAGTAACATATATACATAAGATATAAGTACATATTTATCAGTCTACTGGTATTGAAATATTATCGTTCAAATGAAGTATAGAAATCTTACCTCATTCATCTTCCCTTATTTACAATACAATTGTAATCAATATTTTAATATGCATTTAGAACAATATCAGACAATTTTTTTTTATTTCAACTACCAAACTTCATTTAGAAAACTCAGGGGAAAAGAGAAATATTTTCAAAGATACACACATAGACACACAAGCACAGATAATTGTGAAAATATGGAGTTGTTTTGTTTCAGACTTTGGATAGACATTAAAAAATGTTTTATCTGCAATAAGGTTATTTATGGGCTTATTTATTTCAGTCTTTTGAGAGACAATCTAAGGAAGTAATAATAAATCAAAGGAAGAATTGTGAAATCTTCACAGAGAATTTAGATCTTTTCATCTAAACTGTGATTTATCATCATGAGGACCTGATGACATCATTTGTTGCTATTTTACATTACTGGTTATTTTATACATGTTTGTCCTCATTCTGGTCCATTCTGTTGCTAATAACATAAAACACCTGGATTTGGGTAATTAATAAAAATAAAAAGAGCTTTATTCAAGTCACAGATTGGAAGTCCCAGGTTTGGTGCCACATCTGGTAAAGGTCTTTTGGATGCATTAGAATAGGGTGGAGGGCAGGAGTGCATTCATCTATGTCTGTGTGTCTTTGATCTGGTGTTATTCCCTCTCTTACAAATCCACCAGGAATTTATCATGGGATATCTCCCTGGTGCCTTCATCCCTAATCTCCTGCCAAATGTTAGATCTTTCACCACCATGGTTAGGCTAAAGTTTACTCTCTTAATCCCATCACAACCAAATCTCAACTCATGAATTTTTGGCTTCCCAAATTATAGCATAGTTCCATCTCCAATAATGGTTATTTTGGAGAAGACACCTCTTATTTATTTATTTATTTATTTATTTATTTATTTATTTATTTTGGTTTTGGAGAGATTTTTACTATAGGGCATGTGCGCTCACCAGAAAGAGAGAGACAGAAAGCAAGAAATCACCTCCCACGGGGGATGGCCACGCCGCAATCCCTTCTCCTCCATTGTCTTATTGGGATCTTGGGCACACAGGCACACATGCCCGGCATGAGTTTAAGCCACCGGGTTCGGGACTCAAACTGCAGTTGACTACATGGGAGTCCAGCAACACAAGCATTGCGTCAACTACTGGTCCTGAGAAGACACTTCTTTATACAAAACAAACAAACAAACACAACAGAAGACTGTTGCTTAGAAACATTAAAACAGAACAAATGGAAAGTATACATCTCATGAAGCAAAGTTCTATATGTTTTGGCCATCATACAAAAACACAATGAACAACTTCTACTTTGAAAAATAAACTAAAACGGGAACCAGCAGTTAGCATAATGGCTATGTCACTGGACTCCCACGTAGTCGACTGCGGTTCGCGTCCCAGACCTGGTGGCTTGAAACTCACGCCGGGCGCGTGTGCGTGCGTGCCCAAGATGCCGAAAGGAGAATGGAGGAGAAGGGATTGCAGCGTGACTATCCCCCCTGGGGGAGGGGTGATTTCTCGCTTTCTGTCTCTATGTCTCTCTCTGCCTGGCGAGCGCACGCGCCCTACAGCGAAAACCTCTTCCAAATAAATAAATAAATAAATAAAACTAAACTCACTAAACAAGTGCTTTTCAATAGTGATGCTATTGAAATTTTGAGATAGATAATTCACTTTTTTTGTGAGGGCTTTCCTTGGTATTATAGGATATTAAATAACATCCACAAATAGATGCCAGTAGTAACTCTCACCCCTCTCCACCCCAGTTGCAAAAAGTAAAAATGAATTTCCAGATATTCCTAAGCGTCACCTGGAGGTTAGCTCTGATTGAGAGTTTCTTATGTAAAAATGGAGAATCTTACCTTTGTCTTTTCCTATCCTTGTCCCTTCCTTTTACGCTTATTCCTTTCAGCTCCATGATAAATTTTTACTTATGATAAGTAGGGTATCTTCTTATCTTTTCATTTTATTTCCATTTGCAAACACAGAAAATTCATACATATATATACATATATAATATATATAATTTTAAAATTTTTTGAAAATCTTATTTATTCCGTTAGAGAGAGACAGAGACACAAATATAACAAGAGGGAGAGCGGGGGGGGGGGGGGTAGTAGGAGGGGGTGGCGGTCAACCCTAATGGTGTTTTTATGCTGTGATCTATGTCTAGTTTTAGTTAGTCTGTGTAAGGTGCACGTACATGGCATGCTCATGGAGGTCCTGGGACATCAAACCCAGGACCGTTCCCATGTGGGTCCTGTCGTGTTAATGATGTACCATTTCCTGACCCTGTATATTTTTATTTCTACATTCTCTTTTACCATTCCCTATTTGGGCATGGACTTGACTCTAACAGGCCAACTTAATTATCACTTGAGGAGGCTATCATTATCTTCAAAGCACTCTGTTTACTGGCCAGAGGTCAACTAGTGCTCACGGGGCACAGAGAATGTAGGCAGTGTCTTGACATCTAGGCAAATTTGACATGATTCTGAAACATAGTGTATTATGGCAGCACGCTTAAAAATTTTTATTTATTTATTTAATTAAGGAACAAATGACACAGGAAGCACAGTTTCTGAGTTCATAATTTTTGGCTAAACATTTCTCAAGAACGATTACAGAGAAATGCTTCATAGTATGTCCATAGAAGTAACACAAAATGTGTGTCAAGTGAATTAGGCGCAATGTGGTTTTGTGATCAGTTGAATACAGGACCATAGGAAGTTAAACTAGACTGTTACTCAGAACGTTTTATACTCTACCTGTATTAAAAAGGATACACAGTATACATATTTAAACAATAGGACCTGAGTTATTTAACTTATGAATTTCCTAGACGTATTTGAACACAGGACCTCTTTTTCTTCTTTATTTATTTATATACTATACATCACTGTATATCTCTATAGAACACACTACAGTATTTAAAAGTTTTTCAAAAATTTTTAATAATACATTTACTCACATAGAACTTTATAGTGTATAACTTTTCTTTTTTTCCAGCATAATTACCATGCATCTCAGTCAAGACAAAGACATTACTATACGCATCATCAGCAAATAGTTTTTCATTTTTTCAGATTATTATTTTTTTTTAACATCATTTGGCTTATAAAGAGAACTTACCCAGCATGAAATACTTCTCAGACCAGTCCAGCTGAGAATATCATACATGCTATCATTAACAGGTAATAAACCATTTCTGTGTCTCACAAATGTCATGCCTCTTTATTTTTTCTCCTGATTTCCTTCTCTATATTCTTCCTTTATCCACTACTGCCCCAGTTCCACACTGTCTTCAGCATCTATAACTATTTTCACTGTTTTTATTCCTTCTAATATTTCAATCTCTACCATAAAGTGTGGGTAGTTGGTATAGATTAATTAGCTACATACAATATCTTTCTTTCATAGTCTGGCTTGCTTCATTCAGCAATAGATCCTCCATATCTGACCATATTCTATCAAATGCCAGAGTCTTGTTTTTTATAGATGAACAGTATTCCATAGAGTATATGTGCCACACTTTTTCAATCCATTCATCTGTTCAAGAACATTTGGACTGATTCCATGTCTTGGCAATCATGAATAATGCTGTAATGAACATTGATGTGCATCACTTTTCTAACTGAGCATTCTCCTGTCCTTTGGGTAGATACCCATAAGTGGAATTGCTGGATCAAATGGTAATTCTATTTGTAGATCTTTGAGCAACTTCCATATTGTTTTCCACAGTGGCTGGACCAATTTATATTCCCACCAACAGTGTCGTAGAGTTCCCCTTTCACCACAATCCTACCAACACTTACCATTTTTTTTGTATTTTTAATCTTCACTATTCTGACAGGGGTTAGGTGGTATATCTTATTGTGGTTTTAATTTGCATCTCTCTTATGATGAGAGATGTTGAACATTTCCTCATATGCTTCTTGGCCATTTGTATGTCTTCCTCACAGAGATTTTTGTTCAGCTCATTTTCCCATCTTTTGATTGGGTCAATTTTTTTTTTCTTCATATAAGCTGCTTGAGTTCCATGTGTATTCTGGTTGTCAGTCCCTTATCTGAGGCATAGTTTACAAAAATATTCTCCCATTCTGAGGGTTGTCATTCACACTAATTACTGTGTCCTTTGCTGTGCAGAAACTTCCTGAGCTGATATAGTCCCACTTTTCTATTTTAGGGATTATTGCCCATGCTTTGGTGGTCTTATTTAAGAAGTCTTTGATACTCCAATATCTCCCAGAGTTTCCCCAGCATTTCCACCAGCAATTTTATACTTTGAAGTCTGAGTTTCAGATCTTTGACCCATTTTGAGTTGATTTTTGTTACTGGCTAAAGATTTGGATTCAGCTTCTTCTTAAAGCAGGTGGATACCCAGGTTTTCCAGCACCAATTACTAAAGAAGTTTTCCTTTTCCAACTGGATTGACTGGTATTCTTTGTCAAAAGTCAGTTGGCTGGGGAACCAGCAGTTAGCGTAATGGCTATGTCGCTGGACTCCCACGTAGTCGACCGCAGTTCACACCCTGGACCCGGTGGCTTTAAACTCACGCCGGGTGCGTGTGCATGCGTGCCCAAGATCCCGAGAGGAGAATGGAGGAGAAGGGATTGTGGCATGACCATCTTCCCTGGGGGGTGATTTCTCGCTTTCTGTCTCTCTGTCTCTCTCTGTCTTTCTGGACAGCATACGCATCCTATAGCAAAAACCATCACGTTGTTTTTCAGAGTAGCTATACTAACTTACATTTCTACCAACAGTGTAAGAGGGTTCCTTGAACAAACAGACTGAGAAAGTATTGAAAAAAGCAATTCCGTTTACAATAGCCATCAAAAAAAAAAAAATACCTATGGATAAATATAACCAAGGAGGTGAAATATCTTCTCAAGAAAATCTCTGGAGAAATAAATTGAATACAACACAAAAAAATTCAAAGACATCATTTGTTCAGGAAAATCAAAATGTCACTTCTACCCAAATTAATTTATGTATTTAATTCAATTTCAATTAACTTACTTATGACATTCTTTACAGCAAAAGAAAAACCAATCATGACATTTGTCTTGAATCATAAAAGGCTTTGTATCACCAAGGCAATACCATGTAAAAAAGACTAAAGCAGAATGCACCTCACTACCTTACCTGAAAATATATTACAAAGCTGTGATAATCAAAAGAACACGATACTGGCACAAAAACAGACACATAGACCAATGGAACAGAAATAAAGAAATAAATTCCCAAAATATAGCCAAATGATATTTGACAAAAGGTATGAGGTAATTCAGTGGGAAAAAGAAAGTCTTTTCAGCAAATGGTGCTAGAATTGGATATCCATCTACAAAAAAAGAAACTGGACTCCTATCTCTCACCATTAACAAAGAGATATTCAAGGGGCCAGCAGGTCACATGGTGATTAAAGCATCAGACTCCCCATAGCTGACCTTAGTTTGAGTCTCTTGAAAATCACACTTGGGACATGTGCATACATGTCCAAAATTCTGACAGAAGAGATGAAAAAGGATTGCTGCATGGCCATTCCCCACTTGGGTGAGGAGGAGGTGATTTCTTACTTTCTTTCTCTCTGTCTCTCTTTAGCAAGTACATGTGCCTTAAGGCAAAAACAGATAACAAAGGTGATTTAAAAATAGATAAAAGATTTAAATGTAAATTCTCAAACTATAAAACTATTGGTAGAAAACACAAGGGAAACTCTTAAAGACATTAAGTTTAGCAGAGATTTCATAAATAAGACTCCAAAAGCACAGGTAATAATCACCAAAATAAACTAATGAGATTACATCAAGTTAACAAGCTTTTGAACAGCAAAAGAAACAATAATTAGGGTAAAGAGACTACCATCATAATAATGTGAGAAAACATTTGCAATCTACACCTTAGATAAGGGATTGATAACCAAAATATACAGGGATCTCAAACAGCTCACCTGGAAAAAAAAATAAAGAAATAACTCCAATAAAAAATAGGCAAAAGAGCTAAACAGACAACTCTCCAAGAAATACATGAGAATAATCAAAATGCTTGTGAAAGGGTGTTCAACATCTCTCTCTCTTTTTTTTTTTTTTTTTTTTTGAGAGGTTTTTGCTATAGGGCACGTGTGCTCGTCAGACAGACAGAGAGAGACAGAGAGACAGAAAGCGAGAAATCACCCCCCAGGGGGGATGGCCATGCTGCAATCCCTTCTCCTCCATTCTCCTCTCAGGATCTTAGGCACGCACAAAACGCGCCCGACATGAGTTTAAGTCACCAGGTCTGGGACGCGAACCGTGGTCGACTACGTGGGAGTCCAGTGACATAGCCACTACGCGAACTGCTGGTCCCAACATCTGTTAACATAAGGAAAATGCAAATAAAAACTATTTGACTCCAGTTAGAATGGCTTCAAAAAATAATAATAAGGGTCTCTTTTCTTCATAAATTGTCATGCAATCAGTGGGCTTCATAGTATCGTCTGGAAAATCCTATAAGCCTTAGCTTGAAATGACATGCATTGAAAATATTTGGCTTTGTTTTGTTTTTGTTTTTGTTTTGTTTTGTTTTGTTTTTTATTCTGGAAGAGAAAAAAAGATGCACATGCATATACCCATAATCACAAATAATTATTTTATACATCAAAATTTAACTAATAGTCTAGGAATTAAACAAGAACTGCCTTTTTTGGTTTTAAGAGCAAATGAATTTAGAAACGATTACTAGAAAGACAGCATTTTAGTTCAGACTCATGATGGGTGGGGCATATGGGACAAATTATATGGAAAATCAGTCCATAGATGAGTATAAAAATGTGAGTAGTTCAAATGCGAGAGAATGTGAAAAAGTCATGAGAAACATTTCTAACGGAGTTCCGTTGGTTGCAATTCAGAAACCTGGCACACTAACTCAGATTTTTGAATTCCTGGAGAGCAGTGGAAGCATTTGAAGACATGTAGATCATTTATTTGCAGAGTTGTTTTTCAAGAGCATAAATCTAACCATTGAGTACAGAACAAGCTGACAGAAGGAAATAAAGAAGAGAATGACCAATTGTGAGACTGTTGGCAAGCTTTGAAGACATGAAATCACTCCCCCCAGGGCGGGATGGCCACGCTACAATCCCTTCTCCTCTGTTCTCCTCTCGGGATCTTGGGCACGCAGGCACATGCGCCCGGTGTAAGTTTTAAGCCACCAGGTCCGGGACACGAACTGTGGTCGACTACATGGGAGTCCAGCGACATAGCCATTATGCTAACTGCTGGTCCCAGCATGTATCACCTTTTAACATAATATATATTTTACTTATTTATCTACCTGTTGTCTGTCTCCTCTACTACTAGAATGTAAATTGTGAATGTGGAGGTCTTTGTTTCATTCAAATATACATTAAATAAATTTCAAAGTGCCCAGAACATAGTATGATCTCAATCCAGTTTGTTGAATGAATACATAAATAAATAAAAGAAGTATTAATTGTAAAGCCAGACTAGATTGTGACACTCAGTTTTTCTAGAATAATTAACACTTGGAGGGTAGAGCATGCTATTGATACTATTTCCAAACTATAGGATCATTATTGTACAGAAAGAAATTGAACCAATCACTGTTAGACTCTTGCTGCAGCAATATTTTAGTATTAAAATTGAACTAAACTAGGTAGTCATACAGATCCCTGAGAGGCAATCAGTTACCATATTGGAAAAGGGTATTTTTGGATGCTCACTGAAAACAGATGACTGTTCAGGTTTTAAGCTACACCTATGAAGATGTGCTTTAGAAATGTAGGGCTGTGCTTTGGTGAGAAAAGGCAGAGTGGGCCAGATTTTGGCTTATGGAAAAGCAACAAAGGAAGACAGCCATATGGTGTTATTTTGAGTATTTCAGAAAAAAAATGAATGTGTTTCAAAATGCCTTTTCTACCTACTTGCTGCTAGTTTTACTAGGAGAAAAGAATACTTTCTACTATTGCATACATGGCTTAAAAATGCAAATTCCCTCTGCCGAGGTTGGACCCTTATTTAAATGTTCATTAAGATATTCATGACAATATTTTCCCCAGGTTTTAATGTGAGGATAGCATTGTAGAGGCACTGCAAATCTGAAGACCCTAGAAGTTGAGAGTACCAGAGTAGAAATTTAAATCCAGTGGAGGAATAGACTACGTTCAATGAAGCATCTCTCTCCTTGTGATGTTAGTAAGCATAGGCCTTCCATGTGTGAGGAAGGGGATTTACAATGAAGAATCTCCTTCTCTGATCTTCCACGAAGTTGGTACTAAACCCTTTGTCTTACATTGTTTATAGAATAAAATATTTTGATCTTATGGGTTTGGTAGGTTAAGTCCTAATGAAAACTAAGCACATTTCCCAAAGTTCATTGAATTTAGAATGAGACTGAATTCTCTCTGCTCCCGATAAATGGTAGAATAGAGAGTTAAAAATCATCAGCTCCATAAATAACTACTTAACTCATTACATACCCTTAAGGAAAAAATTTCTTCAGAAACTATTTATATCTACATGTTTTAATCAGTGGGATCAGTTGGTCTTTAATTGGCCTTCCATCTATGAGACTCTAAGACCTCTTAATTTTTGTCAGTTTTATAAGCAAGACAGATGAAATCTGACACTAGTAGATGAGGCTGTGAAAGAGTCGCTGTGAAAAAGATTTTGTTAAATGCAATTTAAAAATTTAAAGACTAGAGTTGTGTTCCATTCTGCAACAATTATCTTCTTGGGCTTCAGTTTCCTCACTTATGAAATGAAGGTGTTGGATTATTGACTCTAATTTTTTTAGATGAAATAGTCCGTGTTTCCATAGTTCCAATACTGTGATCAGATTTTATTGTCAAGAGAAGCTAGGTAGTAATTTGGCATAAGGAATTAATGGCCTATCGTTAGTTAACATAATTTCCTCTTGGAACAAGGGCAGCTGTCTAAGATTCCTTCTTGTATTCCTTTATGATCTTTGCAAGAGAATAAAGATATGTACAAAATTTTCAAGTTTAAAATAAACAGAAAACACATTCACAAGGGAAGCAAGCTGAAGAGTTACTTTAACAATTCAAAGTCAATTTTTGTTTACCTCAAATTTAGTATATAAGATTTTCTTTAAATATAGAAATTTAAGCAGATCTACCAAATGTATTTGATTTCTATAGACTTTTCAAGTTATTTTGCAAAAGTGATTTCACAGTAGATACATATGCACATGTTATCTTGTTCATTGATTTCAGCATTCTCACAAGTATTTTGGGGGTCTATTATATTCTAGAAAAAGAACTGAAAAGGTACTTCTAAATTTTTTCCCCTCTTTTAAGCTTTCACTAGAATTTACCATTTTTCTTTTAACACTGGGTTTATAGTTAAACAAAGGCAGCTCTGTCATTTTATTTTTCAACATTTTGAATTTGATTGTAGATTCTACTTGTAAAGGTTGCATTTCAACTATGTCAAGTTTGATCTTGACTTACTGACTAGCAAATTCTTTTCTGTTAGCCAAGTTTTAGTTGCCAATTCCTTTATTCTTTTTTTTTTTTAATTGCCAGAGGGCGCTTACACACACCAGAGAGAGACGGTGAGAGAGAAGGGGAGAGGGAGAAAAACACGCCTCAAAGAAGCATTGTCATGCCACTATACTTTCTTCTCCATTTCTCCATCAGCATTTTGGGCATGCTTGCTCAAGGGTCTGGTGTGTTTTTCTAGCCATTGAAACTGTAATTTAAACTATGGTTAGTCATATGGGGTCCAAGTTCTTTAACCATTAGTCTTCTGTGCTGGTCCTAGTCTTTATTTTATTATTTCTACCTATTTTTGTTGTTGCCATTGTTTGTCTGCCTACTGTAGAAGAAATAGCTTCCAGTCAGCAGATTTCCTCAGAATCTGTGAATAAAGGGTTGATGTTCTAAGTGCTTGCTAGCCACGACAGGAGTGGAGTGTTGTAAAGGGAGACTCTGTCAAAATAAAAAGTCACCTTTTTACAAGATTTGAAAGACCTAAAGCTATGACACTGAAACAGCACTTTCAGGCTTTCAGAGCAGGTAGAAAAATAAAAGACTTTCTATTAGATTCCAAGAAAATATGATTCACCCCAGATGTGCCTATAAAATGATGTGCAGCTCAGCACAATGTGAAACGTCATTGCTCCATGTCCTTCCAACTCCCACTTGCATCTGTCTGCAAGAGGAATGCACTAAGAGTAATCAGGCACATGCAGAGTCTGGTTGACCTTTGCTTTGCCAAAGGTCTTTTATGATAAATGCTTTGTCCTTTATCTAAGCATATTTTTCTTTTTTCCTAAAAAGATACATTTTGAGAGACAAGGAGCAAAATGGATACATGCCATTTAAAAATAGGCTTATACCAGGTAAGTTTTGTACCAAATGACAGGAAAATCACCAGTGCATTCCACCAAAGGTAACAAAGTCCTGAGCTTGAGCTTATGAACCAGTGACTGAGAAGGAATCTATCTGGAAAACTGACAGGCATCGACTCCTCTATGTTTGTGTTTTTCCAAGTATATATAACCGTTAATATGTTTATTAGCACTTCCTTAATTTAAAAAAAAATCAAAAGTCAAGTTGATACAATCAGAATTGAGAAGTCTATATAATCCTTTATGAACTTCAGTAATATAAAAATATCATCTACTAGGCCAGCCTGTGGCATGAGAATAAGGAGGCTAGATTGCTCAAGGCTGACTGTGGGTTTGAGTCCTGGACCCAGAGGCTTGAGAAACATGCAGCGAAAGTGTACATACATGCCCGAAGACTCAAAAGGAAGGAAGAAAAGGGACTGTGGCATGACCATTGGGGGAATCATTCTCTCTCTCTTCAGCCAGGTTTTACACTCTCTGGCAGATTAAAAGACATATACAGTGTCAACAAAAAGAGACTCATTTTCTGGCCATTGTTAGTCTGCATTGCCTTCTCGCTTCTGTTTCTGAAGGTTAGCTGGTTTTGGCTTTGTTTCACTCTGCCTTTCAGGAAACAGAGTGGTAAGTCCATTTGTTAAGTTCAGACTACTTTCATCCAGACTGGGTACTCATGCTAGGTTTGGGGTACTGCTATCTAGTCTTAACTTACAAAAGAGACTTTTATTTGTTAAAAGGCAACTATTTTTTCTCATGCTCATATTATCTTACGTGTTTTTACTGCTTTATAATAGAAAGCCCCATTTCACATGTTTTCCCTTTAAGTAACACAGCACTCTAAGGAAATTTAGTTATTGAGCACATTTTATAAAATTGTTAATTATTATTATTATTTAATTGTTCACCTCTAAACTTCAAAGAGATAAAATGGGAATTGATCAATCAATCAGTGTAGCTTATCTAGTTATAATAAAATTATTTTTAAAACTTAGAATCTTTGGTGCTGAGTTCAACTGCTTCAACCTATTAGAAAGTTAATTAGGGCTAGCAGTTGGCATAGTGGTTAAGGTGCTGGACTCTCACATGACCATCAGTTTCTCTCCTTCCCTCTCCCTTTTTCTCTCTCTGGTGAGTGAATGTGCCTACTACCAAACTTAAAAATAATAATAATAATAAATAAAATTAAATAAACAATTCTTCAAAAGGGAAGGATAATTAAAATCAGTTCCATCTAAAAGTTTTCATTCCATGGCTCTTCACAATACACAAAAATTATCAGATTATATTTTTATACCGCATTCAGAATTAAATATTTGAATGACTGTCAGGACAACTGGCGTGGGAAGCCAGTTGGCTCACTTCTTGGACATAAAAGTGAAATGAGCAGCTTTTCATGCATTTCTTTGGTCATTTCCTACACTAATTCAAGATGAATTAAATGTGAGCTGCTTACAATATATCAGGCCATCAGAAAAGTCATGCCTTTTTTCTGTTTTTCTATGCAAAAATGCATTATGACTTTTCCAATGACCCAATAGTACTATTTGTGTTGAAGACCTGGAAATAAAGAGAACCATCTTTTCTGTGCTTTTTTTTTTCCTAGTAATCTTAATATTAATTGTAATAAGCTGTCTATTTAAACAGCATGTATTCAGTAGTTAAAGATTAGTGGCCGTCTAGATAATGTCTGTAAGATGAGAAGGAAAAAGGGACTAGAAGTCTCAAAGTTTCTAGTTCATGATAGAATGATAGAATCTCCTTTGTTCAATTTTGAGGCTAAACGTATAAAGTCATAAGTCCATGTTCTATTTGAAACCTCTAGTAAAGGAAACCTCCTTTTCTTCTTCAACTTCTTGTAGATCCTGGTGTCCTTGGCTCATGGTTGCATAACTCCAGTCTCTGCATCCTTTTTAGATATGGCCTTCCTTCTCTATCTGTGTTTTCTTTTTTTTTTTCCCCCCCGAGAGGTTTCCGCTACAGGGCGTGTGTGCTCGCCAGAAAGACAGACAGAGACAGAGAGACAGAAAGCAAGAAATCACCCCCCGGGGGGATGGCCACGCCCCAACCCCCTCTCCTCCATTCTCCTCTCAGGATCTTGGGCATGCACACACACGTGCCTGGTGTGAGTTCAAGCGGCTGGTCTGGGACCCGAACCATGGTAGAACACATGGAAGTCCAGCGACATAGCCATTACGCCAAATGCTGGTCCCTGACTGTGTTTTCACATGGCATTCTCTGTGTTGCTTCTCTACATAGAAAATTTCCTCTTCTTATTAGGATATTTTCCATATTAGATTAGGATCTAACTTAATTTTATCTACAAAGATATTTTTTCCAAATAAGAGCATATGGAGAGGTACTGCAGGTCAGGACTTCAAAATATATTTTAGAGAGGCATAATTTAATTCATAGTGGTGAAGGTTTCAGGAGGAAAGGAGGGTCAGACCTAAGAAACAAAGTCGAGAGTAAGTAAGGTAAAGACAAATGTGTCTGCTAACTTTCATGGTTAGAAGCTGGTTTATAACTATGGTTTTGACAGACTCATTGGAATAGTAGGAACAACATCAAACCAAACACAATTGAAAAATGAATTACATTCGCTTTTCTATGTTTTCCCAATTATTATTATTATTATTTTAATTATTTTTTAAAACAGTCAATCACTATTTCTCATTATGCTTGTTAAAAGACTTTACCCATCATGAAATACTTATCAGACCAATCCAGTTGAGCCTGACATGCATGGCATTCCCTTTTGAAAAAGCAATGTAATATACTGTAAAGTTATATGTAACCCAATGTAATATAAGGAAGATTATGATGATAATAGAAATAAAAATCAGAAATCAAAAAACAAACAAAAAAAACAATTAAAAGAAAAGAAGTTTGTGGAAAAGACATACTATGGAAAAACTACATGTAGATTTAAACATGTAGATTTCTTTGCACCAAATAAATTTGGATTTTAATTAAAAAAAAATGAATTACACTAGGAAAAGAATCTAAGAAGAGAGACAGCAACAACTCCATGACCAGAACACGTTCTAGAGATGGTGATCGTTTGCGTATGAGAGTGGGCTGCGTTGTGTGGGTACATATTGTATATGTAAAGCACTCAGCACCATTTTTTCTGCTTTTGTCAGTTTTCTTATTTCCTCTTATCAGGCTTCATTTCTAGTTAGAAATTGGTCTTTTTTTTTGGAGAGGTTTTTGCTATAGGGTGTGTGTGCTCGCCAGAAAGACAGAGAGAGACAGAGAGACAGAAAGCAAGAAATCACCCCCCAGAGGGAATGGCCATGCCGCAATCCCTTCTCCTCCATTCTCCTCTCGGGATCTTGGGCACGCACGCACATGCGCCCGGCGTGAGTTTAAGCCACTGGGTCAGGGACTCGAACCGCGGCCGACTACATGGAAGTTCAGCGACATAGCCATTATGCTAAGTGCTGGTCCCAGAAGTGGGTCTTTTGATATAGGAACACCAAAGTAATACTCTGAGTGGTTAGTATCTGTGAGGGAAAGGTTGTAGAGACCAAGAATAAGGCCAGAGTGAACCAAGACCATTCTGGAATGACTTCATAGGAGCAATATAAAAACAGAGACTCTCTCTCCTAGTTGGTTTTGTGGATGGTGAGGTACATCATACCTGAGTAGTATTGGCGCCATAAACACGATGCTTTATTAAATGTGAAATTCAGATAAAAATCAAATACATTTTAAGCATATATTATAATATTTGGGAAATACATATATTAAGACACTTTTCATTGTTTAGGTAAAATTTAATGGGCTGTTCTGTGTTTCTATTTGCTATAGGGACACTTCAGTATTTGAGCGAACGTGTGTTATTAGACCAAAAAGAACTAGGGAAGGTTAGAGAGGAGGAAGACACATACAAGGAGTTCCAAAAACAATAAAATGGGTTAAAATATAGAACCTATGTGGAGGAATTTGTCCTAATTAGTTAATTAGACAAAGGACTTTTTTTATTTAGACAAGAGGTATATTAGATAAAATATGTCATACTTGAAGAATAAGAATTTGAAAAAATTTGTTCCTAATCATCCCAATTTTTATATAAATTAGGACAGAAAGCCATCCTCTGGGCCTGAAGAAGTAGGAGTTGAACTCAGGGGAAGCTTGAGGAGAATAGTGAGCCCTGTAATAGCCATTGGGAGACAACATCATAGGAAGGCAGAGGGAACTAGGTGGCTGTCTAGGTGAACACTCGTGTACCTCTCTGCTGTGCAGGACAAGGAGCAGGAAGAGCCACCTTGCTGTTCAAGAGAGCTGCAGAGTTGATGGTTTGGATTATGGGATAAGCACGATCACCAAGCCCTCAGGTCTCTGCGTCTGGCAAAATAATTAGTGAGACTGGAAATGGAAGAGAAGACTGAAAAGGGAGATCTCTTTGTCTCTCTCTTTCTCAACAGTGCATTTCCATGTGTTAATGGACTTGTTAGCCAAGCTCTATGTCACTATGGCAAGACAGCAGTTTTGGGCTTAATTTATAGACTCTCTGCAGAAAGAGAATTTCTTATTTCAAAGTGTTAGAGCATAATTCCTAAACTGTTTTTTTCCTTGACTTAACCACTCCTGAATCAGTAATATATTATAGATCAGGTTGATTGAAACCTTTTAGAGGCCAATGTTGGAGCTAAACTATGGAAATTGGTATCGGTATCAGAGGTCAGCAGCAAGAAAATTGGAGTGCAGTATGACCAACAGGCAGATTTTATATATATATATATATATATATATATATATATATATATATATACACACACACACACACACACACACACACACACAGTGGTTTAGGAGAACAAAGTAGAAAGTAATATTGAAGGGGGAGAAAAGAGTTAGACACAAATTTCAAACTTCAGGCTATTGCTTGCCAACTAAAGCTCACCTTATATAATTTTCTATACCGATTTTGCAGTTAGCTCAGTCAAACCCTTTACCAAGTGTGGAACAGCCAAGCTGGTGCAGTTCTACTGCAATAATCTGCCTTCATGAGAGCCATGTGGCAGATGGGGTTCTATTCTTGGGTTGGCAAGGCACGCACACATGGCTACTGGGGGGTATAGGGAGAGCGTCAAGACACAAGACCCTGTGGATGGTACTTGTCTCTGTATGTATTTCAAAAAAAGAAGTGAATAAGCTTGAAATAAAATAGTTTACAAGGGGGATTTTGGGGGACCCAACAGGTGGTGTGATGGTTGAGGCAATGGACTCCCACATAGCTGACTATGGTTCAAGTCCCAGACCTGGTAGCTTACTTTCTCTTTCTCTTTCTCTCTGTCTCTGTCTCTCTCTGGAGCATGCACATGCTCTATAGCAAATTTTAAAAATTAGTAATAGTAATAACATTAAACAAGTAATTCTTAAAAAGGCTAAAAACAAAAACAAACAGGAATTATGGTGGACATCAGTAACATTTCCTACTTACAGGTAAAACTCTTCATAAGCATTTCAGGTGATAGCTGGCTATCTCGTCCTATCAGATTTGAAACTGCACTCTGGTTACTTGTTTTCCTAAAAGAATCAAAGTAATGTGTGGTTTTCCAGGTGATAATGACATGACTTACTTCAATTCACCAATTTATTTAACAACCATCCACTGCATAGCTACTATATGTAAATTACTGCTTTAGAGATCAAGGAATATGGAGTGCTGTATACACAGGTGCTCTCAGGAAATATTATCAAATATGCCTATTGATTTCTATGAGAGGAAGAATTAATGTTATAATGTTAAAATGTTGTTGTAGAAAAAGTTCAATACTAGTAAGAGTTTACATTGATGTTATTGGATGTCTTCTTACAAAGATTTAACGTTGAAATTTATTCTGGAATAAACGGGGTAGTCTAAGTTATACTGCAATAACAAAGAAAAAAATTCAGAGGCATAAAAGAAGACAGGCTTATTTTTTGCTCACATTACAGGTCCATATTGCATTGGCAGGATGATCTGCTTCTGCGTGGTCCTGGCTGAGGGTCTCAGGCTGATGTCATCTGTGGACAGAATGCCAATCAACACTTCAGAAGAATGGAAGGGTAAAATGTTATGCAATGGCTCTTATGTGCTTCCACCTAAGAATGGCATTTGTCAATTCTACTCATACATTAGTGGCTGGAGAGTGTTCCCTGGCTAAGTCTCCCTTCAAAGGAAGTAGGGAAATGGACTCTCCCTATGCAAGGATACAGTGGGACACCAGATAACAGTAAATCACACACTGTCACATCTTCTAAATAGATTTAAGCACTGAGTAATCAGCTACTATCACAAGACAGATTTTTAATGATGACCACCCCTATTTATGGGATCTACTAAATTCCAAGTATTGTGCTTTTTTTTTTTTTTTTTTTGGAGAAGTTTTCACGATAGGGCATGCATGCTCACCAGATAGACAGAGAGAGACAGAGAGACAGAAAGCGAGAAATCACCCCCAGGGAGGATGGTCACGCCGCAATCCCTTCTCCTCCATTCTCCTCTCGGGATCTTGGGCACGCACGCACATGCGCCCGGCATGAGTTTTAAGCCACCGGGTCCGGGACGTGAACCACAGTCGACTACGTGGGAGTCCAGCGACATAGCCATTATGCTAACTGCTGGTTCCCACCAAGTATTGTGCTTTTGACATGATGTTTAATGTTGGGGATTTCCATTTTTATAGATGAGGAGAGTTGCAGAAATTAAAAAACTGTCCAATGTTACCAGCACCAGTATACCTATATAAGTGATTCATGTTGTCCAATTGTAAAAGACTTGACAAATACCTTAGATCTTGTTACTCAGGGAATCTTAGTATCTAGAAAATATAAACTGATTAACACTCATTGAGGAATTAATAAATGCCAGACACTGATCGAAACACTTTCTGTGTAATCTCCCATTTAAGGAATAAACATCTGTTCCAATTCTGTAGTTTACTCTTTTTTATTTAATTGATATCTACTTGATTTGTTGACATAATGAAGTATTTTAAAATATTCAAGTAGAACCAAAAAGAGAACCTTCTAGGTAGAGCATATTGCATGGAAAAATCCTCAGGCTTGACATAAAGACTTCATTTTTCATTTCATTTTCTATGTCTCATTTCCTGAACAAATCGCTCAACTTTCTCAGACTCTAGGTTTCTTTTTTGTGCAATTAGCAGCTTAGATCAGTACTTTTTATATACCTTGTTAACACTAACTGTTGTTTTTCTTTTAGTCATTCTATTTCCATTCAGATTTATACAATGAGACAGAATGGGGAGACCCTATCAGTTTTATGAAAGGGGTCCCTGGATCGAGAAGAAAGAATGACTAAAATGATGGTACGAATCAGGCATGAATTGAGTCGTCATCAGCAGTAACAACTCCAGCAGGGCACTTTTGATTTATGTCAGGTTTTGAGGGGCCAACTGGCAGAGGAATCACCATGATTAATTAAAGCAAATGGCATTGAATCTTTGCTTGGGAGTAAGAATGTTTACACATAAGCTTACCTGCTTCTCAGCTTAATGGAGCCTCTCCTGTAGCCTAATTTTTTTGCTTAGCCTCAGAATTAATACTGTGCAATTAATCTGAATAAAAAAGAATTTAAAATCAGGAGGACTTCAGCTAAGAGGGGAAAAATCCAGCCATCCCCCCTCATTTCTACTTTAATTATTCCTTAAATTCTTTCTAGATGTCCTTTGAGCTCATGATACTTAAGTGCTTAGTAAATATCACCTCCATTATATATTCTTACAAAGTTAAAACAGAAATCATAATTTAAAAATGAAGTAATAAACCAATGGTATAAGAAGAGGCTATATTACAGTCAAATAACAACTTTCTGCCCAGACAATATGGTCAACACATCAATTTTCCTAGGGGACCATCTACATGTTGAAGAATGACTTCCTTCTTCAAATATTAAAGTTAAGTACATTTGCTAGGAAATACGTTATGTGATATGAGAAATGAGTGCTATATGTGTGTGTGTGCGTGTGTGTGTGTGTTGTGATTGTTTCAGCTCATCATAGAATGATGTAGAAAAGAAAGATACTATAAAGGCCAGCAGGTAATGTAGTGTTTAAGGTGCTGGAGTCCCATATGGCAGACCACTGTCAGAGTTCTGGACCTGGCAGCTTAAAAATCAAGCTGGGCACAAGTGTGTGTGCCCCAAATCCCAAGAAGAGAATGGAGGAGACGGGATTGTGGTATAACCATCCCTCTTAGGGGATGATTTCTCACTTGTCCTCTCTTTGCCATCTCTCTTAGTGTCTTTCCAGTGAGTGCATATGCCCATGACAAAAACATTATAAAGAAAGTATAATAATTCATCTACAAAGACCAACTAAGTCTCTAAACTTAGAGACTCAGAAAGATAGAACAATATACTTGGGAACATAAATAAAATTTTAAAATTCTTTTAGGTGTTTAGCCAATTAGTACCAAAGGTACTACAATCATCTAGTATAGTTTTCAGCCTCCAATCTTCTCCCTACAGAATGAGATAAATCAGTCAAGTTTTCTTGTTAAACAGTAATAATACATATCTCCATGACATTTTACTATGTATACATTTTTTTACAAAAATTATTTGACACTGTCAATAGCATTGAAAAGAGGGTATTATTTTGTCACTTACAGAAGAGGACCCTGAAGCTTAGTGTCCAAAGCTCAGATTGTAGTGAGATCATGATACAAAACCAGTTCTCCAAACTTCAAAAGCCATGCTAAATCCCACTGTCACACATGAACCTTAAATTGATTATTATAGTATCTGTTACTCTGAAGGAAATAGAAACAATGAAAGTAGGATATGTTGATGTGGTCCAAATGTAGTGACCAAGATGATTTACTAACTCAAACAATAGATGTTTATTGAATACCTACTCTATGCCAGGCATACAGATGGAGAAATGAACTAAACAGCTAACAGTCCTGACTCATACATATTGTTTTCTCTTCTTTTATTTTCTTATTATTTTTTTAACATTTAACCACTGTACATCTTTATAGCATACAGAATAGATTTTCCTAGAATGAATACACCATATCTTAGTCCAAAGATATTACCATATATATTATCATCACCAGACAATTTTCCACATTTGTGTTTGTTAAATGTTATTTCTTTTTTTTTTTTTTTTTTTTTGGAGAGATTTTCACTATAGGGCACGTGCGCTCGTCAGGCAGACAGAGAGAGAGAGAGAGAGACAGAAAGTGAGAAATCACCCCCCAGGGAGGATGGCCATGCCGCAATCCCTTCTCCTCCATTCTCCTCTCAGGATCCAGGGCATGCATGCACACACGCCCGGCGTAAGTTTTAAGCCACCGGGTCTGGGACGTGAACTGCGGTCGACTAGGTGGGAGTCCAGCGACATAGCCATTATGCTAACTGCTGGGTCCCTGTGTTACTTCTTTTTTTATCCTTGATTCTCTCCCTTTCACCCTCCTCCATTTCCTACCCTTCTTTCTCACCGTTGGTAGTATCCACAGTGGTTCTCCATGCTTTTACCCTTCCGATCTTTCAGCTTCTGTTGTAAAGTGAGACATTTGGTATATATTAATTGAGGACATACAGTGCTTCTCTTTCATAGTCTGGCTTGCTTCTCTTAGCATTAAATTTTCCATTTTCGTCTGCTTTAGATCAAATGCCAGGGTCTCACTGTTTCACTGTTTTTTTTTTTTTTTTTTTTTTTTTTTTTTTTTTTTTTTACTCCTGAGTTGTATTCCATAATGTATATGTGCCACACTTTTTGGGATTTGGAATCCGATAAATACATAAATAAATAAATAAATATAAAAATATAACAAAGCAAAAAAACTTCTGCCTCCTAGATTTTAATGGAAATGGACAGGATAGAGGAAAATAGTTAATAGATAAAATAAGTTAATTCCATGTATGGTATGCAGTTGTGTTCATAATGACCAGTTCAACAATGATCAGTGTGAGGACACACACCACAGTAGGAGTATCAGAAATGCTGACTATTGCTATTGTTTGAATGGGTCAGTCAAGGGCATTTTTGCAATAACTTGTAGCAAGGAAAGAAGATGACAATGCAAGAAAACTGTAATTTAAAGAATTATCAAGAACAAAACTGAGAACATGATTCTATCATAGCTTCCCAAGTTGTTTACTTCCAATGTGGAGGTAGGAGGAGGAGCCATGCCAGTGAACATCTTGATAACACATTCTGGAGAGGAAGCAAGCTTTGGCATGTCCCCAGAAGGTGTAAGTCGGAATCAATTGAAATGCTGCCAGTAAAAAACAAGAGGCAGGAACAAGCTAATGAAATGCCATTTCCTTGGAGGAAATACAATGTCTACAAAAAGTTCACAAAAAATGCTTATCATTGGGTCAGCTGGTAGTATGGTGGTTAAGGTATCTGGATCCCACATGACTGACTATGGAGTTGGAGTGCTTGACCCAGCAGCATGAAAAAAAATCCAGGAGTGCACATGTGTGTCCAAGATCTGGAGAAAAGGAAGAGAAGGGATTGAGGTGTGGTGTGGCTGTCACTCTGAAGATGCTTTCTAACATCTCTCTCACTCTTTCTCTCTCTGTCTCTGGTGAGCACATAAGCCCTACAGCACATTTTAAAAATGCATATTATGAAGAAACTATGTGTTGACTATTTAAAAAAAGTTTGGGGGGGCACCAAAATAAATTTACTTTCATTCTATTGTCTATGAACATTTTGAAGTTCCCTCACATTGTTCCTCTACTTTCCATGTCAGGAAATACTCCTGGACAAGCCTCCAACATTTCTCTTCTTTCTACAGCATTTTGTCCTCTTTGCTCCTTTTGTCTCAATTGTCTTTTTCCTTCTAATTCCCATGCAATAATAAAAGGAAAGGGTAGGAAAACTAATAAGTAACTGAAGACTCAAATCTCAGCTAGAAGGTAAAATCAATTCCTTCTCTCCTATTTCCTATTCCTAATAATTTTATTCATTGCTCATTCTCAAACTTGCATTTTTCTTGACTATGTTTAAGTGATGTTGCCTATCCTTTTTCCTCATGTAAACTCAATTATCTTTGAAAATTTTGTAAATAAAAGCTACCTTTGCTTGTATAAATAATTGATTCCGCTGGGCAATTGATGAGTTTAATTTTTGAGTGATTTAAATAAAAAACCTTTCACTTCCTTGTTTATTTTTATTTAAAGATTCATACCCTTTGACTAAAATATTGCAGCTACAACAGTCAATCTGATCATGTCCAGTGTGGACATATCAAATGAAGGTAATACAAATCAACCCACATCATTTACCTTTAGTTGATTTGGACTATATGGAAAGAAATTCTCACATAATTTTAATGTAATATTTCTGGATAATATTGAAAGACAAAAGTCTCCCACTTCTACCCTCCCCCATCTATCTCCAACAGGTGTATTTAATATTGGAACAGTTGCCTATAGTGATGCTGTCTCAGTGAATCATCCATCTGGGTTGCCTTTATACTTTTTAAAGCACAATGATGAATACCTAATTTTAAAATTTTGCAGATGGTTTTTCCTTTAGCTTGGCCTTACATTAAAAGGAAATTTATGTTTTATCTGGGAGTAAAAAATCAGCTCTTCTTATCTTACCATTTCCTAAACCTTTCCAACACTTCAAATACTTGCTGCTGTAGAGATAAATAGAAATGCCCTGGTCTGATTCATTAATGCCAGTATTGTTTAATACTAGACTTATATTATGCGTAGAATTGGAAATAATGTTTTTAAAATGTAGAGTTTGTGTAAAATAGAAATACACAGAGTTATAGAAAATCTAATTGGAAAAATTATTAGTTACCATTATCTGTACATTTATATGATGTATAAATACACTCACTATATTACAACACAATACATGATTGTCCAATTTGTACTTGACTACAAATAGCATGTCTTTAAAATATATGAGAAATCCGGGGCCAGCAAGTGGCATGGTAGTTAAGGGCATTGGACTCTCACATGGTTGACTGCAGTTCAAGTCTTGGACCTGGTGGCTTGCTTTCTTAAGCCCCTCTGCACACACTTTGTCTGTCTCTGGTCAAATAAAAAAATAAATAAAATTGAATAAAATAATTATATATATAATACTTACATGTATGTCATATATTTCATATATATTCATATATATCCATATATATGTATAAGAATATTCATATATATATATATATAAGAAATCCATGCTGTGTTTAATTGAAAAAAATTTTTATAGGGATAAAAGTTGAGCCAGTCCCATAGTCTAACTGTTAAGGGAGCTGGATCCCAAAGGGTCCACTGCAGTTTGAATCCTGCCCTCAGTGCTTGAAAATCATGCCAGATATATGTACATACTCAAAGTCCCAACTGGATAGAGGGATAGAAGGGAAGGGGTTACAATGTGGTGATGCTTCCTTGGGCTCTCTCTCTGTAGCTATATCTTTTCTCTCTCTCTCTGGTGAGTGCACACACCCTCTAACAATTAAAAACATGAGAAAAAAGGAGAAAAATTAATTTAATAAATGATACCCTCTATTGTTTCTACAAAGGTGAATAGTCTCGTAGTATTCATTTCAACTGTCCAGTCTTCAGCACATACCCAAATATCCTCATGTGTTCTTGAATTTAAAAAAAAATTTTTTTTCAAGAGAGTTTGTGTGTGTATGTTAGAGAGAGGGAAAGAGAGAGCGAAAAAGAGATAGGCACCCTGACAAGGTCTGGTCATGCCTCAATTCCCTTCTCCCAGTCCTCCAGCTGGTCAGGATCTTGGTGCACATGCCAGTCACGTTTCAGGTCAACTTGGAATATGAACCCATGGTTATCCATGTGGCTTCCAGCAGTGTAGATCAGTACACTACCATGTATAGCACTGAGACTGGACCTGAAATTTTTTTAATAATTTTAGATTTAAAAGTGATAATCCAGGAGTCAGCTGCAGTGATGTAGCAGTAATGCAACGTTTGTGACGCCAAGATGATATGGGAAGGTCCTAGGTTCAGGTCTCAAGGTCTCCCTCTGCATGCTGAGCATTCATCCATGTGTGTGCGGCTGAAGCTGAGGTTGTATTGTGGTGTGAGGACTCGTCCTATTGGAGTTGTCTGTCTGGCTGTCTCTTTATCTCTTTGTCTCCCTCTCTCATAGAAGAAATAAACTTTAAAAAGATGATAATCCATGTGAAAGTATAAATCTCTCTGATTACCACAAAGTAAACAGTCTTCTGTCTATTTTGATAACCAATTTATCTAAGTTTTCTAAAGACTTTGCCTAGCTTTAGATCTGAAAGCCCTCCCTATAGGCTGGGAATGTTTCTTCTACTTGAGCGAAATGATTGGTAACCCTACCCAGAATACACATTTCTAGGCTGGATTTGTGGTTCTCTAATGTCCTTTCCATTTCTATACGTACTTTTTTCCTGTGGAGTAATTATTTTTTTAATAACTATTGGGTTATTGGAAAAATCATGACTTTTTCATGTTTTTCTATGCAAAAATGCTTCATGACTTTTCCAACAACCCAATATTTACTTAATTTTATGTATTACTAATTATTTTTTAATTTGCTGTAGGGCATGTGTGCTCACCAGAGATACAGAGAGAAAGTGAAAAAATAAGCTGCCTGGTCTGGGACTTGAATCACAGTTGGTCACGTGGGAGTTCAGTGTCCCAACCATTATGCCACCTGCTGGCCCTAGCAGTGAAATAACTTTTGAATTACAATCATTTTTAAAACACATGACATTTTTCAATATGTAGTTTTTAAGAATGTAAAGGTTTACTCTAATTTTTGAGTTCTGGAGTAATAGAATCATGCTACCTTGTTGAGATACGTGATGGTGATTATTTTTCTCACCTATACCCCATGTAACAAATTTAATTCTGAGAGGGTTCTCAGGATTGGCATCTGCAGTGCCTGGGATATTTTAAGAAATCTAAAATATATGTTTATCTTAGTCTGTGTAGTGATTACACTTGGATTGCTATGGATCAAAGCTCATGGCAGAAATTATGGAAAGTGTAATAAAATTTTGTGTGCATGTGTTTTTATGTGCATTTTTCAGAGATAGTATTAACAGATTTCATCACATTCCCAAATGAGGTCATGGTTACCAAATGTTTAAAGTGTGAAAAGCTAGCATTTTTAGTAGTTTAGGTTTATTTGATGATAGGTTTACCTACTCTATCCTCTCTGATCTATTCTAATCTTAAGATTAAGTGAAGGAGGTACTGTAGGATCACTTCAGAATGACTTGATTCAAATCCTCCATAGGGTCTCCTTCACTCACCCAATATTAGAAGAGCTTTGAGTTGGTCAGAAATTTGACTTTGCAATATGAAAAAAATTTGGATTTGATAGGGCATTTGTATGTGTGTTTGCTATTAGAAATAATGATTAAGATTATTATTACCAAAGAAAGAGGGATAATGGGTTCAAGGGGAGTAGATAAGAAATCTTCTCCATGTTGTAGAGGTAGTAATTTATTATCTCTATCTTATTTACCACAATGATGGGCTTCAGTCAATATTTAAACAGCAATTCTATTTACATATTAAATAATTACCTTATGGAAACATGGTAAGCATATGGTGAAGTATAATCTGAAAGTGATAAAGGTGAAAGTGATAAAAATTTACTGAGAGTAAAGCAGGATCAGTTTGTAACCACAAATACAAAGTGATTCTGAGGTCCAGTAAATTGATTGTGAACATGAAATGGGTTGGAGAAAGTGGCTTCAAGACTAGATTTGAGAATGACATAAGAACATTGAGATTCATCTCCATGTAATTGTAATTCATGTTGAAAAGTTGGACAGAGCAATTTACAGGGTGCTAAGATTTGAATGGATGTATTCCACAAAATTTACATGCCGAAACCTTAGCCCTTTGGAAAATGATTAAGTCAGGTGGGCTCTGCCTTCATGCATGGAATTAGTGCCCTCATGAAAGAGGCTCCAGGGGACTTACTAGTCTTTTTGTCCTGCCATGTTGAAGAGACATAGAAAGTACCATCTCTGAGGAAGAGGCTGCACCAGACATAACATCTGCTGGAATCTTGATCTTATACTTTCAGACCTTTAGAGCTGTGAACAATACATTTCTGATGTTTATAAAATACCTAGTCTAAGGCATTTTGTTATAGCAGTTCAAACTAAGGCAGTGCTGTACTTGAAGTTGCTTGGAGATACAGCAGTAGATGATCTCTGTTATCCAATAATAATACTCCATTGTTGAGCATACTACTTGTCTGAAAAGGTATTGTACAACCTTATCAGATTGGAACCCCTAACTTTATAATCACTGGTGTTAATTATATGGACCTTCAAAAACGTTTGGCAACCCTACTACCTTTTTTTTGTTGTTGACTTACAATTTCACTTAACACAACATTTAATATTCCACAGTATTGTCCAACTTCAAGTCTTCCACTCTATTTTTAAAAATATTTATTCAGTCATTTATTTTAATTTGACCAGAGAGAGACACACAGAGGGAGAAAGGGAAAATGAGAAAGCAAGCTACCATGTCCAGCACTTGAAATATGATTGACCATGTGAGAGTGTCCAGTGCCTTAACCGCCATGCCACTTGCTGCCCCCTAACCCTATTTTGATTCTAACTAAATAATTACTTTTTGCTTCAACAAGAAAGCCTAATACACTAAAATGAAAATTTTTCAATTTATTAAACCAAATTTGTCCACCTGCTCACTGTAAGTGGTAAAACGTCATCTATTCATGTCTAGCTCCTTTTTTTAATTTAATTCTTTATCTTCCTCTCACCTCAGAAATCTTACTATTTTGTTTGTTTGTTTGTTTTTAGAGAGGTTTTTGCCTTAGGGTTTGTATGCTCTCTAGAGAGAGAAAGAGAGAGATTGGGACATTGAGAGGGAAAGCAAGAAATCACCCCCCAGGGGAGATGGCCATGCCACAATCACTTCTCCTTCCGTCTCCTCTTGGGATCTTGGGCATGCACACACATGCGACTGGAATGAGTTTCAGGCCACTGGTCCTGGTCTCAGACTGTGGTTGACCATATGGGAGTCCAGAGATGTAACCACTGCCCATCTGCTGGCCTCAGGAATCTTATTAGTTTACATTATATCATATCCTTTATGTCTTCACCTTTGGATTGTCTGCTTGAGCTTTTTTTTAGCAGCTAAATTTCCTTCATTCATTAAAAAAACAAAAACAAAAACAAAAAAAAAAACAAATAAACAAACAAACAAACAAAAAACAGGACAGCTGGTGGTGTGGTGATTAAAGCAGCTGGATCCCATATAGTTAGCAGCATGGTTTGAGTCCCAGACCGGGTAGCTTGAACAAAACACTGGGTATGAGTGCATGCACAGCCAAATCCAGAAGGAGGGAGAAATGGAGGAGAAGGGATTGCAGTGTGGCCATTCCCCATGGTGGGAAAGTGAGACACTGTCTCACTTTCTTTCTCTTGGTCTCCAGCAAGCACAGGTGCCTTCTGGCAAAAATTGAAACAAAAACAAACAACAAAATACAAAATCCTTCCTCTACTTTAGTTCCTTCCTACTCCTTCCCTTTATGCTTCTTCCTTTCACAGTTAGACTTCTTATAAGTTGTCTCACAGAATCCAGAAGGAATTATCTTCCTTATTATCTCAGTTGAAACCTCAGTTATATTAAGTGCATTTGATTTGCCTTGAAACAATATTGGCATGATTTCACTGACACCAAAAACTTCTGATATTTGTCTTTTGCTGTTCCCTCTCATCTACTCTATCTTCCAGTGTTGACATTTCCATCCTAACCTGACCCTGTCTTTAATGCTCTTTCCAGGCAGCATATTAATCATTTATCTCTCAAACCCAACTACGAACTTGACTTGTGTTAAATAGCATGTAGAACCTTAAACTCAACATCTCTAAAGCCACATTAACTTTATTTCTCCACAAACCTGCTCTATTCCCACCATTTTCCATCTCAGGAAATGATGTAATTCATCAGGATTCTGCACAATATTGAATCTAGTTGTCACCTTTGATGTCTTTCTCTCGTCCCCATCCACACTCATTCTCAGTTTGTTTATACCTTTTCCTATGTAACACTCTAAATGAAGAATGACTTTTACTTGATCTCCTCTTATCACCTATGTCTCCCTCAATGCCTACCTCGATGTCTTTCTTCTCTGAGTTACCTTTACAAATGCAAACTTTCATACATTATTCCTTTTCTATTATCCATAAATAGTTACGCATTGCTCTTGGAGCAACCTTTAAATTCCTTACCATGGACTGCAAGATCTTGAAATTATATCACTCTTATGGATTCCTCCAATCTCATTTCTCACCCTTATTGTCTCCTTCACACCAGACAGACTTCATGCCATCTAACTTGACCTGTTGGGGCAGTTTTGCCTAGCTAAGTCATTCTTCAATTTTCTACTTAAGAGTAATTTTCTTTGGACCAAATTAGATTGCTATATTTCTCTTTTGAAATACTACAATTGCCTTATATATAATTACTTCTATAATTAAAGACTTTATTGCCAGCAACACAAGGCCAGACATTATCTATCTTATTTACAGCTGTATTATGAGCTATTTATTGAATGAATGAAGATACTCCAGTCAATTTGTTCTTTGTAATAACATCCTGATTTATCTTGTTAAAAATAATGACCAAAAAAAAAAAAATCACCGTGAAAGCTAATACAATAAATGTACTGCTATTAATCATTGCCCATGTGATAGGCTGAAGAATTTGTGGATTTGTGGAGCTTTTCTTAACTTATTTATAAATAATTTTTTTAATTTTAAGGACAGGGTTTCACCATGTCACAGTCCTCCTGACTCAGGCTCCAGTTGGGACTGCAAGTACACACCACTACACTCTTTTTAGACAGGGTGTCACCATCTGACTCAGGCCAGTGTTGAGTTCAAGATCCTCCTCTTCAGCCTCCTCAACTTGCTGGGAATATGTGTGCAACTGGGTTTGGCCTTTGGATTAGATGGAGAATCAAACCTGAGCTTCTATGTTGTCCCAGCCTACAGAGCACAGCATCTTAGTAGCTCATGTGGTTATGGCTGGGCCCATAAGATTCATTTTCATTCTTAATATATGTATATATTTGTTCATTTGCCTGCTTGCTTATAATAATATAAATGTTGCAAACAGTGTTAAAAATTTATAACAAGCAAACAAAAAATTGTGCTTCTGTGATTGTCAAGATCTCATAAATGAAGAAAAGACATCATCAGAGTTAACCTAGATGAATCTAAATTACAGAGATATAAACAAGGATAAGGAAACCAAAAAAGGATCCTGGATCCACCCAGGGACTAGCAAAGGAGTGAAGCTGCTATCATCACAAGGACTGAAGGTGAGAGGAGAGGGCAATTACTTGTATCTGGTATGAGTTAAAACTATGGAGGAGGGACTCCTTACCAGAAGCTGAGACTTAGAGGGAAACCAACACTGCCCAAGCAGTAAGACTGAAAAAGTCCGGCAAGGACTGCTCAGGACACCTGTGGAAGAATCATTTTCTCACCTTCTCTTCTTGCCAAATGATTGTTCTTGAGCTAACCAATAGGAAACCAGGGGATGAGGAAATGAGCTGACAGGCAGGGTTCAGGTGGGTAAAGGAGCTTCCGAGTAAACCAGCCCACCTTCTTTCTTCCATAATATTGTGTAGACAGGTTCCTTTCTTAGAGGTCCTCTTCTGTTCCAGACAGCCTTACAATAGGACCCTTGCTATTTTTCCCTTAGATTCTTTCCATACCATATCCAAGGAGGGAGATAAGATCACTAAGTAAAGTTATTTTATTAAAAGAATCTGTAAAATGTAACTTTTTCCATAGAATTTTTTTTTCAGACCACCATGTCAAAAAGATACAGAAAGCTTTCATGAAGAGGTGACCAACATGAAACTGGCACCATGATGACTGAAAAAAAATTAAGGTTGGGTACATGATTATCACATAGATGACTATAAAAGTTTCAACCAGAAATGAAATTAATTTGGATAAGGCAATATGGTAGCAGCCAAGAAATTAGTAGAGGTAGGTAATGAACTAAAAATTTCATAATTAGAGTGTAAGATTTAATTCTGCCTTGAAACCCATTTAAATGCTCAAAGCCTCATACTATTTTCGTTGGCATCTCCGAGGTTGCCTATGCCATCTACCTTACTTGGACAATTAAAGAAGAATGGTATTACTTTATAATACTCTATTGGGTTGAATTATATGCATTGCAGCTAATGGCTGTGTGGTTTTCTTTTTAATGTTTTTGACATAGGGTGTGGGTACTCTCCAAAGAGAGAGAGAAAGAGATCGTGAGAGGGAATGTGAGAAATGGCCACCCAAGAGAGATGGCCATGCCACAATCCTTTCTTTTCTACTCTCCTCCTGGGATTCTGGGCATGCACACACATGTATCTGCTGTATTTCAAACTGCTGAGTCCAGGACGCTAATCACGGTTGGCAACATGGAGTTCAGGGCCTGAACCACTACACCGCCTGCTGTCCTCGAAATATGTATATTAACCCTATGAGTTAAAATAAATGACCAGGGAAATGCACACATTTTTAGTTACTGGTGTTTATTGTCTCCAAGTACTTAGCCTTTTTAAAAATGACATTTATTTATTTGGTAGAATGTTTGTAATTTTAAAATAAATATACAATATTTGTATTATAGCCAGTGCCAATGAGTACATCTGTGTCAAACTAATCTGTCTGACAGTACTTTCTGAAGTGACTTGTGTGTCCCTTCCATGGGACATGCTTACATTGGATTCTTTCATTACTATCACAAATAGACTAATCCTTTTTTTAGGCATTTTGAATGTAGTCAGGTACTATGGTGATTGGGAATAACAAATCTCTCTAAATTGATTCTAGAAAATCAAAAATAGCATAGCTGCTATTTCTTCTTTAGCACTTTTACTATTTATAAGAATGCTCAATGGATACATTCTCTCATTCAATTTTCACATTTTAACTTCTATCAAATTTAGCAGGAGCTGAGAGTGTTAATTAGAACATGCTTTGGCACAGTATTTTCCAAATCTCCAATTCCGAAGACCTTTCTTTATATGTCATTAAAAAAAAAAAAAAAAAAAAAAAACTACGTGTTAAAGACTTAATAAGAAACATGTATAATACCTATTTTTAACACAAACTTTCTCCCACTGAAATTATATATTGTATTTTTATCCAAGGGAGATGTGAAAATACCATCTAGAAATGGATGTTTATATTTAGGCTAGTGATAATATATAAGAAAAATCATTTGCTTTTAAATGATGGCTAATTTTCTATAATAAAGCACACTTTAAAATAACTTCAGAAATAGACAATTTTCTACTCTAATAAAAGGTAGTGTTTATTTTGTATGTTTCTGGATTTTCCATGGGACCTCAAAAACTAATAAATTATCTTTAATTCATAAACTATTAATTAGCACATCTTGTTCCACTAAAAGTGAGATCCATTTTAAGAAAGACAGAATGAAAATGAATGGAAGGAAACGGACCAGAGAGGAGGAGAGGGAAGGTGAAGAGGAAGAGAGGGAAAAAAACAGCAAATTCAAAAACAATTGAAATAAATAGCAGGAGTTATATTCCAGTGTGCTACAGAGTTTCCGTGTTTCCTCAGTTGGCTGCACCCTTAGTTGACTAGACAGGGCTGGTGCCACTGACCTGGTTTGGGTGTATGATGAGAGATGATAAAGGATAAGGGCATAACCCTCCCTCACTGCCTTGCCTGGCATTTCTTTACATCATCATAGCCACTGCTTTTGATTTTAGTGGAGTATTTTAAGTAAAAGCAATGAGTTTGAGGTCACAGTCAAACATGAGAATCAGGGGGGTGGGGTGGGGAGAGGGTTACTATAGCAATGGCTACCTCTGCTCAGGTTTAATTCTCATATATCAGCCCAACATTTGCTCAGGGCAGGTGGTCTCAAAGATTTGGCTTACAGGATATTTTTCCAACCCTTGATGGAATTGGAGAAGCTGCCAAATATAAGATGAGAGTAAGAAGTAGGCTTTCTGAACAGCTGATCAACTGTCCAGAGCCCTCCCTTCCTCACATGTGAACTGGGATCTGTCTTGCTGGTTCCGGACAAGTGTCACAGGTTTAGATGAGAGAACACATAAAAAAGTACTTTAGGAGCTACCGGGTTTTATGCAGGTGGAAAGTGTAGAATTACAACTGTATTCACAGCTAATTTGAAGGCATTGATTGCAAACGCTGAAAGCATAAATCCACAGGAGAGTGAAGGAAACCATTTAAACTTTTGAACAGTCTCTATTCCCAGAGGCACTATGCTTTTCTCAATTGTGACGATTCAGTCTGTACTGTGTGTTTTAAACATGAGAGGTTCTTGCTTCAGTTAATAAAAAGGTAAATGCCCTGGTCACTTCCCTCAAAATTCAAAGTCAGTGAATTTTTACAAGTCTGGTCATTTTGGTGTGATCCACAGCATAGATGAGGAGTAACTTCCATCCCCAGATTTCACAGTCAGGTAAAAAATCATGATATTTAACAGTGTTAGCCCGTGAGTCATCTGTGGTACTTACTTATATCCTCTTGGGTAAGTATCTTCATTTGCATATTCATTTATTCAATATTTATTGAGCATCTGTTATGCTAGATACTAGCTCAGGCACCGGGGATAAAATCAACCAGACTGAAAATTTTGTCCTGAAATTTTGATGGTAGTGGTGGGTATGCAACAAACAAATGAAATCTGTCAAAGATTCATGATGGGAACACACAAATATATGTTTTAATAGATAATATTATAGGATTTACCTTTGAAGGGTAATCAAAATTAATGAATGAGGGCTGGCTCCGTAGCAGTCTTTAAGTGTTACACAGAGGAATCTGGATCCACATGGCTGACCAGGGTCCGAGTCCCAGTCCTAGCAGCTTGAAAAATGTGCCAGGCATGTACACATGTGCCCAGGATCCTGATAGGATGGAGAATTGGAGGAAAAAGGATTGTGGCATGACCAGGACAAGTAGAAGGGGGCTTTTTCTCTCTCTCTTGTGCATGTGTACACGTACCCCCAGACATTAAAAAAATTTTAATAAATGTGAAGATGTCCTGGATGCATTAATAATGTTCAATCTGAAACTGTAAATTGTTTAAGCACTCTGATCCTCAGTTTTCTCATCTTCAAAGTAGGAAGAAATTTGTGACCTACTTCAAAAGATTGTTGGTACGATTAAACATGGTGATCATAAATCATTTAGTAGATTGTCAAGTAGAAAGCAAACATTCAATAAAGGTTAGTGATTATTATTACTTATTATTATTATCATTATTTTGGCTCTTGGTACAGTAAGGAAACACAAAAAGGAATAAATAAACAAAACAAGGGTATACATAAAATGATGTGATAACTTTTTTTCTTTTTGAGATTATACTGGTGACTCCAAAGAGAATAATAACAGAGTTGTAGCTTGTCATTGTCATTATGTAAATTAAATATAAATATACACACAGGGGCACTTGAAATATTTGTAGAAAAATTGAATTAAAGTGTGAGTTTATTTGAGTGCAGAAGTTTTTTGAGATTCAGGAATAGTTTTTTCATCATATATATTTTTTATGAATTTTTTGCAAACTATATATGCACACGTGCATATCTCCACAAATGCCAGAAGGCACATGTCCTTGTCAGAGAAAGATAGTCATCAGATTGGCTCAAGAAATAGTAAAAAAACTTCTTACAATATATAGAATCCATTGCCTCATTGAACATAAAGCAACGATGAGTGGTTTAAACACATCCAGTCGAGGTCAGGCACTGAGATCAGAGCTGTGCATCCTGTTCTCCACTGGGCTGATTCTGGTCTGCTCCAGGTGCTGCTCCATCCTCAATGGTCACAGCAGTGCCCACCCTTATGTCTGAACCTATCCATATCCAGTGGGAACTAAGTTGTTTCCAGAAATTTCTCATAAGGGGAAATTTTCTTTCCTCAGAAATCTCAAGCAAACGCATCCCTTCTTCTTCTTTGGCAATGCATCATCTGCTAATTCCTAAACGAACCATTGTTGGAAGAGAAATGCTTTGTTCATTGGCATAGACCTTCCTATCCCTAGCCATCACTGTGGAAAAGGAAATGAGATTAGTCTATCTGTTGTTGGCCAACAGAACAGTGCTGCAGCAGGAGGAATATTTCACAAATCACATCACTATACAATGCAGAGGACCGCTGGGAGGACCACCATACAACCCATAAATAATTCTGGATTCCTTTTCCTTAATCCCACTGTAGGATTTTGTGCACTGTGCTGCAAATCTAAGGAATTAAAACTGGACTGAAGTGATTGAAAGCAAAAGTAATGGTAATTTGAGGGAGAAATACTTTCACGGCTCAGACAGGGTTGAAACCAGTGCTATGAGGGCCTCAAGTTGAAGCTCAGAGATGTAGGGAGAGAAGGCAGTAACTCATTCTTACATTTATTAGGTACCAATTATGTGTTAGGCACTGAATTCCTGAGATGCACTATCTGCCCTTGTGGAGCTAGCGTGCTGGTGGAGATGAGGGTGCTATGAGGGATAAGAGCAGAATGTAACTTGCGGAACATCTAAGAGGGATGCTGGTGCAGTCAATGGATAACAGTGTGATTCAAAAAGATGAATTAAACCAAAAGAAGGTCTTTCATAACCTCTGTCTCCATAGAAAAAAGACAAAAGGAAGGAGGGGCTATAATTTCATTACATGATGGTACTTTGAGTCCCAGAATTACCACCTTAGTCTTTTGAATACTATCTTTAGAATTTGTATCCAAAACTATGTGCCATCTGGCCCATTATTTCCACTATTTTACTCAAATAAACTCTTTTAAACTTAATTTTCTTTTATAATATTTTCCTCCTAACAGTCTTCCAACTTACAAGTTGAATATTGTTATCATATTTAATAGGTATTCACTTGATGCCTAGTCACATCTTTAAGAAGTAAGACAAAACAAGTCATAAACTGTGTACACTTAAAAAGATTTTCTTCCAACAGTGGGACACATCTTGTAGTTTGACAAACACTGTTTTATTCAGATAATCCTTTGGCAAACTCTTGGTTTTAATTCCAACATAAGCAACCATGTTTTCAGGCCTTGCTTAAGCCTCTAAGTTTGAATGTTTTTGGTAACTCTCAGAGAGGTATTTTCTTGAGTGTTCAACTTTTAGTCTTAAATCTCTCAAATCCTTTTTCACCTGTAGGTGAGTTCTGATAAAGTTTCTTTTTTTCCTTCCTCAAGATAGAGTAAAAGTTGGGTGTCTTCATCCTTCTTCTTTGCTTACAGTCCAGTGCCCCTTGCTTAACATCTGCAGTGAGTACATCGCCCATGGCAGTTTAGTTGATGCACCAGCCATGACATTTGCCTTTATAGATTTTTTTTAAAGATATCCCTCATGGGCGGTTTGTACTAAATATCCTGACATATTTATTCTTGACTTATTGCATATTACATTTCAGTTCTTCAATTTGCATCATGTTGGCAAATTGTTATCATGTCAGACGGTTCTATCTTAGCACATGTGTAGAGTTCTACATACAAAAAACAAAGGCAACTGCAAGTTGTAAAGCACAGAGAAGGAAATAAAGGGCACATCATAATGATTTAACCCAAATTGTTGTGCTTTTCTCTGCTAGATAATCTGTCAAAATATAAAGTGGCATTACTTAAAAAAAATACTGTAGCTTATTCCTGAAATTGTTTTTTTGACAGTTCTGCTTTATTTATCCCTGGAGTAAAGCAATGTCTGCCTTTTTTTAAGAGTTATTTTATTTTATTTTATTTTTTATTTATTTATCTTTTTGAGAGGTTTTTGTTATAGGGTGCATGCGCTCGCCAGAAGAACAGGGAGAGACAGAGAGACAGAAACAAAAAATCACCCACCAGGGAGGATGGCCATGATGCAATCCCTTCTCCTCCATTCTCCTCCTGGTAACTTGGGCACACACATATGCCTGGCATGAGTTTAAGCCACCGAGTCCGGGACTTGAACCGTGGTTGACTACATGGGAGTCCTGCAACATAGCCATTACGCCAACTGCTGGTCCCCAAAATTATTTTATTGAACTATGTTTACTTTAATTTGAGCAAAGGGGTACAGAATGAGAGAGAAAGAGAGGGAAAGTAAGAAAGCAGGCTGCCAGGGAACCAGCAGTTAGCATAATGGCTATGTTGCTGGACTCCCATGTAGTCGATCACAGTTCGTGTCCCAGACACGGTGGCTTAAAATTCATGCCGGGCGCGTGTGCGTGCGTGCCCGAGATCCCGAGAGGAGAATGGAGGAGAAAGGATTGTGGCGTGACTATTCCCCTTGGGGGGTGATTTCTCGCTTTCTGTCTCTAATGTCTCTCTCTGTCTGTGGTGAGCGCACACGCCCTATAGCGAAAATCTCTCAAAAAAAAAAAAAAAAAAAAAAGCAAGCTGCCAGGACCTGGAATCCAGTGCCTTTTAACCACCATGCCACCTACCAGTTCCACTGCCTGAATTTCTTTTAGAAATGTTTTTTAAATTGCAAAATATACCACACCTACCGAAAAGAAGCTTTTTCTTTAAGAGAAGTTTTTGTTGTTGTTGTTTTTTATTTATTTATTTATTTATTTTTTATTTATTTTCATTTTATTTATTTTTTTTTTTTTGCTATAGAGTGTATGTGCTCACTGGAGAGAAAGAAAATGAAAAATCACTCCCCTCTCCACTCAGGTGGGGGTATGGTTATACTCTAATCCCTTTGCCATTCTCCTCTCAGGATTTTGGGCTCACACACATACTCACCCAGCATTAATTTCAAGCTACCAGGTCTGGTACTCCAACTGCAGTCAACTACGTGGGAGTCCAGCACCTTAACCACTATTCCACCTGCTGATCTTAAGCATGTTTTCTAATTTATGTCAGCTTTCAAATGGTGTCAAGATGAATGTGGCTCCCCCAAAATATGAATAACTTCCTCCTAACACAGTTTTCATTAAAGCTGTCCACAAAAACAGACTCTTTCTCTTTTCATCTCAATTTAGAAGTACTATCTAGACAATAACAACTATGCAATAGAGTCACCTATTTATCTTATTTCATTAATTAGATAATAGACTTTATGACTAAATTCTGACTGACCTACTGCTTATGAGCCCAATAATTGGTAGCAGACACAGGCTTTCATACTCTTAGTTTCCTCAGTTGGAAAATGGCACAGTAATAACAAAACTAGACGCTGACTTGAGGATCTATTAAGGGAATTGAATGAGAAAATCTACATCAGAACTGATTTGCAAATTCTACAACATCATAAAACATACAGCAACACTATAACATATATAAATAAATTAGCACAGATTGTAATTATTTAGTAACAGTCTTAATAATACCATATAATCTCATAAATTTAGAGCAACCAGGATTAAGAGGCATGCTTGCAATTTCAAATACTATTATCCACTATGTCTAAAAGGACACTAAAATGTAGTTGTACTATGGCTTTGCTATTTAAGAATATTTCTGGATCATTTGTGATTAACATGAACTTTAATTGCAGAATCAATTTTTATAGTTGCTTGAGTACACTCAGAGTTTTAATTTTTAATTTGGTATTTTTAAATGGCTTGTGCCAGAGTGGCCTTGTTAAATTGGGCTATATAAACATCTAATTATTTATACCAACTCACGTTAGGCCCATGGTTTAAAGACTGACAATTTTCTACTGTTTTAATTATAGACATAACAAGTCTTAAGCTATTTGAACTCAACAGCTCACTGTCTTATGACCATAATTTCTAACTTTTCCTTGCAAGTTATACATTCATTCGATTTTTAAAGACAAAATTATTTTATTTATATATATAAATTTAAACTGTGTATGAGATGTATTCATAATTCTTAATCAAAAAGTTGGTCATTCTGGCCTCCAATATATGTTTCAGAAACAGTAAATAAAACTTTCATTTAAAAAACGTTCTCCATACTTTAAAATAACTCAGATTTCCTTGGATACGGGTACTCTGTAATTAAGTAATCCCTGTTACACAAAAAAAGTTTTAGATGTAAATACATAGTTCTGTCACCACAGCTAACAGAAATGTTATCATTAAGTGTTTCTATGTTCTTTAGGAGGGTAATAAATATCCCCAGGTTTGAAGTGTGTGTGTGTGTGTGTGTGTGTGTGTGTGTGTGTTTAAAGGAGGCATTAGTCATATTGACTAGCTAGGAAATAGGGAAATACAGAAAATATAGTATCAAATACTTCTGAAGGCAAGTATTATGTTTGTCAGCTTTAGCTATTATGAGTGGCATTATTAACACTATAAACTCTCAGTATACTCAAGCAGCTACAGGGATAAATTCAGTAAATAGCACTCATGTTCATCACAAATATTCCAGAAATGTTTGTTTACTTTTTGCTAGAGGGAATGTGCACTAAGAGAGAGAGAGACTGAGAGAGAGAGAAAAGAAAGCATCCCCCATGGGAAATGGTCACACTACATTCCCTTTTCCTCCATATTTTCCTGTTTTGGGGACTTTAGGCATGCATGCACACACACATGTGCCCCATGTGCGTTTTTAGCTACCAGGTCTAGGTTCAAACTGTGCAGTTGGCCAGCTAGGATCCAGCTGCTTTAGCCACAAGGCAGCAAAACTGGTTCCAGAAATATTCTTAAATAGCAAACCTGCAGTATAACTGCATGTCAGTGTCTTTCTAGACATAGTGGGTTGTCATAAAAGTCATGACATATTTTTCTGTAGTTTTCTATGCAAAAATGCATCATGACTTTTCTGACAACCCAATACATGGATGATAATTTTGGAAAGTGCAAACATAATCCTAGCTACTATAAATTTAGGATTCACTGTCATAAAGCACCTCTTGTAGCTCTCATAATCCTTAATTTTGTTAGTTAAAATAGAGAAAATGTGTTTAACAAAGACAAGAATGTTTGTAAACAAGGAAAATAGATTGTGGACCAATATACCATAAAGAGTAAAGAAAGGGAGATTTTGCTAACCTTACATACATATCTCAAAGGGGAAAAAAAAACAGAATTAGTAGAGGAAAAATTAAATTTACGCATCATAATGTAAGATTCTTTGTTGAAGACCATGTATTGATAAGATCCTTGAGTTGATTATCACATACTGCATGCATGCTTTGAAAAACTATATTATATACCTATAGATGTACAACAATTAAATGTAAATGAGAAATTATAAAATTAAAACAAATGGATGAGATGCTCTTTGCAATATTATGAGCCTCAAGAGGACCTCTGGTTTTGTATGGAATTTTTTTCTTTAAAGGTTTTTGCTGTAGGGTACATGTGCTCTCTGGAGAGAGACAGAGACTGATAGTGAGAAGGAAAGTGAGAAATTACCCCCTAGGGGTGATGGCCATGTTGCGATCCACTCTTCTTCATTCTCCTCCTGGGATTTTGAGCATGCATGCACATCCACCAGACATAAGTTTCAGGCCACTGGATTTGGGACTCAAACTGTGGCCAGCCATGTGGGAGTCCAGTGCTATAACCATTACATCACCTGCTAGCCCTGGCAGTTTTAACTCCTTGATAGGCAATTATCATATACTCATTCAGTTTGCTTTGTTGAGTGCAACTAGCTTAAGATGATTCTGACTTGATTCTGAACCCAGTTCAGTGCCTCTGCTGAATCATCAAACACATCACATCGCTGTGTCTAGAAAACTCAATACCCAGTGATTAACAGTTAGGATGTCACCATTAATTCTGATAAACCTTTTCTCTTTGTTCACGTGAAACATTGGCATAAATAGATTCTTCAGAGTGATCAAAGAAGTTTGTGTCAGAGCAAAAAAAATATGATACATCTCAGAGCCAAATACACATTAGACCCACTTTCAACAAACACCCTCAGAATATGTCTTTATTTTTTTCTTCCATAACTTGGCTTTAGTTATCTTTCTCAAATTTTTCATAGAATAATCAATTTAAAGATTCCTGAGCAAATGTTGAGTAACTTTATAAACTAATGAATAGATTTGATATAGTTGTCTGATAACTGTTAATCCAAAGGTGAAAAAGTACACCAGAAGAAAACTCACAGGTCTATGTTTTCCAATGTCTTCTAAATGAATTCTCTTTTCCTTCCTTTCTTCCTTCCTTTTTCTTACTCCTTCTTTCTTCTTTCTTTTTCTTTTCTTCCTTTTCCTTTCTTTTCTTTTTGTTTCTTTTTCCTTTTTCCCTTTCTTTTTTATTTCTTTTTTCTTTTTCTTTCATTCTTTTTTCATTCTTGTTCTTTCTTTCTTTCTTCCTCTTTCTTTCTTTCTTTCTTTCTTTTTCTTTCTTTCTTTCTTTCTTTCTTTCTTTCTTTCTTTCTTCCTCTTTCTTTCTTTTTTTCTTTCTTTCTTTCTTTCTTTCTTTCTTTCTTTCTTTCTTTCTTTCTTCTTTCTTTCTTTCTTTCTTTCTTTCTTTCTTTCTTTCTTTCTTTCTTCTCTCTTTTGTTCTTTCTTTATCTAAATTGGCATAGGGCATATGCACTCATCAGAGAGAGACAAAGAGAGAGAGAGAGAGAAATCACCCCCGATGAAGCATGCTCATGTTGTAAATCTTTGTCCTCCATTTCTCCATCCTGTAGGGATTTTGAGCTGCCTGGACTAAGACTAAACTGCAGTCAGCCATGGTGGAATCCAGCACTCTTAACCACTAGACTACAGGGCAAGCCCTGAATTCTCTTGGTTGGGTAAACTGAATGACTTGGAGGCACACATAAAAGAAATTTGACATGCATGTAAATGATTTGTGGGCAGAGACAATGTGCTTAAATTTGAGCTAATCTTTTTCTATAATTTTGCTGCTTTAAATTCATAAAAGCTTACACTTAATTCATTCAAGTCAAATGATTTCAGGCATTGTCCTTATAAATAATATTAATTTCATTCGAATTGCAAATGACCACATAATCTTATTTTTAAAATTTTGAAACTGGGGATCCAAAGGTTCTACTAAAATCCAAACAGATATTCAACATGAAGAATGTTTACAGACTTACTGAATAAAATGTTTTTGCTCACTTTTTTTGACAGTTAAAAGTTTTTAAGAAAAGAAATTCAGTTTTGCGTGTGGCCTCATTTACACAGCAGTTGTGTGTATAACTCATTGTCAAAGCACCTTATTTTCTACATATAAAGCCTAGAGGATATGGCAAAGGTTTTTAAAAATAAATGTCTGGAGGGACCAGCAGTTAGCGTAATGGCTATGTTGCTGGACTCCCACGTAGTCGACCGCGGTTCGAGTCCCGGACCCGGCGGCTTAAACTCATGCCGGGCGCGTGTGCGTGCGTGCCCAAGATCCCGAGAGGAGAATGGAGGAGAAGGGATTGCAGCGTGGCCATCCCCCCTGGGGGGTGATTTCCTGCTTTCTATCTCTCTGTCTCTCTCTGTCTGTCTGGCGAGCGCACGCGCCCTATAGCAAAAACCTCTCCAAAAAAAAAAAAAAAAAAAAGTCTGGATTTGTATCTCTAGCAAGACAGACTCAAGGAGACAAGATTTACCCCACAAGTCTTAAAGTTCTTCTTTAGTTGTTTTTGAAAAGCAATGTACGAAACAGTGGTTTCAGATACTGGAGAAAAGGCAGTGAAGTTCACTACTACTAGAAAATAAAGAAAGAAGCAAGCTAGGTCCTACAACTGCTTCTAGTTTACTGCTTGGCGTTTCCAAGCCATAGTACAGGGAGGAGAATGTATGCAAATATCCTGTTGTTACTCTGCATTTTGGAGACAGAATGGAAGGCCCGGAAGGGCAATAGCTGGGATTTCCCAGACAGAGTCATGTTGAGAAGAAAATTGCACAGACAGAAAATGAGCTCTGAAAATCTCCAAGAGATCTCTTTTTTATGTTTTTCAGTTTATTACTGATTAGCTCAAGCATTTGAGGTTAACTACCAAGGCCAGGGAAAGAATAACTTGTAAAGAGCAGTTGAAATGATCTTGGGCTCATACCAACCCTTAGAGTGAGAACAGAAAACCGTTATAAAACATGGAGCTTTGGGACCAGCAGATAGCTTATGGTTACGTCACTGGACTCCCACATGGCCGACCACGATTCGAGTCTCAAACCTGGTGACTTGAAACTAACACTGGGCACCTGTGCATGTGTGCCTAAGATCCTGGGAGGAGAATGGAGGAGAAGGGATTACGACTAGCCATCCCCCCTGGGAAGGGGGTAATTTCTCACTTTCCCTCTCAATGTCTCTGTCTCTCTTTCCTTCTGGAGAGCACATACTCCTTAAGGCAGAAACTTCTAGATAAAAAAATAAAGGAGCTTTGATTAGAAAATGATATTGTCTTCTTCACCCTGTGGGTTTTTAAAATATCCTTTATTTCTTATGTCAAATGTCCCTTTTTCTCAGTAATTTATTTGTAATTGAAAAATTATATAAAAATTAAAGTAACAACCTTCAGTCAAAATGTTAGAGAAAGAGAGAGAAAAATAATGAGTAAATTTGGTGCTGGATATACACAAATCTGTTGCTAGTGATTATCTGTGACAGATGGGAACATAAGCGATTTTAAGTTTTAATACATACTTTACATTTGGAGAAGAGCACTTTTCCACAAAAACACAGGAATACACTACTCTGTCCCACTTTCAATCACTATCAGTGAATATTTTTAATGGCTTGATATTTAAAATTGTTTAGAATTCTTAATTATATCACTGAAATGCCATCCCATTTTTGTAGCTTTCAAATTTATTAAATGTAATGTAAATGTAATTCCAGAATGCAGTTCCCTTTTCTCCTTTCTCTTCTTCTTCCCTCACATTCCTCCTTTGCCTCTTTCTTGTCTTCTTTTAACCCTTTTTCATTCTCCTCCATTTTAAAATAAGGTTTGACACACTTGACTCTTTGTGGCTCTTGTCTTCACTCCATTTTGAACTGGGTAGCAAGAGAGAGAAATGAGAAGTGGTCTTCGAAGGGAGTCAGCACTTGTTTCTAGATTCTAGTTTACAGATTCAAGGAATAAAGAACACATTTAACACATTTACCAAGCACGCTGTCTGAACTAAGTCCTTTCCCTCAAGGACTTATACTCTACTTAAGAATCCTAACAAGCTTAGCGAGATGAGCTTCAAATCACCTGTGGAAACTGAAGCTCAAAAAACTTACTCAAAAATTCAAAGCGATGGGAACAACCATTGGCGTAGTAGTTATGCTGCTGGACTCCCACACAGCCAGCTGTGGTTCAAGTCCCAGATTTGGTGGCTTGAAAATCATGCCAGGCACAGATGCATGAGTACCAAGATCCTGGGAGGAGAATGGAGAAATGGAGAAGTAAGGACTGGCCTCCTTTCCTCTCCATTTGGGGTGGGTGCGATTTCTCACCTTCCCTCTCACTGTCTCTGTCTCTGTCTCTCTCTCTCTCAGTGAGCTCATGTGCCCTAAAGCAAAAACGTCTTAGAAAAAAAAAATTAAAAAGATGAGAGATGGAACTTTGAGTCAAATGCAAGTGGTCTAATTTTAGAGATCAGTCTCTCAACCTGGGCAATAAATTTGGTCAAGATCATTTGGGCTGAAAACTAAATCTTGCAGGTGGAAAACAAGTATTTCTAGATCACCACATTGTCCTGCAGATGTGTGTCATTGTGACTATTGGCTGAAATTCTCCACTGGGAGAGGCTCGTATAGTCTCTAGCCAAGAACAAAGATGTGCAGGGTGATTAAATTCAGACTGCTGGATTACTCCTCTAGCTATGGTTTCAGGGTAGTCTTTGGGGAATTTCTTATCTGCCTTAAAGCTCAAGATGTCCTGTGCTTGGAAGTAAGTAACTTTATTAATAAAAGAGTTCTTTCTTGAGACTATCTTTTAGCTCTGGAAGTAATATGAAATGTTACTTTACTTGCACATATTGTTTATTGCAACCATGGAAATTCACACAGACTGACAGAGTTCGGTCCTAGTATTCCATGACCTCAGAATGTAGACAAATACAACCTCTTAAAATAATAAAACATTTGATATTAATACCTCTACAGAGGATCATGGCAGCCAAGACTCTTTGTTTTGACCATATTCATGTACAATGGGTTTAGCCCTGATGAACATATTGGTGGTTGGTATGTTTTCACTTTTATTATTCCATTAGATTCTATGCATAAATCATAAATTATAGTGTTGCTTGTATTTTTTTTTTTTTTGGATAGGTTTTCGCTATAGGGTACATGTGCTTGCCAGACAGACAGAGAGAGACATAGAGACAGAAAGCGAGAAATCACCCCCCAGGGGGGATGGTCACGCCGCAATCCCTTCTCCTCCATTCTCCTCTCGGGATCTTGGACACACACGCACACGTGCCTGGCGTGAGTTTTAAGCCACCGGGTCCAGGACACGAACTGTGGTCGACTACGTGGGAGTCCAGCGACATAGCCATTACGCTAACCGCTGGTTCCCGTTGCTTGTAATTTTAATAGAATAAATCTAAATGTCTGTAATGTGGGAATTTGTTAAGAAAGTTTTATTTGTAAGATAGGGTATAATGCCCATTAAAGTATATTCAGATAAATACTAACATTAAAAATTATGTGATATTGTTACATAGAAAGATATTTAAAAACCCCACAAATTAGGAAATGGGAAATGAGTTTATATTTTGTAGAACAATCAACAAAATATTTGCCTAACATGAGAAATTTTAATCTCTTTCTTCTTTGCTTATTTTTATTTTCAACACTATGTATGGTTTATATAAGAAAAAATAAATAAACTATTACTTTAGGGCAATGTATGAGGAAATGAAATATTTATAAAAGAAACATCATTTAGGTGTTGTGGATGAATGACAAACATAAAAAGCTTCTCGTTGTAAATGCTTTCTCAAGATTTTATTTATGCAAATATTAGGGACCATATGCTGAACCTTGCAGTTTGGCATGCAAATGACTCATCATCTAATGCCCCAAGGGATCTTGCCCAGGTTTGGGAGATTATTGAAAGTTATTTTGAATAACCAAGACTACTTATTCTATAAAACCAAGTAGAGAAAAATAAAAAATAAAAAATAAATCACAGTTAGAAAGAGGTAACCTACACTTTAGAAACCTGTGTGTGTGGGGTTATATTATTCATTCTCCTTAGGGCCAGTTATGTTTGAATACATTTGTATCATGTCTAGAATGAAATGTATATTGATTTGGTGCAGAAATTTTATTCCTTTTAAGGTCTATCTGGCCATTGGCAATATTACGCACTGGCAAGTTTCCAAAGAAGATTCAACATGCTCCAACAAAAGAGCTTCTCGTAGATTTAGGATACACTTTAGAAATATATTGTCAATGCACATACAATGCTTAAATCTCTCAAGATGTTCCAGTATGGATCCTCAAGTCTAGACTTTTAAGAAAATGATTTCTAGGTTCCTCTGTGACCGGCCCCTGTTGCTTTATCAGGTGCATCTGTTACAGTTCTCTAGAACCTCCATATGCTGCGATCAAACCTTGTTTATTTCAGTTACTTGTGTCACAGTCTCTTGTCTCTGTGACTTTGTGCATGCTATTCCCCATGCCTAGAACATCCTGCCTCTTCCGGCTAACTCCTATTCAAATCTGAGCTCCAGGCTGAGACATCACATGTCATCTGGAAGCCACTTTGTACCACTTGTCACAGTGACAACAGTGTGTAATCGCTTGTCCATTTGGATAGTGGATAGAGTGAGTCATTTTCCAAGGTATTACTTGGTCCTAACGTATAAAAGCATAAAAGGTGTATATTGCCAATATAATAATAGATATCATACAGTTTCTTCTTAAACATTATGCTATTTCCAGAAGATGAATTTGATTTTTATCTCAATACAGTACATGGGAAAGCCATATTTGTCTGGTCTTTCAGTCTTGTTTTAGCTGTGAATATAATCAGTAATGAGTTTCTCAACCTCCCTAACCTTCAGCAGTGAATGGAACCAATAAAAAGATACTCCTCACTAGTTTAACTTCAAGAAATTAAGTCGTGTGTATAAAATTATTTTTTGAAATGAAGTAGTGCCATATGTATGTGAGTTAGTGTACTGACCATGTTTTTAGGGGAAATCTCATAAGTACTGAAAACAGAGAACACTGGAGGTATCTTTTCTCATGGAGCTTACATACTAACAGGACAAATCAGAGAGTGAGTATATAAAAAAAATCTTTTTTGAAGTTTTGTACAAGAAATATAGAAATATGTGGGTGAGAACAATGAAGATGAGGCAAAAAGAAGCCCTACTACAAGCATCTCTGTCCCTCTGTTTGTAGTAAATATTGTTTACTGGTTAGTGCTAATGGTGATGATTGGGTTGCCACTTCCCCTAAAGTCCCATGAGCAACTCTGGACAAGCAATACCAAATGGATAGGTCCACTAAGTAAAAATATTACCCTTGTCATGTAAATACATCGTCACTAATTCCAAACATGTTTCTGCACTTCCTATAAATAAATTCTAAAAACACTGCCACCATAATGCTCAAGATTCTTTTTTAAAATTATTTTTAAAATTTATTTTGTAATTCTTAATTACATTCAATTGTTGAACATCTTTATGTAGTACCATATAGATTTTTCAAAGCATGCATGTGTTCTAACAATTCTTAAAATGACAAGCATATCTCAGTCAAAACCCATACCAAACCAATCTGTTTAAAATTAAATTGGCCAGCTCTATTGGAGAGATTTTTTTTTTTTCGTCACTCTGTTTTGTCATTGGATAGCATTAACATGAAAATTTGAATGCTGAATAAAGCATAATTTGTTATAGACTTAGCACCAAGATCAGTAGAAGAAAACTGTTCTTTAATGGATTTTTAAAAGGGTTATCTGTAGAAAAATCTCCATTTAGGAAATGGAGACATTTGACTAATTAAAACCTGAGATATCTACAAAGGCAAGGTTTGAGCTCTGTCTCTTCTTTTGACTGTCAAGTACTCTCTTTAAGCAAGGTGCGCTTGGCTCATTGATTTGCATGAATTCTTCTGGTTTCTGTCATCTAAAAGTCGTGTCTTACAATTTTGAATGTTTATACACTTTGACAGTTCCCATCTGCTGTGGGGATGTCTAAGTGCCCCAGGCCTCGTTGGAAAAACTCAGTTAAATCTGTTTTTTTCTTGATAGAATTTAAATTATTTATGATGGTTATGTCTCATTGATTATTAGAGAGATTTTTTTTTTGATGGCACAAGGATTTCCTGTCACCATTTTCTGGATTATGAATAAATGCAAAGCAAAATGACACATGCTTCTTATTAACATGAACTTTCTGATATTGTGATCATAATTAGTTGGACTCTAGTCCTTTCATTAGTTATTTATTTATTCACCTTCATTTTCCACTTCATTTTGGAAAGGATTTGTGGTGTTGTCATTTCATTAAGAAAAGTGCAAGGGCGACCATTTCAGAAATGTCAAGTATTCAGAAATTGGCGACCTCGAAACAATCAACCTTATAACTCAACAGAACTAAAACTTAACAGTGACAGGCTGGCTTTCTACAAGAAAGTACAAGGAAGGAACTAGGGCAGAAGTCAGATGTGAAAGGCACCTGTGTCAAGATAGCTAGCCCACGTGCCACAACTGCCTTTTTTTTTTTTTTTTTTTTTAAATTTTAGGTTTTTGCCATAGGATGCATGCACTCACTGGAGAGAGACAGAGGGAGACAGAGAAAGGGAAAGTGGGAAATGACCCCCGCCGGGGGGATAGCACATCACAATCCCTTCTTTACTCAGGATTCTGGACACACATGCACTTGCACTCAGTGTGATTTTCTTTTCCTTTTTGGAATTAACTAATTAATATATTACTATTGTTGCTATTTGTTTATTTTTAGTTTGACCAAACAAAGACGGAGAGAAAGAGAGGGAAAGTGAGAAAGCAAGTAACTAGGTCCAGGACTTGAACTGTGGTCAGCCATGTGGGAGTCCAGCACCGTAATCACTATGCCACCTGCTGGTCCCCACAGCTGCCAAATCTTTATGTGCAAGGAGTATTAATGCTCTCTGAAGAGCTTAATGCATTTCTTTTTTTTTTTTTTTTTTTTTTTTGAAGAGATTTTTTTTCACTATAGGGTGTGTGTGCTCATCAGAAAGACAGAGAGAGACAGAGAGATAGAAAGTGGGAAATCACCCCCCAGGGGGAATGGCCACGCCGCAATCCCTTCTCCTCCATTCTCCTCTCGGGATCTTGGGCACTCACACACACGCGCTCGGCGTGAGTTTAAGCCACTGGGTCCGGGACTTGAACCGCGGTGGACTAGTGGGAGTCCAGCAACATAGCCATTATATTAACTGCTGGTCCCGCTTAATGCATATTAATTGGGAACCCACAATATGCGGTCACTGGTTTTAGTGCTGGGAAAAACAGAGAAAACTGGAGGTATCTTTTCTCATGGAGCTTACATGCTAACAGGACAAATCAGAGAGTAAGTATGCAAAAAAAATCTTTTTTTGAAGTTCTGTACAAGAAATATAGAGATCTGTGGATGAGAACAATGAAGATGAGGCAATAAGAAACCCTACTGTATGAACCTCTGCCCCTCTGTTTGTAGTAAATATTGTTTCAAATTCAAATGTGAGGTTGTGATAGTGTGTGAACAATGCTTCTGCCTCTAATGGCGTTAGGTCCAACTTTTCTCCAGCTGTGACATGGTCATTTTCCTTAGTGGTCATGTTGCCTACCTAGATGTGTTTGTTGATGTGCTTGTTTTCAAATCTATTTACTGGGTTTTGTACTAACAAAATAATGTTACACAATATTTATTAAACTATTATTTTATTGAGCACTAATTATGTCATTTGATCTTCATGGACTATGAAATAGGTATTTATTATTTTTCATTTTTTTTATAAATTTATTTATTTATTTTTGTATATACATTCAATCATATTGTTTAGCTTACAATGTGAACATTCAATATGTGAACATATCTCCCCAGTCCCGTTGGTCAAAATATCTTCAACCAATAACATCACACCTCCACATCCCGTCAATGCCCTACCTCCGTATCCCTTTATTTTTCAATCATGCCATTCAAGTATAATACACAAGCAGTAGAATGTGTGAATTCTAAGTATACCACCTAATACATTTTTATGAAGTGAATGCACCTAGGTAATTTCTCCAGATAAAACATCACCATTTTCCAGAAGGCATACTTGTGCTGATTCATTGATTGTCTTCTCCCAAAGGCAACCACTCTTTGACTTTTATTATCATTGATTAGTGAACTTCATATTAATATACATTTTTGTGTTAGGCTTCTTTTTCTCAATCAAAAAATTTACGTTAATTATCAGAGGGTGTGTGTGCTCACAAGAGATAGAGAATGAGAGGAGAGAGAGAGAGAGAGAGAGAGAGAGAGAGAGAGAGAGAGAGAGAGAGAGAGAGAGAGTATTCCTAGTGGAATGTGTTCATGCAACAATCATTTTTCTACATTTACTTCATTCACCAGGATTTGGGGCTGGCATGTACATGTGCCCAGCTTATTTTTCAATCCTCCAGGGCCTGGATTTGAGTCCCAGTTGGCATGTTCTGGCTCCCACTACACTTATTCACTGCACTATGCGGCCTGCCGTTTCTTGGTGTTATGTCTTGAGATTCATCCAAGTGCTTTCATGAGACCAAGGTTTATTCCTTTTCATTGATGTACAGAATTCTCATGTGTGGCTAAATCTTGGTGGAATTATCTTTTCTACTTTTTATGGATATCCACGTTGCTTCCAGTTTTTTGCCGATAATGAATAAATAGCTATGAGAGTTCTTATTCATGTCCACCTAGGTACTTGTTCCTGTGAGGGTGAATATTTAGAGTCTGGAGTTGATTATTCATAGGGTATGCAAATGTTCAGCATTAATAGATATTGACAAAAATGTTCTATCAGCTGAGTTTTTATTGGAGACACTGAATCATTATGAATGATATCCAATAAGGGATATCGTAGGGATTTATTGTATTTATTTATGCTTTGGGATTTATTACAGTGGTACATTTTGCTCAGCTGTGGAAGCTGGTGGAGCTGTCTATTGAGAATGCTGCCACTGTGTCTGGTGTTGAACCTCAAATCATTTAAGTCAGCCAGACCAGTAGCTGTGAAGAAAAGCAATTTTCAAAAGAGAGTAATAAAAAGCTAGAACTCTAAAAGAAGAACCTAAATGCTTAATAAAAATCTGGAACCCTTGAGGAAAGCTCTAACCTGTTAGAAAAAGTCAAAAACCCCTTTTGTTTCCTACTGTCTCCAATTGCAAGGCTGTGCGTCACCTTCGAGAGAAGATGCCAGTCTGTTCCATGGAGCTGTACACATATTTGATCCTGGAAGAGATCAGGAGAGAGCTGATGAACTGCCAGTGAGTTGCCTTCCAAAACATGCACAGAATGTCTTATCTTGTCAATGCTAAGGAACAATCACATGCGGAAAGAAATTCTGTGAAATGTAATTCCTGCTTAGTTGAAGAGAGAAAAGACAAAATACACTATTCTAGCTCTTGTCACCTTGACTTACATATATAACCAACATTTTTATTTCTGTCTCATGTCTCTACTGCTTAACATAAGGTATGCTCATAGAAATTGGAATAAACACCAGATTTTGATGTGGGAGTGTGACTCAGCTAAAGGACTATATAATGTAATCCAAAACAGATCAAATGATTTTACATTGTCTTTTGAGAAGCAGAAGGCATATTCGGAGTTTTATATGAGACAGTTGTATTATGCTAGGTAGAAACATAACGTTACTTTTTTTTTTTTTCCTCTTAGGAAGTAAAGAATTGGCTAGGCAGGTGTATAACCACAATCCTGGGTGACTGGAAAAGGCTGGGGGATGATCAGAGCATGAGACTCTGCTGAGGGTGCTTGTCTCTCCCTCTTTGGCTCTCTCTCAGTACATAACTAAATGAACAAATAAATAAGTATATGTTAAGGCTAGCTGAAATTTGGTTTATATATATATACATATATATATATATATATACACATATATATATATATATATACACACACACACACACACACACACATATATATATATGTATATATACATGTATTCATATAAAAATAAAGAATGACTATCTAGAACTACTATAGTCCTCATTTCCACAACTAGTGACATAGCTGGAGCTGGTATGTTCTATTTCATATTTATCTTTCCCTTAGTGAGCACTCAGCTGGTCATAATGCCTCACCTGGTAGAGCGACTTAAACCTTTATTCTTGAAGGATCTGGGCCATTCACAGTTTAGCTCTTACTGAGTTTTAATTTTTAATTTTTCTTTTTTAGTGTTTACTTTCTAAAATTTATTTTACACATTCAATCACTGTACATCACTTGACTTGTAAAGTGAATTTACTCAACACAAATACAACTCACACCAGTCCAGCTGAGGGTACTATTCACATTATCATCATCAAACCACAATCCATTTCTGTGTCCCATAAGTGTCTTGCCTCTCTGTGTTCCCTTTAATTTCTTTCATCACACTCTCCCCCTTCTCATTAATTTTAATGGCAGGACATAGGAGTATAATAGTTCCTCTACTCCTGTACCCATGTTATAATTTTTTGCAGTTTCAGTTAGTAGCCAAAGTCAACCATAGTTCAAAAATATTAATTGGAAAATGACAGAAATAAATAATTTACATGTTTTAAATTGCTCAGTTTTCTGAGTGGCTTGATTAAATTTCATATTGCTTGCTCTTGCCAGCCTGGACTGTGAGTCATCCCTTTGTTCAATGCTTCCACAGGTTAACTGTTAAATAACTGTTAACCGCATGTTATTTACTTAGGAGCTGACTCGGTCATCAGATTGAAAAAACATAGTACATAGAGGGTTTAGTACTACCTGCAATTTCAGGCATGGACTTGGGGGTGTCTTAAATGAATAAGGGGGGACTACTGTACTCAGAAAGGTAAAGGGGATTCTGCATTCTAGATTCTCTTATCTCCATCAGGTAGTAGTAACCCAGTTTCTTCTTGATAGTATTAATTGTCCCAGACAGCACAGCAACTGCTGAATTGCTGTTGTAGAAACCAAAATGACCAGCCATCAGTTTCAACTTTCAGTTTAATGTAACCATTACTGCTCTCTGGTAGAAGCATTTGTCTTTTAGAAAATGAATACATTGTGATTACATTATTTTAATGTGATAGTCATGAGCCACATATGGCTATTTGCACTGAATTCAAATTACATAACATAAAAATTTAAGATTTGTTACCACAGTTGAAGTAGGCATGTTGCAAGAGCTCGGTAAACACGTGTAGGTAGAGGCTCCCATAATGAACTATATGATATAGAATAGTACTGGCAGGAAGGGCAACTGTAGACACTAGAGGCAGTGTAAGAAGGGGTGGATAATAGTGGATGTGAGGAAGGGGGTCAGGGATAAAAACAAACAAACCATTTAACAGGCAAAAAAAAAACCAGTTACCTGTTGATGATGGTGTATATGATAATATCTTTGACTTGACTGATATGCACTGTATTCATGATGGGAAAAAACCCATGTTGTGTACTGTAAAGATATACAGTGATTAAATGTAAATTAAGAAAAAGAAAAAATAGTACTGGCAGATTTAGAGACTACCCGAATTCAAAACTTTGTTGACAGAAGGAAATAATAAGCTACAGAAATCGAGAATGAATAGTGAAAATTTCCCTGTCATTCAGCCATGTGTATTCCTGTACCCATAAATTTTGGCCACAGAGAAACAACACCGCATGCTGGCTGCTGAGTTAGAGCATATACAGCATCCTGGAAGCCAGTGTGTCACCTCTGCAGGGTGTTCTTACCCAACTGGTGCCATATGATAAGGCTAGCTGAAAGTTGGTTAATATATATACATGTATTCATATAAAACTAAAGCCATTCTGCCATTCTATCAATATAACTGCTTCAGGATAATGGGAAGCATGGTAATATCAATGAAATACAGAGACATGAGACTACCTCTTTGCCATAGCAAAGCTGATGGAATACCATCATAACAAATAAGGTGATCTAGATCTAAACTTTAAATGATGGTTTTGGCAGAAGCAGCATGAGAAAAGAAGGTAAATCCATGTTCTATCCTCTCTATTTCAGTAGGAACAAAGCCATTCTCCTCCAACTATGGAATGAGTCAACATAATACCTGGTGGCTCAACTATCTTCTTGGGGAATGGTGCAAAATTGGGACTCAGCATTTGGCTGCTGCTGGTGGCAGGGAAGAGGCTTTAGCTAGACTGGCCTTAGTGAGAGGTAATTTATGCTTCTGAACCGATGTTTCAGATTTCACTCTAAAACCATAAGCATTTTGTTCAAGAGCCCATTGGACAAAGGCAGAAGTGTCTGACTTATTTCCAAAAATGCTCAGTTGATTGTTAAAATCCCATTGTTGGGCAATGATCTTTGGTAAATGGTCAAATGAAGAACAGATATCTTCAAAGTCCACGCCCAATCATAAAGCCTATTTTCCAAGAAGGTTCCTTCCAACTGCATACCCATTTGCCTCATCTAGCAGTCACTGCCCAGTACATGGTATAGATCTATAACTCTCTCTTCTTCTTTCAGACAAAGGTAACAACTAGGTGTACTGTGTTTTGTCCACTGAGGGTTTCCCTTCACCACCATCTTCCTACAATAGAGTGGGCCTATGTAGGTGTTCCCATGCCTAAACGAAGCCATTTTTCCCCTTAGTCAGCCAGTGATAGGAAAACTCCAAGTTGCTGTGAGGGTTGATTGAGAATGAGGAAGCAATGTATCAGGATTATGGCCTATGGGTCTATGAGCCACTTCCTCATGCAACTTGTATTTGCCACAAGGATATGACTGAGCTTACTGTCATACATGCAACTTGAATATCACAACAAAGTGCCACTATGCTGCCCAACTATGATTTGATGGCTGGACACTCAGTTCATGGTGGGCTGCTTAAGTCACATGGTACTGTGATGGCCTATACGCTTTCATTCTTTCTCTCTCCCCAGTGGTAAGACTGAAGCTGTTTTTCAAAACTTCATTAGTTATTTGCTGAGGATGGCGCAGCTTTGACCTCAAATTCTAAATGTTAGCATTGGGATATATTCGTAGGTCTTGCCAGAATCTTTATAAAGCATTCCTATCTACCACAGACATGTTTAACATTGTGAAAATATGTGGAGATCTTGTAGTAGGGACAAGCGAAGATTTTTTTTTTTCCAGGCCCCCACTCAAAATTAGCTATCAAGTCACTCAATAAGTTCATCAGAGTAGCCCATCCAATAGAGATTTATAGTTCTGCCAAATCTGAAGTATTTCACTGGTCATTCTGGTTCCTCTTTAATAATAGGAGGAAGCAGATGGAGCGACTGTTTGTTCACATTGGAAAGGCTATCTCACCTGCCCTAGTCAACTATACCTCTAGAAATTTCACTGAGATAAGATGCTCCTGAGTTTATGTGGGATTTCTTTCCCTTCATTTCTCATGCATATATATTCTAAAGTATTTTTAAAGCAGTTACTACGTCTTGATCACCTGGCCTACTCAGCACAATATCCAGAATTTAAGGGATGATCAATGTAATGGCGCCCTGCTGAATGATGAGGCCATGCAAGTCACTGTGGAGTAGATTATGGCTTAGAAGTGGAGATTTCACATAATCCTGCATTGCTGGCCCTTCCAGAGGACAGTGTACTATTTCCAATAGTTTATTCTGAGAGAGAATGAGAGAGAGAATCAGATTGCAGATGACAGAAGATGTGTCAATTTGTTCCAGCAGTGATGCTGCAACAGCAGGTGTGATTGGATTTCACCACCTGATTAAGTTTACAATAATGCACTTTCATTTTCTAAGTTCCTTCTGTCTTCTGCACAGATTACATAGCCTCATTATGTCTTGAACATGCCAAAGCCCACCACGTGCCTCGTCAGAATCATCGTATGTGTTATTCCTTCTGCCTACAAATTTCTCTCTCTAGACATCTGCATGGCTCAGTTTCTCAATTCTGTCAGTGCTCTGCAGAAATGCCATCCTAGTAAAAAGACTCCCTGAACCAGGCCACCTACCTGTGTAAGGGACTAACATCGATATTCAGAGCCCAGAGCCATGCTCCCCCTTCCCTGCTGGCCCATAAGCCATTCACCTCTTCATTTTACCTGTTTCTCACTTTCACAATGAGTATGCCATCTGACAATTTAAATTAACTTTTAAAATAGTCCCCCCCCAAATGTCATCTTCTTTAAAATGCAGGACTTTGTTTGGATTCTGCTCCATTTTTTAAACTCAGAAGAGTACCTGACATATTACAGACTTTTTATTTCCTCTACAAATACTTGTATGAATGGGTGAATAAATGAATGAATGAGTTCACACATGTCAAAAGTTCCCTACTTTATCAGAAATTCTTGCTAATTATTTTTTTCCTGTGAATATAACCCCTCCTCTTTTCCCCTGTGAATCTAACCCTGAAGAAAGACAAGCTTGGTGCCAGCATCATTATCTTCTTTTTATAGCAATCACTGCAGAAGGTGTTGATAGACATTTAACACATCTTTGAGCTGCATTCTGGCTTTGCCCAAGGTAACTTGGAGGTGGGAGCATTAATCATTTGCAATATGATAAGCTTCTGTTGTTTGCTTGTGGTGTAGCGAGTTCATAATGCCCACTTTATATGCAATATGCTTGAAAAATGAAAGATTATTGTTGATATTCAAGTAAGATACGCAATATCATATGTAATTCATTTCCCTCAATGTATGCCCCATAGCTATATTCAACCCTGTCCTTCACACCTATTCCTGAGACAAATGTAAAAGCGGGGTTCTGTATATAAACGGCACATCTATCTACCAAATTGATTTCTGGGGCACAAGAAATAATTGTAATTTATGAGATACACTTGTGATAGTCATGAATGTTAAGCAGAGTGGATAGTCTAGGTGGCATGACTTTGATTTTTAATTATAGGTCAACTCAGCTTAATTCCTCAGTATGAAACGCCACCCTTCTTTCTTCCTTCAAACCGAAAGCGCAAAGTGCAATGAACTAACCTTTGAATGTCAACCTGGGTTCCAGCGGCTGGATGTGCACTACTGAGCCAGTGGTTGCCCTCCTAGGCCCTGAGTTTTCCAAGCTTGGTCTATACCATTTCTAGTGTCTTTCTTAGGCCTAAAAAATGCAGTGATTCTACTGATACATCATCATTTATTCAGGGAACCAGTTGGGGGATTGGAACTAAGATGAGAAGAATGTTTTGGTCATAAGACTTATACTCAGCTTCCTGATAAAGAGGAATAAAAGAAAGGAGAAAAAGAGAGAGTCCTTTATAATATTTATAAAACAATGCAATCCTAGTTTTTAGAAAAAACAACCCTAGTTTGCCAGATCTTACTTACCTTGGGGGGAGGGAGGTGGGGGTCAGAGGAACGGAGTGGCTCGATTTTGTCAGGTCTCTTTCTTTACCTGCTGACTCAGAAGGTCAGTGTTTACTCGAGCACTATTCTTCCTCTCCATGCAGGTGTCTTAAGGATGTCTGGGGAGTCTCATTAGGGTAAGAAAGACACTTGGGCAACAGATTCAAGCAGAAAGGTGGGATGACGCCAATAATAAGAAGAGTTCCATTATTTGATAAAGGTGGTGAGTTTCAGAAGAGATGTGGGTAGAGCCTAAAGAATGGGGAAAGAAGGCAGTAGGTGATAGAAGGAGGGCAGAGGCTAGGTCAGGCAGGGGTCTGAAGGACAGCTCTTCTGTGGACAGTACTTCTGCTCAGTCTATGTAGGACTACAGTGGGAGGAAAATTCACGTGGTCAACATCATGTTATATTTACAATGGCTCCTTCTCCTTTCTTACTTGTTCAAATTCCTCTTGGGTAATTCCTTTGGACCTCAGTGTAAGAGACCTCCCAGAAAGTCCTCTGTCTTTCATAGATTCTTGGAGATCAGCCTTGCTAGCTTATTAGATATGCCCAGTCATGTCAGAATCACATTCCACCAGATGTAAGGTGGAATTATTTATAAATCATAACATAGCATCATATTCAAAATTCGTGATGCCTTCGGGAACAGAAAAACATGCATAGTAAGTAGGTTTTGACTTATAATTACTGATATTTTAGATAAGGTTACAGTTTGTATCTCTCATCAAAAATGGGTTTTTGCTGGTTCCTTTGTTTGTGATCTGCTTCCTAACCTGTGGATTCTGGGCTATCTTAGTGCTCTACCATGGAGATGAAATACACCCATTTTGAAATGGATCCCCTTATTAGTAGAACTGGCTAGTCCCTGTGGAGACTTTCTAACAAACTCTGACAAAATATGGCCACACATTCTTGAAGGGGCTGACATTGAAAGAGTTGGAAATTGATATTTAAAAAATAAATTTAGCATCTTTTTCATCTCCTTAAAAGTTCAGTGACTTCAAGCAAACACGTCGAGGCACAATGCTTTCCCGTTGGAAAGATATGCAGGTATTTTCTCATCTTGCACACATGTGGCAAAGCTAGTGAGTAGGGCCTACACAGTATTTGTTTCGGTCTCAATGATGAAAATGCATGCCTGCATGTGGGAAACTTCCATAAATGAAACCATGACACCAAAGTTTTTTTTAGAATTATTTTAATTTTATTTATTTATTATTTATTTTAAGTTGACCAGAGAGGGACAGAGCAAGATATATCTATATATCTATATATCTATATATCTATATATATACATATATATATCTATATATGTATATATATAGATATATAGATATATAGATAAATATAGATAGATATAGATATATATATAGAGAGAGAGAGGGAGAGAGAGAGAGAGAGAGAGAAAGAGAAAGCTGCCAAGTCTGGGATTTGAACCATGGTTAGCCATGTGGAATCCAATGCCCTTAAAAAAAAAGTCACACCACCTGCCAGCCCCAAAACCAATGATTTTAATAGAAGGAACTCATTGTACTTCTGAAATTGTATTCCAATGGAAAATGTTTATTTGTAGTAATGATGCTCTATTTTGTAATGCTTTTGTAGTATTAGTTCCTAAATATTCCTAAAATATTTGATATGGTTTAATCATTTTGTGAATTGGTGAAAGTTCTATTTGGTTTGTTTGTTTGTTTTAGTGGAAGAATTAATTTGCTGATTTTTTTCTTTTTATTAGATTCATTAAATTATTTGCAAACACAATATTTCAGTTCCCTTCTTGGTAAGCTCTTATTGGGATAACATTGCTCTTACTTGTTTCTAAGATTTCATTTTATGGATATTTGAGATGAACCTATTAACACCTACATTGTGTGTGTGTGTGTGTGTGTGTGTGTAAATAGCTGGCTTTAATTTCAATGTTAGAAATATGATGCATGGGAGTTTATAATATCTACTTTCCTAATACCATCATTTTTTTTTTTTTTTTTTGGAGAGGTTTTTCGCTATAGGGCGCGTGCGCTCGCCAGACAGACAGAGAGAGACATAGAGACAGAAAGCGAGAAATCACCCCCCAGGGGGGATGGTCATGCCGCAATCCCTTCTCCTCCATTCTCCTCTCGGGATCTTGGGCACACACGCACACGCGCCCGGCGTGAGTTGTAAGCCACCGGGTCCGAGACGCGAACCGCGGTCGACTACGTGGGAGTCCAGCGACATAGCCATTACGCTAACTGCTGGTTCCCCCTAATACCATCATTTTGCAGAAAAGAAAAAAAAAGTTAGTAGGAGTGCATTGTCTCTTGCCACACTCCAGCTTAAAATGTTTCTGAGCTAGGAGCTTTATGCTAAATAATTTGTATGTACTCTCAGCACAGTTTAGAGATATAAATGTGGGGAGTCCCTTCAAGTGCTAACAGCATGAGTTACACATTATTTGAGCAAGCATAAAAATTCCCAGAAATGTCTGTACATCTTTGAAAGAAATTGTTTGAAAATTGCTTTTATCAGTTAATTGTATTTAGTTACTTTCCCAGTGTAGAAGAGTATTTAAGTTTACGTAGACTACCAAGACTATTGAAGTAAAAATTTCTTAGAGGTAGAGGTACAATTTGAAAGTTTAAATTCAGGACCAGCACATGGCATAATGGTTGCGTTGCTGGACTCCCATGTAGTGGACTGCGGTTTGAGTCCCAGACCCTGCGGCTTGGAACTCATGTGAGCACGTGTGTGTGCGTGCTCAAAATACCGAGAGGAGATTGGAGGAGAAGGGAGTGCGATGTGGTCATCCCCTTGGGGAATGATTTCTCACTTTCTGCCTCCCTGTCTCTCTCTGTGTCTCTGGTGAGACAAATGATTAGAGGAAGTCTGTTCTTCAGAAATAAGACTAAAGTCAGCATTCCCCTTCAATTTAAATTTACATGGCACCCTCTAGGTTGAATAGTAAAATAATTGTTACTCCCTATCTAAGGGTACTGGGTGCCAGGCACTTTGCATATTCTAATTCCTTTACTCTTCACAGTAATTTTCTGGAGGTAGGTTTTCTATTGTTACTTGTTATCCCCTCACCTTTTTTTTTTTTTTTTTTTATAAATAATTTCCAGAGGGTATGTACATCTGCCAGAGAGAAACAGAGAGACAGAGAGGGGAGAAAAAGTACTTCCCAATGGTCACACGGCAATCTCTTTTCCTCCATTTTCCATCCTGTTGGGATTTTGGACACACAGACACAAGTGCCCACCATGTTTTTCAATCTACTGGGGACACTGTCAGTCATGAGTGATTAGGCTCCCTTAACCACTATACTACAGCGCCAGCACTATCTCTTTTTAAAGATGTTAAGGGGCAAGCAGGTGGCATGGTGGTTAAAGTGCTGGACTCCAAATTATGGCAGACCATGGTTCAAGTCCTGGACTTGGCAACTTGCAATTCACACCAGAAATGTATGAATGCATGCCAAAAATCCCAGGAGGAGAATGGAGAAGGGACTGTGGAATGACCATTGCCCCTGGAGGTGGGGTTCTCACTTTCCCTCTCACTGTCTTTCTGTCATCTTCTTGCAAGCACATGAACTCTATAGCAAACACTTAAACAGACAAAAAACAATGCTAAAACTGAAGCACAGAGATATTAAGTGTAATTATGTGGCCAAAGTACACAGCAGGAGAGTAGAAGAGGTGGCCGTCCTGGCTTCAGTCTGTGCTCCTCACCATGGGTCTACACAGCCCTACCATGGAAGTCTATTACTGCCATCCTTATCTGGGTGAGTTTTAACACTGCCTGGATGTGTTTTGGTTTAGGAAACTGGAAGGACATTTCAAGATTAATGTTTCACTGATTTTCCTGGTTACCTCCATGAGAGCCAGACTTTCCTTTCTCTGTTTCCTGACTTGGTAGCAGGTAGTAGGAATCAAGTTAGTTTTATAAACTTTGCGAAAGGAGAAAGGAAAATGACACAACAAAAATGTGTGCTCAGATACTACACATAAAAAAGGACGAGCTTTATTAAGAGAGAGTCATGACTTTCCAAATAATTAACTTGAAGAAATGAAAACACCCGTGTTATATAGTTTGCCATAGCATGGAATAAGGATTTTTCCCTTAAAAGTACATGTATTGTCTAGACCAGAGTTTTTTAACCTCTGCACTATTGACATTTTAGAGCCGATTTGTTGTGGAGACCGAGTATTTTAGGCTGCTGACCATCATTCCTGGACTATACTCACTGGATGCCAATAATATGCTAGCTTGATAACCAAAAATACCTCTAGACATTGCTCAATGTCCACAGAAGACAAAATATTCCCAAGAACCACCAAAACATGTAGTAAGATGAAAGATTTTCATAACTTTAATGAAGATTAACAGAATTCTTAGAAAGTCTTATATGTTGGGGAAAATAAGAGCTTTGATTGCCATCTTGGTCAGAATTAATATTTTCCTTTTAATTAATTAATTGATAATTTTTTTGCTATAATGATTATTGGCATGTAAGATAGGAAAGGTATATTATTTTCCTAGGGTATGAAATACTGAAGGCTAAGATATTGACTTGCTGAAAAATTCCAGAAATGGTTTAGTAGGGATATTTCTAATATAAGTAGAAGTTATTTTTTTTCATATAAAAAGATAGTTAAGGCTCAGATGCTCATATAAATAAATAGTGAGAATGTTGGTTTTATAAGCTTTTGTGAAATATTAGTATCATGGTGTTTAGAACCAGAAAGGTCATTTAAGATCATCTTAATTCTCTCATTTTACAAAAAAGTAGAGGAGTAAGAGACCCAAGCAGGAATGGAACGCAGATCTGATTCTCACTTACACTCAATGATTTCCCTGGGGAATGCATAAGCCAAGAAGTCAGTTGTCTAGAAGAGCCTTCAATTATTACTGAAGAATGGTCATCCTTTTCTCTTCTCCTCTTATCCCTTCAAAATGTCTGTAATGGTATTAATTTATGTTTCTCTTTCCTCAACTATGTCTTTGCCTCTGTAGAGCACAATTCTTTGTATCATCTCAGTATCTAATACAGTTTTTCAAGGGTTTAAGAAAATAATATTCAATGCCAGTTTAAAAAGCAACAACAACAACAAAATATGTAAGAAACAAGAAGTGGAAAATTATTTGGTGATGATAATATGTATGGTAATATCCTTGATTAAGCCAATATACAGTATATTCTGGATGGGAAATCTCATGTTGTATGCTGTGAAGATGTATAGTGAATGAATGTAAAAAAAATAAATTAAAAAATAAAGAATGGCAAATTCCAACTACTGTAGACTGATACAGTGGCTATGAGGATACCTGTGCTTTTCCTAATATGGGAAAAACTACTATAAGGTGCTATCATTTTATGTGATTGTCTTGTCCTCTCCCAAGACATGCTTTGATGAGAACAGGGCTTTTCTTCCTTTGCTCAGCCTTGATTCCCTAGGGCCTCAGATGGTAATTGGCAAAGAGGAGGCCCTTAATAAATTTATTTGTCAAGTGATGAAATAAAGTACTGGATTTGCCAGGATGAAAACAGTGGAAATTTTCAACAGAGTCCCTTGACAACCATTTGCCAAACAGAGTCTGTGCCCTAGTGTTTAGAAACACAGACACACTCTGTTAGACTTGGATGAAAATGCTAGTTCTGATCACTATCAGTTTTGTGACCCTATTCTAGTTATCTAATTCTCCTAAACCTCAACTTCTGCATCTGTAAAATGGCCATAATAGCAGCATAAGTGCTTATCTATTACAGATGTGAAGATTAAATGAAATTGCAAGTAAATTGATTCATACTGTGCTTGATACTTAGAAGGCATTCAATAACTATGAGCTGGAGGTTGGGGGATACTTCTTTCAAATCCTACCTAACATTTGTGCCTATAAAGATATCATGGGTCAAAACCCAGGTTCCTGGGAGAACGATCATGCTGTGTACATCAGGAGTAATGACAGGCAAGTCTCAATGCTTCCAGTATTCAAGCAGTAGGTGCCCCATCCTGCCACCGGAGTCCCAGGGGCAGGTCATGGGCCCCCTAGTCGGGTAGGTTATCTTGATCTACATGATTAGCTATTTAAGTGGACTCAGAGCCTCACCCACAGGACATGCATAGAGAGGGTGAAAGAAACAGCCCCTTAAAATTCAACCTGAATTGTAATAAGCAGTGCTTTCCAAGGAACTACATGAAGAGAGTTATTAAGTGTTCAATGACCATTATTCAAGTGCTTGTTGTTTTCTACTTGGCCATTTAGGAAAAAAAAAAAAAATTCCCAGAGGGCACCTATGGTTTAGAAAAAGAGAGAGAATGAGAAAGTGCCCCCATGGGGTATGATCATATTACAATCCCTTTTCCTCTATTTCTCTCTCTCTTTTTGAGATTTTGGGAATGCACACACACACACACACACACACACACACACACATGTTTCTGGGTCTGGGACTTGAACTGTGTGTTGAGCCATGTGGGATCCAGTTGTCTTAACAACCATGCCATAGGCTGGGCTGCTTCTTGGCCACTTTCGTCCTTTGTGTCAGGGAACTTTGCATAGCACCAAAGGTGAAGTATGAAGAGCCAACCCTTTTATTATTATTAAAATAAACATAAGCCTTAGGATTCCATTTTTGATCCAAAAAGGAAGATAACTCATAGATGACAATAACAAGTAGCTGAGGGATGGACTATATATCTAAGGAAAGAAAACTGAACATAGTGTGTGCTTAAATGACACAGAAAAAAAGAAGTGATACTGAGAAATTCTATGTTATAATTGATTCCTCACCCCTGTAAACACTAGTCTTATGTCAAGTTTTACCATCATCTACTTACTTCTGAATATTTGCCTGCTCTATGTGTGACTTTTGTGTTCCTTATATTGACTGTTTGAGTCATTCTATAAAGGGTAGAGAAAGAGGTCTCTAGATGTTGTAAGATAGTAATCGAAGGCGGATGGGCCAGCAGGTGGCGTGGTGGTTGTAGCTGGACTCCCATAGGGCCAATTGCAGTTTGAGTCCTAGAGCCAGTGGTTTGAAAATCAAGCCATGCATGTGTGTGTGTGTGTGTGTGTGTGTGTGTGTGTGTGTTCGTGCGCACTCATATGTGTGCATGCATGCCCAAAATTCAAAGAAAAGAATGGAGGAGAAGAGATTTTGGCATGGCCACAATCTGACTATTTCTAGTGAGTGCACGTGCCCTGTAGCAAACAAACAAACAAAACGAATGAGCAATGACAACAAAAAAGGCTGAGCAGTTTGGAGTTTGGAGCACCTCTTGATGGAGATGAAGAAGAAGCGGAGGGAGGTGGGGGGGTGATGTAAGAGACGTGGCAATTTGGTCTCAGAGGATGATGGTTCTGATGAGCACTGACAATGCTGATTTTAGTAGATTGTTATCACAAAGAGTCACTCCAGTCTTCCATTTCTTGAGTATGGATACTTCTTTATGTCTCTGGGACTACTGAGGGCAAGACACAGGGAGATGGGAATTTTATTGATGTATTTGTTTGATTTATTTACTTATTTTATTATTATTATTATTTGCTATAGGATGACAGATACTCACTGGAGAGACACAGAGAAAAAAAGAGAGAGAGAGTAAAGGTAAGAAATCACCCTCCAGGGGTGATCACCATGTCGGAATCCCTTCTCCAAAATCTTGGAATTTTGAACATGCATGTACACATACCTGGTGTGTTTTTCAAGTCACTGGGTCCAGGATTCAAACTGCGTAGTTAATCGTGTGGAATCCAATTGCCTTAACCACCAAGCTGGTTCCAAGTTGAAAATTTTCAAATTTAAGCAGGCCTTAACAACTTGAAGAAGGTATTTATTTATTAATTTCTTCACTCCCACATTTATTATTTGTTCCTCTAATAGAACTCAGTGTATTCCAGAGAAGAGAAAAAATTGAGATATCTATCTAAGTTACATCAAAGCTCTTATTGAAAATCCTCAGGCTTGGGGCCAGCAGATGGTGTGGTGGTTAAGGCGCTGGACCCCCATATGACCAACTGTGATTCGAGCCCTGGATCTGGTGGCTTGCTTTCTTACTTTCCCTCTCTCTCTCTTCCCCTCTCTGTCTCTCTCTGGTGAGTTCACAGGCCCTATAGAAAACATAAAATAATAATAATAAAATAATAATAATAATAATAATGATAATAATGATAAATAAATAAAAATAAATGAATTATTTGTTATAAAAGGAAAATCCTCAAGATAGAAACTTTTTTTTTTTTTTTTTTTTTGGAGAGGTTTTTGCTATAGGGTGCGTGCGCTCGCCAGACAGACAGAGAGAGACATAGAGACAGAAAGCGAGAAATCATCCCCCAGGGGGGATGGTCACGCCGCAATCCCTTCTCCTCCATTCTCCTCTCGGGATCTTGGGCACGCACACACACGCGCCCGACGTGAGTTTTAAGCCACCGGGTCCGGGACGCGAACCGCGGTTGACTACGTGGGAGTACAGCGACATAGCCATTACGCTAACTGCTGGTTCCCAAGATAGAAACTTTTGAAATATCCTAGCAATCCAGAGATAGTATGTTAAAAATAACTGAGCACTAGATATTACAGTGAAGCATGTAAGGAATATCAATGTGCTTCTTGATTATTTTATTTTAGTTAACATTACAAAAAAAAAAAAAAAACCTTCCAAATGCCTGCATAAATGTATTGGTGTCCTGTAAGGGCTTTAGGTCTTTACCAATGATCTTTTCTTTTAATGATAATGATTTTACAGAGCTGTACCCTTTATATTTGCTTGTAATTGCTCTATCTTTTAACAGAATAATAAAAATAAATATAAGACTTTCTTTAGAGTAAATCACTTATTACCCACTTATAACCGGGTGATAGATGATTCATTTTAGTTCATATTGTTGATTGGCTGCTTATGATAATTGCTTTTTGATTGGTTTGTGGAAATTAGAACTTGAAATTCCAAGGTGAGATTTATAACACTAGGAAGATTTATATTAATCCCTGAAAAAGTTTGCAAAATGAATTTTAATTATGTTCCACTGGGGGGGGGGGAGAGTAGATTTATATTTCACAATTAAATAAATGCCACTTAAGATGAAGAAATTTCTATTAATAAAATATTCTAAGTCCCTTGAAAAAGATAAGCCATAAAGTAACAGGAAATTGGGATTTGGAATATATTTCTCATTCTAGCATTACTGATTCTGATAACCAAAACCACATACAAAATCCACGGCAGTAATGACGTTGATGATGATAAATCACATTCACTGATCACATGGAATGCGACAACTTCTCTGGCAAGCACGTCTGCAGGTATTTTACCACATATTTGCTACGGACATGGGAGAAGTGTATCTTTTCACTTTAGAGAACTGAAGCTGTGGTACAGAGCTAATGAGTATTTTTGTTCAATGTAAAGATGGAGGTTGGATTCTCCAGGTTGATCTGGCTCCTTAGACTACAGGGTTAACAAAGCTGAGGGTCCCAATACAGCTATAGCTTTCTTTAACACTGTCCACTGATATTTACATGAAGGGAAGAAAAACATCTTATTTGAATTCAGAACATAAAGGAGAAAATAGCAAGTGGACCCTGTCTCTTTTTTTTTTTTTCTTTTTTTTTTGGAGAGGTTTTTGCTATAGGGCGCTTGCACTCGCCAGACAGACAGAGAGAGACATAGAGACAGAAAGCGAGAAATCACCCCCCAGGGGGGATGGTCACGCCGCAATCCCTTCTCCTCCATTTTCCTCTCGGGATCTTGGGCACGCACGCACACGCACCCGGCGTGAGTTTTAAGCCACCGTGTCCGGGATGCGAACCGCGGTTGACTACGTGGGAGTCCAGCGACATAGCCATTACGCTAACTGCTGGTTCCCCCTGTCTCTTGATGTTTCATAAACGGTATCTCACGGGGACAGGCCCTTTGGTAATTTTCCTTCTATTCTGCAGTGCAAGCTCCCACTTAGCTCTAAGAAACTGCTCAGTTATAAAAACACACCCAAGACATATGGAATATGGAAGAAAATTTCCAGTGAGTGTGCACTATGAGGGAGAAGTCCAACTCTAACCTAAAACACAACGGGAAAAAAGACGAGTGAAAGAAAGTTTAGTTCTGTTCTCTCATTCTGGTCCACACATCTTTTCTCCATAATCTCCTTTCAGGATATTTTCTCAACTTTCTTAGGTTTAAGCACACATTTAACTTTCTATTAGGAAACTGTGTTTGTCTTGGGCTAGAGTGTCCTTTGTACATACCCGCTGCCTTCTTACTGGGGAAAGCTCCTGCTCCTTCTCACATTCTGTCCTCCCACATTTACTATTGTCGCAACAGTCACATCCTTCGCACCTTATTAACACTCAGTAATAGGAATATAGGGATGTTTGTTCTTGGCTTCGCTCATACCAAATGAAAAACATTTTTCTTTGGAATTCCAGGGGGAACACTAGGAAGTGTGGCTGTCTTCTTGACTCTCCAATCTCATTCCTGAAAAATCCCACTGACAGAGATCAACTGGTTAGTATTTCACGGACAATAGAGTCTTCTTTAAAGTTCTAGAATGACAAATGCCACAAAAATGAAATTTCAGCCAGAAACCCTGAACTAGATGGAATTTTTCCATTCTCATTATTCTTTTAAAAATAATTATTTATTTAATTTTACTTATTTATTTGTTTATTTTCATTTGACCAGAGAGAGGCACAAAGAGAGAGAGAGGGAAAGTGAGAAAGCAAGCCGCCAGGTCTGGGACTTGAATAACGGTCAGCCATGTGGGAGTCTAGCACCTCAACCACCATACCACCTGCTGGCCCCCCATTTTCATTATTCTTAAGCCAACTGGAGATATTTGTAGTATTCATTCATTTGGAATGACAAACCAGACAGATGTCAGTTTGATCAAATGGAGTTGAAAATAGGAAAAGAGATTGGAAGACAGTCTGGGAATTAAGATGAATGCTATACATATATATGCAATAGCTTTAGATGAAACATCAAATCTGTTTGTAGTAAAACTCTAGATATCGATTTATGAATAATGTGTTATTTGGGTAATGATTATATTTATAAATATTTAGAATTCTTAATTTGACTTTCTATAATTTGTGATATCTTTCATTTTCAGCATCATCTTGATTTTTTTCTCCTAATTATTTAATTGAACTGGTAATCAACTTTTCTTAATGTCAGTTTTAAGAAGTCTTTGAAAACTATTCTTGCAGTTCTTATCTAAGCCTCTTAAAATTATCTAAACCTCTTAAATGACCTCTCTCCACTCTCTCCATAAAAACTTAAATCCTCTGTCTCTATACCAGTCCCCTTCCTTATTCCATATTCTGCACTTACCAAGTTTCTAGAATACAGCTTATGTCAGAAAATTTACTTCCACTTTTATTGGGGAGAAAATAATAGGTTGAATATTGTACCTTTTGAGCTGGAACATCTTGATTATATAATTTCAAGACATCACCTTCTGTTATGTCTTTCAGTTTTCTGTAGAATGGCAAAATTGTCAAAATGTTAGAAAAATGTCCCTTCATTAAAATACAGAAAAGAACAGATATGAAATACTTGGTTCTCTTTCTCTATGAAATAAAGTAAAACAAATATATTAGCCTTCTTATTCTAGTCCAGAGTACATGATTTATTTCTGGGATATTTGGAAGTGTTACCTTCCTTCCCCTGTGCTTCTGTCCATGGTGGAGAAAAATCCCATCAATTCTGGCGATTTAGCCTGAATTACAGTGGTTATTCTGTCCTTGAAAGACCTGTCTTTATCATGCATTAAAAAAAAAAAAAAAAGAAAGAAAGAAAGAAAGAAAGAAAGAAAGAAAGAAAGAAAGAAAGAAAAGGAAAAAGAAAAAGAAAGAAAAGAAAAGAAACAAACTCACAGATCCAAACTCTTGAAAATAGGTAAACATTAAGATAAGATTAATTTTTGAAGGATTCTTGAAAGTTCTGATTCCTGTTCCCTTTTCCCAAACTCTCTCCATCCCTCCCTATTCAAAAGCCATATTTACATGCTTGCTTAAATCTCTATTTGCTCCACTTGAGTCACACTTACAAAATTTATGGTTTTATGTCCTATTAAAATGCAATAGCACATTTTTCTTTGGTTTGAAAGGATGCAATGCATTTATTTTGCAGAAGTAGCATTATCATTGCTGCAGAGGATTGAACATGATTGACAGGACCTCTAAGTGTTGGTTGCCCAGATTTGTTAGTGTAGGATATAGCCTCATTAAGAGGGAATCCCAACCATCTTTGCTTTCTTTTTTTTTTTTTTTTTTTTCTTTTTTTTTTTTATTATCATCATATTCTTCTTTATATTACATTGAATTACATATAACTTTACATTGTATTACATTACTTTTTCAAAAGGGAATGCCATGCATGTCAGTCAGTACAGAGACATTAATCTCCCCGCTTCAACATTCAATATCTTTTCTATGTTTTCCCCAATCATTATTATTATTCTAATTATTTTTTAAGACAGTCCATCGCTATTTCTCATGTTGCTTGTACAAATACTTTGCCCATCATGAAATACTTCTCAGACAAATCCAGTTGAGAATACTATACATGTCAACATCAACAGTTAATAAGCCATATCTGTTTCTCACTAATGTCCTGCCTCTCTATTGTTCATTTGTTATCTTTCTCTATCCTCTTCTCTTCACTTCCCCCATTCCACACTGTCCTATTCTCATTAAGTACCTTCACTGCTTTTATGTCCTCCAATTTTTTTTCACTATCATAGAATGCTGATAGTCGGTATATATTGAGTGGATACATACAATATCTTTCTTTCATATCCTGGCTTACTTCACTCAGCAATATATCCTCCGTATCTGACCACTTTCTATCAAATTCCAGGGCCTTGTTATTTTTTATGGCTGAGTAGTATTCCATAGAGTATATATACCACACTTTTCCAATCCATTCATCAGTTTGTGGACATTTAGGTTGGTTCCATGTCTTGGCAATTGTGAATAATGCTGCAATAAACATTGATGTGCAAGCACTTTTCTGACTGAGCGTTCTCCTGTCTTTTGGGTAAATACCCAGAAGTGGGATTACTGGATCGAATGGTAGTTCTATTTGTAGATCTTTGAGGAACCTCCATATTGTTCTCCACAGTGGTTGAACTAGTTTACATTCCCACCAACAGTGTAGGAGGGTTCCCTTTTCACCACATCCCCGCCAACACTTATCACTTTTTATATTCTTAATCTTTGCCATTCTGACAGGGGTTAGGTGGTATCTCATTGTAGTTTTTATCTGCATCTCCCTTATGATGAGGGATGTTGAGCATTTCCTCATATGCTTTTTGGCTATTCGTATGTCTTCCTTAGAGAGACTTTTGTTCAGCTCATTTTCCCACCTTTTAATTGGGTTAATCATTTTTAAAAATATGGAACGCTTCACGAATTTGCGTGTCATCCTTGCGCAGGGGCCATGCTAATCTTCTCTGTATCGTTCCAATTTTAGTATATGTGCTGCCGAAGCGAGCACCATCTTTGCTTTCTGAATGAGGAATCTAGTAGATGGTTTTGATAAGGCAGTAAGAGTATTTAACTACCTGAAGTTCCGGTGTTGGTGCCACTGAAGAGGTAAAAGGACACAGAGGCAGGAGACAAACACAGAGTACACATAAACTTACCCTGCTCTGAAATTGTGCTAAAAGTAGCTTTGGCAAAAGCCCTCACTTGTTGTCTTCTAACTTGTTTACTGTTTTCAGACCACTTTTAACTTGACCCCAGCTTTTAACGTGATGCAAAAACGCACAACTATAAACAAGATCACTTGGCATTCAACAACAAACTATTGGGTCCCAAGAATTCAGGGAACACATTTTAGTCCCAGATTGATACAATGGTGAACTTCACTATTTAGCACGACATCTCCCATTTAGATTCTGTTTATTTTTGGTTTTTTTTGGAGGTGGGTTTTTTTTCCCAGTAACTGAATATAAATAGTTAGTGCCTTTATTAAAATAGCTTTCTAAGCGAGGTTAAGTTGCTATTTAGTCCTGGCCCACATAATTCACATATTAATAGCTGGATATTTTAAGCATATGTAGATAAAGTGCCTTTGTACCCTTTGAATAATATATTAATATACTTACATATAATGTACATGTGTGCATATATATATTTATATATATATACACACATACACACAATAATATTTTAATATGCTTACATATAATGTACATGTGTGTATATATATGTATATATATATATATATATATATACACACACACACACACACAAACATACACACAGAAATGTGAAACAACGTTCTGCTTTCCTTATTAGCTTTAATAAGTGATAATCCATGATCCTCTATGAGTATAAGATTATTAATATTGCTTCTCATTTGACAGGAGAGTTACCTTGGATAACCTGTCCCCACACAGAGTTTTATAGCCTGCTTTTAAAATTGTACAAATTACTCTGAAGTGAAAACCACAGTGGAAATTTTCCAGAATCACATTCTTGGCTCTGGAACACAATGGCTTGGTTGTTTGCCAATTTTCGTTTCTTCATCGTTCAGAGTAGTTTATAAAAGTGTTTATATATGCCAATATTGAGTACTGGCACTACTGTATTCCCCTTTAAATTTATTACTGGCAGTGACCAAGCTAATTTGGGAAGGAAAAATCAGTATCAACTGGATAGTACATTTCTATCCAGGAGAGCTCTCATTATCCTCAACACGGGATTAATTTGTATCATGGAGACTCCATCTGAAATGTGGGGTCAGAGAGTAAGGAAATGAACCAAGACTTAAAGGAACTTGGTGATAGGAAAAGATGCCACTGTCAATTTATGATCTTTCCAAGATAACTCTTTCAATGCCTCAGTAGTTTCATTAGAAGTGTCATTGAAAAAATCATTTAGATTTCCATGCAATGTCCTGGGCATTTAAACACAGGGCCATATAAGGAAATAAAGTACAGACCACGTATCCTGTGATTAACACCTATAGAAATTATAAGATAGAATTACATTAGAATAACTTAAAACATGACTATGTAAAGTTCACTGAGAAACTTTACAATAAGATTTTTTTTTTTTTGGAAAGGTTTTTGCTATAGGGTTATAGGGTGCGTGCACTCGCCAGAAAGACAGAGACAGAGAAACATAAAGTGAGAAATCCACCCCCACCCTCCCCACCCCCGCCTGACGGAGGATGACCAGGCCGCAATCCCTTCTCCTCCACTCTTCTCTCAGGATCTTGGGCATACATGCGTACATGCGGCTTGAGTCTAAGCCACCGGTCCAAGACTCGAACCTCTGTCAACTACATGGGAGTCCAGCAACATAGTTATTACACCAACTGCTGGTCCCAAAGAATGTAGTAAGGTTTTAATATCAGGAAATCTGATCTAATTTATTAATGAGTTAAAGAAGAAAAAACATGTTCCACACTCTGTAGGTATAAATGACATTTGATAACCTTACATAACGTTCCAGTTAAACCCTCTTAACAAAGTGGTCACAAATATTTTTAATGTTATAACCATAATCGAATTTAATCAATGTCTTGCGTCAGTCATACCAGAAGGCTATCATTTTTTTAAGCAGTGATTATTATTCATTAATAAACTGAAAGTCTATTTCCAGATGATTCTTTCTAATGTAGCCTTCATTGGTTTCATTTAGTAAGCAAAGCCTGTCTGAGAAGGGGAGGCTTCAACTAGTCCTCAGACTCTGACCCTTCTTCATCTTGACTAATCTGGAAGTAATGGAGTTAGTAAGTCTCCTTGTCAGATGCAACCACATGAAGCCAATCACGAAGGTTGTTCTTCTTAAGGTATTTCTTGGTGACATATTTCAAATACCTTTTAGAGAACTGTTTCTCAGAAACAACTGTGATTCTGTTCTTGAGGTGTTCAATGTGAACTACATTTCTGAGGATCCCAGTTTTACTGTTGACTTTAATCTTTTCCCGTGGGAACTGTTCGAAATTTCCAGAGTCAAAAATTCCATCTTCTACTGGGTGAGTAAGGTCCAAATTAAACTTCCAGGTTGACCTCTCAGGCTTCTTGTTTTTCTGAGGCACCAGCTGTGCCATCAGGAAAGCCAGAAGGTTATCATTAATAATGGAACAAGATGTAGATTTCACTATCATCATCACTACTTAACATCATTCTTCAATACTCACCAGTTCATTAGAAAAAAAGAAAGAGGTGTAAGAATGGGAAAAATGGTCAGTATTTGATTTTTATCTTTATCTATTTATATCTATCTATCTATTTAAATCTATCGTTCTATCTATAGGCCTCAAAATAGTCATGAAAATAGTGTTATAACTGCTCAGAGTTCATCATTTCAAAATTAATTTACAAAGTCTATTTTTATTCCATTTTGACAATAATTAGTTAAAATAGCAGAACCAAAAATAAAACATCTAAGAAGAGCAAGACACATGAGACTATCAATGATAAAACTCTAAAAACTTTCTTGAAGGTCATAAAATAAGACTTGAAATATGAGCTGTTTTTCCAAGGATATAAATTTCTTCAATTTAACATACGTTAATTCGATCCTAATAATAGTCTGATAATGTTTTGCTTTCTGTCTAGAACATTCAAGTGATTCTAAACTTTATCTGGAAAATAGGCAGACACCTGAAAAGATGAATATTGAAGGAGATCTTAAAATGTATTGAAAAGCCATGGTAATCAGAAAAGTCAGTTTCTGGGATAAATATAAAGAAATAGAAGAATTTAAACCCAGCTTTGTGCCACTAGTGTATTCTCTAAATACATATTAAACGGAATAACTTTTTCTGGTCATTATGTTAATTCATACCGTTACCTGTGACTACATAAGCTAATGATATTTATTAAAAAAAGTACAGTTCTTTTTTTTTCTTTATTTTTAAAAGAATAATTTATTTCATTTTCTCTATTATTATTTTTTTCCTTGAATTTGCTCTTGGACATGCACACTCACCAGAGAGAGACAGAGAGAAAAAGAAAGCGAGAAAACAAACTACCAGGTTTGGGACTTGAACCGTAGTCAGCCATGTGGGAGTCCAGCACCCCAACTACTTTGCCACCAAAAGTGTGCAGTTCTTAATATTGTAGCCAGTAATCTATTTTTTCTGGATACAGATGAACTGTTTATATAGAGGTAACAAACACAACTTTTTAATTTCAAATTTGCTGATTCTGTAGTCTCTATTTCATACAATACTTATATGCATTGCTCAGATCTGAATACATGCTTTACAATTTCCAAATATTTTGAAGTAATATATATATAGATATAGATATAGATACAGATAGATATAGATATATAAAACACCTGTTAGTGACAAACTAGAAAAAGTTCACTTACGTACCCTGGATATTATCCTTTTTTTTTTTTTTTTTTCCTGGCAATCTGATGGATGAAAATTAGTAACTCATTCTTCAGCTTTCATATGTAATTACTAATGAGACTGGCAATTTACCATATGCTTATAGACTACTCATATTTTTGTGTGTTGATTGTACATTTATAATTTTAGGCCATTGTTTAATCTCAGTTTTTAAATTGATTTTATAAATATAGATATAAGTATATGTATATATTTTATACCATGAATATTAGGACTCTGTCTTCTGAACACATTGAAATATTTTCCCATACTGTCCTTTGACTTTGTCTCATAATGCATTGAATTATAGAGAAATTTTATAATTTATGTAGTCAGACAAATCCTTCACTTGTGCTGCTCATGCTCAGAGAAGCCTTCCCAATTCTTATATTCACACATATTTTTCTTTGTAATTTGGTGAGTTACTTTTCATATACATAGGAAAACTGTAATTTATCTTCAGTTAAGACTTGAAATAGTTGTTAAAGTCTGAAAATAAGTATAAGGTGATATTTCAAAAGAGAACATTTAGCTTAATTCCTTATTGTCAAGTCGTGTAGCAAACAGTCACAGGTGACTTCTGATACCTGTTATGACTAAAGCACATGATTTGATAAATTAGATGTTTTTTAAAGCCACCATTTCATATGGACTTGTGGAACTGAATATGAAACATTGAGAGTGAAAAGACCCAGTGTGCCTAAACAAGTTGTTTTTTTTTTTTTTTTTTTTTTTTTTTTTTTAGAGGTTTTTGCTATAGGATGCTTGGGCATGCCAGAAAGACAGAAAGAGACAGAGAGACAGAAAGCGAGAAATCACCCCCCCAAGGGGGATGGCCATGCCACAATCCCTTCTCTTCCATTCTCCTCTCGGGATCTTGGGCACACACACATATGCACCCGGTGTGAGTTTAAGCCACTTGGTCCGGGACTTGAACTTCAGTCGACTACATGGGAGTCCAGCGACGTAGCTGTTACGCTATCTGCTGGTCCCCCTAAGCAGGTTTTATTCCCAGGTATGCTCCCAGTCTCCCCGACCATCTTCATCATCACGATTGACAGCAAAATTGCTCTATTCTCCCATTAAGAAATGTCTGGTGTGAATGAAAGATAGATATACACTAAACAGTATCCTCCACTACTATTTTAATATGTACCAAATGTCACTGGTATTATTTTTAGTTAAGATGTTAGTTAAATAAAATGTCTTATGTGAACATAAACACAGTTGGTTAATGAAACTTTAAATCATCTCAAATTTAAAAAAAATAATTATATGTTTTCTTCCCACATGTTTTCATATCAAAGCATATTCTGGAACATAATCTAGTGATTCAGGAGATAGGACTAATTCAAATGGTTTTCCTAACTGCACAGTTGAGAAAGCTGTGGGTACCGCCACCTCAAGTGGTGGAAGAGAGCGTCCCCAGGAGTGGAGAATAATGAAGTTACTGATGCGACACCGTGTGACGCCGTGTGAGCACAGCCTAGTTTCTGTAGTGTTACCAACAGGACACACAGCGTGAATGCATCGTGAAGAAATACTGGAGAAGCTTTACATGAGGGACAGTCTACTGGACTATCTTCAAACAATGAGCTCAAATATAAAGTTCCTGAACCCAGTGACATTAACACTCATGCTGGGTGAACTTGCTTGCCAGCACAGCACCTATTAGATACCGGACATATCAGCCTTAAGGTCGAACAACATTCAGTCCCTGTGTCCAAAAAACACGTAGAACACTGACCAAAGAGAGGCAAAGATAGAATAAATACTTAGAAATCAAAATGTGAGATGACAGAAGGATGCAGTAAAGGAAATGAATACAGGGCATTTGGGGACAGTTGTGGGGAGAATGTTACTCTTCCTGAAATATTGTATTTTTAATATAATATTTATTTGACAGCATGAACTCTTCTTGTTTGGACAGAGTCTCACCATGAAGAGATCCTCCTGCCATAGCCTCACAGCTAGCTGGGACTACAGGTGTACGTCCATTGAATCAGCCTGTTTAGGTGGGGTTGGGAACCGGATGTGGGCCTTCCATATTGTCTCCTCTGAGCAACAGTATCCTAACAGCATGAGCCACCACAGACGAGCCTGTTTCTGATGGTATTCTTAAAGTAAGGATTAATTTTCTATGTTCCCCACATTTACTGCAATGTCACTAGCTTTCATTATGTACTTTTTTTTTCTCCTTAGCTTGCATATTTTTGCTTGGTAAGTAACAGAACATTATGATCTGGAACCCTAACTTGATTTAAATAAAAATGTTTATTTATGAGAACTTAAAATCAAATGGGTCAGCTTCAGTTAATTCCCTAGAGGCCTCAGCAATAGTTGATTGTTTTTTTTCTTTCTTTTTTTTCCAGAGTAATTATAACGAGCATTTCTCAAAGAATGTGATTTGGAGGTTTTTCAGAGGTGGTTGATAGGCCTAACCCCAACAAAAGGCTGCAAGATCAAATAAGCCTGGGAATGTCTAGATTAAACAAAGTTAAATATGTTTTTTTACCTCAAGACTCCTTAGAGGCTTTAATATTCCAGTATACAGAATGACTCGCCAAGTTGGAAATGTTTTATTCAGGGTTTCTTAAACATAGGGATGCCTGGATCACTGTCTCCCATAGAGCTGACAGAAATACAGCCCTGTTCACCTTTCAGATTGACCCTGACTGGGTCACATGAGCACCACCACCTGCAAGGGATTCTACAGAGGTGAGTATTTTAGCTGGGCAGATTGTTATGCTGAATGAAGTAAGGTTTCTGTTGATAAGGTCCAAGGCTCTGGTAGGTATCATGCATGCAGCTAGCCCTAGAAAGCCAGGATAGTCACACCTAAAGCTTCACACTCCTTCCTTCTCTGGCTCTCATAAGCATTTGAGTTTGCAATCTTAATCTAGGAATTTTTTTTTTTTTTGGAGAGTTTTTTTTTTGTTTGTTTGTTTTTTGTTTTTTTTTTTTTTGGTATAGGGCATGAGCGCTCGCCAGACAGACACAGACACAGAGACAGAAAGTGAGAAATCACCCCCTGGGGGGATGGCCATGCTACAATCCCTTCTCCTCCATTCTCCTCTTGGGGTCTTGGGCACACACGCACATGTGTCCAGTGTGAGTTTTAAGCCACCGGATCCGAACTGCGGTCGACTACATGGGAGTCCAACAACATAGCCATTACACTAACTGCTGGTCCCAGTCTAGGAAGTTCTTAAAGTCAGTACATTCTACATTCTTCCTTTTTGTAATTTTATGATTTATATATCTCCAGCAAATACCCTTTACTTGTCTATATTCACAAGATTTTTTCCAACGTTGGGCTTAATTTATTAACTTAATGATCAAGGGGGAGAAAAGCTTTCCTTTGTTAAAATAAAGCCAGTATTTCTAGGTGATGGTAGGCGCTGCTCTGAAGCCATTCTTAGGTCATGTTCACTGAAGTAAAACAAATGCTCTGGAATGAGTGAGCATCCATCCCCTGGGAAGGTTGTCATGCAACCATCACGAGTCCTAATCACAGTTTCAGGAACAATGATGACGCTGTCACTAGAAGGCCAAGAGAAGAAGCTGGGAGGCTCTGAATTCTAAGCCAGAGGACGGCTGACAGGACACATTAAAAAAAAAAATCAGACTCACAAAAAGGAAATGAAGACACAAGGAAAAAAAACACTTTGTGAAATGTGTTGAAAATTGAAACATTTGGTTCTATAAAATATCCTGTCACCTTCTAACAATTTTTCATTTTGCTGTTTGATAAGTGACAAATTTCACATTGCAGAGGTGGCCAATTCCACTAAAAATAGTTTCTTATCAGTATCATTTATCAGAGGCAGCGGGAGTGCAGTTCTGCACTGGCGACAGTCTGCCACACCTGTCTACAGTCCTGACCAGGCAGTGTTCGCGAGGTGCCAAGAGGAGACGCTGATATTTACTGAGTGCTAAGTGGACATCTTCATATTTATCATATTATTTATTGCTCGTGATGATACTGCTAACCTATTATGAAGGAGAAAATTGCACGTGGTATAAGCTGGGGAAATTACTTGAACCTGCTGATTCGCCATGTTCTCTAAGCCGATTGGGGGTTGGACTAAGTGACACACTTCTTCATTCATTTAATGACTATAATTTTCAGCAAATGTCTTGTCTTCCTTAACATTTAGTCTCCTCATTTGTAGAATGGACAAGCAGCATAATAAAATAGGTTTTGAGAAGGGAACACAATGTCTGTCTTTCATAGTCTGGCTTGCTTCGCTTCACATTAAATCTTATATTCATCTACTTTGTATCAAATGTTAGGATCTTACTTTTTTTATGGCTGAGTAGTATTCCATAGAGTATATGTGACACTGTTTTTTCTATCCAGTATTCCATTCTTGGGCATTTAGACTTGATTCCATGTCTCAGCAATTGTGAATAATACTGCAATACATATGGGTGTGCAAATATTTTTCCAACTGAGTGTTTTCCTATCCTTTGTGTAAATACCCAGGTGTGGTATTATTGGGTCATAGATAGCTCTGTTTGTAGGTTTTTGAGGAACTTTAGGGCAAATACTGAAAGACTGGAAGACAGAACAGCAGGGATGGCAAATGTAGGTACCAGAGAGTGCTTTGGGTGGGGGGTGGGGGGGTGGATAATAGAAGGGAGAAAGGAAATGACATTGGAAATGACATTTGTGTTTAAGCTATGATGCTACAAACTAAAGTTTTTTCCCCAGTGGGAATATATAGGTCATCCATCACTTTTGTAAAAAGTTTTATTTACTGTGAGAAAGAGACTGAGAGAGAGAGAGAGAGACAGAGACAGAGAGAAACATCCTTGGCATAACCTCAGCACACGGTACTCCCTTCAGCCTTCCAGTCAATCAAATCTACTCAGGATCCAGACCTCAGGATGCCATGTGGCTCCAGGATACTAACCCCACTTCTTGCACCACCCCCGTGGGGCCATCACTATTTATTAATACCAGGCTCCCCCCGTTCAGCAGGGTTACCTTTGTGATATGTCAGGTGACATATATCTACAAGTCTGTCTTGAGACTATTTTGTTCCATTAGTTTGTCTATCCTTTTATTAGTGCCAAGTTGTCTTAATTACTATAGCTTTCCAGTAATTTTTGATGCTTAGTAATGCTTGTCTATTAGAGTTGTTCTTTTCTGGTTTGCGCTAGCTATATTACAACTTGTAAAATATCAGTTTTATAATTTCAAATTGAAGAACATAGAATATCGCTCTCTTTTTTATATGTAAGTCTCCTATACTTTCTTGTAAGAATGATTTATAATTTCTGTTGAGGAGCTCTAACCTCTCTTTTCTTAGATTTGTTCCTATGAATTATTCAAAAACGTGTTTTTGTAAATATCTTTGGATTTTAAATTTTACTTTCTATTTTATTTTGCTGGCATGTAAAGATACATTGAGTTTTTATGTTTTTTATATTGACTTTGTATTTAATTGCTTAGTATTTCTGTGTATTAATTCCAGCAGTTTGTCTGGAGATTCTTCTGTATTTTTTTGTATACATTCATGTCATATAAAAATAACATGACTTTATTTCTTCATTTCTAAATCTGATGACTTTGATTTCTTATTCTTGCTTTTTGCACTATCCAGAGCTTGTATTCCTTTTTTGATACAGGCAGTGACAATACGTATCCTTATCTCATCTCCGTATCAAAAAGAATATTTACAATATTTTATTAATGAGTATGATGTGTGCTTAGGTTTTTAAATAGACATTTTCTATTAGATTTAAAATATTCCATTATGTTACTCATATGCTAATTTAAAAAAATCTAACCAGTTTTTAAAAAGTATTTACTCATAAATATGATCGAATAGTCTTCAGAAACCTAGGTGAGTTTGCAATGTAAAAGATTCAAACAGGCAAATCAAAACCACAGATAAAAAATATGTGTTTAGATTTAAATGATATGTATATTTATTTACATTACGATATTTTTTTTCTTTTTGGAGACATTTTTGCTATAGGGAATATGTATTTGTCAGAGAGACAGAAAATGAGATATGGCCCCCTTGGGGGATGGCCCAGCCACAATCCTTTCTCCTCCATTATCCTCTTGGGATTTTGGAAACACATGTACATACACCTGACCACTGAGTTTTAAGTCTCTGGGTCAGGGACTCAAATAGTATTGAACTACATGAGAATCCAGTGACGCAATCATTACGCCATCTGTTGGTCCTTACAGTGAATTTTTTTTTGAGAGGTTTTCTCTATAGGGCGCGTGCACTTGCCAGAAAGACAGAGAGAGACAGAGAGACAGAAAGCGAGAAATCACCCCCCAGGGGGGATGGTTATGCCGCAATCCCTTCTCCTCCATTCTCCTCTCGGGATCTTGGGCACACACGCACACGCGCCTGGCGTGAATTTTAAGCCACCGGGTCCGGGACGCGAACTGCGGTTGACTACGTGGGAGTCCAGCGACATAGCCATTACGCTAACTGCTGGTTCCCCTTACAGTGAATTTTTAAGAAACCAACTCCAATGTACATTATTGTGAAAGTTCAGAATACCAACGATAGAGATCTTAATCATTTATGAAGAAAAGAAACAACCAGAAAAAAAATGGTATATATAAGGTCAGAATTATGCTGACTTTAGATTTCTTAAGACCATCACAGAAAATAAAAAAGCTAAATAAATAAGCAAAGCAATCACTTCAAAATTTTGTAAGAAAATAATTTCCTCCTGTAATTCTATACCTAGAGAAATATCATATATGTATAAAGATAGAGTGGACAGGTTTTCTAATATCCAAAATCCCCACAAGTATACTAAATCTGATGTGACCTGATATGCCATTTCTCCATCTTCCAAAATAATTAATTATGCCCTCTTTTTCCTTCCTCCAAAATTATTTCCAGCAGTGCCTCAAATTCAACATTTCATTGTGAAATACAATGAAAAATTAATTGCTAGAAAATATCCAACAAAGCATTAAAAATATTATACACGACAACAAGGTAAGTGTTATTCCAGGAATACAAGGATGGTTAAACGTATGCAAAACCATAAATGTAATATGCCATATTAACAGAAAAAAGGATAAAAACAATACAAGGATATCAATAGATGCATGAAAAGTGTTTGATAAAATACAACATCTCAGACCAGCAGATGCCATGATGGTTTCGTTGCTGGATTTACATAGTCAACTACGATTTGAGTCCTGGACCTGGCAGCTTAAAACTCACAATCATACTCACATGTGTGTGTATGCCCAAAATCTCGAGAGAAGAGTGGAGGAGAAGGTATTACAGTGTGACCATATCCCCTGGGTGGATGATTTCTCACTTTCTGTCTGTGTCTCTTCAGTGAGTACACATACCTTATAGCAAAAATCTGTCCGAAAAAAAAACCCTTCATGAATAAGACTCTCAGAAAAATTGGCATAGAAGGGACATTTCTAAACACAATAAAAGCTATCTATAAAAAACTCATAGCTAACATACTAAATGGGAAAAGCTTCCAGCTTTTGGAATAGGAGAAGGAATAAGACAATAAAGCTGAAATAAGACAAGGCTACCTGCTTTCTCTACTCCTTTTCAATGTAGTATTGGAAGTTCTAGTCAATGCAATTAGACATGAAATAAAATAAAAGGCATTCACATAGGGAAAGAAGAAGTAAAACTATCTCTATTTGCAGATGACATGGTTATATACATAGAAAATCCAAAAGAACCTACAAAAAACTCCAGGAAGTGATAAATGAATACAGTAAAGTGACAGGATACAAAATTAACATACAAAAATCTGGAGCACTTCTACACACAAACAAGGAGCTGACTGAGGTAGAATTGAAGAAATCAATCCTGTTTACAATAGCTGCAAAAAGTATAAAGTACCTAGCAATAAACCTAACCAAGGAAGTCAAAGGCTTTTACAAAGAAATTATGAAAAACTAAAAAAAAAAAAAAAAAACCGAAAAAAAAAAAAACTGAAAATGACACACAAAAGTGGAAAGACATTCCGTGTTCCTGGGTTGGAAGAATAAATATAATCAAAACGTTTATCCTACTCAAATTAATCTACAAGTTTAATGTAATCCCAATCAAATTCATGAAGACTTTCTTCACAGATTTAGAAAAAAACATCAGAATTTGTCTGGAATCATAATAGGTCCCATATTGCCAAAACAAACCTGTGCAAGAAGAGTGGAGTAGGAGGCAGCTCACTCTCCCCAAAATATATTGCAAAGCTGTGAAAATCAAAATAGCATGGTATTGGCACAAAAACAGGCCTGTGAATCAATGGCACAGAATAGAGACCCCAGAAATAAACTTCAAAACATATAGCCAACTGATTTTTAACAAAGAACACCAGTAAATCCAGTGCAGAAAAGAAAATTTCTTCAGCAAATGGTGTCGGAAAAACTGGGTATCTACCTGTAGAAAGATGAAAATGGACCCCTAAACTCTCACCATTAACAAAAATCAACTCAAAATGAATCAAAGATCCAAACTTAAAGCCTCAAACTATAAAATTACTAATGGATAACACAGGGGAAAATCTTGGAGACAACAGAGTAGGCAAGGACCTCTTAAATAAGACCCCCAAACCACAAGCAATAACCTCAAAAATAGCAAGTGGAAATACATGAGGTTAAAAAGTTTCTGCACAGCCCAAGAAACAATAATTAGAGTGAATTGGCAACCTTTGAAATAAGAGGATATTTTGGCAAACTGCCTCAGATAAAGGACTGATAACCAAAATATGCAGGAAACTCAAGCAGCCTATCTGAGGTGGGGTTGGAGAAGAAACTGATCAACCCCGTTAAAAGATGGACATATGGGGAACCAGCAGTTAGCGTAATGGCTATGTCGCTGGACTCCCACATAGTCGACTGTGGTTCGCGTCCCGGACCTGGTGGCTTAAAACTCACGCCGGGCACGTGTGCATGCGTGCCCAAGATCCCAAGAGGAGAATGGAGGAGAAGGGACTGCGGCGTGACCATCCCCCCTGGGGGGTGATTTCTAGCTTTCTGTCTCTATCTCTCTCTCTGGCTGGCTGGCGAGCGCACACACCCTATGGCAATAAACCTCTCCAAAAAAAAAAAAAAAAAAAAAAGAAAAAGTAAAAAAGATGGACATATGAACTGAACAGGCAACTCTCTAAAGAATACATGTGAACTGCGAAAAAAATAAAAAATAAAATAAGAAAAAATGCTTGGCATTTCTTGTCATAAAGGAGATGTAAATGAAAGCCACAATGAGATACTAGCTAGCCCCATTCAGAATGACTAAGATTAAAGGAAAAAAATGGTAAGTGCTGGCAAAGCTGTGGTGAAAAGGGAACTCTCCTACACTGTTGCTGAGGATAAAAATTAGTACAGGTACTCTGGAGAACAATATGGAGGTCCCTCAAAGACCTACAAATAGAACTACCGTATGATCCAGCAATTCCACTCATGGATATTTATGCAAAGGATAGGAATACACTTATCAGAAAAATACTTGCACATCATTGTTTATTGTGGCATTATTCACAATTGCTAAGACATGGAACCAATCTAGTGTACACGAACAGATGAATGGATTGAAAAAGTGTGGCACATACTCTATGGAATATTTTTCAGCCATAAAAAAAAAAAACAAGACCCTGGCATTTGATAGAAAGTGGTCTATTATGTTATAGTTATTGCTGAGTGAAGCAAGCCAGTGTATGAAAGAGAGACATTGCATGTCTCCACGTAATATATATTGACTCTCTGCACTCTACGGTAGAAAGTGAAAGATTGGAGGACATAAAAATATTGAAAATAGTTATGGACACTGAAGACAATGTAGAAGGAGGGTGGGATAGGGAAAGACTTTGGGAAGGAAATTGGGGAGAAAAAAGGGAGAGGTGGGATATTTGTGGGACTAAGAAATGGTTTATTACCTGTTAATGAAAACATGTATAGTATTCTCAACTGGACTGGTCTGAGGTATACTTCATATTGGGTAAATTCTCTTTACAAGTCAAATGATCAAATATTTTAAAAATTATAATAATAAGTATAATAATAAAATCAATTTAAAAAAGGGAAAAAAGTGTGGTGGCATATATATACATTTATTGATAATGAGTATAAGTCAAAAATAAAAGAAAATTCGCAAATTCACATATGTATGGAAATTAAACACACTCCTAAACAACCAATGAATCAAAAAGGAAACAAAAATAATTATCCAAACACATTCTGAGACAAATGAAAACTGGAAGAAGCATACCTAAACTTATGGGATGCAACAAAAACAGTCCTAAGAGTAAAGGTTTAGCTATAAATGCCTACATGAAGAAAAAAGAAGGTTACCAAATAAATCACTTAACTTTACACCTCAAAGAACTAATAAAAGAAGAACAAATTAAGTCTGAAGTTAGTAGAAGGAAATAATAGAGGATAGAATAGAAAGAAATGAAATACAGATTAGAAAAGCAATAAAAAATATTAACTATACTAAAAGATGGTTATTTGAAAAGGTAAACAAAATTGGCAAATCTTTCACTAGACTAATCAAGAGGAAAAAAAGATTCAAATAAACAAAGTTACAAATGAAATAGAAGACTATGCAACTGGTCCTATAGAAATACAGAGAGTCATGAGACTGCTGTGAACAATTACACACCAAGAAATTAGATAACCTAAAAGGAATGCATGAATTTCTAGAAACAAATGACCTATGGAGTTTGAATCATAAAGAAACAGAGAATTTTAACAGCACGATAAAATATGAGGAGATTGAATCAGTAATTAGAACCTGCCAACATTACCTCAATATCAAGGCCAGACAAATACCCCTTAAGAAAATGAAGTTAACAGGCCAATATCCCTTATGGGTATAGATGCAAAAATCCTCAATAAAACGCTTACCAACTCATTTTCAAGAACACATTAAAAGGATCATACACCATGATCAAATTGAGTTTATCCCTGGGTTGCAAGGATGATTCAACATATGCAAATCAATAAACTGATGCACCATATTAACAGAATGAATGTTTTAAATCAAATTGTTATTTTAACAGATGGAGAAAAGGCATTTGACAGAACACAACATCCTTTCATGACAAAAACAGCAAATTGAGTGTTGATGGAATGCTTCTCAGGATAATAAAGGCCATATACAAAGGCCACAAGAAATATTTTGTGCAATAGGAGAGTGTGGAAGCTGAAAGATTTTCTCCTAAGATCAGAAAAAGACAAGGATGTCCACTCTCACTATTTCTATTCAACATAATACTGAAAGTCCAAGCCAGAGCAATTAGTGAAGAAAGAAATAAAAGGCACCCAAATCAGAAAAGAAGTAAAAATGTATCAGTTTGCATATAATAAAGTTGCAGGATACAAAAATGACATACAAAAATCATTTGTGTTTCTATACACTAACAAAGACTCTGCAAAAGAGATAAGGAAAATAACCCAGGGACCAGCAGTTAGTGTAATGGCTATGTCGCTGGACTCCCACATAGTCGACCGCAGTTCGAGTCCTGGACCTGGTGACTTAAACTCATGCTGGGCACATGTGCATGCTTGCCCAAGATCCCGAGAAGAGAATGGAGGAGAAGGGATTGCGGCATGGCCATCCTCCCTGGGGGGTGATTTCTTGCTTTCTGTCTTTCTGTCTCTCTCTGTCTTTCTGGCGAGTGCATGCACCCTATAGCAAAAACCTCTCCAAAAAAAAAAAAAAAAAAAAAAAAGAAAAGAAAAGAAAAGAACCCACAATAGCATCCAAAAGAAAAAAGAAAAACTACTTGGGAATAATTTGAACCAATAAGGTGAGAGATCTGTATGATGAAAACTAAATACTGATTTTTTAAAAATTGTAGGAGATACAAATAAATAAAAAGATATCTGTTGATGTTAGTCTTGTAATGAATGTTTGGATACGGCATCAAAAGCACAACAACAAAAATACAGATAAACAAGTGGGGCTATATCAATCTTAAAGTCTTTTACATTGTAAAGGAAGCAATAAACAAAATTAAAAGGAAATCTAAAGAATGTGAGAAAATATTTGAAAATGTATATTTGACAAAGGATTAATACAGAAAATGTAAGAACTCCTGAACAATAGCCCCATACCCCTAAATTATCCAACTAAAAAATGGACAAAAAGCCAGACTTACATTTTCCTGGTGAAAATAATGGGTTGTCATAAAAGTCATGACACATTTTTGCATAGTAAAACATGAAAAAAGTCATGACTTTTCCAAATGACCCAATATATATAAGTATTGAATAGAAACATGAAAAGATGCCTAACATCAAATAAGAGAGTGTCAGGATGATAACTGAGTCTTTATTATATTGCAATTTTAGTTTTTCCATATTCGCAATTTAGCAAAAAGTTATTTTGAACAGCTATTGATATAGTTTAACAAAGTCTGTATCTATCAATATTGACTATTTTTAACATTGCTCTTAATTTTAGCCATTCTAGTTTGGACTGGTGACCACAGTGCCCTAGAATGGATAAAATACATGCACACACACACACACACACACACACACACACATACATATATATATGATATGTATATCATACATATATATATGTGATATACACACACACATAAAATGCTTCTATTTTTTGTTATTAACATTTGTAACAGAGCTAGTCTCCCAAAATAAGCAACAGAAATGAAAGATGAGGTTGTAAAGTAATTTCAGCATACTCAAGATATTCAACTTTATCTTTTATTTAAAATTAAGCAAATGACGTTATGCTTTCAACATTCATCTTTACTATTTCATCAGTAGAAAGTTTTAACAATATATTTCTATAAAATTTTAATTAATTATAATTATTTTTAAATGAAAAGAGACTCTAGCTTCATGAATATCCTTTTGTTGAATTTGTGTCTGTGTGTGATGCAAAATGAAAATGTTCTATTAAATGGTGAGGTGCTACAATGATAACTTTTCCCGGATGGACAATATCAAGATTACTCTCTACTTCATTGATAATTCTGTTAAATTATGAATTATGTTATAACGACCTTCAAAAATTCTCTAAACTCAAAAAGTTTTCCTTTGTGCTTCAATCTTACCTGCCATTGCATATAGTATGCTGCATTCGTTTCTCACATGGGAGTATTAAGATAATTGGAAATACTGGTGATATTAAAAAAGAAAATCTGGCTGTCTGACTTATATCTCAAATTTTGAGGGCCCAACTAATTTATTTTTGAGAAATACCAAAATAACTACTTCAATTAGTCTAACAGAGCTTTTCCTCTTGGTAACCATTGTATTTTGGCATGTGAAGAATCTGTAATTAGTGCCCATATTATTCCTTAATTAGTAGGATAAGCTCAAATACAATGCATTAGCCTTATCGCTGATGGCTTTATTATTATTTTTTTGATAGTAAGCCTTTCTGGGTAAAGGATGGTGCATCATTTATAGACACATTAATAGACAATGCAATCTTTTTTAGTTTATATTCTAGGCTTCAGAACTGGTTGATTTTTTTCTCCCCAAAGGAAAACATCCTCTCATATCATGATCAGAGTCAAATATCACATATTCTAAAAGAATCACTATATTAATAATATAGGACCATTTTTTTTTTCAGCTTGCCAATTTGTTCTGCGATTTGCTGTGTGCCAGTTCTTGAATGTGGCATAATTAGAAAGTGACCCTTTTAAACATTTTGTTTTGAATATTAAAAAATGTTGTATGTAAATCTGTTTAATTACCGAGGCCTTCATTACTTCATTAGCCAGTGCATCTCTGCAAACAGTGTGATTTTAGCCCTTAACCATCAGATATCACCTTACAAGAACAGACTCAATCCGTACTGTAAACATGGTAGCATGCATTCTTCGGTCTTAATTCCTCTGGAGCTCATTCATCGTCAGCGTTTGATAAGTACCACTGCCAAGTTCAGAATAGTTGTGCCTCTTTATAGAAAGTCCAGAGAAGCTTATCATGAGTATTTAGGAACTAAAATAAATAATACAAATTAAACCATTATCTAAGTAATAAACTAAAATTATAAAAGACTATTGAAATGACAATTCTTGTACACGAACAGTTTTTTTTTTTTTCAATTCTTACTTTTTTCCCCCGAATTTTATATATATATATATATTTTTTTTTTTGAGAGGTTTTCGCTATAGGGCGCATGCGCTCACCAGACAGACAGAGAGAGACAGAGAGACAGAAAGCGAGAAACTACCCCCCAGCGGGGATGGCCACGCCGCAATCCTTTCTCCTCCATTCTTCTCTTGGGATCTTGGGCACGCACGCACATGCGCCTGGCATGAGTTTTAAGCCACCGGGTCCGGGACGTGAACCACGGTTGACTATAAGGGAGTCCAGCAACATAGCCATTACGCTAACTGCTGGTCCCCCCCCCCCCCCCCGGATTTTTATATGCTTTTAGCTACCGTTCACTATCCTTAAAACACCACTATGTGAGGTGGTCTTACTGCACCTATGTGAGCCTTATTATGCTAGTTCAATGATACCTGAAATGATCTAACACCAGATCAAATGTGTGCAAGAATGTCAATACTGAATTATTATAAAGGCTTTTGCATGTTTGCTATTGATTTCTGATCTTATCTGCACCCAGAATGACAGCAGTCCGTGGACCAAGAGTGTTTTGTGGACTGTACTCTATATCGGACTGTGTTAGAGGATGCACTCCACTAAGACGAGGAAGTAGAGGAAGAAAGAGAAGACACCAGACATAGAGGATGCAGAGTAAGTGAAGCCACAGCACAGAGAGCGACTTGCAGAGTGGACAAGGACACAGGGTCAGGGAGGAAGTTGCCAGCAATAAGGAAAATCTGAGGCATTGTTAGCTTCCCCGATGTGCTTGGCCATGCGGCAAACTGCATTCAAGGACTTTTTAAATTCACTTAGAGACCTTGGAAAGCATTAATGCTAATGACAGAAAATCAGGAAAGCAAACAAAAAAGATACAATGATTAGCTGCAGGAAAAACAAAGTAAATTATGCTTAAAATGATCATCATGTGTATATGATATTAACTGCATTGAAGGGTATAGAGAAAGAGATTTGGAGTGTGAGGGATATGAAAATGCATTTTGCTCTCTGATAGAAAGTCAAGAAATGAAGCCTAAAAACTATAAACCAAGGGGTAACAGGAAAAGTGTGTTATTTGGAATCATGGAGGTGGATACTAGAATATACTGCTTAAGAATTGGCAGTAGTTACTCCTGTGGTGCTGCAGGCAGGATAAAAATGAACTAAGAAAGAGAGTTCTGATTTCTGTCTTGGAAAACTCTACAGGTGTAAAATAACTTATTAAGAGACACTAGTCTAATTTAACATTATTTTTTATTTATCAAAATATTAACTTACTAAAATAAGGACCAGCAGTTAGCGTAATGGCTATGAGGCTGAACTCCCACGTAGTTGACCGCGGTTCGAGTTCCGGACCCGGTGGCTTAAACTCACGTCGGGCGCGTGTGCGTGTGTGACCAAGATCCCAAGAGGAGAATGGAGGAGAAGGGATTGCGGTGTGTCCATCCCCCCTGGGGGGTGATTTTTCGCTTTCTGTCTCTCTGTCTCTCTCTGTCTTTCTGGCGAGCGCACGCGTCCTATAGCAAAAAATCTCTCAAAAATAATTATTAACTTACTAAAATGTCTGTTTTGGGACTGTCAGATCACACGTTGGCTAAGGGCACTGGACTCTTACATGGCTGACCATGGTTCGAGTCCCGGACCTGTCTTGCTTTCTCACTTTCTCTCTCTGTCTCTCTCTTTTTCATTCTATCCCTCTCTGGTCAAAATAAAATAAGATAAATAAATAAATAAAAATGAGTAAAGTTAGATAAAATAATTATTTTAAATAAATACCTGTTTCAGAGACCAGCAGTTGGCATAATGGCTATGTTGCTGGACTCCCATGTAGTAGACCGCGGATCGAGTCCCAGACCTGGTTGCTTAAACTCACACCGGGCACGTGTGCGTACGTTTCCAAGATTCCAAGAGGAGCATGGAAGAGAAGGGATTGTGGCATGGCCATCCCTCTGGTGGGTGATTTCTCACTTTCTGTCACTCTGTCTTTTTGGTGAGCGTACGCACCCTATAGCAAAATCCTCTCCAAAAAAAAAAAAAAAACCTGTTTCACATAAGGTTTTTTGATAGTTGCAATATACTTATTCATATCTCTCTAAAATATTTCAAATTAAACAGTTATTATAACTGTATCTTGTATTCTAACATAATTTGAGCCATTTTTAAAACTTGAAAAGTTTTACCTGAAAAGTATTTTAATTCTTTCATATTTAAAGCTCAAGAATTTTGACATTTTAGAGTTCCATCAGGCTGATTTTTTTTGTGTGTGTGTTTATGACTAAATAGTGCCTCAGAAGATTTCATATGATCGTCTTAGACAGTAATCTCACCTCTGAGCAGAGAAACCCCTGCCCCTCCGAGGAAAAGCATTTGTACAAATTTCAACCAAGAAGAAATGAGGTAAGAGTGGAAAGTATTTAGCAATCATAAATTTTAGCTCTTGCCAGACTTACAGTTATTCTGCTTCAAGCTTGTAAAATTTTATATCATCATACTAAATATAAATACTATGACTCTTTGACTCTATAAGTTAAATTTTACATTAAAATAAGTAGAAACCTTAACTTGCATTTATCAACTTGCTAACATCCTGACCAGACTTTCATCACAATTTTTTCTATTCTTTTAGTCATAAGGTAATACACACATGAAGCAAAGAGCTTAAACCTGGACTGAATTTTATTCTGCTCAGTGACCTGAAACATCTCCCTGGGAAATTCTTACTTCAGTCACATGACCTTTGTTTGTTTTTCAGTCCTTGATGGCCCAAAACCTTTCAGTGATTCTTATCCTTCTACATGAAAAATTATTCTGTGATGGAAACTTAGAGCCTCTGAAATTCACACTGGAAATGCCACCTGCAGGGTGTAGATGGAGGGGTGCCTGGGGAAAAAAAAAAAAAAAAAAAAAAGCACATGAGAGACTGTCTTGTTATTCTGGAGCAAAATGACACTTGTGTTTAAAATGGAGAAGAGATTTCTTTCTTGCACAAGATCTGTGCTCCAAATAAATTAAACCCTCTGCCTGAAGAGTCACCGCACGGTTCACAGTGACCTGGAAGAAGTCTACCGGGATCAGTGCCAGGGGGAAAGAGAGACATGACATAAAAGCCAATTCAAGACATGAGTCTTCCATTCCCAACATGAGTGCACAGTTGAAATCAGGTTAATATGAATATTAGGGTCACAAAGTAACATCGGGACTCGATGTGGAAGTGTAAGGGCAGAATGACCTGCTTTGCCTGGGACCTTGTTCCAGGCAGTTAGAGTCTAGCCCAGGCTGCTTTGGCAGCATATTGTGTCAATGAGATCTCTTCTCTCCTGGCTACCTCCCAAGATCCCTTTAATTCTCTGTTTCTATGGAGAGTATAGCAAGAGAGATTTTTAAGGTTCGATCAGTCCCTATTTGATACTTGGACTCTGAATCACTCCAACCTGTAGATAACCTTGTTCTAGTCCACCTCCCCACCCCCACTGGAGACTCAATTGCCAGAACCACTAATACCTTAAAGGAGAATTTGAACAATCTTGGAGTGGTGCTAAGGAGAGTTAAACACTGCTTTCTTTTTCCCTGGGAATCTCTTTAAGGCAGTGAGTTTCATCCCAGATCCTCCAGGATACCCAGATCACTTGATATCAGTCTCACTAGGTACACCAGATCTAGTGACCTGCATGGATTTCTCCATTTGGGTATTAAGAGAAATCTTAAATGTAAAAGGTTTCAAACCGAAATCATGATTTGTCACACTTGAGTCGCCCCATTGGTGATAATGTCTCCATCTCCAATCAAGTACAGAATCATTGATGCCCACTTTCCCCTTGATGCCCACTTCTATACTTCATTTCCCACATAACTAATCACCAAATCTGGGCAATTTTTACCCTATTCCTCTTCTGCTATTCATTTATCATGTCATCTCCCTCCTCATATAAAATCTATCTTCCTGCTCTGTTCAGCCTGCTTCCAACCTTGTCTCTCTCCTCATTCTGCTGCTGTAAATCACAAATGCAGTGATTAGGTGTTCTCCCTGTTACTTTAGGATTAGATTCCTTTTCCTTAGAATAGCATGGAAGGCTGTTTTGATTTGACTCCCGTCTCTCTACCCGAACATTCCTTTTTCTTTCCTTTTTCCTGTCTCTTCTCTTCTCTTCTCTTCTCTTCTCTTCTCTTCTCTTCTCTTCTCTTCTCTTCTCTTCTCTTCTCTCCTCTCCTCTCCTCTCCTCTCCTCTCCTCTCCTCTCCTCTCCTCTCCTCTCCTCTCCTGTTCTCTCCTCTCCTCTCCTCTCCTCTCCTCTCCTCTCCTCTCCTCTCCTCTCCTCTCCTCTCTTCTCCTTTCTTTTCTCTTCTTTTTTCTTTTCTTCTTTTCTTTCTTTTTTAATGCTTGGATAATACCAGACTTCTAATGTTTTCTAAGCAAACCAGTTGTTTAATGCCACTGTGCTCTGAATGCATTCTTCCTGCAAAATCTTCTCCTCAGTCTAGCTAGTGGGTATCTATACCCTTCCAGAAAGTTTTTCAGACTTCATCTTCTTGAGGGTCTCTCCCACATACAAAATTCCCAAGACAGTCTAATCTTATTGTCCTACCATGTCATTTGGTTAGGCCTGCTTCTTAGTCCACTGTGTTCTGGCTTGGACTTTTAACATTTCTCTGAAACTCTTGCTCAAACTCAAAATGACCTTCAATTTTGCAAACCCAGTAGCCTCTTTTAGAGCACAGCATATGTGCCACAACTGCCCTGCTTCATCCTGTGGGTCAGGTCCTCCTCTAGGAACTCTTTATACTAGTGAGTTAGACTTCTGCACACTTCTACTTTCCCTCCCTCTCTGGCACATCTTATGTGTAATTTTTCTGTCTACTTCCCTCAATTTCTGGTATTTCTTGGGTTACATCTTCAGTTTGCCAACTTACTTCCCTACCAGATTCTACTCGCTTACATAAATCTTTGATATAAAATATTCAGCAGCCCCTTAAATTTCTCAATCCAGAAGACTAACAAGTACCTCCAATCCAACATGCTCAAAATGGAACTATCATTTCCTGCTAAGACTTGATTTATCTTTCTATTGTTTAATATATAATGCTAAAAAATTTTTTCATGGCCAGAGGGTGTGTGTGCACTCACAAAAGAGAGAGGGAAAGTACTCCCCAATAGAGGTGATCACACAGCTATATTCTTTCCTCCATTTCTCCATCCAATTAGAATTTTGGGTGTACGCACAAATGCATCCAACATATTTTTCAAGCTACCAGGACCAGGATTCAAACCACTGTTGGCCATGTGGGATCTGGATCCCAATGCTCAGTGCTTAACCACTGCCCCTTGGGGCTGGCCTATGAAGGCAAATTCTATTTACTCATCCAAAATAAAAACTTAAGGGATTCCCCGATGGCTTGTGTTTCCCGATTCTCTAATCAATGACAAAGTCTTACAGGTTTTTGGCCCAATGTCTGTTCACTCCGTTGTGCTCTCTCTGCCCGGCACTGCTTCTTTTCAGATTATCATGCACGCTTAGTAAGGGTATGTGCTCCCTTGATCTGGTTAATCCTCCCCCCCCCCTTAGTTGTCAGAGTAATAACTTATAATAACTTAATAACCTATCACATAATAGGTGAACACAAACACCCTATAGAAAAAAAAATCTCAAAGAAAAACAAAACTAAAGAATAGTCATTTAATTTTATTTATCATTATTATCCTTCAATTTGACCAGAAAGAGAGAGAGAAAGCAAACTTTCAGGTCTGGGACTTGAACCACGTTGGTCATGTGGGAGTCCAGGGCCTCCACCACATCACTTTTCAGTCCCATGCCCTCATTTTTCAAAAGCTTTTTCTTGATCCTACTCTCATTTCTTTTCTCTTTTTTCAAAAGTAGGCTACACTTTTTGCTTTAATTTTTTCACCTTCTACTTAATCTTCAGAACATTATAATGCTCTTTCAAATGGAAATACACAATTGAAATTGCTGTCTTAAATTCACCAATTATCTGCTGACTTTAAAGTCAAAAGTTGCATTTTTGTCCATATCCTATCAAATTCCTCTAAAATGATTCTCTAAAATGATTGCAATCAATGTACATCTCTTTTTCTGAAATTTTCTTTAATGTGGCTAAACTACAGTGAATATTTTTATTTTTCCCATTTCCTCTTATATCTATAGTCACACCTCCTAATTCTTTTTTTTCTTTTCTTTTCTATTCTTTTTTTTTACTTATTTCTCTTATTTTTCCCCAGTATACAGCAATTACCCCCTAAGCGATTATTCTTTCTCCTTTTCTCATTTTTTTTTTGAGAGGTTTTTGCTATAGGGCACGTGCGCTCGCCAGACAGACAGAGAGAGACATAGAGACAGAAAGAGATAAATCACCCTCCAGGGGAGATGGTCACGCCGCAATCCCTTCTCCTCCATTCTCCTCTCGGGATCTTGGGCACGCACTCACACACGCCCGGCGTGAGTTTTAAGCCAACAGGTCCGGAACGCGAACCCCGGTCGACTATGTGGGAGTCCAGAGACATAGCCATTATGCTAACTGCTGTTTCCCAATGTTTTTTTTTTTTTTTTTTTTTTCTTCCACTGTAACTTAAATCATCACTTCTCTATGGATCAAATGCAAATATATATTTTTAAATCTTTCCTTTTCTTGTTCTCTTCTGCATTTCAAATCCATATTTCTAATGGCCTTTTGGGCATTTCCCAAATTCAGAATGAATAAAAAGGACATACTAAGTTCTTATCTTGTTCCTTTCTCCGATAACTTTGTTTTCCTATGTCCTGCAGATCAACGATGCTTTGAAGCCTTGAATTCATCTTTAGAACAGCCTTTTTCAACATCTTCCACATCTCGGTGATCTCCTGATATTGTCAGTCCTATATCTATATTACCTTTTCTTCCTTTTCATTCCTGTTGCCATGACATTGGTTCATAATCTTTCAAGGTTTTTGTTTCTTTGTTTTCAATAGATGCTTCATTGGTATGTCTTCCGCATAATCCATTCTGTGTGCTGCCATTATTACCCTTTTTAAAATCCTTGATGTGTTTACATCGTCTTCCAACTTACAAATTTATTTTGTTTTCTTTTTATTTTGCAATATTTATTTAGAGAGAGCAAGAGACCATCGACAGGGTCTCACCATGCTGTAATTCTTCAACCTGCCAGCAAGCCAGAGTTGTGGGCATGTGGGGAGAATGCAGAGTGTTCTAGACAGCCCAGGATCCAAAGCTGGGCCTCCCATGAGGCTGCAGTATTGTGCAGCGGTACTTCAACGTCTGCCACATTATGACTGAATTGATTTAACTTTGTTTTATGATTACTGATAAAATAAGATTAAAATATAAAAATGTTTTCAAAAATTGGTCCTAGCTTATGGCTTAGTTTACGTCATCATGTGGAATTAACTCTTTAACCAGACTTCATTTTTCCAATCATACCTCAAAATTATTAGAACAGTAGTTGTTTCAGAATTTGATCTATAGGAGACCAGCAAATGGCATAATAGTTACCTCATTGGACTCCCACATAATCCATCATGCTTTGATTTCCAGACTCTATGGCTTGAAACTCGTGCTGGGTGTATGGGTATGCATGCCCAAAATTCTCAGAGGAGACTGGAGGAGAAGAGATTGCAGTGTGGCCATCTTCCCTTGGGAGTGATTTCTCATTTTCTGTCTCTCTGGCGAGTGCACGTGCTTTATAGCAAAAATCTCTCTCTGTCAAAAAAACAAGGAAATTGATGTATACATTTCCATCTTATTTATCTATTTAGAAATAAACATTAGGCACTTGTTATGTGCCAGATTCTGTGCTGTGCACTGAAGAAATAATGATGAATAAGACAAGGCATTTCTTAATATTTATATTCAGAGTTCTCATGTAGAAAAATTAAAAAAAATGAAAATAAAGAAGAAGCGAAAGGTTATAAAGTATATACAATAGGGTAACTCACTTCCTGCTCATGAAAGTGTTGATATTGGTGTGTTAGGCAGGAAGACTGGTTATAGAAAGAGACATTTATTTAAAGTGAGCCAATTAAGGCTGGTTCTGTGGCTTAGTGGTTAAGGAACCAAATCCCAAGTGAGTGACCATAGGGTTCAAATCCTAGCCCTGGTAGCTTGGAAAACATACCACACCCAAAATTCCAACAGGATGGAGAAATGGAGGAAAAAGGATTGTGCCATGAATATACCCCATTGTGGGATATTTTCTTTTTCTCCCTCTCTCTCTGTCTCTGGCAAGTAGATACACACTCTGACAAATTTTTTTAAAAATAACTGAGCCAGTTGAAAATGGGAAGCAGGGCGAGTAAGCTAATTCCAGCCCAGAGAAAATGGCTATACATAATATAAAAATTGAAGATGCTCAATATAGTGATTGTCCAGAGTATGAATGGGAGATTGCAGATTGTGATGAGGCTGGTAGAGAAAGAAAATAACAGATAATGGAGCTATTTATAAAACAACACAAGTGTTCTGGACCCTATAAAATGAGCAAATGGAAGTCTGTTTAAATAGAATGTGATAGAAAAATATTTGAATTGAGAAAAATTATTCTGACTGCAGTGTGAAGGGTAAAATGGAAAAGCAGAACTAGAGGAAGTGGAGGTGTTTAGAAGCAATTGCTTAACTTCTTTTTTTCACATTATTTATTATTATTATTATTTTTTGTATATACTTTCAATCATATTGTTTGGCTTACAATGAGACCATTTTGATATGTGAACATTTCTCCCCAACCCGTTGAACGAAATATCTTCAACAGATAACTTCTTGGGAGAAGCTACACTGGCCTTACTAGGTTCTTTGTTATATGGACAGAGAAATGTGGGCCGATTGAGAAAACAGTTAAGAGGCATAAAAAGTAGGGTTTCTGATTGCCTTATTGTTGATTGTACAAGATTAAGTAGAATGGATAATGTCCAATGGTCAGGTGATTTATAAGCCTGGAGCTCAAGAAAGGGATCAGGGCTGGAGATGTAGAATCAAGATTCATTAACTTATTGGTTTAGCTAATGCAATGGAAGTACCCCCCTGAGAGGTCTCAGGGGTGTGCGTATAATGATTATAGTGCTAAGACTGGACTTGCAGGAATGCCAACATTTTAAAAATAGTTGAAGAGGACTAAGTGGTCTTGGGGAAGAAGCTAATTCAGTGAGGAAGAAGTCAGGGATGACAAATGTAGCCAATGGTTAAAATTGAAGTCATTTAAATATATTGGATTTAGCGTCCCAGATTTTGTTACCGAGTTTATGAGATGGCTTTCAGTAGTGGGTTGAGGTGGAAGCTGCATTGCTTTCTTCCTTCACCTACCATGAGGTCCATCTCTTGGGTGGGTTGTCTAAGCAGCAACCTAACCCTGTATTTGGTATGGGTTGTGCAGAGGTACAGAGACCACAGGAAACTATAGGGTGCTCTTCTTTTGTGAATACTACAAGTTATTTTTGATGTTTCTGTCTTTATTAAGAAGCCAAATAGCCCATGAAAGATGGAAGCAAGAGTCTCCTTTAAAGCGTGATTATCATGGACTCTCTGCTACTGTGGGGTGGGCCCAGACCTCACGTCTTTCTAAGTACAGACCTATCTGACATCTCTTCTTTGTTGAATTCCATTCATTTTCAAAAGACAGGTCAAATCTTATTTCTTCCTGAAAATGTCCTCCCTTCACCAGAGAATTACTGCCCTTTCTTTTGTGTTCTCAGAGGATTTTGTACATAAATTCAAGAAGTGTTTAAAACATTCTGCCTTAAAATATAGTTATCTCCACAGGTAGGTCTATCTTTCTCTCTTGGGATCAAGTCACTGTCTTATTTATCTTTGTATCCGAAACTTTACCTAGCGAATTGAGGTATTTAATCTTTGTTTACAGGATAGCATTGAAATGTTTATATGCTATAGTCTGCCTGATCACAGTAAATTATTTTGAAAGTCCAGATTTAGTTTTTCAAAAAAGAAGGCTATGTTTTCCCAAAGAAAAAAATCTACGAGGCATTTGAAGTTCCTTTTCCTATTTTTTTTTTTTTTTTTTCATATTATGAAGGCTATTCCCTTCAGGTATAGTTCAGGGATTTGCCCTGGAAGTAAAGCTCTCGTCTTTGTATCTGAAAGAGACTAAGCTAATACATTTTGCATGCTGAGGAAAGAGTTAGACTCCATAAATAACATTTTGTGGCTATAGTCTGAGAGCAACATTGCAAAAGATGTACAATAATCTGAGGTCAGCCTGTAACAGGCTTTGCCTTGCACGGGAAGCTTATACCATATGACAAGGTAACTTGCTTCTAGGAATGATGGTCTCATTTACAATCTTCTCCTTCAAGAATATATTTGAGCTGAATATATGTAGCTGAATTGTGAACTTTCTGCCTTTAAAAAATAGAATTTTATTTATGGGGTCTCAGACACAGAAGAGTTATGATCAATACTTTAAGCTGACTATGGCCAAGGTAATGTTGTATGTGTGACATGGCTTCTCTGTGGTAGAGCAACATTTAAAAAAGATACCGGTTTCCAAGTCTCAAATGAATTCTCATTGTTCATGAATATAATAAAATATGAACATCAGCTAGAAATTTGTTACTTTGTAATGTCGACATGGTTTTTAGAGACATGAACTTCTGTATTTTTTTCTTTCTATTTAAAATACTGCCTTTCTGTGAACAAATTGATACTAGATAAAAATAAGTGATATTGAAAAGTAGGACCAGCAGTTAGTGCAATGGCTATGTCACCGAACTCCCATGTAGCCGACCACAGTTTGAGTCCTGGATCCGGTGGCTTAAACTCATGCCAGGCACGTGTGTGTGCATGCCCAAGATCCTGAGAGGAGAATGGAGGAGAAGGGATTGTGGCGTGGCCATCCCCCCTGGGGGGTGATTTCTTGCTTTCTATCTCTCTGTCTCTCTCTGTCTTTCTGGTGAGCGCATGTGCCCTATAGCAGAAACCTCTCAACAAAAAAGAAAAAAAAAAAAAAAAAGAAAGTAAGAAAAGTGGGCCTGAAATGGGCCCAAACTCTAATTGCTCCATTCCTCTCCCACCAGAAGGAGCACAGAGCAAATAACACGAGATGTGTCAAATGTGTACTCATAATTCACCACAGTTCGGAAGACTTTGAATGGTGCATTATGGCCACCAGGAGCAGATCCTATTCAAGTCAGCACAGGATCTGAGTTGGGGCCTTTCCCATGGCTCCAAGACTGTGTAGCAGCACCTTTTAGTCTGCTTTGTCACTAATAAGGAAAAACACCATCATAAAAATAGAAGTTCATGGTTTGGAGGTCCAAGTTCTAGGGACCAGGTGCTATATCTGGTAGGTATCTTCAATCTTATTCATATTGAGAGGGAAAGACCAGAACAGAGTTATTGTTCTTGAGTCTCTCTCTTCTGTTTCCTCTTGTTATAAACCCACTCAGAACTCAATCATGGAGGTCTTCACCTTAATGACTTTAATCCTAATCTTTTCCAAAGGCCCTATGTTTTGACATCATAATTGGATCAAGTTTTCACCCTCCTAATCCTGTTACAATGGATTAACACATTGATTTTAGGGGGTCATCTTCAATATAACAAGAACACTACCACCTACACCACTGTGACTGGGCCTGGGTGTATTTTTTTTTTTTATAGATTTAGTGAAGCAGATTAGGCGTGTGTTTGTCCCATCTCTCACTCCCTCCCCCAGGGAACCTGTTCGACTGTCCCGCGGGCCGGGACAGATTAGGATTAAGTCGAATTATTTCTTATGGTGTTGGGGTAGAGTATACTTATAGATACAAAAGGAGATACAAATTGAAGTTATGCTTTTTACCATACAGTGCATATGAGAAAGGGAAGCATTAAAATGGTTTAAATGTTCCCAGTGTTGCACAAAGAAGAAAATATCATTGCAAAAATGAATGTTCTTTGTATTAGAGTTATGATCACACGTCTTAATGAATGAGACCTTGTCATTAATACATTAAACAAATTATTTTTAAAAATCCGAATACAGTGAAATCAATTTTAAGCTGACAATGAAATCTGGCACATATCTGTTTACAACCGAAAGTGGCAACAGGTATTTTTGCATCTTGCAAGTTTTCTGTGAATAAGTGACTTTTTTTTTTTTTTTTTTTTCTGAGTTCAAACTGACTGCCAAAATATTTGGTAATGGACACCTGGGGCACTGGCTTCCTCCTTGGGCAGAGGCCTTCTTCTCAGTTCACATACTGTTGACCCAGTAAATTCCATCTGTTATAGTCAGAACCCACATCCGGCCAAAGTCAAAGAGAAAAAAACTTGGCGTTAGCATCCATAGCTTCGCTTCCTGCTTCATTGACCCCTCTCTGTCATGCCTCTCTAGAGCTCCATGAGGCATTCTTGCTCTCCGGAATCACCCTTCACTGAACTTCGGAGAGATTTCAGTCGGTTAGCCATCATTGTGAATTTTACTCTGCTGATTTCGATGTCATCAGATTTTATCCAAGCTCTGATTGGAAAGCAAATGGCTCTGTCCCCCATTACTGGACTTTCAGGCATCTTTCAGGACTTCTTCTTGGCCCTTAGGAATCACGTGTTCATGCTTTAGCCACACAAAACTCCTCTTTCCCAGTCATTCTATGGACATTCAGGACTCTGTGACAGTGAGACAGCAGCACCAGAAGGTATTTTCTCCTTTAACATTTAGCCTTTCTGCAATGCCTATCTACCCAGATGACTCTGATAGTTTTCCCATGGACTGTACATTACAAAAACATCTATCCATTTATCTCTCTCTGAGTTTTTCTTGGGAAGAACCTCCCTGTGATTTTGTTTCTATCATATAATGTCAGGTGTATTCTATGGGGCAAACCAGATCCAATGTGGGCCTAATTAGAAAATCTTTTCTCTTGTTTTTAAAGAAATATGTGCACACAATTTTTATGGGTTTCACCTCTGTGACGATTGGGCACATAATTCTGCTGAAGCCACAGTTATTTTGCAAGTCAGCGAGGACTTCTCCAGCACTGGGTTGGAGTTACATTGGTAACTTTGCTCTAAATTCTCCCTTTTAATGAAAAAAAATATGGATGGAAGGTGGAGGCAACATAAATCTTGCAAGCTGCTTTTCCACGACCAGCCAGAACCAGCCCTAAATGAAGACACTGTACCCCACTGGCGGCCGTGCGCTCTCCATTCTTATTTCAACAAGTAATTGCCAGCCAGAGAAGCATTGGAAGGTAAAAGGGGATCAACCAGTTGCTAATCCAGTTGCGACTTTGGTTTCGGGTTCATTTCTTCAAACAGCCAAGTTGTGTGTTGTTCTGTGATTGAGTGCTTTTGTCCTGACAGAACTTTTCATTTTGTACCTTTCACCATTGTTTTTGGCTGCAAACCAAGCCTCACATCTTCTGGTCATAGAATTCCTTTCTGCAGACTCCAGTGTAGGCTAAGGCCTCTGGGTAACATGAGATGCCTCAATTTCCCAGCAGACAGCACATTAAAGCGAGGTCTGCTGGCCAGCTGCAGAGACAGGTGTTATTCTCCTTTAATTTACACCCGTCCCATTTATTTGTCCTGAGAATTCCTCTCACCAGGCTGTTTCCAAATGCTGAAGAAATTGAGCAGGTTTCATAGGTAGTAGACTCTAGGATTAAAAGGCTTCCCTTGAGTGGTAGTTTAGCTTCATGACGATTGCACTTCCAGATGTAGTGCACTTTACCTCATTTTTGTTTGCCTCTTATTAATAAGCAAGAAGAGGCACACTGCAGCTCAGAAGTCCACCATGCAACGTGCTTACCGACTCACATTCCATCTCTGCTCTTTGAAGAAGGCTGATTCATGCTGCTTTCTGAGAAACTGGAGAAGTGGAGTAAATGCTATGATATTGTCCTTTCTTTCTTTCTTCCTTTTTTTATTATTATTATTATTTTTTTTACATAGCAGAGCCATGTAAACCTGAACTGGGTTAGTCCTATCAAATTTAATGTCAGTAGGACTAATCCAGATCAATTTTTTGTAGGCCTATTACATAGATGAAAAAAGTCTCAATATCATAGTGTTTACCACAGACTCTGCTGTTGTTCTAAATATGTCTTTGGAGAGTCAGGATTTTCATGGGCAAATGAGCTTATAGTGTCTGAGCTGGGGTCTGTCTAGTATTGATCACTGTGAACCATTAACACTTTTCCTGACTGGGCAGCTGTATTTCTAAGTTGCATGAGTTTGTTTCTCTTGCTGATCTGAAAGTAAGCTGAAAATATCCCTCCTTGAGTTGCCTCAGCAATTTTTCAGAAATGAAGCGATCAGCCTCCTAGGCCTTTTACACAGTGTGGGTCACTCCACATTTCTCTCCTTGGACGTGCTGTCATCTTCCCATCTTCAGGGCATGGCCTCTTAAATATCTGTTTTGTCAGGAACTTCCTGTTTAGTGATATCTCTTCAAAGACCTTTATTTCATTTTTTTCCCAACACTTCCTATATAAAGCCATTATTCCATAATTTTTCTTTTTAAAGCCAGAGGGCACGTGTGTTCACTGGAGAGAGACAGAGACAGACAACAGGAAGAAGAGAACATCCCTGAATGGGCGTGTGGTCATACCACAATCCCTTCTCCTCTATTTCTCCATCCTTCTAGGCATGCAATCACATGTGCCCAGCATGTTTCTCAAGCCAGCAAGGCTCAGATTTGAACCATGGTTGACTATGTGGGATGAAGCTCCCTTAACCACTAGGCTACAGGATAGCCCAGACCTATCAATTCAGTGGGCACAGGAGCTTCTGATCCATTCCTGCATTTGCATTGCCAACGGTAGATATTTATCAAATAAACAATAATATAATTTTTCTGCTGTGGAGACACACACTTACATTTATTCTCACAGAGTCACATGTATATAAAAGGCTGATTTCAGCACTTTATTATGGTGTGTTTCTTTTAGGATAGTTGACTGGAAGGCTTTGAACTGAATAGGGATATTTTTTAGAACTAAACTCAAGGTCATTTAATATAAAATCATAATATAAATGATTAATGTGATATGTGACTTTATTTTTGGTAATAGATAAAGTAAATACTATACCTCCAGTGAAATCATGAGATCAATGAGTGGCTGTGACTTAATGTACTTCCTTTTCAATGTTAATAATTGTCTCTTCTAAGGTCTAATGAAACATTGGCCTCATAGAAGAGATATCCTGCTCCCTGTCTTTGAGATTTTCTGGAAGCTGCTTCTTAAAGAAATGGCATTTTCTTTAATTAAATGCCCTAAAGATCTGAGCATCTTTGGACTCTTTCTTCTGTCCTTCCGGCAGGAAATTCAATGAGTCCGGATAGCAGCAAGAATTTAGCAGTGGCTTTCTAGCATACTGTCACTTGTGGCCTTTTGAAGACACTTGGGTCCTTGCTGTGTTTGCACATCCAGTGCTACCATAATATGTGGTATTCTGGCCAGAAACATGGCTAGGTGTACTCTGGGCACGCTGTGTTCTTCCAGGCCTTGATGCCTTTGCACACGGCTCTCCTCTGCTTGGGGTGCTTCCCCATGGCTTTTTTTCTGAACCTCTAAAAATTAAACATCTTCTCATTTGAGAAAACTTCCCAATCTTTCCTAAGATTGGGACATTTTCTTCTCTCTATCTTTTGCCCATGCCTTGTTTGATTATACAACACATAGTTTTAGTTCTGATCTTTCTTGGCTCAGAAGCATTTGTTTGATGTGTGGACCATGCAGTTCTTTAAGATTAGAGCTATATTTTACTTATATTTACTTATATTTGCTAACCTGGTGCTTTCTTTTGTTTTCTTTCCTTCTTTCTTTCTTTCTTTCTTTCTTTCTTTCTTTCTTTCTTTCTTTTTTTTTTTTTTTTTTTTTTTGGAGAGGTTTTTGCTATAGGGAGCATGTGCTCTCCAGGAAGATAGAGAGAGACAGAGAGACAAAAAATGAGAAATCACCCCCCGGAGGGATGGCCACACTGCAATTCCTTTTCCTCCATTCTCTTCTCAGGATCTTGAGCATGCACGCATATGCGCCTGGCGTGAGTTTAAGACACCGGGTCTGGGACTCGAACCATGGTCGACTATATGGAAGTCCAGCGGCATGGTCATTATACCAACTGCTGGTCTCAACATAGTGCTTTTTTTATCCATTTCCTTCATGATCTCTTTTCCCTGTTTCTCCCTGCCTGAGTTCTAGGTACATAGTGGGTGCTCAATTAATGTTGGTCAACTTAGTGAATGAATCATAAGTGAATAAAGCCATAATTATAATTGGGCTTGAAAAGTGTGGGAGGACAAAGGCAGCCTCTAAACTCTGTGAAGAGAACAGTGAAGGAGCGACATGGAGAAGGAAGGCTCTAAACTCCAGTTGCTCATTTTCTAGGACTCAACATCAATTGGATAAAGTAGATCAGTCATACATTTCAATGGGCTTTCTCCTTCCCATCTTTTCATGCCTACACAGTTTAGGAGAGCCACACAAGAAGCGAGGCAATGTGGGAAATTCCTAGCCTGGTAGTCTTCCCTCCAGTAATTTGTAATCAAAGCCTGGTATACTCAGTGTTTCATATATACAAGTGAAAAAAGACTTACCTTTGTTTCAAAGAAAATTGGGTTTGAGACATCACTTCACTATAGACACATATGAAAGGAAATGGTGTTTTCCTTACCAAGTAAAATGTAGTAATGAAAAAACAAAATGACTTCATTTATTTAAATTTGCCCGAGGGTGCATGCACTCACTTGAGAGAGACAGAGCAAAGGGAGGAAGCACTTTCCATAGGGCAAGGTCACACTGCATTCCCTTCTCCTGTGTACCTCTCTCCTTTGGAATTTTGGCCATGCACTCTTATGTGCCCTGTCTATTTTTCAAGCTGCTGAGTCTGGGACTCAAACCACATAGCTGGCCATGTGGAATCTACCCACTTTAACAACGACATCACTAGCTGGCCCCCAAAGCTTTTTTTTTTCTTTTTTCTTTTTTTTTTTTGGAGAGGTTTTTGCTATAGGGCATGTACACTTGCCGGAGAGACAGAGAGACAGAAAGCAAAAAATCACACACACAGCCCCCGGGGGGATGGCCACGTTGCAATCCCTTCTCTTCCATTCTCCTCTTGGGATCTTGGGCACACACGCACACACACCTGGCGTGAGGTTTAAGCCATCGGGTCTGGGACTCGAACCGCGGTCAATTACATGGGAGTCTAGTGACATAGCCAATACACTAACTGGTGGTCCCCAAAACTTTTGATCCTAAGGTCTTCTTGTCCTTGTCTATTCTATTCCTTCTGTTTTCTCCCTCACTCATTTTACAAAATTCTAATTTATTTTTTATTATTATCATTATTATCTATACATTCAATCACTATATATCATTTAGATTGTAAAGAGACTTTACCCAGCATGAAATACACCTCAGTCCAGTTGAGAATACTATACCCATCCTCATCAACAGATAATAAACCATGTATGTGTCCCACAAATATTCCATTTTACAGAATTCTAAACAACTAGGTCTGAGTAAAGTTCTGAGCACTATTTAAAAACTTTTAAAACAACTTTTTTTTGGGGGGGCGTAGATGCTACAATATTAAATGCTAGTTTTATTGAGGAAGAAACAAAGGCTCAGAAAGGTTAAGTAACTTGCCCAAAGGGCACACAGCTGTTAGGAGGCAAAACTGGAATTTGAACTTATTCAGTACGGGTCCAAAATGTGTTCATTTTATTTTATTTTATTTTATTTTATTTTATTTTATATTTTATTGAATTTTATTGTTTTACATTTAATCACTGTACATCTCTCTATAACACGCGAAATCATCTGCAAACAGGAAAATGATTTATAGGGAAGAAAACTAAGCAGCTGATTCAAAGGGTCCCTTGCTACTTCACAAAGATGGGAAAAAATAATAATTTTATGTATAGTTTTAAACCTTGGTAAGCATTTGGATGGTCATGCCATTTTTTTTTTAACCTCAGATGAAATAGCTGAGTATTTCCTAAAGTAAGGAAGCAGCTCTGTAGCTTTGGCAGAAATCTCTGACTCCACTTAAACCGGTTGGAGGGGATGGCATGTGGCCTCACACCCGGGAGTTTTAAATCAAGATGTATTAATACAGTGATGCTATTTTTTTGTTGTTATTTTACCTTTTCCTTCCTGCTTGAAAAAAAATTAAAGTGTAAAACCATCTACAAATTATATTTTTCCCCTAGAAAGTAAGGGTCACAAAGATAAATGCTCGCTGTCAGAAAGGCTGCAAATCTGCTAAGATGAAGGGGATGCCCTTTTATTACAGCATCTGAAAAGGAAAGCTTTCAGAGTAAAATCCAGTAATCCCTCATTTCTGATTCCGTGTCTACTGAGATGTTCAAATTTGAGTGCGACCCTTGGTAACATAGTGATTGCTGAAAGGTAGTCTGTCTCTTGAGAGAACTGGAATGAGATCTAGGAGAAATTTTTACACAAGTTGAATGGGAAACATAAAAGGGAGTGTTCTGTGGATCTCAGAAAGTTGGCTGTGATGGATTTACTGTGTGCATGAAAGTCTAGGAATGACTGTCCTTCCCACAGTTAGTTTATTAAGAAAGTCCTACAAGTTAATATCGCAGTACCTGTTTAAATATAATTCTACATTTCTGGAGCAAAGAACTTACAAATCAAATATCAGTACTCTGATACCCATTAAATGGGATAGTTTTTACACCTCTCTTTTATTTTTTTAAAAGATTTTTTTTAAAACTGAACTTTATTTATTTATTTTAATTTGACCAGGGAGGGACAGATTGAGAAAGAAGAGAAAGTCACTAGGTCCAGACTCAAGCTGCAGTCGGCCATGTGGGAGTCCAGCGCCCTCAATCACCATGCTACCTGCTGGTCCTACATCGATCTCTTTTATAAGGGCCTAATTTGAGAAGAATACTGTTGTTTTCATTTTATTTTTGAATTTAGATATTTCTAAAGATGACCGAGTATTAACTTACAGAACAACTATTATACTCCTTTTTGGAATAGGCCTGTCTAAATCTACGGTTTGAAAACGCACTCATTTCTGACAAGATTCTTTGAGTAATACTTTCATTTTTTTTTTTTTTTTTTTGGAGAGGTTTTTCGCTATAGGGTGCGTGCACTCGCCAGACAGAGAGAGAGAGAGAGAGACATAGAGACAGAAAGCGAGAAATCACCCCCCAGGGGGGATGGTCACGCCGCAATCCCTTCTCCTCCATTCTCCTCTCGGGATCTTGGGCATGCACGCACACACGCCCGGCATGAGTTTTAAGCCACCGGGTCCAGGACGCGAACCGCGGTCGATTACGTGGGAGTTCAGCGACATAGCCATTACGCTAACTGCTGGTTCCCAGTAATACTTTCATTTTATAAGATCCATGGCACCATAGTTTGACTGAATAAGTTACCCTCTTTGTACAGTCTCATTTCCCATACTCATATTTGTTAAAGGTTTTTTGGATTATTTTTTCAGTAGAAGAAACTTTGTAAGATTATCAAATTCATTGTTTCACTAATGAACAAAATTGTACTTAAACTATATTTAAAATGCTTCTTTCTATTTAAAAAAAAAAAAAAAAAACAAATGAAGGGCTTCCATTATATAACTCCCTTGTGTGGATCCCTCTACTGTTAACTAACTCAAATTTTCAGGGAGCTTACATTCCTCCAATTCCACTTCAATGCTTTTTTTCTTTCTCATTCTGTCTTCAGAGGCAATGAAGAACAGCTGGTCACCATCCTCTGTGACAATAACCTTCATATAGTTGAAGTCCGAATGACTTTGGACATGGTACTTACAAAAACATCCCCTTGCTAGTGATGTAGCCTATTTGGTATTTCCCCCTGTAAATAGCTAGATTCCTTATAGTCAACCCTCCCAGCAGCTATCGGATTTTAGCTCTGTTTAGTATAATGCATGCATTTTCTGCCTCATCTATTCAGGAATGTCTTCCTAGGAGGCTTCACAATAAAAAGTATTGTGTTTAATTTGTAGTGTACAATGTCAGAAGAATGGAATGGTTTCCTGTTAGCGTTTACATTGATAAGGAAAGGCCGCTACTATAGTGTCAGTTGGTCTGCTTTTACCAAATTTGCCAGATTCTGAAGAGTAAACCAATTAGAAGGCTACAATGCTTTTCAGGGAAACAGATTGAGGCCGGTACCTGGTGGTGGGGACCCGTTGCTGTTGGCTGGACTCTTTTTAATTGGGAGAGAAGGCAAATGCTAGATCAAATACAGTGTTTATGAAGATGCCAATCATTCCCCGCTGCAGCCACACCCCAAGAAAGCGGAGGAAGTGACTCAGTCCTTCTGAGGTCTTCTTTTCTATTAGGAGCAGTGTAGCCAAAAGTCTGAAAACGTTCACATTTTGCTCTCTTTAGGAAAAAACAACATTGATGTTTTAGAGGGTTCTGTTATGGAGACCAGGGGGATTTTCCTACTGTAGCACAGAGGAAGCTGGGTTTGGAATGGGAAGCCAGACAGGTCTTGGCAAGAGTCTTACACTTGAATAGGATTCCAGTTTGCCCCCTCCTCACCTCTCCCCAACCCCCAAGCCAACTAGAGGCCCCACCTCCTTCCCTGGACCATATGGGGAAGCTGGCTCAGTGGCTGTTATTCTACCGACTCCAAGTTCACGCAGCTGTTCATCCCCTGCTTAATGTACCGGTAATTACAGCAATGTGCTCTTCTCTTTTTCCAATCATGTAACTTTTACTAATGGAAAATGATTTGTTTTTAACAACTTCCATGCACTTTGTTCTTGTTTTAATAAGAAAGTGTGTCTTGCCATATTGAGCGATTAAATTCTCTATAAAAAATAAAAGTCTCTATATCAGTTCCCAGCTCTGTAAGAGGGCTCTATGGGACTGGTCAAAAGTTGGTGGTAGTTGTGGGGGACTTAAGTGGGTGTAACTAACTTGATATGAATAGGTCAGTTGGGAAACAAAGCAAGCTCATCGCCTTTTGCACATGGAGGTGGTGAAAGCACATTTTTTAAAAATGTGAAACTGGGAAAAATCAAAAGTACAAATTGAGCTCTGCTTTCATGATCCAAACTCAATGTGCTCTCAGAGGATTTTAAAACAAATATCCAAGGACGTTTTCACTTATCTTAGTTCAATCTTTCAGAACATGCAAATTTTCTGCTTTGATGTTTGGGTTGGATGGGAGCTCAAATGATCTAGGCACAGATCAAACATGTGTTTGTTCACATTATCATTTTATTTGTGGATAAAATATATCAGCCCTGGAATCTCCACCCTTGTATCTCTCCAAATGGCATGGGAATCACTCTAAAGGGATCAGTTTTTAAGTTAAATTTTTCCAACTCATTAGAATATTTCATCTACAGGCTTTTATTAATACTTTTTTTTTTTAACTGACCGAGCAGCAGTTGTAGAAGAGGACACAAGTCAAATACTTGGATGTAAATGGAAATACTCCTTCTATACAGCTAATTTGATCAGAAGGATCAAAATGCAAAATTTCATGAAGTTGAATGATCATCAGTAATTGCAAATTGGATTTTCCTTATTGTGACATTTTAAAGATTTACATAACTAAAGATTTAGCTAGAATTGTTATATATCTATATATGTGTATGTGTGTGTGTGTGTGTGTGTATATATATATATATATATATATATATATATATATATGTGTGTTTTGTGTGTGTGTGTGTGTATAGATATAGAACACCAAATCTTCCATGCCAAAATATATCCCTCCATATCTTGGACCATTAATTTATATTACTTGCATATTACTGTTATTCTCTTAGTGGTCAATAGCAACACAGTGGTGGCCATCTGTGGTGGTACAGTGGTCATGCAATGCTCTGCAACCCTGAGGTTATAAGGGATGGTCCTGTGTTTGCATCCTGGTATCTCCCTGTCCACGAGGCATACATAGATACTGGCTGAGGCTGGGGCGAGCTACTGAATGACGGTGAAGACCCTGAGAGGGTGCCGATATTTCTTTCTTTCTTCCTTTCTCAATGAAGAAATAGATAAACAAACTTCAATAGCAATGGTAAAAATAAAATAATAACATGGAGGCCAGAAATGTCTTATTTCTGGTTGTCATTTAATTGTGGCTGTCATTTAATTGAGGCTGGGGTGGATTTATAGCATGAAGATGAAGACTCTGGTAGGGTGCTTCTCTATCTCTCTTTCTCCTCCTCTCATAGAAAAAATAAATTTTAATAATAATAAAATAACATGTTGGGGCCAGTAAGTGGTGTGGTGGTTAGGGTGATAGACTCCATATGGCTTACTGTGGTTCGAGTCCTGGACCTTGCAGCTTGCTTTCTCACTTCCCCTCTCTGTCGCTCTGTCTCTCTATCTCTCTCTGGTGAACGTGCATGCCCTATGGAAAATTAAAAAATAATAATAATAAATAAAATTGAATAATTAAAAAAAATAAAATCACATGTTGTCTTCCCCTCAGCCCCTCTTATCTAGCCCCTTCTAGAATTCTTTTCTATTTTCTTAGACATTTCTTTGGAAAGTTTCCTTACACCAGTGTAAGGAAATTTAAAACATGCATGTTTAAAATTAAAGCTAAATAATTTCTTTTTTTTTTTTTCTTTTTGCTATAGGGCATGTGTGCTCTCCAGAGAGAGAGAGAGAGAGAGAGAGAGAGAGAGAGAGATATGGAGGGAGGAAGTGATAAATCATCCCCAGGGGAAATGAGCACACTAAATCCCTTCTCCTCGGTTCTTCCCTCGAGATGTTGGGCACTCATGCACATGCACAGAGTAATTTTCAAGCTACCAGGTCTACTCAAACAGTGTAATTGGCCATGTAGGATCCAGTTCCTTGACCTACATGCCACCTGTTGGTCCTTTCCATTTTTAAAAATTTGTTATAGTGCATGTGCTCTGTCTAGAGAGAGACAGAGAGCATGAAAGAGAGAAAGCAGGCCCCCTCGGGGGGGGGGGGGGCGGACAGTGATGACCATGCCTCAACCTCTTCTTCTCCATTATCCTTTTGGGATTTTGGGAGCATGTGTTTTTTAAGCCCACAGGTCTGGGACTTTAACCAGTCAGTCAGTCATGTGGGATCCAGATGCCTTTAACCACTTCACCTGGCTGGCCCAATAATTTCAAAATTTTAATGATAACTTTGGTAAAACAGTTGCTTTCCTTAAGAACCACAGCCAGAAGCAAAGTAGTGCTTTCTTCCTCTGAATACTTTAAAAACTGCTCGTGTGACAAACTACAGAGAAGAATCTGAGTTTTGCTCTTCAAGGAACGCAATGTGTAAGTCTAAATCTGATTCTGACCTTTGGGCAATCATCATTTCTCACATTAAGCAAAGCAAAATTGATATTTAATATTTTAAAGCTAGCTTTGGGAATTATGATCTTCAGAATTAGAGAATGACTCTAATCCAAATGTCCATCTTACCTCACGTTCTATTTCTACAGATGGTTGCATTAGTAGCTTTGAGAAGATTTTATTTTTAAAGCTTTAAGCCGTTTTGACATCCATTAGATCATCAAAATATAAATATGATCTGATGAATGTCATAATAAATAGTTGCATGATAAATATGTTTACATTCCTCATTATATTCATGGATTCAGCAAATATTAACTAAACACCTGTATGTGTCAGACATTTTCTTTCAATATATATATATATATATATATATATATATATATATATGTATATATATGTATGTATATATATGTATGTATATATTTTTAGAGGTTTTTTGCTATAGGGTGCGTGCACTCGCCGGACAGACAGAGAGAGACAGAGAGACAGAAAGCAAGAAATCACCCCCCAGGGGGGATGGCCACGCCACAATCCCTTCTCCTCCGTTCTCCTCTCGGGATCTTGGGCACGCACACACATGCCTGGTGTGAGTTTTAAGCCACCGGGTCTGGGACATGAACCATGGTTGACTACATGGGAGTCCAGCAACATAGCCATTACACTAACTGCTGGCCCCCTAATATATATATTTTTAATTTTCCTAGAAGGTGTATGTGCTTGCCAGAGAGCAAAAGAGAGAGAAAGTGACAAAGAGAGAGAAAAAGAAAGGGAAAGGGAAGGAGAAAGCACCCTGATGTAGAATGGTCATGCTGCAGTCGTTTCTCCATTTCTCCTTTGAAATTTTGGACATACACGCACAACAGTCCTAGAATGTTCTTCTTCTTTTTTGGTGTTTTTTATATATATTTTATTAATATTTAATCACCATACATCTTTATAGTGTACAAAACATGGTTTTTCTCCCAGCACAAATACAGTGCATATTATTCAAGACAAAGACATTATCCTATACATTGTCATCAGCAAATAATTTTTCATTTCTGTATCAATTAAACATATTGTTCTTTTTCCCCCTGTTCTCCTCCCTCCACCTATAACCCACTCTCTATTACCCCCCTCCTCAGTATCTCTACTACCTACAGCTGCCTTCCCTGATATTGTACCTTCCAAACTTTTGGTTTCTGCCATAGAGCACAGACATTCGATATGTATTGAGTGGGGCATACAAAGACGATTTGCTTAGCATTAAGCCTTCCATATTCATCCACTTTGAATCAAATGTTTTTTTTTATGGCTGGATAGTATCCCATAGAATACATATGCCACATTTTTTCAATCCACTCATCTATTTTTGGACACTTGGGTTGATTCCATGTCCTAGCAATTGTTAATGATGCTGCAATAAAGATGGATGTGCAAGCCCTCTGACCGAGGGCTTTCTTATCCTTTTGGTAACACCTGGAATGTTTTTCAAGCCACCAGGTCAGAACTCAAACCCCACGGTCAGCCATGTGGAATTCAGCCACCTTCAGCACTCTATCACCGGCTAGTCCAGTGTCAGGCATTTTCAGGGGACTGAAGAATCAGCAGTGCATAAAATAGACAAAAACCTCTGCCTGATGCAGAGAGGAGACAGATAAAATACATGACTTTTTAAAAAAATGTTAAAGCAAAAATATATTTAAAAATATAAAACTGTAAAGAGAAAATGATGAGGTTACTGTTTTCCATGGGATAGCAGAGAAGAGCTCATGAATAGTGACTTAAGTGCAGATGGTGAGATATGAGCAATGTGGATATTTGAGGAGAGAACTGTGTAGACAAAGAGCATAGCAAGTGCCAAGGTCCTGAGGCATTATGGCTCTAGCACGTTTGTGTATTATGTTCACGTAGTACTGGTGTGTCCAGAGTGCAGAATGTGACAGAGCAGATATTGACAGATAAAGTCTGACAAGTAGAGGGGCCAGACCTTGCAAAGCTATAGTTTATTGCAGTTGGCCTTTTGTATTTGTGAGTGGCACATCTACAGATTTAACCAACTGAATTTATTTTCTCTCCCTGTCTCCCTCTGGTCAAATTAAATAATAATAATAATAATAATAAACAAAACTTAATAAATATTAAAAAAAGGAAAATCACTGGAAGGTGTAACATTTCTGCTATATATTTGTAAAAGATCATTCCTGCAACAATGTGGGGATACAGCAGCATTTCTCCACACAACTGACATTTCGATTCTTGTTTGTAGAGGGGTTTCCCGAGCACTGCGGCATGTTGACCAGTATCCTTGTCTTCTACCTAGTAAAGCTATAGAACCATTCCACTACCTAACTCCCAGTTACAACAGCAAAAGTGTTTCCAGACCTTGCCAAATGGAGCATAATCACCTCTGCCTAAGCACCACTGCTAACTACTGAGGATGACAAAAGACAGAATCAGGGAGACAAGGTAGAAGAATATTGTTGTATTCATGAAAATAATGGACAGAAATTCTCCTCTTTTCATTCTTTTTTTTTTTAGAATCATTTTTATTTAACTTTACTCATTTTGATTTGTTTTAATTTGACCAGAGAGGGACAGAAGAGAGAGAGAGAGAAAGAGAAAGCAAGTCACCAGGTCCAGGACTCGAACTGTGGTAAGCCATGTGGGAGCCCAACACCCTTAACTACCACGCCACCTGCTGGCAACCTCCTCTTTTCTAAACCTGCTTGTTCATAGTTGAGTCTATACCCATATGTCTGGAATCTCTACAAGAAGATACTTTGAAGATACTTTGAAATCCCCAAAGGTAGGAAGTCAAATATTCACTCACATGCAAAACAAATATTTTCCAGGTGCTATAGAAACAGGGCACGTTTGAGAGTTAAATCATCCAAATGGTTGTTCTTTGAAGACTACGTCTAAACTGTCCACTTCTTTTTCTCTGGGTTTTGTCAAGACTGACAACTCATTCTTTGATTTGCATCCGGGTGAATTCCTAAAACCCCGAACCAAGGTCTTCCTAGATACTTGAGCATTCGTTAAATATTAATTGACAATGTTTTTAACCGCAAGCATCATTTTAAGAAAGTATCACAGGCACACAACCAACTCATCCATATAATGCTCACTCCCAAAGGCAGCTATCTGTTAGCAGGTAGAGAGAGCTGAGACTAAGATCATAGAATCAGCCTTGCACCCGAGAGATGACCGGGTGGAGTCAGGTTAGAATCTGGTTTAGTGCGAGATACAGGGGCCTTGACCTCAGAAACTCAGAAATTAAAGAATACTGTAGAACACAAGGCAGTAGAACTTGAGTAGAATTTGCAGCACTAACCTTGCGTGCTTTCCCTGAGGGCTCTGCTGTGTTTTCACAGAGGCCTCTCAGAATGCAGGCTGTGAAAGGTGGACATGTAAACACAGGACACGGAGCGGCCTTTGGCCTGAGGGTGAGCACATAAGCTTCTAAGTACATAGTTGCTGGCATTCCAGTAGTGGAATGGGAAATGGTTTTACAGGAGGGACAAATCACCCAGATGCAGAAAATGCAACTCCACTGAAGCAAATCCAGCTTCCTTTCCTGACATGCAGCGTGCAATGAAATCTTTCAGGGGGTGGGGAGGGTTAGTATCTGCTGCTGCTGGGTATCTTAACTCATGCTCACCACCAGTGGTTTATAGGATGTCATTCCCTGCTTTATTTAATATGTAAAGACAGTCCTGCTTTTGAGGATAGTACCATGGTGCCTATGAAGGACTGGAGGGGAACAAGACTTCTCTTATAATAATACTCCAAAACAAAAGGTCACGCCTTGCTTGACTTTTCCAAAAGTTATTTTAACACAACGTCCGAGGTGTGCTAACTCACCTTGCAGAAGCAGGTGGAAGAGCATACACTGTAACCACAAGGTAAGAGAAAAGGGTAATTATAATAATATTACAGGTTATTGCTACCAGCCAGAGAGTAGTTCTGAAGTGAACTGACCTAAACACAGCTCCTGATGCCCTCAAAATGCAATTTTACTTCATCTGTATATTTAGTTAGGTGCAATTTGTTTATTAAAAATCTAAGCACTGACAGTAATCTTATTTTACTCTTAATGAAAAATCTAGGAGGTCCCTGAATTTGCTGCTCCCTTTTTGTCCTATGGTGCCTTCACGTCAAACAATCTCAGTTTAGAAAGCAGAATGTCCTATTGAAGTTTGTTGTGACATCAAATATCACATCTTCTCCTTTCAGCAGTTTGGACCTCCTTCTGGCTGGAAATCTTCAAAGGGAAAAGGGCATGGAGGTGGGGTTTGGAATGCATCTGATTTCATCTGCTTTTTATAGTGCAATCCTTCCCTTCCCTCCAATAACGGAACAGGCAGGGTCTGTCTTCTAGGTCCCAGAAGTGGAGGGGACTGCACTGGACCTTCCTTAACACATTTCAAAATTTCTGGTTTTAGCAAATGATTAAGGGTTTTACTTCTTTTTTTCTCAAGGGTCATTGGTATGGATTTGCAGAGGACCCCACTTCTGTTGTTCTGTTGACCTGGGCAGATACTTTTACTTATGATAGTACATTGCAAAGCTTTGTGGGTCTCAGGAACTCAGCATTCCTTTCTATCATCTCCTGCTGGTATCCCTGGCCCATTTAGCTGACCATCTTAGAACTTAAGTGCACTTCAGTTTTCTCTCCCATGTAATACATGTGAGTGAGGAAACATAAAACACAAACCTCTTATTCCAGTCCTCTGGAGTGCAGGAAGCTGTCTCCCCAACCCCACTCCCACCAGGGCAGTTAATCCTGTCCCACCTCAGGCTGCCATGTCTTTCTAGTCATGTGTGAAGCTGAGCCCACACTACCAACACATTTCACTGCTCTCTGAATCCACGCACGGTCACCCCTCACTGGGCATGGGAGAGACAGAGTACCACCAGTCTCAGAGGAAGGGTGGGCACACCAGTCAGCACCTCTTTCCCAAGGCATACCTTACTGTATTCACTTTTCATTCCCTCTGTAAGGACTTCTATATTCTTGAAGTAAATGAGGAGATGTAAAAATCATAGAATAGCTTCTTACCCATTTCTTTATATAATTTATTTATAGCAAAGTCTCCCATACACATTGTATTTTATATTAATCTTTTTTTTTCCTTAAGGCTTTGGCCTTAGGGTGCATGCACTTGCCAGAAAGAGAGAGACAGAGACAGTGAGAGGGAAATTGAGAGATTACTGCCCCTAGGAGAGATGGGCACATCACAATCCCTTCTCCTCCATTCTTCTCCTGGGATCTTGGAGACGCTCATACATGCACGTGGTGAGAGATTCAAGTCACGGGGTCCAGGACTCAAACTGCAGTTGGTCACATGGGAGTCCAGTGACATTATCTATGACATCTGCTGGCCCCTTTTATGTTGATCTGAAGGACACCTCATTCAAAGCTATGTCAGGAAGTCTCATTTTCATCTTTTGCTAATTTGTAAAAGAAAAAAAATTGTACATAAATGAAGTTGCAAAGAAAAGAAAGTTGATTTTCTATATTCTTTCATCCTCGATATTTTCATTTGGTCTTGGGACCAGCTTACCTATCATTTTTCAATACTTTTTACCAGGAAATGTAGAAGCTATAGTTCCCAATGCCACAGAACAGTATAAGTGCTACACCGACACCTATGAAGAAAAAGCATTTGCATTTTAATCCCTTCAATGTCACCCTGAATTCTACTGCTAGTAACTCAGGAAATTTAACAACCACTGATCCATTCTTTATTAAATAAAATGTTATAAACTCATTTGGGCTGAAGTGTTAATTGTTATTTTTAAGGTTAATGGTTGACATTAGTTTTTCCTAACCTTCCAGGATGATATTTGCATTTTATGCTAAAAAAAAAAAAAAAAAAAAAAAAAAAAAAAAAAAAAAAAAAAAAACACAAATGTCCTTAGACCCGAAGGACTTACGTAGGTAAACATTTAGGGAACCATGGTAAAGCTGCTGTGAGATTTTTCAAAAGGTAACTAATAATATTGGCTAATCCTCCCATTCAAGAAATATACCTAATCTAGTGTTAGCTGTCACATGGAAATGCTGAAAACAGTTAAAGAATCAGTGACAAAATGAAAAAGAGAGGTGACTTCACAGCTAGCTTTTGGCTGTGTTATACTCTGTACTCACTAAAGAGCGCCCCACTTTCCCATCTTCTTGCCCATGGCAACCACCATCTTACTTTCTATTGCTATAAATTTTGTTACCATAGATAATCTCATACAAGTGGAATCATATAGTATTTACCCTTTTGTGATTATATCAGTTTGCTTAGCATAATGTCTTCAAAATTTATTTATGTTATAGCGTGTGTTAGAATTTCCTTCCTTTTTACAGCTAAATGATATTCCATAGTATGAATACACTACATTTGATTTCTTCATTTATTTATGGATGGGCACTTGGGTTGCTTTTACTTTTTGGCTATTATAAATAGCGCTCTTATGAACATGGATTTGGACATGTTTCTTCAAGATCTTTCTTGATGCACAGAAGTGGGATTATATGACAATTCCATTTTTAATTTTCTGAAGAACCTCCATACTGTTTTCCATACATTCTTTTATATTCCCACCAATAAGCACAATGGGTCCAATTTTTCCACATCCTTACCAGCTCTTCTAATTGTCAGGGGGGTTCAATTGTTTGCTTTAATACTAGCCAACTTAATGAGCATGTGTTGATATTTTATTGTATTGTAGGTCTTATTTGTATTTCTCAAATGATTCATAATGTTCTGCATTTGTCATGTTCTTATTGACCGCTTGCATATCTTGTTCAGAAATATATTTATTTAAGTCTTTTGCTGACTTAGTAACCAAGTTTAAATAACTTGTAGTGTTTATGTTAAATGTGGCTCTCTGGTCTGGGCTTCTAAATTTTGATTAGCGTGGCATATAGCTCCTTGGTATGGTCTCAGAACTGGAGTCTCATTGGTGGAAGGATGGTAGAACATGGCCAGAGCCCAAGATACAGTCAATGTCAAGAGAAGACCATCCAGAGAGGGTCATTTCCTTCTCTGTCATTCAAGCATTCATCTACATGGCCGGCTTTTGTTTCATGCTGCCAAGAGCTAGGCACTGGAGACGATGAGCTACAAAGGGACACAGTGAGTGACAACATAACATTGGGGTTATGGAGAGTGAAATTTGTACTTATAGTGCTTAAATGTGAATCTCAGCTCCAGCCCCTACAACGTGTGGATGTATTTTGACTGGGTTATGTCACAACGATCCTTTATCTCATGCTAAGGAGTTAACTTATGAAGCTTAATTTATGGGAGCACACTGAAGGGTTTTTGAAATTGAGTTAGTTTCAAAGAAGGGCAAATGAAATGATCTAAAAATTAAAGAACTTTTTATAGAAAAATCAATCAAGAGAAAGAGAAGAAAAACCCCTTAAAAGCAAAAGCACTAAAGGAAGACAATTAAGTGCAAAAGATTGGCTTGCCTGATTTGGCGCTGCATCACCTCAACTTGCAATCTTTGTCACGAGCCATGATCTGAGAACCATTAGTCTACAATTGCAAACCAGATTAGATTGTTCTAATGTTTTCTTTATGTTTGTGTTTTTCAGTAACTGGGCTATTCCATTTTTTAATCCTACTTTTATTATAATCTAATAATAATAACTGAGATTCTAGATTGTTTTCTCCCTGTCATCTTTCCTGGCATTATGTTTTGAAAAAAAAGGTAAAATAATGGATCAATGAACTTTGTCTGGCCCTACCATATTTTTCTGAGTTACCATAATCACTCTATAAGAGTGTCTTAGGTGCAAATATTCAATACCCCTTGAAGCATAGAATGTTATTTTCAGTTTAGATTTCAGTGTTTACTTCAGGACTGAAGATTCTTTTGAGAACTTTGTTCACCCTGGAATTTCAGGAGTTGGAGATCTAGGAGAATGCACAGACAGGTGTATGCCCTGGGCAGTGTATTTCAGAAGCACAGATGTTGTGTTTCTTCTAGGAGGAAAGGAAAAGGGCAGCAGCTGACTACCTGGGTCCCCTTCTATGTCTATCTGATCAGAAATGAAACTTTGCCTGGGCTTCAGTGGGCAAGTAGTTCACTCACATTGCGTCTGAATATTTTCTCCACTAGTTGATAATCTCTCTATCAGAGAGGGAAGGGGAGAAGCAAAAGAAAAGTGTTTTTGGATCTAGGAATCAAAAACTGAAAAATACTTTGGTTTTTGTTAAAAAGCAAAAAAAGAAGAGCAGAACAGAATTAGCAGGTAAAGCTGAAGAAATATAAGAAGAAAACAAGTCTATGATTATGTGAATTGATAGATGAACAGTATTTTTCTTTGACAGTATAAATCATGTATGATACTGTAGTATAGGAGCCTGATAGGCAGACTGTGTTTTCCTTCATAACAAGTATAGCCCCAGGACCTGCCACAGAGGTCATAGTAGGTGCTCAGTAAACTTTTGTTAAATGGAAGAAGGACGAAAGGAAAGAGAGAAAAAGGGAAAGAGGGAGGGATGGAGTGATGGAAGAGGCAAGAAGGAAACATAGCATTGATGTGTGATTTCTACACTAAGATCAATAAGAGCAGAGTTGAATTATATACCTTGTTTAATAAAATAATTCTGAAGATATTTACAATTTTGTGTAGTGACTGTTTGATATTGTAATCTATAATAAACAATATAAATGGAATGAATATTTAAGGAAAATGTGTGGGAATTAATCTTTTTCTCAAGTTAAATCACTTTCAGGCAGTTTTCTAAAAGAAGATTGGATTATAGTCCTTTATTCGCATGGCTACTGATACATAAAGTTATAGATGACTCAGAGATTCCCTAATCCAAAGCCTTAATTTAATATGCAACTATCCAAAGAGATTCTCCAGTAGCACTTCTGAAAGACAGCTTTTAAAGTTGAACTGGAATATTTCTCTATTAGAGTGAGAGCTAACACATATTTAATGCTGACAATGTGATGCAAACACCTATTCTAATCTCACCCCCACACACACCCACACATACAAAATGTCATTTAATTCTCACTAGAACATATGGCAGATACTACAATTAGCCTAGCATTACAGAGAAAGAAACTTAAGAATGAAGGGGCCAAATAGCTTGCTTAATAGAAGCAGAATTCAAGTTTAAGCCAACTAATTTAAAGGGGGTGCTTGTATCCACTGGGCTTCATCACACTTTCTGCTTCTATCTTAAGTATTTGTGTTCATGTTTGTTTCTGCTTATAAAACAGTGTTGGCATGTCTGAAGGTTTTTTTTTTTTTGGTTGCTCCATGCTGAACATTCTATATCTCACAGGATAATCCCCCATAATAAAGAATTATCAAAGAAGTGTCAATAATGCTCAGCCTGAGGGACCAAGGTCTTCCCACATGGTGACCATGGTTTGAGTCCCGAACCTACTTTCCCTCTCTCTCTTCCTCTCTTTCTCTCTGGCCAAATTAAAATAAATGAATAAATAAATAAAATTAAATAAATAATTAAAAAGAATAATGCTCACCTGAGAAATCTTATGGTAAAAAGACACAGAATTATAGCTTACTTATATTTGAATGGAATGTGGAACAGGATTGGGAGTAGATAAATGTTTACTGATGAAAAGCATACTTTACCTAATCTGTGCTTACCTAATCTATTCAAAGAAAAGAGCTGTTGGGACCAGAAGATGGCATAATGTATATGTTGCTGGACTCCCATGTAGTTGACCATGGTTCAAGTCCTAGACCTGGTGGCTTAAAACTCATGGAGGACACATATGTGTATGCCCAAAATCCCAAGAGGAGAATGGAGAAGAAGGGATTGTAGCGTGGCCATCCTCCCCTTGGGGGTAATTTCTCACTTTCTGTCTCTCTGTCTCTCCTGTAAATGCTCATACCCTATAGCAAAAACCTCTCTTAAAAAAGAAAAGAAATGAAGAGAGAAAAAGAGAAAAAGAAAAGCCATATACTTGATAGACAGTCAGGTACCTAACATAGTGAGTTAATGGCTCCGTCCTGTAAACAGACACATTGCTGTTGTAGCCTAGGCACTTCCTTCTTCTCCCCCTTGACTGAATGGTCCTACCAGAGAAAAAATAATTCAGATATTCATGGGGTAAGTCATAAAGCAAGAGAGTGTAAGTTAATATTATTAGAAAAAAGATAATTAAGAATAAATATGGTAAAGTTTTATGACTATGAGAACAAGGCGAAAAAGTGATATTTTGCCCATACTTTTAAGAATTCATCAACTGTATAATTTGGAATGGAAGACATCTTTGGGATAATAGCACTATAAAGTATAAGGAGAAAATATTTTCTTTTAATAAATATTATAAACTATTTTTGTAGAATCCTTTGTGCTTGTAAAACAAAAGATACAGACAATGACTCCTTAGGCTACCCAATCTGGCACTCAAACTTCTAGTGGTCTAACTTACCAACAGAGAGGCTTCACTACCTGGGATAGCAAGTACCCTTCCATGTGTGTTTATTTTCTGCTGATAAGGTGCTTGCTTGCTCTGTCCATAGAAATACTAAAATAAAGGCGCTACATAAACATAATGACTTCAGATGGTATCATTCCCCTTTCATAGCCGTTCAGAGAAGGGAAGCCAAGATATGCTTGTGAGCTAGTTCCCTGAGGGACAGAAAACAGAAGGTGCTCCAACTGTACCCATAAAGTACTACTTGACTTAATAGGATTCAGGGTCTTGGGAGCCTCCAGTGCTCCATCAGGACTTTTTGTGCAACTGAAGAGTCTCTCGAATTCAGAACGTCTTTATTTTTATTTTATTTCTTTTAGAGATTTTTGCCATAGGGCATGTGTGCTCACCAGAGAGAGTAAGACTGAGACGGTGAAAGGGAAAAGTGAGAAGTCACCCCCTGGGGGGATAGCCACACTGCCATCCTTTCTCCTCCATTCTCCTCCTGGGATCTTGGGCATGCACAAACACACACACACACTGCATAATTTTCAAGCCACTGAGCCTGGGACTCAAACACAGTAGGCCTTGTGGGAGTCCAATGATGTAACCACTATGGCATCTGCTGGTCCCACATCTTTATTTATTTATTTATTTATTTATTTTGGGGGGAGAGGTTTTTTCGCTATAGGGCGCGTGTGCTCGCCAGACAGACAGAGAGAGACATAGAGACAGAAAGCGAGAAATCACCCCCCAGGGGGGATGGCCACGCCGCAATCCCTTCTCCTCCATTCTCCTCTCGGGATCTTGGGCATGCACGCACACGCGCCCGGCGTGAGTTGTAAGCCACTGGGTCCGAGACGCGAACCGCGGTCGACTACGTGGGAGTCCAGCAACATAGCCATTACGCTAACTGCTGGTTCCCCCACATCTTTATTTTTAAAAATCTAACAATTATGTTATCTCAAAAATTGTGTATCCTGTTCCATCTTTATGAAATTTTGAATATTTTTTTTCTTATTTGTGGAATCTGGGTCTAGGGCTCAAATTTGTGTACAATGCGAATCAGAGACTCAGATGTTCCATCAACAGTTAACAGATATCCTCAGCCTATTATAACCCATCTTTGATGAATATAAGAAAGACACTGCCAGAGAGAAGTTTTCTCTAGAATAACACTCACCATACACTCACCATACACACCACACACACACACACACACACACACAAACAAAAATAATAAAAAAAGAGAAAGGCTTGGGATTCTCATATACTAAGCTAAGATAATAAGATGATATGTTATCCTCTGTCCCTGAAATTCTGAAAATGCCTGGAGCAAAGTAGTCTCCTCTGATCCTGTGGTCTGATTGATCCTTCAAAGGACCCCGGGAGGCTGTCATGGGACTTACCTGGATAGCTTTTGCAATAACCATTAAATGAAACCACCGAAGCACCTCTCTAAGGATCTGTAGCTTTCTAGTTTCAGAGGAGGATTTCACCTTCACATGTCAATGAAAACATGGATTCAACTCCTAAGCCCCATTGGTTGGCTTCCCTTTTAAACTCCGAACCATAGCATTTTCATGGGAATGTAACACTCTGAGAGATCTATTAATTATAGTTTATTGTGTTCGGATCTGTGATACTATTTGAGGTTTTTTGTTTGTTTGTTTTGTTTTTTAACAAGATTTTTTCCAGTTTTCTAGGCTTAAGCCTTTCATAAGATGAGTTGCTTAATGGAGCATTGTGTGGGTATATAAGGCCACAATGTCTTTTATACGTTTCTAATATAATTATTTTTATGCCAATGCTTTACTTTATTCCTAATGTGCCTTTTTTTCCTCAAAAAGTCACATGACTCATTGCCTTTTCTTATGGCCTACTGTATAACCAGAATATATCTCAAGTAACTGTATAGCTCTCCATCGTCACAGCCCCAGTGCAAAGCATTTAACCTGGCCAACTGCATTAGTTTCTATAACCCCACTTTCTCACTTTCCCTTTTCAATCCATTTTCCATGTGGCAGCCACTGTATTTGAGCACCTGAGACTTTTATTGAAACCCTTTATAGACCTTTATTTTTCTTAGGATTAAACCCAAATTAGAAAATGTAACTTACAGTGTGTTTCATACTTGTCCTTTCTCCAGCTCATATTGTAACAACCCTTCATACGTTCCCCACTAGGCATCTCCCAAGCTGGACTCAGCCACACTGCTCACCTTTCGATTCTTTCAGTTTTCTAAATGGCCTTTATTTCCTTTCTAGAAACTGTTTCCTTTATTCATATTAAGTAAATATGTGCATGCATATGAGAGAGAGAGAGAGAAAGGAAACCCTTAACAGGGCCTAATCATGCCATGATCCCTTTTTTCTAGAATTCAAATCATGATCTTGGGCATTTAGGCACATATTCAGCATGTTTACAAGCTGCTCCAGAGAGCCACACCCATAGTCAGCCATGTAACTTCCAACAATGCAGCTCAGTTTGCTACCAAGTGCACCATCAGACTGGACCTTCAAATGACCTTTGACCTGTTCTTTTCTCTGTCTGGGTTGCTTGCATCTCTCTGCACTTTGACAAATTCACAAATATCATTCGTGTGTAATTCACATATAGCTTCTTCAAAGAGGCCTTCCTGGACTAGCCCATCTAAACTCCTTGTACCTTATTTTTATCTTCCAAAATGCCTCTAGTTTGTCTTTCATGGTACTTATTTTTGTAAATTAAGTTTGGAAAATTGTTTAGATAGAATTATCCTACTAGGGAAAAAATTAGACTAAAGACTAGTCTATTCATTTTGTGGTCAACTTAATACATGGTATTTTTTTTTTTTTTTTTTTTTTTTTTGGAGAGGTTTTTTGCTATAGGGCGCGTGCGCTCGCCAGACAGACAGAGAGAGACAGAGAGACAGAAAGCGAGAAATCACCCCCCAGGGGGGATGGTCATGCCGCAATCCCTTCTCCTCCATTCTCCTCTCGGAATCTTGGGCACGCACGCACACGCGCCCGGCGTGAGTTGTAAGCCACCGGGTCCGAGACGCGAACCGCGGTCGACTACGTGGGAGTCCAGCGACACAGCCATTACGCCAACTACTGGTTTCCATATCGTTTGTTTTTAATAATGTTCATGGTGGAGTTAATGCATTGTAGTGTCAGTGATGCAGTGAAAAGTGTAATATCTTCCAAATGAGTTTCAACTACCAGATATTTTAGTCTTTCATCTTCAACAGATAATCACAAATTATGAACTATCAAAGCAACCTCAATTCATTGGGGGACATGGCTGCACAAAACCTGACTTACTTTCATTGGAGACCGTGGTGTAACAGAAGTATCTCATATTCTCATGAGGTCATACAGGGTTGATATGGAGACTGAAACTGAGAAGAAAGTGTAGATTGACCAGACTGGACACGTATAAGCACAGGAAGGCAACTTTAGCTTGAAACTACATGAAAGCCCAAAATTAAGCATAAACCCTAAGGCAGAGAATTCCAGTGTTGAGTAAACAAAGGCAAAAGTCTAGATAGCATTCAGCAGCTCCCTTGGAACAGCATTCACTAGGGGAAAGTAGAAGAAACAAGAATATTAGCAGCAGTGTGGGTCGCCTGTTGCAATTTTACAACTAATAGGACCTGCATTGGACTTCAAGAAAAGGACCTTAAACTTTGGGTTGTAGGGTTTTGAAGCCCTGGTTTTTTTTCCCAATGCGACCAGAGACTGAAATCAACATCGGATCATGTGGCCAAACTTCTTGTTCCAGCCTAATTGTGCTGGCTCAGCATACATGGTTGCAGTAGTCTCAGCTCCTACTGTGTTGCAATCAGTGGGTTAGAAACAAACCTTGTGGATGTAATTCATTTGGTATAGGGATGGATAACCTAATTCGTCACCTCAGAAGTCTGCCAGGATCAGGTGTCTGAAATGCTTGATTGTAGACAATAACTATGGCACTTTGTGAGTGGCTAATCTGCAAGGAATCACTGAAAATGTATTCCTTTCCTCTCAAGTCTTGCCCACTAATAGCCTTGCTTTTCCTCTCCTTCCTAGACACACAATCAGACTTTCCCCCCTCCCCCCCGGGCTCCCTGACTTTAGCTGTGGCCATATTACTGAGGTTTGGCCAAAAGAAAGTGGACACCATTCCTAGATCTGATTTCTACAAACTCTAGGGCATTCCTCAATGTTTGATGAATGAAGGAGATCTAAAGGAGAATGCTCAGGCCCTAAAAGTTAGAGGAGCCATAAAATTTAAAAATCCTTCTTTGAAATGACTACATAAAGCTATGTGTCCTACAAATATACAGTGGACTTGATATGAGCAAGAAATAAATCTAAGATTTGTTAAACCATTGAGACTTGGGCTTTTATCTTATAGTAGCTAATAAACATATAAAGTAAGAATCAGATAATCAAAGATATGTAAAAAGCTAGATTAAAACATGAAGCATGTGAAAAATCAAGGCCCACATTTTACAACATGCTTATGATCTGTCTCCTGCTTATCTCTCTGACATTATGTTAGTCTCTCACTCAGTCTCCAGACTCTAACTTCCTTCAACAGAATCTACTGTTCATATCCAAAAAAAAAGAGATATTTTAATTGCTTGTTTTTGAGCTTTGATCCATATATCATAGTAGGAGGGGTCCAGCAGGTGGCATGGTGGCTAAGTCACTGGATCCTACAGGGCCAACTGAGTGGTTCAAGTGCTGGACCTGGTGGCTTGAAAAAAAAAAAATGCTGGGTGTGTGTGTGTGTGTGTGTGTGTGTGTGTGTGTATGCCCAAAATTGAGAGAGGAGAATAGAGAAGAAGGGACTGTTGTGCATCCATCCCCCCTTGGGAGGATTATTTATCACATTTCCTCTATCTTTGTCTTTCTTTGGTGAGTGCTTGTGCCCTATGACAAAATCCTTCAAAATAAAAAAAAAAGTAGAGGGTCTACATTTTGACATTGAAAATATGTTACCGTATCCTGCTCTATTTAATGGAATTTCATGATAGAGCACACCTTCCTTTTTTTTTTTCTTTTTTCAGTAGATCACCCAATATCTTACCCATTCCAAAGCCAGTCAGCTGTGACATTTACACATGCTACTGAGTAAATAGCTTCAACCAGCATTGGCAGAACTTAGATTTGGTGCTGGCATCGATAAGTACCGAGGCTGCAAAACTCCATAAAATTTTTTTCTCTGTCTTTAAAGAGTCTTATATAAGATCAGGACCAGCAGTTAGCGTAATGGCTATGTCGCTGGACTCCCACATAGTCGACCGCGGTTCGAGTCCCGGACCCGGTGGCTTAAACTCACGCCGGGCGCGTGTGCGTGCGTGCCCAAGATCCCAGGAGGAGAATGGAGGAGAAGGGATTGCGGCGTGGCCATCCCCCCTGGGGGGTGATTTCTCGCTTTCTATCTCTCTGTCTCTCTCTGTCTGTCTGGCGAGCGCACGCGCCCTATAGCAAAAACCTCTCCAAAAAAAGAAAAAAAAAAAAAGAGTCTTATATAAGATGCATGTGTTTAAATAAATGACTCTAACAGTGTGTGCTTCAGTTGAGATAAATACAATGCAATACAGAATAAATTAATCAGTGACTTTGAGGGGCAACAGAAGGGTTCCAAGAAGTCTACGAAAACATGAAGTATCTGACTCAAAGAGGGAGAAGTGAGTGTGATGTGTTACTGGGCCCAGGAATGGCCTTTGGAAGAGAGGGAATGACATGAACAAAGTCACAGAGATGCATGATGTGATAGCCTTTTCGGAGAAAAGAAAATTATTTTGCATGGCTAGAGCTTAAGGCACAAATAGTGATAGAAGTAGAAGGGAGAGTATGGTCTCTTCATTTATTGATTTCCTTGCTTCTAATGAGCTTCTTCTCTGCCTCATCTTGCCAAACATCTTCACAGATATACCTCAGACGTGTCATCACAAGCAATGTGCCCATGATGTCTCCTGCTTACCTCTCCGACATCCTACTACTCTTCCACTCGGTAACCAGATTCCAACTTCTTTGACTTTTCTTTTTGTTCCTCAAACATGATAAATTTTTCCTTACTTCTGTACCTTTGCAATGCAGCTCTCTCTCCAAGAATGTTCTTCTCAAGACTTCCTTTTATTCAGGTGTCACACTAAATATCACTTTTTATGTTGGCTTTCTGAGTCCCAAACCCTTTATAGAGCAGCCATCTAATTAATGTCAACTGTGTCATTCTATTTTAATTTTTCATGCAGAACTTACCACTTTATGTGCATGTGTGTTTATTTATTTCTCTCCGACTTAATATGTAAACTCCTTTAGTGTTGGAAGTTTTCTTGTCTTTTCCTCTTGGTTTCCCTGGTATCTATAGTATTGCCTGGTTCTACTTAATAAATATTTGTTGAATAAATAAGCCAAACTGGGTTGGTGAACTTTGCTCCTACTCAGCTGACAGTGGAGATCTAGTATCAGGCTGAGGAATTTGGACTTTATCCTATAGGTTGTGGGAGTTCAAAAGACCTGTAATCCAGGCAGTGGCATAAGAGTTCTATTTTGGAAATGTTCTCTGGGAGCTGATTAGAACATAGATTGCAGAAAGCAAAGATGTAGACATAGTGATGAGTTAGTAACTTTAAACAGAGGACTAAATGACAGTGAGAAGAGAACGAAGTGAAAAGTAATGAAAAGAACAAGGAAGGATAAATAATAGAACTAAAGTACCTATGTAATGAATAATGGCAGGGAAAGAAGCTACAATGAACTCAAGTTTTTTTTTTTTTTTTTTTTTTTTTTTTTTTTTTTTTTTTTTTTTTTTTTTTTTCTGTTTGAATACTTGTGGGATGTAGAAGTGTTGTGTGAGAAGCAGATCTGAGAAGACAATAAACTCACCTTAGACAGTTTGACAGAAAAGTAATGGTATGATGTATAGTGTGATGTAGCAAGAGGCAGTTAGTTAAATGTATGGTCTTAGAATGGAAAAAATAGGTTAGAACTAGAAGTAAAAAAAATCTGTGAGTCAGTTGCACATAGGTGATAGTGAGAGCCTGAGCGAAGGTAAGAGTAAGACCCTTGCCCAGAGAAGGACCACATGTCACAGTTACCCAAGGTGTTTTTAAAAATTTGATATAATCTCCTTCCTTGAGCTGTTTCACAAATGTAAGGAATTGCTCCTGCCACTGCATATTGAAGTTCTAGATGTGTTAGTCTTGAAATAAAGTTGAGAAATGGTGGACTAGGAATAATCCATGAAAATCAAGGAAAGAACTCCGGAAATGACCACGCCCCCTGGGGGGTGATCTCATGCTTTCTCTCTCTCTCTTTCTGGCAAGCACATATGTCCTATAGCAAAAACTTGTCAAACAAAACAAAACAAAACAGAACAAAACAATAAACAAAGGGGAAACTAGAGAAAACAGACATTTACAACTCCTACATGAAGGTTGGGGATTGATGTGAGTGACAAGGCTGTGAAGACCCAAGTGAGATGAAGATATTGTTTTGTCCTGTTTCTTCAGATGAGGTTGAAAGAATGAAGTTTCATGCAGAACAAGATTTTGAAGACCCATGGGAGAGATGCTAAAGAATGAAATTGGAGAGTTAAGCTGTAGGATCACACTTCATGCTTAGAAAGCCTCGTCTTAAATTCTGGGGATCTGATAAAGATTTTAAGATAGATGTTGAAGAAATTACATTTTAATTTAAGACAAATAGCTATGAAGTATCATGGCAATTGGATTAGTTAAAAGCAAGTGGATGACAGGGTATTGAAATAATATAAGCACAAAATGGTGAACTGTATCAGTGGTCTTAGAAAAGAGTGGAAATTGAAATGAATAAATATTCAGAAATGAAAATCAATATGTACTTTTGATGGACTGGGGATAGAAAATGATTAGAAGGAAGATGCTTGGAGAGCTCCCAGGTTTCGTTTTCTTTTCTTTTTGAGAGGGATCTTTGTTATAGGTCATGTGAACTCTCTGGAGAGATAAAGTGAGAAATCATCTCCCAGGGAGAATGACCATGCTATAATCCCTCCTCCTCCTTTCTCCCTCTGGATTTTGGGCACGCACGCACACACACCCAGCATGAGTTTCAATTTGCCGAGTCCAGGACTTGAACCACGGTCAACTACATGGGAGTCCAGTGACATAGCCATTATGCTATCTGCTGGCGCCAAGCTCCAAGGTTTCTAATTTGAGTGATGTGTGATGTCATCATCAAAGTAAGAAATAATGGAAGAGAAGCTGAAGAGGAGGAAAGATCATTGCTTCAGGATGAGAAGCTAAAGAAGAGGAAAGATCATTGATTCAGGGTGAGATATGCTGAAATTGTGGTTCAAAAGAACTTTATAGCTAGATATTCAAGGAAATATGTGGAAGGAGCTCAGTATAAAGAGATGAAATAGTTATGTATACTGGAAACTCCTTGGTAAATAGTCCTCTAATAAATCATAGTCTTAGATAAGAGGCATCTTGAGTGAAAAGAAAAGTGGATATTAGATCATACATATCGGGGATTTATTTGAAGATCGGTTAAAGGAAGAGATATCTATAAGGAACACAGGAATGTTACATGATCAGAGAGATCGGAAAGAAGCTAGGAGAGATAAAAATCATAGTTTATGACTCTGTGTGCCTGACACAATGCGTATTGTTAAGTACAATTTAATTGCTGACATAAAGTGGGACCCAGAAGGACCAATAAGACTAAGAAAATTAGATTAGATATGAGAGCATAAATGTCCATTAGCACATTTGAAAGCACTGGATTTCTTATTGATCTTTTTTTTTTTTTTTTTTTTTTTTTTTTTTTTTTTTTAATTGTGGCCCAGATAAAAACAAAATTTCATCAGGTTAAAAACCAAAATGACTGTTCAGAAAATTTAACATAAAATATGTTGATAATCTTTTTTGGACAAGGTCTATAGCCTTGTGCTTTTCTCACTTCTGATTTTTTTTTTTTTTTTTTTTTTTTTGAGAGGTTTTTGCTATAGTGCATGTGCGCTCACCAGAAAGACAGAGAGAGACAGAGAGACAGAAAGCGAGAAATCACCCCTCCAGGGGGGATGGTCACCCCACAATCCCTTCGCCTCCATTCTTCTCTCGGGATCTTGGGCATGCATGCACACGTGCCCGGCGTGAGTTTGAGCCACCGGGTCTGGGACGCAAACCACGGTCAACTACATGGGAGTCAGGCGACATAGCCATTATGCTAACTGCTGGTCCTACTCCTGATTTATTTTAATAGCATAGGTTCTTTAGTAAATGTTTAGGATTTAGAAAATTCATGATAATATGAAAGTCACGTCTTCTACATTTCTCTAAAGGATGTTTCATAAGTAGATTAGTAGAAAGTGAAACTGATTTTAATACATATCTAACATGATGGACTCATATTCTTGTGGTTTATCAAATATTGAGCCTTGCCACATGTCTTTGGAGTCATGCTTGAATAAATTTTGTAAAACAGTGATAGCTAAGGTTTATTGAAGATTCAAACAGATTATCTATCTCATCTAATTCTCACATCATCTCACATCACTTAATAAGTGAATACTCATGTTGTTTTTATGTTATAACATACTTGGGGCAGAAATGCAATCTGTTCACTATGGTCTAGCTAAATGGGAGTGCTGGGTTTTGTCAGGCTGTTATTTTTAATAATTATTTATTTAATTCCATCTGTTGTTGTCATTATTATTTTAATAATAATAGATTATTAATATTATTTTAATAATAAAAATACAGAGAGAGAGAAAGGGAAAATGAGAGAGCAAGCTGCTGGGTCCAGGACTCGAACCATGGTTGGCCATGTGGAAATCCAGCATCCTCAACCACCATGCCCTGTCGGGCTGTTTAATAACCACCTGTGACCTTACCTACTGTTCCTTACTTTCTCTTGCAATTTCTTCATTGTTTTTGCAAGTTTATTGTTGTTGTTAGACCAACAGGCTACAAGAAGCAGTTTTAAAATTTAGCACCAAGGGTAGTGCTTTGAAAACAATAATTTTAAAAAAAAATGACAACAAAAACAAAATAAAGTAAGTTAAAAAGAAAAATAAAATATGCCACTCCACACTTTCAATCACAGGACACAAGACTATCAAAAAGAACCAAACAGCTCATTTTGCCAGAAAAAAGGAAGTTTCCAAAAAATATCTTGCATTATGAAATTGGTCCTTCATATGAACATTTCCATGCCAGAACTTTTCAAAACAAGGTAATCTGATGCAGTAAGACTGATTTACTGGTTTTTAGATTAGCAATTTTTCTAAAATTGAATCCTACCAATTTATGCACCCAACTACAGCTTTTTTGAAGTATCTAGTTGGTTTTTTAGCAGTTTTATCTCGAGTATCAAAATTTCATCCTTACTTTTCCTAAGATGACACTGTTTAATATTCTGGATACTCATTCAAAAGTAAAGAATTTTCAATAAGCTGTGGTTGAATAAACTGAGATGAACTATTTCTCAGTAGTATTTATTGAGAAATTCTAAATGACAATTTCTAAATATCACTCAGGTACAGTGATAACAGTAAGATAATTAGGCAAGAACAGGAACAATCAGACTGTGGTACACTTCACAATCCTACACAGTTCCATTCACATATTTTATAAAATCTGATGCTCATTCATCTCTAGTCTTGATAAACCCTTTGCAGGGAAAAGCATTAAAAAAAATCAGAAACAAACAAACAAGTAAAAGGAAACTGAAAATGTCCTTGAAAAGTTTACATTTTCATTCTATATATCCCTCCCAGTTGCTATTTCACTGCATTATTTGCTTTATTTTTATGTCTACTTGTCTATCTATCTATCTATTCATTTCTCCACATCATCAGTCAAGTCAAATACTTTTAAATATGGAGTATACATGGCAGAGAAAGAACAAGCAGAAACTTCAGAGGTTGAATCTATTTGCCGATGTATTTACTCATATAGAAACGAAGTGGATTCAGAACCATTGCAACTCACACTGTGTGGTGGAATTGATTAGTTACATGTGGTTTATAACAGAATCAAGCAATTGTTTCAGGTATTTATTTATTTATTTATTTAGATTTTTTTCTATTGGGTGAGTGTTCTTGCCAGAGAGACAGAGAGAAACAGAGAGACAGAAAGTGAGAAATCACCCCCCAAGGGGGAAGCTATAATCCCTCCTCCTCTTGGGATTTTGGGCACACATGCACATGCATCTGGTGCGAGTTTCAAGTTGTTGGGTCCAGGACCCAAACCATGTGAAAGTCCAGTGATGTAACCATTACACCATCTGCTGGTCTCTTGTATCAGGTTTTTACTAGTCAATATTACTAGCAGTTGACAGGCTCCATTCTGATTCTAGGACTGGAGCTTCCACTGATAACTCATACCTCTGAATTTAGTCATAACCATCAACTCACATCCTAGGGTCAAAGTGAAGAGAGTACTAGACATTCTTGTTCTTGAAAGAGCTATTGGAATTCCAAATTCAGAGATGAAATGTGCTTGTTTAATCTTTCTAGGCCTGATTAAATAATTTGTACCTCTTCCAGAGATACTTTTCTTACTTTCTACATCAGAGATAATGCAGAGCAGTTCTCAAATTTCTTTTCATTTTCTTTCTGAGTATATCTGAGGATTATATTTTGTGGTCTGACTTCCTAAGAGAAATTGAATCCTGGCCAATAGGATGCAAAGGGAACAGAGGTTAAGCAATTACTTCACATCACAAAGTGTTATGTAAAATATTCTTCTTTATCTTAAAAAATCTAAAATTTCTTTGTAAGAAGAATATGCAATATCTTAGCCTATTATTTTTATAAAGCAATAGTTGGCCAAGTTTTTAAATTGAGGTATTTCTAATTTTTAAAAGATAGACATTTATGGTATCTTTTTTAAATTTTTTGTACTAAAATGGTATTTCAAATATTTCAAACCCAAATATATAGATGAGGCTGTCAAATCTTTTGTTTTTGTTGGTTGGTTTTAATGAATGTCCACATCTGAAATGATGTCATGGTACCCACATGAACTGAGAGAACTGATAGACACAGAACATTAAGGTAGGACAGAGATCAGATTATAGATGTTATGTAATACAAAGAAAATAAAAGGCTTTGTTTTGTATTGTTTTGCTTTAATGGATGAGGTACTAGAGAGAAGGGATCATGATAATTGAAGGGCCCCCCCCAAAGCAAATGGAAATTAAGTTTTATTTGGAAATTAAATTTTATTAATAAGTCAACCAGTTGGGCATGGATTGACCCTAGATCGCTTTAAACTCTTTCTCTGGGACTAGCCTGCCAAAGACCAATCACATGGTACTATTTCACTTGCCTTTTGGTGTGTTGCAGAAGGAGGTAGGGTCATTGGGGCATATTAGAAGAAGATGGGTGGCAACAGGCAATTAAATAGATGAAAAACAATTGTTTTCCATAGAGTCAGTGATTTGTTTCTAGAGAGTTAAGGAAAAAACTAAGAGGAACAGAGCTGAAATTCTCCTCTAAACTTCTCTTGCATTTTCTTTCTTAATTCCATCTAATGTATAGCATTTTAAAGTTATTTTAAAGTAAAAATAAAATTGAATCATGTAAAATTTAAGATAAAATTTTGAATATGATAAGACTAACTTAATTCTAATAGTTGTTTTTCTGCTTTAATTTCATGTTTCCCACACTTTATGAAATACTATATTTCAGTGTCTATTTTATTTTATTTTATTTTATTTTATTTTATTTTATTTTATTTTATTTTTTTACAACAAGTTTAAAACACAGGAGACATTCTTAGCTCACGTACAGAAGCAGGTAATGGTTTGGTCCCTCCCGTATGCCTCAGGGGCTACTGTTTAGCCATCCCCTGTGTTCTACTAAACAGGTCCAGCCTTGTATGGTTTCAGTGGCTCACTAAAAGGAAATGTTATTTTCCTATGCTCAATTTTCACTTTTATATTTTAATAGATGAATTATTTTAAAATGGTCTATTCAGAGTATTAAGATTTAGCTTTCTATTCTACACTCTTGCTGACTCAAAAAGAGGTGCAGTGTTTGTTGTTGTTTTTAAAATTTTTACTATAAGAGAATAAATAAATACACATGGAGAAACTTTGGAAATTGGAAGTAACTTTAAGTATTCTTGGACATATATAATAGTAGAATGATTCCGTACAATGACTACCACGAGTTCTTTGTTGTTTTCAATATTTTAGAAATGAGACCAGGAGGGCTGACTATGGAGTCTAGTGGTTAAGGGAGCAGAATTCCATATGGCTGACCATAATTTGAATCCCAACCAGTGGCTTGAAAAACGTGCCAGTTGTATGTGTGTGTTTCTGTGCCAAAAATCCTGACAAGCTGGAGAAATGGTGGAGAAGGGTTTGTGACATGACCTTGCCCCATTGGGGGATATGTTCTCCTTCTCCCTCTCTCTCTCTCTGTCTCTCTCTGGTGAGTGGATATGCCTTTTGGCAATCAAAAAAAAAAAAAAAAAAAGAAGAAGAAGAATATGTCCAAGAAGAAAATTAAATCAAATACAAAAAGAAGTGTTGAAAAATGTGCAAAACAAATAGGGTGAACGTCAAGAGGATAGTAATTATTAATATAAATATTGGTCAGTAAGTATTTGAGAAAGGCACAAAACAACACAAATTGTTCTTGTGTGAGGCCAAAAATTAATCATTCTTCTGGTAGATGTTTGATCAAATGACAAGGTACTATTTTACTGGTGGTAGTTACTTGTATTATGAATCAAGAAAATATAGATTAGTAGCATCATTTGGACAGCATAATCTGCCTCAAGTGGGATCATTGGGAATAGCTTTCCCAACAGAATTTCCCAACCACTCTTTCCCGTCTCCTGGTTTCAGAGATAATGAAGAGGCTAAGCTGCAAACTTTAACCTCTAAGGCATGAACCACTGTAGTAAACAAGGGTAGAGTTCAAATTTCAAAAGATTTACTGCTTTAAAGGAAAAAAAAGAACAAAACAAAAACAAATTGCTTTTGAAACTGACAAACAGAAATATCTCCTCCCTAAGTTAAATTTACCTTTGGATTTAAAAACAAAATGCCAGGCAAAGCACAACTGAAAGTCCAAAGAAGTTACTGTTTTACAACCTGGGAAGCCCACATTCTTGACACTCCTCTCTAAAATACACAAACCCCTTAAGGCACCTTTTGGCTGCCTTCAACTTTTAATGTATTTTAAATAAAATGGACATCTCTTGAAAGCATCTGTCTAAAATATTTACATATAAACAAATAGTGCTTCACGATTTATATCCTGCATTTAGAGATATGGTTAGGAATAAAGTTTTTGTTTACATTTATACTTAAGATAAGAGAAGGATCTTCAGATTTTTAAGCAGAGACCCACAATTAAAATAAATAAAGAAATCAAGAAAAATGTGATATGCTGTTTACTTTAGGAAAGAGTGAACAAAATTGTCCATATTGAGAGGCAAGCACAATTTTTTAAAAAGCCTTTTGTATTAAAAGACATTTTTAGTGGAAAAAGTAAACAAAAATTGCTTGCCAGAATGACATTCATACGTAAAGTACCTGGTGAACTATATTAAAATTCAGTTTAATACATAAGTACCTAACATGTGTAGATTATGAACGTACAACTTCACAGTAGTCCTAAAGTCATTGACAAAGATATGAAGGTGCAAAATGATGTAAAAGTGGAATATGGTTATTGTAAGTCAAATAAAAGATACTGCAAAAAGCAATTGAAATTCACAGGAGGGGATCTGTGTGGGCTGCTCAGTTAAGTAAAGTATCACTGAAGCTAAGGGTTTGAGCCAGAATAGTAGGAGGGTGGAGTGGATGGGTGGGGCTTATAATGTCTTGCAAGAAAATGACAGAGTATTCTGGGTAAGGATAAACATTGGGAAGGAATGGTAGGACCTGACTGGGGATCTGTCACTAAAGCAAATTAGCTGGAGTAGAAGTTGCATGCATCTGAAGCAAAGGTAAAAATCAGAATAAACTTTTTACACTGACCTTACAGGACTTATGGGCTATAACCATAAGGCTACTTAATTTTGTATTTTGCTGTCTCTCTCTTTTTCTTAGAATTATTTATTTAATTTTATTTACTTTTTATTTTATTTTATTTTTATTTTTGCTACAGTGCTCTTAGACTCACCAGAGAAAGACAAAAAGAAAGAGGGAAAGCAAGAAAGCAAGCCTCTAGGTCCTGGATTGGCACTATTGCCAGCCATGTGAGAGTTCAGCACCTTAGTCACCATACCACCTGCTGGCCCCTTTACTGTCTCTTTAAAATTTGTTGTGGGGGACCAGCGTATAGTGTAATGGTGACGCTGGTAGAATACCACATAGTCAGCTGCTTGGAGTCCTGGACCTGGAGGTTTAAAAGTCATGCTGGAGGTCCAGCAGGTGGCATGGTGGTTAAGGGCACTGACCTCCCACATGGCCAACTACAGTTCGAGCCCTGGACCTGATGCCTTGCTTTCTCACTTTCCCTCTCTCTCTCTCACTTTGTCCCTCTCTGTTCAAATTTAAATAAATAAATAAATAAATAAATAAATAAATAAAAATAAATAAAATAATTCTTAAAAAAAAAAAAAAAAAAACTCGGGCTGGGTGTGTGGGCATGTGTCCCCAAAATCCCGAGAGAAAAATGGAAGGGAAGGGATTGTGGCATGACCATTCTTCCCTCTGCCCCTTCAGGGGGTGATTTCTCACTTTCTGTCTGTCTCTCTGGTGAGCATAGGCACCCTATAGCAAAAATCTCTCTTAAAAATATATTATGGTATAACCAGCAGGTGGCATAGTGATTAAGATACTGGACTCCTACATAGCTGACAGCAGTTCGAGTCCTGGACCTGGCAGCTTGCTTTCTCTCCTTCCCTCTCTCTGTTTCTGTGGTCAACCCTTCTGGAGATTGCTTTCTTACTTTGTCTCACAATCTCCTTATAGGAAAAATAAAAGAGAAAAAAAAAATCAAGGGGAGGGGCCAGTAGGTGGCCTGGTGGTTGGAGGTTCTGGATTCCTACATGGCCAACCACAGTCTGAGTCCCTGACCTGGTGGCTTACTTTCTCTCTCACTCTCTTTCTTTCTCATCAAATTGAAATAAATAAATAAAGTTGAATAAAATAATTCTTTAAAAAAATTAAAGGGGAGAATTTCTTTCTCTACCAAGTTGTATCTTGGACTATAAGGTAACTATGCCAAAAAAAAGAAAAAAAAAAAAAAAAAAAAAAAAAAAAAAAAAAAAGTCACTAACCAGAACCTTTGAAAAAAAATATTTTTCTATAGTTGTGTGAGCTTGCCAGAGAGAAAGATGGGAGAAAGTGAGAGCTCAGTCTCTAGGGGAGCTGGCCTTGCTGCAATCCCTTCTTCTCCAGTGTCTTCTCAGAATTTCAGACATGCATGTACACATGTCTGGCATGATTTTCATGCCTCCTGGACTGTGATTTGGACTTCACAGTCACCCAAGTGGGATCCAGCACCTTAACCTCCATGCTACCTGCTGGCCCAACAAAACGGAATCTTAATCAGAATGTCCAGGTGAATTTAGTATGCACAAGTCCAAACTTGATTTAATGTTCAATTTTCTCACTTCCTCCATATGGGCCTGTTGCAGAGAGGAAGTCAGAGAAGAAAAGTCTTCACTCCCATCCCTGTCCTTCCATTTTCTTGAGACTGGCTTCTCATCTCCCTCCTCAGCATCAAGGGTGGGACAGGAATTAAGGACAGAAGTAAAGATACGAGGCAGGTCTGAGTTGACTAGCACTATTGTAAGAGGGTGTTGTGCTTGCCAGGTGTTTCAAGTGCTTCTTGCCTTATAAGGATCTACTTAAATTGTGCAGAGGTTCCCATGGGAACCACATGACCATGATGCAGGCTACCACCTTCCATTGTGCCCCTTACAACTTTTCGCCCCTCACTTAAAGAGGAATCATCAATAACTCAAGAGTTTCCTATAAAGGAAGTAAAATTTCTTTTTTTTAGAGAGAGAAATTTCTACCATAGAGCACATGTGCTTGACAGAGAGACAGAGAGTGAGAAATTTCCCCTCAGGGGGAAAGACACATCGCAATCCATTCTCCTCCATTCTCCTCTCAGGATTTTGGGCGTGCACACATACATGCCTGATGTGAAGTCACTGGGTCTGGGACTCAAACTAAGGTCAATCATATGGGAGCCCAGCTATGTAACTGCTATGCCATCTGCTGGTCCCTAAAATGCCATGTTCAACCCCCTGAGCTGAAGTTTTCTGCAGCCCGTAAACAGGCTCTTGGGAGGGTCGTAGGTCCATGCTGATCCTCTACACTTAACTAATTTATGTATTTGGGCAACTTTTAAAACATAACATTTATGGCAAACCTAACAGAGATGGCAGAGAAGAGAGACAATGAACTGCAGGAGAGAAAGGAGAAAGGAGCTGATGAATTCCAGGAGGTGAGGAAATTCTTACAAGATCTAAAAGAGGAATTAAACACTACAAAAGAATCAAATGGAACTGTTAGAGATGAAGACTATAGTACAGGAAGTCAAAATCTCTCTTGAAAGTATTCAAAGCAGACTAGATCATACAGAGAATAGAACCTCAGACATAGAAGAGAAAATTGCTGGCCTAGAAAAATCCACCATGAAGACTGAGTGAAAGGCCCCAAAATTTGAGAATAATATAAAAGAAATACTAGATACCATCAAATGTCCAAACATCCAGATAACTGGCATCCCAGAAGGTGAAGAGACTAATAAGGGCATTGATAATCTATTCCATGAAATCCTGAAAGAAAACTTTCCAAACCTAGAGAGGCACTCAAAGATCCAGTCCCAAGAAATACAAAGGACCCCAAATAGAATCAAACCAAGATCTTCTCCAAGACACATTATAGCCAGACTGACCAAAACCACAAAGACAAGATACTAAGATTGGCAAGAGAGAAACAGCAAGTTACCTACAAAGGATATCCCATCAGATTAACAGCCAACCTCTCATCGGAAACAATGCGACCAAGGAAAGAATGGGAAAATACATTTAAAGTGTTAAGGGAAAAGCAGTTTCAAATGAGAATACTGTACCTGGCAGGATTATCCTTCATATGGGAAGAAAAGTCAAGAACATTCTCAGGTAAACAAAACCTGAAAGAATTTACCATCACCAGATCAGATCTCCAAGAAGTTCTCAAGGGAGTGCTATGTCGGGAAAATTAAATGTAGTCACAGAGAAATAAGAGTTCAAAAACTAAGAAAATGGCCAACTTAATCATAGGGATAAGTCTGGAGTTGAATATTATATCCCAGAATTCAATCAGGAAGATCGAACCACAACAAAAGCTAGATTAAGTACCTGAGACTGAACTGGTGAAATAGCATTCTGTGACTTTTGACTAAAATATTGCTGCTTTTCTTCTAGGCTTTGTTGTCCAGTATTAAGAGTTTTTGTCCTGTCTTGAGCTGTTAATAGGTTCATGTATCTGCTGTTTGAACAGAATACTAACCTGTTTCCAGGCTTTAAGTTTTAAGCAAATTTCCTTACCAATTCTAAACTGCTTTTCTTGAAATTACCAGCTGAACTTGCTATTGAAAGTGGTTAGATTATTTAAGAAATTGTGTGATCAATAAAATGTGGGAGGTAAAGGAATTGAAGACAACTGTAGACACCAGAGATAGTGTGAGAAGAGGGTGGGAAAGGGCAGAGGATCAGACATAGGGGTAAATATAAATAAATAAATAAATAAATATATATATAAATATATATATATATGTACACACATATACATATATGTATACATGTATATATCTGTATGTATATATATACATATATGTATACATATATGTATATATATGTATACATATGTATAAAATATGAAACTAGAAATGGAAAATCATTGATGATAACATACATGAATAAGCCACTATACAGTATATTCTGGATGGGAAACCACTTTTTTGTATGCTGTGATAATGATTAAGGGATGAATGTAAATTAAAGAAAAGTTTCAGGAGAAAAAAACCCACAAAAACTTTTTTTCTTGAAATTAAAAATATGCATATTTTGATGACTGCAGTAAGATATATAGTCCCAGCTAGGTGCTACTTTAGAGTATGTTCGTTCTACTCACTGAGGTTTATGCCTAAGGTCAGATTTGTGTTCATGGATATGTACATATCAGCTGCGTTTGCTATTGGAAGTATTTAGATTAATTAAGTTCATTAGCAAATAAATAAAATGGGGGGGAAAGGCATAGAAAGTAACCATGGATACTAGAGACTGTGGGAGGAGGGTGAGACATGGCAGAGGGTGAGAGATAGGGAAGCAAGGATGGCAAAAATAACAAAATATACAGGAAACAAGAAATAGAATATTATTTTTTGACAATAACATGTTTGTTGATGTGCTTGACTGAGTCAATATACAGTGTATTCTGGGTGGGAAATTTCATTTTGTTTGCTGTAATGACGTATAGTGAATGAATGCGAATAATTTAAATTTAAAAAAAACATTTGACATATTTAAAAAATACCTATAGAATTTATTTTAAGTGTCATTGTTTTTGGATGCCCTTGTTACATCTAGGTCTTCCATGCAGGTAAAGCAATTTGTGGAAGTTGACTGGGTTCACCATAGTGATCTGAATGTGTCTGTGCCTGGTGTTGAGATCACACACACAAACCTGCAAGAATGATGGCTAACGGGACTCGAATCTATAGTGGAGCAATCTTGGGTAGGCTTTTTTGTGCCATGGACTCTGTAGTCCGGCAGAGCCTACAGATCTCCTTCTCAGGAATATATACATTTAAATGCATAAACTACAACACAAAAGATTCTCAAGGAAATCAGCATATTGAATTACAGTTTTCTGGTCACTCCATAAGCTAGTGGTTAAGATGGTTGGATCCCATATGGCTGCTGGCATGGTTTGAGTCCCGGACCTGACTTGAGAAACACACTGGATGCATATGCAGTGCCCAAAATCTGGAAAGGAGGGATAAATGGAGAGGAGATTGTGATGTGACCATTCTCCAGGGGTAGTGTTCTCACTTTCCCTGTCTTTCTCTGTCTCTATCTCTCTTTGGCAAGAGCATGCACCCTCTGACATTAAAAAATACAATAAAAATACATATAATAAACTATGTGGTACTTTAATGTATAACAAGAGGCATTAGAATATTCAAATATACTTTTGATGTAATGGTGGGTATTAACAGGATTTGATAATATCTACTACTATTGAAATGTGATGTCACACATGCGATTTCTGTTGGTGATACAGTCAGAGGTATTGTGAAAGCTGCTGCAGTTAGTCTTATAAATTCCCAGTTAAGTAAGGTGCAAAATTTTGGAGGATAGAAAAATAAAGGTTTCTGTGTTCCATTCCTGATCCAAAGCTATCTGTACATTGTCACTGCCTGTTTCAGTGAAATATTGCTGTTCGCTCTCTTGCAGAAGGGAAGCCCATAGAATTTATTGGAAGATGTACCCTTTGAATCACTCCTATTGATCCCTCCCGTCCCTTCATTTCCCCTGGTAGATGGTCACAGTTTGTGTGCAGTGGTCAGTGTGTTCCGGTTTCCCTCATCACTAATGCGTGGTTCCTAGCTCCTATAAGATATCACCACGCCGCAGAGCTACAGTTTCTTCTATCTCAGAATTTCCCTGCACATTGTGACACTCATTCACACTGGCTACGACTTTTGAAACAGCAGGAAGGGCCCGATCAGGACCAACTGTTTTCTGTTTGCCTAATAAGATGATGATGGCACCAAAAACAAAACGCCTCTTTTCCCTCTGAAAACGTGGGCCTCCTGATGGGATTTCTACTTTGCCTCTTCAGCAGTGTGAAATGACCCAGGGAAAGACTTAATAAGTAGATGTCAGCCCCAGAGTAAGCAGAAAAAAATGATGAATGGACCACCAGACACCCCTATGGCCGCACAGTTTGGCCATGCACTTTGCATTAGACTATAGTTTTTCTGTGTTAAATATCGTTAGGGATTCCCAAGTAGTTTCAGCCTGAGGCTATTACTTCTAATAATTGAGACTGATGAAAGGTCATGGTATTTTTACAGCTTAGCTGTGACATGCCATATATCACCTGGCTTCTGTCAAAGAAAATATTATACACTTCATCAGCAAAAGGTTTGATCCTGAGCTTTTCCTCTGCATACTGTCTACAATGTATTTGCTTGGGTTTTCCTATAAATTTTACATTTAAAATGCTCCAGAAAATTGCCTTGTGCTACAATGAGGTCATTCAGGTATAAAGCAAATATTTCGGGATCATTAGGGAACTAATTACTTGAAATGATTGACACCAAACAGGAAGTGTTACAAAAGACTTTCCTTGTTTGAGTGCAGCACCATGGATCCCTTCAGAAAAGATGCCCATTGTCGTAAAATAGGAAAAGCAATGTAGGAGAAAAATCAGCTGTTTATGAAATCATTCAGTCAGAGAATTTCAACTCTATGGAGGAAATTTTCTTTTTATGTTATCCTTAAAGTATTAATAATTTCTGAGTTATGTAGAAGTGGCACCCCAGCTACTGGTCTTAGAAATTTGTTGGTAAACACATGTGCACTATAGAAAAAACTTAATTAAACAAAAAAAGAAAGAAAGGAAATTTTCTATAATCAGCAAAATAGTTTATGATTGTTTGGGGAAATGGAAAAAAACAGCGATAAAAATAGTACTTATTTTTGATTAAGAACATAGCTCATATTAAAACCTAGGAAATCTGTCTAAAAAAGCATTCGGAGGAAAATTTATAGTGTCAAATTCTATTTAAATTAAACTACAGATACAAAAAACTAGAAAATATCTGAACTAGTAACCTGAGAACTGCTTCAGAGTCTTAAAGGTGACAACAAAAAGTGATAACAAGGATAAAAGTAAAAATAAGTTTTTTTTTTTTTAAAGGAGAGATTTTTGTTATATGGCATGTGTGCTTACCGGAGATAGAGAGAGACAGAGAGACAGAAAGTGAGAAATCACTACACAGGAGAGATGGCCACCCCACACTCACTCCCTTTCCTCCATTAGCCTCTCGGGAGAACGGGCATACATGCAGACATGTATGGCATGAGTTTTGAGCTGACCAGCCCAGGTCTTGAACCGTGGTTGACTACATGAGAGTCCAGCAATGTAACTTGTTATGCCATTTGATGGTCCCAAAATATGTATATTGTTAGATCAAGAATTTTCTAGGCTTATTTATCTCTTTCACGAGCAAGAGAGAAACAGCCAAATAGCACCGAAAGATCTCAATGCCATAATCCACCCCTAGCTGCAGCCAGTCTCAGATCATGGGCGTATATATGCCTGGCATACTCAGCAAGGTCTCTAGATGTGAACCCAGAATGCTTCCAGATGCTTTAACCCCACAGAGCATCACGTTTTACCAGTGTACAACCATCTAACCTCTTAAAAAGGAATATTAACTTATTAAATCCTAGAATTATTTGTGTAGATTTTTTTTTTTTTGGAGAAGTTTTTGCTATAGGGTGCATGCATTCCCCAGAAATATATATAGAGACAGAGAGACAGAAAGAGAGAAATCACCCCCCAGGGGGGATGGCCATGCCGCAATCCCTTCTCCTCCATTCTCCTCTCGGGATCTTGGGCATGCATGCACACCTGCCCGGCATGACTTTAATCCACTGGGTCTGGGACTCAAACCATGGTCGACTACACGGGAGTTCAGCGACATAGCCATTACACCAACCCAACTGCTGGTCCCTATTTGTGAACATTTTTGCAAGCACAATAAATTTTAACTTAAAAAATAATTCATTCATAAAAAAGAATATTGCCATAGAAGTTTCCTGTACTTGTTACAATAGTGGACATGGTTGGGCTGCTGATTGTATTCTTCCAAATCAATCCTAGAGAAACTTTAGAAGCTCATGGAAATCAGAGATAGGGGAAACTAAAAATGGAAAGAACCAAGTTGAGAATGAAGACCAAAAGGCAGTCCCTATGTAAGATCGGTGGTGTGTTTATAGCCAGGAAGGCAAGATAGGAGTCAGCTCACGGTGAAGAGGTTGGAGGAAAGCTTTGAGCTGTGCTTTTTCCTTTTCTTGGACCATCTTGGCATAATCACAGTCTGTTTCTTTGCAGCTAGAAATGTTAAAGCAGCCTAAGCCCCTGATGCCTTTGAGCATTAGGTTTGCAGTTGATAATGAGTCTGCTCTGGGTCAGTTGACTCTTCAGTACTCTTCCCCCAAACTCCTCAGGCTGAACTTATAAACAATAAATTTTAACTTAAAAAAATTCATTCATAAAAAAGAATATTGCCATAGAAGTTTCTTGTGCTTGTTACAATAGTGGACATGAATGGGAGGAGGCTTCTTTCCCAATTGTCTGTTTAAAATAGTTCAAAAGTGAGTACCTGGCTAGAAGACTTGAAGAGTGGTTAACATGATTCTGTGTGTGGCCTGGGTTTCTCTGCCCTGGAGTCTTTCTCTACCCTCTTTATAAATAATAGTGGGGAGACACAGACAAGGGCTTAACCTTAGGGCCTCCACAACATACATTATACTAGAAAAAGTAGCTGGTACTAACAAACTAAAATTAATGGACACACAAGAAATGTTATTAATAAAATAAATATTGGGGAGATACAAAATGAAAGAGGCAAGAAACAGAAAACACATCATAAAATGGTGAGATAATTTTAAAGAATTATTCATCCCACTAAATTCAAATGGATTATATTTATCTAATCTATTAAAAGGCAAACACTACCTGAATTGGATAAATTAAACCAATATTCAACTTTATATTTAGTGGCAATCACTTATAATATTCTATAAAATAATGAGGGATATCAAAACTAGCATTACTATAGGGTCATCAGAAAAGTCGTGATAAATATTTTTCTGTTTTTCTATGCAAAATGTGCCATGACTTTTCTGATGACCCAATATTTAGTATTGTTTATATATACTAGTGCATTTTTTGATACAAAATTATATCAATATTAGCGTAATTATTTAATATCATCTTGCAACATCTAGATAATATATTAAGATAATTAAAATATATGTGTGTACTTATTTGAATGATGAGAATAATTGCAACAATATAATAAATTTTGTCATATTTGTTGATAATCTGGCTTTCTTTTTTTAAAGAGACATTTTGCTACAGGGCACGTGCACTTATTAGAAAGACAGAGAGACTGAAAGTGAGAAATTAATCACCCCCCCCAGGGAATGGTCACACTGCAATCTCTTCTCCTTCATTCTCTTCTCAGGATATTGGGCACACAAACACATGTACCACGCGTGAGTTTTAAGCTGCCGGGTGCAGGACTCAAACACGTGGGAGTCCAGCAACATAGCCATGATGCCATCTGCTGGTCCTGATAACAGGACTTTCTGCGTAGGAGGCACAAGTGAGTAAATCAGAAATCCTTAAAATTTTAGAGTTCATAAAGTTTGTTAAATATTCTAGACTAAATTATTACTTTAAAGATATTAATTATTTCCCAGGAATAACTAGTTTGAAAATATGGACAGTCAGTTCACTAATAAAAATTATGGGACCAGCTGGTGATATGATGGTTAAGGCTGCTGGATCCCATATAGTTAACTGGTGGTTTGAGTTCAGGAATGCAATGGAAAAACACACTGAGTACGTGTGCATACTTGCCCAAAACCGTGAGAGGAGAACGGAGGAGAAAGGACTGAGGTGTGATCTTCACCCCTGGGGGATGATTCCTCGTTTTCTCTCTCTCTCTCTGTGTGTGTGTGTGTGTGTGTGTGTGTGTGTGTGTGTGTATGTGTCTGGTGTTACAGTGTCCACAGCAAAAAGAAAAGGTGAAAATTGATTCTTTGTCTTAGTCTGCTGGGTTCCCATTCCTCCCCTGCCCCATGTTATTATAAAAATTTGCATACAGAAAATTGAAAGGATTTGGCAACAAACATGCATATGGCTGCCAACTAGACTTTACTACTGACATTTTATTATTTTTATCACACATCTCTTTATTCTTTATTTTATTTGCATTTTAAATTTTCAATTGTTTTTATTTAAATTTCTTTTTATTGCTTTTGGGCAGGTGCACTCACTGGAGACTGAGGGAGAGAAAGTACTACCAGTGAGGAATGGCCAGACTGCAATCCTTTCCCTCCATTTCCCTACCACTTCAGGATTGTGGCATGTATGCACAAGGGCCCTGCAAGTTTTTCAAGCAGGCCAGGCTGAGATTTGAACTGTAATCAGCCATGTGGGATCCAAATGTCTATGCATAGCACTTACGTGTTGTGCTATGGGGCCAGCCTAGTGCATTTTAAAATAAATTGTAGACTCTAGTATATGTCATGGTAATTACTTCAGAATACATGTAACTAGCTAGAGTTTAATGATTACTTATGGTTCTTTTTTCTTTCTTTCAAGTAATAATTATATACCATGAAACACATAAATTACAAGTGACCATTTGAAAATCCCATTCGTGAGTGCTCTACCTTCATGACCTAGCTTCCTCCAACAGCCCCATAATCACATTGCGATTCAGATTTCAAAATATGAATTTTGGGAGGACACAAAGATTTAGTCTAGTGCAAACACACATCCTCAGAAATCTCTGAAGGTAGAACAGGTCACTACTTATGCATGAAGGAATTGAGGAAATAGAAAAGTCCAGAACCACTAAGCAATAAGAGAGCACAATTTGGCCCATAGGATCTTGCCTTTTCCTTTGGCCTCTTTCTACTGAATCTTTGGGTATTTTTCAAATGACAGACCATTCAACCAACCAGTATGGTGGTACAAGAATAACGGAGTTAATAGGTGTTCATGCTCCCTCTAGTCCATGCACCTGCACAAAAAAGCAGAAGCCAATGATACCCTGTACCTCTCAATTTGTTTGATTATTTTTAGAATTATTTTATTTGAATTTATTGATTGATTGATTGAATGATTGATTTAATTTGACCAGAGAGGGACAGAGTGAGAGAGAGAGCGAGCGAGAGAGAGAGAGAAAGTGAGAAAGCAAGCCACTAGGTTTGGGACTCAAACCACAGTTGGCCATGTAGGAGTCCAGCACCCTAACCACCACGCCATGTGCTGGCCCCACAATTTGTTTGATCTTAATAATTTTGCCACACTTAGGACCTGTGGCTTGTAGTCAAAATACGTATGTTTATTTAATGGCCATGTATACAAGCCATTATGTGAGATTTGTAAGGGTTCACAAATTATGGAGTCATGAAGAGAATCAGCATCTACATCACTGCTTCCAGGATGACTAGGGTGAGGTACTCAGCTGCCCCTAAGCCTTTTCTACAGTGATGTTTTCATTCTAGGAGCAAAGTCCATGGACCAAATCTAAAGTTTCAGCAGCCTCCTGTTGCCAAGAATGATGTAGTACATACCATTGGAGAGTGTAAGAAACAACATTTAATTAAGTGTAAATGGTTTCAGCAATAAACATTTGCTTATAACAACCTATAACCAAAGCACACTTTTTTTTTTCCTCACCTTGATTTGTTTTGGAGCTCTTGGCAGAGGACATGGTTAGATAGCCCATATTTAGCCAAGTTAGTGACCTGGGCGTAAATTGGGAGAACAGAAGATGCATGATTAAATATATCAGAGACTTCCTTGGAATTGGCTGGTTTCTATCTGATGTTTTTATGTTTTAAAAATCCAGTTCACATGCCTGTTTTATAAGAATAAGCAAGGACATTAGAGCTACAAAAATAAGTAAATATTCTGGGGAAAAGTGTTGGGAGTGCTCACAGAGGAAAAGTAAACAAATTCCAGTTTAGCTAACCTCTTCTCACCCCATGAAAGGTACTAAACTATTGTAAGAACTCTGGACTGTGGGGAGAAAACGGATTTCATTCTTCTAATTTGAAAAGAAAATCAATTTGATTTTAATTTTAGTGATTGAACAAAAATGAGAGCATCATGAACAACACACAGTGAACAATACTAATGAGAGTTTATTTATAATTTGACAATCTCCAGTGAAAACATTACCTTTTTAAAAATTCTCTAATACAGAAAGAGATACTTGGGGCAGCATGGCCTTGAGTGACTATTTGCTAAATTATCTCACATGGAGTATCATTTAAGAAGCCCTTGTGGTTTGAATAGTAAGTCTCCACTCACCATGTGAACAATCTGGAGTTATCATCTTTGGAATGTTCACATGCTTATAAGGTTCCAAGATACTGGCAAAATCAAGAGGGTGACCTTCAGCACTGACATTCTTTTGTATTTTTGTTTTATGTTCATGCTGGCCTGGACTTGCTCATTCATCTTTCACCTCCTGCTAAAGCAATGCTCTCCCAATTTTGCAGACAGAGTCTCTCTCCTACTTGATCATACCATCTGTCTCCACATTGCAGTTTACTTTGCTTGAGTACCAGGTAGCAGACGGGATTTTGCCCAATGGCAAATACAGCAGAAAGTCTTTCACAGGCTCCCCACAATCTGTGAACATATGATAAGTCTAGGATAGCACATTGTACTAAAAATATACTAGAGAAATATTCATGTGGCAATAAACAAGGAACCTGAGTCAAGGAGGAAATGTGCCGTGAGCTGAAATATATATTTTTATGTTCACTAGACTGATGACTGTCAATGGGAGATGACTGGATTGACTGATGTTGCCTTATTGCACATTTTAATGTATACTTAACAGTGTGGGCATAGTGTGTGTGGTCTAAAACCCAAACTGTGATTTAAGTAACAGAAGTCAAAAGCATTTGTCGTGAGGTGGTTGGTTTGATAAATAGAAATTTAAGTTACTCTCATGATAACTTGTGAAACTACGATGACGTTAGAAAATATATCTCAGTAGGTCTGAAAGTGCAAAACTTTTTTAAGTTTTAAATTTGTATTTATTTCTTCAGTGAGAAAGAGAGACAGTCACTTGAAACCCCACCACCTCAAAATATAACGAGGGTATTCACATCACAAACACCCTCAGTCTTAGCTGGCTCGCATCACGAGCATATGCATGTATGCCCAGAGTGCTCAGGGATGTCTTGGGACATGAACCCAGGGCCTATTCTGTGTGGGTCTAGTTGAGTTGCTATCATGCCACTGCAAGACCTGATAGTGCAAATTTAAAGAGAAAAGACTGTCTCCTGTATTTTATGCTGCATCATCCATTCCTTATTTAGCTATTGTCGTCATTTTTATTGAACTTGACAATATTACCATATGTTAGATGTACATATCATAGAGACATGATGCGACTGAGTGTCAGTTTATGCAGAAAAGATTCACACAGATTTTTAAATATCTCATTTTATTATTGGATTCTAGACACTGAGCTTTTGAACTTAGAACTTGTATTGACGTTAATTCATCTGATATTTAAAATACGTTTTTATTTAATCAGCTAAGTATAACTTTTTCTCCCTCTTGCCCACTTCCTATTTCCATTTCTATTGAGGGTTGTAGGAAAAGTCATGATGTATGTTTTCTATGCAAAAATGAATCATGACTTTTCCAACAACCCAATATTTGCTAGAGAAGGACAGGAATGAAATATATAGATAGGTCAAGTGACTATGTCTGGAATTGAATTGCAGGACCCAGATGTGGCTCTAAATCCTGGATCTGTGTTTGATGCAGCCATTTTTATTCCCACACTAGTAGTAACTGTCCTGAACTCTAGACGACATCTGCTCCCCCAGGTGTTAGGGAGAAATGGGATGTAGTAGAGACGACAGTGACAAGAGTGATGTTCTTGTGACTGTGTTGAGCCATTGATAGAAACTCTAGATGCCTTGCCTCTAAAATTTGGAAAGTAATATGTATGCTGCTGTTGCTTCACTGTGCATTGAAATGCTTGCTCCACAATATTTCTTGTTTGAATCTGTGTGATCATTCGGATCATACTTAACGTATCCCACACTGTCGCCCAATGCATTCTTTTAAGTACAGTTCCGGGATAATATCATGATTTCATCACTGGTAGAGCTGAGCTGGTGGGGAAAAAAAAAAAAAAAAAAAAAAAGTGGCAGATGTCAGGTTGAATATGGCTCCATTAACTAGCTGGGTATTGGGAACAAGTGACTTGAATGGAACCTATTGGAAACATGTTATCCTTGTCTACCTCATGGGCTGCTGTGAGAATTTAATCCTTACTAGCATAATATCAGATATATAATAAGTGCTCCATAAAGACTGTTGATATTACCATGTGTGAATGCAGATTGGAAGAGTTGCTTTGGCAAGACCATTCTATTTATTCAGGTCTTCTCAAGCATTAAACCCACAAAAAGAAATCATACTCTATCTCCCTTGGGTGGATATTTTAATTTGTCCAGTGTTGTCCCCTAAGGCTGCTCAAACATCAATTGTATCCCTTTTCTTGACTGTCATCTGACAAGGACCTGTGTATTCTTCTAAGCTTCTCAGCTTTGGACCCAGGTTTTGCTGGTAAATAAATGCATAATAAATGCTAATTTGATAAGTTGTGATTAAACAGAAGAAAGACATTTATATTTTGTCTTCTCCCCTATACAAATCTATTTTTCATCTGTGATCTATGAGTATGCCTGGGCTGTGTGGGAGTTTGTGAGCCAGCTTTCATCACATGCAAAATTAGTTATGTTATAGACTTGCTCAATAAAGGGATTCAGGGACCAATAGGTTGTGTAGTGGTTAAGGCTCTGGACTCTCACATGGTCAACTGTGGTTCAAGTCCTGGACCTGGCAACTTGAAACGCATGCCAGGTTCATGTGTGTACATGCCCAAAATCCAGAGAGGAGAATGGAGGAGAAAGGATTGTGGGATGGCCATCCCTCTTGGAGAGTGATTTCTTCCTTCCTTCCTTCCTCCCTTCCTTCCTTCCTTCCTTCCTTCCTTCCTTTCCTCTTTCTTTCTTTCTTCCTTTCTTTCTTTCTTTTTCTTTCTTTCTTTCTTTCTTTCTTTCTTTCTTTCTTTCTTTCTTTCTTTCTTTCTTTCTTCTTTCTTTCTTTCTTTCTTTCTTTCTTTCTTCTTTCTTTCTATCTCTTCTCATTGTCTCTCTGGCGCATTTCCGTGCCCTGTAGCAAGAATATCTCAGGACCAACAGATGGAGTAATGGCTATAGAACTGGACTACTATATAGTTGACTGGGTTTGAGTGCCAGATCTGGCAGCTTAAACCTCACACTGGGAGCATGTGCGTGCATGCCCAAAATCTCAAGAGGAGAATGGAGGAGAAGGGATTTTCTGTCGTTTTCTCTCTCTGTCTCTCTGGCGAGCACATGTACCCTATAGCAAAAATCTTTCTCTGAAAAAATAGAAGAAGAATCTCTCCAAAAAAAAAAAAAAAAAAAAAAAAAAAGAGATTCAAAGGTTTGTCAACTTTTCAGGACATTCTGACCCTAAACACATTGGGAATCATCAATAAAGAAGCTTTTTTATATTTTTTCTATGAACATTATTTTTTTAAAATAATTAAACCTTTAAAATGATAATTGCCTTAGATTATTTTGTTTTTCAGATGTGTGTCTCTTTTTTTCTGACTTCTTCAGTTTCATCCAATGTGTGTTGCCTAAATATATTCAAGTACCTGCTATGAACATTACATATGCAATATCCATCCACAAGACTGCAATATGATCAATCAGATTCCCTTAGGAAATTATTTGATTCACATGTCAGCACGTAAAAAACCTTGACAATTGAGAGATAATCAATCATTATTATATCTAGAAAATCAAATTGGCCATGATTTGCCTGACTGAGGAAGCATAGGTGTGATCTAAGTTCACCTCTAAGTTCACCTCTTTTCCCCACCCTGAGAAAAGATTGGCAAAGTTAGACTAGAGCAAAGTAGAAGTTTGATTGATTTTTAGCACATCATATTTTAATTATTTCTTTTGAGTGCATTTGGTCTTTATTTTGACCTATAGAAGAATGAGAAAAAAAAGGATTTATTTAATTATTTTTTTAGTTTTTTTTTATAGGTAGATTCACTTGCTAGAAAGAGACAGACAGGACAGGCAGAAAGGGTGAAAGAATGTAAGAAATCATCCCCAGAGACAATGGCCACACAGCAGTCTCTTCTCCGCTCTCCTCTAAGGATTATGCGCACACACACACAAACACCTTGTGTTTTTCTCAATCACCAGTCTGGAACTTGAACTGTGGGATCTGTCATATGGAATCCAAGCCACCTTAACCACTGCACCACCAGGTGCCCAGGATCTCTTTTGTTTTGTTTTATTTTACATGATCAAATACAAGATTTCTACTAATTATTTACTATAGTAAAATTATATTTTGACTAATTATTTAGTAGAATAAAAATTTGTTTGATATAAAAGGAGACCCAAAGGCAATGGGTTACTGAAATCAAAATTTATTGGATACCTATTAATGCCATAAGGGGGGAAAGTGGCTTATGTTTCAGGATATCATGCCTTGGACAGTCAGGTGGCTCTGTTATCTTCAACATGAAGCTTCCAAGGGTAACTTCTTCTGCTCATTTTCATATAGCAGAAAGAAAAGAGCAGAGAAGTTCTAGAGCAAGTGTTTTCTAAACAAGAGAAGCAGAATTTGCATATTTTATTTCCACTCATACTTCATCCCTGAAGACTTAGTGGCATGGCCACATCTTACTACTAAAAAGTGGGCGGATGCAGTGCACCTGAGCAGCTGTGCACCCAGATATACCCATAATTTAAGAAGCAGCAGAGCAGATTTGGGTTGGACAGGCAGCAATTTCTGTAGGATATATAAAATTGAGATTTAGACTCACGCATCAAAATTGGGCAATACCATCTGTCTTGGGGACTAATAAATGCATTCTTTCTTTTTCTTCCATTCCATATGGGTATTGTAATTTCAAATTGGTCTCACTCTCCTAGAAGAATGTGAAAGATAGAAAGTAGCAGAACACAGATTTGAGTTTCAGCAGGATAACCAAAAGAAGACAGCCAGAACCCATTTGGACAAAACAGGTCATTATGAAAGATCCGTCATGAGGTAATAGAAATGCTAAGATGGGGCTCTGACAGTAAATGGGAGGGCAAAAGGCAAGGAGCTGTGTCCCAGCTGCATGCCTCTGTAGCCCATGCAAAGCCAGGGAAGTGCAGGGAGAGCGTTGATCGTGAGAATCAGAGCAACATCCAAAAAGGTAGTTCTAGAGGATAACGCCTGCTGCTAGAACCACAATACGTGGACGCCGAGAATAAAGCAAGGGTTCATTTACTAGAATCAGGATGGATATAGAGACCTAGATCAGCTACAAAGGTGATTAATGCAGGGTGACTCAGCTAAACATGCAGGTTCTTGTTGTTTATTATTCTTAGGGTCTTTATAAGATCACATGGGCTAGAATCAGTTAAACTTGCAAGTATCATTGAAATAAAACCAGCTGTGGATTTGAGTAGCTGTGAGGGGCCAAGGAGTTAGGCCACCTTAGCTTTTTGAATATAATTGAATAAAATTCACAACCATCTTATCTATGTGAATAAAATAGAATAAATCTCTAATCTCTGGATTATTGTAAATAATGAATGGTTGCACTTTAGACAAGAAGACTAAGGGCATAAATTAGGGAAAAAAATCAAAGTCAGAAAGGATTTCTAAAGAAGAAGAGGAAAATGAAATCTAAATTTTTAGAACTTACTATAAAATCATTGAGGGGAGGGACCAGCAGTTAGCATAATGGCTATGTCGCTGGACTCCCACGTAGTCGACCGCGGTTTGAGTCCCGGACCCGGCGGCTTAAACTCACGCCGGGCGCGTGTGCATGCATGCCCAAGATCCCGAGAGGAGAATGGAGGAGAAGGGATTGCAGCGTGGTCATCCTCCCTGGGGGGGTGATTTCTCGCTTTCTATCTCTCTGTCTCTCTCTGTCTGTCTGGCGAGTGCACGCGCCCTATAGCGAAAACCTCTCAAAAAAAAAAAAAAAAAAAAAAAAGAAAAAAAAATCATTGAGGGGCACAGGGTTTCAGTTGAAGATGAAAAAGTTCTGGAGGTGGATGGTGGTGATGGCTGTACAGAATTGTGAGGGTATTTAATGTCAAAGAACAATATGCTTATAAATGGTTAAAATGGACAATCGTATGTTACATCTATTTTATTAGAACAAAAACAAAACTTAAAAATTAAATAAATAGACAGTTCCATCTGCAGACTCCTGGTCAGTTACAGATACTGAGGCAGGGCCTTTCATTGGCCCTGGCCCCAGCTCTAGTTCCGGTCCCAGCCCAGCTCTCCCAACCTCAGAACCCCCCACCCTGCCCTGCTCCCTGCCAGAAGGAGGGACTAGACAGGTCTAGAATCACAGTTTTCAAATACCCTTGTATTGTGAGGCTCCCTGGGATCCTTCCTTTTCCTGATCCACCTGCGAGAAAGGAGAAACTATGCTTCAGACACCTAAATAGACGACCCCTCCTGCGGGGACCACATTGCTCAACACAGCAGAAGACTTTGGCACACATCAATCCACAACAAAAGGGGAGCAAAGTTGTTCCCAGTGGCAGAAACATTTTCCAGTAAGGTATCCAAAATAGAATACATCACCCAATGACTAGAAGTAGAAGAAGAGCATTAGGTCTGAAGAAACCAAGAAAGATGTCTCCATCAAAAAAACAGAATAACTCCCCTCCAACTCTTGGGGAAAAAAAAAAAAACAAAACAAAAAACACAGAAGAAGTTACCAAAATGTCAGAGAAAGAATTCAGAACATTCATAGTGACAAAACTCTATGAGTTGGAACAGAAAAGAGACTACAAACTCCAGGAGATGAGGAAGTCCTTCCATGATTTGAAAGAAGAAATGGACACTATAAAAAAGAATCAGATGAAACTATCAGAGATGAAGTCTGTAATATAGGACATCAAAAACTCTCTCGAAAGTATTAAAAGCAGATTAGACCATGCTGAAGATAGAATCTTCGACGTAGAAGATAAAACCTCTGACGAAAAAACAAAAACAAATAAACAAAACACCCAAAAGATAGATAAAATAACAACAACAAAAATGAATATAATACACAAGAAATACTAGATTCAATTAAATGTCCAAACATCTGAATAATTGTATCCCAGAAGGTGAAGAACCTAATACTGGCATGGAAAATCTATTTCATGAAATCCTGGAAGAAAGCTTAACAAGTCTAGAGAAGCACTCAAACATCCAGACCCAAGAAATACAAAGGACCACAAATAGAATCAAACCAAGAAGATCCTCCCCAGGGCACATCTTAGCCAGACTGGCCAAAACCACAGATAAAGACAAGATACTAAAATTGGCAAGAGAGAAATGACAAGTGACTTACAAAGGTCATCCCATCAGGCTCACACCACTCCTTTCAACAGAAACAATGCAAGCAAGGAAAGAGTGGGAAGACATATTAAAAGTGTTAAGAGAGAAACAACTTCAACCAATATTGTAATATCCCACAAGATTATACTTCATGTGGTAAAAAAGATTAAAATCTTCTCACACAAAACCTGAAAGAATTTGCCAACACCAGACTAGCTCCTCAAAAACTCTGAAGAAAGTCCTGTTCCAGGAAAACTAAAGAATGAACAGTCAGAAGTAAGGAAATGTAAGAACCAAGAGAATGGCCAACTTCAATGTAGGGACAAGTCTGGAAATATCGATAACAACATTGAATGTTAATGGATTAAATTTTTCAATCAAGAAACACAGACTGGCTGAATGGATAAAAACCAGGAACTCTCTCCATCACCTACAAGAAACCCATCTCATGGATAAAGACATACATAGACTAAGAGTGAAGGGCTGGAAAAAGGTACACCATGCAAATGGGAACCAAAAAGAGCTGGAGTCACAATACTAATTTCTGACAAAACAGGCTTTAAAACAAAAACTGTTCTAAGAGACAAAGAAGGGCACTATACAATAGTAAAAGAGCTAATCCATCAAGAAGATATAATGCTTATAAATATCTATGCACCTAACTCAGAAACACCCAAATACGTAAAGGAAAGACTGTTAGATCTAAAAGGAGATTTAGACTGCAACACGCTAATTGTTAGAGGCGTCAACACCACACTGTCTCCTCAGGACAGATCATCTAGACAAAAAATAAGTAAAGAGATAAAGGATCTAAATGATACCATAAATCAAATAGACTTCACAGACATCTACAGAACCTTCTACCCCAAAACCATGAGGTACATCTTATTCTCACCCCACATGGGATCTTTTTGAAGATTGGGCATGATAGGGCACAAAGCAAGCCTCTACAGATTCAAAGGCATAGAAACTATATCCAGCATTTTCCTGACCATGATGGTATTAAACTTGATATTAATTTCAAGAAAAATCCTCAAAAGTACACAAATACATGGTAACTAAATAACCTATGTCTGAATGACTTCACAACTACTGAAGAAATAAAGACTGAAATCAAGAGATTCATGGGAGACAACACGAGTTCCATAATCTTTGGGACACTGCAAAAGCAGTCCTAAGAGGAAGGTTCATAGCAATCAGTGCACATAAGAAGAAGATGGAAAAAAGGCAAATGGGCCATCTAACATCATTCCTTAGGGAACTGAAAAACCAACAGAAAAAAAAGGTCCAAATAAACTCCAGGAGAAAAGAAATTATAAAGATTTGAGCAGAAATAAACAAAATATAAAATAAATGAAAGTAAAAGCTGGTTCTTTGAAAAGATAAACAAAATCAATACACCACTAGCTAGATTAATTAAGAAGAAGAGAGAAAGGATCCAGGTAAATCAAATGTGCAATGAAGCAGGCAATAAAACAATGGACATAATAGAAATACAAAATATCATTACAGGCTACTATGAACAACTGTACGCCAACAAACAAGAAAATCTGGATGAGATGGACAAATTCCTGGACACATAAAATCTACCAAGATTGAATCATGAAGATGTAGAAAGTCTGACTAGGTCCATAATAAGCCGGGAGATTGATTCAGTAATAACCTCCCAACAAAGAAAAGCCCTGGTCCTGGTGGCTTCACCTCTGAATTCTACAAAACTTCTAAAGAAGAGTTAAACCCCATTATGTTCAAGTTATTTATAAAGATACAAAAGTGTGGAACTCTCCTAAATTCATTCTATGAAGCCTCCATCACTCTTATCCTAAAAACAGACAAGGACAGGACAAGGAAGGAAAACCATAGACCAATCTCTCTGATGAGTATAGATGCAAAAATTCTCAATAAGATATTAGCACATCGTATCCAACAACATATAAAAAAGATTATACATCACAATCATGTAGGCTTTATTCCAGGGATGTAAGGTTGGTTCAACATATGTAAATGTAATACACCATATTAACAGAGAGAAAGATAAAAACCATATGATCACATTAATTGATGCAGATAAAGCATTTGATAAGATACAATATTCCTTCATGATCAAGACTTTCAGCAAAATCGTCATAGAAGGGTCATTTCTCAACACAATAAAAGCTATCTATGAAAAATCCATAACTAACATCATCCTGAATGGGGTAAAGCTGAAGGCCATTCTGCCAAAATTGTAGAAGATGAGGATGCCCACTTTCTCTGCTCCATTTCAGTGTAGTGCTGGAAGTCCTCATCAACACAATAAGAAAAGAGAATAAAATAAAGGTATTTATTTATTTATTTATTTATTTAGGCTATAGGGCGTGTGCACTCACCAGACAGACAGAGAGAGACAGAGAGATAGAAAGCAAGAAATCACCCCCCAGGGGGGATGGCCACGCTGCAATCCCTTCTCCTCCGTTCTCCTCTCAGGATCTTGGGCACGCACGCACGCACACGCGCCTGGTGTGAGTTTTAAGCCACCGGGTCCGGGACATGAACTGCGGTCGACTACATGGGAGTCCAGCGACATAGCCATTACACTAACTGCTGGTCCCAAAATAAAGGTATTTAAATAGGAAAAGAAGAGGTGAAACTATCTCTATTTGCAGATGACATGATTGTATACATAGAAGACCCAATGTTATCCATGAAAAAATTCCTGGAAGTAATAAATGAATGCAGTAAAGTTGCAGGATACAAAATAAATATACAGAAATCTATAGCATTCCTATATACGAACAGCAGGCAGACTGAGATAGAACTAAAAAAAGTACTTTAATTTACCATAGCTACAAAAAGTATAAGATACCTAGGAATAATCTAACCAAAGAAGTTAAAGATCTCTACAAGGAAAACTCTGAGAAGCTAAAAAAAAGAAATTGAAAATGACACAAAAATAGAAGGACATCCCATGTTTCTGGATTGGAAGAAATAATATAATCAAAATGGCAATTCTACCCAAATTAATCTACATATTTAATGCAATCCCAATCAAAGTGCCAGAGACATTCTTCACAGATCTAGAAAAGACAATCATACAATTTGTCTGGAACCATAAAAGACCTTGTATTGTCAAAGCAATCCTGCACAAAAAGAGTGGAGTGGGTGGCATCTCACTCCCTGACCTGAAAACATATTACCAAAACAAGGATGGAAATATTTATTTTTTTAATTTGTTTTATGTCTTCTGTGAGAGAGTCAGAGAGAGAAGAAGCTGAGATACAGAGAAAGGCACTCCCAGCACGGTCCCCTACATAATCCACCCCAGGCCTCAGTCAGACTGTGTCATGGCTGTGCCAACCTCCTTCACACCCCTGCCTTGCAAACTCAGCACCTTCCACATGGGTCCAGCATCACAGCATTGCGATACTGGTATGCCACTGCTGCTGACCTGCTAATGAATTATTTTATTTTATTTTATTTATTTATTTTGTTCATGAGCGTGACAGAGACAGAGCAAGAGTGAGCGAGAGAGAGTGAGAGCACTCCCGACAGGACACTGCCACTGCAATCATCCTTCAGCGTCAGCCAGCCCCAGATCATGGAGAAGTAAGTGTCCAGAGTACTCTGGACTTGAGCCAGCAACATTTTGTGTGGGACTTTCTCACAGAGTGTCATGTTTTACCTCAGCACCACCATCTGGTCCCTGAGCGTATACTTTCATAAGTCTAGAGACTACAAATAAAGAGCTTAATACACTGTCCTTTCTCTGTACACACCTTGAAGATGGTACTTCATGACTCCTTCTCCTGCAACTCACATTCTTGTGTCCATCTTTTCCCTTGAGTGTGAGCTGAACTTGCAACTTACTCCAAGTGTATAAAATATGGCAACAGGATGTTGAGACCCAGCTAGAAAGAGACTGACTTAAGCATCCTTTCTTGCTCTCTTGGTGGCTTGCTATGAATCAAGTCAGTTGCTAAATCAGAAAGGCGCTAATGCAAGGGCATCTGGAAGTCTACAAATCCATGGTGCTCTTCTGAGTGTAGAGTTGGCTCTTGAAACAGGTGTTATGGCAGAGACCAGGTTTTCCAGCCTTCTTTCTCTTTACCTTTTTTTACTTCTGTGTGGAGTCTTGTGACCAGTTTTCACTAGGGGATCATGGAGAGTGATGGGTTGCATTTCTGGGTTCTGAGGTTAAGACAGCTGTGCCATCTCTATCCTCCCTGTTTCTCTCTCTCTGTTGTGCTAAGTCCTCAGTGACCATGAGAGAGTGCTTATTTGCTTATAGAGGACAGAGTATTTGCTCTGGACTATCATAAAACATTTGCTATAAATAAAAAAATGAATTATTTTTTAAAAGAGCTTTTTGCTGTAGGGGGAGTGTGCTTGTCAGAGAGATAGAAAGTGATAAATCACCCTTGAGGGTGGATGGCCATGCTGCAATCCCTTTTCCTCCATTCTCCTCTTGGGATTTTTGGCATGCACACATATACACCTGATATGAGTTTTAAGCTGCTGAGTCTGGGACTCAAACTATGGTTAATTATGTGGGAGTCCAGCAATGTAACCATTATACCATCTGCTGGTCCCCAAAAGTGAACTTTAAATGGGTTAAGTCACTAAAATGTTGGGGCTTGGGTCATTTTTGTTGTTGCTACAGTAGCTAGCATTATTCTAAGTAATACAAGAATACAAAAGCAAAGCTTAAAATACTGACATGAAGGTTGGCTCTGTGGCCTGGTGATTAAGACAGATGAATGTCACATGGTTGATGGTGATTGAAGTCTAGATTGACTGCAATGACAGCCTGAGAAACACACAAGGGTGTGTATGTGCAAATCCAAAATCACCAAAAGAGGGAGAGTTGGAGGAGATTGGGACATGATCATTCCTTATGGGGAATGTTTTCTCCTCTGCATCTATCTCTGTCTGTTTCTCTCTAACAACAAACAAGCAAAAAACACTGAGAGGAGACACACTCCATGGAGTGTTTAGGTCTTAACAATGCCTAAAGGCTAAAGTCAAATACTTTTATATCCCAGAGTAATATTTAGATACTCCCAGTTAGGTGTGTTCTCTAATGTAAGGCAAGGAAGAGAATAATGTAATATAGATTAGGACTGAAAATAGCACTAAATCTAGCATTCTGCATCAAGAGAGGAAAAATGATGGTTTTGTGTGGTTCTTGTTTTTTTCTTAAATTCAGTTTTCTTGATGTAAAATTCTTAAGTATAGGCAAATGTGGGTGATTAATTATTTGGAAGCAAGTCACAGAGGTCCGAAGGAAAAAAAGAAGACAAGCGAGAAAGAGAGTGAGAGAAATTTTCTAGGAAGAGAGAAAATTGAGGGAAATGGAAAAATAATGTTGAGAGAGGTCATGCTTTGGGTAAATATTCTATTTTAGCAAGATTAGAGGTTTTATAAACTGTTCCTTTAAAAAAATCTAAAATGTGTGCTTAATTTGGGGGTTCAAAGAGGTGCTTCACAGTGGTCAGTATATACCTTAAGATTTTCTACCACTGTTTACACACACATATGTTTTTCAGGAATTGATGACCTCTCAAAGGTTTAAGAACCATTTCTCTTTGGCTATATCATTTGGGGAATTTTGATTTAATCTTTTCCTTGCCATGTTTTTCTCCTGAAACATTATTACCAAAGGAAAATTTTATAAAAGCCATATGAAGAATGTGTTTTTAGAAGTGCATTTTGTGTGTTTGAACAATGCTTGTTCTGTCTGCCTTCATGTGACTTTTTTAGATTATAAACTTAATTAAAACAGAAACAGCCCTTCTTGGAAAACTCATTTTATCAAAATACCTAAAACCAGGTTTTTTACAGAAGGCAGCATAAAATATGTGATTGGTTCCTGCTGATGAAGTGTCTAATCCAGTTCTTTCAGAAGTCAATAGGAATACTAGGAATAAAAAATTGTATTTTTTATCCCACTGCCTAGTTAATAAACTTTGACAGACACACATAATGATTTTAGCTGTAGGAAGACAAAACGATGGATGAGGGGAAAGAACTGATGACATGTTAGTTATTGATTTAAATAAGGAAACTAATCTCATGTGATGAATGGATTGCACATGGGAGCAAGAGAATATGATGATTCTTTTATCTCTACGCAGGGTGGCCTATTTAAAGAAGGGCTCGGGTATAGAGATATTTAATCATGTCTTATGTGCATGTCATGTTTTATTGCTTTGATACCTAACCTGGATTTTTTTCCGCTGGCCTGGATATCATCTACCTATCCCAGGTTTGCCTGGCAAGCCCAGGATAAATAGGACTACAGAATTGGAACTATTTTACTATTTGGTTAATTAGGCTTCTTTCTCCTGTGTATACATTGTCTAAATACTTACGTGGCTTTCTGGAGATACTATGTGCTATCGTTGCTGGGGATTATCAAATAAACAACACACAAATTTGACCAGTACCAATACTTCAATGATTTTTGAAGAAGGTAATGAAAAGGGACATGCACATCGAGATGGAATATTTAGATAAAATCTTTAAAAACAAATTAATTGCTTATCATTTTTATCAGAGTTTTAAAAATGTTAATATCTTATAAATGAAGTTATTATACTATGCACTTGCTTCGGTTTAAGCAATATTTTTAAGTTGACTGGCTTGATGATGAGAAAGCTTCAGAGAGATCATCAAGTGCTAGATTTGGGGCTGTGATCTATCTATAGTATATCTAGTAGATGAACATCTGAGATGTGGGGATAGAGAATGGAAGTGGAGAAACCAAGACACTGCTTCTCTTATCTGTCTCATCTCAATGAATATGAGCTGAATATGAGTATGCTTTATTAGTAAAAAGACCACAATAAAGAGGAAGCTCTGGATTGCACAAAGGACTTTTTTTTTTTTTTTCCCTAAGAGAGAGATTTTTTTGCTATAGGACACGTGTGCTCACCAGACAGACAGAGAGACAGAAAGCAAGAAGTCACCTTCCTGGGAAGATGACCATACTGCAATCCCTTGTTCTCCAATCTTCTCTTGGGATCTTGGGTACACATTCACATGCACCTGGCATGAGTTTTAAGCCACCGGGTCCAGAAGTCGAACCACAGTCAACTACGTGGAAGTCCAGTAACATAACCGTTACACCATTTGCTGGTTCTACAAAAAGGGCTTTTTAACACACAGTGCACCAGCAACTCAGCTCTTGGATGTAGGGAGCAAAGTGTAACACGATCGGAGGAAAACACGTCTCATTTCTGACAAGCACTCACCATGATTCAGGTGCTGCAAAGAGGGCTGGAGAAGAGACTGTGCTCCTTGGCATCTTGTGTATTTATAGTTTGGAGATGCTCTGGGAGACCATATCCATAGCTGGGGAGGGGTATGTTCAGTGAGTCACCTCCAGCCACATCCAGCAAGGACGTGACTGAAAAGCAGTGAACGTTCAAAGGAATGCTAGCTCAGAAGAGCAAGAGGGATCTTTCTTCTAAGCAGGAATGAAAGAAGCAGGACTAGAAAAGATGAGACCTCAGGGGAGGACCCCGAAGGCTCCTTACATTGTAAAGTTCATGCTACCTTGAGGCAGTGGAGTTGGGCTCTGAGACTCCCTCATGAGTTTGTCGAAACAGCTGTGGTCTCAAGGCCTTCAAGACCTGGAGTAGGCCAAGAAGTTTGGCTACTCCAAAGGCAGTCCTTTGAAGAAAGGTGCAGGTGTGAGCTCTCAGTTACAAAGCCCTTAGAAGCTAGGGGTGGGTATGCAGAAACAATAAAAGAGATTTAAAGGGATCACTGTAGAGCTCCACTGATATTTGCTATTATACATCACCTTACCTAAAAATAGCTGGGGTTCACTTTGGAGAAAATAGGATGGCTGCTGAGGGCCTTCAGTTCTGTAGGCAAAGGCTAGTAAAGTCAGTAACTGCAATGATAGTGTCAGTTAGACTTCATTTACAAATACACATGTGTAAACGCGTGATGAGTTACATATGGACAAAAGAACTTTAGTGCTGGAAAGGATCCCCGACCTTGTCTAGTGAGGATTCTTCTTTCCCATTTTATAGTATAGTTACTGAAGGACCAAGAAGGCTATGATTTACCAAAGGTCAGATAGCTAAATAGTAGAAATCCAGGATTAAAAATGAAGTTTTCTGACCTGAATTATTACAAGACACCTACTACAAGAACATTTTGTAATTTGGAGATTTTCAATTCTCCACCTAAAACAAGCATGTCAAAGATACTGTGCACACTCCATGCAGTATGATAGAACTTTGGTATCATAACTTGGTAGAGTTTATGACATTTGATCTATTCCTGTTATTATCATTACATATGTAATACTATCCTGAATATGAACTATTTTAGTGTCTATATGCATTGACTAGTGTCTCTTCTGGTAAGATAAGAGAAAAATAAGTCAGCCTGTGGCATGGTGCTTAAGGCACCTGGATCCCACAAGACCTACTGTGCAATTAGATTCCTGGATCTGGCAGGTTGAAAAACAAACGAATGCATGTGCATGTATGACCAAAATCCCAAAAAGAGCAAAGCAGGGAGAAATGGAGGAAAAGAGATTGTGGCATGACCATTTCCCCATGGGAGTTGCTGCTTTTTCACTTCCTCTCTCTGTCTTTCTCTAGTGAGTGCCTATACCCTATGGCAAAAAAAAAAAAAAAAAAAAAAAAAAAAAAAAAAAAAAAAAAAAAAAAAAGTTCAAGTTGCTGTAGGTATGAAATGGAGGTGGTAAACAATGTCATGATCCCTTGTACCCCTAGGTCCAAATTTCTTATGATACACTCCTCTCTTTCCTTTATGGAAAATTGGACAGGCCATCTCTCACAACCAGGATTTCCCATTGCTGTCCTGAGCTTGGATAGAGATTATTACAAAGCTTATCAAGCTTACTTCCTTCAAAACGTGAAAGAGGAGCAATGGTGCCCCTATAACCTTCTGTGGAAAGCATAGAGAAGAAGAAAGCTCGTGGAGCCTTACCGTGATTTTGGCAGGTCCTTTAATACAGCTGTGGCTTCAGGTATTAAGGCCAATGGGCTGCTCTGTGCAGAGCAGAATGAGGACAGAGCCTGGAGTGTTCTGGGCCATAGCCAGGGAGGAAAGGCCAGCAGAATAGCAAAAATAACCCTGCCGAGTGACCCTGGCGTGCTTGGTGCAGAGCCACAATCCTCTCAAGGTGAGCCTGGCTTTTCCCTACTCTGGTTATCATGTGGGCAGGGAGGTGCTCTGTGGTATCAAGGCTATTCTTAGAGCTGATTCAAAGGGAACATGTGAGGTCACAGAAAGTAGGTTTGACGCATAACACTGATTTGAATTACAAAACTGTCATAGGCTGTAAAATACATCATTTAGATATGTTATGCTTCAGCCTGCCCATGATGAAATGTGGTGCTGGAATATTACACAAACACAAGTCTGTGTATAGACTAAACATACACATGGCTTGCTGGAGATTGAGAATAATTTGAGAATTAAAAATTTAGATATTTGGCACCAGCAGATGGCATAGCAGTTACAAGGTTGGACTACCACATGGCCATCTGCTGTTTGGGTCCAGGACCCAGGGGCTTCAAAATCACGCCAGGGCATGTGTGTGCGTGCCCAAGATCTTGGGAGGAGAATGGAGAAGAAAAGATTGCACTGTGGCCATCCCCTTTAGGGGATGATTTTGCAACTTCCCTTTCACTGTGTCTGTCTGTCTGTCTCTCTCTCTATTGAGCACATGCATCCTAAGGCAAAAAACTCTAAAAAAATTTTAGACCATGTATAATATCATCTCTATGTTAAAGTATAGAGAAATGAATTATCTCTAATAATTATCTTTAATCATCAAGAAAACTTCAGATCCTCAGCATATATTATTAAGATGGGTGGTTTTGTACTAGTTTATATTTCAGAGAAATGATTAAAATTAAATAAAGTGTTGAGGATGACATAGTCATGTAGAAGTCGAGAGCATTCAAGCTTGTAGTACATTTTGGTTCTGGACCATGACAGATGAGACAATATTGTAATTTAATTAAAATGTCTACTGCAGATTTAGGAATTAGAGAATTTTTTTAAAAGGTAACAGAAAAATAATAGATATGTATGTTAACAAGTAAAGCTCAGGAGAAGATTGAAAGAGTGGGTTAAAGAATGCAACTTTTTAGCTCACATGAACAGCTAGTAATATTTGAGTTTGTCTATTTCAGAGACATCAAGAACGTGGCTATTCTCTGCAGTATGGTGCGAATACCTTGGACAGTGAGTGTCAGTATAGGATGCCTCATTATCAGCAAGAGAGACAACCGGAGTGACTTCAGAGATGTCTTGGGGAAGTCAGCATGGCTTATAACTTTCAAAAACACAGAGACATGGGGGACCAGCAGTTAGCGTAATGGCTATGTCGCTGGACTCCCACGTAGTCGACCGCGGTTCGAGTCCCAGACCCGGTGGCTTAAACTCACGCCGGGCGCGTGTGCGTGCGTGCCCAAGATCCCGAGAGGAGAATGGAGGAGAAGGGATTGTGGCGTGGCCATTCCCCCCTGGGGGGTGATTTCCTGCTTTCTGTTTCTCTGTCTCTCTCTGTCTGTCTGGCAAGTGCACATGCCCTATAGCAAAAACCTCTCCAAAAAAAAAAAAAAAAAAAATACCAAAACAAAACACTGAGACGGTCCCACTTACTTGATATTCTAAGCGAGTTCAATGTTTAAGGTGTCTTTCCATCATTTCAAGTAACCTTTTCTAAACAAGTATACAAACAACAAACAAATCCTTATATACATTCCTTTTTGATGTGGCTCAAGGAATTAGTTAAATTTTTAACATATTGTCTTTGATAACTCTATGTTTATATGTAGGTAAGTAATTTTTAAGTTTATTTATTTCTTCTATGAGTGAGAGAGACAGAGACAGAGACATGGCATCTCCAACACGGTCTCATTGCTGCAACCTGCCCCAAGCCTCGGCCAGCCCTAGATCACAGATACAGGCTTGGTGTATGCAGGGAGGTCTCCGGAGGCCACCCTTGAATCTTCTCACATGGATCATCCTCACAGAGCAACACATTTACTACTGTGACATTGTCTGGACTATGTAGGTACTTAGAGTTTTCCTTGCAAACAATATTAAACATATCAGATAGTACAACCATGTAATATAAAAATTCCAATGAATAGTATAGACTAAAAAATAACTAAGTAAAAACTGAGCAGATACTATTTACTTCTGCCAACACCATTGTTCTCTTTGTCCTGATCATAATTTACTTTGAGCATCCACTCGTTCTTCATTATTTTTACTTTCCAGAGGGAATATGTGCTCACAGAGAGAGCAAAAGACAGAGAGAGACAGAGAGCAAAAGAGACAGAAAAAGTACCCCTCCATAGGATGTGGTCATTCTGAAATCTTTTCTGTTCCATTTCTTCATCCTGTCAGAATTTTAGGCACCCAAGTACATGCACCCAGTATATGTTTCAAGTTGTTGGGCCTGGGGCTCAAACTGTGGCCTGCCATATGAGACTCTGGCTTCTTTAGGCTGTGGGGTTGGCCCTCTCTCTTTATTTGATTATAGAGCCTAGTTTTATAAGGAAGGTCTGATTGGTCTAGAAAAGTTCTATTCCATTTGTGAATCACAGCCATTAATAGATCATAAAATCAAACCAATGAGTTACGGTATTGTTTTTCAAATGACATAGACTTGAAAATATCAGAATGTTACATATACAGTATAGTAAGTATAAGAAAATAAAATCTCGTAATTTAAAAATATTGAGATCCTTGTATACTGGGTTTCAATGTAAAAACATACCTGGATTGTGGGTCATAGTCAAAGAGCTTGAAAATCTTTAGTATGAACCAACCATCATGGTCCTGTTCCCTTGTGATTAGCTGAGTTGTAGATATACAAAATAATTTTGAACACCGAGCTCTCAAGCGAGGTTTGCTATGTGTTATTTAGAGAAGTTAATTCATGGATTATAGGAGCATCATTGTAAGAGTCAGTCCCATTTGTCCTTTTGAATGCTCTTAGGAGTGGATATGAAGAGCAGGAATGGCTGCAGCATCTTGGCAACATGATGAGCTGACCTGTGGAAGGGCCAACCAAGTATGACAAAGCTAAAAGATACAACAAACCTGACTTCTCAGTGAAGTTGTTGAGCTGCTGAGTGCATTCTGGTGCTTCCTTCCCCCTCAACTTGTACAATAATACAGGTTTGAAGTGTTCAAGTATTTATTTTGCTTTGGGGTTCCATTTTTTTAGCAGTTTAAAGCATCCTAAGTGATGCAACTACCATCTTACTTGTTGGTGTAGACACTGAGACTATGATTAGTTTACTCAACAAATCATGGATGGTGTGGTTGTTATGTGGGAGGTTCTGAGTGTTATGCATTCAGCTATGAGGGAGATAAATAAGGACACTGCCCTCGAGACAGTGAATTCTAGGAATGTAGACAAGTAATAGATAGCCAAACACATACGTACATTTGGATTATGATTATTCCTCTGAAGAAAACAGAGTGACACAATAAAGTGATTTATTTGCTTAACGAGTATTTTTTTATTATGTTTTTTTAGTTCTGCCAGAAAGTACACATGCCAGAGAGAAAGAGAAAGCAGCACTCCTCACCACCACCACTGCCATGGGGAATAGTTATGCTGTAATCTCCTATCTTCAATTTCTCTGTTCCTTTGGGATCTTGGGAACACATGAATACATGTCTGGCATATTTTTCAAGCCACCAGATTAGAGACTCAAACCACGTAGCAAGCCATGTGAGATCTAGCTGACCTAACCAACATACCATAGACTGGCCCAATTGGTACTTCTTTAAACAGGATCATGATCAATGGCCTTTCTGAGGGGGAAGAGGCATTGGGGCTGAGACAAAAGAGAAACCTCAGGTCCCAAAGTGTGAGGAAAAGATCATGCTAGAAAGAAGACCAATAAAGGTTATGGACTGTCTTGCTAGGAGAGTGTACACATACACTTCTTCTAGTTTTAAACATTCAATTCTGGAAAGTTTACAATAAAATAAAACTTTTCTATTGATCACAGTATGAACACTAATATCCCCTAGAATGTACATTATAGATACTAAAATTTATTACATCATCTTTCACTACATCAGTTACTCCTTACTTTATTGAATTATTTCTTGCTAGAACTGGGTCCTATTCTCTGAGTAGCCAGTTCAGCACTCTGACATTAGAAGGGCTCCATGTTGGCTGAATCAGTGAAATAATGAATGAAAACTGACAGGAATTGTATCCACTTGATGACTGATGACTTGTGGGAAACCACAAGTCCTTAAGAATATTTATTCTGGCCACTATGGTCCACTGCTATCTAATCACAGGCAAGAACCCAAAGAACTCCCTAATGGTGCCCATTCATGGTTTACTACTGCATAGAAAAATAATTGACCAAAATTCATACCATATGCAATGGTAGATATCACTCGATTAGGAAACGTTTCTATAATTTGTAAAAATATAATTTCACTTTCATCTCTATTTCTGATTTTGTACAATGATATATTTATGTATTTACATATATAATGTTCAAAGATATTAATTCTGTATTAAAGCAAGGTCTTGAGTATTAAGTGACTTGCTAATTTCTTACAAGTATTTCTGGAAAAACTTGTGATTCCCACTTCTCTCCAGTGTCTGAATAAGTGATGGTTACTCTTAGAGTGTCTCTACTGGCTATCTAATGTCCAGTCCTGGTCTGACAGTTATCAAGGGTATTGTGGTCTTATATTGGCTTATATCTCTTACTAAATTATAAAACTTTTTAGTACAAGATATAAGTTTTATTATATTTTTTTCTCCAGTGTATACCATAAGGTCAGGAGATGCTGAGGTTTCAATAAATCGAAATGAAAGAAGGAAAATCAAATTCTCTCTAGAATCAAATTGTTTTATTTTACACTGCTGACTGATCCTCACTTTATGTAGTCTCTGTTCTTTCTCATCTCCCATTATTATAGCAAGTTTCTATTTTTTTCCCCTGACCCTTTTCCAGTCTAGCTACTGTTCATTACACTTTGGTATTACAGTTTGAATTCTAGCTATAAGATTTAGTAACCATTACATATTTAGTGCATTTCTTAACTTGCATAAGTCATAAGATAATTTGAAGGGGAGAATTTTAAAATCCAAGCATTTATTAAGGTGAAAGATAAATATTGACTATGTGATTAGATGATTCCACTTCTTACTTCAAACATTTTATAATTCATAATTTTTACTTATTTTTCCCTATAATTCCCCATTTTCAAAGTCAAAACTCATGATAAGCTTCCAAAAGCTTCCATGCTTTGAGTATCTCCTAGATGAGAACCTTTCATATTGGAAACTCTGTCCTACCTCAGTTCTGCCTGAAGCCAAATTGTTTATCTGAGTTTGAGATTAAATTAGCAGATTCTCCTGGGAAACACTTTTCTTTGTTTTGTTTTGTTTGTTTGTTTGTCTTGCTATAGAGCATGTATGTTCACTAGAGAGAGATACAGAGCACAAGGGGGGAAGTGAGAAATAATTCCCAGAGGGGATAGCCATTCTTCTTTGGGAATATTGGGCACACACACATGCACACACATAACACGAACACACATAATTTTCAAGCCGCAGGGTCCAGGACTACATAATCAGCTATGTGGGATCCAGCTGCCTTAACCTCCATACCACTTGCTGGAACACTAAGTCTTTATTATCTTTTTCAATAATAAAAGTGATGTTTTGGTCCCCCTACATTCTTTTTCAACTTTTTCAGATGGGAAGAGATAGGAAAATGTGCTAATACTGGTCATTTAAGTTTAATAGTAGAAGATTAGCGAATGATAGCAATGCATCACAAAACCTTCAGAAGGTAAGGGAAATGTTTTATGCACCATTTTGTATTTTTGTGTGTGGCAATTTTAACTTATTAGTTTAAAAATCTTTACTTCTTTTTTTTTTTGAAAGAGATTTTTGCTAAAGGGCATGTGTGCTTGCTGTAGAGACAGAAAGTGAGAAATCACCCCCTGCCCCCCTGGGGGGGATGGCCATGCTACAATCCCTTTTCCTCCATTCTCCTCTCAGGATTTTGGGCATGCACACACACGTGTCTGGCGTGAGTTTTAAGCCACCAAGTCTGGGACTGGAACTGTGGTTGACTACAGGGAGTCCAGCAATGTAAACATTATGGCATCTACTGGTCTCCCAAATCTTTACTTTTTAATGAAAACAACTTGACCGGGACCAGCAGATAGAGTAATGGCTATGTCGCTGGACTCCCATGTAGTCGTCGGCGGTTCACGTCCAGGACCCGGTGGCCTAAAACTCATGCCGGGTGCGTGTGCGTGCGTGCCCAAGATCCCGAGAGGAGAATGGAGGAGAAGGGATTGCGGCGTGGCCATCCCCCCTGGGGGGTGATTTCTTGCTTTCTATCTCTCTGTCTCTCTCTGTCTGTCTGGCAAGCGCATGCACCCTATGGCAAAAACCTATCCAAAAAAAAAAAAAAGAAAACAACTGGACCAAAACTTTGTCATGAAATTTTGAGACCCATTAAAACAAAGTTTAATGAGAAAAAATAATAATAAAACAACTCCAGCAATAGCAGTCATTCTTTGAGTATTCATTGTTTAACTCATGTAGTAATTTATATATTATGTTCTCAGAAATAATGATTATCTGGAATCTTATTTTTTTAAAAAAGAAAACAAGCAAACTTTCATGTTCCAATTGGGATCTCTAAATCAGATTTTCTAGAAGACAAATCTGTTAATCTCTATTTCACACATATTCCAGGGAAGCTTTATTTTCAGAGAAAGCTTGGGAAATACAGAATTATCATATTGCATATTCATTACAGAATGGATTAAAGAAAACTTTTTTAAAGAATAAAAGCTGAGGTCAGCAGATGGAGTTGCAATTATGTCACTGGACTCTCACATGGCTGACCTTGGTTCAAGTCCTAGACCTGGGAGTGTGTGCATGTATGCTCAAGATCCTGGGAGGAGAATGGAGGAGAGGAGATTGTGGCATGACTATCCCCTGTGGGGTGGTTATTTCTCACTTTCCCTCTAATTGCCTCTGTCTCTCTCTCTCCCTAGGAAGTACATGTGCCCTAAGGCAAAAATCTCTTAAAAAAAAGAAAGAAGAAAGAAAAAAAGAAAGAAGAAAGAAAGAAAGAAAAGAAAGAAAAAGAAAGAAGAAAAAGAAAGAAAGAAAGAGAAAGGAAGAAAGAAGAAAGAAAGAAGGAAAGAAAGAAAGAAAGAGAGAAAGAATAAAGAAAACTGTATACTATGGAGAGTATGGAAAATTTTACTCGCAAACTAACAGTTTAACCTTCCACAGTTTCATGGATGCTGACAAAATATACAAGACTCCTGTGTCAGAGACAAAGGATAATTCATTACTCACAGAAATAGCAGTACGCCCAGCTATTATAGCGCAGTGGTAGCACTGCACTCTGCAATGCAGGAAACCATAAGGAAGATCAGGATTCCTTTCCCAGGTTGACCTGTACTCACTAGGCATATATTTCTGGGCCCATGATACTGGCTGGCTGGGATGACTTGGAGGAGGATCATGGCCTGAAGCCCTGTTGAGAGTGCTTCTCTTTCTCTCAAGAAATAAATAAAAAACTTAAAAGATAACAATAACAATAATGTCAGAATTTTCTTCTGCCAGTTCCTTAAGTCTCACTTTACAGAAAGAGATCTGAAACAAGAGAACCATGTGATACCTATACAAGTACTGGGTTATGTTCAAGAAGAGCCTTGAGTTTTGCTCCAGAGGGAGAGTTTTTGCTCCTTTTTAGGCTGCTTGCTCTACAAACATCCTCCAAAAACTAGCCTAGAACAAAAAGCAGTCAGTGCCTCTGCTCTTAAGGTGTTTAGCAATAAAAGAGACCCATAGAGGATTGTCTCTCGACAAGCTGAACTGTGATATTTCAAGCAAGAGAAATAGCCTAAATAAAGGTCCAGAGAAGAATGGATAGGAAATATAAAGAAAACAACAACAAATTCTTTCCTTGTGTAGGAGGCTAAAACAGATATAAGTCATATTTACATTCAATAAATTGTATACTTCATATGAAGAGTTTCTGATAATTGAATTTGCTTTCTACTGCTATGGTTTTCAATAGAGCATAAGTCACCATAGAAATAAGACCAACACTGACCACTTTAATAGTCCATGACCAACAATGAATACCTCCATACTTGGGTTTGAGAGATACATAGGTCTTTAGCAATTTCCTAGTAATTTAGTATATCATATGTAACATGCTTAGAGCTAAATTACATCAGGCAAATTTTAGAAATAAAATGGTGAGTGACAGGAAAAAATAGAAAATGACTGAAGCCAATAATAATAGACACATGTAACTGCAAAATTTATCAGATTAAATTTATTAACTTTGGAAAATAATGATCTTCAAATGATTCTAGTAAAAAGAGCAAAATTTGGGGTCTGATGAAATCTCTCCCTCTTTTTTTCTTTCTCTCTCTCTTTTTTTTTTTTTTTTTAGCTGGAGGACAAAATTACAGAAAAATTGACATTTTCCATAGTAATTCTTGAAATCTCTTACTTAGAAACTTAAATGCTTCCAGTTTTGTTTTATTAGTAACTTTCTTTTCCATTTCTGTTTGCTTCACATTTTCTTATCTTGCCACTACCCTGTGCCAAAAGTATTGCAAACACACATTAATACATACCATCTGGAATATCCTTCTCAAGAACAGTCAAAAGGAATATGAGGGCTAATGAATTCCCCCAGGGTCTCATCCAACATCTGTAACAGCCTCTCTTTCTAGTGAGGCCTATGGGGCATAGCAGGTCTCCTTAGATCTAATCTGAGTGCCATTCACCCCCTGCCTTTTTCACTATGAAAGGACTACTTATAATCAAAGAGTTTTTCTGGATATTTCAGGAAGTGGTGAGATTTGAAGGTCTTTGAAGTTAAGTAGCTTTGGAGTTGAGGAAAAGCTTTTCACAATCCATGAAATGGGAAGAGAGATGCAGTAACAGAAGAGGATCTGCCCTGTCACAAAGGCGTAATGGTGACTGCATTTTTCTAACACTGAAGAAGTGTTGGACTCAGTAGGAAATGGCAGAAGGAGATGATTTGGCATGCAAACATGTCTCTTGCTTATGTAGTTACTTTCAAATTACACAGTTCTCTGAGGTTCTATTACAAATATAATGGTATTACAAAGTATAGATTAAGACTCAAATAGAAATCTGTGTATTATTATTTATTTTTGAGAGGTTTTTGCTATAGGGTGCGTGTGCTCGCCAGACAGACAGAGAAAGACATAGAGACAGAAAGCGAGAAATCACCCCCCAGGGGGGATGGTCACGCCTCAATCCCTTCTCCTCCACTCTCCTCTCGGGATCTTGGGCACGCACGCACACGCGCCTGGTGTGTTTTAAGCCACCAGGTCCGGGACGCGAACCGCAGTGGGAGTCCAGCGACATAGCCATTACGCTAACTGCTGGTTCCCAGAAACCTGTGTATTATTGAGAAGGACAAAAAAACAAACAAACAAAAAACAGTGGTATTGAAATAGGTGGTACATAGATTAAACACCATAGCCAAGAAAATGTTATTACAATAAAGGAATTAGCATTATAGTGATACAAAACCTTTGACCAAGCCTCATGATAGGCTACTAGACTAGTAGCTATTTTGTTCCTCAAGAAAAACTACCCTTTGCTTAACATTTGTATACGTTTCCTGTATAATCACTCAGCAAATGATTAAACTAATATTACTTTTGGTAAGTAATCATTAAAAGCAAGATGAAATGTGGTAACTTTCCTATAAAAGAAAGTTCTGGGCTTGTCCCATGGCCTAGTGTTTAAGAGAGCTAAATTCCACATGGCTGACCATGGTTCAAGTCCTAGCTTTGATGAAACACATCAGGTGCATGGGCATGTGTGCTCCAAATCCCAACAGGATGGAGAAATGGGAAGAGAATGGATTTAAATGTGACTATACCCCGTTCGAGAGTGTTTCTCCCTCTCCGTGTCTCTCCTCTCTATCTCCTTGTCTCTTATTGGTGAGCACATACACACTCTGACAATTTAAAAAAAGGCCTCTTTTTTCATATATTTACTTGGATGCAGTTTCACAGAGTAGTTAAACTCATGCACTTTTATTACAGAGGTAGACCAGGAAAAAATTGAAAGTCTCAAATCTGTATTCCCCTGAAAGATCGCTGACAGATGAGGAAGATTTAAAATCTGAAAACATAGATTCATCCTTTTGAACCATGTCCATTCCTGTATTACCTGTTTTGGAGTGAATATTTTACTTTTGGCAAGAAGATCTCTTTCTTCATATGCCAGGAATTCTTCAGATTGAGAAGGCAAGTACAGAAGTAACTGGTTTTCTCACTGGGGAAAAACTTAATTCCAAATCATAGACCATCCCTTCTCCATTCTTGGAAGGTTTCAGTGTTGGGTTGACAAAAATGAGTCCAGGTGAAGAGAGTTCATACCACAACAAAAGAATAGTTCTTGAAAAGTAAGAGAATGGGAATAATGTATCTAATCAGGTGATTTCTGGCTTTTAATAACTGTATGATTTATCTGTTGTAGCAGTTGGCATGAATCAAATTACTGCGAAGGAACATCATGATGCTTTTTTCCCTTTCATTTTATTGTTTGGCTGGCTCATTCTTAGAAAACAAAGATTGTTCACATGAGTTAGCCATTATACTGACATTTGAATTTGAGAGGAGAGAGCCAAATAAACGTCTCTACTATGCAAAGAAATGTGCTCAGGCTATAAACATCTTCTTGCTAATGCATAATTTAGGTAGGTTTGTTTATTTAAATAGAGTGGTCTTTTCTCTCCTCTTTCTCCTTCTTTATATATATATATATATATATATATATATATATATTTTTTTTTTTTTTTTTGAGAGGTTTTTACTATAGGGCGTGTGCGCTTGCCAGAGAGACAGAGAGATAGAAAGCGAGAAATCACCCCCCAGGGGGGATGGTCACGCCGCAATCCCTTCTCCTCCATTCTATCGGGATCCTGGGCACACACGCACACGTGCCCGGCGTGAGTTTTAAGCCACCGGGTCTGGGATGCGAACCGCGGTCGACTACAAGGGAGTCCAGCGACATAGCCATTACGCTAACTGCTGGTCCCTTTCTCTTCCTTTTCATCTTCCTCCTCCTTCCTTTCTTCTTTATTTTCCTTTTCTCTCAACTTTATTTCCCTCTTCTCTTTTTTCTTTTTTGTGAGAAACTTGGTGGCAAGTTGCACAATCAAAATAAAGGTAACTGACTTAGAAAATGCCAGTCTGACCTGATTCTACTAGTGAGAAGCCATGCATAAACAATGGTAAATGTTACATCATATGAACTTCCTCCCCTTCTCCTCTTTGACTTCTTGCCTTGTTTGTCTTTTTCTTTTGCAACAACATTGAGGTGTTACATTTACAGAACATACTCAAAAGAAAAATATGATTTTGGGAATCTGATAGCTTAAATTTAATTCCAATTCTATTACTTACTAGTTGTGTGACTTTGGGCCAATTACTTAACATCTCACACCTGCAAGGGCTGAGTATCCATCTCATCACTTGGTAGAATATTTAAATGAGATAGAATGAGTAAAGTTCTTTTTATTGTTTTATGCTACAGAAAGAAGCATTATATATTAATTTCTTAATCATTATAATCATCATAGGTTTTTTTCTGTTTGTTATGTTGTGGTTTATTGTCTTTATGACATGAACTTGGACCGTGTGATTGATTTCTGAAATTTAATGTGCAAACATATTATGGAGGTTGGGAAAAACAGTTTTATAAATATTGTCATATCTTTTAAAGAAAGAGGGATGATTGCTTTTGAAGTTTGTATGAGATAGTCACATTTTCTCCTAATTTAAATTTCTGTAATATATATAAGTCTGAAATACTGTTTGTTGTCTGGTAATGATACCAACATGATAGATAGGGGTATCTACCAGGAAATAGACATGCCATAAATATGATCAGTGTTTTCAAAGATGACGATTTTAAATGTGAAAGCTGTGAATGAAATGAAATGAAGGAAACGTGAGTCTCTTAAGATGGAAGAAACCAAGAAACATTTGGGTTTAATTCTCTCTTGGATCCATTCCACTGAAGTTCATAAGAATACGAGGCCTAAAGCAAGTGATTGCTCTCCTTTGCCCTTACCCTTTTAGTCTTCTTTGTACTTTTGCACTGCAGAATTATGTAAATGCCACATTTCTTTAAAGGGATTTCACTTTAGACCAGTTCGTAATATTATTTATTCTTCTAGAGTTTTTTTTTTTTTTTAAAAAAAAAAAAAGAAAGAAAAAAGAGGAAAACAAACTTAATTTTAGGTTGTAGATATATCTGGAGGGTTTTTTATAATGTTAAAACATAAGAGAACGTTGAAAAGTAGTGCACTGACAGGATGCATTTCGATGGCTAACACTGGACAGGAAAAAATGCTCTTGCAAAACATTTAAACATGGTTCTTCTGCAGAAAGTTCTTTGATGCAAAATCACAAATGTGCCCACAAGAAAGCCAATGATCTGAGAAGTACTGCTGTTGGAGATGTGAATCTATTTGATAACTGTGACTCGTATTTATATAATACAAATATCACTTCAAATCCAAATGTGTTGTTGTTATGATTGTACTCTTTCACAACAAGAAAGAGTACCCTGGGACATGAGTAAATACTATGCTTACAAAAATTATTTTATCCATAAATTTCACAAATATTCTACAAAAGCTTCTTTTCAAAATTAATTTGGGACCAGCAGATGACATAGTGGCTAAGTTACTGGATTCCCACATAGTCAACTGAGGTTTGAGTCCCAGACCTGGTGACTTAAACTCATACCAGGCACATATGCATGCATGCCCAAAGTTCCCAAAAAGAATGGAGGAGAAGGAATTGTAGCTTGACCCTCCCTGGGGGGATGATTTCTCGCTTCTGTCTGTCTCGTTCTGTCTCTCCAGTGAGCACACACATTCTATAGCAAAATTTTCTCTTAAAAAATAAAATAAAATAAAATTTATTTACTGTAATTTATGATTTATATATGATTGTACATCTTTGTGGGAGAATGGTATGTTTTTTAAAGCATATATACAGTGTGTATTAATAAAATCAAGGATAAAACATACTTATCATCTTCAACATTTAACATTGCATTACGTTGTACACATTTGATATTTGTTCTACTGGGTTTTTTTGGGGGGGATTATTTATTGAATTGTCAGTGATGTTTTTTACTCTGTTATTGTACATGGTTTCATAGCCTTTTCCAGTAGATTATATGTATTATTGTGTCTGCTAATAGTTTTCTCCTAAATCACCATTCCCCATCATGGATATTCTAATATCTATCATTACTCTTCCCATTTTTATGCAGTCCAGTCCTTTAGCTCCTCCCAGAGTGAAGAAACTTTGTATCTGTTAAGCAGAGACATACAGTATTTTTCTTCATAACCTGGCTATTTTACAGTATCATACCCTCTAGGTTCATCCACTTTGTGTCAAATAGCAGGACTTCATTGTTTTTGACTGAGCAATCTATACACTTTATATGAGAGTGACAACAAGAATGCATAAAGAACTCAGCTTACCTTAAAAACAAAACAAAACAAAACAAAACTAACAATCCATTAAAAATGAGCCAGCAATCTGAACATATAACTTTCAAAGAAAGATATACAAATGACTAAAAAAGGAAAAAAATGTTCAGAATCTCTTATCATAAGGGAAATTAGATAAAAACCACAATGAAGAATCAGCTAACTGTAGTCAAAAAAGCTATTATTAAAAATACCCAAGAATAACAAGTGTTAGTAGGGTTGAGGAGAAAGGACAACTCTCATGCAGTACTGGTGGGAATGTAAACTAGTACAGAAAATATTTAAGAAAACTGGAATATTGGGACCAGCAGGTGGCATAACGGTTATGTTGATGCACTCCCATGTATTTCATCATGGTTTGAGTCCCAGACCTAGCGGCTTACAACTCACGCAGGGCACATGTGTGTGAGCCCAAAATTCCGAGAGGAGAATGGAGAAGGGATTGAGATGTGGTCATTCTCCCGGGGATGATTTCTCACTTTCTGTCTCTCCAGAAAATGCATGCACCCTGTACTAAAAAAACTCTCTTAAAAAAAAAGTAATATTTTCAAATGGTCCTATTTTAGAATATCTTAAATAATATCATTTTCACCTCAAAAGTAACCAATTATTTGCTTAGTTTTTAAAACTATATATATAGAAAAAAACTATATAGAGATTTATTTTTAAGAACAACTTAATTATGGAGTCAATTTATGACATGTAAAAATTAGACCAGGTCACCGATAACAGTTGAGAGCAATTAGTGTTTGGTGCTCTTGAAATTATCCAAATAAAACCATCGTGATAAATAAATTTACCTTTTCATCACTTTGGAATGGAGACCATCTATACAATGATTACATTCAAATACTTTAGGTGTCATAAAACAAGCACTTATCAAATATGGTAACCATCAGCATAACACTCTCTAAAAGCAATTAATGATCTGTTATATTTTAGATAAGAATTTTTGTTTCAATGTCATGGTTGTGCCCTGTGTATGTGTGTATTTAAGTATGTGTGTACATGTGTGTGTGTAAATCTATGTGGATAAAGATTGCAAATATAAGGTTTAAAATGTTTAATTTGCTTTGCTTTATCTGCCATATATTTTTTCTTTTATATTGGTGAACAAAACATAGACACAAATTAATGATTTTTGCTCACCCTCACACATTATGTAGAATCATAATTATAGTTTTCTACTTTTATTAAAGAATTTTCATGTGAGAAAAGGATCTGATAAAACAAACATTGAAATTGGATTGGAAACTTTCAGAACAAAATCTAATCTTTTACCTAAACCAAACCACTCTGGGCTATCCACATAAGCTGTAAATTTTGTAAATTTGTATTTTTCTGTGCATATTTAGTTATAATCCTGTCCCATCTACTCCAATTTTTCTTGCTTTTTTGAGAGGTTTATGCACTACAGGGCATATGCGCTACAGGGCGTGTGCGCTCACCAGAAAGAGAGAGACAGACAGAGAGAGACAGAAAGTGAGAAATCACCCCCCCAGGGGGATGGCCACTCCACAACCCCTTCTCCTCTATTCTCCTCTCAGGATCTTGGGGGCACGCACGCACATGCGCCCAGCGTGAGTTTAAGCCACCAGGTCCAGGACTTGAACTGCGGTCCACTATGTGGGAGTCCAGTGACATAGCCATTATGCCAACGGCTGGTCCCGTACCTCCAATTTTTCTATGAACCCCCAAATTCTTACTGCCTTAAACTCTCATTTTCTATAAGAATGGGAACTCATCTAATTATTTTTCTATAGAAGACCATAAAATAGCAAAAGACAAAAAGCTGTTTTTGTAATTCTTACAGTTCTATTAGTATAGTTAATAGCACCCTGTTTTATGTTGTTTTATTTATCTTTGTACAGAGAAATTTTGACTCCCTATAACTGACTGATTTTTTTAGTCAAATATTTACTAGAAAATTTCAATGATGTAATCTAAATAATTGACTTGTAGCGGCTTTTATGACAACCTTTTTGTGGTAGAATTAAAACAAATATAAATGAGACACTGAATCCACGAATGTTTGACCGCTTGAAAGCATACTATTTTGCAATGTTTTTCCTCACCTATTTGTCAACTAATCTAATAGGTTATTCTTCTGTAACATTTTATTCTGTTTGTGAAACTCTGTCCTTAGCCATCTTCCTCTTCCAAGCACATATCATAAATTATGAAATCAATGGCATAGCTTGTCTGGCACACATAAAATTGATAGCTTCCCTTTCTTATATTACCATAATCTGCCAATTTATTATGAAATAGTGAATGGCATGCCAGTGATTAGAACTGCTCATGACAGGTCACTTGAACACTTATTGATGGCACGGAAGACCTGCTTTTTAATTAAAAGGTAGTGCTGGGTTGGCTAGCCAAACACCAATTTCTGCTTACTTAACAAATTTATTGAGTCATGTATTTTCTCATTTATATTAAGCAAAATTAACAGTGATGAGTCAGGTTCGCATACAGAATGCTTGTCACGGAGAAAAACATGAGAGCATGATCTTTTAGAGCGAGAAGATGGAAAATTTTGTAAAGAGAACTGAACATTAAAAATGATTCCGTGAACAGTGTATGTCTTTACCAGATGTACTGATCACTTTTAAACTTACTCCTGCTCTGTTTATTAATGGCCACTCAATTGTTTTCATCAAGATCAGTTCCCCCACTTTCACCCGCTTTCTTTCACAAAGTTATAACTTAGGCAAGAGATTCTCAACCCCAATTGCACAATACACTCTGGGTTATTGTGATCAAAAAGGATGTTGTGAAATTCTCAGGGCAGAATTAATTGTGACATGACTTAATTTTTTAAAGTGAAATGCATACGATAAAGGCCCCCCTAAGAGGAGGCTTGGTGAATGAAGAGAAGGGTTGTGAATCTCGCAAACGATTATAGGGTGTCAGGATTTCAGGACTGGGTGGCTGGCAATGACTTCTACTTTCATCCCACAGACATCTGCGGGTGAAGGCATGGGATGAAAAGCCATGAATCTTCTCTGTAATTTATATTCCCACAACATTCCATCCTGGCCACACTATTCAGTCCCAGAGAGCTCACACGTTCTTTTGTTTGTTCAGAAGAGTTTCCAGAAGACTTAAGTAGGCACTCTCTTACTGTGAAAAAGGGTTTTGCTGCTTTTTGATGAAACAGAATTAGGATCTGGTTTTCTGCTGGATTGTTTTTGCTTGTTTGTTTGATCTGGAATACAATCTCTGACTTCTGAGCACTCCATTTCACTTTGGGACTTGACAGACACTGGTTTAAATTGTGTTTTCCAGTCACATGCCTTGGACATGTTAAAGAATCCTCTCCTCATATGGAAAATGAGCCAGCACCTATCTCCTATGGTTGTTTTAAGAAAATATTAAATACTCTGAAAGAATGCTTTTTGGATAGAAGTTCCATAAAGATCAGTCTCTGATTGTTTCCTGGTTAGAGTATCTGAACTACAGCCACCATGTCCACATGGCTTTGCTACCCTCAATCTGTGTATCTTCTTTCTGGTTTTCACTACAGGTCCTATCTCATTTGTAAATGGAGTCCATCTCCTCTTTATCATCTTTAACCACATAGTTCATCAGCTTGTTTTGTTTTCACAGTGGGCAAAGCCTGAAAAACATTCTGTAGGGGTCGTGTAATTCAACATCCCCACTAATTTGGCTGAAGTATCTGAGTGAGGTGCAGTCAAATTCCATAGCGTCTATTAATTTACTATGAGTGAAACAGGAGAGACTAAAATCCTGTTCTTTAAATCATTCTCAGTCTCAGAATTTTTGCTGTATCACCCTAAAATACTTTATATAATCATGTTTTTATTTCAGAGACCTGCCAGAGTACGTAGAAAATAAACGAGGGCGGAACCGTGTAGAACCATAGATATCCTTGGGTAATTGCCGCAACCAAAGTTGAAATTTGCCTCTTACAACCCAGGTACTATGAAGAATGAACAATTTAGTGTAGGAATAACAAAAATTATGTTTTGAAATCACAGTCAGTGAACTATAAATTTACTGCTTCTAGAATGGAGGTTAAGTAGACAAAATGAACAGTCACTAACAAGACAAAGTAGATACAGTCATAAATAGGATAAACGAGGAGCAACAGGCATGCGGATTTTGCTTTGGTTTTACCTCTGGCTTAGATTGTGAGAAGTGATTGTCACTAAAAAGAATCCAAAACAATTCCTTTTTGTATTGTTGTTATGATAGGGAGTGTGCATCTGTGGGTGCATTCGTGTGTGCAAGAAAAAGAGACAGAGAGAGAGCATATCTTTCACAGGGCTTGGTCATGTCATGATCCTCTTCCTTCTGTCCTCCAAGCCACTGGGATCACCATGTTCTCAGGCTAAGGGGCTAGAACCATGATCTGCATGAGGCTTCTAGCTCCAGAGCCCTGCATGCCACCGACTGAGTTGCAGTCTTCAAAACAATACTATTAAGCAGAGGAGAGCACATTTCAACTCTGGATGTTATTAGCTAAACATAAATTACTTTTTTTGTAGATGTTTTTGAGATGATAAAGAGTAGATAAGAGCTATTAATGAGGTGATACCGTGACTCAGGTGGCCACTCTATTTTGGCAGTGTGATCTTTCTCAAAATTCTTCTGCACTGGGTCTTGCTTAGAAATATATAAGCATAGATGACTTGTGCTTTCTCAAGAAAAATTCTTTATGTATGTGTTGCCTCATATCTTACATTGCCCCTGTCTCAATACTGACTTCAATAGTTCAATTATAAGCTAGTCCAGCAAAATGGAATCTAAGTGTACCCAGGTTCAATCCGGAAGAACAGATAAGATGTGGTCATGCAAGTCAATTCCAACTCTTAGAATGTTACTTGACTTCTCTAGGCACAGTGAATTCCTATCTCCGTCAGATTCCTCATGTGGATCTGAATCATATCCAACAGTTGTATAGAATCTTCTTGTTCTCCCTCACTTTCCAAACTCAGATCTGCGCACATGGCTCATGCATTATGGTTTATACACCATGGTTTATGATTAAGGATGTAATGGAATTTGACTTCATTTTATTGCATTTGATTTGCATTATATTAAAGTAGTCTTTAATTCATCATTGGAAAATATTTTATTACTTTTTTTCCCTGTGTCTATTTTTTTTTAATTTTACGTTTATTCACTGAACATTATCACAGCATACAAAATGTAATTTTCCATCCATAATATACTGTATAGATAGTGGCTTAATCATAATCATGCATATTATCATCAACAAAGGATTTTCCATTTCTTGTTTCATATATATATATATAGATATACACACACACTATATTTATATATACACACACACACATATATTCATATATATATACTCCCTATTGTGTGTGTATACATATATATATATATAGAGAGAGAGAGAGAGAGAGAGAAAGAGAGAGAGAGAGAGAGAGAGTGTATATATATATATATATATATATATATATATATTCCCTATTTCTCAACCTCTGCCATTTCCCACCCTCCTCCTACCCTCCTACATTGTCTCTGGTATCTATAGTTGTTTTCTAATCCTTTTTTCCCCCACATTTCATTGATTCCCAAAATATCTCAATTTAAATACTTTCAGTTGAAAGTTCAGCTGATACAAGCACATCTGTGAACACACGTCTGAAACTCTGTGAGTAGAATGAACATACTATAAAGGAGCATGTAACTGAGGCTACATAGCTTACTGTGGTCCTTAAATAGGTATTACTTTTAAAAAAATTATTAAATAAACTATTTCCTTCCTTGTAATTTATATAATCATACATACATACATATAATCATTATACATCTTTGTAAGGCACTGAATGGTCTTTAAAAGCATGTATACAGTGTATAAAAAAATCACGGATATTATATTGTGTTGTGAACACTCAAAACCTACTCCACTGGTTATTCTGAAAGTATGTGCTGAATTGTCTATGATTTTCTTTACTGTGAAATACAGTTCTAAAGAAAAAATGAACTGATTAAAAATCAGAACACAAAACGTCTTATAAATTAATGAGGATAATTTTTTAAAACAAAGATTATCTTAACATAACCAATGAAAGAATTTATAATTTCCTTGTAGAAGACTGTGGGAGACAACAGTCTGTATTCTGAAAAGATCTGTGGTGGGACCAGCAGTTGGCATAATGGCTATGTCGCTGGACTCCCATGTAGTCGACCACAGTTTGAGTCCTGGACCCAGTGACTTAAACTCACACCGGGAATGTGTGCGTGCATGCCCAAGATCCTACGAGGAGAATGGAGGAGAAGGGATTGCAGTGTGGCCATCCCCCCTGGGGAGTGATTTCTTGCTTTCTGTCTCTCTGTCTCTTTCTGTCTCTCTGGCAAGCACATGAGTCCGATAGCAAAAACCTCTCCAAAAAAAATAAAAAAAAAAAAGAAAGAAAGAAAGAAAGAAAGAAAGAAAGAAAGAAAGAAAAGAAAGAAATACTAAAAAGCATAACAAAATTGAAAGAGTTGTTTAAAAGCAAAAACATGATAAAGTCAGTGATTTTGTCACTTATAGGTTTACAAAAATATTAATTTTACCCATCTTTAAATTCATTCCAAAGACTCAGTTACTTATAACATTTTAGACTGAAATCACGTTATCTAGCTTTATACAGTGAGTAGATGGTTATAATAAATATATAAATTGAAATATGTAGAGACAACTGTAGATTATCCTTTTAATGAGAAGGAGAAAAAAATAATCCCCAGATAAACAAATGTTAAAGAATTCACCAAAACTAAATCAGCTATTCAGGAAATACTTAAAGAAATACTGTACTAGGAAAACTAAAGGGAGATAAATAAAAGTAAGAGAACACAAAACCACCAGGAAAAAAAAGTATAAAAAAGGATTTTGCTAATTGAATTATGGGATTAAATTTTCCAATAAAAGCCTAAAAAATGAAGATTCAATCACTTTACAAGCAAGCAGATTAAGGTAGTATTATTTTTTAATATATGTAGTTTTTAATGTCAAGAAAAGTAGTTATAGCCTTAATAAACCAAAGTCAAAAAATCAAGAGAAGACACAAATCCTTAAATCCGGAAAAAAACAGCATAGAAGAAAATCAGTAATGTTTTAGTCACGACTCATAAAATTCTATTTTAACAGATCAGTCTCATGTAATTGATCTCTCTTCTGTTGTGGTCCAATCTTTCCATTTAAATTCTGGAAGATAATATTTTATCCAAGACACACTATAGCCAGATTGACCAAAACCACAGACAAAGACAAGATACTAAAATTGGCAAGAGAGAAGCTTCAAGTTACTTACAAAGGATATCCCATCAGGCTCACAGCGGACCTCTCGTTGGAAACAATGTGAGCAAAGAAAGAATGGGAAAATATATTCAAAGCATTAAGTGAAAAACAATTATCAACCAAGAATACTATACCCGGCAAGATTATCCTTCATATGGGAAAAAAAAGACAAGAATGTTCTCCAATAAATAAAAACTGAAATAATTTACCTGTTCCAGGCCAGCTCTCCAAGAAGTTCTGGACAGAGTACTATACGAGGAAAACTAAAGACAGACACACAGAAATAAGAGTTCAGAAATAACCAAGAAAATGGTCAACTTAATGGTAGGGACAAATCCAGAGTTGAATGTTATTTTATATATTTTTTCTTGTTAAATCTGAATCTTCAAAATACTAGCAGTTTAAGTATATTTTATAGACTGAACTTTAATAACCTCAAACTTAGTTTTTATTTTTGAAATAAGTTGACAAAAGATGTGTAGGCCAGCCTGTGGTATGGTGGTTAAAGATGGCTGGATACCACATGGCTATTCCTGCAGTTCAAGTCCCAGACCAGGTGGCATAAAAAACACTGTGTGTATGCATGCCCAAACTCCCAAAAAAAAGAGAGAAATGAAGGAGAAAAGATTAAACAGTGACTATGTCTCATGAGGCTGCTCTTTTACTTTCCCTCTTTGTCTCTCTCTCTGGAGAGCACACCTGCCCTATGGCAAATTAAAAAAAAAAAAAAATTGCCAGCAGGAATATTGCTAAAATGATTGTTTGACATTTATCTAGAAGGAAAACCAGGAAATATGTCTTTTAGAAGACAAATCCCTATATCACACATCCTATAATATTATTTATCATATGCCCCTGTAAATTTTCCCTTGTAGATTTCAGTCTTTCCTACCTGATATTACCAAATACTGTTTCTTGATGTAAGACTGTGTAGCAAGGAAAAACATGGACTTTGACATCAGAAGGACCTGGATTTTATCCTAGGTTCTGCTGAAATTTTAATAAGTTACTTAACCTTTTAATCTCTTCAAACATTGTTGCCTAACTTGTGAGCTGGAGATTTGCTACTTACATCTTAAGTCTGCTGTAAGGTCAAATGAAATGAGGTTTGCACAGTACCATGAGAGATGCACCAAATTAGTGCACTGAAGAATTTGTTGACCAGGATATATGATCTTGAGTACATATTTTTTTTTACCATTTATGGCCTCAAAACATTTATCTGTTCATTCATTAAATAATAGTTGATTGAAAAAGCAAATAGTCAACCATAATTAAAAGAGATAGGCTATTATCAGTAGTTAAGGCAAATACATTTCCTCTTCTTAAAAGGAAAGTGGTATTTTAAGTTTTAATTCATTTTTTTATAAAAATGAGTTGTATTTTTTTAGGTGTTTTTGTTTTGCCATAGGATGCATGCATTTTCCAGAGAGAGACAGAGAAAGAGAGACAAAAAGTGAGAAATCACTCCCCATGGGGGATGATCATGCCCCAATCCCTTCTCCTCCATTCTTCTCTCAGGATTTTGGGCATGCACGCACATGCACCTGGCATGATTTTCAAGCCACAGTGTTGAACCATAGTCAGCTATGTGGGAATCCAGCACCTTAGCCATCATGTCACTTGCTGGCCCCATTGTACAATATTTTGTATATGCTATGCATTTTACCAATATTGCCTAATTAAAATCTCATGGTAGCTCTATCAGTGAGGTGAATTTTTATTTTACACACAAGGACTTGACACAGAGGAGTTTAGTAATGTGCCCAACCCCACATTACCAGTAGGTGGTAAAGGAAAAATGTGCCCGAATAGACTAGCTTCTGAGTCACTGCTCTTAGCCACTTAGCCATTATGACTCTCCAGAATGAGTTGAATATAATTAATTATAATTATGATAAAAAATGTGAAGGAGGTACACTGGGTGCTGTGAAGTAAGAGTAGCAATGTTTGTCAACAAATAACTTTTTGCAAACATACTTCACAACAAAACAATGTATGTCTGATTTACTGTCATATATATTATGCCTAAAATAGCACCAGATCCATGTAGCTACTCAATAGATATTGTTGTAATGTTGGATTTTTAAGAATATGTCTTTGGTTGCGTTGATACTTGTAAACCAAGGAAGTCTGAATGGGATGCCTCACGATGTGGTTAAAAGTCAGCCCTCATATGTGGATTCCAGTCCCGGCTTTGCCACCAACTTGGTTTGTGACCTGACGTGAACTATTGTATCTCCCTGTTCCTTTCCTTTCTCACCTATGAAAGACCCTTTCCACCTCTGAAAGGACACAATCAGACGTCCCTAAGATAGCGTGTTTTTAATTTTATCTTCTAGAAGTTTCATATTTGGCGGCAATTAATATCTTTGTCTTGTGCTAGTGGGAAGAGAAACATTGTGATGTACAAGCAAAATCAAATACACCAAAAGAACGAATATATATTTCCTCTGGAAAGAGTGCTTGGAGGTTTGGCATGGTGAGCAAAGAACCCCAACTGATTAACCCTGTCCCTGATTAGAACACTGACTCACCACATGACTAACCACACATCAGATATTTGTCTTAGGCCAACCCTCATTGACTCATAATCTACGGTTTCAGATGAAGATCTAAGCTACCTTTGATCTTCTTCTTGCAAGAATTTCAAAGAAGATAATACCCTGTGTACCAGTAGAGCCCACTTGAGTGCCACAGAGGATGTACCCAGCTGCCGTTATTCTGATTCACTGGAGAGGAGGTCACAGCAATAGCAATGTGGTCTGAATCAGCGCTTTAAATTTGCCCTGGGGCTGCAGAAACTGATAGACGGTACATGTAATTGTGTGGCTTTGAAGAAAGAAGCATCAGAAAGTGTAACAGAGACTTTAAAAGATAATGAACTTCTTCATAACATTAGACACAGAAAACCAAATATCAAAAATAAACTGCTTCTTTCCCTATGTTACAAGCATTTTCCACTCTTGATTTTTATTTGGACACAAATAGCAACCTTCAGAAGCAGAAGGATGGGGAAACTATGCATCGGGAACTAACACCTAGAATAGGGAGAGACCAGCAGGAAGACTGGGCAGGAGAAGTCAAACTTGAGGTAAGATGAATAAAGCCTTAGCCAAGCTCTGGAATACATATGACCTATCAGACTAGTCCCTCAGTGAGTTGAATTGACTAGGGTTGAAATGACTGACCCCCCTCCACAGGTCAGTACCTGGGCTTAGGTTTCTGCAAGAAGGACATGATCTCAGCCAGGTGATCTCTGTTACTGAGAAGAATCTTGAAAGAGTGACAGCTAGAGACTGCCCTTGATCAATACCACCAGCTACAGAGGCTCCATTGAGCCATGGATGAGGAATGTACAACTCCGTAAGGCTAACTGTGTACATCTCTCTCACAAGGTATAAACTATAATTCACAAAAATGTGTGACCATTAATTTTATGTGTCAACTTGACTGGGTCAGTGAGTGCTCAGATATTTGGTTAAACATAACTGTGAGTGTGTCTATAGGGTGTTTGGGGTAAAGTCAATCTTCCATTTAGTTGACTGAATAAAGCAAATTGCTCTCCCTGATGTGGGTGGGTCTCATACAATCAACTGAAGGCCTGAAAAGAACAACAAGACTGACTCTCCCATGGATAAAAGAAAAGGCTTCCTACCTGGCTGCAGCAGGAACATTGGTCTTTAGACTTGAACTGAAATATTGGTCTGCTTTGACCAGTGGCCACTGCAACCTTTCAGGTTTCAGACTGGAATTACATGTTCAGTTGTTCTGAGTTTCTAACTTGTTGACGGCAGGTTTTGTGACCTCTCTGCTTCCATAATATTGTGAGCTACTTCCTTATAATAAAACTCTTTCTCTCTCTTTATGTGTAATATATACAGCATGATTGATGACCGTATACAACCTACCGGTTTCATTTCTCTGGATAACCCTAAGTAATAGAGGATGTAATAGTAACAACTCTTTAGAAATCTTTTTTGGAAGTATTTATTAGTAGATGTCACAGCCCATATATAACCACTACCTACACTTCACTATTTACATCTTACATGTCATAAACCTTAATTAAAAGCATATCAATATATAGGAACTTTTAGATCTAAGTCATATAAATGATATCATTAACTATGTAGAATTTTCTTAGAGTTGTGAGTACCTGAGTGTGATCAAATGTCTCTCTAAATTATTCACAATTTTTGCAGAGTCCTGCATTGCCCAGGTTGAGACAGGAATAATAAAGGCTAACACTGAGCAGTATTTTCACTGATTCAGTTTCTCTGGATAAGTTTGGCTGTTCCAAGTATACTTTTTTCATGAATTATTTCTTCTCTTTTCTTACCACAATAGCTTTAATTGAGGGCCGAATCAAACCTTGCATGAATTATTGTCATACTTTTCTAATTTGCTTCCTCATCTTCAGACTTAGTACATTTCTTATTATTTTCACAATTATCTTTCTGAAAGGCAACCCCATGTTATTGCGTCATTGGAAAAGTCATGTCACATTTCTGCATAGAAAAACACGTCATGACTTTTCCAATGATCCAATTTTTTTTTTGCCTTTTAATAACTTATGATTGCTATAGCCTTCATTTCAAAATTTTGAAAAATAATACCTCATTTGGGACCAGCAGGTGGCGTGGTGGTTAAGGCGCTGGGTGTTCCCACATGGCTTACCACGGTTCGAGTCCTGGACCTGGTGGCTTTCTCTCTCACTTTCTCTGTGTATCTCTCTAGTCAAATTAAAAAAAAAAAATAAATGAATGAATAAAGTTAAATAAATAATTTAAAAAAAAAATCTCATTTCACAAAAGAAAGAAATCTTTAAAGCAAAGCCAACACAAAAAGTGTGCACATGAGTGCGTGCACACACACAGGCATGTGCACATATGTAATATCTTACATACAATATAACAAATAAAATCAGAAGTAACTCCACAGAAAAGTAAATCTAATTAGGTGTCCTAATATGTCTTACAAGCTCCTTCTCATTCATTTTATATCAATTAATAATTGGTGGTGGGAAAACCAAATATCCAGATACAAAATAAAACATAAAACTCCTATTTTATACCATACACAAAACCACCTCAAGATGGATTAAAATTTACATGTAAAATCTGAAGATAAAACTCATAGGTTAAAGAAAAAAATAAGATAGAAACTTATTGACATTGATTGGCCTTGGCAATAATTTCCAACAAATGCAAAATCAATAGAAACAGACAAGTCAGGTGCAATAAAAATGAAAACGCTTCTGCACAACAAATAAAACTATCAACAAAAATCAAAAGCAACATATGGAATGGGAAATAATACTCACAAACCACATATGTGATAAAGGGATAATACCCAAAGTATGTAACACATTTCTACAACTCAGTATCGGTAAAACTAAATAACTTGATATAAAAAATGGACAAGGAGTCAGCACTGCGGCCGAGTGGTCAAGGAAACTAGGTCCCACATGACCAACAGAGCAGTTCGAGACCCAGACCCAGGAACCTGAAAAACGCTCTGGGTACATGTGTGTGCATACCCCAAATCCTGACAGATGGAGAAATGAAGAAGGAGTGCAGTGGTGTGACCATCCCATGGGGGATGCTTCCTCCTCTTCCTTGTCTCTTTTTTTCTCTCTGTTGAGTACACGTGCCCCCTGGTAAATAAAAAATAAATAGACAAAGAAACTGAATTGACATTTCACCAAGGACAACATATAAAAAGCCAACAGGTATATGAAAAAGTATTCAACAATATTAACCATCAGAGAAATGCAACTGAAACCACAGTAAGAGCCAACTCCATGGAGCAGTGGAAATGTGCCACTCATGAGAAACCAAAACCTGCATTGTGGCTGTGGTTCAGATCTGTCACCTGGTTAGCGTGAAACACACTGGGCATGTACATGAGTGCCCAGGTAAAAAGGACTGAGGAAGAGTATTGTTGTATGACCAGACCCTGTGGAGGGAGAAGATCTCTCTCTTTCTCTCATTCATGTACTCCATCATACAAAAATGAAAAACAGGGACCAGCAGTTAGTGTAATGGCTGTGTCGCTGGACTCCCATGTAGTCGTCCGCAGTTTGTGTCCCAGACCCGGTGGCTTAAAACTCACGCTGGGCACATGTCCGTGCCCAAGATCCCGAGACAAGAATGAAGGAGAAGAGATTGTGGCATGGACAACCTCCCTGGGGGGTGATTTCTCACTTTCTGTCTCTCTGTCTCTCTCTGTCTGTCTGGTGAGTGCACGCACCCTATAGCAAAAACTGCTAAAAAAAAAAAAAGGAAACATATTTAAAAAGCAATGAGATATCTCCTATTTGATAGGATGGCTATTATTTTAAAAATTAGCTGAAATTCTATTTGGAATTAGTGCATAAATAGTTTTCTTTAGCACAGAATTAATTGTTTTTAAAAAAGTTTCCATTTATGTATAAGAAGCACGTTCTGTGAAATTTGGTGACAAAACTCAGACCTCAAATTGTGACCATGGCTCACAATTAGGGTTCATTTCTATAATACTGAAGACATTTACATCACATTATATGTCTTTTTTTCTTAATTGTTTTGACAAATGAGAAACAGACTTATGATAGATGATAAAATAAAAAGTTTTCATGAATTACATTTTTCTTTTCTTTCTTTTTTGTTTTGTAATTTCTTTTTTTAAAGAGCTTTTTGCCTTAGGGGGTGCTTGCCAGAGAAAGAGAGAGACAGAGACAGTGAGAGGGAAGGTGAGAAATCATCCCCCAGAGGGGATGGCCACATCACAATCCCTTCTCCTCCATTCTCCTCCCAAATCCTCAGCACACCTGGCATGAGTTTCAGGCCACCTGATCTGATGCTTTGAACCATAGTCAGCCATGTGGGAGTCCAGGGACATAACCACCATGCAATCTGCTGGGCCCTATTTTATAATTTCTTATTTGCATTTAATTGTTGTAATCTATGTGAGATACATCATGGTTTTTTTAAATCATGCATGTCATTTAAAAAAGTCTAAATTGGAGAGAGCTAAATGTGCCTGAAACTGAACCCTTGAGTTAGTATATGTGCCTACTTTGCCATTTCAGAGTTTTACCAAGGTAGGCAAAACTGTGAGCCTTCTCAGATGAGATTCTGGCGTGAAGGAAGAAGGGGAATGCATCATTCCTGCAAGTAGGTATCTTGTGCCCAGAAGGAAAGACAGTCTTGTATTTACATGCCAGTTCCTTTCTCAAACTCATCTATCAAATTACTTACTTATTTTCATGAAGATGCTTAAAAATATAATTTGAAAGTTGATTATTCGATTGAGTAAAATGAAGTGGACATAAATATCTTCTAGATCAGCACTGCCTGATAAAAATAAAATTCTAGCCACATATGTATTTTTGAATGTTCTTGTCGGCAAATTCAAAACAACAACACTGGAACAAGCAGGTGGCATAGTGGTTAAGACATTGGACTCCATGTAGTTGATCCGCTATTCAACTTTCAGACCCAGCTTGAAACTCACCCCAGGCGTGTGTGTATGTCTGCCCAGAATCCTAGGAGAATGAAGTAGAGGGGACTGTGGTGTGGCCATCAGCCCCGGAGGAATGATTTTTCACTTTCCTCCTCTGGCTAGCGCGCATACCCTATAGCAAGAATCTCTCAAAAAGCAAACAAAAAAACTAAAGAAAAACCAATGGAACCAATTTAATAATATATATTGCTCTTCTCAATATGTTAAAAAATCCATTATCTCCACCTATACTCAATATACTCAAAATACTCATTCCAACATGTAATCAATATGAAAGTTCTATTGATAGGCTTCGTACATTCTTTTTATATTAAGTGTTCAAATACAGGTGTGTATTTTACATTTACAGACCATTTTAATTTGAACAAGCCACACTTTAAGTAGGCACAATGGCTAGTAACTATTGTATTGGACGACACAGAGATACATTATCAAAGCAAAGAGGTTCTGTTACCATTGAAATATACATATATGGAATATACATATACTTTTAAAATATATATGTAGATAGTTCACTATAGTGGATTGTAAGAAAGTTCATGATGCATTTTTGCATAGAAGAACAGAAAATATACGTCATGACTTTTCTGATAACCCAATACATACACACTTATATGTTTGTTTTCTCTTTTTTCCTTCTTTTCCTTTTGAGCCTCAGTTAAGAGATGAATGTAGTTTAAAACACCGTAGCTTAGCTCACTAGAAACCAAAATCCATCAAATTCTAAATCTTCTTAATGTTCAGTAAGTTTGTACAAATTAATCTTCTCAATAAATACAGGATTCTTTTTATGAAAGGTATTATGAGTCTCAACAGGCATTCACATTAGGGTCAATATTAGTTAATAAGCGGAAGTTAAGAGATAACTTACTTATGTCTCTGATAACAGGAAGAATTTAAAAAGTAAATTTGAGCATCTGTGCATTTAACTATAAAACAAAAACACCAGTGTTTTCCTGTTTACTAAAATGACTTGCCAGCTAATAATTATTTCATCTATGTATTGGGATCAGAATCTATTTTTAAAACAATCTATTTAAAAGTACTATTACCATTATTAAAATATTCCTATAAATATCGTAATCAGTAAATTTTAAAATTATGGAAATAAAATAGAGTAATATAGCAAAAAGGTAACATGTAGCTCATTATCTTATCATAGCATTAATTCAATTTGTCTTTGCTATCACTTTTTCTTTCTTTTTCTTTTTTTGAGAGGTTTTTGCTATAGGGCGCATGAGCTCGCCAGAAAGTCAGAGAGAGACAGAGAGATAGAAAGCAAGAAGTCACCCCCCAGGGGGGATGGCCATGCCGCAATCCCTTCTCTATTCTCCTCTAGAGATTTTGGGCACGCACACACACGCGCCCAGCGTGAGTTTAAGCCACTGGATCCAGGACTTGAACCACAGTCGACTACATGGGAGTCCAGCGACATAGCCATTACACCAACTGCTGGTCCCTTTGCTATTGCTTTTGAGACTCAGATAATTTATTATTTTTAAATGACAGTTTACCAATTTTAGAATTGCTTTATATAAATATTTATTGGTTTTTTAAATTATAAGTAATTTTGAGGAATCTCAAAAAAGTTTCCTAATATGGATTTAGAATTATGTAATATATTATAGAGAAAGTACTGTTATGTAGTCAGGAGTCATTAAGAAAAATATGAAAATATGTGATAAATACCTTTGTTCATTAAGACAAACATAACAGTTACTAAATTAAATGTTTACGAGAATCAACAAGCCTCTACGTCTGATTTCATAGTGAAAATAGGAAACATACTGTCCTAGATACTATTCTGAATTCAAGGGATACAAGACTTGGTTGAAACATTCCATTTGCTTACATTTTTTATTTTTTAGAGATATTTTTGCTGCAGGGCATGTGTACTCATGGGCATGGTCACACTGCAATCCTTTCTCCTGCACTTCTGCATCCTGTCAGGAGAGACAGAGACAGAGAGCCTGCTCTAAGTCCATCTCTCAAAATGATTCAAACTAAACCTTTGGGGTAAGCCTGTGGCATGATGGTTAAGGCAGCTGGATCTCACATGGCAACAGCGTAGAAGCCAGCTGTTAGCAAAGCAGTTAAGTGCTTTACGTGGCAAGTCAGATCCCATATGGCCGCCCTTAGTTCAAATCCTGCTAAGAAACATGCTGGGAGTGTATGTGTGCTTGCCCAGAATCCTGACAGGATGCAGAAGTGGAGGAGAGAGGACTACAGTGTGACCATGCCCATTGTGTTTGGAAGGATGCTTCTCTCTCTCTCTCTCTCTCTCTCTCTCTCTCTCTCTCTCTCTCACTTTCTCTCTCTCTGGCTAATGCATGTGCTCTCTGATAATTAAAAGAAAGAATTAAATTTTAGAAAGTTTTCCTTAGCAGCTTTACAACAATGGTATAATGACTACCTAAACCATATTAATTAAAGATTATCATCACAAGTTAGCTCTCATTATAACTTTTCTTATAAGATAAACTTTGGATCCAATAGGCTCATTAATCAAGTTATCTAGTCCCTTTCCTTGTTAAATTTTACTACATTATTTTGTCAGAATAACAAGAATACTTAGCAAAGAATGAAAGAAGATGAATCTTAACACTTCTAACTTTGGGATGCTTATAACGTACTTCTATCAATATTATCACACTATAGAGCTTTATTTTTCCTTTTAAAATGATGTGTGTGTACGTGTGTGTGTGTGTGTGTGTGTGTGTTGAGAGACTTTGCAAAAAAAGTTTTAAAAATTAAGTTGGTTCAAATTTATGAAGATAACTCTGTACGCCAAGCGATGATACTTGGTTTAACCATTAAATAACTCTTCTGAGCCAGCCTGTGGCCTGGTGCGTAAGGTAGCTGTGTCCCACATGGCTGACTGTGCAGTTCAAGTTCCAGACTCAGTGGCTCGAGAAATATGCCAAGTATTTTTGCATATTCAAAATCCTGAAAGGAGGGAGAAATAGATAATGGATTGAAACATGACCATGTCCCATGGGGTTGTTTTTTCACTTTTCTTTTCTCTCTCTCTCTGAATCTCTTTCTGGTGAATTCATGTACTTCCTGACAAAATTTTTTAAAATTAACTTTTCTAAAACCACTGGATGGTGTTTATAGAATTTAATTGTGGAATATAATATCAGTAGAAATTGACTTTTTCCCTTGTTTTTATGGTTTTAAAGTTAAATTGGCACAGTACATTGGGATGTACAGGCCCAATATCATTGCCAAATTCAGGACTGTGAGATGTCAAGATTCTCGTCCCATGGTCACGAAGAATTAGAGACATGGACAAATGATGGAGTAGTAAAGCAAAGTTTACTAAGAAAGGGAGAGGCAAGAACAAAACTCCCAAGTGGGGAGAGGTCCCAGAAATGGATTGACAGTTTGGGGCTCTTGCCAGCGTTTTTTAATCTAGCAGGCCAAACAATGAGCTGGTTCCCTGATAAGGAACTGGGCTTCAGAAAATAGTTACATAGTAACTATTATAACTCCAGGTTATAAGTGCAATCTGCACTTCTTATTAGAATATAGTTAGTAAATAGAAACCATTGGTCTAAGCTATAGTTGTTTTGAATCCTAATGCAGCCAGATTTCTGATTGTTAAAACCTAACCACTGTGACTCCATCTTGGATAACTCTTACTGTGTCTCCATCTTGGGTCTTATACCCTAACTATATGTTCCAGCCTATCTCTTATTTAAAAATCAATCTTTATTCTTTCATGTATTTCCCCAAATTTTCAGGAAAGTTGTATTATTTTCACATTGTTTCAACTCTGATAATCATCTTTAAATTATGAAAATAAAGTGTATTACTTATACAGAAGTATATAGTCATGAGGTAAAACTAAACATACTTAGCTTTATTCTTATTTGCAAGTATTGCTTTTTTGTGATACTGTACATTCTCATTTCAGATATGTATAAGTTACATGCTTCATGCACTATTTTTTATGTCTACTTTAGAATATTTTATTAGTACAAAATTATTAACGTAGTCTGGGCATCATGTATTTGTGATTAAGTCATAAGATTTCATGCACACATATGGACATTTCTTGACTCCTTTGTTCCATTCTAGATGTGTTAGGACAGGAATTTTCTCTTGAGAATGTTACACTAATAGGATGTTTCAGCATTAGGGATTTTGCATTCTAGTGCTGATGTGTCCCTCCAAAATCTGCCATTTTACTTAAATACTAAAAAATAGATTATCTTTCTTTGTAAGTAACTCAGAAGCAGCTTAAAGTCTGGCTCATGCTTGCTAGAAATAAACAACATACCAACTTTATCATTTGTTATGAAATGCAGGAATTGATGTTTTTGCCCTGTAGCATTTCTTTCTCACCCACTCACATTCTCTCCAACATCCTCCCTCAACTTTCCAAATTATAAATGGCAACAGATCAATGAAAATGGCATTGTTTATATAGCAACACTCCTTCAGGCATAATCAGCCTTCAGTTACTAATTCATATAAAATGACAGACCTAGGGCAGAATGGAGACCTACCACAATGCAGTGATAAAAGGCGGAAGTCTTCTGAGAGAGATGCAGAAGAACAGAGGGAGTGAAATTGGAGAAGAGGAAGCACAACACACATTGAAACTACATGATGACTTGTGTTAAAGACTGTGTTTTACTTGCCATGGGCCAGGCCATCAGTTCCTTCCTCTCCTAAGTCTTTACTCCTAAGATCACTGCTCTGGGTGGCATTTCCATTTAAACTGACTGGCTTTCAGTTTCTCAAAGGAACTGTTCTTCCTGCCAAGCACCTTCATTTACACTGTTCTTCACACATGGAGTTCTCACCTAGCCACTCTTCATATGAGTCCTTATTCCTATCTTCTTTTTCTAGAGAAAGATTTTTGCGATAGGGTCTATGCACCTGTGGGAGAGAAAGAGAGTCAGAGAAACAGAAAGCAAGAAATCACTTCTCCCCCCCCCCCCTCATGGGGGTGGGGGTGGTGGATGGCCATGCGGCAATCCCTTCTCCTCCATTCTCCTCTAGGGATTTTGGGCTCATGCACATGTGCCTGGCATAAGTTTTAAGCCACTGGGTCCAGGATTCGAGGCGTGGTCAACTACGTGATAGTCCAACAACATAACCATTTTGCCCTCTGCTGGTGCCATGTTCCTGTCTTAATCTCAATTTAGAAGTCACTTCTTTAAGGTAGCTTGTCTGATCACCCAATCTAAAGCAGTGTGCACCAATATTATCTATGAAATAACTTTTTCTGTTGCATTTATAAAACTTACCACATCTTGAAATCATATATATACATATATATATACATATGTATATATATATGTGTGTATATATATATATATGTATATATATATAGTTATTTAATTTCTAAAAGAATAAAGTCACCAATATTACTATGTATTTGGCTGTATCAGTCATCCATATTTGACTCTACTTTCCTTAACCACTTAATGATATGTTCTGTTTTGTTTTATTGATTGTTTCACAATTCATAGATAGAAGAGTGTTTCCTTTCAAATTAAATACAGACACACGGAAAGAAGAGTTAAAAAACTAAGAAAGTGGCCAGCTTAATCATAGAGACAAGTCTGGAGTTGAATATTATATCCCAGAATTTAATAGGAAAAATGGAAGCAGAACAGAAGATAAAGTACATGAGACTGATAGGTTCATGCACCTACCATTTGAACAGAATCCTAACCTGTTTCCTGGCTTTAAGAAAAGTTCCTTAGCATTTCTATGATTTAAGTTAAAACTGGTTTTCTTAATAGTACCATGTGAACTTACCATTGAAAGTAGTTAGATTATTTAAGAAATTGTGTGATCAATACAATGTGGATGGAAAAGGAATGGAATACAATTGTAGACACCAGAGACAGTGGGAGAAGAGGGTAGGAAAGGACAGAGGATCAGAAAGAGGAGTAAAAACTTCTAAGAACTATAAATGGAAAATTTTGGATAATAATATGCATAATTAAGTCCCTATGCAGTATATTCTGGATGGGAAATCACATTTTGTATGCTGTGATGATACTTAGGGAAAGAATGTAAATTAAGTTACCAAAAAAAAAAGTTTCAGAAAAAAAAAATCCATTCGATGACCGCAGTAAGATATGTAGCCCCAGCTAGGTGCTACTTTATAGGATGCCTAAAGTTAGACTTGTGTTCATGGAAATGTATATATCAGCTGTGTTTGCTATGAAAATATTCAGATTAATTAAGATCTTTAGTAATTCAATTAAAAATGGGGGGGAAACAGTATAGAAAGTAAACATAGATACCAGAGACAGTGTGGGAAGAGAGTGGGAGATGGCAGAGGGTAAGAGATAGGGAATCAAGGATGGGGGGGAAAAAAAGCAAAACATACAGGAAACAAGAAATGGACAATTATTTGTTGACAATGACATGTATGTTGATGTGCTTGATTGAGACAATATACAGTGTACTCTGGATGGAAAATCTCATTGTGTATGCTGTAATGATGTACAGTGAATGAACGTAAACAAATAAATTTAAATAAAAAAAGAAAGAAAACCACCTTAAAAAAAAAATAGTTTCCTTTCAAGGAAAACATGTGTACATAAACCTATCATCTAGGTATAATTCAACATTTTACAGCATTGTAGAGGAGAAAATAATTAGAGGTATTCCAAATGCCTTTAGTAGATAAATGAATAAAACAATTGTGTCATATCCATATAGAATGTAATGCAACTAAAACTGGATATACAAATGTGTTGTCATGATGTATATTCACATCAACATCTCCAAAAACAGTTGTTTCTTTACATTCTTATGAATAGTGGACTATAATTCTAAATTTTTATGAATCTAGTGCTTCTTAAGTGGTATTTAGGGGCTGGTACTTTAGCCCAGCAGTTAAGTGGCGTGCTGAGAAATCTGGATTCCACATGAAGAATCAGCATTTGAGTCCCTACCCCAGTGGTTTGAAAACATGCTGGGTGTGCATGAATGCGCATTGAATCCTGGTAAGTCAGAGAATTAAAGGAAAAATTATTGCAGTGTGAACAGGTGTTCTCTTTCTTTCATGAGCACAGATGAACCCTCTGGCATTAAAAACAATGGTCTCAGATTTTCATATTTTTGTTACCTTGATTAAGATTCTTTATATATTTATAATTTTATTAATTGTATTTAGTTTTAGCCATCCATCCACTATGTTTCCTGAATATTAATCTCACCATCAATTTTACCTAGCAAACCTTTTCCCCCTTCGATGAGTATAATTAAACTATCCTCGGCTCCAAAATTTGTTTTCAGTGAGATGTGAGATTATAGTCCTGTTGCATGTATTCTCAGTTCTTGATAACAATCATCCCCTGAGTATTTTGTTTCTTCTCTCTTTCATTAATGTTTATCTCTTAGCTTTTATATCTGAACTTTGGAAGCAGAATAAAGTTTGTCTTCCAGGCCCATTTTCAGTTTTCTACAAAATCAAATAAGCTGCTTTCTGTCTTTATTCCAAAATTTAATTCTGAAACTGCATGAATTTTTATTTTTAATTTTCAGAAGGGCATGAGCAATTCATCAGAGACAGAGGGTGAGAAAGAGGGAAGGCACCCCTCCTCCCACCGCCCAAGGAGCTCAGTCAGGCTGCATGCCCTCCCGTCTCCTTCATCTGTTCTTCCTGTCAGGATTTGGGGCTCATGCACTTACACACCCAGTGTATTTTCCACACTATTGGGACCAGGATTTGAATCTTATAGTTGGCCATATGGAACCCAGCTTCCTTAACCAGGACATGGGTCAGCCCTAGTACTTTATTTTTACTTTCTTGATCTCTTTATAGTTTTCTGAGTCTCCATTTCCCCTTTTTATCCTTTTGGGTTTTTTTTTTTCATACATTCAATATATTTATGGAATTTTTTTGTTTAGTTTTTGCTATAGGAGGATAGGCTTGCCAGAGACAGAAAAAGAGAGAGGGAAAGTGAGAAATCACCCTGACTTGTGGTGAGGGGTATGGCCACACCACAATTCCATCTCCTCCAGTCTCCTCTCAGGATTTTGGGCACAAATGCACATACATGTGCCCAGCATGATTCCCAAACTGCAGGGTCTGAGACTCAAATGGTGCTATCAACTATGTGGGACCTAGCACCTCAACCTCCACACCATCTACTGGCCCAATCTAAACTTTTATTAATGATAACTTTTCTCTTCACCACTATGGTTTCTTAGAATATGTTGGAATTCTTCTGAAAATTGTTTTAGATACTTTAGCTCATAATTTTTAAATCGTACGTTTTCTATGAGTATTCTTATTATAATACTTGTGTTCTTATTCTGTACTATATTTTCCAGCTTTTATACACACACACACACACACACACACACACACACACATTATATACCTAGATATGAAAAAAGTGGGTTGGGACCAGCTGTTGGCGCAATGGCTATGTCGCTGGACTCCCACGTGGTCGACCGTGGTTCGCGTCCCGGACCTGGTGACTTGAAACTCACGCAGGGCGGGTGTGTGTGCGTGCCCAAGATCCCGAGAGGAGAATGGAGGAGAAGGGATTGCGGTGTGGCCATCCCCCCGGGGGGTGATTTCTCACTTTCTGTCTCTATGTCTCTCTCTGTCTGTCTGGCGAGCGCACGCGCCCTATCGTAAAAACCTCTCAAAAAAAAAAAAAAAAAAAATGTGGGTTGGTAGAAAGTGATAAATCTAGACTATTATTGTAAAGTCAAGAGTAATCCGAGGAGAATAAAAAATATCTTTCCAGAGACCGGCCATGGTGGTTCAAGCAGAATCGAATTGCTGCGGGATGGCTGAGGCCATATGGGAGGCTTAGAATCAGCTTTTGGCCCAGCCTTACGGAGTAGGCTGAGCGTGGTGGCAAGTGCTGTGGTCCTAGCTGCCCGGCAGGCTGGGGCAGGAGGATCTCAGCAGCAAAGACCCTGTCAGAAACATCCATCTCATTCTCTCTTTTATCTTCCTGCTTTCTTTCTCCTTTCCTCTCTGCATTTCTGTCTCTCATAAAAAATAATAATCATCATCTTTCAGTGTTATACTTGCCATAAATACTTGAATGGTAAGTCAGATGGAGAAGAGAGCATAAGAAGCACCTCCCACTCTCTTCCTTTTTTTCTTTTAATAAAATAAAACCTTTTGTCTTATTTTTCTAAAGCCTGCGTAGTCTCTCAGTCGTGTTCCATATGCTTTATGACTAGCATCAGTTCTTTTCAGGAAATATCAGTAGATAGTCTTGATGACACTTATCCTATTTATGAGCCTATCATTGTTTTAGAGAGGATGAAAGAGGCTGCCACTGGAATTGCCAGTCAGAGATCATCTTGTATCACCAATAGTCTACATTCCAATTATAATCATACTTTACTTAAAGCCTTTAATTCTTTTTAAGAGATTTTTGCTATAAGACATGTGCGCTCACCAGACAGAGACAGAGAGATAGAAAGCGATAAATCACTGGAAAGTGTTCTCCTTCAGTCTCCTCTAGGGATTCTGGGCACACAAATACACGCACCCAGCATGAGTTTTAAGCTGCCAGGTCCAGAATTCAAATGTGGTCAACCATGTGGGAGTCCAGTGCCTTAAGCACTGTGCTACCTGCTGGCCCCTGCTTATAGTCTTTAAGTATGCGATGTCCAAGGCAAAAAAGAAAAAGAAAAAAGAAAGAAACTCAAGATATGTCTTGCTGATAAAATTTAATTTCTCTTTCATATATGTGTGTGTGTGTGTATACACATATATGAGTTATACATATTCATTTATAGTCTAAAATTTCACTCAGTAAGGTAGTTGTTGTCTCTTTATCATGTAGCTAGATGTCTTAATAAAATTCATATGAATATTAAAATAGACAAGACATTGAGATTTCTGATTCAATTAAGCGTTTCCTGGCCATCTCCACTGGGCTTTTGCCATTTGCAGTGTGCAAATATTTATGTAGAATTGTGGGACTGATTGAGAACTAAAAGTCAGCAAATTAAAAAAGGACAGCCTGAAGTCAGTGATTTAGAAACACAGCAAAAAGGGAATATTGAGTCTGCAGTACTGGGAAGGGCCTTTATCAAGGTTAAACTATCAGTCCAGGTCTTAGAGGAAGAAACAAGCTTGAAAATTCTACTGAATAAACGGAGAGTGAGAGGATGTTCAAGGCCCCTGAAACTGCCAGACACATGGAAGAAGTATACATAGTCAATATTCATTGCAGCAATTGTTGCAAACAAACAAGAAAAAACACAACAAATAAAATAAGGTATTCATTATCTCTCCAAGCAAAATTATTCACAGCTGATGTAAATGATTCTGTGTAACCTGATTTTATTTAGAACATCAGGAACATCTCCTATGATCATTTTCTACAACATGATATTTTAATGTAGCATTAAGTAATGTAGCATTATTTAGTAAAACAATCCACTATTATTGAATAGTTTATATTGGCAATTTCTGCTATTGTTTAAATGCTTCACTGAATATGCTTGCAGATAAGTCTTCATATGTACGTATTTGTATGAGTGAGTGTGTTAAGGTTCTAGAATTTTGTCCCATTGAACCATTAATTTGACTTACAATAATCTATCTTTAGGAAATATCTTTATATTTGTTTAATTGTTATCTCTTCCATGAGAAAGAGAAACAGCACCTTCAACAGTTTATTGACACTGGGATCTATCCACAGCTTCCAACCAACACTGGATCGTGGGTAAGCATGTGTCCAATGTGCTCAGGGAAGTCTCCAGACTCAAACTGGGAACCTTGTCATGTGGGATTGCCTCACACAACATCATGTTCCACCTATGCATCACTGTCTGGCCCCAGGAAACACCTTTTCTAAGGATACAGATACAGTTGTTATATACATTTGCCTTCTGAACCATGTCCAAAATGACTAAAAAGAATTAACTTAAGTCTAGCCTGTAGCCTAGTGGTTAAGGGAGCTGGATCCCGGAGGGTTGACCACAGTTCAAATCCCAGTGCTGGCAACCTGAAGAAACACAATGTATGTCTGTGTCCAAAATGGCAATTGGATGGAGACAAGGAAGAGAAAGGATTAAAATGTGACCCACTGGGGGGTGATTTGTCCTTCCCTCTTTTCAATCTTTTTTCTGGTAAATGTACACATCCTCTGGTAATTAAAAGGAAAAAAATGAACTAATCTAAATAATCAAAATGAAAGTGTAGACAATAAATAATGACTCACTGATACAGCAAAACACTATGAAAATGATAATACACATTTTACATGTTTGACATATTAAATATAAAAATGGATTTTGAAAGAATGTATATAATACCACTTGTGAATAATACCTTACGTTAAAGATCTGGAAAAATATATAGTAATACGTTAAGACAGATTACTGATAGTTTGTAGGATTTCAGATGATTAAAAGTATAATTTTTTCTTACTTTATATATGTGTAATTTTTCTACTGTGAATTTATTATATGAGTATGAGAAACAGAGTTATAAATAAGCAGTCTTTGTTTTATTTTGGAGAGGTTTTTGCTACAGGGCACGTGTGCTCACCACAGAGACAGAGAGAGACAGAGAGACAGAAAGCAAGAAATCAAACCCCTAAGGGGGATGGCCATGCGGCAATCCCTTCTCCTCCATTCTCCTCTCAGGATCTTGGGCACACACACAGACACACACACGCGCCCAGCGTGAGTTTAAGCCACTGGGTCCAGGACTTGAACCGCAGTTGACTACATGGGAGTTCAGTGACATAGCCATTATGCTAACTGCTGGTCCCAATAAGCAGTCTTTAAGCAAAAACCCTTTTCATTATTATTATTTCTTTTTAAAGAATTCTTTTATTTTAACTGTATTTATTTATTTATTTATTTATTTGTTTTAATTTGACCAGTGAGTGACAGATAGAGAGAGAGAGAGAAAAGTGAGAAAGCAAGCCACCAGGTCTAGGACTCAAACTGCAGTTGGCCGTGTGGAAATTCCGTGCCCTTAACCACCACATCACATGCTGGACCCACTCCTTTTCATTATTTTTTTACACAGCATTCCTGGCTATTTCCCCCATATATATATATATATATATATATATATATATATATATACACACACACACACACACACACACACACACATATACTTATACATACATATATAAATATATATATATATATACACACACACAAAAATATGTATATATGTATATACACAAATATATATGTATATATACACAAATATATATATGTATATATACACATATGCAAATATATAATTATATAAATATATGTAATACATATTTATTATGTATTTATAATTATATATAAGTTATATATTTTTTAGAGAACTTTTTGCTATAGGGCACACAGCAATGTAACCATTATGCCCTCTGTTGGTCCCACATCTTATACTTTTATATAAAATTTTTATAGGCTTGTTATTCTAAAAATTCCATTACTATCTTTTTAATTTTTTTGAGAGGTTTTTGCTATAAGGTGTGTGCACTTGCCAGAAAGATAGAGAGAGACAGAAAGCAAGAAATCACTCCTCCGGAGGGACGGCGACACTGCAATCCCTTCCCGTCTGTTCTCCTCTTGGGATCTTGGGCACGCATGCACACATGCCTGGCGTGAGTTTAAGCTTCCAGGTCTGGGACTTGACCCGTGGTCAACTACATGGGGGTCCAGCTACATAGCCATTACGCCAACTGCTGGTCCCCCATTACTATCTATTGGAGTTAAATGAGTGGATAAAATATCCATTTTCTTATCCATTAAAAATCTACATTTCTGTCTATCTTCTTTTATGCCTCTGGGTTAAAAAAAAAGAAAAAAAAACGTATACTCACACACACAGATGTATTTTTTTATGCATTTTCTCTGTAAACCATGTATATTTCTTGTTAATTTTATTCCTTTGGTGTTTCCACATTTATTTATTTATTTGGCTTAAGTTGTAGAACTTTCTTTCCTCACAGTTATGGAGGCAAGAGGTCCAAGATTAAAGTGTCAGTAGGTCTGGTCTCTCCCTAGGCTTCTCTCTTTGGCTTGTGGACAGCATCGTCTGATGACGTCTCCCCATGTTCTCTCCTCTGTGCCCTGGTGTCTACCGTTTAACCAGATTTATTATTTTTAATTTCAGCTTTAATAAACTATGTTCAATTCATAGAAATTGTATATACTTCAGGGGTACATCTGTACAACTTGATGTTTATATATATATATATATATATATATATATATATATACACACACACATTATGAAATGATTACCACACTCAAGCTAATTAACATATACATTCATCACCTCAGTTACTATTTTCTTTTTTTTTTTTGGAGAGGTTTTCGCTATAGGGCACGTGCGCTCGCCAGACAGACAGAGAGAGACGTAGAGACAGAAAGCGAGAAATCACCCCCCAGGGGGATGGTCACGCCGCAATCCCTTCTCCTCCATTCTCCTCTCGGGACCTTGGGCATGCACGCACATGCACCCGGCGTGAGTTTTAAGCCACCGGGTCCGGGAGGCGAACCACAGTCAACTACGTGGGAGTCCAGCGACATAGCCATTACTCTAACTGCTGGTTCCCAGTTATTATTTTCTTTTGTTGAAAACACTTAAGAAATAGGCTCTTAGCAAATTTCAAGGATCCAATGCAATATTATTAACTATAATCACTGTACTGAACATTAGATCTCCAGAATTCATTCATCTTGCATAACTTGAACTCTGCATCCTTTAACCAACCTCTCTCTATTTCTCACAGCTCCTAGCCTCTGGGAACCACCATTCACTCTCTACTTTTATGAGTTTGAATATTCCACATATAAATGAAATCATGCAGTATTTGTTTTTGTGTCCATTTTCTGTTCCACTTTAATATTTTTATATCTATTATATTGACATATATATAATATATGCTTATTTATTTTGAATTTAGTATCCATAATAAACTCACCTGGTACTTCCACCAGGTTTGTAGTTTTTTTTTTCTTTAGTTTTTAGATAGTTACATTGAATTTTCAGAGATAAATCTATTCTAGAGAGTTTATTTAGAAAAAGCTGACTGTTTGGTGGTTCTCCTTTACCATCATCACATATCTGATCCATTTTTCTTACCTTCTTACCTTGACTCTGATTATAAAATGGTGTTAAGTAACATTGGTTACAGAGGTGTATTTCTATTTTTTCCTGACTTAAATGGAAATATTATTTTGTAACATTAAAATTTTTCAGTTAGTTGTGGTAAATGGATAGGGTTGACACTGCTATAACAATGTATCACAGAATGGTAATTTATAAATAAGAAGAAGTTATTTCTCATGATTCTGGACTCTTGGAAGTCCAAGATCAGTGCTAACTAGTTCTGTATTCAAAGAGAGCTGCTTTCTCTATTTTCAGCATAATTTCCTGTGCATCCTCCAGAGGGAGAAAAAGCCTTGAGTCTTCACATGGTGAAAGAATGGAAGTGATAAAAAGGTATCAAAATCTTTTCATCAAACCACTTATAACAGCATTAACCCATTCAGGAAGGCAGAGACCTCATGACTCATCTTTTGAAAGGTGCCACTTCCTGATATTGTTGTGTTAGAGATTAAGTTTCTACCACATGAAGTTTGGAGAAGACATTCATACCATAGCAGTTGAAGATATGGAATAACTATATATTTCAGAAATACTTTTTTTGTTATGTTTGAACATATTTTATCTTAAAAGTTTTTGCCATAGGACATGTGCTTTTGCTGGAGAGAGATAGAGACAGAGACATGAGAGGTAATATGAGACATCATCCCCTTGGAGGATGGCTACAGAGCAATCCCTTCTCCTCCATTCTCCTCTTGGGATCTTGGGCATACACGCATATGCCCGGAGTAAGTTTCAAGTCATTGGATCCTGGACTTGAACTGTGGTTGGCCGTGTGGGAGTCCAGTGACCTAACCACTATGCTATCTACTAGCCCCTAAGTCTGGACTTTTAAAAAATGTATTTTCTTAGATTTTTAAAAGTCATCAAATACAATAGAATTCTGAGGTATCCAAAGGGTGCTTTCAATACCTGTGGAAATAATTCAGTAACATTTTTGTATCATAACTCTTTCACACATACATTTATTGTTTCTCTAAAACAATAGCAATAATTTAATATTATAACATTTTAACTTGAAAGCATTTTACAAAGATTCAGTAATTTATTCTTTTCAGGTTGAAAAATATTATGACTAGAAAATCCATTCAAATAAGATTTAATCATCTTACTTTATAAAATGTTTCCAGAAAGTTTAGAGAAAACATGCATTATGAAAAAAACTATGAATGAGTTTTCAAATGTTTTTACATCAGGATAAACCACTTTATTTTAATTTAAAAGTTTGCCAGAGTGCAGATATACTTGCCAGAAAGAGACAGAGGGAGCAATAATGGGAAAGTTCCCCTCCCTCTTTGTGCGGGGTGGTCATGCCACAATCATTCCTCCTTCTCTTCCTCCTTGTAGGATTTTGAGAGTGCACACATGCATAATGTTTGGCAAGCCATTGGGTCCAGGACTCAAACCATGCAATCTGCAATGTGAATTCAGCCACCCTAACTACCACCATAGCTGACCCAATTTAATTTTTCTGTACAGTTTTTTGTTTTCATTATTGTCAAAGGGAAAGTGTGCTCACCAGAGAGAGACAAAGAGAAAGAGAAAGAGAAAGAGAAAGAGAAAGAGAAAGAAAGAGAAGAAAGAGACAGAGAAAGAGAAAGAGAGAGAGGAAGAAAGCACCCTACAATGAGATGTGGTCATTGTGCAATCCCTTCCCCTCCATTCATCTACTCTGTTGGGATTTGGGGCATGCACATGCATGTACCTAGTGTTTTTTTTTTTTGGGTTTTTTTGGAGAGGTTTTTGCTATAGGGCACATGCAATCGCCAGAAAGACAGAGAGACAGAGAGACAGAAAACAAGAAATCACCTCCCAGTGGGTATGGCCATGCCATAATACCGTCTCCTCCATTCTCCTTTTGGGATCTTGGGCACACACGCACATGTGCCTGGAGTGAGTTTAAGCTGCCGGGTCTGGAACTTGAACTGTGGTTGGCTACATGGGAGTCCAGCGACATAGCCATTACGCTAACTGTTGGTCCCCCTAGTGTGTTTTTTAAGCCACCAGGGCTAAGACTTGTGTAGCCAGCCATGCGGGTTTCAGCTTTTTAACCACTAGGCCATGGAACCAGCCCTCTACAAACTTTTTGAAGTTTTCTAGTATCGATTTCAGTATAGCTTATTGTATCAATTTGCTATGGCCACTATTAACAAAATTCATTGGGTTGGTTAAATAAAAGAATTTCATTTTCTCACAGTTCTGGAGGCTAGAAATCCAAAATGTCAGCAGGACCAACCTCCCTCTAAAGGTGTTGGGGAAGGATCTGTTCCTGACCTTTCTCCTAACTTCTGATAGTTCCTTCACTTATTGTAGCATAACTCCAATATTCAAGAGTCATACTTCATATTTGCATGTCTCTGTGTCCAACGACATGTCTCTTTTCCTAATGACATCAATTATATTAGATTAAGGCCCATCCCAATGGATACATTTAAACTTGATTATCCCTTAAATTCTTCTCTCCAATAATGTGACATTCTAAGGTACTGGACTTCAACACATCTTTTCAAAGGATCATAAGCTAAACTCATAATATTTAGTTGCCATTTTAGAAAATATCATTTTGTAATACCTTGTTCTAGTCTATTCCATTGTTAGTAACAGAAAATACTGGAGTCTGGGAAATAGAAGAGAAGAAAGGTTTATTTAGTCCATGGTTTGGAGGCCCAAGAACCATGACTATTTTTAGTGGGGTCTTCTGGCTGTGCCCCAACATGATGGGGTCAGGAGCATGTAGTTTGTGTTTTCTGTGTGTCTTTTTCTTTATAAACCCACCTGGAGTCAGTAACACGGAGCTTGCCCTGATGACCTTAATCCTAATCTACTTCTGAAAAACCTCACTTTTCAACACCATAACTAGACCAAGTTTTTACTTTCTTAATCCTATTACAATGGGATTGATTTTGAAAGGAAACATAAATAAACTACAGCAAACATGATTTGTTTTTTCCTGTTTTTGCCATAGGGTGCATATACTCATCAGAAAGAGGAAGAGAGAAAGAAAGTGAGAAAGTGTCCCCCAGGGGATGGCCGTGCCTTGATCCTTTCTTCTCCATTCTCCTCCTGGGATTTTGGACACACAAGCACACTGGCCCAGCGTGACTTTCAAGCTACCAGGTCTGAGATTCAAATCATTATCAACCATGTGGGGATCCAGCACTGTAGTCAAACCGCTTGCTGGCCCCACAGTGTTATTTTTAAGAGGTAAACAGGAATACATTTTTAGTTAACAAGATAATCTGGATCTTTTTACATTTTTTCTGAATAACATACCATGAAGTTTGTATACTGCTCCCCAAACTTCTTGCCATATGAAATAGTGTCTTCTGGAGGGATAGTAATATTTAAAGGATAATTGAATTATATTTTTCTGATACTCAATGGCAGGTGATTAAAACTAATTTTAGCCTAAAACTTTTTTATGAACTCAAACTTATCATGTTTTTAGCAGTAAGTTTGTTTTGTATGTTAAAAAATACCATCTCACATGTTTAGGTGGTGGCTAGGATGGGAGTTCATGGATACGTTTTCTACCTAATTTTTTCCTTGTTAGTGACATAGTGAATACAGTACCTGCTTTTGAGATGGAACTTATCTTGCATCTTATCCTTGCTCAAAAGGTACTGTATTTAGCACATAGTAAAAGTTATATAGGGTGGTGTGGTGGTTAAGGGCGCTGGATTGCCACATAGCCAATCTTGGTTCAATTCCCAGACCTAGTGACTTGCTTTCTTACAGTCTCTCTCTCTTTCTGTCCCTCTCTGGTCAAATTAAAATAAATAAACAAATAAATATAAAATAATTCTCTGAAAAAATAATAAAAAGCTATATAAAGGTTTGTTGAATGAATACATAAAACAAATGAATAAATTGAAAGTGGTAAGTGGTAAGTAAGAACTCACACATTTCCTCTGATAATCAATGTTTTAATTTACACTATGGCTTTAATATCAATGGTGAATGCCATTATTAGAAGAACCATGCTGATTCATGATCTTTTGATCCAAACCTTGAGTGGTCAGTACAAGGCCCTATAGACTTCATGTGAAAAATATGGAAGCTAATGCAATCAATTTCTTCGACTAAATATGCACTTGTTCTATTTTTCTTCTTTTTCTGTAAGAAAGACAAAGACTGACATAATCTCTTTCTCCACAGTCCTACACAATTGGATACAGAGCGACAACCCCCCACATGACTTGGTAGTAATTCTTATTTTGACCTTTAGTATTATAGTGCTGACAGTATAATATTGCTTTATTTATTTATTTATTTATTTATTTGAAAGATTTTGCCACAGGGCATGTGTCCCACTGGAGAGAGAGAGGGAAAGTGAGAAATTAGCATCTGGGAGGATGGCTACACCACAGTTTCTTCTCTTCCATTCTCCTCTAGGGATTTTGGATTGCACACACATGTGTCCAGTGTGATTTTCAAGCTGCTGGGTCTGGGATTCAAACAGTGGAGTCGGCTATATGGGATCAGACCCCCTTCATTCCATGCCACCTGATAGCCCAATAGGAAATTTCTGATGAAGTGTCCAAATCATTTCGTGTACTAGGCCTTGTAAAACTAATGACAGGTCACTGTGCAAGGAGCCGTATGAAGGCACAGTTTCAAGCATGGTAATCTCTGTGAAGCATCAGCTCCTCCCTACACTATTTGTGGCTTATTACCTCCATCATCGCTCCCCACAGAGATAATTCTGTGGTCAGCCAAATACAGTGAGGCAGGAGCAAGAAGCATGAAGCAAAATCGGTTGGTTTGCTTGGAAACTTGAGTGATTTAATTTACTATCAAGCTTCTTAATTTCAGAGCTTCTACAAATGAAATGAAAGTGTACTAATGCACCTCTCTGGAATGCTGTGGTCATGAGCTCACTCAACTCACAAAGACTCAAATCCAACACACCCACAGATTGTGGGCCAAATTTATTCAATGCATAACATACCTATGGGTAATGTTTTCTGTTATACACATTAGTCAGTCAGAATACTGGATTTGGACTCTCGAGTGGACTTCTGGAGCATATTATGAGTTTACTTCTAACTATAGGGGACTAGTCCAACTCTCGGCTTAAGAAAGGTCTAAAAGCTTCTCCACTGTCTTGGTTATAATCATGTTAATCCCCTATCCAAAATGAGTCATTTTTCCCCAGTTACTCTGCATGAAGCCATGTTATATTTAGGTAATAGTGAGTCATACACAGCTTATTTCCCTTGCTATCTTTTCTAAGGTGGAACTATGTTGGAAAAAGCATGAAAACCTTGGGTTTTGAACTCAATCAGGTTCTCCTCAATCTTCTCACTTCTAACATATAGGCAGAGGGCTGTTGTAATGATGAAATATTTCCATTTTAGAGCAGCCATTACCTTTTTTCTTTGTTTTATTTGACAGAGGCAGATGAGAGCATGGGAGGAAGATGAGGAGAGGCGTGATCTGAGAGGGTCTCACCACACTGCATTACAATCCTCCTACCTCAGTCTCCCAGCAAGCTAGCCATAGGCTCACACCACTTCGCCCAGCTTGTTTAGCTTGGGCTGGAAACAGACATGGGCCTCCCGTGTGGTGAAGCCCTGATGCCGTGGCATTCCCCTGCTTGCACTGCTGAGGATGGGCCCAATATCATTCTTAACAATTTATCTAGCAACTGTTGAGCTTTTACAAAATACTAAGCCCTGTTCTTATACTATCTAATTCGAATCCCTTACAAACATATGGAATAGATGATATCATTATTCCTATTTTCAGATGAGGCAACTTCAGCACATAGTTATTAAGGAAGTGGGTAAAGACAAAAACACAGGCAGTCCAATATCAGAGCCAGTGGTCTAGGTTATCATCGGCTCATGCCATTGCAGTAGCTAGGCCTGAATGAGCTATAAGGCCAAACGAATAAAGGAAGGGGGATGAAATGTGCCTGCAAGTGGCTGTTAAGCCTCAGAATGCCACCAGTATTCTTGGTGAGCATAAACAGAGAACATGACTTGCCATAAACCAGTGCTTGACTGTGAATAGAATACAGGTATTGGGCTGCAGTTGGGGAAGTCATACTAACTTTGGCAGAACACAATAAAAACTTAAAATCTAATATTAACTGAGCCCAGTAGAAATGGGCAAAGAAAAGAACATAGGGGCCAGCAGATGGTATGATGGGTTAAGGCACTAGACTCACACATGGCTGACTGTGGTTCAAGTCCCTGACCTGGTGGCTTGCTTTCTCATTTTCCCTCTTTCTCACTTTGTATCTCTCTGATGAATGCATGTGCCCTATAGCAAATAAGAGAAATATAATAATAAATAAAATTAAATAAGTAATTTTTAAAGAATTATTTATTTAATTTTATTTATTATTATTATTTTAATTTGACCAGAGAGAGAGACAAAAGGAAAGTGAGGAAGTAAGTTGCTAGGTCTGAGATTTAAACCATGATCAACCAGCCATGTGGGAGTCCAGCACCTTAATCACCACACCACCTGTCAACCCCTATATAAATAATTATTTTTAAAAAAAGAAAGATAATACAGAAAGAAAGAAAGAGAGAGAAAGAGAGAGAGAGAGAGAGAAAGAAAGAGAGAGAGAGAGAGAGAGAGGGGGAGGGAGGGAGGGAGGGAGGGAGGAAGGAAGGAAGGAAGGAAGGAAGGAAGGAAGGAAGGGAAAGAAAGAAAGAGAAAGAAAAAGGAAGAAAAGAACACAGGGAAAGCAATAGGAGTCTGGATCTGTCAAAAAGACACCAAGAATAGATTAGGCTACGACCAGGAAATCCAGATTTCTGCTTTGTCTTAAATGCTCTTTGGAGCTGCTGATGACAGTGACTCTGGCAAAGTTAGATGACATCCACCACAACCAAGGTTCTAGAAAGCTTTCTAGAACCAACCAGGTTCTAGAAAGCTGTCTTCCAGGTACAATAGAGGACATCATTATACTCTGGCTTGTAACTGACATTCATAATTATTTACAAATGTGGCAAATAAGCAGCTTAATTTTTACTTTTCTTTTTATTGTGGGGGTAGGTAGAGTATACATGTACTCTCTGGAGAAAGATGGAGAGGGAAAGTGAGAAAGGATTTCCCATGGGAGACCACAATTCCTCCTCTTTCATTTTTCCCTCTTTTTGGGATTTTTGAGCATGCATGCACATGCACCTGGCGTGTCAAGCTGCCAGGTCAGGGACTCCAACCACAAAGCTGGTCATGTGGGACCCAGCTGCCTTAAACACCTGCCACCAACTGGCCCAAGAGTGCAAATACCTTTACAGCTGTGTTACTATGCTAATATTGTCTTAGCAAATCCCTGGTTAGCAGGGAGATTGGATGACTTTAACAACACAAATTAATTTTCTCATAATTCTTCAGGCTAGAAGTATACATTGGCATAGTTGGCTTCTTCTGAGACCTGCAAATGGTTATCTTCTCCCCATGTCTTCACCTAGTCTTTATTTCAGTGCATGCCTGTGTCTCTTTTTATTGAAAAAATAATTTTTTATTTAATTTTATTTAGTATTATTATTTTTAACTTTCCATAGTGCATGTGTGCTCATGATAGAGAAAGAGAAAGAGAGAGAGAGAGAGAGAGAGAGAGATGGAAAGTGAGGGGCTGGCAGGTGGTGTGGTGGTTAAGGTGCTGGACTCCCACATGGCTGACCATGGCTTGAGTCCCAGACCTGGTGGCTTGCTTTCTCACTTTCCCTCTCTCTCTTTCCCTGTTCCTCTCTAGTCAAATTGAAAATAATAATAATAATAAATAAAATTAAATAATTATTTTTAAAATTAGAGGGAAAGTGAGAAAACAAGATACCAGATCCAGGACTTGAACCACACTTGGTCATGTAGGAGTCCAGCACTTTATCCACCATGCCATCTGCTGGCCTTTCATGCCTGTGTCTTAATTACCTTTTCTTACAAGGACTCTAGTCATTTTAGATTATAGCCCACCAAAAGGACCCCATTGTAATAGCCCTCTCTTCAAACATAGTCACATTCTGAGATACTGGGGTTAGATTTTAGAAGGACGCAATTCCAATCATAACACATCTGATACAGGTTTCTTGGTGAGTGTCTAAGAGACAATCTCTGATATTATTGTTTCATGAACCCCAGAAACTCTTCAAGGATTAAACTATGAAAAAAGTATTAACCTCCATGTAAGCATTTCTTTTATGGGTAAGAATTTCTAGTCCCAAATTATTAATACCCTATATTTTCTATCAAGATGATTCCCAGTATAATTTTAAATAATACCCAGGAAGAAAATGGCATATTCCTGAGAATGTTCACTTTTATTTTATTCCCAGAGGGTGAGAGGGAAAGTGAAAGAGAAAAATAGAGAGAAAGTACCCCCACCATGGGATATTGTTGCACTGAAATTTCTTTTCCTCCATTTCTCCATTCTGTGAAGGTTAGGGATAAGCATGCTCATGGGTCTGGCATGTTTTTCAAGCCACCAGGGTGGGAACTGGAACCACAGTCACTCATGTGGGATCTTGTTCCCTATGTATAGAGCTTAATTGCCGTGCTGCAGGGCCACCCTAAGATTCTTCACTTTAAACAAAATATTTTTAGAACTATTGTAAAGCTACCTTTATGGGACACAAAAATAGAAATAGCTGGGCATGCATGCTTTAGCACACAAGATTTCATTTTCTATTTTTCCATCCTTAGATATTTTTGTTCTGAGGGCAGGGAACTTGAATGGAAAGGAGCCAGGGTGCAAAAAAGATTTCAGTGAGAATTTATTTGTGTCCCTCACTAACTGAGAAACTAGCCTGATGGTTTCTTCACTCCTTCTAACAGGTAGATGAGTGTGATACCATCACTTTGAAGCATGCTTGTTAAAACTTGACTCTCTTCCATTGAAGAACAAGTTGCATCCACCTTTCATAAAAGATCTTCTAAAAATAGAGAATATACTTCCTGCATGTGGGATGGGGATAAGACATAAGGTGTCTCAAAACATGCTTTGAAAATTTTACTACATTTTCGTTTTTATCAATTCTAAGTATAACTTACCAGTCATTCTCCTCAGCTTATGTTTAAGCCCATGTGTATCTCAATGGAAATCCAATCCATATGTTTCTGATTCATTTACACTTAGCTCATCAAAATATTGTTTTGCAAGAGCTATTTGAAGTCCAAAAAAGCTTTGAAAAGCTTTTTTTCTTAGAAACAGGAAATCGGTTTTTGCCAAGTGTAAACAAACACATTCCCCTACTCCCTGTGCTCCTATTTTAATTGGAAATTCAAAAGACAGAAGGTTAGAGCGCTCTCTAAACCTGTCCAAAAACAAATTCATCCTTTATATAGCATGGCACTGAAGTGGATTCTTATTTTCCTTATTTTTTTATTTTAAAATTTAAAAATGTTTTTAGTAAATTTCTATATAACTGGTCTCAAAGTTTAAATTCAGTTTTTCTATTGTACCATAATTTTAATTTACTTTTAAAATTTCAATGTTCTTAGGAACCAGCAGTTAGCGTAATGGCTATGTTGCTGGACTCCCACGTAGTCGACTGCGGTTCGCGTCCCGGACCCGGTGGCTTAAAACTCACGCCCAGCACGTGTGTGTGCGTGCCCAAGATCCCGAGAGGAGAATGGAGGAGAAGGGATTGCAGCGTGACCATCCTCCCTGGGGGGTGATTTCTCGCTTTCTGTCTCTATGTCTCTCTCTGTCTGTCTGGCGAGCACACGCGCCCTATAGCAAAAACCTCTCCAAAAAAAAAAAAAAAAGAAAATTCAATGTCCTTTTTGTTTTAGAGCTATGCTCATTAGAAAGAAAGACAGAGACAGTGAGAAGGAAAGTGAAAAATCACCCCCCCAGGGGAATGGCCATACTGCAATCCCTTCTCCTCCATTCACCTCCTAGCATCTTGGGCATGCAAGCACACACATCTGGCATGATTCTGAAGCCACTGGTTCCCAAGACTCAAACCACTGTCAGCCATGTGGGAGTCCAGCAACGTAAATACTATGCTGTGTGCTGGCCCCCACATCTCAATATCCTTAAAAAATTATTTCTGCTAGAAGAATATTTTTGCCTACACATTTCACTGATTGCTTTAAATAAAACCATACCCAGTTAGATTTTTCTCATTATCCTGTGATTCAAGGTTGAAAAATGACCCTATTTTGTGTGTATGGCTTAGATAAATGACCACATTGATGGAAGAGTTTGTTATGACGTAGTTCACACTATCTTGAGATTCAGTAAAAGCATAATGCAGGTCTCAAAAACATCACAGAGTAAGATATCATCCTGGTGGTTGATGGGACTCCAGAAGTTAAATTAGAGTAAAAAGCATGTGGAAGCATCAGCCCATTGTGAGAATTTCAAATTAGGTGTATGTGACCTGTTACTATTCGCATTTAGAAACACCGTCTCTGAGCTTCACCAACAATAATTTGGAAAAAGATCCCTAACTATCAGTCCTCATGAGTGTTTAACATAAGTCTCGAAGCAGATCCACCTGTATGTGCCAGTACTAGGAGCTGGTCACATGGGGTGATGGCCCAAACTGGGTACTCATCAAGTATGTGAGTAACCCAGGGCAGCCAGGAGTGAGAGTGCTGAAGGTCGGGTGCAGCCTCTGACCCTGAAAAGTATACAGCGCTAAAACCAAAGAGTGGATAAAGAATCTGATTCAACAGAGGAAGCTAAAAGTAAGCAACCACATAACGGCAGGAGTAGAACATGAAAAGGTAGAAATGGAGGCTGAAATGGAACAACAGGATTTAAGACTTTTTCTATGAACAGTCTAGGATGGCAAAGGAAGGCTGTTCCTTTATGGTGAAAGCCACATGATGTATGGATCATGCTAATTTAATACCCAGAAAGGTAATCCACGAAGATTGGATCCTCATGCTACCTTCCTAAGTAAGTCAAATGTCTTCTTTCCTACCAGCCTTCTAAGAACATCCTGTGCTGGATTGGGCAGGAAGTACTAGAGGGGAGATTGTGGTACTCAAGTAGAACTGAAAATCCAGGTTATGGCTCAAACTAAAACCCTGTTACCAAATATGTTAAGAATTATTTAGGACCTGGGGCCAGCAGGTGGCATGGTGGTTAAGACTGTGGACTCCCACATGGCCAGCCAAGGTTTGAGTCCCAGACCTTGTGGCTTGCTTTCTCACTTTCTTTCTCTCTCTCTCTGTCTCTCTCTCTGGTGAGCACATGTTCCTGACAGCAAATTAAAAATAACAATAACAACAAATAAAATGAAATAAATGATTCTTAAAAACATTTAGGGATTTAAATATAAAAGTACTAACAAAATTGAAACCCATGTTATCTACAAAATCAGAGTTCTATATTTATTAATTTCCCATCTGTAACATATGATAGAAGTAGCTGATGAACTAGATGCCATTTAGATTTATAGAAATCTCAATGGTTAATAGGCATTTTCATATACATGGAAAATAGATGTCAAATTGTAAATGGGGATAGCATTACTTATTTTAGTAAATATAGCAAACAAATGAAAGCTGTATTTAATTGCCATTGCCAAAGTATCTAGTGAAAATAATGGTTTGTTCTTTACTAATGCAAAGGGTTAGAAGGACCTTATGAATAATGAAATTTACCTTACTCCAATTTTGATTTCCCCCTACATTATCCAGACTCTGCTTCAACACTCACTAAATTATTGTTATAGTCACCCTGATGTAGGCCATCTGATTTTTAAAAAAATCATTTATTTAGTTTTAAGTCTCCTTCCTCTTCTTCTCCTCCTCCTCCTCCTCCTCCTCCTCCTCCTTCTCCTCCTCCTTCTTCTTCTTCAGTTTGACCAGAGAGAGACAGATTGAGAGAGAGAGGGAGAGTGATAGTGAGAAAGCAAGCTACCAGGTCCGGGACTCAAACTGTGGTCAGACATGTGTGAATCCACCGTTTTAACACCATGCCACTTGCTGACCCCAATAAGCCATTTGGTTTTAAAGAAACAAATTGTTAGAAAGTTTTTTGTTCTAAAAAAATTATACCTCCCATAACTCCTTGCTTTCATCCTGTCTTCCCTTTGGATCCAGTAGAAACAAGTTTCAAAAATGGCAAAATTAGAGTTTGCTTGTTTTGTTTTTCTTTCTGCTTCCCTACAGTCCTCAGACATTTGTAAATGCTGTTATAAACCTCTGTAATCTATCCCCAGTTTCTCTGATATATCCACATCTTTCCTAATTGCTTGTAACCTCTTCATTTGGCTGTTCTCCTCCAGCTAGACATGCTCCCTGTGCCCAGCTCCTCATGGTACTTCAAAAATTTATATAGCTTCCAAGAATTTCTCCCACATCATGAATGGCTGGGCCAGAAATTCTTCTGATCTCATAATCCAAGTTCTTTGTAACCAAATTCCAGGTCTGTTTCAATCTCCACTGATTTCTAAGAAGCAGCAGTATGTCAAGTTTTCACCACTACAGTTTGCCTGCCCTATCTGGGTCACATGTCCACTTTTAAAGTTCTGTGGCTCATGATTTTTATTTGGCAATGTCAGGGAAAGACCCCTAAGACAATTTATAAGGTATTTTTGAGACTCAACATTACTGCTTAGGGGAAATAAATAAATAAATAAAACAAAAACAACAACAACAACAAAAACACAAACTAAAAACAAAAACAAAAACAAACTCATCATGACTGTAAAGACAAAATTCAATTTTAAATCCATTAAATAGTAGACTTAAATTGGACCCAGGTTAAAATGAGTAGTGATACAATAGTGGATCCTTACAGTATGGTATATGGCCAAATGTGTGCCTTCTTTGATCGGTGTGTTTTATCAAACTTTGAGTGAGTCAGAACATTTTCTCATTATCACCTTATCAAACTAATCATGTCTGTCTCTAATTTTCTTAATTATGCAGAAATAGCAGATCGAAGTTCTTCAAAGATATAATCTAGAAGCAGGGCTTTATTAGCCCCTAAGCCCCACTTATACTCTAGCAAAGCTATTTGTGAATGCTCACAAATAATTGTCCAAATGGTTGTAATATTATTCATTTCTTTTTTTATTCTCAAATTGAGCTCAGAAAACATTTTCCTTGGAGATCTGGTTATATGCCAAATTTAAAAGTTATTGTTCAGCATTTTACTACTGAATGAAGGAAATCTAGAATGCTTTATATGCACTCTTTAAAAATACAAACCAAAGCTTAACTCTACTCTTTCTGTATCTCATCTCTTTATTTCATATATATATATTTTTTTTTTCAATTTATTGGCTATTTTCTGCATGCAAATGATGGGTTTGTCATGAGCGTTTTCCTTGGAAATTGTCATGTTTCTTGTAACAATGACTATATCATCATTTACTCCAAGGACTATTGGCTCAAGTGGCAGAGTGACCTTAAGACTAACTTAGAATTGGTCACACTGCAAGTTCTGTTTTCTGTAAAATTTACAATTTATGATTGAAGGTTTCTATGAAACGCACTTCTCTTTTAAAATCAAATATTTTTTCTCTTGAAACATATTAATGGTGACTTCATACCATCCATGATTAGGGCCAAAATAAAGACAAATGTCTTACTTGAGAAAAAGTTTTGAGCTGATCTTTAAAAATTACAGAGAGGACCAAGACTCGATCTGGAAAATATTGAAGAAGACTTATTTTATGTTTAAGAAAAATGATCATTATTGGTGCCTTTCATATATACCTCTCTCTTTCACTCTCTCTTTCTCCATTTTTGCACTTGGTTTCTTCTACCCATCCCCAAGAAGTCGACAAAACCATAAGACCTGGGAAAATATATTAAAGTAAACCACAAATATTAAAAAAGAAACCATGTTTTACATGTTAGTCAAGATTCAATTCAAGTCTTTTGAAAACATACATTTTAAGTCTGACTCCTATCCAAAGAATGAGGAAAGATTAAAGATACACACACACACACACACACACACACACACTGACTATCAAATATGAAGCTTAAAAAAGAAGATGACACTCCACTGTAATCAGATGTTGGATTTTGACATTTGACTTTAAATTTCCTGCTTAAAACTGAAAACCTTTGTACTCTTTATAGAACAGAAAAGTAGAGGGGTCTCCTTTATTTAAATTAAAAATGTGTGTTCTATTAAATGTCTCCAATGTTTTCAACTTCTTTGGGTAAATACAAGTTTGAGATTCTTTTTCTTTGTTTCTAAAATATACTGTTTTGGATCATGAATTTCGTAAGTCATGAAATGGGACAAAGTCATTAGATCTCAAAATCACACTGGTTCCACAAAAACGACTCTGCTTTCACTGAATCTGGGATTAAGAGGACATTCAGATCTATTGCTGCAGAAAAGAGCAAGTGGGCAGAAATTTATCATTTCTTTTTTAAAGGTTTTGTTATAGGGTGTGCTTGCCAGAGAGACAGAGAGAGACACAGTGAGGGAAAGTGAGAAATAACCCCTATTCAGGTGGGATGGCAACAGTGCAATCCCTTCTCCTCCATTCTCCTCTTGGGATTTTGGAGATACACACACAACCGGAGTGATTTTCAAGCTGCCTGGTCTAGGCTTTGAACCATGGTTGGCCATGTGGGAGTAAAACACCTTTACCAACACGCCACTTGCTGGGTCTGGAATTGACCTTTTTAAAGGGCTTGGAAAAGAAGGAAAATGAAAGAAGATGAGGTTTTGTATAAAGATGGCAGATTGAACATATACATTTAGCTAAACTTCCTCCTCGAACCTCCTGAAATGACACTAAAGATTCACTAACAATAAAAAACATAAGCTACAAGCTCAAAAAAAGGGGAGACGAGATAATAGAACAAACCATTTGAAGGCTCAAAAATGGAAGGATAAACAGTAAAATGTTCCTGAAAAAGAATCGTAGATCAGCAAGAAGGAGGTTCTGAAGACTGTTGAAAGAGTCAGGTGACTCTGGAATTAGGAGGAAGATGTGATTAAAATAATGAGATCAAGTTCCAGGCCAGCTGAGATGGCACACGTAGTAGGGGTGCTGTTGTGTGATGACACAAGCCATATGGGAAGCCTCCAGGTCTGCACTCTGGACTATCTGAACACACCGGAAGTTCCCCTGATTCTGATGGCTGTGCTGCTGGGGAAGAGAATCACGGAGGGAAGAAAACCATGGCATGAAGACTGCGATGAGAGTGCCTGTCCCTGACTTTTTCCTCTCTCATGAAGGAGATAAATAAAAGGCAAATGAATAAACGACAAAAAAAAAAAAAAAAAAAATGAGACAGAGTTGCTGATCTTCCCTGGATCCCTTTCCTGATTCTGAGTGATGGATAATACATATGTCTTTTTCTTATTGACAGAACAGTTCTGAGAAAGACTCAGTTTTCATTGACTTGTGTGATTCAATTAGGCCCATAACCTAGGATAATACCCCCAACTCAAGATCCTTAACCTTAACCATATCAACAATGTACCTTTTGCCACATAAGGTAACATGTTCTCAGGTACTATTGATTAGGACATGAACTTTTTTTTTTCTTCTTATTTTTATTTTTTTGCCATAGGGTGCATGTACTTTCTGGAGAGAAACAGGGAGAGACAAGAGTGAGGGAAAGTGAGAAATCACCCCTCAGTGGGGATGGCCACTCTGCCATCTCTTTTTCTCCATTTTCCTTTTGGGATTTTGGGCACACACGCTCACGTGTCTGGTGCGATTTTTAAGTTGCAGGGTCTAGCACTCCAACTATAATTGACCATCTAGGAATCCAGCTCTTTAACCACCACACCACCTGCTGGCCCCATGGATAGGAGCATTTTTGAAGAGCTGTTATTCAGTCTACTACTTTAGAAAGGTATTCTTTGTAAAAGGAAGTCATAGCAATGCTGAAATCAGATCACATTTGCTTAAAATAAGCCAGAGAGACAGGGAAAATGGAGTGACTCCAGAAATATTTTGAAAGCAGTGCACATTTCACTGGGTGATTGATTGATGTGCCGAGTGAGAGAGAAGAAGCATCCAAATAAAATGTGCATATTTCTGTCTGGGCTACTGAATGGTGGTGTTATCCTAGGGAAAAAGAACAAGTTCAGGGAAGAATGACTACAGTCTAGAGCATGGTTTGAATCAGAAGTCAGGAAGTCTTTTAGGTGGAAGGCAGGGATCTCGGATGGATTTATAGGTTTTGAAATCATTAGCTGTGGAATATGAAGGAATGCTATTAGATAAAGTTGTCCATGGAAAACACGAAGAGAAAGAATGGGAGAATCGAGAGCAGAATTTGGAGATATATTTGTATTTGAATGATACACAGACAAAAGAGCACTGTGAAAAGACTGGAAAGTGGTTGAAAGTTAGATGAAAAAGCAAGAAGCCAGGGACAAAGAGCTCAGCGGATCCTGAGGATGGTTCAGGCTCAGGAGTTAATGTCACTAGCACTGGATATGCTAGTTGCCTTAGAAGAGAAATGTAAAACTAGATCAAGTTAGTGTGCAAATGTAAGTGATTGTGACAGATGACTCCATAGGTGGTAAATAAGCTCATCACCCCCCACCCTTGGTAAGACAGAGTCTGACCGTCATGATTCTTCTGCCTGTCAGCCTTCTAGCAGAGAGGACAGGCATGCATCACTGTGTCCAACCTTTAGGTTGGATCCAGAATTGAATCCAGAGCTCCTATGTGGTCTCAGTCTGAGGGGTCCAGGGTCCTATCAGACTGTGTCACCACAACTGGCTCTGTGCATTTATAACTCATTCTAGAGGTCATGAATTTTTAAAATCCATTCATTTAAATCTGACAGGGAGAACCTTCTCTTTTCTTTCTACCCGTTTTCTAAATAGTTGTATAAAAAGTTTCCTCATAGCTTTCTCCCATATTTAAAACAGACACAGGAACAACTTGTGGTAAGAACAAGAAAAAAATGTGTAAATTATATCAAACATTTTTCTGTAAGAATTTGAACCTATAGACTGAGAGATACTATATAAACTGTTCATGTATGCCTGGTTTCCATGAGCCCAATTTTCATTTCTCTATTAAAAATTTCCCTCTTAAATGTGTAAAATTTTAAATTTCCTTCCTAAAAATTTCTCTTTCAAATGAACCAATTTTAAAGTTTCTTTCCTAAAAGTACATGCTAAGTCACATCAAGACATACCTTTTGCTTCCCACTTTTTCTCTTGTATTTATTTTGCCACAGTGAATGTACTTATTGGAGAAAGAGACAGAAAGCAAGAGAGAGTAAAGTGAGAAATCATCCCCCCAGGAGAGATGGCCTCACTGTAACCCCATCTCCTCCAGTTTTCTCTCAGATTTTTAGGTGTGCACACACACATGCCATGATTTTCAAGCCATCGGGTCTGGGACTTGAACTGTGTGTCAGCCACGAGGGATCCAGCTGCCTTAACCACTACACCATTAGCTGGCCTATCTTCCTATATATTTTTTTTAATTTTAGAGAGAATTTTTTTGCTATAGGATGTGTGGGTTAGCTGGAGACACAGAGAGACAGAGAAGCAGAAAGCAAGAAATCACCCCCTGGGCAAATGACTATGCTGCAATCTCTTTCCTCCTTTCTCCTCTTGGGATCTCGAGCATGCACACACACATGCCCAGCATAAGTTTTAAGCCACCAGGTCCAGGACTCGAATCACAGTTGGCCATGTGGGAGTTCAGTGATATAACCATCACACCCATCTGATGCTCCTCCATTCTCCCTATTTTTAAAACTAATTGGATCATTATTCCAGATATTGGGATCCCACTGTGCTGAGAATCATGTTGAATGCTTTATTGAACTGGATATATAGCTTACCCAAGGGTCCTGCTTTTCTGTAGGCTAAATATCATGTTACATTTCTTTTCAAGTAACTTACATACATAATCAAGTACAAATATGGAAATTAACAAAACACTGCAATCAAAGCCCCACTAGTAACTTAGTGAAATTTACATTAAAAGAATGTAGTAAAATCTGAGACCAGTAGATGGCATAATGGTTACATCACTGGACTCCTACATAGTTGACAATGGTTCGAGTCCCAGACCTGGTGGCTCAAAACTTACACCAGGCAAACATGCATACATGCCCAAAATCCTGAATGTAGAACCTCTTCTACAGTGGCATTGCCAAACTCTATGTGAGAAAAGGTCTTAATTTTCTTAAAACTCGAAGATCATTTCTTGGGGAGATAAGTCTATATGGAGTTGGAAGTTCTTAGTGTCCTAAAACTGTATCCTTGAATATTTTTAGTAATGGAATTTCTGTTGCTGCCTCTTAAAATTTTCTATGCATTTAGTTGACACTTCCATCATAATGTTAGCTTTTTAAAGGATCTAGGTGGACTACTTTATACACCCTGAATATCCTATAGTTAGAAATATTCTTAAGAGACATAGATATATTGGGAGTTGAATATGTTTGTTGCTTATATAATTGAACAAAATGGATACCTGAATAAGTAAATGAAACATTGCTCGTAATGGCAATATTTAATTTTTGGAAAGAGAAAAAATAGTAGTAGAGAAATTATAGCAACTTAAGTTGACAAATTTTATTTTAGGCATGATAATTATTTACACTTACAAAACATTTTAATCTTTACAAAAAATTCTTTATTCTTATAGTAAGCTATTTGAAATTCCCAACAATCTGGTAAAGTGGTTTGGACAGATAAAATTTACCCCATTTTAGACATAAAAAATCCAAAGCCCAGGGTCAGCAGGTGGCATCTGGATAAGGCATTAAACTCCCCCATGGCCAATGGTGGTTCAAGTCCCAGATCTGGAGGCTTGAAACTCATGCTGGGCATATGTACATGTATGCCAAAAATCTCAGCATTAGGACAAAGGAGAAGAGATTGCAGTGTGGCCATCATCCCTGGGAGGGGACTGATCTCTCATTTTCTCGCTTTCTATTTCTGTCTCTCTGGTGAGCTCATATGCCCTGTAGCAAAAATCTCTCTCTAAAAGAAACAAAAAAAAACAAACAAAAACTGAAGTCCAGTAAAATACAGGCATGTCCAAAATGTCCAAATCTAAGGAATTAATCCCAGGTGTTAGTTAGTTATCTAAATATAAAGCCATTCATTCATAGTATTTATAGTTTTTCACTGACTTTAAGGTAACAGCAAAGAGGTTCAGGTTAAAAAAAAATCTAGTAACCCAATCTAAGAACTAGCAAATAAATCAAGTTCTAGCCAAGAAAATGTGGAAACAGATGAGCAAGGGTTAGGACTCATGATTAGGAGACACTCATTTGAAGGTGGTGGTACAAAAGAGGAGTAAGAGAAACTATAATGCAGAAGTGAAAAGAAGAATGTGAAGCAAAAAAGAAAAGCCAAACAGAAATGAGAAATGTCATACAATGTCAGAAGAAAGTACAGTGGTCAGCAGATGAGAACGCAAAATGAGTGATTGCACAAAGGATATATGGGCTTTTAAAAACTGATTCCACAGTGGGTAACTTTCAACTGTCCAGTCTTAACACAGGGGTAGTGAAGGTTAAGGAAGAAGAGGCAAAGTGTACAGACTCTGAAGTTAGGGGCTTTATCTTAGCAGGTTCAGCAGACAACTAGATGAGTTGGAAACTTGGTTCTGGCATGCCCGATAGCCCAAAGAAAGTTTCTAACTGTATTTATTCTTAAATTTCCTTCTCTGGATAATGAAAAAGGTTATAAAAAGTGCCTCAAACAGCTCTTGAATTAAAAGAGACTTATGGGGATATACCAAAGTCTTTTGTTGATTGTAGGCACATGGTAGCACTGTATCACTGTGAGTCTTGACTAGGAATTTTTACAGTGAAAGACGTGTAACTTGAGTAACAGGATAGTTTTGGATTGAACTTGTCCTCCCCAAACTCTAATTTGATGATATTTGGACATGGGGCTTTTGGGAGATAATTAGATTTCAGTGAGGTCTCATTAGTGTGGGCTTCATGATGGGATTGGTGACTTTGTAAGAAAAGACGCTCTAGAGCTTACTTCCTCCTTTCTTTCTCTAAACCCTGTGAGGACGCAGCACCTATGAGTCAGGAAGAGCATCCTTACCAAGTAATCTAATCAGTGGACACCTTGATCTCAGACTTCTCATCTCCCACAACTGTAAAAAATAAATTCCTGTTGTTTAAGCACACAGTCTACCGTATTTTGTTATGTCAATCTGAGAAAACTAATACAAGGAATCAGTGCAGGTGTTTCCATTTTTCCGTACTGGGGAGGCCTGTACATGTTTAAAAGCAGGGTGGCAAAAGCCAGTGGGGCCAGAGTTTGAAGTTACTTGAGATGCAGCAGATATGTCTAGATGGTCTTTCTAGGCTCCCACCTTCCACTTTGCGATGCACCCTGGTATTTTAATAGGTTGGTATCCTTATGATCCACATTTTCTATGAACCATATTTTGTATATCACATTAGAATCGAGTCCCAGAGAACCAGACATCTCAAATATTTGATAAAGGTAGGTAATGAGTAGAATAGATATTGTCTTGTTTGTTTTGTCTTGTTTTAGACATGAACCTCTGTGTATTTGATAAAGCAACACCTTTATTCAATTGTAAAAATTGAATGTTCATTATCTGTTGCTTGTTAAAATTATAATTTGTACCAGAGATGTTGAAATGGTAGATGGAATTGATGCTATATACCCTACATTTCAAAATATACCACTAATGGTAGTTACCACTACAGTACCACTATACACAATATCCAACATTGTATTCCATATTTTCCGAGGAGAATGTAAAGAAAAATACAGAAATAAACTTTAAAAATTATAAAAATAGTGTAGAACAAACTATAAATTCAGGATTAACCTAACATCCTTATAGAGCAATAGGTCAATAAATTCTAGCAGTTGTGCTAGCTAGACTAGGGACTGAATGAACCCAACAAGTGAAGAAATAGAAAGGAAAATAAACTGAAGTATGGAGATCAGTTTATATGGAGATGATCTCTGGCACTGATGGACTGAAAAGAAGCAGGAAAGACAATTCCAGGCAAGCCAACAGGTGTTAGTTATAAAAGGAACTATGGTGGCATCTTGGCTATTCATAGACAAATGATAGCATATTGTGGTGTGAATGCCATACAAAGATTCTGCTGGGCTAACATTCACAAAATCTTTTTTACCTGAGGACATCATAGTGGTTTCTTTTCTCACATCATGCAGATATGCATGTGAGTGTTGGAAAAAATGGGAAGTTCATCCAAATTACTACATGTCAGATGCTTCCTGAAACACAAGATATATTTGCATTTTTCTTTATGCCATCATTTAACTATGGGTACATAGATTCCTCCCCTTTTCTTAAATGATAACACAGACAAGACAGAGATTTCTAATAGCAAAAGGGAACTCTATTTTGAAATTATGCTTATATCTGCTTTATAGTACTAGACTTGGAAAATAAAGAACGTTTTTGATTCAAAAGAGAAGAGAAAAGAAAGAAAGAAAGTGAGGAAAGAAGGGAGAAGAAAGAGCAGAAGGGAAGGCAGGAGGGAAATGTATGTTTGCCACTTCTCTCATCATCTGCTTAAGTGGTTCTGCGTCCAAGCACATGATGAAGTGGGAAGCTGTTAGGCTGCAAAATCCCAAGGCACAAGTGATTGTTCTGCATTTGCAGCGTGTGCTGCCTGCTAGTTAGGGCTCAGTTGAAAATGACAGCAATTCTCATAAAGGCCACTGCAGCGAATGCAAGCCAAGAGTACATCCTCCTGTACAGAGCTGGGTCCTTTCTCTGACTCCACCCTCGAATGATTATAGAAGCAGAAGCTGTACTAAGTTGACTTTGAAAAGTAAAGCTTTACGCCTTGTGAACTGAGCAGTGGTTCTAGCTTAGGGCAGGTCTGCATGAATATTCTGCTGTACACAAGTATATGTGTGTGTGCGTGTGTGTACATGTGTGTGCATAAACTGTATATGATGAAACATGCAAGTTGGAACTTCTATTTATTTAACATATGTTCTAAATTGAGAGCTTTCTCTGTCTGAATCCTGCTAAATTAGGTTGAGGAGGTAGATTCCCTGAATGAAATGATAAATTGCTTAGTGTTTAGTCCAAGTTGTGTATCCCTTTTTCACTTCTTTTCTACCTTGCTGAATCAATACTCAAATTATTGTTAAAGGGAGACTAAGTGAAGGTCATGGGATCCTGGCAGGCATCAACATGAAGGGGGTTGGGAATGTGCAAAGGAGTCCTGGTCTCATTTCACAGTGGGTGGGAGAGGAGGGGTCAAAGGCAGAGAGATTGCAGCAAGCTTATGGCTCATTCCAATATCAAGTCTTAACTGTCTGAAGCCCTGGGCTGGGAAGAATTTCCCAGAGATCGATCAGTCTATCCCTCTGCCTCTGGGAAGAACCACACCTAGGTAATTCCAGACAGATGAGGTACTACTCCCATTAGGATGACTCCACAACTGAGGGCTTACCAAAAAATACCCCAGCACTTGAATTACAAATGACTCATGTGCTTCAGAGTCATGATGCTATTATCATTTATAGCTTAATTAGCACCTTTTAAGCCACCTCATATTTTACTGCATTTCCATTGTCAGGTATAACTAATGGGACAAGGCTAAGACGTAAACCATGTTATTATTTAAAATAGTAAAAGGAATCATCAAACACACTTTGCAGGTTTCAGAAATGATAGTACTAGATTTGTCTGAAACAGAGACAAGCAATCTAAGAATGCTCAAATGTCGAGCTTAGCCAGTACTATATAAAACTAGGAAAGAAATGAATTAATTACACTTATTGAGCGTCAGAAGAGTCTAATAAAGGAATTTATTTTTAAAATAAAAGGACATGATTAATACTATACTTTAGATAAGAAAAAAGAAGAGTTCCACAATCATTATTTATGCTAAAAACTCGAAAACGAAAAGTGGGGTAGATAAGCTTTCATCTCTTTCTACATTCCTACTTATCATCTACATAGCAATATACAGTTATGTGCATTTTAGGGTAGTTATTGATTATTTTTATGCATCATCATCAGCATTTGTCTTTACATAATAATTGTTTTTATTGTTTAAATAAGTAGACTTTTTTTTTTTGGAAAGAGATTTTTTGCTATAGAGTGCATGCACTTGCTGAAGAGAATGAGCGAGACAGAGAGAAAGTGAGAAACTACTCCCCAAGAGGAATGGCCACACCTCAATCTCTTCTTCTCCATCTTCCTCTCAGGATTTGGGCATGCATGCACACATGCCCAGCATGAGTTTCAAACTGTCAGGTTCAGGATTCAAACCGCAGTTGGCCATGTGGGAGTTCAGCACCTTAACCTGTACTCTACCTGCTGGCCTGAGACATTACATATTATGAACAATTTTAGGCTTACCAAAAAAATTAAGCAGAAAATACAGAATACAGAGAGTTCTCATATACCTATTCACTACACCTGATAATAACACAGTCAATGTTTTGAATTTAAGCCATTTTTCTGTGTGTAGTGGTATCTTATTGTTGTTTTATTTTGAAATTTCCTGATATTCTATGAGGGTGAGCATTTTGCTATCTACACATATTCTTTCTTGAGTTATCTGTGCAGATATTTTGCCCATTTTGTAATTGAATTATTTTTATTGGGAACTATGATATATAGGCTTTTAGTGATGTGGCCTTAAGGTAAGGGTGGAAGGGAAACGTGTAGCCCTATGATCAAGTCTATCTTTTCTTGAAACTGTCTCCAGACTGTGAACCTCTAGAGTGCTTCTTGGGCCCATTTTCCCTTCCCGCTCTGTCTTATTGGAACTGGATGATCAGAGTAGGGGTAGAGCTGGTATTTTCCTTTCCCCAAGTCAGGCAGGCTTGGATAAATCCCCAATAGGTTAATTCTAGTAAAAATAGTTTCTCTTGAGGGTAGACTTAATTAAGTAGAACAAAATGCTTTGGGAGTATTTCAAAATAGCCATTCCCCCCGCCCCTGCTGAAAGCGGAAATAGGTTCGCACAAAAATGTGGGACCCCTGTAAGATTGCCTCTCCCATCTTGCCTGAGAATTTTTTTAAGAATGATTCATTTAGCTTTATTGTTATTATTATCTTTTAATTTGCTATAGGATACTAGTGTTCACCAGAGAAAGAGAGAAAAAGAGAGGGTAAGTGAGAGAGCAAGTCGCCAGGTCTGGGATTCCAACTGCGGTCCACCATGTGGAAATACGGTACCTTAATGACCCACCGCTTGCTGGCCTCACCCTCAGAATTTTTAACTATCAGATTTGCCCACACTGAGCCTCCCTCAACTTGTCAATTACAGTTTAGCTTCTTTCCCTGTCTCAGTACTGATTCACACAGTCTGTGGGTTTGTGCTCAGGAAAGTTGTGATTCTCTTTGTCTTCCTGTTTCTCCAATTCGAGGGCAATAGTTTTTTCCAGTGACTTTGATTCTCGAAAAAAGCTAAGGGAGTTGTTGATTTCAGTATGGTCAGCCTTTTTTCTTGTGGAGATTGGAGTGAAGCTTCCAAGCTCTCTGTATGATGGACTCGGAACAGAAGTCTGAAATATTTGTTTTAAAGCTCATGATGGAAATTCAACCTGGTCTTCCTCTGGCCTTGTTAATGTCTTCCATTTGCAATTGTTGGATTCATTTCTTCATAAAACCTTTTAAATCATGTTATTTTCTTGTAAACTATACTTATTTTGTTCTTAAATTACTATAAAGTAAATTTAATAAAGAGGATCCTATTGTCATTAGCTTTTATTTTTGCCAATCAACATTGCCGAGATGTTCGAGTGATATTAAAGCCCCAGGGTATCTCAAGATGATGTATGTTTTCTGAGTGGGTTCTCATATTATCAGATTTTAATTAAATATAATCCATGCTGCAAATCCATTCAAGGATGTAAAGCTCTCAAGCTACACATAAAACTAAGTCTAAATTTACTAATGAACCCAAATTAGTGAATTTGTAAGTTTGTAGTAAAATAATAATCAAGGTGTAGTGAAAACTGAGAGTGCAAAATGTATTCATTTCCTTTCTGTTGTCATTTTAAAATTCCTATAATTAATCACTTAGACTATTGTGGCTGCTAATTATATTTAAAAATATATACATTTTATTTGTATCAGTATAAACTATTTATGAACTATGTAGATGATGATGCAATTATCTACCTCATTTTCTTTTTATAAATGATTTCAAATATAAGCAATAATATTTTTTGTCTAATTATAGTCTATATGTCAGCACTTCCTTTTCAAACAGTATGTGTTTCTTTGCTGGAATTTCACACTTCTGCACTTACTGACTTCACCTGTGAGGATAATAAATATGATATAGAGTCTGAAGTTATTCCCTCTCCTGGGTTGTTTTTCCATTTGTTATCAAAGGAAGCAATAAATATAAATTTACCAAAAATTACTAAGTAACAAAAAAACAAAAAAATGCTTATTAGCTGATTTAATGAGCACAGAAAAAATAATTCTGCGTCTGTTTATTGCCCCTTACTTACGCCATTAATCCATTAATGATCTATATTTAAAGACTTGATGAGGTGAGAACAACTTTTATCAAAATTACTCAAAAAGTATGTTTTAGAATGCTTGTAAAATGCCTCATGCACGTTCATAAAGCAATCACTGCCTGTTTTAAAAGATACGATGTGTAAGTTTAGACCTTAAAACATTATGGAGAAACTGCAAATGGATTTCCAAGTTGGTACAAAGAATTTAAAATACCTGTTTTTAAAAGTTGATGATTTCATCTTTAAATTCCTAATATCTACTCATCGTCATGTGGAATAAACTAAGAACTAAATACATGAAGCAACTGAAATTGCAGAAATACATCCATCTTTTCTCTAAAAGATCACTTAGTATACTGAAGTCATTAAGAATCTCTGAGGATACTCTCTGTCGATATAAACCATATCCTAGAACCAATGAGATACACATTTTTACAGTATAAGAAAGAGGAGCAAACATCTATGTCACCTCTATGATTTTATTATATTATTGATATGATTTTATTATATTATCGGTAAAAGTGAGGCTGTGTGTGTGTGTATGTGTGTGTGCATGTGTGTAATATCAACATCTATAAGTCAAATAACTGATAGAGAGTAATAAGGATATTGAGCATTTATAGTTTGTACCATACAGTTTTGCTATGGAGAGAAGTGACATCACTAACAGTAGTACACTGTTCATTTTGGTCTATGGGAGTTTAAAGGGCTCACTTTAAATGAAAACTTTATTCTTGGAATAAATAAATAGGTCTTTATATTAAAACAGACTCTACCAAAGGCATTTGGCACAGCTAACCTGAAGTTATTTGGTCCAGCATTGACTAAATTGCAAGTCAACTCTCCCCAGGAGCTATGCTTTGACTTTAATAAAACCAAAGCAAAATTGTTCTGCCTACCTTGCTGATGGCACTTTTTGTTAGCCTGACCCACACATACCATGCACTCAACAGTCCATAAAGGAGAGTCAAAGTCCTCTTGCTCCTCTGCTACCATGTCCGTTGCCTGGTTTTCCTGCTCTTGCTGTGCCTGCCTCTGAACTGCTGTTGTGTCTGTCTCATCATCAATTCTTTAGTAATAACTGCGATAAGAGTAAATGCATACTTAGTGCTCACTATATGCCAATCTTCAGACTGATTTGTGTGTATTAATTCTCTCAATTCTTTATAGGCAACCATATGAGCCAAGTACTATTATTATCACTGTGTACAGATGAGCAATGATCTGAGGTAGGCCCTATTATTACCCTCATAGCACAGATGTAGGGATATTATTAGTATCCCTGTATTACAGAAGAGTCTTGTAGAACAGAGTGGTTAGTTGTATAAGTTTCCTAAGACTTACACAGACTGAAAGGTGACAAAAGTAGTGTTTATACCCAAGGCTTCTGTTTCCTGAATTCCTACTCTAATCAGTCACCAAGAGTCCTGTGCTGCTGCTAGCCTTCTGAGGTCGTTGTTTCATGATCTCCAAGGGTTTACATTTCATTTGCTCTAATGGACTTGATTTGGCTCTTGACATCCTTTTCCTATTTGAAGTCCGTTGAAAACCATCCTCTTAAAAAACACCAGTCTTGGGGCCAGCAGTTAGCGTAATGGCTATGTCGCTGGACTCCCACGTAGTCGACCGCGGTTTGAGTCCCGGACCCGGCGGCTTAAACTCACGCCGGGCGCGTGTGCGTGCGTGCCCAAGATCCCGAGAGGAGAATGGAGGAGACGGGATTGCGGCGTGGCCATCCCCCCTGGGGGGTGATTTCCTGCTTTCTATCTCTCTGTCTCTCTCTGTCTGTCTGGCGAGCGCACATGCCCTATAGCAAAAACCTCTACAAAAAAAAAAAAAAAAAGAAAAAGAAAAAAAACAAACACCAGTCTTGGGGCCAGCAGGTAGTGTAATGTTTTTTTTTTTTTTTTTTTTTTTTTTTTTTTTTTGAGAGGTTTTTTTTTTGCTATAGGGCGCGTGCGCTCGCCAGACAGACAGAGAGAGACAGAGAGATAGAAAGCGAGAAATCACCCCCCAGGGGGGATGGCCACGCCGCAATCCCTTCTCCTCCATTCTCCTCTCGGGATCTTGGGCACGCACGCACACGCGCCCGGCGTGAGTTTAAGCCGCCGGGTCCGGGACTCGAACCGCGGTCGACTATGTGGGAGTCCAGCGACATAGCCATTACGCTAACTGCTGGTCCCGGTAGTGTAATGTTTAAGGTGCTTGACTCCCACATGGCTGACTGCAGTTTGAATTCTGGACCCAGCAGCTTAAAACTCATGCCAGGTGCATGCTCAATATCCTGATGGAGAAGAAGGGATTTGGGCATGGTCTTATCCCCCAAAGAGTTTCTCACTTTCTGTCACCCTGCCTGCTCTGCCTCTCCAAAGAGCTCATGCACCCTGCAGCAAACATCTCTCTCTCAAAAAAAAAAAAAAAAAAGCAGTCTTTCTGCTTTTCATGGATACAATTACAATATGTAAATGCATATGTGTGTATTTGTGTGTCTATATGTACTTGTGTGTTTGTGTATGCCTGTGTATGCATGAGGGTGAAAAGGGTGTGGGAGGAGTTTGAGATTTTGGAAAGATGCCTCTTACAAATGTAAAGAATTCCCATAAACAGCAGTTTAAGAATGCCAATGTGTTTCCAATCTTTCACAGCCTAGACTCAGGCACAAGAGCTTAAATTAAACACTACTTTGATGTTTCCTCTCAAAGTAGGTAAAGCTGCTGATGTCATTGTGCGCTTGCATGGGCCACCAATACATCTGCAGGTGAGTATTAAAAACATCATGAGAAATTGTGTTTCAGTATGCTTTGGTTTGCATGCATGTCCTCTCCAGAATTCATGTTGAAACTTAATGACCAATGTGAAAGTATTAAAAGGTGGGATCTTTAGAGGGTAAGTCACAAGGGATGTGCTCTCATGAAGAGGATTAATGAATTTATGAAAAGAAGGGTGAGGCAACCATCCAACTCTTTTGCCTTTCTGTCTCATCCCCATGTGAAGACATGGAATTCATCGTCTCCAGAGGACACAGCAACAAGTTCTAGATCTTGGAAGCAGAGACTGGACCCTCACCAAATAACAAAAATGCTGGCACCTTGATCTTGGATTTTCAGCCCTTGGATCTGTCAGAAATCATTTTTCTTCTACATAAATTACCTATTATTTTAGCAGAAACAGATTAAGACACAGTGAGAAAATCATTTAAATCTCTATGAATTGTTAAGTTAAAGTGTGTAAGTAGAGATTTTGAACTCGGATATCCAACATCAAAATTTACATTGTTTCATGTGATTTTAATTTGTAGTTTATTCACAATTGATCACCTAGTGAGAGAGCTGCAAATGCAAATCTAGGTAAGTGTAACAACTAAAAGAAAAAAAAAAAAAACTTGAAAAAGTTGTACCAGTAAGCTATAGCATACTATCATTATCAAATTGATTTCCTTTTTTAAAAAATTTTGCTATACCTCATGTATATTGTGAGAGAGAGCAAGAGAATGAATGAGAGAAAGTGAGAAAGCACCCACCTACACACTCCCATGGGAGGAATGGCTACCCTGCAATCCCTTCTCCTCTATTTTCCTCTTGGGATTTTGGGTGCACACACACACACACACACACACACCCCTTATTCCTCAAGCCACTGGGTTCAGTGCTTGATTTTTCAAATCAAGCAGTTGGCCATGTGGAATCCAGATGCTTTCACTACCACACCACCAGCTGGCCAACATTTATTTTCTTTTCTTAGGCTCAGTTGAAAATAAAATAAAGGAAGTCAGATGATGATGTCTTAGATAACGTAAAATAATGAAAATTGTATGGTTTCCTAGCATTTATAAAAGGCTTTAAAGGTGGTTCAGAACTGAAAGATACATAGAGAAATATGGCTTAATCACTGGACTAAGATTATTAAGCTATTTTGGGTATTTAATATTTTCAAAACACTTTTCTAATTGTTTTATTTTTCTTAACTGATTTGGTCTTTATAACAAGCCTATGGGATAGCTTTGATTATCCTTTTGTTAAAGGAGAGACAATATACTTGAGATCACACTACCAGGAAGTGGAAGATTCAAGATTCAAATTTAAACACCTTGGAATCTTTGTATCCTTATTGTGTTTTTCAAAAATTACATACATATATTTTTGGAGAGGTTTTTGCTATAGGGCGTGTGCTCTCGCCAGACAGACAGAGAGAGACAGAAACCGAGAAATCACCCCCCAGGGGGGATCGCCACCCCACAATCCCTTCTCCTTCATTCTCCTCTCGGGATCTTGGGCACACACGCACATGCGCCCAGCGTGAGTTTAAGCCACCAGGTCCGGGACCCGAACCGCGGTCGACTACATGGGAGTCCAGCGACATAGCCATTACGCTAACTGCTGGTCCCTCAAAAATTATATTTTAAAATGATCTTTAGGTTTATTTATTTCTTCCATAAGCAATAGAGACAGAGCGAGAGCATGCTCAGTACCTTCCTGATGTTGGGATACATCCCCAGCCTTCAGCCGATCCCAGGGCACATATATTCTCAGCATACTCAAGGAGTTTTCTGGACTTGAGAAGGCAACTTTTCCTGTGAGATTGTCTCTAGAGCATCGCATTTTACCACCACAGCACACGCTGACCCCTCTTGGCTTTTAACAACTAGCGCTGTCCCAGGGGTAAAGAAATGACTTTGCCTCCAGGTGAGTCAAGCAGCAAGAATTCATGCCTTGACTTGGCCTCTCCAGATCATTCTTTACTCACTCCCTACAGGATGTTTTTCTTGTCTGCCCCTTTTTTTGCAGCCCATGTATCTCCAATGAGGGAGGTCTCAGACGATCCAGTGTTCATCCTGGTGAGTTACGTGGGATTAAAAAAAAATAGACTCATTTAAAGCCACATTCTTCAGTTAGCTTAATTATTGACATTGTGTTTTCTATGTGCTTAAAAACAATTTTTATTTCATAACTGGTTCCAAACTTGGGAGCAAAAGAAAGGGTCTTAAAATTTGGGCACTCGTGCCAGAATGCTCGTGTCCTCGATTATCCTTACTTTTCTGCACCAGGCAATCCTGACAGTAAAGTCGTAAACTTAAATAGGTGTGTGTGGGTTCAGAGGTGACAGTGCAAAGGAGCTCATCTGGCTTCTTTTCTTTGGCTCAGGTAGGAGTCCCGTACATTTCAGCTTAGCTTAATAGGGATCTCTATTGGAATGTAGGACTCATGTCAACGCATATCTAATGGTATACATGGGATCATTTTCCAGGTCCTACGTTAAGTGTAGGGCAAGATAGGGAGAGTCTTTTCATGTCTCTCTTTCTCTGAGGAGAAATAATATATGGAAGAGGTTAGGAGTTTGGTCTTCAGCAGCAGCTCTGGTTTTAAATCTTGGTCTTATCAGCATTCAGGTTCAGGAGCTACACATTCTGTTTTCTCCAGAGCTCATATTGCACAGTATCAACTCAACATCACGCACAAAGAGGAGTTGGAAGATCATTTTTATTTATGGCAAAGGTGTAATGAAGGAATATGTCTCAGGGGGAAAATGGACAATTATCCTGTCTTTCCCTAGATTGAAGATAAACCCTTTCCTTCCCAGCTGAACCAAAGTAACCTGCCAGCGTGGCCTCAGGTAGAGAAGTTAGGGCACAGAGGGGAGCCGGCCACAGTCAGACTGTGCGGTGGATACAGCACAGGAAAGCGTAAAGCAGCAGGTGAGTGTCGGCAGCATGGACAACAAGGCTGGCTCACAGGAGAAGATCCAAAGCAAATGCCCTTTTGCCTCTCATGCCAGCCCCCTTTAAATCTCAGTGGAAAGCAACTCTTCTGCTGTGAAAATCCAGGCAGGCGCATGTGTTTTATGCTCACTCTTAGGAAATAAAAAGTCTCGTGGTTCTTTTGAGGGGCAAACACAGTCTCAATTTAGTAATTATAATTAATCTACATAAAGGGTTAATTTATACTTTAATATTTATTTCACAGAGAGATTTGTGCTCTGCCCAAATGGAGATGGCAGCCTGTAGCCCGTGTCTTTAAAGAAAGCAACGCACTTTCTCTCTTTTTTTCTCAGTTCTTCACCAGCCCCTGGGTGCTCTACCGGTAGTATGCACATGGTTTCATGTTCTATGATCTGGGCAGGTTTTCTTGGGCAATAAATTTTTCTCATGTGATTTCCCATCACCATCAGATTGCTGTTGGTCCTTTCAGACTTGGCTTTTCACTGTTAGTCCTATCATCCCCTTAGGTGGTCTTTTTAGAGAGCTTTAGGAGGTACTCTTTCTACATATCTCGCTTCCCAGTGATTAGAAAAATTTGAGAATTATTGTATAGTTGTAGCTAACTCTAACATATATGGACTCTCTGTTTTGTTCTTCTGTTGACTACTGATAGCTACAGATTCTTGCCTTTAGAGTCCTTAGCAATTGTCAGGCATGTGTATACTAGATCCCCTAGCTCCCAGAATCCTTTTCAAACACTCTGCGTGATTCTGATGAAATAATGTGAGTTTCAAGTCACCTGGTCCGGGACTCAAACTACAGTCAGCCATGTAGAAGTTCAGCACCTTAGTTACTACACTACCTGCTGACCCCAAAATGTATTTCTTGTGATGAGAAACAGAGACTTGGGATGGAGGATGGACTTGCATTGCTCTACCAGCTACCTAATAATTTCTTCGGCGAAGGGAACAAGTGGAAACTTCTGATCATCACAGCCTTCTACATCTGATATTCTCAGTGTGGGTGCTTCTCAGTCACTCACTTTGAATTACTTGTAAGGAATCTGCCTTTGTTCCCTGTGTTGCACTGGGTAAAAAATTTCCATTTAACTTTTAGTTTCACAAGTTTGTTCTATCTGTGGACAGAAAAATAAGAGGAGTGAAAGAAGAGAGGCATTACTTTTTTTTCCTCTGGAAACACCCATAGATAATGTGGACAAATACATTTCCCGTTTCCTTATCCCACGTGGAAACAAATGTAGAAATGAAGAGAAAAAGCAGAATCTTCTTTTCACCACTCCTGGGCTAAGATTCTCTTCTGGGTAGTAAAATGCAGAGAAACAAAGTCACCAGTGACTGGACAGGCAGATGGTTTCCTACCAGTAACCACTTTCCTCCTTTCTTAATAATAAGCTTGATTTAATAGGGACATATGCAAGCCTAGTTTAGAAAATAAACAAACATATAAACAACAAACCACTGCATTGTATATACAAGGTGGTCAGTGAAATCCAAGGGGTGTTTGCTGACTGCGGTACTAATTTGTCACTAGAGTTGAAGCTGCCATCTTGCAACAATGATTTAACAACAACAACAACAACAACAAAACATGGAGAGCTGCAACTGATGTTCCTGAGTTGTAAACACATACTTTCAGAATTCTTATTATAAGAAAAAAGTGTAAACTCTCATTTGTCTATGTAATTACTTTTAGATCTTAAGTAGAGTCAAATTTAATTCTTAAATTATTTAGTAGTGATGGGTCTTTGGGTAGGTTCCACAGTCTCTTTAGGCTTCAATTTATTCATGAAGATATTATCAGTACCATCTCATAAAATCTTTGAAGATGAAAAGGGTATGATGCATAGAGTGTATACATAGTTCTTGGTGCACTGTGGTGAATAAGTGGTAAATAAATAAACATATCATTATTTGTCTTCATATAAACATGGATATTCCTATAATTCAATTTAGGCTCTTAATTGGGAAAATATAGGTGTGGCTGAGGGAACTGGAGTATAAGAGATCATTGCAATACCTTAGAGTTTTCCTGATTAATTCTTATTTCTAGAATTTGGAAAAATGAAAGATGTATCCAAGTAATGAATATCAATTTCACCAAAATCCATTTAAGATTATCCTGTATAACTAAACAGGTTTATCTGGGTGAAAGGTGTTCCTATATTAAATTTTTAAAGTTGTACACATTATTTGATTTCATTCTAATTCAAGGAGATTTTTGTCATTTTTATATTTACTTTTGCAATTGCAGGTATGATGTACCAAAATTGTATTTATAACTAAAAATATCATTTTTCAATGAATATACATTACTACATACTGTACCTGCTTTTGTTGTAGTCACATAGATTTAAATATGTGCATGTGTACACCTGTATGTCCATGTCTGTATATCTGTGCATTCCTAGTTCAAAATCAGGTCAACCATCTATTAAAACTTAATATGAATGACCTCTAAAACAAGTTTTTACATGCAAGGAGATACGGCGACTTCTTATTAAACATTCATGGTCACCAATCAACAGCTTAAGCAAATTAAGAACTTTCCTCAGATTTGATAATTCCATTTTAAAAATTCATTCATTATCTCTTTTTATATCTTTATCTAGATTCCTTCAAGAGTTCTTCCATGAAACTTCAGGCCCAGAATTTTATATTTTATATCATCTTGTAATCAAAAGCTTTTTAAGACTCCCTTCTGCAGCTGCACGGCCTGGGTTCTGCCTCGCGTGCCGCGGCCGGAGCTCTGCTTCGCGTGCCTCGGCCTGGACCGCCTGGCCCCCACTGCCTCTCCGGTGCTGGGTGTGTCCCACGCTCGGTGCCGACGCGGGCCGGTGGCGTGGACCTGCCGAGCTCACCATCCTAACTTTCTCAGGCCGGGCGGGCGAGCGGGAGGTGGCACTGGATCCCACGCACATCCGCGCGCGCGGGGCTGGCGTGTGGCTGCTGGGCCTGCGTGTGGCCGCCAGGCCTGCACATGGCCGCAGGGCCCGAGCACGGTCGCCGGGCCAGCGCGTGACTGCCGGGCCTGCGCCTGAGTGTGGCCGCCGGGCCTGCGCGTGGTTGCCGAACCAGTGCGCGGCTGCCGGGCCTGCGCGTGGCCCCTGGGCCTGCGCATGGCCGCTGGGTCTGAGCGTGGCCGCCAGGCCTGCGCGTGGCCTCCGGGCCTGCGCGTGGCCGCCGGGCCTGAGTGTGGCCGCCGGGCCTACGCCTGCGTGTGGCTGCAGGTCCTGCGTGTGGTCGCCGGCCCAGCGCGTGACCACCGGGCCGCTGGGCCCACGTGTGGCCTCCGGGCGGGAGCGTGGCCACCGGGCTTGCGCATGGACACCAGGCCTGCACCTGCGTGTGGCGGCCAGGCCTGCGCGCGTGGCCGCCAGGCCTGCGCCTGTGCATGGCCACTGGCCGCAGGCGGTGGACTGAAGCCAAAACCTAGGACTGAGAACTTGCGGCTACAAGCAACAGAAAGAAACTTTAGCTGTCTTAAATCAATTGAGAAATATATTGTATAGGAAGATTTTCTCTGCCTATGGACAGTGAGAAGATGATAGTTACCAGCCCTGCATTACCTCAGGGAAATACAAGAACTACTCTACCATTCTTAAGGAAGCCAGATACCTGAGGATGACTCACGCTGCAGATCCCCACAACACCATTCCTGGTAATCACAAGATGGACACTGTGCCGCATCAACTGATGATCATCTCTGCTTTCCAGAGCCGCTTTCCTGAAACTGTATTCCATGGAGATTCACCTACAGTTGCAGAACTGCATGAGACCCACCCTGAATCCAACCCTGAATAGAATCTATGCTCCCTATTGTTAAAAACTTTATGAGCTGATAATTGAAAAGAAAAAAAAAAAAAGAAAGAAAGAACCGGAGGGTATAATAGCAGGGAAGGCAACTGCAGATACTAGAGACAGTATGGGAGAGGTAATGGGAATGAGTAATTGAGGACGGAAGGGAGGGATTCAGGGAACAAACAACACACTTAATAGACACAAAAATGAAAAGTTGTCTGTTGATAATGTATATGGTAATATCAATGTTTTGACTAATGTGCACTGTATTCATGCTGGGGAAAACCATGTTGTACATGGTAAAGAGGTGCAATGATTAAATGTAAACATAAAAAAGAAAAGAAATGGCAGAGGGTGAGAAGTAGGGAATCGGGGGGGAAGAAGTAAAATACGTAAGAAATGAGAAATGAAAAATTATTTGTTGAAGATAACATGTACGGTAATATCTTTGATTGAGTCAATTTACTGTGTATTCTGGATGGGAAAACTCATTTTGTATGCTGCAATGATTGATAGTGAATTAATGTAAAAAAATTAATTTAAAATAAAAAAAAGAAAAGACTCCCTTCTGCAGGGTTCCCTCTTCCCAAGTACTGCCTTCAGCATTTACCTGCCATCCCACTAGGCCGCTGTGGTCCACAGTTGGAAAAGCTTAGGCATCATGACCAAGAACCCTCAATATTTCCATAATATTTTATTTTTCACCTCTAGGCCTACCCAGGTATGTAGATACTTGACTCTTCCATAACATAAACACACACATTCACACAAATTTTATTTTATTTGAAACTTTTTTTTTTTTTTGCTATAGGGCCCATGCACTCACCAGAGAAACAGAGAGAAATGGAGAGAAAGAAAGTGAGAAATCTCCCCCAGGGGGATGGCAATTCTGCTATTCCTTCTCCTCCATTCTCCTATTGGAAATTTTGGCACACATGTACAATATTCATTTCTGTAGAGGACTCTAAGTGGTCTTAGAAAGCTCTGGCAGGAGCCAGCAGGTGGCACAGTGGTTGAGATGCTAGAGTACCAAGTGGCTGACCATGGTTTGAGTCCCAGACCTGATGACTTGCTTTCTCACTTATCCTTTCCCTCTATCTAGTCTAATTAAAAATAAATAAATAAATAAATAAATAAATAAATCATTTTTTTAAAAGAAAGTCCCTGCAGGACCCATTTTATGGATGTACAATCTGTTCAGTCACACAGGGTCCTACACTTGGAAGTTTAATCCTTTGTTATTGACATCTTAAAATTATATATATATATATATGTATTAATTCTTAAAAGTTTTAAAAAATTCTTTCTTGGGGCCAGTAAGTGATGTGGTGGTTGTCAATGGATTCCCACATGCCTGACATGCAGTTTGAGTCCTGGACCAGGCAGCTGGAAAATCACATGAGCATGGACGCATGAGTGCCCAAATCCCAAGAGGACAATGGAGAAGAAGGGGTTTCAATGTGGTTACCCTCCCTGGAAGGTGATTTCTCCACCTCCTCTCTCTCTCTCTCTCTCTCTCTCTCTCTCTCTCTCTCTCTCTCTCTTTCTCTCTCTCTCTCTGGCAAACACATGCACCTGCTCTTATGGCAAAAACCTAGGGAAAAAAAAACTCTTTATTAATGATGAAACATGTGCATGCATGCACAAGTGAGAGAGAGAGATGAACACTCTCCACAGGACAAGGACACAGAAAGATTTGCCCTATCTCCAGTCCTCTAGCCTATTGGATCTTGGGCACATGTACACATGCCTGGGACAATTCAGGCTGACTAGCTGGGGGCATGATCCATGGACATCGTGTGAGATCAGGCTTCCCATGCAGCACATTCCTGCTGCACCATGGTACCTGCCCTTAAATTCTTTCGTTTTTGGACAACAGGCTCCATATTTTTATTTTACACTGAGCCCTGCAAGTTATATAGCCAGTCTTGGGCTTAAGTTTCCACTATTTCTACTTAGTTGGAACTATAACTACTAGTATATGATAAGTTGATTTTCCAGAGGCTAATTCTTCTGGCAGTAAAATTTCCCAGTGGACTTTCTTTTTTATTGCAGGATTCCAATATTACATTAGCAAACAAGTCCCTAGGGTTTTGGATTTAGAGCAGTGTTTTACAACTGACTGTCTTTTACATTAAAAATACGGTTTATGTATTATTTCATTTATATTATTCAAAACTACCTTCTACATGGAAGCAATTACTTTACTTTATAGATAAAGTCTCTTAGTTTATATAAAGCATATTTTCCTCCTCTCTTCTATGCATCTAAGAGTCATGATTGATTGCAAGTTCAATTTAACACAAAGCAGTATAACAGTGCTTCAAAGAAGGAAAACATAATGGAAAGCTTTTTTTAATGCAGTTTAATTAAATCTCTCTTAGATTCAGACACTAAGCACATTGTGTAAATTAAGACTGAATTTGAATCTTATATATTTGTATACTCTCAAATGACCATAAGTGAGAGATAATATTTGAGAGGAAAGAGTGTCCCAAATGCTAAAACTGATTTTTTTTTTATGTACAGTGAACTAAGATATGATTGTCAGATATTGAGATAAATTGGTAAATTCTATGATCTCTCAAGTGGTTCCTGAGTGAGATAGATCTATTCTTTGGGAAGTATACAATATAAATCAATATCCCCAATATCGTGTGAGTCCACAGTAGTTTACAGCTACAATATTATAAAGAATGTTAAGGGATTGATACTATTTAATTTCTACAGATATAATTTTTAAAAGGCAAGCTTCAGTGAATAGTGATTAAGGTGGAAGAGCAGTTGAAGTCATAGTGGTTATTAAATGGCTACATTCACAGATCTCATCCAGTGAAACCCTTTCCAAACAAACAAAAGAAATAAACTGAAGAAAGCCTCATAAATATGTACTGTAATTTTTTATTATTGCCAGAAGGCCTGTGCAGTTGCCAGAGACAGAGAGTGAGAGAGACAGAGAGAGAAAAAGAGAGAAAACACTCCCTAAAGTGGCATGGTCAAACTGCAATCCCTTCTCCACTTCCACATCCCACAGGATTTAGAGCACCCATGCACACGTGCCTGGTGTATTTCTCAAGGCACAGAGACCAGGATTCAAACCACAGTCAGCCCTGTGGGCTCCGGCTCTTTATACACCTCTGCACTATGGAGCCTGTCCAGGGTGAACAACATTGTAGTTTTAATAAACATTTTATTTTATCCCAACAAGATGTTTATTTGCTTTTTGCTTGTTTGTTTTGTTTCTATGTAAAAAGTTGTCAGTATCTCCTCTTAAACTCATTCTAATATTTGCTATTCTCTGTCGGCGGCACATTAGTCTCTCACGCACATGGCAAGTTTTCATTTTCCTTCTTTTTTTCAGCTCTTTTTCCTCTTTCCTCTGCTTCCAGCAAGCCTCATCCTTTTGGCAAATTCATCTCCTGATGACTCTTCTCACTCCAAGACTTAATAGTTTTTTTTGCTTTCCCAGAAGGGAGGTAAAAGGCAGATGTTTTTCATCCCTAAGACCGTAATTCCCTTTGTTTTCTATTTAGGAGCTTCTGGGTCCCTCTCACTTACAGTTTATGTTAAGCATTCCAAACAACATCCCTATATTAAGCAAAAGCGATATTGTTTTATTCACTGTGATCTCTAATTGACCTTTCTGGTATCATCTGTCTCTAAAATGTGTTCTTTATTCCTCTTCTAGTCATAAATCCCTTTGAGAATCTGATGAAAGCTACGGCTTCCTTCTCACTTACAAACACTGCCTACAGTTTGAGAGGCTCACTGGCCCCTGATGCTCATTCGTGGACCAACTATGGCAGACACTTGCTCTGATCTTTCAATTTCTATTTTATAGATTTTGTACTGTGCACAGTTTTTTCTAGTATTATTCACTTTGTGACTCTAGACTTCGGTTTAGTTTCTACTCTGTCAGCTTCTTTACTGTACTTTTTTTTTAAATGTCCTTTTCTTTTTCTACTCTATTTCTGATGTTCTTACCCAGAAGCTCTTTAATTCTAAGAATGCTTTTATCTTATTGACTTCTTATGAGTGAAAACAAAATAGGTATATGCTCATTCAGCCTAGAATGTGCTAAGGATCAAAGGAAGTGCAAAACTGAATCTGAAAATATGTTCTCCAATAATTAAATTAATACTAATTGATACTATTGATATTATTAGTGACTAATATTAATTGAATGTGTTTAATTTCCCAAGAACTATGTTAAATGCATTACTACTATCTTTCATTCTTTTTTCTTTACTCCTTACTCTTCTTCCATTTTCTTCTAATTTCTTCATTATCATCATTTTTTTTAAATAAACTTTTTTTTTTTTTTTTGGAGAGGTTTTTCGCTATAGGGCGCGTGCGCTCGCCAGACAGACAGAGAGAGACATAGAGACAGAAAGCGAGAAATCACCCCCCAGGGGGGATGGTCACGCCGCAATCCCTTCTCCTCCATTCTCCTCTCGGGATCCTGGGCACGCACGCACACGCGCCCGGCGTGAGTTGTAAGCCACCGGGTCCGAGACGCGAACCGCGGTCGACTACGTGGGAGTCCAGCGACATAGCCATTACGCTAACCGCTGGTTCCCTTAAATAAACTTTTACAATAGCTTATGTTAAAAGAGGTTAAGTACTTACTCAAGGTTACAGCTCAAAAATAAACAGACCTTAAAACTTCAAACCCAAGTTCTGAGCCGGAACTTCTAAAGTCTTCATACAGCACTGGAGGTCTCTGTGTCTCACGTAGCATCACAGTAGCAAAGAATATTTTTAGATGTACAAATTTACTCATCCATCATCCATCTACATACACCTACAATTAATATAAGCTAGGGGATCAGCAGATGGCATAATGGTTACATCACTGAATTCCCAAGTAGTCGATTGCATTTCAAATCCTGGACCAGGTAGCTTAAAACTCACCTCGGGTGCATGTACATGCATGTCCGAAGTCCTGAGAGGAGAATGGAGGAGATGAGATTGAAGCATGGCCATTTCTGCCTGGGAGGCAACTTCTTGTTTTTTGTCTCTCTGTCATTCTCTCTCTGTGTCTCTTTCTCTCTTTCTCTGGTGAGTGCACACTCGCTGCAGTAAAAATCTCTCAAATTTTTTTTTAAATTAATGTAAGTTAGGAAGAGATGGGAGTCAGCAGGTGGTATAGTGGTTAAGGTGTTGGACTCCCACATGGGCAACTGTGGTTCGAGTCCTAAATAATTCTTTTAAAAACTTTTAAAAATTAATTTAAAAATAAGTTAGGAGGGGAGACAATTCATAAATGCATGTGAAATTCTGTGGGAAATAGGGGAAGTCAGAAAGTACTTGAACTTTTCACAGAAAAAGTGGTACTTGAAGAGGCCATGAATGATACCTGATCCTAAATCAGAAATAGTCTGGGGAAGAGTGTGAAGGCTGGGGAACCTGTAAAAGTAGGCATGGGGAATGACTGGACTAGGGTGGAAGGAGTAGGATGTAGAATTAGGAGCAAGAGTGAATGTTTTATAGAGTAATAGGCCAGGGAGAAGAGAACATTGCATTAGAGAGATAGGGTTATGAGCTTCTATTTTTCTGCACTGAATAATGGAGTGTTTTAAAGAGAAAAGGGAATAGAATCAGAACTGTGTTTTTGGCAAATGACTTGAGCTGGCTGACTTGCCCTGAGCAGAGGCTGGAGATACTTGCTCATCCTTTTGACTGCATTTATTGGATTAAGACATAAATAACAGAGAGAGGCTCTTTTAGTTGAAGACATATGTAACTAGTAATAACAGTAATTGCTGATGGGTAAAGCTTGCTTAAAGTTAAAGTGCTGGGATCAAGAGCCTCATTCATTTGCTATGATGTTCGCATGTTTCCTTGTTGGTTGGATTTGGTCACACTGATCATTATTTGGATAAAACATGGCACATGCATTATTTGAAGACCTGGTCATGTATGCTGAAGTCTTATAGGGTGTATGTCCTCTTTGAAGACCCACATGAGTTCTCAGCTCTAGATTTTCTTTATCTGAGTGTAACATGGCTAGCTCTATGATTTTAAGAAGGGTGTGCAGTTACTCTCACAATCAGACTTGATTTTTATTAAGAGCTTATGGCTACTGTCAGTCATTATTCTAACACTTGGACAGCCACCTGAAAATCTCTCATGCAGTAGGAACTCATTGAAGGGTTTTAAATAGCAGACTGGCACGAAATTGTAGTGTCAAATGTGAACACAGAGTTTTGTAAGATATTTTGTGCTTTGTTCACTCTGCATCTGTATCATAATTCTCATGTCAGGTGGAACCAGAAAGGACAGATAAGCCACGCAATAGCTTAACCTCTATAAGTTAGGAAATAGGCATTAAATGGAAATTTTAATCTCTCCTTAGACTAAAATGATCAGAAATGTTCAGAAACTACGTAATTTACCCATTCCCCTGGTAAAGGAATCAGTGAACTTGTTACATGCATCAAATAAGAAATAAAACAGTTTTTAAGGCACAGCAGTAATGTCCTGCTCAAGGGAAGCTGGATCCCACGTGGTGACCACAGTTTGAGTTCCTGACCTGTTTAGCCTGAAACACGCTGGGCATGTGAACGAATGCCTAAGAGCCAATGGGTGAAAGATGGGAGGAAGGAAACTGCAGTGTAACCAGAGCTTATGGAGGTACTCTTCTCTCTCTCTCTCCCTTTCTCTCTCTCTCTCTCTCAAGTGCACATGCTTTATTATGAATAAAGAAAAACATTTTATGAAAATGGAGGGTTAAATTACTTGGACTTCATTAACAGCTAGGTAAGTAGTAAAATGTGGTCTCCATTCCCTTTTAATGTTCTCTGCCTGCTTGCCTCTTTTCTTGATTTTCAGAGCCCAAGTAGGACACTAATGAAATAGTTGGGATCAAGCAGTGAGAGCCGCATGTCTGAAAGCACAGAGGGTGTGCTCCTTGACAACTTTTATGTCTAAACAGAAGCTGCCTTATTGTGGTCACCAGCCCAAGCTGATCTAAAGCTCTAAAACAGGAAGTAGAAGAGTGTGGTTTATATAGAATATTGCCATCTATTTTAATTTCATGAGCCCATAGATAAATGTTATACTTCTATTTTCTGAAAACATAGGTCACGTAGCCCTTATTATTTTAAATAATCTAAAAAATGTTTTACTAAAAGTCTAGATTCTTCTTTGGATAATTTAGAGTATATGAATAATATTTATCACTACTAACAATTACTAATGATTAGTATTCATTTTATTATAGTAGCTGTCATACTTTAATAAAATACAAGTGTTATGACCCTGCAGCTAGCTCTGAATAATTATACATAAATTATAATTTTAAACTCAAATGATTTGAGCATGGTGACTTTCAGATGTCCTAAAATCAAAATAGAATTTAATTTTGATTTTTGTTGATTGCTGAACACTAATTATATCATAATAATGAATTGTAATTGTAATAATTACAACTGCAAGAATTTAAATAGTAAGAAGATGAGAAAGAAGTAAAGAACAGAATGTCTCTCTCTTATTAATTAAGAACATTCAAGAGTATTAGTGATTTAATACCTATGAGAATTTTTCTCAGTTGCAACTATTATGTAAAATGTGTTCTTATCTACAAGCATTGATTTTATTTCTTTGATTTTGTTAATTGTCAAATATCACCTACATAATATAGATGGAGAAGACTTAAATTTTAATTGATTAATTAAACAGACATTTAAAGAAATAGATTATGTAATGATTGGTCAGGAATATTAGGCTTGGATAAAGAAATAAGTAATTGCATGTCTAAGTATTATGTTCATAAATTTGTTCCAGCTTCACAATATTCTTTAATGATAATAATTTAAGAAATAGCTAGGCATGGTGGCATGTACCTGTAGTTCCAGCTACTCTGGTAGAAGGATTGCAAAGACCCTGCTTAAAATAATAATAATAATTAATGATTGGCATATTGCTATATATCCTTTGCTAGCCCAATCCTTCCTAAGTGCATTCTTATCTTAGCTAATTGAATAAAATGATTGTTTTGATGAATTACCTTTGAGTCATAAATTAGATAAAATATTTATAAATCCTTTTTTTTGAATACACATCATTATTGGTTGTTTTCTGTCATTTCTGTCATTTTAACAATATGGTTATAAACAATCTTTGAGTTTCATATTTTCCCCTTTACTAAATATATCTGATGAGGATTTGCAAGGATAATTTAACTTCATACTTGCCTGAAAGGTTTGTTATTTTTCCATACAAGTCACCTCTAAAAAGTGCCAGGGGGACTCTTTTATGCGTAAACTCTCAGGGCAGTCAAGGTGGAAGGTGTAATTGCTCCTTCTCTATACTTCTCTTCCTGCGCCCCCACCTCGGTTTGCAGGATGGGTCAGAAGGCTGTGCATTGTTGAGTTTAATTTATGCTAGTCTACCTAGTCACTCGAAGTATTTCCTCTAGGAAGTTTTCATCCAGCGGACACCCTGAAGGGTTAAGAAAACAGAAACCCGTAGTATTAGAGTTGTTGTTATGGATGTTGCTAAGGAAACCATAGCAGGAATGTTGAAGTGTCTGGTTCTCCCCAAATCCACTGGAGCATAGCCTGTTTGAGGTTTTGATGTCTTCTTAATTCTTGCCCTAGCTGCTCTGTGGTAGGGTTTTCTGCAGGGCCAGAATCTCAAGGCTATCAGAAGTGCTGGCTCACAAGCCTGCTCAAGCAGTGTTCAGCTTTGCATCTTTCTCCTGAAAGAGGTTATGAGTAATTTAAAATCAAGCATAGATTGGTTTTTATCAAAAAAAAAAAAAAAAAAGAAAAGAAAAAGTTTCCACCTGATTTTTTTCCTAAATGCCTAATATAGATCATTATTTTCCAACATGCACATTGACAAACTGTCTAATATTTAGTCAAAAATAAATAGTAAATGGGGGCTAGCAGGTGGTATGGTGGTTAGGGATGCTGGACTACCACATGGTTGACTGTGGTTCAAGTCCTGGACCTGGTGGCTTGCTTTCTCACTTTCCCTTCCTCCCTCTCTCTCTTTCTTTCTCTCTCACTCTTACTCTGTCCCTCTCTGCTCAAATGAAAATAAATAGAAAAATAAATGAATAAAGTAAAATGAAATAATTCTTTTAAAATAAATAATAAATAGATTTGTATTGTAGATGATTAAAATATTGAATTTATGTGATAGGTCAGATCATGTTGTTTTCAGGGACAGGATAAAGGGCATACTAGCTAAGAAGGACTTACAGTTCTGCAATTTTCTCAACTTTAGGTGGCTATAAATAACTTAAAAATTTATTGGAAGGCACTTGCCTTCACTCTCTCCTCACTGGCGAGAGAGATAGAGAGAGAGAGAAGGAGAGTGAGAAGGCACTCAACACAGGAGAGGGTCAAACAGCAATTCCTTCTCCATTTTTCGCTTCGGAATTTTCATACATGCACACACATGCACCTGGAGTGTTTCTCAAGTTGTCAGGTCTAGGATTCAGACTGTGCAGTGCAGCCATGTGGGATCCGACCATCTTATCTCCCTCACCACTGGCTGGCCCTATAAACAATTTCTTAATGTCAATAATTTTCTTTTTTTTTCTTTTTCCTTTTTTGGAGAGGTTTTTGCTATAGGGTGCGTGTGCTTGCCAGAAAGACAGAGAGACAGAGAGACAGAAAGAGAGAAATCACCACCCAGGGAGGTTGGCCACACCACAATCCCTTCTCCTCCATTCTCCTCTCGGGATCTTGGACATGCACGCACACACGCTCAGTGTGAGTTTAAGCCACCGGGTCCGGGACTCGAACGGTGGTCAACTACATGGGAGGGAGTCCAGCGACATAGCCATTACGCTAACTTCTTTTTCTCTTAATGATGCAATACACATACTGTAAAATTTACCTTTTGAATATATGCATACTATTAAGTAGCTTTGAATTTATTTACTAAATTGGACAGTCACCACCACTAATTCTAGAACATTTTCCTTACCCTCCCTCTAGATGTACCCATGTGTGGTTTCTCCCACCCTCAGCCCCTGTCCCATTCACCTGCTTTTCATCTCTGTGGACATTTCAGATGAATGGAATCATACAACATACACAATATGTAGTCTTCTGTGTCCATCTTCTTCCTCTTAGACTCTTGTTTTTCAAGGTTTTTCTATGTTGTAGCATGTCTCAGGACTTTATTACTTTTTTTTTTTTTTGGAGAGGTTTTTCGCTATAGGGCGCGTGTGCTCACCAGACAGACAGAGAGAGACAGAGAGACAGAAAGCGAGAAATCACCCCCCAGGGGGGATGGCCACGCCGCAATCCCTTCTCCTCCATTCTCCTCTCGGGATCTTGGACACGCACGCACACGCGCCCAGTGTGAGTTTTAAGCCACCGGGTCCGGGACGCGAACTGCGGTCGACTGCGTGGGAGTCCAGCGACATAGCCATTACGCTAACTGCTGGTTCCCAGGACTTTATTACTTTTCTTGGATGTATACTATTCCATTATATGGCTATGCCGTATCTTGTTTGTACATCTTTTGATTGATAGATAATGGAGTTGTTGCCACTTTTTGGCTACTACGAATAATGTTGCTGTGAACATTTCTTCCTTTAGTTTGCTATAGGTAGGGTGCTTGCACTCACTAGAAAGAGAAGAAAAGTGAGAAATCAGACCTGGTGAGATGGCCACACCACACTCCATTTTCCTCCATCCTTCTCTTGGGATTTTGGCAATGCATGCACACATGCCTGGTGTGATTTTTTAAAGATATGTTTTGTTATTACTCATACATTAAATCGCTATACATCATTTAGCCTAGTGTGATTTTTAAGCCTCCAGGTCCAGTACTCAAATTTTGCAGTTGGCTATGTGAACTCTGGCTGCCTTAAACTCCATGCCACCTGCTGGTCTCTAACTTTCTAGAACCCTTTGAAGCACAAACGTGAATTTCAGTGCTGTCCAACTTATTTCTTTTCACTCTGGTTGCTGGTGCTTTTAGTGCTGTATTTAAGAAGCCACTGCCTAATCTAAGGTCATTAAGATTCACACCTATGCAAGATTCACACCTATATTAATCAGTATATATCACGTTTTTTGTTTGTGACTATCCAGTTGTTCTAGCACCATTCACTGAAAAGAATATTCTTTCCCCCATTGAATTGTCTTGGCACCCTAGTAGAAAATCAACTGAACGTAGATGTATGGGTTTCTTTCTGGATTCTCAGTTCTGTTCTACTGATCTATATGCAAGCCCTTAGGCCACTATACCTCATTGTCTTACTGTGGCTTTGTAGTAAGTTTTGAAGGCTGAAAGTGTGAATTCTCCAATCTTGTTCTTTTTCCAGATATTTGGCTATTCTGGGCCTCTTGCATTTTCATATGAATTTTAGGATTAGCTTGTCAATTTCTGCAAAAAAAAAAAAAAAAAAGAAAGCTAGTATTTTGACAGCGTATTGCATTGAATGTGTAGATCAGTTTTGGCATAATTTAACATTTTTGGAGATGTTTATATTCAAATACAAGTAGGTTACGAAAACTCCTAAAATGATAACCAGAGGTAGTAATTTTCTTAAACTTGACTTAAAATATTTTTATAATTAGGTTCTGCAAGATAGTAAATCCTTTTGAAACATTTAACCAAATGACATGAAGCCAATGGAAACTCTAATCATTTCTACTCAAAAATTGTGTGGGGGGAATCTCTCTCTCCCTGTAACTTTGTCTCTCTCTCCCTTTCTCAGAAAGTATGCACACAAATACGTATATGATAGTTTTTTTAACATATCTAAAACATTTAAAATTATCCAAATACATACAGATAGGTAAATATTCTATGTTTATTTGGGTTCCACAAGTAACTAAGTTGTATGACACTTTTCCATTATTTTATTTATTTATTTATTTTTTGGAGAGGTTTTCGCTATAGGGCACGTGCACTTGCCAGACAGGCAGAGAGAGACATAGAGACAGAAAGCGAGAAATCACCCCCCAGGGGGGATGGTCATGCCGCAATCTCTTCTCCTCCATTCTCCTCTCAGGATCTTGGGCATGCACGCACACGCGCCCGGCGTGAGTTTTAAGCCACCAGGTCCGGGACGTGAACCGTGGTCGACTACGTGGGAGTCCAGCAACATAGCTATTACGTTAACTGCTCGTTTCCGACACCTTTCCATTATGATTAAATGTTTGCAAAGTCTACTCTGAGAAAGCAGCATGATTATTTAAATTCTTATATATATATATATATATATATATTTATATATATATATATATATATACACACATATATATATGTATATATATAGTTTATTATATTTTAATAGCACGCATTATATATTATATTTTATATTATTATGTAGAATATGCAAGATACATTTAAAATATGTATACATTTTAATACATATATCACATACACTCATATGTTTACTTTTGTCCCATGTAACTTCCCTGTAATGGTCTAATGGGGTTGGTGTATTATTTGCCATTTTATCCTTTATTCAAGGCTGATAAAAATTGCTGAAGCACCATTAGAAGTTCATTGTGGATTTATCTAAGTCACTGTGGCTAAAATATTGTATTAGACTTGGATAAATATTGGTGGCCTTGAATAATAAGAGACAGCAAGCACAAGAATCTCACTTATTCATATCTAATTTGTTTCTAAAAAGTGTTGGATAGAACATTTCCAGATACTTACAGCTTATATTCCATTATTTTTAATTGGAAAAATAATGAGCCCCTAGCCCTGTAGAACCTCTAGTAAATGTCACTAAATGCTTTAAACATAGATCCATACCCTCCACTGAAGATAACTACTTAAATCATCAATTCTTTCATTACTTAATACTTGATGCACTCACTCCTAAGTCCATGCACGGTATGAAATGATAATGGGTCGCCACACGACACTCACGTGAACCTTCTGCACAACACTAGAACCACATGTAAATAAGCAATGCAATAAGCCACTAAGCCACTAAACCTGCATCTTAAATACCAATAATGAGGAACAAAAGTAAAATACGCAGCACGATGAAAATAAGCAAGCAGTTTCAAAGATTGTTGACATACCTTTTCCTCAAGAAATATGTAGTCTATACAGATTGAAATGAGGCAGACTGATTATTATCCAAAAGCCACAGACTATCACATCTCAGTCTTTTAACTCATCGCCTTTGTGGAAGAGCCGACGTGAGGTGCAGCAGAAGGGTTGAGTCTCTTGGTTTGGGTTCTCTTGAAAGCAGAGCCTGAAGTAAGGGCTTGGGTGCAGGTAGTTCCCTGGAGAGCTTGTGACAGGAAGTAGAGATGGAGAAGCAAGGAAAATGAAAGAAAGAAGGAAGTCAATTAATTAGAATGCCACTGAGATTACTACAAAATGACTTGATTCTTAAGAGATGCTTGTAAAGGTTGTCTGCCTAAAGATGGGAGACAAGAGATTTATTGTCTCTGTCATTCCCCCTTGGTGGAGGGCTGGATGCCCTAGGGCTCTGCATTTTCAGGGTGGAAGCCTGGAGTGGCCTTCCAAGAAGCTCCAGGAAGGAAAGATGAGGATGCTATGGGATCCTATAAGTGCAAAGCACGTCTGAACTGCATGCAAGTCTGTGGCTGGGCCACCACAACTGAAATCATCTGTCTGAATGTGTGGAAGCAGAGCATCAGAAATGTTGGCTACAACCGCACACTACCCAGGATTTGCACTCAAATTGTCTTATTCTTTGGACAGTCGTGTTCTCTCATTTATCTTGATCTTGATTTCAGATGGCTTTTATTTGAGAGCAAAGGCATTCCTACCACAATGTGAGAGTTTCAAGTCTTTGGGAGGTGGTGGCTTTCGATGACTGGAAACAAGAAGGGTCTGTTCTTTCTTTTTTTTTTTTTTGGAGAGGTTTTTGCTATAGGGCGCGTGTCTTCACCAGACGGACAGAGAGAGACATAGAGACAGAAAGCAAGAAATCACCCCCCAGTGGGTATGGCCACACCACAATCCCTTCTCCATTCTCCTCTCGGGATCTTGGGCATGCACTCACACGCCCCTGACGTGAGTTTAAGCCACCGAGTCCGGGACGCCACTCACGGTCGGCTATGTGGGAGTCCAGCAACATAGCCATTACGCTAACTGCTGGTCCCTGTTCTTTCTTGAGTTTATAAAAAAGCTCAAATAGCTCTAGTTTCCAAATTCTCTAAAATGGCTTAATTTCACCAATATGTCTTTTAACAACGAGTTGATAAATAATTATGTCAAATAGATAATGATTTTTATTTGTTTGTATTTAGTATCTAGTAAATTTGACTTTCCTAAATCCATTTATTGAATATTTCATTTAACTTTCTCCTTTTACAGGGTAATAGTCCTTAATTTTATAGAATGAATCACCTCCTTGTCATTTCCCACTTATTAAAGTACAAAAAATAATAATTTTTCCAATTTGTATTATTTTCTTGATTTGTCTTCAAATTTCTTACAGGGGGAACAAAGTATTTCCTAGTATGTTAAATAGCTAGATGATTGTTAGAAAAACAATATGTATAAATACAGAATACATCTGATATTTAGACCAAAACTATTTTATGACTTCATATGCATTGTTAGAATCCTCATTTTTAATGACAAGTAAACATAGCACAGAAATCTACAGCTTGCATAAGCTTTTGGAAAATACAATTAACTGCTGAAATAAAACTAAATTTTAAGTTCCCCAAGACAATAAAAGATATGATAAAATGCAAAAATGGCTTATCAAAATAAATTTACAATTACAGTTCTAAAGATGTCTGGAAAAGGTGTAAGATATTACATCGATAAACCACATCTAATAACTCTAGTGGGATCTTTTGAAGGATTAACATAATCTTCAGATGGGTTCCTCATGAAACCATTTCATAAACGTAAGTGTTTTCCCCTCACTGACATCACATTTTAATTGAAATCCTATGTTTACATAAAATATTACCTATGTAGTTTTATTGAGGAAATTCACATTCTCTCAAAGAATCAAATATGCTTTGCCCCTAATTTCTCATTTTGTATTCTCCCATAACGTCATCGACCAGTGCAGAGTAAATGAGACACTTATATGCTTCATCAAATAAATTACAGTTTTATATTTTTAATCATCTTTCTGAAGGTTTATTTTTTGCATGAGATGGAAATAAAGAGAGGAACAGAGAGGCCAGTCCCAACATGACCTTTACGCTATGATTCGCTCCCACCCTCAGCCAGCACAGATAACAGACACACACACACACACACACACACACACACACACACACACGTGCACCTCACCTGAACAGGGAGACCTCAGGTCATGAACCCAGAATCTTCCCTGTGCGTCTAGCACTTGTGCTACCTCTGCACCAATGGCTGGCTCCTTAATCATCTTTTGAAACTTAAGCATCTAACACCAAATTTCCTAGTTTGCTACCATATTTTACTTATTAATATGTGTATATATAGGTACATTACAAAAAGTTAGAAATAAATCTTTTTATAGGGGAAGAGATAGTTTCCTCCTGGAACCTCACTATTTGGCTCTATTTTAAGAGCCTTCCCTGTGTTGGGACCAGCAGTTAGTGTATTGGCTATGTCATTGGACTCCCATGTAGTTGACCATGGTTCGTGTCCCGGACCCAGTGGCTTAAAACTCACACCAGGCGTGTGTGCGTGCATGCCCAAGATCCCGAGAGGAGAATGGAGGAGAAGGGATTGCAGTATGGCCATCCTCCCCGGAGGGTGATTTCTCGCTTTCTGTCTCTCTGTCTCTCTCTGTCTGTCTGGTGAACGCACCCGCTCTATAGCAAAAACCTCTCCAAAAAAATAAAAAAAGTCTTTCCTGTGTTCACACTTCTTAGAGATTTCTTAGCCTATAAGTTTTGCTGTTTACTGTGAAGTTTAACTTCTTTCCTTGACAATGGAAAGCACTTTTTAAAATGCATTGGTTTTAAAACAGTTTTATTTACACAGTTTTTAGTTTCATCCTCTGTTGCTTAGTTTCATCCTCTCTTATTTAGTATCATTCGCCAAACCAAATTTTTTTTTTTTTTTTTTTTTTTTTTTTTGGAGAGGTTTTTTTGCTATAGGGCGCGTGCGCTCGCCAGACAGAGAGAGACAGAGAGACAGAAAGCGAGAAATCACCCCCCAGGGGGGATGGTCACGCCGCAATCCCTTCTCCTCCATTCTCCTCTCGGGATCTTGGGCACGCACGCACACGCGCCCGGCGTGAGTTGTAAGCCACCGGGTCCGAGACGCGAACCGCGGTCGACTACGTGGGAGTCCAGCGACATAGCCATTACGCTAACTGCTGGTTCCCGACGCCAAACCAAATTTAATCAAACTTCAGACACCATGGCCAGCATTTGACATGGTGGTTAAGGTGCTGAACCCCTACATGGGTGACCGTGGTCTGAGTCCCTGACCTGGAGGCTTTAAAGTCATACCAGGCACATGTCATGCATGCCCAAAATCATGAGAGGAGATTGGAGGAAGAAAAAATGGCAGGGTGACCATTATCTCCTGGGAGAGGCGATTTCTCACTTTCCCTCTCTCTGTCCCTTTCTGATGAGTACACCATGCCCTATGGTCAAAAAAAAATTCTTTGAAAAAAAAAATTTTTTTTGGAGAGGTTTTTGCTATAGGGCGCGTGCGCTCACCAGACAGACAGAGAGAGACAGAGAGACAGAAAGCGAGAAATCACCCTCCAGGGGGATGGCCACATGGCAATCCCTTCTCCTCCGTTCTCCTCTTGGGATCTTGGGCACGCACGCACATGAGCCCAGCGTGAGTTTTAAGCCACCAGGTCCAGATGCGAACCGCGGTCGACTACATGGGAGTCCAGCGACATAGCCATTACGCTAACTGCTGGTCCCTCTTTGAAAATTTTTTTTAAAAAACATTGTTTTTAAAAATTCCAAACACTACAAGTGTTTTATTGTATTTATTTATTTTGAGATGGAATCTCACTACATTGCAATTCTCCTGCCTCAGCCTCTTGACTCCAGAACTATAGGCACACCAGCTTTCAGGGTGGGTAGAGAATTCCACCCAGGCATCCCCTGTGCCGACGGCCTACTGAACAGCAGCATCAACTAGTGAATGATACCAGGGCTGGGCTGGCTCACAAGTGTTTTATTTTTTTTTAATTTTATTTATTTATTTATTTATTTATTTATTTTGGAGAGGTTTTTGCTATAGGGCGCGTGCGCTCGCCAGACAGACAGACAGAGACAGAGAGACAGAAAGCGAGAAATCACCCCCAGGGGGGATGGCCACGCCGCAATCCCTTCTCCTCCGTTCTCCTCTCGGGATCTTGGGCATGCACGCACACGAGCCCAGTGTGAGTTTTAAGCCACTGGGTCCGGGACTCGAACCGCGGTCGACTACGTGGGAGTCCAGCAACATAGCCATTACGCTAACTGCTGGTCCCACAAGTGTTTTATTTTTAAGGTGAAAATTCTTCTTTTATTTAAAACAAAAACGATCTTACAGTTTAATAAAGGGCTACAAGTAGCTATTTATATTTCTGCAACTGAGAATCTTAATTTAAATTATAGTCATTTTAATTCTTCTACCCTCTGACTCTTCCTAATTAGGCTCCATCTGGAGAAATTTACTATAATTTGTGTTAGTGACAGTATATGCAAAATTAAATATTAAAAAACAAAGGGGCTGTATTAAAATAGACATTTCTTTTGATGTAGATTGCTACATTTAATTCATCACTGACCATTACTTCTAGAGTCCCCACCTGGTGACTGAGACAGCGATAATGCTCTGAGGGTGTTTCACAGTGACACAGACTTTCTACTGCCAGAGATGCAAGACCATGAAGCTGTGTGACATCCCCTGGTACAAAGATGTTTCAGATTTAGGGGGAAAATGGAAAAAGTAATGAAGTTTACTTTTTCTCATTTTCCCAATGGTAGTTATAAATTTCCTGAAGGACTTCAGCAAAGAAACTGGGACCAGGACCTTCTCTGAGGAGTAGGAGTTTGTTCTTAAGCTGTTGAGAACTTTCAACAGCTACCTAAGAAGGCATCTATTCATTTCCCACACAACCCTGTCAAAGATTCTTATTGAGTCTTTGGTATCTAAAAATGGGAAACTAAAGATTTTTTTTTCTTAGTTGTATAAATCTCATCTTCCCAGGAACATCAAACTCCCATCTATCCAGAATGGGACTTTTCATAGCTAATTTAAGGCATGATCTCCTAGACGTGATAAAAAAAAACAAAACTGTAATTACCATTCTCACACAAAGCCTATGAATGAAAACAGCTGTAAGGATTAGGACAAGAATTTATTCTATCATATGCATAGTAATATGCATATGACATACTAATATGCATGTGACATAATTTATGCATACATAACATACATATTAATTTAATGGCAATTTTAATATAAAATAGCAGTTCCTGGTGTCCAGGATCTTGGAAAATTCTTTTCCATCCATCCTAGAATCTTAAGCTGTTGTTATGATGTCAGAGTTATGGTCATACATCGACTTATATTAGAATTAGGTCTTCTGGTTTGCATGTCATGCAAAAATATATTTATTTACAAAATAGCACAGCATTTGCTCCTCTGTTGGATTTTTAGCTGGTTTGTCCAAATAAATTGCTTCTGACACCCTTGAGACTCTTAATAAATTTAATATGAATTTATACAACTGTTCCCTGCCTTTAAATGTCATATAAAAGCAGTTCAACCTTCTAGTGAATTTTCAGACTCTAAATATCTACTAGAAGAGCACCGTGCTTTTCTGGACATGGCTCCAATACTGTGTTGATAGTCAAAAATATGAAGACGTAAGGAAGGCATATTGATCGCATTATGCACATAAATTTGGGAAGTTAGGTGGTCTCCATCTTGAGTCGGTTGCACACAGTGCCTTCAAAAGTGATTCTTTCTTAAAGCAATCTGATTTTTATAGAAGAAATGATGGTGCTGCCAACCAGAAGCTTCGTGAACATATCTTAGAAGGAAATCTGTTAAATTAGATATCCAAAATGAACATTCTTAGACACATTTTCAAGCAATCTGGGATTTTTCCACAGAAACAAATACTTTCTTCTGTATGTTTGGTTTTCATAGATAGGTGCTTTCTTCTATAAAAAAGTAAAAAAGGAAAAACCTCAAATTCGGTTCCTATATATATTACCCAGTACTTTCGGAGCCAGCAAATGTTATTTTAATTGACCTATACTATGATTATGATGTGATTCAAACACATCAACCTTTTACTGCCTGGTAGGACTCTTCAGACATGAAAAACAGGGGCAGATGAAATGGTACTGTTCTCACAGCTTTTGCATCCTAAACTACAGAAATCTAGTGGTTAACAGAGGCAGATCCCATATGGCAGCCTGCGGTTCAAATCCTGACCCCAGTGGCTTGAAAAGCACATTGGATGTGTGTGCATACATGCCCCAAATCAGATTTGACAGATTGGAGCCTGACTATGACACAATGGAGGTGTTTTCTCCATCTCATTCTCTTTCTCTCTCTCCCTCTCTGACTCTTTCTGACAAGCACATACATCCTTTGGCATGATAAAATGAATAATACAAAACGTTTTCAGAGTTGGTAAGATTAAGAATTTCATTTAAAATACATGAACTATATTATGTTTTACCAGCTGCTAAGAAAGTTGTGAGAGCAGTATTACAAATTCGAATGGGAGCCAGACGGTGATGCGTAGTAATGCAGCTGGACCCATATGAAAGAGGTCCTGTGTTCATGCCTTGCAAACTCCTGAAACATGCTGGATATACATGTGTGTCCATGATCCAGGCTGGCTGAAACCAGGGTGGATCAGTGTGAGGTCCCTGTCGGAGTGCCTGCCTGCTCCCTCTTTCTTTGTCTTTCTCTTTCATAAAATAAATAAAAAGTCCAAATACTGCATGGTAACAGAATTTTATATGTAGCTTATTAATACAGGTACAGCACAATACATTATTTTGTTTGTTCGGATTTTTTCTTTTTTAGAGTGTCACCAAAGGGTGCCTGTACTCACCAGAAAGGGACATAGAGAGTCAGAGACAGGGAAAGTAAGAAATCACCCCCCCATGGGGAGAATGGCCACACCATAATCCACTCTCCTCCAGTCTCTCCTCTCAAGATTTTAGGCATGCATGCACACAAACCTGGTGTGATTTTCAAGCTGCCAGGTCTGGGATTCAAACTATGGTTGACTATGTGAAAATCCTGCACCTTAACCACCATGTTAACTTCTGGCCCTTTTTTTTTTTTTTTTTCGGTTTTCTTTGGCCAAAGGGTATGAGCCAGGGCGACAGAGAGAGATGAGAGAGAGAGAAGAGAGAGAACGTGAGGAAGCAATCTCCATGAAAGATGGTCACACTGCAATTCCTTCTCAAGTTCTCCCTCCTTTTTAGATTTGGGCATGCACACACAAGTGACTGTAGAGTTTTTAAAATTACTGGATCTGGGACATGAGCCACACAGTTGGCAATATGGGGTCCATCTGCATTAACCAGCACACCATGGTCTGGCCCTCATTTTCTGTTTTACTATTTACTTATTCATTCTTTTAGTAAATATTTATTGCATATCTATGTGCTAGGCACTGTTCTAAGTTTGGAGGATGTAAAACCAAATATAATTCACAAAGTTCTGGTTCTCATGAATTTTGCCTTCTGGTGAATTTAGACAGACAATAAGCTAACAAACAACCAGGAACTTATAGTCTATGATAAGCACAATGACAAAATTCATAGGGTAACAGATGAGTTAGCAACTTGGGAGGTATTAGGGAAAACCTCTCTCAACATTTGAAGTCAGACTTGAAAGCCAAGAAGGTACCAGCCAGATAAGTATCCAAAGATGCAGTGCTTTTTTCTACACATGCAGAGGCCCAGAGGCAAGCGAATCCTTAACCACATGTCATAAAGAGGAATGAGACCAGAGTGTTGGAGCACAGTGAGCTTGGTGAGAGGAATGGGATGGGGTTGGCTACATAGGCAGGGACCAGGTCTCATTACCTATCTTATTGCAGAGCATGGTGAGGGATTTCAACATTAGTCTAAGTGTAATGGGAAACCTTTTATTACATTTTTTAAAAAGAATTATTTTATTTAACATTTTTTTACATTTTTTAATTTCATTTCCTTTTATACACTCAATCACATTATTTAGCTCACGAAGTGAATATTTCCACAGGTGAACATTTCTCCCTAGTTCAGTTGATAAAACTATAAAATATCTTCAGCAGATAATACCACATTTCTTTGTCCCATTAATGCTTTGCCTCCCTACTTTTCTTCTAAACATTTTAAGCTGGGTAAAGAGAGGTGGAGTTTTGAGAGCTGACATGTTTGTAAATATTATCCTGGCTTTTATATGCAGTGTGACTTATTAGGACACAGGGGAAATCATGGCTGCTAGCAGTAAAGATGGAGAGAAACAGACAATTTGGAGTAGAATCCTGGAGGCAGAGAGAGGAAAGGAGACTTCTCATGACCTTCTTGGCTCATGCTCCGTTGTATTATTCACTGAGGTGAAGAATACGCTCCTTCAGTGATCAGAGAAAAATTTAAAAGCCATTTGAATATAATAAAGCCAAAATCTTAGAGACTACTTGAAATAAGATATTTTAAAAACACTTTATGACCACTTATTTAGTCATGATTATTTTCTTATTTGGGGAGGGGAAAAAAGGAGTGCTCTAGGGAGAAAAATTATTCAAAGAATGTCTTGAGGTAACCATGACTCCAATAAGTGTTTTAAGTTGTTCAAATAAAGTGAAATGCATAGCATGTTTATGTTAGTTTCCTAGGGCTCCCGTAACAAATGACCACAAACGTGGTGGCTTAAAACAGCAGAAATCTATTCTTTCACAGTTCTGGAGCCCAGTCTGATGTCAAGGTAACTTTATTATCACCAGTTTGCACAACAGGTCCTGCTTTCATACTTGGCTTTGCTTCAGATAAGGAATGATGGAAAGGTATTTCCTTGATCCTATGGGTCATGGATAAGTTCTAACCTTCCCATGTTGAATTACATTTACAAATAAATTCACAGAATGACTCAGTTTTAAAAAGGAGTGGCTCCTTTATTTCATGGACAACGTATCTAGGCTTCATCCTTAAAGCTCACTGGTAGATAGGAAGTACGGTAGAGGAATGACGTATTTCCCTCTGATGATCACTGTGTGTCCACTGGCGAGGGGATAGTACCCAGTAACTCAACCAAGCACTAATCTAGGGGCTGCTGTGAAGAATTTTAGAGGTGACGAAAGTCCATGATCAGTTGGCTAAAGTAAAGAAGAGGATCCCAATAATCTGGGTAGGCCTAATCTAAGCAATTGAAGACCTTCAGACCAGAGCTGTTTCCCTGAAGAAGAAATTCTGCCGGTGGACTGGAGCTTTGGCTGATGCCTGAGAGTTGCAGTCTATCCTTTCTGACACCCTCCACAGAGCGCTGACATGCCTAGCCAGCCTCACAGCCGTGTAAGCCTCTGCCTCACAATGCATCTTTTAATATGTATCTAACCTCCTGTAAGTCTCTTAATATGTCAATACATGTGCTACTGGTTCAGTTTCTTCTATTGAACTCTGACTCCAACTGGGATTCACAAAATAATCTAATAACATAAACAGATTTTTTTTTTTTAGGATACTAAGCTGTCATTGGCATTATTCAGAATCAATCTGGATTCTCTTTCTCTCTACCTTCCCTCAAGCAGAAAAAGGGTTTTTTAATTTTTTCTTTCTTTTTTTTTTTTGCTTCTTTCCCCAGTCGACATTGTGTTGGTCTTAGAAGTACTGAGGGTCTCCAACTGTTTGCACCCAGTCATTGACTGCACAACTGTTGTCCATTTACTTCTCACTCCAGTGGAAGCTGTTAGCAGGGCCCCTAGTCAGGTTTTGACCTATTCGGTGGCCCTCTCCCTGCCAATCAAGACCAGAAGGTAACTAGGGCAAGATAAGACATGAGGCCTCCTTCTGCCAGCCACGCTACCCTGACAAGGTCAGCGATACATCAATACACCACATGAGTGTGGGGCAGCCCTCTAGACACTCTGCCCCGGGGTCCCAAACCATGGAAAAGGAAAAGCACTAGTGTCCCTGGAATTCTCTCTCCAAGCTGCCTCCAACTTCTCTGGGTTTTTCTGAAGCTATTTTATGTCGTTTGGGATTGGATTTACTAAAGTACTTGTAAGAGTAGGGTAGGGTGAGTAAGAGAACTTTCTGCTACCTGGGGGGTTTGAAAGAAAGTGCTTTTGCCCTTTTCATCTTCCTGTCTGGAACTCCCTTAAGTAAATTCCGTGGTATGGTTGGCTAAAGTAACATCCTTTTTCATTCAAACCTGTGAGTGAGCCTATTTCCTTGCTAAGTCTCTTACCACTCTCTCTGTTCCTGGCATGATCATTTACAAGGGTGTTTCTGGGAAGTAGAAAGATGTAAGTCCTCCAAAATTTAACACAAGAAACAAAAGATGCATTGCTTCAGTATTATAACAATACTTTCCCTGTTGCACAGTGTTCATGTGCATTCCAGTGTGTGATATCTCATGCTGTTGATGCCTTACACCTTTTTCCAGGTGGAGGAAAGGTCACTTCCCTGCTGCATCATGTCAGGACACGGACACCCACACATGGCAGTATTTGGGGGGAGACATAAGAAAAATAATCAGACACAGCCTATCTCCCATACTGTAAGGAGGTGACCAATGGCTTCAAATTTAGACTTGTAGTTTTCAAATACAGTTGTATGTGGAGTCCCAGACATACAGACGCTGGATCGAAAGATGTTCATCAGCAAATTTACACTTGTCTCATGACTCAGGTACAACACGAGGTTAAGTTTGTTATAATTCTGAAATGTATCTAAGGCTGTCTAAATATATTGCATTGTGCTCATTAAAAGGATTAAACTGTACCTGAGATATACTACAATTTTTTTTTTTTTTTTGTAGAGGTTTTTGCTATAGGGCACATGCGCGTGCCAGAAAGATAGAGAAAGACAGAAAGGTAGAAAGCGAAAAATCACCCCCCCAGGAGCGATGGCCACACCACAATCCCTTGTCCTACATTCCCCTCTAGGGATCTTGGGCGCGCATGCACACTCGCCCGGTGTGAGTTTAAACCACTGGGTCCGCGACTCAAACCGTGGTCAGCTATATGGGAGTTCAGCAACATAGCCATTACACTAACTGCTAGTCCTGAAATACTACAATTTTACAATGGTTTTGGCACTCTTTTTGTATTGACTTAATACTTACACACGTTTATGGAGTACAATATGTTTGATATACTTATACGTTGAGTAATTATCAGGTCATGGTAATTAGCATAGCAACACCTCAAACATTTATCATTTCTTTGTAGTCAGAGCATTCAAAATCCTCTTTTCTAGCTACTTTAAATATACATTATATTACCACTATCCATAGTTCTCTCACTGTGCATTAGAGTACCATAACATATTGCTCCTAATAATAACTTTGTGTCCAATGACCAATCTTGCCTACTCCTTCTCCCATCTACTCTCCGTGGTCTCCAGTAACATCTATTCTATTCAAAATGTCCTTGGAATCTCAAAAACTAATGTTTTTCTTTTCTGGAACTCTGAGAGAGTTCTATCATCAGACATCTTTGTACTGTAAAAGTGTATCAGTGGCTTTTTTTCACTCTATTCTTCTTATACGTGACTTTGCAAACTATTTTAAATTCTGAATTATCACTACTATTGCAGTTACAATTATTACATTTTTATATAGTAATAAGCACAGAGCGGGTTATTAAAAAAAATATTAAGGGGCTGGCAGGTGGCGTGGTGGATAAAGGCACTGGTTCCCATATGGCTAACTGCGGTTTGAGTCCCAGACCTGGTGGCTTGCTTTCTCACTTTCCCTTTCTTTCTCTCTCTCTCTCTGTGTCTGGTCAAGTTAAAAACAAATAATAACAATAAAAAATGGACATAAATAAATACATAATTCTTTTAAAAAACATACTAGGTACATAAAATACTAGGTCTATTTTATTCTGTAAGGAATATATTGTAGCAACACTGAAGAGTAAATTTAAATATAAAAAAATGCATTTTAAAAATTTCTAGTTATTGGTATCAGCACATGGCATAATGGTTATGTCGCTGGACTTCCATATAGTTGACTTTGGTTCAAGTTCTAGGCCTGGAGGCTAAAACTCACACCAGGCATGTGTGCGTGCATGCCCAAAGTCTTAAAAGGAGAATGGAAGAGAAGGGATTGCTAGTGGCCATCCCCCTTGGAGAGTGATTTCTCGCTCTGTCTCTCTCTGTCTCTCCAGTGAGTGCATACATCTTACAGCAAAAATCTCTTAAAAACAAATCTAATTATAAAAATACTAACTGACAAGCAGAATGGCATTGAGTTTAAAATAAACTAAACTAGTCCAAGAGATTACAATAAATATCTATTTTTATCTTTGAAAAGGTACTAAAGAATGATTTAACATTTTGCTTTCTGTTTCCACTCAGTCCATAAAAACCATGTGCAGGGAACCAGCAGTTAGCGTAATGGCTACATCACTGGACTCCCACATAGTCGACCGCGGTTCGTGTCCCAGACCGGTTCGTGTCCCAGACCTGGTGACTTAAAACTCACGCCGGGTGCATGTGCGTGCGTGCCCAAGATCCCGAGAGGAGAATGGATGAGAAGGGATTGCGGCATGACCATCCCCCCTGGGGGGTGATTTCTCGCTTTCTGTCTTTATGTCTCTCTCTGTCTGTCTGGTGAGCACATGCGCCCTATAGCGAAAACCTCTCCAAAAAAAAAAAAAAAAAAAAAAAAAGAGAGAAAACAAAACAAAACCATGTGCAAACATTGAAGAGTAAGAAGAATAAAAACAGGCACATTAGTTTTAAATATTTAAAACTTTTTAGAAGATTTTTAATTTTTTGTTTGTTTGTTTGTATGTTTTTCCTGTCAGTTCGGTGAAAGATTTAAGAGATACAGTGTATTTTTGCTCTGTATCTTTAACAAAACAAACAAACAAACAACAACAACAAAAACACCTGCTATCCTGTGGCGAGCATGTGGTATGGTGTCGTGGTGAAGGTGCCGACTTTCACATGGCCAACCATGGTCTGAGTGCTGGACCCGGCAGCCTGAAAATCATGCTGGGTGTATGTGTATATGTGTATGTCCAACATCCCAAGAGGAAAATGGAGGAAAGAATTGTGGCACAGCCATTTCCCCTGAGGGAGTGATTTCTCACTTTCCCTCTCTCTGTTCCTCTCTATGAACGTGTGCGCCCTATGGAAAAAAAAAAATTCTACTCTCCCATTTAACATTGACTAAAGAAATGTGTAGTGAGGCTAGTCAAAGTCAAATAATTAGGTAATATTTAGAGCCTGCAAATTAAAATTAAATTTCAATGCTATGTTCCTGCTCAACTGCAAAAGTCTAAACTGCTCTTAATCTCTTTCTTTCCTGAAAAAGGAAATGATAAAATATCCTAAAACTGTATAAGAAAGTGAAATATGACAACAAAAACATAGACAATAAAGGAAAAAAAATTGATAAGTTGAATTTAACCAAAATTAAGGACCTGTCTGGCCATTGTGTTACAGTGATAATGCAAGTGCCCTGCAGGACTGGAAACCACGTGGTCAACCACAAGCTCAGATTCTCAGATCAGCCTGATGACACACCAAGCCTACATGTGAGGACCCAGGATCCTGAGGGGCTGGAGGGCTGGAGAAAGGGAATCATGGCTCCAGAACACTCTGTTGAGGGGCTCTCTCTCTCTCTCTGTCTTTCTCTCTTTTTCAGTCTCATATGCATGTACACACACTCTAAAAATGAAAAATTTAATACCATCACAAAACTGACAAGACAGCCATTAAATTGAGAGAAAACATTCTCAATCTATATATCCAATAAAAGACTGTGTCCAGAATATAAAGAAAATTCTTACAAGTCAGTAATAAAAAGCAAATAATACAGGGCTGGCCCCATAGCCCACTGGTTAGGGGAGCCAGATCACACATGGCCAAACGTGGTTTGAAAACCAGCCGAGAGTTAAAAAACATGCCAAGCACATGTGTATGCCCCAAATCCTGACAGGATAGAGAAATGAACAAGAAGGGATGACCATGCTCTAGTAAGGAATGCTTTCTCTTCCCCCTGCAGCCCCCCCCCATCTTTCTCTGGTGAGTGCATATAGTCTCTGATAAATAAAAAGAAAGCAAAACCATAAATGAAAAAGGACAAAGCTTTAGACAGTTCTACTTAGAAGATATACTAATGGCTAATAAGCACACATAAAGATCACGTCATTGGTCATGAGGAAAAGCAAATCAAAACCAAAGTGAGATATCATTTCTTACCTACCAGAGTGATGTATAATCAAAAAGCATTGTTGAGGATTTGGGGAAATGGACCCTCATATACTGTTGGTAAGGATGATATAAAATTGTACAGCCACTTTGGCAGTTTAGTCATTTCTTCAAATTTAAGCACATTATAAGGAAAAGAAATTCCACTCATAAGTATCTACCAAAAAAGAATGAAAATCGGTTTTCAGACAATCATTTGAATATGAATGCCCATGGCATTGGTCTCAGCCCAGCAGTGGAAACAACCGAAATCTTCATCAACTGATAAGTGGATCAATGAAGTGTTTTATCTGGACAATGGAGAACTATTTGGCAATTAATGTAAACAACATGTGTGGACTCAGAAACATGCTCAGTGAAAGAAGTCATTCACACATGCACATGCACATTGTATGGGTCTACATACATGTAATGTCTAAAAATGGCAAATATTCAGAGATGAGTCTAGATTAGTGTTTGCTCAGGAAATAACCTTTCGTTTTTCTTTTCTTTTCTTTTCTCTTTTCTCTTTTCTCTTTTCTCTTTTCTCTTTTCTCTTTTCTCTTTTCTCTTTTCTCTTTTCTCTTTTCTTTTTTCTTTTTCTCTTTTCTCTTTTCTCTTTTCTCTTCTCTTCTCTTCTCTTCTCTTCTCTTCTCTTCTCTTCTCTTCTCTTCTCTTCTCTTCTCTTCTCTTCCCTTCCCTTCCCTTCCCTTCCCTTCCCTTCCCTTCCCTTCCCTTCTCTTCTCTTCTTTTCTTCTTTTCTTCTTTTCTTTTGTCTTTTCCTTTCCTCTTCTCTTCTCTTCTCTTCTCTTCTCTTCTCTTCTCTTCTCTTCTCTTCTCTTCTCTTCTCTTCTCTTCTTTCTTTCTCTTCCCTTCCCTTCCCTTCCCTTCCCTTCCCTTCCCTTCCCTTCCCTTCCCTTCTCTTCTTTTCTTTTCTTCTTTTCTTCTTTTCTTTTGTCTTTTCCTTTCCTCTTCTCTTCTCTTCTCTTCTCTTCTCTTCTCTTCTCTTCTCTTCTCTTCTCTTCTCTTCTCTCCTCTCCTCTCCTCTCCTCTCCTCTCCTCTCCTCTTCTCTTCTTTCTCCTCTCCTCTCCTCTCCTCTCCTCTCCTCTCCTCTCCTCTCCTCTCCTCTCCTCTTCCCTTTTTTCTTTTCTTTTCTTTTTTCTTTTCTTTCTTTTATTTTTCTTTTTCAGTTTTGCCATAAAGTATGTGTGCTCACCAGAGAAAATATGAGGTGGGGTGGGGGGAAGAAAATACCTCCTGAAGCGGAGAGGACCATGCCAAAATCTCTTCTCCATTCTCTTCTCGGGTTTTTGGGCATGCACACACACTTGTGCACTGCGTTTTTTTTTTTTAACCACCACACCACCGGCTGACCTACTCCTTTCTTTTTAGACTAATAGAATGTTTAAGAAGAGGTTGGAATAATGGTTAAATAATGCTATAAATCTTTGGTGTAAGTAGTTGGTACAAAAGCAATCAGTACTTCAAACCATGAATTTTAAATCATTATAACTAGGGGGACCAGCAGTTGGCATAATGGCTATGTCGCTGAACTCTCATGTAGTCAACCACAGTTCGCGTCCCAGACCCGGCAGCTTAAACTCACTCCAGGCACATGTCTGTACATGGTGCCCAAGATCCCGAGAGGAGAATGGAGAAGGGATTGAAGCATGGCCATCCCCGCTGGGGGAGTGATTTCTCTCCTGTCTCTCTGTCTCTCTGTCTTTCTGGCGAGCGCACACGCCCTATAGCAAAAACCTCTCCCCCCCCAAAAAAATCATTATAAGTAGGTTCAAACACATTTTTATTAATCGAAAATAGGAACCATTACAATCAACACATCTTTGCCAACGAGAAATAAGGTTCGTTTATTCCTGTAGTGCGAAAATCTGTGCTTTGGGATTCCGTGAACTCTTGGAAAAGATCTTTTGCATCCTGCTGGTTGTGGAAGTGTTTTTCCTGCAAAAAGTTGTAAGGATGCTCTAAGAACTGTAATCAGCTGGCAAAAAGACAGGTTAAGATGGCAGACGAGGCAGAACTTCATAGCCCAATTCTTTCAGCTTCTGAAGTTGGATGTATGACATGCGGCTGGGCATTGCCGTGGAAAAGTGGGCTCTCTGTGCCTACCAATGCAGCTGCAGGTGACAGTTTTCAGTACCTCTCTTCGATTTGCTGAGCATACTTCTCAGATGGAATGGTTTTGCTGGGATGCAGGAAGGTATAGTGGATAAGACTCCACCAAATTGTGACCATGACCTTTTGGTGCAAGTTTGGTTTTGGAGTTTCTTGTCAGTTCAACCACGAGCTGGTCGCCCATCATGGGTTAGGTTCTGGAGTTGGGCAGTAGTTCCTGGGCCAATGCACTGTTGATAGTGTGTATTGTCTCTGCTGCCTTATAGCCCGTTTTGAACTCGAATAAGAAGATCGCTCAGATTTACCTCTTGTCTAACATCATTTCCATAGTCGAAAGTATATATAATATAAACAACTATCCATTAACCAAAAAAAAAAATGCAGGAAATGCACACTAAAGTGATGTGTAATAATGATCAATTGATATAACCTAGATTAAAAAGCACAAATCTTGCAGAATGCAACTGTCAGGGCTCTTAGAGTCACTCTTTCTCTGTCTGTTCAGGCCCACTCCTACTTCTCCGGAGTGTACTTTCACTTTTACTTAATAAACTACTTTTCTGTTTTACTAAAAAAAAAAAAAAAAAAAGTATAACATCATCACATTTATCTATCTATCTATCTATCTATCTATCTATCTATATCCAATAGGGACCAGCAGTTAGCGTAATGGCTATGTCCATGTAGTCGACTACGGTTTGAGTCCTGGACCCAGTGGCTTAAACTCATGCCAGATGCGTGTGCATGTGTGCCCAAGATCCTGAGAGGAGAATGGATTGTGGCATGGCCATCTCTTAGGGGAGTAATTTTTTTCTATCTCTCTGTCTCTCTCTGTCTTTCTGGCGAGTGCACACGACCTATAGCAAAAACCTCTCTCAAAAAAAAAGTATATATATATATATCTCCAATATCTATCAGTGAATTTCAGCAATGGAAAACCACAATTACTTTTTCTCCAAAATAATACAAATCACTGAATTTAACTTGTATAGGATGTGAATTAAAAGTATTTTAAAAAACTTTAAAAGTAACTATGTGGGACTGGCAGGCGGTTTGGTGGTTAAGGGTGCCACACTCTTACATGGCTGACTGTGGTTCGAGCCCTGGACCTGGCAGCTTTCTTTCTCTCTTTCTCTCACTCTCGCTCTGTCCCTCTCTGGTCTAATTAAAATAAATATATTAATAAAGCTAAATAAAATAATTTAAAAAATAAAAAAAAAACTATGTAAGTGGGCTGTTTGTGATAATAGTCTTAACATTTATGTCTCAAATTTCCAACAACTAACGCAAAATATATTATTTGTTCCATCAAGTATAAGCAATACCTTGGCAATTAAACAAGCTTAATAATTGTCCTGAGCTAAATATTGTCTGCTATGTTCAATTTTCAAGATCCAAGAACCATCACAACAATGAATTTATGCTCCTAAGCAAATTAAAATTTTGCAGAAGATACTGGAATGATACAAGATATGCTGATTTATGCATTGAGTGTGTCAGTGAATGAGAATTTGACCGCATAAATTCAGTTATCTGTAATTTTAAATTAAGATAACTTAAAGGGACCAGCAGGTTGCATGGTGGTTAAGGTGCTGGCTGACATCGGTTCGAGTCCCGGACCCGGTGGCTTGTTTTCTCACTTACTTTCTCTCTCTATGGTCAAATTAAAATAAATGAATGAATAAATAAAATTAAATAAATAATTCGTTTACAAAAAGATAACTTAAAAAGGATAAATAGTTTTATAAAGTGTTTTTGATATGCAACAATGGTTATTACATTCTCAGACTATAATGGACAGGAATTGTATATAAGTGCCACCTATTAACCCAGCCTGGTGGCCCAGTTAGTAGCAAACACCTGTAGTCCTTCAAGCTACATGACTGATTACAGGCCTGGATCTCTAGCTGACTTGAAAACATGCCAGCTGCCTGGTAAACGCCTAGTATCCTGATGAGAGCTACCAGGGAAATGAGTAGAGCCCGGGAAAAGGATTGCAGAGTGATGATACACTGAGGGGGGTTCTCTGTTTCTGTCTCTCTCTCTCATGCACACGCACGTACTATTATAAATAAAATAAACTTAAAATGCCCTCCAAACACATATGTATACGCATGCGTGTGCATGCACACACACAGACCCACACACATATACACAATAGCCATAAAAGTAAAACGAGTTTCCTTTAGCTTGTCAGTGTGGGGTGGCTTTTATAGAGGAAGGATCAGCACTGCAAAAAAAGACCGTTTGAACTTCATTTGTGTACATGTAGAGCATTCACCATCTGGCATTTTTTTTTCTTTCTTCCTGACAGAAGCTTTGCAAAACAACAAAAAGCATGGATTCTTATTAGCCTCTGTTTTTCTCTACCAGGATATGCTTAGATGACATAAAATGGTAATTTTCTAAATTCTTGGTTGCAGTTATAGGAATGCATCTTCACACAGCCTCTCGGGTGGGTGCTCTCCCTCTCCCCTCTGCCCCCTTAACCATCTCCTCCTGATGCGATTAAGCTATCCCGAGAACTCCACTGCATTCTTACACAGGCCACCACTGGGTAGCAAAACCTGATGACTCCCCCTAGGATTTCAAATTCTTTCAGATAGAAAAAAATGCCCCTTAAACTGAAATCCTCCATTATCTTAGAAATACAAGTGCATCAAGGACCAGCAGTTGGTGTGGTGGTTAAGGCACTGGACTTCTACATGGCTGACCATGGTTCGAGTCCCAGACCTAGCAGCTTGCTTTCTCACCTTCTCTCTCTCTTATCAAATTAAAACAAATGAATAAATAAATAAAATTAAATATTAAAAATAATGCATCATCATTTCCACTTTGAGGATGCAAAGTAAGCATCTCCCTAAGCACACTGGTATGCTGAAAGAGCACGTGTGTAATCATACACACTTTTTTTTTTCTGAGAGTTATTTTTTTGCTATAGGGCGTGTGCACTCACCAGACAGACAGAGACAGAGAGACAGAAAGCGAGAAATCACCCCCCAGGGGGGATGGCCATGCCGCAATCCCTTCTCCTCCATTCTCCTCTTGGGATCTTGGGCACACACACACACGCGCCCGGCATGAGTTTAAGCCACTGGGTCCAGGACTCGAACCACGGTCGACTACGTGGGAGTCCAGCGACATAGCCATTACACTAACTGCTGGTCCCACAATCATATACACTTTTTTTTTGGAGAGATTTTTGCTATAGGGCACGTGTGCTAGCCAGACAGACAGAGAGAGACATTAGAGACAGAAAACGAGAAATCATCCCCCAGGGGGGATGGTCACGCCGCAATCCCTTCTCCTCCATTCTCCTCTCACGATCTTGGGCACGCACGCACACGTGCCCGGCGTGAGTTTTAAGCCACCAGGTCCAGGATGCGAACCGCGGTCAACTACGTGGGAGTCCAGTGACATAGCCATTATGCTAACTGCTGGTTCCCATCATATACACTTTTCATGGTGGTCATGCGCCTCTACCCTGGCTGATCCCTAAAACATCCTTCCTGTCTTCTCAGGAGGCGCAGGGGACCAGAGAGGGAGAGCTGAGATTTCAGCTCTGAGCAGACCTGTGGCTCAGTCTTGCTGGGCAGGCATGGGTACTGTAAGCATGTGGTCTGTAGGCTAAAACGACTTGTTTACTTAATTTCTCAGAGTTCAGTGAGGTCATTTTTGTCATCTTCCCTGTGCTTTCTGTATTTTCCAAAGAACTGCCGCTGCCAACAACACCCTCTTTCTTCCCATTGGAAATGGAAACACGTCCTCTGCAGGAATTTTCCACTTAGCAGTTCCCACTTCCCTGGCCGGGGCCTCTGCACACCAGCTTGCAAGGCTGTATTTCTTTCCACTGCAGTTTGACATTTTTGAGCCAACACAATGAGTTGTATTCAGTCATTCTAAGTACCCAGATCCACATCAGCTTTTTTTTTTTTTTTTAATAATGCATACTTTCGAGCAATTTCAGGGAGAGAGCAAAGGCTTTTAAGTAACATTACGTTTAATTAGTTATGTCACTGTGTCACTGTCAAAGAGTCACTGGAATCCTTAGAGGCAACCCTACTACTATGCTACCCCACCCCACCCCTACTTCCCCATCTCACAGCCCCCTTCTCTTTCTGGTAAACACATTAAAGACCAACCTCATGGCCCATATATTTTGCTTGCAATTGTTTGCCTTTGCAAATTATTTCCTTTGAATAATATTTACAGACTATACATCATTGCCTGACACGATGATAAGAGGGGACACAGATTGCTTATAATCTGAGCTGTAAACAGAAACCGGGACAGGAGCTGGAAAACGTGTTCAGTGCCCTGTCTGGAAGCAGCCGCATTTGCAAATGCTCACAGCTAAGTGGGCTGGGTTGCACTCCCAGCCTTGAAAACACTGCAGCCTGAGACCAAACGCCAGCCCGGGGAGTCCTCAGGACAATCCCAAGTGCCTGGCAGGGGAAGGGAAACGGAGGAATCTGGGGGGCGGTCAACTAAAGGCTGCATCTGGAGGGAAACAATGCTTGCCTTCTCCAAAGCCAACGGTAGAACCTGCGAACACAGAGGCTGCCAGGCTCTGGCTCCCAAGAGGCGAGGCAGAGGGAGCTGGTCGAGAGGCCGGAGGAGCTTCCCCCGTCTGGCAGGGTGGTAGCTTCTCAGACATTGAGGGCCCAGGGGGTCACGCTAGCACAGAGGAGGGTGTCTCAAAAGGAACCAGGATTCTGCAGGGAGGCGAGGAGGGAGGAAGAGGGGATTTGTTCAAGCTGGGAAGGTGGGCCTCAGAAAAAAAAGAAGAAGAAAAAGAAGAAATAGATTGATGCTTTGCAGGACACCTAGGGTATTTCTTTCAGGGGGTATTACTTCCGCTTTTAGGCAGGAACAAGAGCTGGGAGGAAAACAGCAGCACAGGCTGACAGCTCCGAGGTGATCAAAGGGGACAGCTTGAATGGCTTGTTCTGCCAGCCATTTATTAGAAAGAGAGGGGTGCTCCCGGCCACGCTGGCGGGGGAGAAGGATTAAGATCAAATAGAAAGAGATCTGCATGCCTTCTTTATGCGGGAAGAAAAACATGAACACGCGCGCGCGCACTTACACGCACACAACACACACACACACACACACACACACAGAGGCACGCACACATATATAATATTATATATCACACATATATTATCTTATACTATATTACCTATATTTAAAGAATGTTTTCCACCCACTATAAGATCCACTCTTCCCATGGACATCACATGCATACACATACACACACATACACACACTCCTCACACATAAAAGAAATCCCATTCTTTCTTTCTAAATGTACTTCCTCACTACTTGAAATATCACTGATGAATTGTCAACTGGGGGACATTTTTATGCAGCTATGTCCTTTTTTTGAGAAAGTAGCTAACTCTATGTGGGTCTGATTAACCTCAGAAACAAAGTTAAAAGCACTTCCAAGATTTGGGAAGAACTTCTCTTGCTATAGACTGCAGGGCAAAGCATTAAAACATGTGTCATTGGTGCAAGAGATGTCCTGTTGCAAAAAGGAGAGTCCATGCATTTTCAGAAGTGTGGCAGAAGGGGTCTACATGAGAAAAGGACTCTGACATGCTTTATGAACTTTAGTAAGTATTGATCTCACAGCAAATGCCCGAGAATGGTAGCTAGGCATCTGTCCAGTGTATGAAGTGCCATTTACTCAGTGAGATATGACCTCTGTATCTGGAGTTGCAATGAAGATATTAAGGGGCTTGAATGGGAAATACCTTCTAAGTTACACACACACACACACACACACACACAATATCAACACTCAACAGTTAAAGACATACAAGAAAGAACAATAACAGCACCAAGCAGACTCATTTTTAACGCATATTTACTTTTGGAAACCTTCATACCCTAAATCTTTTGGCCCTTTGGTTAATCATAAAGTGCTTATGCTGTAATTATTCTTTTAAACATAGTACTGGAATTATTTAGGTCAATGATAAGCAGAGCAGGGCAGTTCAGGGTTCTTTCCTTACTACCAAAACAGCGATAATCAAAATATGATTTATTGTTTCTTTAAGAGGTCTTTAAATGTACTATTTTCTTCCACATTGGGAAACGCTTAGTGTCTATAATTTGTTTTTTAAATGAGATAAAATGTGTTTTTATTCTAGAAGATTTACATAATGCAGTATACATAGATTAAACTACAAAACAATATCTAGGAGGCCCCATTTCCACAAATTATTTTCTTCTCCAGGAATAGCCCCTGTTATGCTATTATCCATCCAGCTATTTTTTTAAGATTTTTTTTTTTTTTTACTTAAATGTATTTATTTACTTATTTTAATTTAACCAAAGAGGGATGGGGGGCAGGTGGGAAGTGAGAAACTGAGCAAATCTTTATTGCATTACACGCTGGAATTTTTTTCTGTGAATCACCTGTTCACACATTTGCCCCATTCCTTTGAAATTTTCTTTTTCTTGATGATTCTAAAAACTCCTTTAGGTATAAGGAGAGACATTGTTCCTTTTATGTAGGGTAAATGTCTCTCCCAGCCTGTTGTTTATCTTTTAATTTTGATTATGGTGACTTCATCATAGGGACATTTTAATTTTTATGTAGCCAAATCTGTTGGCAATTTCTTTTATGGACTCCAGGTTGTGTCCTGATTAAAATTTAATAAGAAACATATATTTTGTATTCCAGATGGCAGATTAAGTCTCTAAACTGTTTCTATTTCTTTAAGACCATGCTGCTCTAAAAGTACAGTATAAACACTGTATCAGTGAAACAACAGGCCCCTGTGCTCATTTTTCTTTATCAAAGCATTGTGTAAAAGGAGCAATGAGTTGTGTTACCAAATTAATCAAAGACTTTGCCTGTAGATGACCCCACATGTGTCGGTAGACTGAATGTAGGACCAGAGAAAGCATCACAATACTGAAAAGTTTGTGTACTCAAGATTGGTCTGCTCCGGGCTGGCAGGTGGCGTGGTAGTTAAGGGCTCTGTACTCCCACATGACTGACCGACCGTAGTGTGAGTCCTGGCTCTGGCAGTTTGCTTTCTCACTCCTCCTCCACCCCCTTGCTCTGTCCCTCTCTTGTCAAATTAAAATAAAATAAATAAATAGAGTTAGATAACTCTAAAAAAAAGAAAAAGAATTGGTATGCTCATAGGATTCTTTGAGATAAAACATTTGCACAGGTTATAAATATGGTGGTATCTTTCTTTTTCCAAAGGTACTAGACACACTTCTCTACAAAACTGGGAAGAGTATCATTAGTTGATAAAGATCAATATTAATAACATGGCTTACCATTCACGAGGCCTGTGGCAGGAACTACCCCTGCCCCAGGAAATATTAACTAATTCTGGAAAAAAAAAAGATTTCTAGAGTCATCTCAAACATTTAAATACCTACCTGAGACCCTGGAGCTCTGATGTTTATAATTTATACTTATAATTTTATATTTATTCATTTAATTTATATTTATAATTTATAATTATAATTTTAGAACACTTGCTCATGAAGTAGCACTGAGAACCAATGAAAATTCAGAGAATGTAGGATTCTTTGGTTTCTCTCTGTTGTGGTTTCCTTACCTCCTCATGTGGATTGAATGAATGCATCTTATTTATTTTGCTTCTAAAATAGCTTTTAATTTTTATTCCTTCCCATTCGATCTACCGCTTCCCCATTTCAAGCCTTCATAGTCTATGAATAATTGTCTCCTAATTTGTGAAGGGACTTCAGAATGGAATTAAGATATAAGTTTATTTCGGCACTTTTTTTTTAATCCATGCACAGTTTTTCTCATAATATGCATTTTTCAAGAACTCTTTGAAGACCTTTCACATTTTCTCAGTCTTTTTTTTCCTCCTCATGATAATTGATTACAAACATTCTTGTCAGAAGGACTCATGTCACTGCTACCTACAAACTAACATCTGAACAGCCATGCGCTTGGTCATGCATGGTGTGACCACAATCTGTCTTTTTCGGATCACCATCATCTGAACTTTTCTGCCTCTAAGCTGTCAGCCCCACTCCACAGCTTAGGTTCCTATTCTACTTTCCTTAGTACGGCCACTGTCATATTTTTTCCCACTGACTAAAATACTCTTCCCTTCAGTATGGCTTCATATTCTTCAAGACTCAAGACACATACTCCTTCCTTTGTAAATGCCTTTACCTTTGATCTGATCCTAATTATCCCTTCTCTCTTCCAGAAGTCTTAAACGTTTGAGTTACTTTCTATTCTGTTATTATTCGCTAAGCCTTTATGACTAGTTTACATTGGTTTATTCTGCACTAAGTTGTAAACTTCCTGAAAATGAGACCATTTTGTACTGAACATTTGGGTCACCGTACCTAATTGTCTATTTTATTCACAGTGGACACTCCCAATAGGTATGATGAGATGAAGCAGATAGCTTGGGTATATTCGGACATGCAGTCTGAATAATAACAGAAAATATGCTTTGGGATCTTTGGTTTCTATCTCAGCTAATTTAGAAATCAGCTAGATATATGAAAGTTCAAACCAATGCAGTCATGTGCCATATAGACAGACTGAATGTATGATTGTGGTCCCACAAGATTAAAATATGCTGTATCATATAGCCCAGGTATGTGGCAGTCTATATCATCTAGATTTGTGTAAATATTCTCTTTGGTGTTCCCACAATGACAAAATTGCCTACCTATGCATTTCTCAGAAAGTATACCCATGCACTATGATGAACGTGCTCACCAGAGACAGAGAGAGAGAAGGAAAGTTAGAAACCACCTCCTAGGGAGATGGCCATGCCACAATCCCTTCTCCTCTATTCTCCTTGTGATTTTGAGCACACACACAAAGGCTCCTGCCAGTTTTTCAAGCTGCCTGGTCCAGGACTCAAACTGTGAAGTCGGCCATGTGGGATTCTGCTGCCTTAACCAACATGCCACTGGCTGGCCCAAGGCAGAGCTGTTCTTACTTCAGTATGTGTATATGCAGCTAAGGATCTTACTAAAATTTGGTTTCTAAATCATTAGCTCTGCAGGGGACTGAATTCCTACAAAGCTGGCCAGGTTGCTGGCCTATGGATCAGGCTTTATGTATAGAAGAGACCAGATATTTTATAAAGTGTTTCTGCAGGTATGGAGTCACTCTGGCTGATGCCAGGATGTGGTATATAGAACAATATCAAGAGGCAAATGCCAGCATCTTCATCAGACAATAAGAAGGATATCATTAGCTGGTATAAAAAATTAAAATAAAAAAAAAGAGCAAGAGTAGAAGATTAAAAACTCTGGTATTAAAAACATCCAAGGAATGAAGAAGAAGGGAAGCTTGGGCAGTGAAGATGGAAAGTAGGGATCTACCTGAACTGATTTGTACCAGCTCGTAACGGAAAATAAGTAGTTTTTGTAAGGGAAGAAAGCTACTTCCTTCTCATAGGTCAGATTTTAGTTTAAACAAGAAAGAAGTCAGAGAATTAAGGGTTTTGAAGACTTTGGAAACTGTGGAAAGAAGGTGGGGGCAGTGGTGCTTGGGTTAGGGAAGAAGCATACAACAAAATATTAACCAACGTGTGGAAGAAGATAGAGAAAATGGGAAGACGTCTCTCTTAGACTTCGCCTAACAAGGCCAGTGTATTACGTGCTCTGGTGCATCTCCCCAGTGTAGGCTACCCCATAGCTGTTTGGTTCTGAAGGCTGACTTCTCTCACCTGAGTGCTGCTCCGAGAAAATCGCACAGTTGGCAAAAGCCATCTTGCCCTAGGCTATGCTACGTGGTTGGGCATACCCCGTACTCAGTAACTCATTGACATGTGTACTTGCCTGTGAGTGTGTGGGTGGAGTGCATTGTGAAGACTCTAGTCCTCCTAGAAATTGCTGTAAAACTGAATGTTTTATTTTCTAAGAAAACTTAATGCTACTAATCACTGTAAACTGTTGCTCCTTATATTGTATCAAGGTGGTTTATTGCAGGCAAATAGGCTCCACCTGCAAAGTACATGTTATAATATCTAAAGTTAAGTGCGAACAATAAGAAAACCAATCTGAGGCCAGAATATATATGCCTTTTTCATTTACATTTCATTGTATGGGTTCCTGAGAAAGTATTTTTTAGGTTATTTAAACAGATATTTTTACAATTTATTCTGTATATTTAATAAATTATAATATGGGGCAAGCAGAGGGCATAGTGATTAAGGTGTCAGGTTCCCACACGGTGACCATGGTTTGAGTTCTGGACCCAGTGACTTGAAACTCAAGCCAGGTATCTGTACATGCATGACCAAAATCCTGAGAAGAGAATGGAAGAAAAAGGATTGCGGTGTGGCCATCCACTCAGGGGAGTGGGGGAACAGTTTCTTTCTTTCTGTCTCTCTCCGTCTCTCTGGTGAGTGCACACACCCTATGTCAAAAATATCTCTCAATAAATAAATATATAAATTATAATATGTGTAATACATAGTTGTAGGCTAGTGTCCTTGATGCATACCTATATAACATATTACACATACTTCTATCTCCTAGGTTAAAAGCTGTTTTAGATATGCACATATGGAAGATACTAATTTACTTTTACATTAATATGTCTGTAAGAATTTCTTCAGAGTAGGATTTTTTTACTCTATTTAAAGTTTATACAACGTAAGTATATTGAAGTATACTAATCTGAGCTCAGGTTTGTAACACTGGTTCTAAAAATATTACTATTTTATCAATATTGAAAAGGCAAAGGTTGGAACCAGCAGTTGGCATAATGGCTATTTTGCTGGACTCCCATGTGGTCAAATGTGGCTTGAGTCCCAGACCTGGTGGCTTAAACTCACACTAGGCACATGTGCATGAATGCCCAAGATCCTGAGAAGAGAATGGAGGAGAAGAGATTGCGGTGTGGCCAATTCCCTGGGGGGTGATTTCTTAATGTATAATTTTGCTAAATGTCAGTTTTAATACAGTTATCATGTGTAGCCATCTTGGCTCTAAAAATTAGGTTAGAATCTGTATCCCTAGAGCAAAAGTACCCAAGGAGAGAAGAGTTCTCTCTTGCTCTCTACAAAATGTCATGCTTTTTGACGAAATTAATAAATTTTAGGGTGAACTCTTCTTTGTCCATCATTTATCAAAACATGGACCTGTATGACACCTGAACAGACATGGGATAATTATTTTGGGGAAAACAAACTCTAGAAATCTATGTTTTACTTGGAAAGCAGAAGATGTAGACAAAGAGATGGTGAATATGTGTTTATTTCAGAGAGCGTGATAGTGAAAAGCTCAACCACACTCTAAGTAGATGGGGCTGAAGTTCTGCTAGCCTCTGACCCCATCTTTGCTCTAATTTTAGGTCTCACTCACAGTTGTCTATCACTCAGGGTTTCCATGTGTGGATAAATGGCGGCAAGTGTCATAAGTCAGAGAAGGGTACTGAACCACCTGCTCAGCCCCTTCTGATGCTCTGTGCTTAGGCAGGTTTGGCAGATACTGCAGTCTGCAGTCTGTGCAGTGTACACTCTCTGTCCTCCAAGGATTTAGGATCTATTAAAAAGGTAAAGTAAAACACACACACTCTAAGGAATATTGTGGCAATGGTGAAGAGCTTCCTTAGAAGCAGAGGACACAAGAGACAAGCATTAAGGATAAATAGGATCTAGCTAGGCAAAGGACTGAGCAAAGCAGGCCAAATGTACTTTCCGTTGGAGGTGCTAATATTTACTGTGTGTTTACTCTGGTTCAGGCTCCATGCTTGATCTTATTTTGGTTTAATCTTACTTAATCTCAATAAGAATATTTCAAGATCTTATCCTCATTTTACAGAGGAAGAAGCTCAGATTTAGTCAGATTAAGGAACCTGCCTATTACAGGCACTGGGGAAGCCAAGACTTGAACTTAACCTCGCTGATTCCAAGATGGCATACCTTCCCACTATGCCACATTGCCACCATGAATCGTAAGAGAATAGGGTTAAAAATGGAGTCAGTGATAAGAGCTCTAATGCTGCAAAATACGAAGCAAGCAGGTTTGAGTATGGGCAGGTTTCATAGTTACGCTGAGAAATACGGTCTTACTGTGGTGATGAATAGGGTGCCATTGATGGTTTGAGAGTATTGGACTAGAGTGAGAGAGACGCTATTGACGGAGTATTGATTGGGGTGGAATGTAGGAAATACATGCTGCTCTGAAACTGTGTAGCATCCTTTCTCAGGAAGAGGAAGAAGCCTCTCATTACAGTGATAACTGAGAACAAATAGATTTTACGACACATAGTCAAGGGGTATTCAAAAAGTCCATGGGAATTGCCTATGATAAAAAACTATCCATGGATTTCAACATATTTTGCACCAAAATTAACTTGTCATCAATTATATGTTTCTAGAAATGTTTTAAGTTCTCACAAAAGTTTTCTTTGCAATTGAAACAAAAGGAAACATTTCCATTCATAAAGAACCAAATCAGGAAGCAAAATAGTAGTATGGAATAAGGATTAATAACAATACCTGATATTTACGGTTCACATATCAAATGCTAGGTACTACAACAAGTGCCTATAAAGTATTTCTCATAATTCTTCATAATTAGCCTGTGCAGTAGTTCTGTTATTATAATATTCATTTACAGATGAGGTTACAGGATATAAAGAGATGAAGTAAATTAATAGCTGGTAGATAAGGTAGCCGGTATTAAACGTAGATTGACCTGTTTTCTGAGTTTGCAGACTAGGTCTGGAAGGCAGAGCCTCTGTAGGCCTCTGACTGGAGTCGACCTCACAGGGAGGCTGTGGCTCTGACTTTGCCTGACGCACAATGCTTGTGATGTGGGCACAACTCCAGTGTCTATAAGCTCTGCTTGTCTCTTTCAGAAGAAAATGATATTTGTTTGCTTGCTTGTGTGCTTGTTTTGTTTTAGAGTGGTTGAGGACAGAGTAATGCTAATAAAGACCCAGTAGGAAGGAAGATTCTAAAAAAAAACAGATGAGATAGAATGTTTAATCAGCTTATTTTTACAATCATTGTCATTTTTTAGTCCATTTTTCATTTATAGTTTATGTACCATTACTAGCTATTAATAGAAAAGCAAATTTGGTTGATACGTTCTTTTTTTTTTTTTTTTTTTCATTAGAGGGCACATATGCTCACCAGAGAGAGAGGGGGAAACAGAAATTAGTCTCCTCCCCAGGGAGGATGGCCATGCCGCAATCCCCTCTCTTAGGATCTCTTCAGGATTTGGGCCATGCATGAACATGTACCTGGTGTGATTTCCAAGCTGCCTGGTCTGGGACTTGAACCACAAAGCTGGCCATGTGATATCCAGCCACCTTAACCTCCACATCACCTGCCGGCCCAATTACTATTTGTTTTAAGCCCAGTTTATGGTAGGCAGAATGAGATCTACTGGATTTTTCTTTGGAAGTGATTCTGAAGACACAAAGACCAAGAGAGTTTGTGCTGGTTTTACTCTATCTGGGAGTGCATATTTAAAATTCAGAATAGGCATACAGATGTGACCATTTACGTAAATTAGTCTTATGTTTCCAACCCTGAAAAACCTGTTGGTAAATATTAAGTGGCGTTTATTAACTTATGTTTTATTTGATAAATGTAGAGGGATTCTGTGGTTCCTCTTCCTTTAGAAGTAAAGTATTTTTGTTCTTCAGTTTACATATATTTATACAGAGAACGTACATGTATATGTGTATCTATGTATAATTTTTTTAGTTCTTTTCTTTTTTTAAGTATGCTATAGGGTGCATGCACTCACTGGAGAAAGACAAAGACAAACAAGAAGAGAGGGAGAGGGAGAGGAAAAGTGAGAAATCATTTTCTCAGAGGGGGTGACCATGCCACAATCCCTTGTCCTTCATTCTCCTTTCTAGATTTTGGGCATGCGCAGATGTGGACCCAGAATAATTTTCAAGCAACCAGGTCCAGAACTTGAACCACACAGTCAACCATGTGGGAACCAGCCACCTTGTTATCTATCATCTAAGTTAATTTTAACATGTGTAAAAATATGAAGCATCTTCATATTTTTCAAGAATAATTTTCAAGCAACCAGGTCCAGAACTTGAACCACACAGTCAACCATGTGGGAACCAGCCACCTTGTTATGTATCATCTAAGTTAATTTTAACATGTGTAAAAATATGAAGCATCTTCAAAATGTATAGGCAATGTGTATCATTAAAAATAAAATAAAATAAAATAAAATAAAATAAAATAAAATAAAATAAAATAAAATAAAGCAAACATAAGGCCAGTTCTGTAGTCTACTGCTTAAGGGAGCTGGATTCCACATGGCTGACCACAGTTCATTCCCAGCCCCAGGAACTTGAAAAATGCACTGAGTGGGGACCAGCAGGTGGCCTGGTGGTTAAGGTGCTGGACACTCCCACATGGCCAACCACGGTTCAAGTCCTGGACCTGGTGGCTTGCTTTCTCACTTTCTCTCTCCCTCTCTGTCTCTCTCTGATCAAATTAGAAGTGAATAAATAAATAAATAAACTTAAATAAATCTTTAAAAAAAATGCACTGAGCACAGATAGGTGCCCCAAATCCCAAGCATGGAGAAATAGTAGAGAGGGGATTGCAACATGACCGTGCCCCATTGGGAGTGTGCTTTCTCCTGTCTCTCTGTTTCTCTCTGGTCTGTTTCTCTCTGGTGAGCACATATACTCTTTGGCAATTAAAATAACCAAACAAAAAACAACATGAATTTCAAAACAGTTTTGTAACAAAATAAATTCATAATTTAATTTTATTTTCTCATGGACTTTTTGAAGTCCTCCCATAAAAATGTCTATATATAGCCTTCAATAATTTTGCTGAACATTACAATGAGAATTATTAGCAACATATCACTGCAGGCCCATTGAAAAGACTTCCAAAATTAATTATTTCTTGTTTGAATTAACTGTACATAGAAAATTGTGAAAACTATTATATGTCACAAGTTGAAGATTTTAAGATCTCCCACTTTTCTAAGCTTCTATTATTTTAGTGAGCTCAGAGAACAAATTTTGTTAAAGTCAAAACCAAGTCAGGAAGACATTTACCAAACAATAAAATCAATATTCAGAACTAAAATATAAAATGCATCAAGACTGGACCAGCAGATGGTATAATGGTTATGTTACTGGACTGCTGTGTAGTCGATGGGTGTGCAAGTCCTGGACCCAATGGCTTGAACTCATGTCAGGCGCATGAGTATGCATACTCCAAAATCCTGAGAGGAGAATGGAGGAGAAGGGATTGCAGCATGGCCATCCCCCCCTGGGGGGTGATTTCTTGCTTTCTGTCTCTCTGTCTCTCCAGCATGTGCATGCACCCTATAGCAAAAATCTTTCTAAAAAAAAAAAAATTAAAAGAAAAAAGGCATCAATATTTTTAAAAAATGAAGAGGAAAAAATCTGGCAGCTATATTTATTATAATCTAAAGTGTAATAAAATGAACTGTGAATATACAAATAATCTCAAGTAAACACACCATGGATAGCAGTGATGCAGGGGAAAGTCGTGGTCATAAAGGATGAGGTGGTAAATTAAATGGGGTGGAATAATGTTTTGTTTGGGCAGAAACTGGGAAGGCAGGAAAAAACAAAACACATTGATTTCCGGGGAAAGAATATCTATATAGGCAGCGGCACATACAACATCCTTAAGACAGGTGTTTCTTCTGGGTTTGATTTGGTTTTTGGCTGGTATTTTCAAATAGCAAGTCTAGAGACCTTTTTTTAAAAAAATATTTTTATTTCAATTTCTTTTATAAATTCAGTCATGTTACTTAGCTTACAATGTGAATATTCCAACATGTGTACATTGCTCACCAGTCCAGTTGACAATACTATAAAGTTATCTTCAATAGATGATAATCCATGTCTTTGTCCCATAAATGCCTTGCCTCTCAGTTTTTCTCCTTAATGTCCTTCCTCACTCCTTCACCTGCCCTCTTCCCACAAGACCTGTTATTTAGAGTAGAGTGAATGGGAAGAGTTGTAGATTAGGTGAAAGACAAGGCTGAGAAATCTGAGGGCACATATTTGGAAATAACAATAGGTCTTTTCATTGTATTTTCATGAACTAGAAAACCACTGGGGGGCTTTCAGGAGAGAAGATTCATTATCTGAGCTTGGTTTTTTATTGCTGTTGTGCTTTCTGTTTTGTTTTTAAGTTTTTGTGATTGGGTATGTCTGCTTACTGGAGAGACAGAGAGAGAGAGAAGGAATGTAAGAAATCACCTCCTGGGAGGACAGCCATACCACAATCCCTTTTCCTTCACTCTCCTCCCAGGAATTTGGGCACGCGTGCACATGCACCCAGCATGAGTTGTAAGCTGCCAGGTCTGGAACTCAGATAGCGGTTGACCATGTGACAGTCCAGTGCCCTAACCACCAAGCCACCTGTTGGCCCCCTTGAGCTTGTTTTTAATCAAACTACTTTATATTTCCAAATTAAGGGCAGAAGCAGGAAGAGAAATGATGAGGTTAATTAAATAATTCGGGTGAGAGATGATGGCTGAGGTAGTTGTGGAAAAGGTTCTGATAAGTGATAGATCGATAAAAAGATTTGAAGGCAGAACAGCCAAATTTGGCTGTTACTTGTCTGTTTCCTGGACTAGATCACTCAGCTCATGAGGAGAAAGATTTCTGTTTTGCTCTCTGCACAATCAAAAAGCACCCAGACCAATGCTTGAGATATGCTATGTGATCAATAAATACCTTAGATACAAGAAGTGAATGAGTAGTGGTTATAAAGGACTGATAAGAGAATAATAATTCATATTAATTCATGCAGTCAAAAAAATAAGTCAGTTCTGTTACTTGCAGAGTCTACAAATGAAAACTATACGTTATTTTTAACTTTAAGATAACATAAAGGAGGGCCCAGCAGGTGGCATGGTATTTAAACACGCTAGATTCTCACATGGCCAACCATAGTTTGAGTCCTGGACCTGGTGGCTTCCTTCCTCTCTTTCCCTTTCTCTCTGGTTAAATTAAAAAATAATAATAACAAATGGAATTAAATAAATAAGTCATTCTTAAAAAAAAAAAAAAAAAAAAAAAAGATAACATAAAGGATTACTCTTTAGTTGCCAGAGGATGTGTGTGCTATCCACAGCACCTCTGGAGAGTGATGTCCTTTCTACCCATGGTAGGTTATGGGACTGGCCTACCATCAAGGATTTTTTTTTTTAACTTGAAAATTTCTACAGAACTTAAAAGGATTAATTTAGAGAAGTATTTCAATGATTTCAGTGTTATAAAGTGAACTGTGTAGGTTGCATTCTGAATGGTGTACACTCACACACACACAAGTGGATTTGCCTGTGAATACATTTTGTTTGTCTTTAACAACTGTTTCAGTTACCGGTAAATCAACATTAACAATAATAGCTTCATGCCACAGTTCACAGGACAGTTTTCTTACTCGTCTGGACTGAGATTTTGCTCTTGACTTTTCTTCTTTTGACTAATCTACTCTTTTCCTGAATAACTGAGTCCAGATCCCAGAATGGTTTGCATAGGAAAAGTGTAGAAAATAAATTGATCTTACATGTACAGTGATTTAAATATCACATGTTTAAATAGAGATTTGTTTTGTTCCCCTGAAGCATCTTCATTAATTGTATTTTTGTTTTAACCATTACTTGACTTTTTAACTTATGTTTATTTTTTTCAATATATTAAGGTAGAAAATTGTTTGATGATGGCACTGGGTTTGTGACTATCTGAATAACTTGGGAAGTATCTTAGTTCATGTCCTGTTCTACAAAGGAGAGAGGTTTTAAGGCAACATCATATTTTAGGTAAAGAAAACATTGAGATGATCTGAAAGTCTTGTTTCCTGTTTCTTTGAACCCTCCACTTTAAACTTTGTCTTGGTTTCTGATATCGACAGCTTCCTCACCATCTGGGTGAGACTAGTAGTTATCTGCTTGTGGTCCTACTGGGCTTTTGTTTGAGAAAACCTTGCTTCAGATGTGTTGTTTAGTTTCTTCTATTGCTAATATTGGAACTACCTGAGTCTGGGTAATTTAAGGAAATAAAGGTATTTTTCCTCTCTTGGTTTGGAGGTTCAAGGTCCAGGGGCCACATTTGGTTAACTTTTTTTTTTTTTTAAATAATTATTTTATTTTAATTTTATTTATTCATTCATTTATTTTCATTTGACCAGAGAGAGAAAGAGAGAGAGAGAGAGAGAGAGAGAGAGAGAGAGAGAGAGAGAAAGTGAGTTAGTAAGCCACCAGGTCCAGGACTTGAACCATGGTCGGCCATGTGGGAGTGTCCAGCGCTTTAACCACCACACCACCTGCTGGTCCCAACATTTGGTTAACTTTTGATGTTGGTGATATCCCAAGGTCAGGCAGGGTAATGTATTGTGACAGAAAGGGAGCATGTACCTCTGCATGTTTATCAATCTGCCTGTCTCATTCCCTCTCCTTATAAACCCACCAGGACTCAGTCATGGAGGTCCCACACCAATGACCTTAGCCTTAACCTCTTCTCAAGGGCCCCACCTTTCAACACCATAGATTTATTGATTTTTTTCCCTTCTTAATCTCATTACAATTAAGTCCCAACACATGAATTTTTAGGGGGACATACAAGCCATAATATTCGTTTATATGAATATTGGGTGTATATACTTAAAAGATTCTTTTTTTTTCTTTTTTATTTTTTTAACTATAGGAATAATGACTTGGAAAGACTTAATAAAAACATTCTATTTATTTTTTCTAAATTAAGAGTAAATCAAATTGGGTATTAGCAAGCCTTTTCCATAAAGGGTCAGATCATAACTAGTTTGGGCTTCATGGACGATGATAATTACTCTGTTCTGACACTCTAACAGGAAGGCAGAGAGACAGTACAAAACCACATGGATGTTACTGTTCCAGGAGGGGACCACATGGATTGGCCACATGCACCTTAGATTGCCAATCCATGAGTTATAGTAAGTGATTTGGGCATAGGTATTTGAGTTTATTAAAATTACTCTCTATATTATGAAATGTGTTTTTCAAATCTACAGTTCAGTATTTTTTAAAAAGAATTGTTTTATTTATCTTTATTTATTTATTTACTTAATTTGACCAGAGGGGGACAGAACAAGAGAGAGAGGGAAAACAAGCTACCAGGTCTGGGACTCAAACTGCTATTGACCATGTGGGTGTCCAGCGCTCTTAACCACCACACCACCTGCTGGCTCTGCACTTCACCATTTTTGCAAAGGTATTGTCTATATCTCACTTTCCAGGACAATTATGATTTTTGATTTGATTAATGCATGATATGTGGAAAACCCTTAGATCTGAAGGCCATCAGCAACTAACGGGCGCTCACCTGGCGGTAGGTAATAGTATAATAGAGATGGAATCCTCAAGAGCAAGTCCTTCATCCCTGGGGTACTGAGCCTTACAAATAGTAAAAACCACAAGGCATTCCTGAGCTGCTGTTTCACGTAGAGGTTCTTTTGTGTCAAGGTTTTCCTGTTCAATGATTTGGAAAGTCTGAGGAAGAGCATGCTAACCCTGCAAAGAGTCCTTAACATTCGTTTGGAGCTTTGTTTATTCTGCTGTCTTCTTGAAAACCAGTTGCTCGATAGATCTCTTTGTATGTTAGCCTTCCTTCCTATCCGGAAAAATTTTAGGAAAGTATCAGTAGTGGATTTGAGTTAATTGATGTGCAACTGTAGTTCTTTAATACCATAGACATCCATGCTTGTATTATTGAGTCCTCTTTTGACTTGGCCCAACGTGGACTTAGGCGAGTGAAATAAGAGAAGGAACAAAGTTTTAGAAGATATGGTATAGCTGTGATAAGATACCAACCTCAAATTCCCTAGGCCAGGAGAGACTACCGAGGATGTGGATGGTTAGCTGTGGAGACCGTGTGCATTCTTACATGTCTCCTGCAAACATCTGACGTGCCTTTCAACCCCTTTAGGCTCATATTTTCTGGTACAATGACTGCTACTAGTTTTGTAAGTGCTACTGCTAATTGAAACCACTTCGTGGTGCAGATCAAAAATAAGCCAGTCAGGCATCCCTGCTGAAAATGCACCCAGCAGGACGGCCCCTTTGTTCTCCTTTAAAATGAACTAATTCAAGAAAGGCACTGCCTCTGGATCATTGTTCATTAATGTATGCAGCATTCCCTCTGCCTCACTCCTTCATCTTTCTCCCTTCACCCTTCACTATAATTTTCTTGTGGAAAAAGAAAAGAACGCCAATTCTCTTGTAAACTGTGTAATTGGGTTTAATATGCAGACGTGCCATTTCTAGGCGTGCACGTTTTCTGCATTAATAGGAGTTATACATGGAGCATTTAGAGATCACCTGTGGATAGGCTTGTTAATTAACAGAGTTAGAGCCCTATTTTATTCCATTTAAACCAGAGTAATTGAAATCAGTGTAATCACCACTGCAGTATTCTGTACTTTCACCCCGTTTCAAGGTTATTTTAGCAATTATGTTCTTGGCTGAGCGTGTTGGTAAATGCTGCAGTTACTTCCTATACTACTTGACTTTTGTCAGTCCTGTGCCCTGTGGTATGTCTTTTCTTTTTTTCATTATTGCATTAGTTTTAAAATGCTAGAAATAATTTGTATTGTCTTTTATTCTTCCAGAAAAAGTTTTAGAGTTAATCCAGCCAACTAGTTGTTCAGAAAAAAAAAAAAAAAAAAAAAAATCAGAACACTGGCCTAAATCTAATTCTCAAATAGATCTTATTCTACCTCATTAATTTTATAGAAAATGTAACTACCTCCTTTAATATAGTTGTGTACTACTACATCTTCTGAAGTTCCCGGTCGCTTGTTATTCTATGATATTTATCGGTAATGCATAGAATATTTTCCATTAATCTGTAAGTGTACCTAAATATTTTCATTGTTATAAGATGGAAGGACTTAAGCTACTTCAACTCAGAGCTAGAAAAATCAATGTGACATTATTTTTTTAGAGAAGAGTTAAATTTTTATTATTTTCTACACTTTTTACTATTACTGGGAAAGAAAACTCTCCATTGCTAATTCCCATAGTTGTAGAATTAAACGTGAAATCTAGGCTCTTATAATAATTCTATTTCACTGCCTTAAAATACATATTTTCTTTTATTCAAAGGACCATTATCTAGTGGTCTGATAATGTCCCCTGCCTATTTCCTGGATAAAATTAAGACAAATATAACATTCTATTGCAATAGTGGATTAACTCTAAGAGTTTATGCTGTGTGTTCATCGTCTATTTTTACACATTGAGCCTCTTTCCATTTATGCAATTCCTACAACTAATATTTACTGATGTTTTATTTGCATATCTACATAAAGATATTTCTGAAGACTGGTTTCACCTGCAATGTATTTAGTGTATAATTTACTACCTGTCAGATTCACAGTCTTACAGTTTCATCATAAAATTGCTATATGCATCGTGTTGTTGAGTGGCTTTAAGAAATCAGAGGATATTGTTTATTTAGCTCTTTAAGATGAAAATGTTGATGTGTGCATTTTTTGTCAGTGTTGCCTGAATTGTCTTTTTGCGAGAAGCATTTGAAAAGTACTAAATATATAATCATCTTCAGAGGTTCGTATATTCCGGCCAATGGTTATTTGCAGGAAATGTTAACATTTACATACATATTGGAACATTTTCCTGTGTATTAGTAAATCTTGTTTCAACATGCATTTTTTATCTATACTTGAGCAAGTTTTCCTTCGGGAATCTCTTGTAGTCTGCTTTCTAGTTAAAATGGACTTTGTTGAAAATTGAGAACATTCTTTTGAATCAGTTCAAGTCTATGAAGGATTTACATTAATATCTCAACCAGAGAGACAAAGGGAGAGGTGTCCTTGTATTCATGATAATTTGCTATGTTTATCAGTATAAATAAATTAGCAGTGAGAAATAAGACAGCCCTAGTATCTTCTGTGCTATTCTACCCAGGAGAGCTCAGCAATAAGCTACTTCAGCAATTCTAACTAATACTGCCTTGCAAATTTCCCCAAATGCATTTCTGTTCATAGTCTATCCTGATTTGGTAATATGCAATTAGAGAAAATGACCATTTTAATATAGAACAATTTTCTTGCAAATTATACAGTAAAAAATATTTGAAACATATTAAAATCAAATGGATTTAGAATGATTATAGTTATGAATTACTGTAATTTGGTCTTACACAGCTAATTCCAAAAGACTGCACAGCCGTTTAGCAATTTCCATTCTCTAAATTTCTCATAATGGGATTTGACGAAAAAAATGAAGTCATCATCTTTTCCTCAAACCTCTCCCCTCCTCTTATACATTCCATTTCAATAAATGAGCCACCAACCTTCCAGTCACCCCAATCAAGGAAACCCAGGAATCACCCCGGCCTCTTTTGTCTACTCATTACTTCAACATGCATAGCTATGGCACCTCCCTCCTGTAGGTATCAAGGAGGATTGGCCCAGTGCCGCCCAACTCCTTGGCCATCTGCTCTTCATTGAGATCCTCACTACTCCCTAATCTCTGATTCTCCTCGGGAGGCATGCAGGCCATCAAATACTCAGCCCGTTATTCATGCTCAGCATAGCAGCCACAGTGGTCTCTAAAATGCAAGTCCTGCAATGTCACATTTCTGCTAAAAATCTTGCAGTGGGTAACATACAGACATTACTCCATGTAAATACAAATACCTTTGCAAGGGCCTTCGTGCATAAACAGTACTTGGCCAACATCTCCAGCCTCATTCCATGTTTTGCTAAATGCATCTTATTTTATAGCCAAACACCCTTGTGTTGCTGCAAACATAGCAGACTCTCACAGATAACAGCACTTGGAAATGCCTTTCTTCTCTCTGAAATGTTCATTACTGATTTTCTTCAGCCCTCCCACCTTCATCTGCTTTTCCTCATCCTTATGGTTTAGTAAGGAGGAGAAGGGATAGTGGGGTGGCCATTCACCCTGGAGGGTGATTTCTTGTTTTCTGTCTCTGTCTCTCAGGTGAGTATAGGTGCCCAATAGCAAACAAAAACAAAAACAAAAACAAACCCTCTGTCAGAAAAACAAAAACAAAAACAAAACAACAAACTTTTAACACTCATTAAAATGTTAAAGTGATGAGGAAGACTATTCAAGATGATTGCAATAGGGATACTGTATTTCGAAAGAGATACTAGTCTAAACTCTGAATACAATAAGAGCAAGTGCGCAGATTTATAGCCAGAGTGAGGGGATCAGTGGGCAGAAAACTACAAAGAAAAACCAAGAGGAGAGATTTGTTTGTTTATTTATTTATTTATTTATTTTTAAGAGAGAATTTTTGCTCCGGGGCATGTGTGCTCACTAGAGAGATAGAGAGAAACAGAAACAGAAAGCAAGAAATCAAACCCAGGGGGAATGGCCACACCACAATCCCCCCTCTTCCATTCTCCTCTTATGATTTTAAGCCTCTGGGTCAAGGACTCAAACTGCAGTCGACTATGTAGGAGTCCAGCAACGTAGCCATTATGCCATCTACTGGTCCCAAGATTTATTTATTTTGCCAGAGAATATATGCACTCACTAGAGAGAAACAGAGAGGGAGGAAGCACCCCCAGAGGACTGTTGCACACTACTATCCTTTCTCCATTTCTCTACTCTGTCTGAATTGGGGGCATGCATGCACATGCACCCAGCTTATTTTTCAAGCCAATGGGTAGGACTCAAATCACACAGCTGGCCATGTGTGATCTGGCTCTATTAGTCATCAGGCCATGGGGCCAGCCCAGGGTTGATTCTTACAGAACTGATTAAACAAAATTCTTGCTAAAAACAGGCCAAGGAGTGCTACATCAAAGGTGAGGGGATGATTTAGAAGGATTCTTTGCTAAGACTGGGCTGATGACACTAAAGACAAGACTAGGATTAAGGTCCAAGCCTAGTCAAGAAGAGGGCTCAGAACCTGACCAAAGTTTGTGAAGAAAGTCTGTGACTTCCCTAAGTCCCAGATCAGGTTAGTTCTTCACTTCTCCCCACAATTTTCCCAGACTCCTAAAGCCCTTAAGTATCTCTGGAACCTACCTGCCACATCATGTTGTATTATGAGTGTATATCTGCCCTTCTATAGTGAGAGTTCTCTGAAAGGAAGAGCTTTGACTGTTAATTCTGTAGTCTGGTACCTTTCACATTGCTGTCATCTACCCGGGTAACAATGTCTGTTAGCAAAGAGTGTGTGTGAATTGAAAGAAAGGTTTAAACTGTCATCTGTTTACCCATCATCTCATCTACTCACTCCCCCTCCCCTTTTCTTCAAGGATCTCTTTTATTTTTGTTTTTGTTTTTTTGAGAGTTTTTTGCCTTAGAGTGTGTGCACTTGGCAGGGAGAGAGAGAAACAGAGACAGTGAGAGGGAAAGTGAGAAATCACCCCCCAGGGGGAATGGCCATGCCACAATCCTTTCTCCTCTGTTCTTCTCCTGGCATCTTGAGCACACACTCACATGCGTCTGGTGTGAATTTTAAGCCACCATGTCCAGGACTCGAACCACAGTCAGTAGTGTGGGAGTCCAGTGATGTAACCACTATGCCATCTGCTACTCTCCTTTGTTTTTAATAAAGTATTTTTAATACCTATAAGTTCCCTTGACATGGGTCTCACCAAACTGGATGAACTTTGCTGTTGCTCATTTTCTTCATTCTCTTATTATACTGCTATGAGTTTGTCTTGTGAAGAAACCTACCCAGGCCAAATCTCATTACAACAAATACCGTTAAATGAAATCACTGAATTTCTCTCTGTATAAGCCACTTTCAATGATCCATTTACTGTAACTAATATTTTATATAATTCCAACAACAGATATCCCTTTCTCTCAGGGATTTGTATGTAAGTGAATAAGCTATAACCTGAAAAATATACCCATGACAGTTTCTCTGTTCTTTACTTCTCTTCACACTTAATGTTACTGTAAAAATTAAGAAATAGTCTTCAGACAAAACCTGTGACTAAACACTGTTTTGCAGAACCTAAGAAAGTATTATATAACAATACTCATCTGTTTCTGTCTGTGAAACAAGTAAAGCTCCCAACACACAAACACACACACACACACACACACACATTTTTAAACATGTATTCTCAAACCTATGTGTCAAAGCATTTGCTCTTTTGCTTGAAAAATGTATCACAAGTTCAGGCTTTGGTGAAGTCAGTTTACATGTCTCTGAACTCATTTTCTTTAGGAAAATATGGAGAGTTATTGTGGTTAGATGAGTAATTTTAATCGTGTGATAGTAATATAAAATTAAAAATTAACATAAAGGTCACCTATCATCTTACCAGTCAGAAATAATTCCTGTGGATCAAGGAGGAGTTGTTATTTTAGTAGCTGGCACCAGGGTTTCTTTCAGGGAAGGAATTGTCTTTTTTTTTTTTTTTCTTTTGCTAGAAGGTGCATGTACTCAATAGACAGAGACAGAGAGAGAGAGAGAGGAAAAGTGAGAAATCACTTCTGAGGGGGGATAGCCACACTGCAATCCCTTCTCCATTTTCCTCTTGGGATTTTGGGCACACAAGCACACAAACAAAAAATCCTTAAAACTCCAGACCAGCAGGTGGCGTGGTGGCTAAGGCTCTGGACACTCCCACGTGGCCGACTATGGTTCAAGTTCCAGACCTGGTCTCAGTTTCCCTCTCTGTCTCTCTTTCTCTCCCTCTGTGTATCTCTCTCTGGTCAAATTAAAATAAATGAATAAATAAAATAAAATAAATAATTCTTAAAAAAAATCCTTAAAACTTAGCTGACCACTTTGAGTAGGAAAGAAGAGGTCTGGGTGGAAGAAGGCTCTTTTCACATTTTCCCTCTCATTGTCTCTGTCTCTGTCTCTCTCTCTCTCCCTTCTGCAGTGAGGGCATATCATGCCCTAAGGCAAAAACCTCTAAAAAACAAAACAAAACAAACAAACAAAAAAATGCCAGGTCTGCATAAAAGTAGACTAGGGAGATAAATGAGATTAAGTCCAGTGAGGGCAGGGACTCAAAAGAAGAAGCCACAAGAAGATCAGATTTCAGAAAGAAGCAGAAACCTCAGGGAGCACATTGGTCTTCTCAAAGCGAGGACTGAGGGGCTTAAACCAGCTTTAAACATTCCAGTCTAGGATGAATTCTGCTGAGGAAAAGCTCTGGCCAGATGCTCAGGACAGTAGAGTAGGAGTAAGTTTGCTGTGGGAGCACTCTGTGTGTCTGAGGGTGAAGGTCTGTGTCCGCCAGGACCTGGTCAGTAATGTTGGAACCCTTCCCGTCTCTAACCGGAGGAGCACGATATTGCTTATACTGTTGATGGAAGAAGGAAAAGCCAAAGAGGAAACAATATAGCAGCTGGGTATTAACAGGAGGTCCTTACCTTCCGTAGTCTAGAAGACCAAAAGGAAGAGGAAGAATTAGCAGGACCCAGGGGTGAGAGTCATGTGCTAGAAGCAAAGATCATGAGAGAGAGCTAGGATCGTCTGGGCCTGTCTGGTGGGAACGGAAGCTGTGGAGAAGGCACAGATGCTGTCCAAACAGATACTATACCTGAAAAAAAAAAAAGCAACAACAAAAATCTTCAGCTGAACATTCATAAAACAGACAAAATAAGAAGAAAAGAATCCTGACCTGAAAGGAAAAGTGAGAAAAGACTCTGAGACTGATGAGATTCAGGGCTAACCTGATGTGTGTCTTTGTCTATGTACGTCATGAGATATGCATGTATTTGTACATGCACACACAAACATGTACCCAATGGCATCATCGCATGCATGTTTTGTAATCTGACTTAACACTTGGTAATCCATAGACATTCTCCCCTGATACAAAACATAAATACAAAGCCAGACCAGACCTGTGACCTAGTGTTTAACTTAGCTAAAACCTGCATGGCCGACCACGTAGTTCAAGTTCCAGACTTGAAAAACATGCCGGGCACTTGTACAAATGTGTTCAAGAAGGGATTAAGGAGTGACCATACTCCATGGAGGGAGCTTTCACTGTCTTTTTATTTTTCTGTATCTTTCTGGTAAGCACATACACCCTCAGCAAATTTTATATATATAAATACTTTATACTATATATAAAGTATATATACTTTATAAAGTGTATATGTGTGTATATATATATATATATATATATATATATATATATATATATAGAGAGAGAGAGAGAGAGAGAGAGAGAGAGAGAGAGAAAGAGCCACCAGAAAAGTCATGATGTATTTTTCTGTGTTTTTCTTTTTTGGAGAGGTTTTTTCACTATAGGGCACGTGCGCTTGCCAGACAGACAGAGAGAGACATAGAGACAGAAAGCGAGAAATCACCCCCCGGGGGGATGGTCACCCCGCAATCCCTTCTCCTCCATTCTCCTCTCGGGATCTTGGGCACGCACGCACACACGCCCGGCATGAATTTTAAGCCATCAGGTCCGGGACGCGAACCGCGGTCGACTACGTGGGAGTCCAGCGACAGAGCCATTACGCTAACTGCTGGTTCCCTTTTCTGTATTTTTCTATGCAAAAATGCGCCACGACTTTTCTGATGATCCCAATATATATGAATGTATTTAGTTTCTTAGCTGGATAGCTGTGAATTTTTTTAATGCTGTCCGATATTATCCTTTGATTGTTTTCAATGGATTTTTTTTCCTGTTGAAATAAACAGGATACACAAAATCCGTTTCAAGTTATTAGCACTTGGGTGTTAGAGATCGTATGTAATGAATTTGTCTGTGTACAGGAACTTCCCCCAGTTTTTTTTTCTTAAGGGAAACCTTTCTATTGCTGTATTGCTTTTCTCATTAGAACCACTTTAAAAACAGATTGTGTAATACGTGTCAATAACTTCAAAACAAATAATTAGCAGCAGAGTTGGGATTTCATCACTTAGCATTTGTTATAGGCATCCAGAACTCCAATTTCTTTGAAGTTTTCTACTGAAAAGTATATATGTCATGATGGTAAGTCAAGGCTGGTTAGCAGTCAGAGCATGCCAAGGTCACTTAAAGGTTTCTTTGATGCAGACATTCCTCAATTTGGAGCTAAAATAATCCTGGCCTTTCTAAGTGTGCTTTACCTTTCTGACAAGTGGAGAAAACTGCATAATTGACTTCTTTAGACTCACAGAGTCTCTCGCACATATGGGGAATTTAGACCCTTGCGAGGCGATCTGAGAGCCAAATGCAAGCAGAGCACATCAAAGTGCGAAGAATGCCGTCACCCAGCAGTCGGGCCTGTTTCTCTTTCTTTTTCCTTTGCCATTTTTATTGTCTCATTTAAAAACTATTTCTCCCCAATAAATGAAAAAGACAGATCCAAATAGAGTTTTATATTCCTTTGATAGACTTGATTTCAAAGGTATAGAATTACAAGACTCTCAGAAGGGCTTAGGTGTCAGGTTCTCCAAACCAAGGAGCCCATTTCACACAGGAACATCTTCTCTCCAAGATAATTTAACAAACTTATTTAGGTATACTTCTTCCTTTCTCCTTTTCTTTCTCTTCCTTCCTTCCTTCCTTCCTTCCTTCCTTCCTTCCTTCCTTCCTTCCTTTCTTTCTTTCTTTCTTTCTTTCTTTTTTTTTTTTTTAGAGAGAGATTTTTGCTATAGGGCACATACACTCACCAGAGAGACAGACAGAGAGACAGAAAGCAAGAAATCACTTTTGGTGGTGGTGGTGGGAGGTGATGGCCACGCCACAATCCCTTCTCCTCCATTCTCCTCTCAGGATTTTGGGTACGCACACACATGTGCCCGGTGTGGGCTTTAAGCCACCAGGTCTGGGACTCGAACCACAGTTGACCATGTGGGAGTCCAGAGATGTAGCCTGCTGGTCCCACGTTATACTTGTTTTTAACACCCCTGATTATGACATACACATGTGCGCGCACACACACATACATTTACATATATAATATATATATAACATATATATATATATATATGTATATACACATACAAACTACATGTGTGTATATGTATTTGTTTAAGCAGTATGCCATGAAATAGAAATAAATGTTTGTTTTTTAGGTAAAACAAACAACAAAACAACTTCTCACAGTTCTGGAGAGTGGGAAATCCAAGATCAAGATGCCAACAAATTAATTGTCTGATAACACTTCTTTCCTGGTTTGTAGATTGTGCCTTTTTGCTGGATCCACACATGAGATTCCACTCTTGTGACTAAGCTACCTCCTACAATCCCCACCTCTGAATAAGATTACATGGGCACTTAGAGCTTCAACATATGGATGTGAGGAGGACACAAACACACATTTGCTCCACAGCACAGACTTAAAATTGTCTAAAATATGATTACCTAGGAACTGGACACAGGTACATTTTAAATCTAATATTAAAAATAAGTCTAGAAATTGGGGTCAACACATGGCACAATTGAGGTGGCGGGATCCCACATGACCAACTCCATAGTCAGAGGTCCACTGGGACTTGAGGAACACACCAGGTGAATGTGCATGTGCACCCCAAATCCCAGAGGAGAGTGAAGGAGAGGGACTATGGTGTGGCCTTCCCTCCTAGAAGGCCTTTTCTCTTTCTCTCTCTCTTTCTCCCTGACTCTCTTTGGTGAGTGCATGCATCCTATAGCAATCTTTAAAAAAAGAAATTAAAAACGTCTAGAGAATCATTCCCCTTCTGTCTCCATTAATCTTCTTCTTTTTTTAAAAAATAGTAATTAAAGAGAAAACACTCAACCTTCAAGAAGTGAGTTCTGAAGTTATAGATCCAATAAATGATCAAAGACACATTCTTATACCTATTATCCCATATCAGATCCTCTCTTTGGAAACCATTCAGCTGCCTTCTTTTTACTTTGAGGTAGATTAGTGGTTGGTCATGATGATCCAGGCCAAAATTGTGAAAATACACCAGAACATTGACACTGATTGAGTTAGGAGGTGGGAGTAATGGAAATAATATGATTAAGTTTTCTTTTTCTTTCTTCCTTTCTCTCTCTCCCTTCCCTCCTTCCTTCCTTCCTTCCTTCCTTCCTTCCTTCCTTCCTTCCTTCCTTCCTTCCTTCTTTCTTTCTTTCTTTCTTTCTTTCGTTCGTTCTCTTTTTGGTTACTCTATGCACTGCTTTATTTGCTAAGGTAGAGAACATACTGGCTTAGTAAATGAAAAAATACCAAATGTAGACAGGCTTGAATAAATGAAACAACATAATTCAAAATATAGTAGACAGAATTATGAGGAAAACTCCTGGGAGAAAGTATCTCATGAATTCTCATTAGAAATGTACATTTATTGCAATTGTGGCTTAATTAGCTTTAGTGACCACTGTTAGGTGTGAGAACTTTTAGAAAATAGGATACTAACATAAAACCCTAAATATATACACAACTTTCTCAGAGAGAGGTATGTTAATGGAACAAAGATGAGAATTTTACACAAATACAGATTTTTTTCCTGCTACAGCCTGAATGTATACCCAGAAAATGTATATGGTGAACGTCAGTGATCACTATAATAGTGTTTAGGCAGTATTTAAGTCAAGAATCCTCATAAATAGTATTAATGTACTTATAAAAAGCGTGTGAGAGTGCCGTTGTTCAACCCTTTTGCTCTTCTGCCTTCTGCCGTGTGAGGGTGGAGTGACAAGGCGCCATCTTGGAAGCAGAGATGGCCTCACCAGACACCCAAAGCACCTTGATTTTAAACTTTCCATCCTCTAAAACAGTGAGAAATAAATTTTTATTGTTTGTAACTTAACCAATCTCAGGCGAATTTTTTTTTTTTTTTAAATATAATGGTATGAATTGACTAAGATAATCTCTAAAGAGATTTTTTTTTTTTTTTTTGAGAGGTTTTTTGCTATAGGACGCGTGCGCTCGCCAGACAGACAGAGAGAGATATAGAGACAGAAAGCGAGAAACCACCCCCCAGGGGGGATGGTCACGCCGCAATCCCTTCTCCTCCATTCTCCTCTCGGGATCTTGGGCACGCACGCACACGCACCCGGCGTGAGTTGTAAGCCACCGGGTCCACGACGCGAACTGCGGTCGACTACGTGGGAGTCCAGCGACATAGCCATTACGCTAACTGCTGGTTCCCAAGAGATTTTTTTGTTTTTGTTTTTGTTTTGTTGTTGTTGTTTTGATATTTTCGCTATAGAGCATGTGCATTCACCAGGGAGACCGAATACAGAAAATAAGAAATTACCCCCTAGGGGGATGGTCACGCCGCAATCCCTTCTCCTCCATTCTCCTCTTGGGATCTTGGGCACGCACGCACACACGCCCGGCGTGAGTTGTAAGCCACTGGGTCCAGGACGCGAACTGCGGTCGACTACGTGGGAGTCCAGCGACATAGCCATTACGCTAACTGCTGGTTCCCAAGAGATTTTTTTGTTTTTGTTTTTGTTTTGTTGTTGTTGTTTTGATATTTTCGCTATAGAGCATGTGCATTCACCAGGGAGACCGAATACAGAAAGTAAGAAATCACCCCCTAGGGGGATGGCCATGCCACAATCCCTTCTCCTCCATTCTCCTCTTAGGATTTTAAGCACACATTCACACATGACCAGCATTAGTTTTAAGCCTCTGGGTCTAATACTTGAACCTCAACTGACTACATGGAAGTCTAGTAATGTTACCATTTTGCCATGCGCTGGTTCCAAGAGTTCTTTCTTTGCTTCTTTCCTTCTTTCCTTCTTTCCTTCTTTCCTTCTTTCTTTCCTTCCTTCCTTCCTTCCTTCCTTCCTTCCTTCCTTCCTTCCTTCCTTCCTTCCTTCCTTCTTTCTTTTTTTTTTCTTTCTCTTTCATTTAATCAGAGAGGGACAGAGTAAGAGAGAAAGAGGGAGAATGAGAAAACAAGCTGCCTTGTCCAGGACTCAAACCAGAGTTGGCCATGTGAAAGTCCAGCGCCCTTGACCACTACGCCACCTGTCTGCCCCCAAATAAATTTGCTCTTAAAAGACATGTTTTTTTTTTTTTTTTTTTGAGCGGTTTTCGCTATAGGGCACGTGCGCTCGCCAGAAAGACAGAGAGAGAGATAGAGACAGAAAGTGAGAAATCACCCCCCGGGGGGATGGTCACACTGCAATCCCTTCTCCTCCATTCTCCTCTCGGGATCTTGGGCACGCACGCACACATGCCCGGCGTGAGTTTTAAGCCACCGGGTCCGGGACGCGAACCACGGTCGACTACGTGGGAGTCCAGCGACATAGCCATTACGCTAACTGCTGGTTCCTGAGACATATTTTTTTTAAACATTCATGAATATTACAAAAATCTGCTCAAGGTCTTAGGCTATATAAAACAATGCCAAGCAATTCCATAAATTACAAAGCAAAGAGGATATATTATATAGAGAACTATAAGTATTCTTCTGAAATTTTTGGCTTAAAGTAAGAGTTAAAACAAAAATTAGAGATTATTGTTAAGTAAATGACAATGAAAAAAGAAGTAATGCAGGGACCAGCAGTTGGCATAATGGCTATGTCACTGGACTCCCATGTAGTCGACTGCAGTTCGAGCCCTGGACATGGTGGCGTAAACTCATGCCTGGCACATGTGTGTGTGTACCCAAGATTCTGATAGGAGAGTGGAGGAGAAGAGATTGTGGCATGTCCATTCCCCCTTGGGGGTGATTTCTCACTTTTTCTCTCTCTGTCTTTCTGGCAAGCGCACATGCCCTATAGCAAAAACTTCTCAAAAAAAAAAAAGAAAGAAAGGAAAAAAAGAAGGAATACAAGTTGAGTATCCTTAATCTGAAAATTGAAAATCCCAAATGCTCTAAAATTTGACACTTTTGGAGCATTAATGTGCCACTACAAGTGGGAGATTTCTCACTCGATCTCATGTGACAGATTGCAGTCAAAATATTGTAATACAAAAGTAGTATATAAAATTACCTTCAGGCTATGTGTGTAAGAGGTATACAAAGCATAACTAAATTTTGTGTTTAGATTTAGGTACCATCCCCATAATGTCCCACTATGTGTATACATACTTTCCAAAATCTAAAAATCCCAACACTTCTTGTTACAAACATTTCAGATGGGGTTACTCAACCTGTTCTATGAAACCAGTGGAATGTGGAAAAGATGGTCCTAAGTAGATCTTTATAGACAATTAAATACCTTTGCTTAAAAAAATAAAAAAGATAAAATGAAGCTGAAATTTGAACAAAGTAAGCTTCAAGTTGGTAGAAAATAAAACAGAAACAATGGAAGCAGATATTAATAAACATAAATATGAACATGCAAACTTGCCAATAAATCTAAAACTAGTTATTTGAAAATTTCAATAAATTATATAGTAGCATAGTGGTTAAGGTGCTGGACTCTGACATGGCCAACTGCCCCAAATAATAATAATGATAATAATAAAATTAAATAAATAGTAATTAAATAATTCCTTAAAAAGAAATTCTTAATAAATTGGACAGATCTTAAGCACCTAGTCAAAGAATAAGGAAACAATAAGCATAAGCAATATCGTAAATGAAAAAGTAATCTTAGGTAAAACTATTGAGGACAAAAACATTAAAATTACAAGAAATCCATGCTGCAACATTATATAAATTCATTTAGGTATCTGAGGGTAAACTGATAATTCTAAGAAATTGAAAATAATCAAAATTGACTCAAAATATATTTTAAAACCAAATAATTAATTAAAAAATCTAGCTTAAATAAAATGGTATCAAAGAACCACCAGACATAATGAAAAAAAAATTAAAAGAAGGACATACTGAATATTGATAAATTTTGAGGGAAATCTGGAATAGATGAAGGGGAGACAGAGACACTGGCAGCTGTGGGAGAAGGGGTAGTCTCTGGAATGGGTGAAACGCATGTGTGTTTGTGTGTGTGTGTGTGTGTGTGTGTGTGTGTGTGTTTTAGAGATGTGAGCATGTTTTCTGCTGATAAGACAGGCTATGGTTGAAGAATAAAAGTGAATATAAAAGAAGGCAGAGGGGCCAGAAGGTGGTGCATTGGTTAAGGCATTGGAGTCACAATGGCATATCGTGGTTCAAGTACTGGACCTGGCGGCTTGAAAATCACATCGGTCCTGTGTGCATGTGTATGTGTTTGAAATCCTAGGAGGAGAATGGAGAAGGGGTGATTAAGGAATGGTCATCCCCCATTCCCCCAGAGGGTGATTTCTCACTTTTCCTCTCACTATCTCTGTCTATCTCTCTTGGTTGAGCACTATAGAAAAAGGAAAAGAAAAGAAAGAAGGCAAAGATATTAGTAGTATAAAGTCTCGGGAGGGGTAGTAATCAAAAACATGTCTATAGGAATGGCTTGAAGTATGTGGTTCTGGGATTAGCAGATGGCATAATGGTTACATGATCTCAGACCTGATGACTTAAAACTCATGCTGGTGCATGTGCGTGTGTGTGTGTGTGTGTGTGCCCAAAATCCCAAGAGAAGAGTGAAGGACAAGGGATTGCAGCATGACCATCCCCGTTTTGGGGGGGTGATTTCTTGCTTTCTGTCTCTCTGTCTCTCTCTGTCACTCTGGTGAGTACACGGGCCCTATAACAAAAATATTTCTCTCTCAGGTGGTTCTGTTCTCCTTGCTGTAGAAGGGTAGAAAGAAAAGATTCATACAAGTCTGGTGAAGTAGACTTTCTGGTCTATTTTCTGGTAGGTAGATGAGGGTATTACTCTCTCCAGATGCCTTCCATTTTCTCTAGAGAAAGAAATCAAGAGGAGATGGAGGATCTGACCATAACAGAATAGATTTGAAAAAGTCAATGTGTAGTTTGGGAGACTGTATGCGATGGGAAAAATAATATTCTCTAGGCAGTACAGAGGAAACTACCTGAAGTTGGTCATAAGAAATTCAGTAATTATTTTCAGACTTTTCTTATCAGAATTCAGCAGCTTGGGTACAAATGTAGAAAGAACAGATAAAGTTCATCCCAAGCAGTGATTTCAATCTGAATAAGAAGACAAGAGAGAAGCAAGGGAGTTTAGAATGTCAGGAAGAGGCAAACTAAAGCTCTGAAGTAATCATGGAATCTACGGTGGGTAAAGAGCATGGCAAAGAAAGGAAAAGACTGACAACTGAAAAGTCTTCATGCAGACAAAGCCTGGAGCTGCAGAGGCAATGCTGGCCCACCAGCTCATTCCCTCCATGCAGGCACATCTCCATGGGAGGACATCTGCCTTCAGATAATTGCTTTGTTAGCATGGAGCTAGAATTGTAGGAGCTAACTGGATACTCTAGAATAACCCTTCCACAGGACCAGAGTGTTCAGAATTCCAGTAATAGGACAACCCTCCTTGAGTAGCGTTTGAATGGGCTCTGCTAATTTCTTTCTTGAGGAACTTCTTTTTTCCATCTGCTCGATTATCCTTTCCCAAAGTGTGTTCTACTATTAATATATTTCTTAAATGTTCTAAAGAAAAGAATTGCTGTGAAGTAACTTTTGGGGAAACCATACACCATATTCTCAGACAATATGTTCTTGGATTTTCCTTCAAGTGTAACACATCTACGATTATATAATATGCAGGTTAGCCATAAAAAGATCATGGTAAAACAACAACGAAAGATGCCAACTTATGTATTGATGATGTGCTCTTTTGGCAAATGATTTTTTAAATAATTTTTTTATCATATTGGTGTGCTTTTGGTAGAGGTGTGAGGCAAGTATGTGATTCTCAAAAGAATTGGCTGGATGGTGAATGGAATCTATTTTTCAGACCCAATTCTTCACTCAGTCTTAGCCTACATTTTAGAAATGGAAGTCTCCTTTAAGATATGTGCTTATAGGGACCAGCAGTTAGCGTAATGGCTATGTCGCTGGACTCCCATGTAGTCGACCGCAGTTTGAGTCCTGGACCCAGTGGCTTAAAACTCACGCTGGGCACGTGTGTATGTGTGCCCAAGATCCCGAGAGGAGAATGGAGGAGAAGGGATTGCAGCATGGCCATCCCCCCCCGGGGGGTGATTTCTCGCTTTCTGTCTCTCTGTCTCTCTCTGTCTGTCTGGCGAACAGCAATAAAACTTCTCCAAAAAAAATTAAAAAAAGATATGTGCTTATATCTAACTTTATAAATACATACAGGGCACTTCAGCACTGTATGGACAGTTGTTTTTATACTTGGTTAGCTTCAGGACTCTTCCATAACTTAGTACTTTGATGTGGAGAATAGACATATGGCTGGCACCACAAATCTCAGTTGAACCTTTTTGTCATCTAACTTTACCCACAACTTATTTCCAGGCACGCATTAGCAGGTAACTCCTCAAATTACTTTCACAGATGGTTAATGAGCTATGACATCAAATGACAAAATCTTCATTAATATGAAGATTTCTGAGGGAGTATTTCACCTATCAGCTGAAAAAAAAAAAGAAAATAGAATTTTGATAGTAGACCCATATCTCCATTTTATTCTGTATTCAAATAAAATTTAAAGGATAGATTCTTTTTTAAAATTATTTTATTGAACTTTATTTTATTTACTTATTTATTTTAATTTTACCAGAGAGGGACAGAGTGAGAGAGAGAGAGGAAAAGTGAGAAAGCAAGCCGCCAGGTGCAGGGTTTGAACTGCAGTAGTCATGCAATAGTCCAGCATCCTTAACCACCACGCCATCTGCCACCCACCCCCAAACAATTTTTAAATAGTTGCCCACTATTCTTTTTCTTCAAATAGTCTACTCAGTAGTCCCTCTGAGGGACGACATTTTGTCTACATTTTCTTAGGTACCTGTTCTGAACCTTAACCTGCTGCCCAAGCTTTTCAAGGTTTTTATTTCCCAGGTCCAGCTATTAGATATTCAAACTATATTTCCAACTTTGACCATAATACTTATCTGCTAAATTTTTTAAATAATTATTTTATTTAACTTTATTTATTTATTCATCCATTTCAATTTAACCAGAGAAGGACAGGGTGAGTGAGAGAGAGATAGAAAGTGAGAAAGCAAGCTGTCAGATCCGAGACTCAAACTGTGGTCAGCCATGTGGGAGTCCAGTGCACTTAACCACCACTCCACCTGCCGGCCCCTTTTTTACCAAAATTTAATAAAATAAGCAGTTATTGTAGTTACAGTAATATTTATCTTAAATAAAATGAAAGGACAAAAAAATGCAGTACGTCCGATAATGTAAAAAACTACTATTATATATGTACATATATAGACACATATGTGTACATATGTTTCTGTGTGTGTGTTAAACCTGCAGTTCTAACCAGAAGAATTACATTTAAAATATAAAAAGTATGTTTTCCCCATATGATTGTTTTTACACTTATTTGAATGAGAGAGAGAGAGAGGCCATAGAGTCTTCCTCTGAGATTCTTGCCCCAGCCTTTCCCATAGAGCCAAGGTCACGGGTACTTGCATGTGTTGGTGTGCACAGCCAACCTAGAAGATGAACTTGGATCTTCTGTATGGCTCCAGCCACTGCTGTCCCTTCATGGCTGAGCCCCACTGTGGTAATATGATGGCACTTTGGCACAGCACAGTGCAGACAGCTGGTGACAAGTTAATACTTCCACACACAGTAAAGTGTGTTCCTAATGTGAACACAAAGTAATACTAAGTGGTGGCGATAGTAAATATGTTTCTGTCCTTGATTTGATTATTACACGTTGTATATATGCTTTATAGTTCCTCATTGCAACAGCTGGTGGCAGTGGCTAAGGCAGCTGGAGTCCACATTGACAACTGTGCAGCTTGAGTTGAGGACCTGGCAGCCTGAAAAATACACTGGGTGCATGCACATACGTGCCCAAATGCCAAAAGGAGGGAGAAATGGAGGAGGAGGGATTATGGCATGACTGTATCCCATGGAGCAAGAGGGTGCTTTCTCACTTTTTCTCTCTCTGTCTCTTTCTGACAAGTACACATACCCTTTGGTAAGAAAAAAAAAAAAAAAAAAAAAAGAAAGAAAGAAAGGAAGGAAGAAGGAAAACTACACTAAAACCCACAAAGACGCACAATGATTATATGTAAGTCAGAAATTACAATAATAAATTGTTTTTAAAACCCAAGCAATTATTTCTATATGCAACACTTAAACTACCACTTTTCCTAAAACTCACACATTTAGTAATACAAGTGGGGTATGTAGAAATCGCTCCCTCGAATCAGTCCGTGGGCAAATGTTGACTCAAAGGACTACAGGTGCCCGCACTTATCTGTTCCGCTAAGGAGCCTTTGTTCTCAGAAGCTTCATCCATCTGGTTTCTAGAAGTCAAACGGCTTACAGTAACTTTGGGCATGGCAGAAGGGACCAGCAAATGGAGAGCTAAATAGAACAGATTTCTAAACAGTGCATTAGGCATCTCTACAACTTTTGGGCATTTAGTCTCAGAAACTGGTGACAATCCTGCCAAGATGATCAGCAGTGTTCTTGGAAATATTTCATAAGGCATCCTAGATATCTACAATGTAGTTTACTGAAAGAAAAGAGAAAAAGGCAGGCGGAGGGGACACAAAGTTTTGCTTTTGCCTTCAATGAGAAATTCCATTTTTCCTTAGGGATAAGTAAAGAGAAAGAAAGTAACTATTCTTCTTCTGAATTAGCAAATTTAAATGTGGTATACCGCTTCTCAGCCACTTCATCTGAAAATATCTTTTCCCTAATTATTTATCAACAAGTCTAATACTTGAAATTATAAAGCCCATAATCCACCTGGAGCCCACTTTTGTCTTTCTCGCATCCCAGTTCTAGGCATTACAGCCAGGTGCCGTGGTCTTATGAGGCTCTCTGTCTATGAAGCCTCTCCTGTGTGGTACATGTCCTCCATGGAGCACCAGATGTGGTAATTCAATAAACTGGATAAAACAGTCAACCATTATGAGTTGATTATTTCCTACTGATAATTTAATATAACATATCCCTGTACAAAATGTATGTTTCCACACAGTGCTTTGCGGAGAAGAAAGACATTAAAACAAAACAGCAAATGACTTGGGCAGGCTGTTTTAACTGCATATTGCAAGACATGTCATGGACATTAGTATAACATTCTTGCTCTAAAAGGCTCAATTCCTTCTTGTGGACAGTTGTTCAAAGAATTTTAAAAAAAAATACTGGGACCAGCAGTTAGCATAATGGCTATCTCGCTGGACTCCCACATAGTTGACCGCGGTTCGAGTCCTGGACCCGGTGGCTTAAACTCATGCTGGGCACGAGTGAGTGCGTGCCCAAGATCCCAAGAGGAGAATGGAGGAGAAGGGATTGCGGCATGGCCATCCCCCCCCCCCCCCCGGGTGGTGATTTCTCGATTTTTATCTCTCTGTCTCTCTCTGTCTTTCTGGCGAGCGCACACGCCCTATAACAAAAACCTCTCCAAATAAATAAATAAATAAATACTCAAAGAAGTGGTAAGTTAGAGGTTTTCAAGCATCACGTCAAGGACAATCGTGAAGACATTCGTGTTTTCCTCTCCCCTTTCCACTTTTCTTTCTTGTCCAGCTCAGCTCATACCACCACTCTGGAGTAAGAACTTGCCTTCCTCTGCTTGTATTATCCCACAGCTAAGTTACAATCTCTTTGATGAGTGGGATCCCCTTTGATGGTTCTTTGGAGTTTTCTTTTTTTAAGATTTTTTGAACAACTCTCCACAAGAAGGAAATGGAACATTTCAGAGCAAAAATGTTATACTAACAGCAGTGATGTGTCTTGCAATGTGCAGCTAAAACAGCCTGCCCAAGTCATTTGCTGTTTTGTGGATAATTTCTTTCTTCTCAACAGTTATGTGGAGTCAGTATAGCAGATGATTAAGAGTGGACTCTAAAGTCAGACCGTTTACATTTGAATATTGTTTTTGCTTCTTAGAGGCTATATGATCTCTGCTACTTAGTTTTATCATCTGTAAAATGTGAATAATAATAATATCTGCCTTCAAGGTTGTTTTTTGTAAGGATTATATGAATTCATGTGTTAATACATATAAAGCACTTAGAACAGGGCCTGACACATAGTAGGTGCTGTGCCATGTCAGTTCTAAATATGATGGGCTTTATAACTACAAGTAGCTTTTCTCCTGGAGATCTACAGTGCTTTTAAACTACTCCTTTATCCCAGTGTTTTCAAGACATTGATGAAACTTCGGTGTTAGATTTCAAAATTAGATATGAATCCTGGATACATTAGATGTTTTGGGTTTAATTGGCTTTTGCTTCTTTTAGTCAAGTTGAAGTTTCCTATATTGGAAGTTAATTTTCTCTACTATATACGAGCATTCATGTTCATACCTCTTTTTAAGTCTCTGTGGCTAGCTGTAGGGATGTTGACAGTCACGTTTGCTGCAGGTAGAATTACTGATACTGATGGATTTGTTGCTTTGCCTTTTTTTTTTTTTATTTACTTAAAGTCTGAACCTAGATTCCCACTCAGAGTGCTGGGCCTAACTTGGTGACAGTGTGACAACTCCAAGTCTGTTAGTGTTTACATCTCAAAGTCAGAGCCTGACATTGTATTTGTAGGAACAATTATGCACAAGCTGTACTAGCTTGCATACGTGATTGATATATGATGATTTGATACGTGAGGCCAGAAATAAACATGATATATTGCTACCATTTTGGAGCATATAAAACTCAGGTTTTAGAGACAGAAGGAAGAAAAAATACTGGGTTGTCGGAAGTTGTAGAAAAAGTTATGATGCATTTTCTGTTTATTTTTATGCAAAAATGTTCATGACTTTTCTGATGATCCAATACAATCCAGTCTTTGGACCCATTTTCTAGATTAATGCCCAGAAACGAAGTAATTTGTAAAAATTGAAGCCACCAGATTAATGGAGAACTAGGTTCAGAATGGAATTGGTTGGATGCCTAATGTCAATTCTATTATCCTTTACCTCATGTCATCACCAAAGAGAGTCTTAATGTCGAAATATTTATAAATAATGTGCAAAAATTAAAATGTACTAGCAATTTAAGACGTCTATAGCATCAGAATTAATCACTCAAATATAAATGGTTAGAAATGACTTAGAACTTAATATTTTAAGATGTTAGTGCCTTCAAGTTGGCTATATACTTAAATAATATGTTATATTGTATGTATGTAAACATTAAAGTTGCAGCTTATAAGGTTTCAGTGACAGCATTCAGAACAGTATCTTGCATATCAAGCATTAAGAAATGCTTATGAAGGAATGATTAAAATTTGGAGTATCTTAGTATCCTAACATCAAATAACATAATTATCAGGACAATTCAGTGAAATTAAATGTATTTTTTACAGTGTTAATATTCTCTTCATTCTTTGAAATTTTAAAGAGCTAACTAATCAAAATATATTTCAGAGAACATAAATGGACATGTTACCGTAGCTTTTTTTTTTTTTTTTAAGATTTTTTGCTATAAGGCATGTGTGCTCAGCAGAGAGACAGAGAGAGTCAAAGAGACAGGAAGTGAGAAATCACCCCCTAGAGGGATGGCCATACCACAGTGTCTTCTCTTCTATCCTCCTTCTGGGATTTTGGGCATGCATGCACATGCGCCTGGCGTGAGTTTCAAGTTGCCAGGTCTGGGACTCCGATTGTGGTTAGCCATGTAAAACTGCAGGGACCTAACCACTACGCCACCTGTTGGCCCCTGTTACAGTAGTTTTAAATATACTACTTTAAGCAATATTTCATTATTCCTTAAAGTGTTTCCTGACTCTCCAAGTATTTTCAGTGATGGTATTTGGCTTTTACTTATTCTAGTCACTTTACTACTATTTTTTTTTTTAAATTGGTTATTGACAAGTGTAGTTTCTAGTACTTCTGTGCTTTTCTTTTCAACTAGGTAATGTTGGTTAAGATTCTGAACTATTGATCTCTGCCTATATAGATACTAATTCCTTTAAGATGCATATCCAATTTCCTTTCTCTGAAAGTGACCTTGATTTTTAACTATTTTTTAATGTATCCATGACTTCTAGTTCTGCCTAGATTGTTGGCCATTTGAAGACGGAGGGCTTGTTTCTTACTTCATTCCATTGCTCAACCCATAACCAAAAAAAGACACAATATAGTCATTATGATATTTGCAAAGATTTGTATGTCACTAGGGTTAATTAATAACTAACATGCTAAGACTTAATGACTTTCATCCAACTCTTCCCATTTCAACATGTTGACTTAACATGTATTTGACTCTTACATCCTGAATCTTAGGTGTCAGCTTTGTCAACAGGGTCATTCTGGTGAGAGAGGGTCCAAAGATCAATGGTCAATACTGATTCTGTATCATAAAATCAAGGCATTGTTTACTAAGGGCACCGTCATTTTTGGAGTAGATACTGTCTGTTACAGGGTAACAACCCTACTGCTGGCCCGCTTTGTTTATTTTACAAAAAAAGAAACCACAGGACAAAGCTCTTGGAGTTCACAAGCCTGAGGAAATACCTAATGTAAGTTATTCGCTGTTACATTATACCCCACTCACTCTTGCTTTGAAGCTACTTTGAAAATTCTTCAGTTATTACCTGATGCTAAAACAGGAGGGGGGATATTTCACTGTAAGAGGGCTTTAAAAGTCAACAAATTAATTTGCTTTCCCCTTCCAGCTGTGCAATTCACCCCTCACTCCAGCTTTGAGCTGTAATTAAGTACATGTTTTTATAATAAAAGTAATCTTTTCCTGGTGTTCCCCAGCTGCAAATTCTGACCTAGATTTCCATTATGAATCACGACTGTCACATGTGCTTGAAATAAGCTTTATTCTCCTTTACCCACCCCAAGCTGCTGGAGATTCTCACCCCTGGGTTTAGCTCCAACCTTATTGAAGAACTGGAGAAAGAATTTAATTTGTACACGCTCTTTGAAATGTTTGTTCTTTCTGTTTACAGGAGGAGATATCATCCAAGAATGGAATAATGACAGCTGGGGGGAAAGCCACACTTCTTTAACGTTGAGAAAACTTAAGCTGACCACTGAGGTTAGCTGGGTACGGAATTAATAAAACATTTTCAAAGTGAAGGCATACATCAATAAGGAATAAGGGCTAAGGCGGCTCCGTTTGGAGAAGACCCATATTCATGAATTGTGACTACTCCCTTTTTCAAATTCTCATCTTTGAAGACCTTCAAGCTTATTCTAATGCATTCATTCTTCTCTCTATTTTCATTAGAATTACATTCTAGTCTAAGTCATTATTAAATCACCATCATCTTTCACTCATAAGAGCCTTCTAACTGGCCCCCACACTTAAATCTTGTTTTCTCTATTATTTGCAGTCAGAGGGCTCTTTGAAGCATGTAACTTATGAAATCTTATCATTCTATTCTAAGATTTTCCATGTAGTTCTTATAGAAACAAAAACAAAATCAAGAATCTTGATTTAGATAATAGCCCTCAGTATTTAGAAAATTGTCTATTTTTGCTTACTCATTTTATAATTAATAACATAGTCTTTTATAATTAAAAACTTTCATCATGGGACCAGCAATTAGCATAATGGCTATGTCGCTGGACTCCCATGTAGTCGACCGTGGTTCAAGTCCTGGACCCGGTGGCTTAAACTCATGCTGGGTGTGTGTGTGTGCATGCCCAAGATCCCGAGAGGAGAATGGAGGAGAAGGGATTACAGTGTGGCCATCGCCCCTGGGGGGGGGGGGTGATTTCTCACTTTCTGTCTCTCAGGTCTTTCTCTGTCTTTCTGGCGAGTGCACATGCCCTATAACAAAAACCCCTCAAAAAAACCCAAAAAGCAAGCAAGAAAAACCAAACAAACAAAACCTTTCATCTTAAGATCTTTACACATGAAACCAGATTTCAGACTTTATCTTTCCCGTAGGTTTTCATCACAGCCTGTGTGATCTGACGCCTTGAAGGAGGACTGCTAATCTCTTCATCAAAATGTTGGGTTTCCAATCTCCCTGGGAGATAGCTAGGCTGTTTCCTGGTCTCTCTTACAGTTGATGGGTGGGAGCGGGGGTAAGAATGTGACCAAGTATAAGCCAATGAGATGTTAGCAGAAGACATGCGTATGACTCCCAGACCAAGAGTGCAAAAACCTCCTTTGTACCATCCTCTATGTCCTTTTCCTGGGTATTGTCATTTGGAGTGAGCGTGGAAGCCAAGTGCTGAACGAGGCACGGTTGACAACAGAGTTGCCTGGGTCTCTGTATGGCTGCCCGGTGCACAGTGCCTCTGCCTTCTTTATACTAGGACCACACTGAGTTATTATGTAAACATGAAGCCACTAAAATGTACAGCTTTGTCATAGCCATTAGCACTATCCTAACACAATCCTCCTCTAATGTTGCCTGACTCTCTATCACACCACACCTTCTATTCTTTGCATAACATTCTGAAAACTCTGATATCAAATATAAAAATCTGCTATTTTCTTTTCTTTTATTTTTGGAGAGGTTTTTGCTATAGGGCATGTGCACTTCCAGAAAGACAGAGAGAGACAGAGAGACAGAAAGCAAGAAATCCCCCCCCCCCCCCCATGGGGGTATGGCCATGCCACAATCCCTTCTCCTCCATTCTCCTCTCGGGATCTTGGGCACGCATGAACATGCGCCCAACATGAGATTCAGGCACGAGGTCCAGGACTCAAACCGCGGTCGACTACATGGGAGTCCAGCAATATAGCCATTACACCAACTGAATGTCCCATCAAATCTGATATTTTCTATACCTGTTTACTTATTTTTTGTTTGAACTCCACCTCCACAACTAAAGGAGGAGATCCATGACAAAAAAGTTCATCTGATTGTTCCTGATCATGAATCCAGAAAGAAAGCAATGCTTGGCATATGGTAGCCTTGCAAGCAAATTTCTACTACATGAGTGAATCTCATATAGTTTTTATGGAAACGAAAATGAAAAAAATCTTGATTTAGATAATAGCCCTCAGTATTCAGAAAATTGTTCATTTTTGCTTACTCTTTTTATAATAAAAAGTCTTTTATAATTAAAAACTCTCATCATCAGATCTTTACACATGAAACCAGATTTCAAATTTTACCTTTTTTGGTAATAAAGGAAACACAAACATGCATTGTTATATCCCTGGGTTGGTTAAAAAATTTTTGATGTACTTAAAGGATTCAGTGAATGCTATATCTATTATTAGATTTAATTTAAGTTAAGGTGAAGTGTCACAGCTGGCATGCTCTATTCATTTGTTCCTCCTAGAAGGACATTAGCTAATGTTAGTTCAAGGCTAATCCTTGGAGCTATGCCAGGATCTTTCTCTCCTTTCCTTTTCGCCATGTTTGTTCTGGTTGTATTATTATTATTATTATTATTTGCCTTAGGGTGTATGTCTTTGCTGTGGAGAAAGAGAGAGAGAGAGAGTAACAGGGAAAGTGAGAAATCACTCCCGAAGCAGAATGACCTTGCCACAATTTCTTCTTCTCTCTTCTCCTCCTGGAATCTTGGGCATGCTCGCACATATGCCCAGTGTGATTTTCAAGCCACAGTATATCTGGGACTCGAACCACAGTCTGCCATGCAGGAGTCCAGTGACATAACTGCTGCGCCATCTGCTAGTCCCCTGTTTGTATTCTTTCCTGTCTTTGTTACCAGACATTCAGCCCTTGCCAGTGATTCATTCTTGTAGCCAAAACACTGCTCCTCCAGCTTATAAACAAACACTCCCTCAGACTCCTTCCTATCAGATAGACATCTCCCATCTGCTCTCTTAAAAGCATGGTCCTCCCTTGCAGACTCCACTTGACCATTCCCTTATACCTGACAAATCCTTTACTCTTTAGCTTCCAGCTGCTAACTCTATTGGAATTCCTTTTTCGGAGATCCTCAGACATCCGAAAAAAATAAAACGAAACAAAATAAGGTTTCTTTCAGATTCCTCGTTATATTCCCCTTCTCTCCAGTTCTTGGCCCTAGTGAGACTTTTTACTCTTTAAACTCCTTCCCCAGAGTTTATCCTTTTATAAAAAGCTTACCTTCCTGATGGCTTACTTTAGTCTCCTTTCCTGGGTCCTTTCTCTCTCTGTGTGTCAGTAATCTCAAACTTTTGCTTTATAGCAATCACCTGAAGGGCTTGCTGGCTGCTCCCTCCAGAATTTTTGGCTCCTAGGTCTGGGGTAAGAGTTGGAGTTTTTGGGTTTTTCATGTTTCCAGGTAATGATGAAGCTCCTCTTCTGAAGATTGAATTTTAAGAATCTTCTCTAAATTTCAACTTTCCCCCAGAATTCTCTGACTTTGTCCTTTCCTTAGGATCCTAACTTATCCCTGTGCTTCATACCATGAACTCTGGATCTCCATCGGTAGGGCATCTAAACTGCATCTTTGGGAATCATTTCACTCTTGGGTCTGATCAGCATTTCCATTGCCCACTTAAACATAAATGTCACAGGGTCAACCACTCCTTGCTTGTGTGACTTTATCACTCTTTCTGCTCAGAATACCCTAACTCTTCTTGATTCAGCTCAGATATCACCTCCCAAACAACACCTCTGCCTTTCAGCTATGAGGTGTAATGTACTCTACATAACTTGATTAGCATTTTCCCACACAGCTTCGAAATTCTTATTCCCTATCACCTTCATCAAACCCTACCCACCGATGAGATATCGTATAAAGGATAGGTGTTATTGCTATTCTTGATCTTTGCATATTCAGTGATTGTTTTAATGCCTAAAATATGTTTAGTATGGAATTGAGAGTATATGAAGAAGTATCCTACTTAAGAATATATTCATCCTGAAAATTTTTGCAAAACCCACTTAATTTTGTGATCTTTCCCCCATTAAGAGGATCACCATCCTTTCAGCTCTTGCCTTCTCCTGAATCTCCATAATCTTCATATCCAATTAGGTAGCATATCCTGTTATTTCTTTTCCAAATAGTTTATTGGATTTATCCCCTTCTTTATGTGCCCAATTCATTGTGATTCTTTGTATTGCCACCTGGATTCTGAGAGCAACTTCCTGTCTGATTATCTCTTTCTTTGTGACTTATTTAAAACATAAATCAATGGCTCCCCATTGCCTGTACATTAAGATATCATTTATTTACTTGATTGGCACATAAATCCCTTTGATCTCCCTTAACGGTTTCAGCCCCCACTAATCCTCTTAGCAATCACCTTTCTCCTAGGTATTTCTAATGCCCATCTGCGTAGAAGGAAAGCAAGTACACGCACCCCACCCCACACCCATGATCCTCACTTCACCCATCCTGTAAGACGTTATCTTACCTGTTGCACACTGTGTCTCTGACTTACAGCATCTTGCCTTACACCGAAATGATTGTTTCTCTGTTACTAGTCATTCTTTTTTTTTAGAAAAAAAATTTTTTTTGGAGAGGTTTTTTTGCTGTAGGGTGTGTGTACTCACCAGAAAGACAGACAGAGACAGAGAGACAGAAAGTGAGAAATCATCCCCAGGAGGGATGCCTACGCTTCAATCCCTTCTCCTCCATTCTCCTCTTGGGATCTTGGGCACACATGCACACATGCCTGGTGTGAGTTTTAAGTCACCACATCTGGGACACAAACCGTGGTCAACTATATGGCAGTCCAGCGACATAGCCATTATGCTAACTGCTGGTCCCACATAGTCATTCTTCATAATGCACTCAGTGAGGTCAGGCAGCCTGCTTTCTTTACCATTGTAAACTGTAAAATGTTCAGTATGTGAGTTTTAAGTGGTTCATAAACACTTACTGGTTTGCATTGACTCAGAAGTTCCTGTGAATGTGTGTGTGCATTCTACATGGCCACAAACACAAAAATAAATTGTAATCACATTTATTTCTGTATAATTACACATCATATTTATGCACAAAGACAATTTTAAAATTGTCAGGAGTTTACTAACGAAGTTATTCAATCCTTACTACTGTGTAAGGTATTATTCATTTGCATCAGCATTATCCTGCTCCTGTCCATCCTTTCTCCATTCTCCTATGCTCCAGAAAATAGACATGCATAGGCTGTACTACCATTTGGCTTTTTGACTGGCATCTAATTGAGTTCAGCAAATGGGAGGTACAAACAGGAGATGGGAAGGTGGCAAGGGAAAGAGGTCTTTTCTGTTTCCTGTCCTCATACCAAGCTTTAGGCAGTAGCCACATCCCCACAGCTACAGCTTCTGTTGGGTAAAATAGCCTAGCTCTTGCTTGTATTGTTCCAATGATACGATTTAATCACCCTGCTATTTCCGGTCTATGCATGTAATAGCTTTCTGCCACTTTGGCTCACTACTTGTTTTCATCATTTGTGTTTGTTTCCTCAACTTTCCTGTACCTCTGTAACAATTCTTTTATTTTTTTTAATTGTATTTTTATTTATTTAATTTTAAGTTATTGCCACAGGGCATGTATACTCACTGGAGAGACAGAGAGAGCAAACGTGAGAAATCGCCCCCTGTGGGGATGGCCATGCCACAGTCTCTTCTATATTCTCCTTGGTATTTGGGGTATACACATAAACGTGCCTGGTGTAATTTTCAAGTCACCAAGTCTAGGACTCAAACCACAGCCATGTGGAAGTCTAGTGCCTTGACCACCATGGTACCTGCTGGCCTCAATAACTCCATGCTCCCAACTTATTTTTTAGGCTGCCAGGGCTAGGATTCTAACCACAATCAACGATCTGAAATCTGGACCCTTTAGTCAATAGGCTATGGAGTCAGCCAAAGACTATTTTCTATAGTATAATGCTTTTCACAGTCAATTAAAAACTTTTTTATAGGGTCCAGCTGGTGGCATGGTGGCTAAGGCACTGGAAGCCCGCATGGTGGACCATGGTTTGAATCCTGAACCTGGTGGCTTGCTTTCTCACTTTCTCTCTCTCTCTCTCTCTGTCTGTCTCTCTTTAGTGGGTGTGCATGCACTATAGCAAATTTAATAATAATAATAAAATATAAATTATTAAAAAAATTTACTTATTTTAATTATTGCTTCTGCTTCTTGTCAGATGTACATATCTATCTATATATATCTATATATATCATATATAGATATATATAGATATATATATAAGAAGCAGATATCTATCTACCTATATATATGTGTGTGTGTGTATATATATGTGCATGTATGTGTGTGTGTATATATATATATGTGTGTGTGTGTGTGTGTGTGTGTGTGTGTGTATCTATCTATCTATATACTATTCTTTGAATGTATCTCTCCAAAATTCATGTGTTGGAATTGGTTGCATTGTGAAGTTAAGAAGACACTTAATCTGATGATGTTGTTGAAAGGTATGGCCTTTGGGAAGTGATTGGGTATCAGAGTGGGGCTCCCATGATTGACTCCTAGTGAGTATGTAAGGAGAGGAAATGATACAAACTATGCTCTGCCCCCCCTACCACCACCATGTTTAGCTGCAGCCAGAGGACCTCACCAAATGCCAGCTCCATGCTTTTGGACTTGTCAGCCTTCATAGTTGAACTAAATAAACCTCCATTCTCCTAAATTATCCACAATAAACTAGAACAATTTTTAAAACATTATTTGTTGTTTCATGTAAACTCAGAATAAGCTCAATAGGAACAGGAATACTTTTTTCTATGTTTTCTTTTGTTTTTATCTGTAGCCATAGTTGTTATACAAGGGCCTGCCTTACTACAAATGTGCAAATGAATGGATAAATGAATAACTAACTTTTCCTGTTATGAACAGTATTTCAAATATTTAAAATTTGTATCTTGTTATTATTAAAAATTAAGTTCTGCATTTTTTGTTAAATGGTAGGAAGATACCAGCATATTTATAATTAGCTAGGTTTTCATTTCTTTCTTTTTTCTTCTATGAGACACATAGTCAGGTACCCTTCATGGTTGCATGAAGACTTTGTCTTTCCTGCTTCAGGCCACGATCAGCCTCAAGCTCCATACCTGCTCATACCTGGGTACAGAGAGACCTCACATGTGAATCCAGGTTGTCTCAGGATAGCAGAGTTTTGCATCATCACTGTGCCATTGGGTTTAGTCTATAATTTGCTGTTTTTAAAGATAAATTTTGACTTTTAAAATTTTCTTTATGCACTTTTGAATTCATTGGAACTTAAATTCAGGAGTTGCAATAGTATACATGAAGTCTAAAAATTGAACTGGATTTTAGTACATAATATTTAGGAAAAGCATCATGAGTTAAGAGTCCCATATGGCTGGACATTAAAGTCTTATCCTTATCCAAAGACTGTAAGACATTGGAAAGGGAGGCAATGAGGCGACATAAATAGGACCCTTCTATTTCTTCTTTGTAAGACCTTTATTAGTCTCTGTGCGTTTCCACAACTCTACGCAAAGCTTCTCTGCACTCCAGTGTTCTCCCTCTACAACTCTGGGTAAAATTCAGATAGCAATTCTTTGACTTTGCTTCTTTACTGGGGGGTAGGAAGTACACTATTCTCCTCGTCAGTCATATTGGCCCACTTTTCTCTCTCATGTCATTTTGGAGAGACAGTTCTACTTCTGCCTATTCAATCTGAGTGCTTCTATTTATCTATCATCTATCTATCTATATATCATATATCTATATCAGTCTATCATCTACCTATGCATCTATCTATATCTACCTATCATCTATCTATATCTATATCCATCATCTATCTATCTTATCTATCATCTATCTATTTTATTTATTTATTTATGTATTTATTTATCTATCTTAAGATAGTCTCTAGTTTTGGCTAGAGCCTCCAGCATAAGGTATAGAAGTGATGAGAGCAGACATCTTACTTTATTCTAGATCTTGGAAGAAAATCTTTCAATCATTAATCATTAGCTGTGCATTTTTCATAGATGTTCTTTAACTAGTTGAGGATGTTCTCTTCTATTTCTATATTATTGAGTATTTTTATCTAGAAATGTGTTGGATTTTTTCAAATACTTTTTATGTATCTATTGCAGTGATCATGTTGATTTTTCCTTCTCTTACTAGAATGGTTTACCTCAGTGATTGATTTTCTTATGTTTAACCAACCATTCAGATCTGGGATAAATTCCATTCATTCATGGTGTATATAATTATTTTACATCATATTTGATTTTATTTCCTAGTATTTTGTTGAGTATATTTGCACCTATATTCAGATCTTAGTCTGAAGTTTTCTTTTTGCATGATTTCTTTTCTTTTTTTTCAATGGGGAGAGATTTTTGCTGTAGGGCACATGTGCTCACAGAGAGACAGAGAGATAGAAAGAGAAGAATCACCCTTCAAAGGGTCAGGGGATGGCCATGCCGCAATTCCTGCTCCTGCATTCTCCACTCAAGATCTTAGGCATGCACGCACACACACCCGGTGTGAGTTTAAGTTGCTGGGTCTGGGACTTAAACTGTAGTCAACTACGTGGGAGTCCAGTGACTTCATTATACCATTACACCATCTGCTGGTCTCTGCATGATTTATGTCTTTGGTTTTTGTATAAAGGGAATACTCTTTTCAAAAAATGAGTTAGAAAGTTTCCCATTCAAGTTAATTTTTCTTTAAACATTTTATATAATTCATTGGTAAAAAAACATGTGGTCTTGAGTTTTTATTTGCAGAAAATTTGAATATTATTAATAGTGGTTGCAGTATTACTACCACTATTAACTTAATCTCATTACTTGTTATAGATTAATTCAGGTCTTATAATTTTTCACAATTCAGTTTTGATAGTTTGTATCACCTAAAAATTTGTCTGATTCATTTAGCTTATCAGGTTTGTTGGAAAATATTATCATAGTATTCTAATTATCTTTATTCATATAATAGTAATAGTAATTCCCTGTACTGCATATCTCATTTTAATAATCTGATTACCTTTTCTTTTTATCTTGGTTATTCTAGCTAAATGTTTGTCAATTTATTATTCTTTTGAAAGAAATGACTTTTTCTTTTTTTTAAGAGAGATTTTTGCTGTAGGGTGTGTGTGCTTGCCGGAGAGAGAGAGAGACAGAGAGATAGAAAGCAAGAAATCACCTCCCAGAGGCATGACCACAATCCCTTTTCCATTTTCCTCATGGGATCTTGGAGAAGTACACACACATGCCAGGCATGAGTTTTAAGGTGCTGGGTAAAGGACTTGAACCGTGGTCAACTATGCGGAAATCCAGCAACATAAATATTATGCCATCTGCTGGTCCCTAAGAAATGACTGACTGGTTTTATTTACCTTCTCAATTTTTTTTCAAATCCCAATTTATTTCGTAATTTTTTATGGAAGGGAGTGTATAAATGTGCATGAGAAAGAGTGAGAAGAGATAAAGTACCCCCCAATGGGACTTGTTCATGCTGCAATTCTTTTTTCTGCAATTCTCTGTCCCAACAGAATCTTGGCTATGTGTGTGCAAGCCTGGTGTATTTCTCAAGCCTTCAGAGCCAAGACATGAGCCCTGATTGGCTATGTGTGATTCAGTTCTCTCTGCACAGGACTTAACTGTTACCACAGGTCTGGCCTATGACCATTTTCTTCATTTCCTCTTTAATCTAAATTTTCTTTCCACTCCTTGTTTTGAATTGATTTTCTTCTTCCTTTTTTGGTTTCTTTAATTTTTCTTTAAATTTATTTATTTTTTACATTAATTCACTATACATCATTACAGCATACAAATGAATTTTCCATCCAAAATACACTGTATATTGGCTCAATCAAGCACATCAACATACATGTTATCAACAAATAATTTTCCATTTCTTATGTCTTGTATACTTTTTTTGTTTTGCCATCCTTGATTCCCTATCCCTCACCCTCTGCCATGTCCCACCCTCCTCCCGCATTGTCTCTGGTACCCATGGTTGTCTTTTTTGGTTTCTTATGGCAGAAGCTTAGGTTATTGATTTGAGATTTGCTCCCTTTCTAATGTAAACATTTAGTGATATAAACTTTCTTCTGAGTGCTACTTTGACAGGTCTCACAGTTCTGTATATTTTATTTTTCCTTGCATTCATGTTAAATTATTTTCTAATTTCCCTTATGATATCTTCTTGGACATGATGGTTATTTAAAAGTGTGCTATTTAATTTCTACCTTTTTTAATTTAAAAAATGTTTTCCTGTTGTTTATTTCTAATTGTATTTCATTTTTGTTGGAGCATATGCATGGTATGATTTCAATTTTGTTAAAGCTTATTCTAGCTGATTTTATGGGCTAACATGATGTGTATCCTAGAGAATATTCCATGTGCACTTGAAAACAATATGTGAAGATTCTGTTGGTGACTGGATTGCTCAATAGGTAGTCATTGTCTTCTTGTTATTATTCAAGTAGTTGATTTCTTTGTTAATCTGTCTAGTTATTCCATTCATAATCAAAATTAGAGTCTGGAACCAGCAGTTAGCGTAATGACTATGTCGCTGGACTCCCACGTAGTCGACCGCGGTTCGAGTCCCGGACCCGGTGGCTTAAAACTCACGCTGGGCGCATGTGCGTGCGTGCCCAAGATCCCGAGAGGAGAATGGAGGAGAAGGGATTGTGGTGTGACTATCCCCCCGGGGGGTGATTTCTCGCTTTCTGTCTCTATGCCTCTCTCTGTCTGTCTGGCGAGCGCACGTGCCCTATAGCGAAAACCTCTCCAAAAAAAAAAATAGAGTCTACTATTACTTCTGATTAGTCTATTTTTCCTTTACTTTTATGATTACTACCTCTGTATTTGCCTCTGACAAAAATTTTTGTCCTGAAGTCTATTTGGTATGATATTAGTATACACACTTCAGATCTCTTTTAATTACCATTTGTATGGTATATTTTTTTCTTTAACTTTTAAGTAATTTATATATTTGAATCTGAAGTATATCTTTTGTACAGAATATAGTTGGACTTTTTTTTACTCCATTCTGTATACTTCTGTCTTTTATTTGTTGAGTTTAAATCATTCACATTTAATGTAATTACTGATAAGCTATGAGTTACACCTGACATTTATTTTCTACCAAGTATGAGGCTTTTTTTGTTTTATAATTTCTTATGGCTATCCTCCTTTGTATTAAATCCATACTTTTCTACTGTGGCATTTGAATTCTCTTATAGCTAATTTTATTATATATTTTTGAGTTATTAACAATTGGTCTGGGGATTATTAACATCTGGATCAATTTTTAAGTATTCAAAATTGTGGTTCTTTGTGGCTCCATTTCCATACTTTATTATAATCACAAATTACATCTTTATATTTTGTGTGCTCGTTAACTTAGATTTATAATTATTGCTTATGCAGCTGTCATTTACATAAGATAGGAGTAAAAAAAGGATATGCATACAACAATGCCCTCATGAGCATGCACATGGCTGCAGATGGCATGAGCATGCACGAAGGGAGCATGCACATAGCCTTCTAGATTTTCAGGAATATGTTGAAGCTTTCAAAATCCCTATGGACATCTCATTCTTTTAAGCTTTTTGGCTAGGGTGTTATTTGCTCCAATTTTTATTCAGTGCCTCAGGCAGCTAGTTTATTATTTGCCCCAATTTTTATTCAGTGCCTCAGTCTAATGTTCAAACATTAGACAAGCACCCCTTTTCAGAGGCATTTAGCATTGGGTGAGTTCAAGTGAGTTTAAATAAAGACAAGCCTTTTGAGTGAGGTTTTCCAGGAAACCAAGAGCTAGGTCAAATAATGCCAATTGTTTGGGAATGAAGTCTGCTTTTTTCACAAGTGTAAGTGTCATTTTTTTAAACAACTGCCAAATTGGGGAGCAGTAGATGAAACTAGGGTAGGTTAAAACATGACAGAGCCCACTGTTCTTACTGACAATCAGCAATTTTTCTTGACTAAACATTTCCCTAATTACTGCAAGCCTTTTATTAATTCCCAGAGTTCTGAAAAATCAATTTTAGCAACTTTTGCCAAGTGTCTTTGTTGCTGTTAAAATGGATGAGGTCCTTAGTACTCCATTTTCACAAACATCCTGGTGGCATACTACATTTCATGGAACATAATCACATTATATTGTGTTGACTATAATGGCTAATTTAATAATTTAGGGAGTCATTAATGTGAAAAAAATAGGTGTTTACATATACGTATGTGTGTGTGTGTGTGTGTGTGTATCACAAATATTTGTTCACAAGTTAAATGTACCTCAGTTTCTGATTGTTCAAGTTCAGTGATTTCTGTAACCTCTATATTGGACAGAAATATGGAAAATCTTCTAACACTGCATATTAGTTTATGAACTACAATATAAATTAGGTCCATTTATAGGAAATATTTTATAAATATCAAAAAGAGATTACTATAGGCTTTGTGTATGAGTCATTTAGAGTCCAAAGCTAATATGGCAGTGACTGAATGGTCCCAGAATCATAATCAGAGTTAAGCACTTTTCTTCCTTTAAATCAAATTGTCAACAAAGCTTCAAAGTAAAATGGAAACTAGTGCTAATATTTTATTTAGACACAAAATAAATTCAGACCTAACTGAAGGGGGGGGATATAACCCTAAAATTACACACAATTATTTTACCTATCTTCATCTAATCTTTTAATTTTGTTATTTTACTAGTAGATTGTATTCTTCAGCAACTCTTAGTTGTTTTTCTGGGGCAGCGTATTCTGAATAGATAGCCACAAAATGAATTGCTTGCTCTGAATGGACTTAACATGAGATGATTGGCAAATGGAGTTATGCTTGGAAATTTGGGCACAACTGAGAGATTAATAAACCTGAAAGCAGAGGCTATTTCACACAATAATCTCCCTTTCAATCTCCTTGCTTTAAGATTCCAGAAGTCTTCATGGTCTTGAGACAATGCATTATATATGTTTCTTCTTTATCTGAATATCCACTGGAAAAATACTATAGCTTTCATTTTATGACAAAGTTAAACAGTAACACTGCTCAAAGGCCAAATAGAAATTTGTAGTTTTTCAATAGCAATTCTTTGAAAGATCAAAGGATATCTCTCACATGAATTTGAATTCACTCTGAAATTCCTAAGTGGTTTGTTTGACTGTGAAGCTCTTTATCCTGCGCAATAAAGAACCACACTAATACACCACCTTCTCTGTGTTGTCATGGAAGGGTGTGAATATCCTATCACATTACTTTTCACATTGCATTGTAGTGGAATACATGTTTATCTCTTCAGTTACATTTTAAATGCATAAAATATAGGAACAAAATTTTATTTATTCTTCTTCCTAACTCTAAGTAAATTTTTATAAATGCTATGAATGAAAAGAACAGAACTGCAGAAAAGAAAGCAATACTGTTACTTAGATATGTCTGAGGTAGGGATAGGTCCTTCTAAGGAGACATGTCAGTTGATTCTTGAAAGAGTAAGTGAAGAACATGAGGTAATAGGGCCTGAGGAAGGACTTCCAGGTTGAGGAATCAGGACATAAATTGGACTCAGGGTTAAAAGAAGATAAATGGGTTGAATGGGAGTATAAGAAGGCTGATGGCTGATGTGAGTGTTGTTTTTTGCTCACAAAGGCAGTGAGAGAAAGAGCGGCATGAAAAAAAATTGTACAGATTCAGTGGCCCAATCATGCAGGTCTTTGGAGCTATGATAAAAAATATTTTTCTAAATGCTCTATTCAAAATGCAATGGCAAGTTTCAAAGTAAGAGAATGCAATCATCTGATTTTCACTTAAAAGATCGGTCAGGATGCAGAGTGAGAAGGTGTTGGAAAGTGTCACATTTTTTATAAATTAGACTAGTCAGAAGTCTCAGTCAGTAGCCTCTATGTTGGATAAATATATATATTCAAGCTAGTATGAACTTGGAGTGAAGTGGATGGGTTTGAGATACTTTATAGATAGAATAAATAAGAGTGTTAACTGATTAGATGTGAAAGTTGGGAGAGTGGATGTGTTAAGATTGATTCCCTGATCTTGACTGAACAACTGGGGAGAAAGAAATGCCACATACTAAGATGAGGAAGGCTAGGCAAGGAGTAATAATAGGTCAATATTTCATTTTGGAACATGTTAAATCTGATGAGGAGAGAAGATATATTAAAATATTAAACTATGTATTTAGTCCAATGACTTCTACTCTTAATGCCGCTTGATAAATATTCTTACTATAGATGCTTGGATCTTGTCACATGCCAAGTCCACAATCTAAATTCTCATGTGATGATAACAGTCTCCCACCTTTCCATTGCTCCATTTTATATTCCCACAAATTGTCCTCTGCAAATTCCTCAGCACATCTAATCCCATAGCCTTTGCTCATTTCATCTTTTGAAACCTCGTGCTTTCTTCCCATCAGGGACAACTAGTTTCATAGTTCTTTAATCAAATCCTTTTTATATTTTACTTTACATGTTCTCCCTGGATGATCAACCTACATTCAATTTTTCAGAACTTGTTTTTATGTTTACTAAAAATTGTCTCTAAGATAAAGTCAATAGTTGACTAGATTATATATTGATTTAAATTTCACAAGTGAATGGTAGTTTTCTATGTGATGATTAACTTGATGTTTCAACTGGACTGGGTCATGGGCTAAACAGTACTTTTGGGTGTGTCTGTGAGGTATTTCTGAAAGAGATTAGATTAAAATCCATAGACTGAGTAAACATGATTGTCCTTCCCAATAGTGTGAGCATCCTTCAATTCATTGAAGACCTGACCACAACAAAAAGGCAGAAAAAGATTGGTTTCACTCTCTTACTGGCTGCTAGAGTTGGGACATCTATCTTTCACCCTCTGCAATCCTGGGTCTCTAGCCCTTACTCTAGGACTGGCAGCTACCACATTGGCTTTTTGGCTTTTAGGCTTTTATACTGCCCCACCATCTTTCCTGGGTATCCAGCCTACAGGTGGGTAGTGGGACTTCTCAGCCTCCACCATCATGTGATTAATGCATCTTATTTTATATGTATACTCTATTGATTCTACTTTAATTGAAGAACAATGACCCTGTGTACATTAAGAAAATTGGCCTTTGTTTTTTAATTCCACCTTTCTAAGGTTGTCACATATTTTGCTAGCATTAACTATAGTAGCATGAAATAAATTCGACATTTGTATACAGAAATGGGAACATTTGCTGCAATCATTTAAAAATTCTTCTGGGTGTCATATTTCAGTTACTCACTTCCATTTTTTCTATACCTGAGTTTACCCATTATGAAGGCTTATTAATTATCAATATTAATTTGGAATATCTCTAGGTTAGCTGGACATATATCCAATTAATATTTTCTTTAGAGTTGCATGTGTAAGCATAAACATAGTGCATTAAGCTTTACACTCTTACCCTTTCCAGAGTCTTTCTATTGTCTTCACACTTAAACAGCATCTTAAATCCTTGGGATTCATAGGAAGTCCTCCTTACCCCTACTATCATTACCACCTGATGCGTAATGATCAAAGATCTGAGTTTGCTTGTTGTAAACAAATACTCCTATTTTTTTTTTTTCTGGCTGAATATTTGTAACATTTTATTTATTTATTTTTTTTTGGTCAGAAATTTTTTTTTAAAATATTTCCAGAATTTGGCATATTTATCATTAATTTTGCCTGATAATCAAGGAATTCTTTAAATATGCAAAAAATATCTCATCTATTCACAAAGTATTTTTCTAGTATGTCTTTGGTGATTGCCCCGTATGCTAACTTCAATTCTCTTCTTTACAGACAGCAACGAACTATATTCTTAAATTTTGTTTGCTATTCTCCTTTGTCCTCTTTTTGCTCACCCAATTCTTTGCTTTTTTCCTTTGAATTTGGAGAAGTACTGACGGTTTCCCCCTTTCTTTGACTTATTGATCACATTATTTTATTATACGTACCACTTCTTTACTTTAAAATATTTAATTTTATTTTTTATGATTGTTATTATTATATTGCCCTAAGGCATGAGTGTTCACTACAGGCAGACAGGCAGAAAGAGAGAACGAGAGAAAGGAAAAGTGAGAAAGCAAGCTGCCAGGTCTCAGACTCAAACTACAGTTGGCCAGGTGGGGAGTCCAGTGCTTTAACCACCATGCCATTTACCATTTCTGATGTTTATTTGAAGCACTTCTGTTTGTTTTTAGTTTCTATATTGGTTTTCTTTGGAGCACCTCTTACCTTTTCTCATTTTTCGTTTTTTTTTTCCCTGAGTATTATTTTCATCTCCCCCCCCCCCCCGCCCCCCTCCCCATATGATCGGTACTCTTAGCAGAGAGAAAGACAAGGTAAGAAAGCACATACCCCCTCTGGGGGATGGTCGTACCTCTAGCCCTTCTCTCCATTTCCCCCTGCTGTCAGGATGTGGGGCATGCACACACACACTCCCAATGTGTTTTTCAAGCACTGCATCTGGGACTCAAACCATGCTGTTGGTCATGTGAGCTCCAACCACATTAGGAGTGCTGGCAGCACCTGGCCCTATCTTTTTCTTTTTAAAATTACTTTTTCTTGGGACCAGAAGAGGCATAGTGTTTACATCACTGGACTCCCACATGGCCGACTGCAGTTCAAGCCCAGAACCTGGTGGCTTGAAACTCATGCAAGGCACATGTGCATGTGTGCTCAAGATCCCAGGAAGAGAATGGAGGAGAAGGCACTGTGGCATGGCTATTCCCGTGTGTGTGTCGGGGGGTGATTTCTCTTTCCCTCACACTGTCTCTATCTCTCTCTCTACATGTGCACATGCCATATGGCCAAGAAAACAAAACAAAACAAAACAAAACAAAAACCACAACTTTATCTTTTTTTTTGTACAGCCTGTTTTCTTGAATTTCATTGACTACAATGCAACATTTTCTAAATAACCTTCAGTTTCTAAAAACATCATTTTCGATTTTTTTCATGTTATTGTTTGTTGAGTTTTACACTTGTTGAGCCACTGCAGGTGTTTTTCTTTACTTCTTTGTCCAAACATCTAGTTATTTTGAATCACATTTTTGATGCTTTCTTTCTTGGAAAATTGATTGTTGCACATAACTCCTGGACAAATTTCTGCGTCTTTTATTTATGATCAAACTGAACATGAGCAAACAAATTCCTAAAAACCTGATCAGAGTGGAAATTAGCTGAATTTACTGTCTTGCTAGAAAGAGGAAATTTTAAAACTGCAGGAAAATGGTGGGACCAGCAGTTAGCGTAATGGCTATGTCGCTGGACTCCCACGTAGTCGACCGCGGAGTCCCGGACCAGGTGGCTTAAACTCACGCCGGGTGCGTGTGCGTGCGTGTCCATGATCCCAAGAGGAGAATGTAGGAGAAGGGATTGCGGCGTGGCCATCCCCCCTGGGGGTTGATTTCTCGCTTTCTGTCTCTCTGTCTCTGTCTGTCTGGCGAGCACAGGCGCCCTATAGCCAAAAAAAAAAAAAAAAAAAAAAAAAAAGAACTCTCCCAAAACAAACAAACAAACAAACAAAAAACTGCAGGAAAATGTGTAGTGTAAAAGTGAAGTGCTGAATATTCTGGTTATTAGTCTTTTACCTGAGGCATAGTTTGCCTAATCTAAGGCATAGTTTGCAGATATATTCTCCCACTCTGAGGGTTGTCTGCTCACTCTAATTATTGCTTCTTCTGTAGTAAGGAAGTTTTTTAGCCTAATGTAGTACCACGTATCTATTTTTGGGACTATTGCTTGTGCTTTTGGGGTCTTTTTAAAGAAGTCTTTGTCTACTCTAATGTCTTGAAGAGTTTCCCCTGTGTCTTCCACCAGATGTTTTATAGTTTTAGGTTTGTTTGTTTGTTTATTTGTTTATGAGAGATTTTTTTTGCTATCCGGTGCATGTGCTTACTGGACAGACAGAGAGACAGAAAGTGAGAAATCATTCCTCACCCCCCACCACCACCCATATGGGACAGCCATGCCACAATCCCATCTCCTCCAGTCTCCTCTTGGGATTTTGGGCATACAAACTGTTTGAGTCCAGGACTCGAACTCTGGTTGACTATTTGGGAATCCAGGGATGTAACCATTATACCGTCTGCTGACCCCAATAGTTTTGGGTTTTATGTTTAGATCCTTGATACATTTTGAGTTAAGTTTTGTTAATGGAGAGAGATAAGGGTTCCATTTCATTTTTCTGTGGGTGGATATCTAGTTTTTCCAGCACTATTTGCTGAAGAGATACTCTTTTCCCCGCTGGATTGTCTTGTGCTCTTGGTCAAACATCAGTTGTTCGTGTGTTTTGGGGTTTATTTTTGGGTTCTAAATTCTATTCCATTGGTCTACTTACTTATTTCTGTGCCCATACCATGCTGTTTTGTAATCACAAATTTGTAATATATAATATTTGGGGTCAGTAAGTGAGATGTCTCCTACTTAATTGTGTTTGCACAGTTATTTTGGCAATATGGGTTTTTTAATGATTCCAGACAAATTTTATGATTGTTTTTATATTTCTGTGATGACCATCTCTGGTAGTTTGATCAGAATTGCACTGAATTTATAAATTAATTTGGGTAGAACTTATATTTTGAATATATTAATTCTTCCAATGTAGGGACATAGGATTTTTTCCCCACTCTTTTGTATCATTTTCAATTTCTTTTCAAAGTTATTCATAGTTTTCTTTGTACAGGTCTTTCATTTCTTTTTCATTTTCTTTTTCTTTTTTTTGAAGAGGTTTTTGCTATAGGGTGCGTGTACTTGCCAGAAAGACAGAGAGACAGAAAGTGAGAAATCACCCTGCCCAGGGAAAGTGACCACACCACAACCCCTTCTCCTCTCGGGATCTTGAGCATGCACACACATGTGCACAGCGTGAGTTTAAGCCACTGAATCCTGGACTCGAACCACAGTCTACTACCTAGGAGTCCAGTGACGTAGCCATTACTCCAACTACTGGTTCCAAGGTCTTTCATTTCTTTGGATAGGTTTCTTCCTTGGTATCTTATCTTTTTTTATGGTTATTGTAAATGAGATTGCTTTCTTCAGTTTCCTCTCAGTTTGTTCATTGTTAGTGTATAGAAATGCTATAGATTTTTGTATGATGATTTTGTATCCTACCACTTTGTTCTTTCAGGATTTTTTTTTCTCATGTAATCTTTTGGATTTTCTATGTATATAATCATATTACTGTAAATAGATATAATTTCACTTCTTCATTTCCTACTTGAATACCTTTTATTTTATTCCCTTGTCGAATTGCATTGCCTAAGACTTCCAATACTATGTTGAAAAGGAGTTGTTTCATTCCAACTTTTAGTGGAAACATTTTCAGCTTTTTTCCCATTCAGCATGATGTTAGCTATGGGTTTGTCACATATAGCTCTTATTGTGTTGAAAGATATCCTTTCTATGCCAGTTTTGCTGAGGCTTAATCATGAAGGGATATTATATTTGATCAATCTTTCATTGATTAATATGATCATATAGTTTTTTATCTTTTCTTCTATTGATGTAATGTTATTACATTTATTGTTTTGCATTTGTTGAACCACCCTGGCATTCCTGGAATAAAGCCTACCTGATCATGGCTTATAATGTTTTTAATGTGTTGTTGAATATGATTTGTAAGTATTTTGTTGAGAATTTTAGTATCTGTATTCATCAGGGATATTCATTTATAGTTTTCTTTCTTTTTTTTTTTTTTTTTTTTTTTTTTGGAGAGGTTTTTGCTATAGGACACGTGCGCTCGCCAGACAGAGAGAGACCTAGAGGCAGAAAGCGAGAAATCACCCCCAGGGGGGATGGTCACGCCGCAATCCCTTCTCCTCTGTTCTCCTCTAGGGATCCTGGGCACGCACGCACACGCGCCTAGCGTGAGTTTAAGCCACTGGGTCCAGGACTCGAACCACGGTCAACTACATGGGAGTCCAGCGACACAGCCATTACGCTAACTGCTGGTCCCAGTTTTCTTTTTTTTCTATATCCTTGTCTGTTTTGGGGATTTGGGTGATGGATGATTCATGTATTAAATCTCAGAGCTTTTTTTTTTTTTTTTTTTACTTTTGACTTTTTAGAAACAGTGAAGAGAATCAAGGTTAGCCATTCTTTAAAAGTATTATAGAATTCAGAAGTGAAGCCATAGGGACCTGGACTTTTCTTTATTGGGAAACTATTTATTGCTGATTCGATCTCATCACTTGTTATTTGTCTATTCAGGCTTTCTATTTCTTTTTGATTCGATCTTGATAAATTATAGAAATTTGTCAATCTCATCTAGGTTTTCTTGTTTCTTGGTGTATAATCACTCATAATATTCTCTCTTGATCTTTTCTATTTCTGTTATGTCTGTTGTAATCTCACTAGTTTCATTGCTGATTTGATTCATCTGGTTCCTTTCTCTGTTCTTGATTAATCTAGCTAGTAATATTGCAATTTTTTTTCCCTCAAAGAACCAGATTTTTGTTTAATTTATTTTCTGTATCGTTCTTTTACTTTCTATTTCATTTATTTCTGCATTAATCTTTGTTGTTCGTTTTCTACAGGTATTTTTTTTTAATTGTTTTTCCAGTTCCCTGAGATGTGTCATTAGGTTGTCTATTTGTCTCCTTTCTGTTTTGTTTTTTTTCTTTCTTTCTTGTGGGCACTAATTGCCATGAACTTCCCTCGTATGATTACTTTTGCTGTGTCCCATTTGTTCATCATTGCTAGTTTTGATGAATCTTTTATTTCAGTATTAATTTCTTCAGTGGTTGTGAAGTCATTCAGGAGTAGGTTGTTTAGTTTTCATGTGTTGGTGTATCTTATAAGGTCTTTCTGTTGTTGATTTCAAGTTTGAGTCCATCACGATCAGAAAAGATGCTTGATATGGATTTTGTATCTTTGAATTTGTAAAGGATAGCTTTATGCCCTATCATGTGGTCAATTTTTGAAAACATTCCACATAGGGATGAGAAAAATGTACATCTTTTGGTTGTTGGATGAAATGTTCTAGAGCTGTCTATCAAGTCCATTTGATTTATGGTATCATTTAAATCTTTTGTCTCTTTGTTTATTTTATGTTGAGATGATCTGTCCAGAGGGGGCAGTGTGGTGTTCAGACCCCCAACAATTATTGTGTTGCAGTTTATCTCTTCCTTAGCTCTATTAGTCCCTTTCTTCATTTATTTGGATGCTTCAGTTGTTGGGTGCATATTTTTTTTTTTTTGACTCTCATGTGCACTCTCATGTGAATATTTTTTTCAGCCCTTCACTTTCAGTCTACACATGTCTTTATCAGTGAAGTGTTTTTCTTGTAAACAGCATATAGAGGGCTCCTGTTTTTGTTTTGTTTTGTTTTATCCGTTAAGCCAGTCTGTGTCTTTTTAGTGGAGAATTTAATCCACTAACATTCAATCTTATTATTAATATTTGCAGACCAACTCCTGTCATTTTGTTAGCCATTTTCTTGATTGTTTTTTGTTTTCTTATTTCTGTTTTCTCTCTTTAGTTTTCCTGATATAGTACTCCCTTCAGTACTTCTTGAAGAGCTGGTCCAGAGTTGGTGAATTCTTTCTTTTTCTATTTATCTGAAATGATTTCATTTGGTTTTTCCCCTTTGAAGGATAATCTTGCCAGATATAGTATTCTTGGTTAAAATTGTCTTTCTTTTAATGTTTTGAGTATGTCTTCCCATTCTTTCCTTGCCTGCATTGTTTCAGTTGAGAGGTTTGGTGTTATCTTAATAGGATAACCTTTATAAGTAACTTGAGATCTCTCTCTCTCTCTCCTGCAATTTTTGAATCTTGTCTTTATCTTTTATTTTTTCCTGGCTATGATGTCCCGGGGGTGGGGGGAGAATATTTTTATGTTGTTCTATTTGGAATTCTTACTATTTCTTGGGCATGAATTTTTCTTTGTTTCTCTAGATTTGGAAAGTCTCAGGCAGTATTTCATGAAAGAGGTTTTCCATACCTTTACCAATTTCTTCACCTTCTGGAATACCCATTTTATGGATATTTGGGTATTTAATGGTGTCTACAATTTCCTGTACATTATCTCCATTTTTCCTTCTTGTTTATTTTAAAATTCTTTTTGATGGTTTAGTCTGTTGTTAGTGTTTTACAGGGGAATTTTAATTTCTTGTATTGGCTATTTCCAGGAGTTCTGTTTGATTCTTTTTAAGGCGTCTATCTCTATGGAATTCTTTCTTCATGTCCTGGAATGATCTTTTCATTTCCTGGAACTCATTGTCTGTTCTCTCTTGCATGTCATTGAATTTTGTCACAATGAATGTTTAGAGCTCTTTTTTTGACATTTCTGTGAATTCTTTCATGTCTATTGTTAGGGAGGGCCACAGTATTTCCTTTGGGGAGAGTTATTTTCTCATGTTTCTTCTACCTCTATGCTGATTTGTGATTATCTATGCAGTATTCACTTCTTCCTATTTATTTAGGACTGTTTGGTAGTATCAGAGAAGGGAATATGATCCTTAAATCCCAGTGTGACCCTACTAGAGGGCTGTGCCTTCTAGATCAGAGCAGATAAAATTTATAAATTTATAAAGATACTTTTAGGTGGTTGGCTTCTTACCAAACTTTCAACTTCTCATGAGTTGAAAATGAGTTGTGGAAGTATGACTTAGTGAAGAGGCTCAGGTCACTGAGGACCCCTAGTTCTGAAGGCAAACACAGAGGGTGAGGCGGCACTCAGGGGGAGAGGCCTGCTGAGATCAAAACCAAAGTCTCTTTGTGAAGGGTTGGGGCCGAAGAAGCAGCCGATGTGCAAAGTATCTGATGTGCCCTGAGTTCCAAATGCTAGTTCTGGGGGTGGGGGATGAGGCTCACAAGGAAAAGCCTGCTGAGACTATAACCAAAGTCTCCCGGCAGACAGTTGGAGCCCAAGGAGCAGGCTGAGCCTATGTCCAGTGTTTTAAACATAGTAGGAACTCCATAAATATTTGCTGAAGGAGTGAAATTAAATAATACATGGAATAATTTCACATTTATATTAGTATTTGTAGGGAATAATTAGATAATAATCAAGAAACCCATTTTAAATAATAATCTCTCCACATAGAAATAACAAATAAGCTCTCACATCATAAAAGCAAAGAAGAGGAATAAAAGAGAGAGAGGTGGAGGATGGGGAGAGAAGTAAGAAAGGAAAAAAGGAGAAACAGAAAATGGAAGAAAAAAAGAATAATGCCTTAAAGGTGACATTATGTGGACCAATAGGTACTTTGGTGGCTAAGGTGCTGAACTCCCACATTGCTGACTTCTGTTCGAGTTCTGGACTTGGTGGCTTGAAACTCACCATGGGCATGTGTGCATGAATGCCTAAAATCCCAAGAGCAGATTAGTAGAGAAGGGACTATGTTGTGGTCCTCTCTTCTCAGGGTTGTTTCTCACTTTCCCCTTCTCTCTCTATTTCTCTCTGGCATGTGCATGTAACCTATGGCAAAAACTGAAAAAAAAAAAAAAAAAAAGGTGACATTATGGCGTTCAGATTTTGTTTCAACTGCTCTTGGAAAACAATGACAGACATTAGGCAGAGTTAGTGAAAGACCTCAAGTGTTGAAAATAAACTGAGGCTCCCTGAATAGAGTTTCACTAAGCATTTAACTCATTTAATGTGATGGGAAGAGTTCTGTTATGACCTCTAAAATTAAGGTATCAGTCCGGCAAGTGATGAAGAAGGTAAGGTGGCTGGACCCCACAAGGCCAAATGCATGATTCTGAGTATCAGACCCAGCACCTTGAAAAATGCTCCAGACACTTGTGTGTGTGTCCAAAATCCTGAGAAGAGAATGGAGGAGAAGAGATTGCAGCAAGACCATCTTCCTGGGGGGTGATTTCTTATGTTCTCTCTGTTGGTCTTTCTCTCTAGAAAGTGGACATACCTTAAAGCAAAATTTAAAAAATATTAATAAAGCGGAACCAGCAGTTAGCGTAATGGCTATGTCGCTGGACTCCCACGTAGTAGACGCGGTTCGCGTCCTGGACCCGGTGGCTTAAAACTCACTCCGGGCACGTGTGCGTGCATGCCCAAGATCTCAAGAGGAGAATGGAGGAGAAGGGATTGCGGTGTGACCATCCCCCCTGGGGGGTGATTTCTCGCTTTCTGTCTCTATGTCTCTCTCTGTCTGTCTGGCAAGTGCACGCGCCCTATAGCGAAAACCTCTCCAAAAAAAATTAATAAATAAAATTTAAAATAATATATTAAGATATCTAGCTAATTTGAACAGTTTACACTATCGTGTGTGTGTGTGTGTATGTGTGTCAGATCTAACAGAAAACACTTGTTTAAAATATACTTGCATTGGCACCTCTACACTCTAAAAGAAATACACTTTGCCAACACAGAATTGTTCTCTACACAGTACTCAAAGAGACTATTTCTTTAGTCTTAGATTGATTGATTTACAATCAGACAACTGTGCCAAAATGAAAAGATTCACTACATTAGTATAAAGACATGACAAACCATCCTATATCTTTATTTCCAATGTTACATTTCATTTTTTATAGTTGGCTTCCCTGTCTTTATAACTATTTTTTTTTCAATTTCCTGAAGGTTGAAACTGTGTTAAGAGTTGGTGATATACATAATGTGAGTGCTAGTAACAAAGTTTGCTTTAAGATCTCCTCCATGAATTCCAGTAAACTGTGGTCTGCGACGTGTGGAGTCCAGAGCCTTAATCGCTACACCAAATGCTGGCTCTACCTCTGCCATTTCTCATCTTTTTGCCGTATATGTAATTTTGGCAATCCAAGAATACTATGTAAATGTAATTTAATCACATATATATAATCATTAGAAACAGACTTTTTTTTTAATAAACAAACTGATTAATTCCAGTTTGGGGATATGATAAATGCAGGTGCTATAAACATTTGTATACTGGTTTTGTGCAACTAAAAAAAAAATAGGCTAAACAAACAAACGAATCAACAAACCTGCTTATTAATATAAAAATTAACTTAAAATGAACTACTGACCCATGTAAAATACAAAACTTTGTAAAATTTGATAACAAACATAAGAGAAAGTCTTCAGGATCCAAGAGTAAGCAAAATATTCTCACAACAAAAGCATGATCTATGAAAGGGAAAACTGAATTTCTATACAATTAAAGGCTTTTAATTGTGTTGTGTAATTGCTGGGTTGTATGGAGGTTGTGTGTTTAGTTTTTAAAAAACTGACAATTTTCTGGAATGGCTGTACTGTTTTATGTTTCTACAATCAACATTTGAATGATTTAGTTTTCTGCATTCTGACTAGTATTTGATATTGTCATTATTTTTCTATTTCATTCTGATAGATAGGTAATATAGTTTTAATTTGTATCTTCTTATGGCTAATGAAGTTAAATAGTTTTTCAAGTGATTATCCACAGTGCTCATTGCTCATTGAAGAAAACCTTCACTAGACCCTAGTTACATTTCTATATATATAATTTTTTAGGTACTCGTCTTCTGTCGAGTATGTGGACTGTAACTATTTTTGCCCATTTATAGTTTGTCTTTTTATCCTTTAACAGAGTCACGGAACAAAAGCCTTTAATTGTAGGGACCAGCAGCGTAATGGCTATGTCGCTGGACTCCCACGTAGTCGACCGAGGTTTGAGTCCCGGACCCGGCGGCTTAAACTCACGCCGGGCGCGTGTGCGTGCGTGCCCAAGATCCCGAGAGGAGAATGGAGGAGAAGGGATTGTGGCGTGGCCATCCCCCCTGGGGGGTGATTTCCTGCTTTCTATCTCTCTGTCTCTCTCTGTCTGTCTGGCGAGCGCACGTGCCCTATAGCAAGAACCTCTCCAAAAAAAGAAAAAAAAAAAAAAAAGCCTTTAATTGTATAGAAATTCAGTTTTCCCTTTCATAGATCATGCTTTTGTTGTGAGAATATTTTGCTTACTCTTGGATCCTGAAGACTTTCTCTTATGTTTGTTATCAAATTTTACAAAGTTTTGTATTTTACATGGGTCAGTAGTTCATTTTAAGTTAATTTTTATATTAATAAGCAGGTTTGTTGATTCGTTTGTTTGTTTAGCCTATGAATATCCAATTGCTCCAGCACCATTTGTTGAAAAAGATCTACTTCTTCCATTTTGCTTTTTCAACTTGGTCAAATATCTGCTGGGCATACTTACATGGGTTCATTTCTGGGTTCTCCATGATATCCCATAGAGTTAAGTATTTACCTTTCTCTCAATATTGCACTGCGGCTTTTTCTGTAGCTATATAAAAAACTCTTTGAATCAGGTAAATCAATCCTCATTTTCTTTTTCTAATTTCAAAAAACCTTTTTTAGTTTCTTTGCCTTCCATATAAATTTTAGTATAGTTTTACATATATCTACAAAAATTATCCCGGGATATTTATAGGAAATTCATACAATCTATAGTATTAATTTGGAAAGAATCGAACATCTTTGCTATGTAGATTCTTCTCACACATGAAGGAAATATGACTCTCCACTAATGTAAATCTTCTTTGATATTTTCTTCAGTGTTTTCTAAATTTTAATAAGCAGATTCTATATATATTCTATATATTCTATTTATTAAATTTACTTCTTTTTTTATTTAATTTGCCAGAGGACACATGCATTTGTTGAAAAAAGATAGTGAGAGAGAGAGAGAAAGTGAGAAATCACCTCTTGTGGGGCTTGATCCTGCTGCACTTCCTTCTTTAATCCTCCCTCTTTTTCAGCATTTTCAAATGCACATGTGCCTAGTTTGTTTTTTCAGCTGCTAGATACGAGAATTGGACCTATGATTGGTCATGTGAAATTCGGGCCTCTTGCTACCAGGCCACTGGCTGATTCCTATTTATTGCATTTTCAAGCAATTATAAATGCTATTGTATTTTTAATTTTGGTGTCAGTTTGTTCATTGCTATTATATAGAAATAAATTATTTTTGCATGTTTTTCCTGTATCCAATAATGTTTCCAAAGTCACATATTATTTCAAGATTTTTTTCTTGTAAAACAATTGATTTTCTACATAGACAATGTCATTTGAAAACAGGTAGTGTTTCATTTCTTCTGTGTTCTTTGTGTTTTTAATTCCTATTGTTTTCTTTATACACGGGATACAACTTTTAGCTCTATGTCATATAATAATAGTAAAGGTGGACAGCTCTGCCTGGTTCCCTGCCTCCAAGGGAGGCATTCAGTCTTTCACCATTAAGCATATTAATAGCTGTAGATCTTTATGGGTGTTCTTTATCAAACTGAAGAAGTATCCTTCCCTATTTTTCTGAAAATTTTTGTCATTTCTGGGTTCTTGAAATTTGTCAAATGCTTTTTGTGTATCAGTTAATATGATCATGTGATTTTTTTTTTCTTAACCTGTTAAAATGGTAGTTTATATCTATTGATTTAAAAATATTAAAGAAACTGTGCATGCCTGGAATAAACTATCTAGTGGGATATTACAGTTTTAATGATTTATTCTATTGTGATAGTAGGCTATGTCCAGTCTTGGAATAAACCCAATGTGGTCACAATACCATATCCTCTATTTTGCTAAATTTATTTTGCTAATATTTAAGGATATAACACCTCAAAATTTTTAGTGGAATTATTCTGTAGTTTTACTTGTTGTTGTTGTTGTTTGGAGAGGTTTTTGCTATAGGGCACATGTGCTCGCCAGGCGGATAGAGACAGAGAGACAGAAAGCGAGAAATCACCCCCCAGGGGGGATGGTTACGCCGCAATCCCTTCTCCTCCATTCTCTTCTCGGAATCTTGGGCACGCACGCACATGTGCCCGGTGTGAGTTTTAAGCCACCTGGTCCAGGACTCGAACCACGGTAGACTACATGGGAGTCCAGCGACATAGCCATTATGCTAACTGCTGTTCCCTCTAGTTTTACTTTTTAAAAAATTGTTTGGATGTCAGTTACTGTTAGGTTATGCTGACCTTATGAAATGGTCTGGAAAGTATTTCATGTAGTTCTATTCTCTGGAATAATTTGTATGTGTTCATTGTTTCTTCCTAATGTGTTTGGCAGAATTCACTGGCAAATTCTTTTCAGTCTTGGTAATTTATGTTTTTCTAGGAATTTCTGATTATTATCTAAATTTTTGTTTTTGTTGTATTGAAGTTTATAGTGATAACTTTGTATTATATTTTTAATATCTGTGGTATTAATGATGAAACTCTTCCAATTCCAACTATTTGAGATCTCTCTCTTTTCTCTTCCTTTTAATCAATATTAAAAGAAATTTACCGAATGTATTAGTATTAGCATTTGGTTTGTTGATTCACTATATTGTTTTCTTTTTCTATGTCATTATTTTCTGCTCTTTATTTTCTTCTACTTGGGCTTTTACCTTATTACTAGAACTTCTTGATAAAGATTTTTAGATCATTGTAATTTACCCTTCTTTTTAGCTAATAAACTAACTTAAACCTGAACTTTTTCTATATGCACAGCTGTTGTTTCATTTTACATGTTAAAATATATAATATTATATTTTTATTCATATTCAGTTTAATGTATTTTAAATGTGTATGGAAATTTATTTTATAAAGAATATTGTTCTATTTAGAAAATGTTTCTTAATTTCCAAATACATGGAACTTTTTAACATATGTTTTGTTTTCATTGATTTCCAGATTATTTCCATTATGATTCAGGATTCTATGTTAATTCATTGCATTATTTGCACCCTATGACACATTGAGGCTCTATTACTAACAGATAATGAATTTTATCAAATATTTCATGGTGACTTGTAAAAAGCAAATACTCTATAATTATTAGGTGGAGCACTTTATTTTTAAGTCAGAAAAAATCTGCAACTCTGTTTTTAAAAATTTTTTTAGTATGCTGTAGGGCATATGTACTTGCCAGAGAGAGAGGCAGACAGAGAGGGAGGAAGAGAAAGCACCCCCAAGAAAAGATCACATGCTGCCTTCTCCTCTCTACAATTCTCTCAGGATTTTGGGCATGTACTCACCAGCCCTCGGTGTACTTTTTAAGTTGCAAGGACTTGAACCATACATTTAGCCAGGTGAGACCTAGCTGCCTTAACCACTATGCCAACTAACTAGCCCTCAAATCTTCTGTATGCTTACTTTTTAATCTATCTGCTGCTTCTGTTTACTATTAAAATAGGTTTACTAAATTTTACCAGATTTAAAACTTTGATAAGATTTTAGTCTTGTCAATATTTATTTTAGTCTTGACAATTTTTTTTGTATTTTAATCTAGGTAATATATACACATATGGTAAAAATTAAATTATATATTTTAGTTTGATTGACCTTTTATTATAAAGTGTACCTTTTATTTTTATTAAAATATTGATATAGATATAGCAAGTCTATTTTTACTATTTATGGGTCAGTGAATGAACTTCAGGGAATTTTAACTTTATTTAGCCCATTAAAACAGATTCTTACAGTAGTAGTTATTTTTGTCTAGTACTATTTCCACAAAGAAGCTAGATATCACTTTTTTCTGTCGTTCTTTTGAAGATAATAATCTTATTTTTTCCCTGTCTGTTTTTAAGATTCTTTCTGTTCATCTTTATTACCTTATCATAATATATCCAGAAGGAATAGTGTACATTTTAAAGTCTTGTTGGAGATAAGGATTCATTTTTAATCACTTTTTAAATATCCCTTCTTTAACTCTGAAAAAATTTCAGCCATTATCTTTTCATTTATTATTCTGGTGTAAGATCTTTCTCTCCTCTTTTTTAGACACTAACATAGATATTGATATTGTAAATTGATTGCAGTAAGATTGTTGGTAAGTGGTCTGACTATCTCAAAGACCTTTTGGTAGTCCTTCCTAGTTCGATTCTGTTCTTGGTCATGAGCCATGCTTGGCCAATAGGATGTCAGCAAGTCGTATGCAAGCAGAGGCTTGGAAAAGCACGTGTGGCCAATCTGCTGGTAGTCATGCCAGAGTGGCCGGTGACACACGATCCCCTCTGTTTTTAACAATGGGAAAACATGCACAAAATGTACAAACTAAAATTTGTTAGTAATTAAATGACAAGTTGCACAAAAATTACCCAAGGAGGCCAGCAGGTGGTATAGCAGTTATGTCGTGGACTCCCACATGGCCAACCATAGTTCGAGTCCTGGACCTGGTGGTTTGAAAATCCGCCAGGAAACAGTAGGTAACTTTTCTTAGAGTGCACTCTTTTTAGAGTACCAGATCCAGAAGTTTAGTGTAATGCCCTGCCTTATATTTCTTTGACTTAACATGGTTATCAGGAAAAAAAAAAAAAAAAAAAACTTTGAAGCCTAGAATTTAGTCTCTGTTTCATGACAATACTGGATAATGACTTTGTGAAATTGAGAATAGTTTGAGCAACTCTAAAACGAAATGTCAAATTATTGAGGGTTATTGCTGCCTCACCTAAGTATGAAATTAATGTGTAAGGAAGCCCATATTCTTTCATGTTAAATACTTGGAGTAGAGAGGGAAGAAAGGGAACTTTTTCTTTTTTTTTTTTTTTGGAGAGGTTTTTGCTTTTGCTATAGGGCGTGTGCGCTCGCCAGACAGACAGAGAGAGACATAGAGACAGAAAGCGAGAAATCACCCTCCCCCCCAGGGGGGATGGTTACGCCGCAATCCCTTCTCCTCCATTCTCCTCTTGGGATCTTGGGCATGCATACACATGCGCCCGGCGTGAGTTTTAAGCCACCGGGTCCGGGATGCGAACTGCGGTTGACTACGTGGGAGTCCAGCGACATAGCCATTACGCTAACTGCTGGTTCCCAAGGGAACTTTTTCTTAAAATGAAAATAACTTCTGCTATTCTAAAATTTCTTGATCATTGAATGTGTGACTCTTCTAACATGATTTGAGAAGCTGTTAAAAGTATAGGGAGTTATATTTCTGCTTACATTTTCTGTTTTGGAAAAAATTGGTAGGTGTCTAACTACTGTTTACTTCATTTACTTGGCATCTTTAAAAAATTTTGTACTTGTCCTATATATTATATCTAAGTTTACTGTAAACACTAAATTATAATGTTCATTTTTATTTAAATTCAATTATTTTTAAAATGAGGAGAAAAATAACCTTTATGTTTACAAACTATTTACCCATTTTATTCTTCTTTATTTCTGAAGTTCTGATTATCCATCCTTCTTAATCTTTCTTCACTTTGACAAATGTCCTTTGGTATTTCTTAGTAAAGGTCTGCTAGTACTAAATGAGTCAAATTTTTTAATGTAAAATTCTCTTTATCTTATCATCACTCTTATTTTCACTGGCAATTTCTGATTTGTGTGTGTGCATGTGTGTTTCATTGAATTAAAAGTGTTTCACTGTTTTCTGCTGTTCCTCATTCCTGGTGAAAAGACAGTGACCAATAAAATTATTTTTCTATTCTATGCAATGCTTTGTTTTTCTCTGGATACATCCAAGATTTCCTCTTAATCTTTGGATCGAGTTGTTTGATTTTGATATGCCTGTGCAACATTACTTTGTGTTTCTCTTTCTTAAGCTTCTTGAATTCATAAATGCATGTCTTTTACAAAATATATCATTTATTAGGCTATCATTTCTCAAAATATTTTGTCTTCCCTTTTATTTGTTTTTTATCTTTTTAAGAATACAACTATACAAATGTTAGAATATTTTATATTGACTTAAAGTTCTCTGAAGCCATGTTATTTTTCTTCTTTTTTTCCCCTTCTATTTTAGATTGGATTTTTTAAAATAGATATTTCATTAAATTCAGTAATTATTTCCTTCATTATTTTAATTTTATAAATATATAAATCTAGTGCATTTTTAATTTCTTATATTGTAGCTTTCTGTTGGAGATGTTCTATTTAACTTTAGAATGGTTTCTTTCTGATGCCTTCTTATATTTTTATTTATTGTGAGAATACCTTCTTTTATGACTATTAACAAGTAATAACTATGTCAAAATAACTTCTGATATATCCAACAGCAGCATCATCCTAGTTATGGCAACTTAATTACCTTTTCTCTTAGATTGATAACATTTTCTTGTTTTTAAAAATTGTCTAGTAATGTTAAATTTTACCATGGACACCGTGAATGCTAATATTGGGTATATATAGTTGAGATTATATAATATACATCGGTTTCATTTGTTCATTTGTTTTGTTTTGTTTAGCGTGTAATTCAATTGGTTGGATTCAAACTGTAAACTCTGTTTCTTGGGTGACAACCCAGTCTTGGTAGTTATTATATTTTATATTTGGAAAATCACAATTTGGTGTTTAGAGGTTTGTCCAAGGTTATGCAGAGTTTATAAATAAAATTTGTAGCTTTTTCTCTTTGGCTTGCCTCTTTCTGGGCCTACTTCCAACTAATTTCCAGTGACTAGAGTATACCAAAATTTTGTCTAACAGTTCTGTAGGTCAGAAAGTGTATGGGCTTCCTATGAGGATTTTTATGCCCCATGTGTATGCTTTGACCTGCCCCTAGGTTAAAAACCATAAAATATGGGAGCTGAGAAGTAGCCTGGTGGTTAGGGGCGCTAGACTCCCACATGACCAACCACAGTTCGAGTCCCAGACCTGGTGGCTTGCGTTCTCACCTTCCTCTCTCTCACTCTGTCCTGCTCTGGTCAAATTAAATAAATAATAAATAAAGCTAAATAAAATAATTTTAAAAACTATATAATATGTTCAGTTCTATTGCTAATTGGCCTGTTTCCCTTCATTCTCCAGTGCTTTCAGGTCATTATAGATATTTTGTTTATGTTTATATATATATATATATATATATATGTTTATATATATATATATATATATATACACACACACACGCACACACACACACACACACACATATATATATATTTAAATTATAGTTATTGTATATGTCAATGTTAGATCCTGTAAAGCTGCTTTTTTCATACAAGGATAAAAATCTCTTGTCAGACTAATTTAATCCATTTCTCTTAATATAAAAACTAATGGAAATAGCAGGGATTCCCATATGACCAACTAAATTATTATAGAGTATAAAAATATTTTAAAAATCCATTTATACCATTTTATATTGGACTTTATAAAGTAAATTATCCCTTAGAATAAATGTTAAATCAAAATGACAAGCATTAATAGCATAATCCTTTCTAGTGTATTATCTCTAATCTTATCGTTAGTTAACAGTATTTGCCTAATCATCATTGACATTTTGGCTTGTCAACTTCAGATTATGCCCAGCTATATCTTATCAACCACTATTATGAGGAAGTAGTATGAATGGTTCTGCTAGTTACTCAAAATCAGTCTTGGAAACTCTTACAATTAAATTCAGTCTAAATCCAGTGCTATTGACTTTTCTGCATTTGTTTTGTTTTATTCTATTTAAAGATCTATGCCCTAATGTGTGGGCAGTAGATTGTTCTGAAAACAGATGCACAATATTCTTGAGAAATCTCTATTAATAGGTCATGAGTATGTATTTCTGAGTATGTATTTACTGGCTTAATACTGCAGTAAACAGCTGGACTCTGCAATAAGATGGGCCTGAAATCAAATACTTCTTTAGGCTTTTAAATGAAAGAACTCTTTCATCAAAGCCTTCTCTTATCACCATACTAAAATTATAACTAATACTTTCTCTGCTTTTCTCTCTACTTTATATTTTTCTCTCTCTTTTTCTTTTTAAATATGCTATAGAGTGAGTATGCTCACTGGAGAGAGACAGGAGGAGAGAGACAAAGAAAGAGGGAAAGTGAGAAATCATTCTTCGGGGGGCATGGCCCCACCACAGTCCCTTCTCCTTCATTCTCTTTACCAGTTCTGTTTGAAAAATTAAAGTTGAGCAAAATTCTTCCTAATGAGTATCAAACTCACCATGTCCAGAACAGCTAGAAATGAGAATAGAGATTTCAATAAAAATTTTAAACAAGTGAAATCAAAATTTTGACACATTTCTTCGAAGAATGCTAACACAAGATGACACCTGGGGGATCATTGAAGGCAATGGCTGTTGAGGTGGAAATGGTCCCATTGAGGTGAAAGTGGACTGGTAAAGTGCAAAGGTCATGGTAACATTTTTGTGAGATGCTCAAGGCATTTTGCTTGTTAACGTCACAGAGGGCCAAAGAATGATAACACTTGTATGTTAGAAGAGTGTTTAGATCTTCTGAGATGCTTACTGAACGTGAGCTGTGAAAAATTACTTTTAGTAATAAGACTGACTACGAAAGATTTCCTCCTCAAACTTCACTTTCCAGGTCCCAATCTACAAAGAGGTAGAGTCTCTGTATCCTTCTCTCTCTCTCTCTCTCTCTCTTTAAATTCTTAAAAAATTTCTCTTATTTTTTATTTATTTATTTTTTAAGGTAAAGTATTTTCTTGGCTCTTGCCCCCTCTTTAATGTTGCTAATTCTTGCCTTCCTCCCCCGCTCCCATTTAGGAGCGGTAGAAACTCAGGTCTTCTGAGATGCTTACCCAACGTGAGCTGTGAAAAATTACTTTTACACAGCATGCAAGTGTACTACACAGTTTTCATTTTTTGCTTTTTTGAAAAGAAAAGATCCAATTTTTAAATCATCTTTTCTTTTTATTCCTCTTTCTCTGTTTTCATTTCCTTTTCCTTTTACCTTCATCACTTTGCTGCTCAGCCTCCATGCACTGAATGCCTAGACAGGTTTAAGAGAACCATAGACAAATATCTGAATACTATTAGGGTCAGAATGTTCTTCAATTTCCACTAAATCTGATGCACAAAGGGAGAAAAGTGGAACAGCAGAGAGATTGCAGATCACCTCTTCCTGCACATTTCTGCATACTCAAATTGAACTTCAAGAAATTAGGAAGAGGGACCACCAGTTAACGTAATGGCTATGTCGCTGGACTCCCATGTTGTCGACTACGGTTCGAGTCCCGGACCCGGTGGCTTAAACTCACGCCGGGCACGTGTGCGTGCGTGCCCAAGATCCCAGGAGGAGAATGGAGGAGAAGGGATTGAGGCGTGGCCATCCCCCTTGGGGGGCGATTTCTCGCTTTTTATCTCTCTGTCTCTCTCTGTCTGGCGAACGCATGCACCCTATAGCAAAAACCTCTCCAAAAAAAGAAAAAAAAAAAAAGAAATTAGGAAGAAACATATAACCCATCAGGTGACCAGAAATTACTGCAGGGGCACAAGAAATATGAGGAACCAAGAAAATACCTCTCCTCCAATGGAAAAAAATAACTCCTCTTCATCCACAGACAGTACAATAGAACTCGCAAAAATGTCTGATAAGAATTTAGAATACTCATAGTGACAAAGCTAATAGAGATGCAAGAGGCAAGATAATGAATCCCCAAAGATGCAGAAGAAAAGAGCTGACCAGGAGATGAGGAAGTTCTTGCACAATCTGAAAGAGAAATACACATCATAAAATGAATCAAACAGAACTGTTATAGATGAAGGGTATAATACAGGAAATCAAAACCTCCCCTTGAAAGTATTAAATGCAGAGTAGATTATACAGAAGATTGAATCTCAAATGTAGAAGACAGAATCACTGGCCTAAGAAAAATCCACCAAGAAGACTAAGAAAATAGCCCCTCCAAATGAGAATAATATATGAGAAATACTAGACATCATTAAACATCCAAACATCCGGATAATCAGTATCCCAGAAGGGGAAGAGACTAATAAGGGCATTGATAATATATTCTGTAAAATCTTGGAAGAAAACTTTCCAAACCTAGAGAGGCATTCAAAGATCCAGACCCAAGAAATACAAAGGATGCCAAATAGAATCAACCCAAGAAGATCTCTAAGACACATTCTAGCCAGATTGACCAAAACCACAAAGATAAGATACTAAAATTGGCAAGAGAGAAGCATCAAGTTCCTTACAAAAGATATTCCATCAGGCTAACAGTGGACCTCTCATCAGAAACAATGTGATCAAGGAAAGAATAGGAAAATATACTCAAAGTGTTAAGTGAAAAACAATTTTAATCAAGAATACTATACCCAGCAAGATTATCCTTCATATGGGAAGAAAAGACAAGAACATTCTCAGATAAAACCTGTAAGAATTTACCAGCACTGGGCCAGTTTTCCAAGAAGTTCTGAACAGAGTGCTATGCCAGGAAAACTAAATACAGACACAAAGAAATAAGAGTTCAGAAACAACCAAGAAAATGGCCAGCTTAATGGTAGGGAAAAGTCTAGAGCAGAATGTTATCTTCCAAAATTTATATGGAAAGATGGGACCACAACAGAAGAGAGATTAATTACATGAGACTGAACCAGTGAATTAGAATTTTATGACTTTTGACTAAAACATTTCTGATTTTCTACTATGCTGTTTTTTTTTTTCCAGATTTAAGAGTTTGTTTCTTCTCTTGAGATGTCCATAGGTTTATGTACCTACTATTTGAACAGAATCCTAACCTGTTTTCTAGCTTTAAGTCTTAAGCAAATTACTCTTAACATTTTTTGACTTTGGATTACTAAAACTATAACTACTTTTCTTAAAATTAAAAAAAATAGAAGTAATAGTAATAATATCTATTTAAGGATTGTAGTAAGCTATATAACCTCAACTAGATGCTACTTTATAGTATGTTCATTCTACTCATGGAATTTTATACCTAAAATCAGACATGTGTTCACAGTTGCTATATATCAGCTGAACTTTCGATTAAAAGTATTTAGTTTAAATTATTTTGGGAATCAACAAAATGTGGGGGAAAATAAGAATAGAAAACAACTGTAGAGGGACCAGCAGTTAGCGTAATGACTATGTCGCTGAACTCCCATGTAGCTGACCGCAGTTCGAGTCCTGGACCCAGTGGCTTAAACTCATGCTAAGCGCATGTGCGTGCGTGCCCAAAATCCCAAGAGGAGAATAGGAAAAGGGATTGTGACGTGGACACCCCCCCCGAGGGGTGATTTCTTGCTTTCTGTTTCTCTGTCTCTGTCTGTCTTTCTGGCGAGCTCACGCTCCCTGTAGCAAAAACCTCTCCAAAAAAAAAAAAAAAAAAACTGTAGATACCAGCGACAATGTGGGAGGAGAGTGGGAAATGGCAGAGGGATCCAGATGTCTTAACCACCACACCACTGGCTGGCTATTTTATTTTCAAACAAGCAACATCTTTTTATTCTCATAGAGCTATCAATTTTTTCCGTGAGATTCTATTATATTTAAATAAGTATTCATTATTTTTTTTATAAAGTGTCAAGATAGTTTCTAGAAAAGAAAAAGAGAAAACAGATGGCAAGTAGTACAATTGCAAGCAAGAGATACATGAGAAAGAAAAGTGATGGCCTTATTAAGTTTCTCAAATATTTAATTTCTATTTTAACATGTTAATAGAGTTTCTACATAGAAATCAATATTCCATTAAATATTGACACAGCTGAATCACTCTCATTATTTTGTACTACATATTAAGAGTGTCTTTATTATGTAATGGTTCTACATTTACTCTTGTATGGCTAGCTATACAATTTTTCCCCTTTCTTTCTTTCTTTTTTCTTTCTTTCTTTCTTTTTCCTTTTATTTTATGTTTTTGCATTTTTTTTTGTTTTGTTTTGTTTTTTTTTCCTCATCAGGGTCTCACTATATCATGATCCTCTTGCCTCAGCATCCCTAGTCTCTGGGACCATAGGAGCTTGCCACCATACCTAACTAATTTAATTAGAGCCTTATGATTTTGCCCATGCTGACCACAAACTTGTGGTCCTCCTGACCTAATTTCACAAGCAACCAGGACTACAGGCATGTGCCACCATGCCTGCTTTCAGGATAGACTAGAAATCAAACTCAAGCCTCCCCCGTGGCTTCATCTGGCTGGGCAGCAGTGTCTACCACTATCGATACTAGGTTTGCATTTTTACTTTTTAAATTCAGTACCTTCACATATTTTCAAGGGGATAATTATCTTCTTTCCATTTGTAGACATAGGACTCCTTAAGAATTTCTTGAAGAGTTGGTCTAGCATTGGTGAATTCTTTCAGTTTTTATTTATTTGTCTGGAAATACTTTTATTTCTCCTATTTTTGAAGGATAGCGTTGCCAGATGTAGCATTCTTGGCTGGAAGTGGTTTTTTTTTTTGATGTAATTTAAATATATCTTCCCATCTCCTCCTTGCTTATAACATTTTGACTGAGAAGGCAATGTTAGCTTGATGGGATAACTTTATAAATAAGTGAACATTTATCTCTGGACATTTTTAGTGTTTTGCCTTTGTCTTTGACTTTTGACAATTTGACTATAATGTGCCTTGGAAAGAATCTTTTTCATATTAACTCTGTTGAGTATCCTTTGAATTCCCTGGATTTTGATGCCATAGAAGTACAGAATGCAATGAATGGTACATACTATAGGTTCCACGGGAGGCAGAGGAAGAGGTCAGAAAAAAATGTTTAATAGACACAGGAGAGCATGGAGTCAAAGGGAATAAATTATGGGACAGTGAATACTATAGAATAAGAAAAGTATTGTGGAGCTAACGTATACTTCAAAAAAACACACATGCAGAAAACAAAGCTTTCTAGTCAAACAAATATCAGATGTGCACAACATAAAGTAATGATCCTTGCTAAAGAAGATAAATTTGTGTGTATGCTTGATTTGATTGTTACATACTATATGCATGCTTTGAAAAACTTTAGCATACCCCACAAAGATGTACAACCATTACATTTAATTCAGAAATTATAATTTTAAAAAACGACAATCTACTCCTGGATTTTTGGTCAGTTGAGGCAATTTATCTTTAAGTTTGGATATTTCACTGTCAGTTGAATGATCTCTTTTTTCTTTTTTTTTTTTTTTTTTTTTTTGGACAGGTTTTTGTCATAGGGCACCAGACAGAGAGAGACAGAGAGACAGAAAGCGAGAAATCACCCCCCAGGGGGGATGGCCACGCCACAATCCCTTCTCCTCCATTCTCCTCTTGGGATCTTGGGCACGCATGCACATGCGCCCAGCGTGAGTTTTAAGCCACCGGGTCTGGGATGCGAACCATGGTCAACTATGTGGGAGTCCAGTGACATAGCCATTACGCTAACTGCTAGTCCCTCAGTTGGAAGATCTTGACAAATACAGAGCAACAAGAGACAAATTAAAAATTGTATTGAGAAATTGCTTCAGAAGCTAGAGTAGAATACATCAGTTACTAAGAGAATACGTCTTAGTAAGAGAAAGGGCCTCTGAATGATAGAATTTTTATAAGAGTAACAGTATTTTTCTTTACTGGTGTCCATACTTACTTATTATTAATCTACAGTCCTAACTTTATCTGTCAACTCTGGAGAAATTAATAAACAAACTCTTTGTCTAAGGGCTTAGAACAAGACTTTAGGTATGATGTATTACTTCTTTAGAGTACTGTGGGAGTGGCCATTCAAAGCCAGATGACAGTTTGGAAGCAGGAAGGTAAAAGGAAAATGAGTGATGACTGAATTTTCAAGAATGGGTTAGGAAGAACCATGGACATCCCATCAAGATTGTTTAAGACTTTAACTGGGGGCGGAGGGGGGGGCAAAATAAGCCAAGTCCTATAAGTAGGATTTTATTGTGTCCTGGATCAGAACTATAAGTAAATATAAAAAGAAAATAGGAGGACTGAATGATGGAAGGAAAGATAAGAGAGATGAAAGGGAGAATAAGAAAGAATAAACTACTTAAAATGGAAGATTATTATCGATAAAAACATTATAATCAATAACATTGAATGTACATGTGTATGAAAAAGTAATTCAATAGCTAACAAAAGAGAAATGGTGGGATCAGAGAAAGAAACAAATAGAAAGACAGAAAGAGAATGGGAATAAATCATATGTTCTGATAGAGTCAAACTTACACATTTTTTTGTTTGTTTGTTTGTTTGTTTGTTTTTTTTGGAGAGGTTTTCGCTATAGGGCACGTGTGCTTGCCAGACAGACAGAAAGAGACATAGAGACAGAAAGCGAGAAATCACCCCCCAGGGGGGATGGTCACGCCGCAATCCCTTCTCCTCCATTCTCCTCTCGGGATCTTGCGCACGCACGCACACGCGCCCGGCGTGAGTTTTAAGCCACCGGGTCCGGGACACGAACCGCGGTCAACTATGTGGGAGTCCAGCGACATAGCCATTACGCTAACTGGGGAACCAAACTTACACATTTTTAAAGTTATTTTCAGTTTATTTTTTTCTGTGAATAAAGAAGTGACAGACACGGTCACAGGCAGACCCCAACACAGTCTTGATGCCATGATATACCCCAAACCTCGATCACTCAGGATCATGGGCACTTGCATGTCCTCTGTACTCAGGGAGGAATCTGGATGTGAACTCCAAATCCTTCAATGTTGGTCAGCCTCACAGTGTGTGTGTGTGATGTTTTACTACTGTACCATTGACTCACCACAGGATTTACACATTGTTAACAACTGATTAAATTCTGAATATCTGGTGACTTCATTTACAATTCTCACCTGCAATCTAGATGTAATTATGGCTTGCTCTGTACTAGTAGTTTAAATAAAAGAAACAATAGCAAGAAGTTTCAGATAAACATTTTTAAAAAATGAGTTTCCTCTTTGCTTCAAACGTAGTCTTATAAACCAGAAATTGCAGAACCAGTTGGTGATGTGGTGATTAAGGCAGCTGGATCGCATATAACCAACAGCGCAGTTTGAGTCCCAGACCCAGTGGCTTGAAAAACATACCAGGTGCATGTGTAGGTGTGTCCAAAATCTTGAAAGGAGCAAAATGTTGTGGCTTGACCACCCCTCTTAAGGAATGTGTTCTCACTTTCCTTCTCTCTCTCTCTGTCTGTCTCTCTCCCGTGAGCAAATGTGCTCTATGGCAACAACTGAAAAACAAACAAACAAACAAACAAACAATAAACAAAACAGAAAAGATAGAAATTTCTGGCAAATATCTAGAGTTCACCATAAAAAGTGGTTTCATAGTCCTATCCATAATGCATTCACTTGCTAAATAAATTTTACATAATTAGTTTCACATCTAAAGTGTGATCAATTAAAATCACTTTGATTTTTCTGACATTGAAATTGCAAGATTAAAAATCTTCATCAGCTGTAAATTTAATGAAATTCCAATCAAATTACCAGAGATATTCTTCACAGATTTAGAAAGAAAAAAACACTAGGAATTTAGCTGAAATCATAAAAGTCCCCATATTGCTAAAGAAGTCCTGCTCAAGAAGATTGGAGTAGTCAGCATCTCACTTCCTGACACCAAAATATATGACAAAGCTGTGATAAGCAAAACAACATGGTATTGGCATAAAAACAGGTCTGTGGATCTATTGAATAGAATAGAGATCCCAGAAATAAACTTCAAAACATACAGTCAGCTGATTTTTGACAAAGATCGTCAGTCAATCTAGAGGGTAAAAGGTAATCTCTTTAGCAAAGGGTGCTGGAAAAACTAGGCACCCACTAGCAGAAAAATGAAAATAGAGACCCCTATCTCTCATCATTAAGAAAAATCAACTCAAAATGGATCAAAGTTCTAAATCTAAGATGACAAACTATAAAACTACTGGTGGATAACACAAGGAAAACTCTTGGAGATGATGGAGTAGGCAAAGACTTCTTGAAGAAGACTCCCACAGCACAGGTAATAATCCCCAAAACAGACAAGTGAGAGAGACTACATCAAGTTAAAAAGCTTCTGCACAGCAAAAGAAACAATAATTAAAGTGAATTGACAACCCTTGGAAAGGGGGAATATATTTGCAAACTATGCCTCAGATAAGGGACTGATAACCAGAATATACAAGAGACCCAAGCAGTTTACTAAAATAAATATATAAATAAATAATCGACTCAATTAAAAATTGAGCAAATGAGCTAAACAGACAACTCTCTAAGGAAGATATACAAACAGCCAGAGAGTGTATGAAAAAACGTTCAGTATCCCTTATCATAAGGGTGATGCAAATCAAAACCGCAATAAGATACCACCTAACCCCAGTCAGAATGGCTAAGATTAAAAACTTCAAAAGTGTTGACAGGGCTGTGGTGAAAAGAGAACTCTCCTACACTCTTGGTGTACTAATGTAAATTAGTACAACCACTGTGGAAAACAATATGGAGGTTCCTCAAAGGCTTACAAATATATCATATGATCCAACAATTTCATTCTTGGGTATCTACCCAAAAAATAGGAATACGCTCAGTCAGAAAAAAATTTGCACATCCATATTAACTGTGGTGCTATTCACAATTGCTAATTGAAAAAGCATGGCACATATACGCTATAGACTACTACTCATCCATAAAAAGCAATGACACTCTTGCATTTGATAGAAAGTGGATGAATATGGAAGATTTACTGCTAAGCAAAGCAAGTCAGACTATGAATGGGACATTGTGTCCTCACTCAATATATACCAGCTGCACTCTGTGGCAGAAACTGAAAGATTGGATGATATAAAAGCATGGAGAGAGACCAGCAGATGGAGTAACGATTTTTTTGCTGGACTCCCATGTAATTGATTGTTGTTCGAGTCCTAGTCCCGGCAGCTAGAAACTCGTGCTGGATGCATGTGCATATGTGCCCCAAATCCTCAGAACAGAATGGAGAGGGGATTACAGCATGGGCATGTCCTCTGGGGGAGTGATTTCTCGCTTTCTGTCTCTGTCTGTCTGGCAAGCACACACACCCTATGGCAAAAATTTCTCTTAAAAAGAATCATGGAGAACAATTGTGGATACTAGAGAGAGTGTGAGAGGAGGGTGGGGAATGGGGGAGGGTGAGAGGAATGGATTCAAGGGGAAAAAAGAAAGAAGCAAAATATTTAAGGGATACAAAAATGGAAAATTATTGCTAATAATGTGTATGATAATATCTCTAACTGGTCTAGTATACTGTGTGTTCATGCTGAGAAAATTCATTTTGCATACTATAATAATATACAGTGATTGAATATGTATAAAAATATTAAAAATAAATAAACCTTAAAAAATGTCATCAGCTATATATTTACCAATTATCCAGCCATTATTTTAAAAAGTAAGTTCTGGCTGTTTCCAGCTTGACATTATGGAAACTTCAGGTTGGTAAGTCTTCTGAAATAATACTGTTAAACTTTTGTTCCACACATAGGAAAACAGAAAAAAAAAACAAAATCTTACCCAACCAAATTCTAAGCAAAGAAGACAAGAACTCGAGGAACATCTGTTAAGAAGAAAAACAGTTTTTGCACACAATCAGGAAAATCAGGCATTATCCAGGATAAGTGGCCAGAGATTGATGTACCTGAAGTTCAGGTTGAAGAAGGGAATAAAGTTCAGAAACTTAAGACAAAAATGGCTGATAAAGAAAATGTTAGTCACTACAGGGAGCAAGAACAACACAACAATGTAAAAAAACTATATTTAAAAAAATTGTTTAATAAATTAACTGATTTAACTACACCAATTGATACACATAATTCAATTCTGTGGATGCTCATCAAACTCTGCAGTTGTTACTGATTAAAGATGATCCCCCAAATCAACATGTGACATTAAGCCAGGCATTTCACCTTAAGATTAATAATAAAAAGAAACAAATGACTACAGAAAAAAACAAAGCAAGACACTAACAGGCTCAAGAAATCTATTCTTAGATTTTATCATGGCTAAATTGTACAGTCAATTTAGTTCACTTAGAAAACCTCTACAAGTCAAAGATGAGAGTCCTATAACAAGGAAACTTCTGACAACTGTCTGTTAAGCCACAAAGCCTCAGCCTGTAAACACCAGCACAGTAACAGTGGAAGGTGATCGCTCCTCAAATGTGACTACTACCACTAAATCTGTGAGCACTACCTCCCAGAACACACAATTTGTGCGACCTCAAGTTAGAAGTCACCACAGTAATACCCTGGACATAGTGAAACAAGGCATCAGTAGAATCTCTGCCAACATTACAATCCATAAAGGCCTCATAAAAAAGAATTGTGACAATCAAAAATGCTTTTATCTAGTGTTAAAACCAGTTCTTCTGAGGACATAAAAGGAATTAAGTCACTATCAAGAAACATCACATCTGAAATGGTAGCCAGGCCTGTCATCTTCTAATGCCAGACTGTGGGGTCAATCAGGAAAGTCACGATGCATTTTTGCATAGAACATAGAAAAATACATCATGACTTTCCCGACAACCTAATAACAGAAAAGTCAAAATTCAACGAGCAACATAGACATACTACAGCAAAACAACTATTCAGAGTAGATCAGCCCAGCCCAAAGAAACTACAAAAGAGAGAAAAGCCCATCTGAGTGATGGAAAGCCAGCAGAGGAAGAATGCAGAGAAGGCCACCTTATTCAGTAGGTATCCAGACTGAGCCTGAGGGACAAAATCAAAAAGCAGCTGAATGTTGAAGTGGGGAGATTAATGTCTCTGTATTGACTGACATGCATGGCATTCCCTTTTGAAAAAGCAATGTAATACACTGTAAAGTTATATGCAATTCAATGTAATATAAAGAAGAATATGATGATAATAAAAAAAAAGCAGCTGGGACCTTTGGGACTGTCATGGCAGAAGAAGATGAACAAAGATTATGTATGTACTGAAAATGTGAACAAGGCATTTCCTGAATGCCTGAACCTGATTAATAATGAATTCACAAAAGAAGAAATATTGGTCACACTGAATGACTTGATTAAAAATATCCTGAATGCCAACAAAAACTTGTTAAACTTTGGATATGTCTTGCACATAGTGAATCAATCACAAGTCCTTTTGAAAATATTATCACAATTTGAGAAGGAAGTTCTGCAGGGGCTCAGCATACTGAAGAGATGTGGCATGCCATTATAGATATTCTCACAATGAAGAGTCAAGAGGGACCAGCAGTTAGCGTAATGGCTATGTCACTGGAGTCCCACGTGGTCGACCGCGGTTCGTGTCCCAGACCCGGTGGCTTAAAACTCACGCCAGGCACGTGTGCGTGCATGCCCAAGATCCCGAGAGGAGAACGGAGGAGGAGGGATTGCGGAGTGGCCATCCCCCGGGGGGTGCTTTCTCCCTTTCTGTCTCTCTGTCTCTTTCTGTCTGTCTGGTGAGCGCACATGCCTTATAGCAAAATCCTCTCCAAAAAAAGAGTCAAGAAAAAGAAAAAGTTAGTTGGAAAAAAAAATACAGAGAAAGATTGTGTAACCAAAGAACAAATCCAAGAAGTAAACTAAACACTGAATATAAGGGGGTAAATCCACAGCCAGGAAAACCAGAAATGGAGAATAAACCTTATCAAAATGTGCTATTCAGGATTGCAAAGAGGAGCAAGATGATAAAACAAAACCTGTGATGTTAAAATCTGCAATACAAAGCTTCAACTAAACAAATATACAGTGTATTTATGATGGAAAAATCCATTTGACATGTTGTAATGATACACAGTGATTAAATGTAAGAACATATTTTTAATAAATTTTGAAAAAAATTATTTAGAAATATAGAAATTAGGGCAGGTTGCTTAATTAAACATAATGTGTCTACTACTCCATACTTGCAAAGTGTAAAGAAGGTACAATTTGACAAAACAGATTCTACATTTAAAGAGCCGAAATTTCTGACACCAGTGAGACAGTCTTGATATGTTCGAGAGAAGACTTCTCAATTTTCAGATATATTAAAAAAACTATTATCCTGGGCCAGCAGGTGGCATGGTGGTTAAGGGCGCTGAACTTCCACATGGCAGATGGTATTTTTGAGTCCTGGACTTGGTGGCTTGTCTTCTCATTTTCTCTCTCTCTCTCTGTCCTTTTCTGGTTAAATTAAAATAAATAAAGTTAAATAAAATAATTCTTCAGAGAAAAGGAAAAAAACATCATCCTTGTGCGTCTTCACTGGAATAGTTAACCACATTAGAAATGAAGCTGACACTTGTGTATGCTGTATGCCACCCTTACGCAGAACTGTGTCGGATGTATTCTGAGATAGACAACAGAAGAGGAGGAAAGCTCTGATAAGGAATGGGGTTTCTATTATTACTGCTGTTTAATTCGGTTTTGTGTGACTTGTATTTCCTTTGGGTTTGGAGTTGGCCCCGTACCTAAGTACCCTAGGAACTCATGGCCCTAAGCCCCTCACTAACTCTCGTATAGCAGCAGTTGCCCTTCTGTGCACCGGAAGAGCGACGACTACTAATCCTACTCCCACCCCTTAACAGTTTTAAGATAAGTACATTTTGACAGCGTGTTTACTATATTCCTTAGATATAAACAGGCTTGTTCACTTTACTAAACATAAGTACTAATGATTCATCATCAGAACATGAGGTGTTCTAAATAAAATTTGGTCTTGCATTGACATGTTTCAAAATTTTATGATCTACTTTCCTGCCTTTAAACATAGTACTTCTATTTTTTGCCTTTCTTTGAGTAGTAGGAAAGTTAAAAATTATCATGTGTAGAATGACTTTCTTCAAATATTAAAACAAAAAATGTTTAGCTTGCATTTCCATCAAACTTGTATTATCCAGGTCGGACTTTTGTGCATCCTTGGGATAGTTTATGGATCTTTATTGACACTTTTCCTCAGTGACAGTCTGTGTCTGTGGTCTCTTGGCCTCTTTCTTTCAACTGTAACTAAGGTCACCAAGAAGAATAGTTAACTAAATTCCCCATTTCTACAAGAAGGTACTGTGTGTAAGAAACAAAAGGTAACGTATTTATTACATATTCACAACTACATCTAATCTCAGTTCCTTTTTAACCTATCTTAGTGTTAATATTTAAATGCCTATGGCTTCATTCAATAGTTTATAAACTATTAGAATGGAGTTAGGGAACGAATATATAATATTTAATAAATGTTTTTCTAGTAAAATATTCAAAAATTACACTTGCTTTGTTCTCTATATTGGGTGTTGGGAAAGTCATGATACATATTTGCATAGAAAAGTATGTCATTACTTTTCCAATGAACCAATAAAAACTTCACTGTTAAATCATGTCCCCCGGGACCAGCAGTTGTTGTAATGGCTATGTTCTTGGACTCTCATGTAGTCAACCACTGTTTGAGTCCCGGACCCGGTGGCTTAAATTCACGCCAGGTGTGTATGTGCGCATGCCCAAGGTCCCAAGAGGAGAATGGAGGAGAAGGGATTGCGGCGTGGCCATCCCCTCTAGGGGGTGATTTCTTGCTTTCTGTCTCTCTGTCTTGCTCTGTCTTTCTGACAAGAGCACGCACACTATAGCAAAAAACTCTCCAAAAAAAAAACCAAAACAGGAACAAACAAACAAAAAAACAATATATGTAGTTGAAGATCATATACTTAATATATTTAGTCTTGTTAATGTTCATTCCATTTGTATAATATCTTTGTTCTATTTATTATACTCTCATTTAGAGTAGAATTTTTATTCTTTTAACTGTGTACCTAGTTTATAAACAATAAAAATATGTGTATAATGTTCCAGTAGAAAAAAATAAGTTCTAATGATTTTTTTAAATCAAAAAAACTTTAATTTTAAATACTAGACAACAGTTATTTACTGGGACAAGACACAAAATTGTCAATATCAAATTGTAAATCTGTTGTAATGATGTATAGCAGAAAGATCAATTCCATTTATGCATGAAGGGAAATTAGACTATAAACTCCACGTATTGCCCTGTTAATTCTTGTATCCCAGATGTCTATACAAAAGTCTCTAGGAAGTTCAAATTTTTTTCTTTAATGACTGGATAAATACAATCTAATATTTCATTTTATACTATGGAATCTGAGGTCCAGGAAGTAGTATAATTAGCCCAATGTAATAGTCCTTAGTGATAAATTAGCAACAAGTTTTCAAATTTTTGAATGTCAAATTCTTCTTCTTTTATTTATTATTATTTTAATATTTCCAGAGAGAAACAGAGAGATAAAAAGATATATATATATGTGTATATATATATATGTGTATATATATATATATATATATATGTGTGTGTGTGTGTGTATGTGTGTGTGTGTGTGTGTGTGTGTGTGTGTGTATGTAGAGAGAAAGCGAGAGAGAGAGAGAGAGAGAGAGCGAGAAAGCAAGCCTCCAGGTCTGGGACTTGAACCACAGTCGGCCACATTGGAGTCCAGCACCCTCAGTCATCATGCCACCTGACAGCCAGTCCAATTTTTCTATCAAAAGTTGTTTCTTCTCACTTGAGTTAAAAAGAAAAAATACATTAAACACCTAGAACTATTCAAATTCATATTTCTTTAATACCAAAATATCTATTTTACTTATTTATTTTAGGTTTTTGATATAGGGCATGCATGTTCACCAGAGAGAGACAAAGAGAGAGAGAGAAAGTGAGAAATCAGCTTCCAGGGGTCATAGCCACACTGCAAATCCTTCTCCTCCTTTCTCCTCTTGGGATTTTTGGGCATGCGCACATACTCACCCAGCATGTTCTTCAAGCTGCTGGATCTGGGACTCAAACCATAGTTGGGCATGTGGGAATTCTGCATTTTAACCACCACGCCACCTTCTGCCCCTGGAAACATCTATTTTAATTGTGAAAATTTCTGGAACTATTTTGATCTTTCATCCATATTATATTAAAAATCCAGATATTTAAAACTACTAATTGAATAGAGTATACATTGAGGAAAATAAGAATTAAGTGTTTAAAAAAAACCTCTTAAAATATATTCCAATGAGCTAATTTAGCAATGAACATAATCGCAAAGGGCTAATTGATTAAAATTTTGTAGAAAATCCTATTTATCATTACTTAACACCTGTCACAATTTCAGCACTTCCCTTAAACTTCTTCAAAAGTTTTTGTGTTCTACTACATTTTTGAGACTTAATCAGATATTTTGCAATGTTTAATTTTTTTCCATCAGATTTTTAAGGGGCTTTAAATAAATCTGTCTTCGCTGTCCTTCCTAAGCATTTGGAATCCCTGCAAATGATCCACATGCTGAATACAAAGTTTCTATCTGCGGTTAGATGAAAATTAGTACTTCACAAAATAAATTTTAACACGTTTGGCTTTAGTGCATGTCTTTTTCATGATGGTTTGTCATACTTGGAAATCTGGAAGGCTTCATAAGCCTTGGTGACTGAGGCGGTCATTCTTAACACAGAGATAGAATGTTGTAAACATGAAATGTTATACAATAATTGGGTTGAAATGGAAACCAAGTGATGGCGAAAGCTTACCGGTTGGCCCGTGTTAATCCCTTGTCTCAAGTAGGATGCAGAAGTGCCAATTCCAAGAATTGTATAACGGAGGAAGAAAGAAAAGTATATATAAAAATAAACAACTTCTACAAACCAGAGTTTCCAAAGCAAGCAAGAGCATCAAAGTGGTCCGATTGGGTTGGCAAGTTTACAATCTGCCTCAGTATTAAATAGCACATTCAGTTCTGACCTAAGTCCAACTGAGTGGTGAGCTTTATATTTTGACCATTCAATATCCTCACTGGTTGTGATTTATTCTTCTTTGACTATAGACAAGTGAGTGTAGCAGTACCTCACACCAGTGTGTTCAATTCTCATTTTCCAGAGTAGAGGTGCATATGAGCAAACCCAAGCGCTGTGGACACATAGCACGTTCTTTTGCTTCTCTTAGGAATTACATTCTGCTTTCCAAAACACTTCACAGTCTAGAAAATGAGGTTCACTATTAATAATATTCTCATTCAAATCTATTTATATTTTTCTTCTGTCAATTATTTGGTTGATGGTTGAAATGAAGAACAAAGACTCAAGGAACAGTGGTTTTCAGAGTTTTTTTTTTTTTTTTTTTTTTTTTTTTTTTTTTTTTTCCTGATGCACCATTATAGACGTATTTGCTTTCATAGCTGTGACAAAATGCCAAAAGGTTACTAGATTAAAATGCAAATTCATTATCTTACAGTTCTGTAAAGTTGGAGATGCAATGTGGGTTTCATTCAGTTAAAATCACGGTGTCACCAGGACTACATTTTTTTCTGCAGCCTCCGGGCAAATCCATTCCCTTACCTTTTCAGCTTCTGAAGCTCCTTCCCATCCCCTGTGTTGTGCTCATCTTTCTTCAAAGCCATGACAGTGAGTTGAGTCTTCCTCTCATCTTACCAGTTTGACACTGATTCTTTATTCCTCCCTTTTCCAGATTTAAGGATCCTTGTGAATGCATTAAGACCATCTGGAAAATCCAGGATAATCTCCTTATTTTAAATCAGCAGATTAACAACCTTAATTCCACATGAGATCTTAATTGCCTTCCCCATGTAACATAATATATGCACAAGTTCTAAGGTTTAGGATGGAGATCTTTTTGGGGAGAGGGCCACAACAGATGATTCTGAAAAGGTTCGTTTCTGCTGTAATTTCATAGTACTACAGATAAACACACAGCCATAACTTTAAAAGTAAAAGACAAATGCCTTTAAGATATTTAACTGACAAATAAGGATTGTATATATATATATATTCAAGGTATACGATGTGATGGCTTGATGTTTGATATATGTGTTACATTGTGCAGTGACTATCACAATATAATTAATTTATTCATCATCACCATGTTGTACATTAGATCCCAGAACTAATTCATGTTATAACTGCAAGTTTCTGCTGTTTGATTTAATCAGCATCTCTTCATTCCCCACCACCCCCATAGCCTCTGCTGACCTTGGTTCTACTATTTCCATAAATTCAACCTTTTTGGATTCCATGTATAAATGAGAACATACAGATTTCTTTTCTTAATGAGAAAGATAAAACAAGAATAAAGATAAAACAAAACTGCTTTTATTTAGTCACCTTCAGGGTGTTAGTATTCCCATCTAAAGGGAGACGGTGATGGGAAGGATAGAAGGCTGGGATGGAGGTTAGTGAAATACAGATGTGATCCTTTTGAAGATGCCCCATTCATGTCATCACCGCAGAACTTCTCAATGAATAAATTGTGACAAGACAGTCAAAGTGTCAACTAAATAAACTTTCTTCCCCAGGCAAAATAACCCACAGTGACTAGCAAATTTGTTATTCAAAGCTTATATTTCTATGACCTTTATTTCGTATAAGTGTAAGGCCTCCCCAAATGACAAAAATGTCTTTTAAAAATATTTCATTCTGGGGCCGGCAAGTGGCATGGTGGTTAAAGGTGCGGGACTCCCACATGGCTGACCATGGTTCAAGTCTCGGACCTGGTGGCTTGCTTTCTCACTTTCTCTCTCTCTCTTTCATCAAACTGGAAAATAATAATGATAAAAATAATAAATAAAGTTAAATAAAAATAATTCTTTAAAAAAATTTTTTTTCATTCTTAGTCCAGCCAGTGGCATGGTGCTTATGATGACTGGATCCTACAATGTATTGACGATGCTATTCCACACCTGGACCCAGGTTTGAAAAATACAATGTGTGTGTGTGTGTGCCCCAAAAAAAATCCTGAGAGGAGAATGGAGGAGAAGGGACTGTGACATGGTGAACTCCGCTGGGAGTGATTTCTCACTTTCCCTCTATCTGTCTTTCCCTCTCTCTGTCTCTCTCTTAGGCAGGTAGATGCACCCTTTAGTAAAACATAAAAAAAAAAAATTCTCAGAAAAAGGATCATTTATTTTTAAGATGTGCTAATTTTAAATTCACTGAAAAAAGAAGGATAATATTAATATGAAACTGGATTCTGTTAAAGTCCCCAAGGGCCCCTGGCATGGTGATTTTCCCTTGACTCTGTTTGTCATTTCCAGTCCTCCAGAAATAAGATTGCAAATATTATTTCTCTTCCTACCCTCTGCCAGTTACAATACCCTGGAAGTCAGAGCTCCTGGTTGTTGCTTTAGAATACTGACATAGTAAAGGGTGCTGTTGAAACAAGTTGTCTTTATATGAGCAAGGAGATCCTTTTCTAAGAAAAGATAGTTGCCACCTCAGTATTAAAATAGCTATAAAAATCTATATAATTTTTTATCATATTCAAAAAACTATATACTCTCATTTATACATGGAATCCAAAAAAGTTGAATTTATGGAAATAGTAGAACCGTGGTCAGCCGAGTCTATAGGGATGGTGGGGAATGAAAAGATGTTGGTTACATCTCAGTATCAAAATAACAGCAGTCATGACCTTCGTACCTACTACGGGCAAATGGCAGTGGTAATTCTTTGGCATTCTTTTGTATTTCAAATTATTGTACAAAGATGAAGACTCCTATATTTGACTAACTTTGATCACGTTGTTCCCTGTTACTGAATTTTTATTCAGCTTCGAGTAGGCTTTTATGAATGAAATTGAATACAAATCAAAACACAAACATGTCTACAGGCTCATTGCATGAAAACATCACGAAGCCAAATGTGCTGTATAATAGCATAGTCTTAGTACATTGTAGATTGTTTTGAAATGACAAATAATGAGAAGTCTTGGTGATGTGAAACCACAAAGGTTTATTTGTTGATCGTACTAAACCCTCATGCATTCAAGTAATCCAGACGAATGTAGTCCAAGTAATGATTTGTTGTTCTATGATACTTCAAACCATAGTGCCACCAGTAAAATACAAGTCACCAGCTCTGATTGTCGTAGAGGTGAAGTGTACTGTGAGATTCATGCCGGCAATTAAGCGTGTTAGCTGGGAAGTGACACCGGTCAATTCTGGTCAGACACCTTGCCAAAGCAGTTGTATAGTGATGCCTGGTGCAAAGAAAACAAAGTCTTATCTTTCTAGGAACCAGAAAAGGAAAGAGAAATGTGTATGCATGAGCAGTAGACTGCTTGGCCCCAGCTATGAAAAAATAAAACAAATGTATCTATGTTTTAGCAGTTTCTTTAAATTTCACATTTTTCACATACTATAGAATTGCTATGTTGCAGGCAAATTTTCAGTAAACTCATTGAATATTTTGCCTAAAGCATCATAAAGCCATTTTTACATGCTTTGCAGAAATGTATCACATTGTTATTTATATTCAATAAGAAATGCTATTGATTTAGTGAAGTAAAAATCCTCTGTTAATTTCCTTTCTAATCTGTCAAAATAACAGCAGTCATGACCCTAGTACCCACTATGGGAAAGTAAGTATAACATTTGCTGAATGTTATCTTTCGCAAAGGCAAGCAATAATTTGAACTTTTGGGCCACCAGTAATGTGATATTTAAGGCAGCTGGATCCCATATGGCCCCTGACTCAGCGGCTTGAAAAACCCACTGGGGGGACCAGCAGTCAACATAATGGCTATGTCGCTGGACTCCCATGTAGTCTACTGCAATTCGCGTCCAGGACCCGGTGGCTTAAAACTCGCGCGCGTGTGTGTGCGTGCCCAAGATCCTGAGAGGAGAATGGAGGAGAAGGGATTGCAGCATGGCCATCCCCCCCCGGGGGGGGGGGGTGATTTCTTGCTTTCTGTCTCTCTGTCTCTCTCTGTCTGTGTGGCGAGCGCACGTGCCCTATGACAAAAAAAAAAAAAAAAAAAAAAAAAAAAAAAAAAAACTCTCAAAACAAACAACAACAACAAAAAACCCACTGGGCACATGTGTGTGCATGCCCAAAATCCGAAAAAGAGAATGAAGGAGAACAGATTGAAGCATGGCCATTCCCCTCGGGAGGTACTTCCTCACTTTCCCTCTCTTTTTCTTTTCAGTGAGCACACACATTCTATAGGAAAAAAAAAAAAAATACACACACACACACACATAAAACAGAATTTAAAGTTTCCAGATAGGGTTCATGGTAAAATCCAAATCTGTGTCATGAAAGTAGTCCACAGAAATTTTTCAGTTTGAAATATCTTTTTTGTTTATAATTAAAATTATTCATGTAAAGCAAAAAAAAAAAAAAATCCCAGTTAAAAGACTTCGAGCATTGTTATTAAATAATTTTAAAGGGAAATGGGGCCAACAGGTGGTATAGTGATTAAGGCATTGGACTCCCACATGGCTAACAGGCGTTTGAGTCCCAAACCTGGCAGCTTGAACATCATGCTGGGCTCATGTGTGTGCCCAAAATCCCAGGAGGAGAATGGAGAAGAAGGGATTGCGGCGTGGCCATCCTCTCAGGAGATGATTTCTCACTTTCCCTCTCATTCTCGCTCTGTCTCTCCGGCAAGTGCAAACATCCCATGGCAAAAACCTTTTAAAAAATGAAAAAAATAATAAAGGCAGGTAAATTTCTTCCAATATTAAACTTACGTACTTTATACAATAAGGTATTAAACTGACATACTTTGGGAACCAGCAGTTAGCGTAATGGCTATGTCGCTGGATTCCCACGTAGTCGACCGTGGTTCGCGTCCCGGACCCGGTGGCTTAAAACTCACGCCGGGCGTGTGTGCGTGCGTGCCCAGGATCCCGAGAGGAGAATGGAGGAGAAGGGATTGCGGCGTGACCATCCCCCCTGGGGGATGATTTCTCGCTTTCTGTCTCTCTGTCTCTCTCTGTCTGTCTGGCGAGCGCACGCACCCTATAGCGAAAAAACCTCTCCAAAAAAAAAAAAAAAAAAAAGACATACTTTAATTAAAAGTGTGCATTTTGTTTTGCTTCTAGGGATGGCCACCTCTGTAGTGATCACTCTAAAGCGCATATTGTGCATACAGTTGAGCTCAGGACAACAGTAATGCATGCCTTGAGTTTTTCAAGTTTTAAATTCCCCCAGGTAATTTATTCTCCCATTTTCTGAGATGTGTATTTTCCTCAACGTTTTATTTTTAACTTTTAAACTAAAAACAAATTGTATATATAACCTCCTTGGGCTTACCTCCGGGGTCTGTCTTGCGTTTATAGAATATTGGGCTCAGTCCTGCTAGCTTTATCTTCATGTGCTGTAAGGACAGTGACAAGTTAAACCTGGGCATTGGGGGGTGGGGGACATTTCCTAGAGAACAGGAAGAGCAGCCCTCTTGAGGCTGTTCTACCCTCTTAACTTGCCTGAGCACTAGGCATTGCATCATTTGTATTTCCTCCAGTGTCTAACGCTCACCGTTGGCTCGAGCGTACAGAGTAACCGAGAAATTCATGTTCTCTAGCTAACTCCCATTTCTATTGTTAGTCTCATCCCCCGGATTGTTGTCATATTATGTTTCCTAATCAAGACAGAGATTGGGGCTTAGGAAAACGCTTTCAGTTTTCTGCCTCTAGGTTTACACGTTTCTATCTGACTGAAACAACTCTAACGACCAAGTTCTACTTAACTATTAGGACATGACCACAGAAGCCTTGTTCCTGGTACCATGTATATTTTGTAAGCATTTTCAATCACCCTCATCATAAAAAAAAAAGAAAGAAAAGAGACTTATGGTAACAAAATACTTATTTGTCTCCTTAAGTGCTAGTCTGTAATTTAGTTTAATGATGCCACACTTTCTTGTGGTCTCTCTGGGCCTGCGGGGCCATTTATATTGATTTAGCCATTTGGTTTGTCTCAGTAACAAACAACCACATAAAACACAGACTGGAAAAAGGAACTTTCCTGAAGTGGAAAATCACATTTATCAGTGTAATAGAACTTTTGATTTTGGTTGGCATCTAGGAAAGCATACTAGTTGTTTAAACATAAATCTTGAACATGCTAAAGAAAAGCAAATTTCACTTTTATGATTGCTAATTTTACATTTTTAGGATCATCAAAAAATCAATTAAGAAAGCTTGTTGAATTATTTTACCCTAGCAATCCAGGTTCATTCAAAATGCAATATTATTTTTGGTTAATCATTAAGAGAATAGAGAAAAATATGCATCAAGATTAAGAAAAAAACAAGCAGGCAAATAAGATGACAAAGGGAGATGAGAAGTCAACTCATAGAAGGAATCCTCAGATCGTATCCCATTGTTTTCGGTATAAAAACTTTTGAAAAAAATTACTTTCTTGCTTTAACAAAAACAATGTCATTAAGTTGTTGGTATTAAAACTATTACATTATCTTCATGTGTACCATCTCTAGCTTAGTCAACTATATAACTGACATCCAGAAGAACTGGAATATGAAATCACAGAGAGCCTCCCATTTAAGGTGCTCAAGCACTTCATTGCAACTTATTATCCATGACAGCTTTTTCATTACATTTTTAAGGGGTTGAACTATTAAAGCATTCATTTAGATCCAGGTATCTACTTGAAAATGAATACAACTATCAATCATGAATAATCCCCATATAAAAAGATTGCACTGCAAGGAAAGGATGGGGTGAGAAAGTATTCTGTGTACATTTATAGTACACTATTGCATATGTATCATATGAAGAAACGCATGCATGAGAATAAAAATTTCATGTTTATTTACAAATGACCAGAGAGCCATTTGGGGTCATTTCAAATCATCAAGAGCATTTAATTCAGCAATCATTTATGGCATACCACCTGTAGACCAAGAATGGTAGCCAGGAATGCTGAAATGAATAAAACATGGCACTTTCACTAAGTGACCCCAAAATCTAGTGGAAGAGACAAGCACACAATAAGCACTCAGGGCTCTCTTTCCCATGTGGTGAGCCACAGAACTCACCTTTGCTTTACCTTATCTGTGATCTGTGTGTCTTACCAACACAGCCAGGTGATTTCCTTTGGCATCATCAAGATCCCTTATAAGAGCATGCTACAAGGACCAGCAGATTGTGTAATGGTTGCATTGCTGGACTCTCACATAGTCTACGCTGTTTCAAAGCAGGACCTGGATACTTAAAACTGATGCCGGGCTTTTGTGCATGCATGCCCAAAACCCTAAAAGGAGACTAGAGGAGAAGGGATTGTGGAGTGGCCATCCCCACCTAGGGGGAGAGGGTGATTTCTCATTTTCTGTCTTTCTGGTGAGCACGCATGCCCTATAGCAAAATATAAATTAATTAATTAAATTATATTTTTAAAACATTTAAAAAAGAGCAAGCTGCAGATTCTGGACACGTTTCCCTAAATGAACAGGAAACTTGGATACACGTCCAAGCAAGATTACACTTCAGTTAACATAGTTCATTTTGATGTATACATTCTGTTAGGTTGATTTTATTAAAATGATCTTTCTTATTGCTAGAAGCAGTGTGATCCAGAAATGAAAATTAAAACCAAGTAAGTAGAGCAGAGTCATATTTTCATTTTAATAATGTTTTTCTGTTTAATGCTGAAAAATAATTTTAATATTTTTATTATAGCCAAGAAAAATGCTTTAGCTTCTTCTAGCTTTTAGGAATAATGTAAACATAATTAGTTCATTAAAATATATTTCAAAACATAACAGAATCCCTTAAGTTGGGTGGCAGAAGGAAATGAAGTGGTGTCTCTCCTAACCCAAGGTTAGGATCTAAAGCTTGAGTATGAAGCAAACATTGGATATGATTAAATCAACCTTGCAAATGATTCAAGATGTGTCCATGTTTCAGACTTTCATAAAGTATCCAAAAGTCCAACAAGACTGTGTGTAACTCTGTGTATGTATGTGATTGACTTCCTTTTTTACTATTCAGAAGTATAATACACAAAGATTTCTTTAGATGAGAAGTTCTGTTTGACTTGGCTTAGCAATTAGACGTTTGACTTAGAACTTAGAAGTTCAGTGTCTTGTTGTATGTAGAACAGGAATCTTGGATCCAGAGGGTGGTGCAGTAGTAAAATGAGATTCTCTGTGAGGCTGATCCACATGGGAAGGTTCTGGGTTTCTGTCTGGAGACTTCTCTGAGTACATTGACCATAAACATGTCCATGATCCAGGCTGGCTGAAGCATGGGTTGGACTGTTGCATCAAGGCCCTGTTGGGGTACTCTATTTCTATGTCTTTCTTTCTCTCTCACTTATTGAAGGAAGAAAGAAGACTTTTAAAAAAGAAAAATATGTATTTTTAAATAGTAAAATTGCAAAAAGAGTGGCACAAAGGGAGAAACTAGCTCAGAAAATAGGCTCTAATCTCCGTGTAACACTCTTTGGTTTTCCCTGCCCACCTCCAGCCCCAAAGAAAGCAGTTTATCCACTTCCTTTCAAGATGATCATCTCCACTTCCTCTCAGACCAGGTTCCAATCTCTCCTCACTCCCTGTGGCAGTATTAGCTTTACCTTTGTCACCTACAGAATATTCCTCTGCAGCCTATGAATGTGACTCCTCCAGCAAAAGTTATGATCTTGGTTTCAGAATACTTTTATAATAAGAAAAAAAATCTATGAAGAAAAATTCTCAGAAACAGGCTGAGAAATGCTTCATCATTTATATCACAAAGAAAATACTGTCAATCCAGTAAAAATACCTTTCTGGAATAAAGGGGAAACCAAGACAGTCTTAGGTGGAGAAAAACTAAAAACTTTTGCCTGCAAACTAATATTTAACATATTGTTAAATACAATTCTCTAAACTGAAAATAAATAATAATAGAATACCTAGAACTGCAGAACAGAAAGAGAAATGTGGAAGTGTGTGAAAATGGGGGTGATACTATATTTCTCTCATAAGTTACTTAAATAACATTTGATGATTAGAGTCAAAAACTTAACACCATCTGATGCCGCACTCACAGATATATAGGAGAACTTGAAAAAAGCATATAAATATATGTTTAAAATACATTTTTAATTTCAATTTCTTTTATACATTCAATCACATATGTCACTTAGCTTGCAAAGTGAATATTCCAACATGAATACATTTCTCACCAGTCCATTTGGGAATACTATACACATCATCCTCAACAGACAATAACCTCTCTCTCTGTCCCACAAATGCCCACCCCTCCATTTTTCTCCCCAATGTCCCTCCTCAGTCTCTCCTCCTTCACCCACCCTCTTCCCACACTGTATCTGGTATTTATAACCATTTTCTATGTTTCTATATCTTCTAGTCATTCAGTTTCGGCTATAAAGTGAGGACAGTAGGTATATATTAAGTGGAGGCATACAGTGTCTCTCCTTCATAGCCTGGCTTGCTTCACTCGGCAGTAAATGTTTTATATTCATTCATTTTCTGTCAAAAGCCAGGGTCTTGTTTTTATGGCTGAGTAGTATTACATAGAGTATATGTGCCACACTTATTCAATCCATTCATCTGTTCACGGGCATTTGGGTTGGTTCCATGTCTTAGTAATTGTGAATAATACTTTTAATGGAGAAGACAAGGGCCAGCAGATGGCCTGGTGGTTAAGATGTTGGATTCTCATATGGCTAATTATTTGAGTCCTGGACTGGGTGACTTGAAAAGCACACAGGGCATGTGTGTGTGTGTGTGTGTGTGTGCCCAGAATCCCAAGAGGAAGATGAAAGAGAAGAGGTTGTGGCATAGCCATCTCCCCTGAGGAATGGTTTCTCACTTTCCCTCTCTCTGTCTCCCTTGGTTTCTTCAGTGAGCAATCAAAGCCTATGGCAAACCCTCCCCCACCCCCAAGAGAATGAAGATAAAAGGACCTAAATGCAACTAAGTTTTCTATACTGTACTCAGAGTGGTCTCTGGGAGGCTACACATGCACATTATAATTTTTAGGACTATCACTAAGAAAACTATACAAATTGACATACTATAAAGCACTACAAATTAATGGGAAGAATTCCTAAAATATGTTCAAGAACTCTAAGGAAGGTAAGAAATGAGAAACAAAGCAATTAGAAACAGAGGAAACAAAACAAATAATAAAACAGTAGAGTTAAGTCACAATATATCAAAAACTGCCTTCAATGTGAAAGTTTGAAACATTCCAGTTTGAAGATAAAGTAGACTTAAGGGCAAATATAAGGGTTAGAGATAAAAAGATGTTACATAATAAGATAAAAAGAGATATTACATAATAATAAGAAGATAAATCCACCAGGAAGGCATGAAGATCCTAAATATTTCTGCCAAACAACAGTGTAGCATGTCAGGAAAAATTATTTCTAATAGAAAGGGAAAAAATAATTCATTATAGAAATGACTAATAAAACTGTATACTATGCCCTGAACAGTTAGGAATATCAATATTACAGGTAGTATTGTATAATCTCGAAAAATAGAAGGTTTGAAACACCTGAATTAGGATTATCCAGGTACTTTTCAAAAATAAAAATATTTCACCCAAAAGCAACAGACCACGAATGGAAGAGCCAGGAGTGGAGCTGTGGAATCCACATTTGAACAGGCTCCCACAGAATCTCCTTCGACAGCCTGAAGTTTGGATCTTAAGAGTTAAGAATTATGCATATGGCTCATCACTGGATAGGATTTATAATCCATGAAAGCATGGGTGGTAATAAAGAAGCAAAATTGGTATGTTTGTGGCTGAGTTTAAAAACAGAATTAGGCCTTAGCTTGGGTTCTAGTTGAAACTGACACTTTTTTGGTCATATTAACACATGTGTGTTCAGAGACCAGACAGAGAGAAGCAGGTGAGTAGAGAAGAGCAGAAAGAGAAGAAAAGCATTGTGCCGGGAGCCCCAGGGACAGATTGGCGGGAGAGGAGCTTTGTGAAGAGCCCACCCATAAGCTGAGGGAGGGAAGTCAGCGAGAAGCAGATGTTCCATTGCTTTGCTTCCATGGCTCTTGGTTTCCATGCCACTTCACGATCGAGCCCAACAATAATACAGACAGTGACGACTGGCTCACCTAAGTGAGGAGAACAGAATGGCGGAGTGACTTCTGCTGGCAAAGCTGGTAGTTATTGGAAGTTCCAATAAACATTATCTTCCCTGTGAGCATCACCAAACTCAGGACCACAACAGTGATGAGTCAAGAAAAAAGAAAAATGAAGAGAAAAAGAAAAACACTGTTGGCAGAGGAACCCCTTGAGGATGGGCAGGGGAGACCAGGAGAAGTTGGCAGTACCCCACGAAGTGTATAGGGATTGGTTAGTGGAATCCAAGTTGGATATGATTTAAGTGGGTTGAGAACCACTGAAATCTGGATAACTTGTTAATGAGAGCTCCATTTATCACCAGAGACAGTTATCTAGTCATCAGATAACTGAAAAACCAATTCTATCCTAATGGAAGTGATCGGTGTACTTACAATGTACCTGATAACTCTGCACTGCAATTTGCATCATTTTACTTTCCAAAATTCAACAAATTAAACCCACCATGTGTCATGAAAGATCAGTCTTTCTTAAAAATAAACCAAAAAAAATTATATTTTTAGAGTATATGAAAGCGCTGAAGGGGTATTGTTTGCCTGCTTGTTTTATAAAACACTTTGAAATGGAGAAAAAAAGGCAAAATAATAAAAATGAGATGATGTTCCTCAAGCTATTTTTACATTCTCATTTTGCAAAACCAGGAAATTTAATGAAGGTTTTCCAAATAAGAATTTGTGTCAACAAAAGTGGGAAAAAAAAGAAAGCCGATCAAGTCTTTGCAGCCGTACTTAACTTGAGTGTTATTGGTGAAGCCCTGGCTTGTAGTGGGCTGGCTTGGATCCAGTGGTATGGAGCGCACAATTCAGCAGTGACATCTGAAATGACAGAGTGACAGTCTGCACTATAAACCTCAGGAGGCAAAGAGATGCCAAGAAATGGAGTTAAGACATTTTTGGCTGTTCTGCTCCAAAAAGTCTTGACTGTCAGATAACCATCAGAATGTGCAGTTTCTTACTGCTTTATACAAATTTAAGAAGCAGTTGTGGTATTTCTACGACTAACATTGAACACTATTTAGGGGGAAAATTAAAGAAAAGATATTCCTAGTCAATGTACAAAAGTTTGCCATATACCACCAGGCAGATCTGGGTAAAATACAGTCTTTACACAACTAGGCTGTTTATGAATTCACAAGTCTTAGTCTATTTGAGATGCTATAACAAAGCATCATGAGTGGGTGGCTTATAAGTAAGAAATATTTATCTCTCGCTGTGCTGGAGGCTAGAAAGTATAAGATGATGGTGCTTGCAGATTCAGTGTCTGGTGAGGTCCATTCTTCATAGATAGTGTATCCTTGCTGTATCTTCATATGGTGAAAGGAGCCAATGAGCTCTCTTTTGTTTCTCTTGAGAACATCTAATCAAAAGGTCCCACCTCCTAATACCATCACCTGGGTGTTAGGATTTCAACATATGAATTTGCAAGGGGGAGACACAAATATAAGTATACAAATAACATACCCCAAGATGTATGAGTAAAGTTATAAATATATTAAGAGTATTAAAATTGTTATTCTAGTGAAATAACATTTAAGAAAGAGTCCTGCATGCCCAGAATAAACATATAGTAATTATGTGTTTTGTGAATAAATGGCTTGTGAATAAGTATATGAAGAGTGACAAACTTCCTCTCTGTAATCCAGTTACATTATGACCTAAACAAGCTGTGAAAGTTCCATTGGGTTACCTTTGGAAGATACCCTTAGGATCTGAAAATATTGTCCCAAAGACAAGCTATCAGAAAGAGTAAAGCATGATTTAAAATCAAAATTATTCAGGAAAATTCCTTCAAAATGCTTAAAAAAAGACCTCAGAAGTTCAGGAACATAACATAAAACAGATTATTTCTCACACACAGTGTTCAAGTCGGGCAGATTTCCTGGGCAAACTCTCTTCGAGCCAGTGATTAAGAGACCTGGACTCTTTTCAACATGTATCTCCTCCATTTTTAAAACTTCTTCCAGTCATGGTCTGGGGACAGATGGCATGCAAGATTGTACTGGATACTTTATGGTCAGGCCTGACCTGGAAGGAAGAAACAAAACAAAAAACAACAACAACAACAACAACAACAAAAACACTACTCTCGTATCCCAGAAGCTAGATGCAAAGGGAATGGGAAAATGTCATGTGTACACAAAGTGAATTGAAATGTTTCTTTTTTTCTTAATACAGAGGTAGCATTGTCTATGCTCTCCTATTCTCTTTAATAATAAGAGAGGTGAGGCCGGAAGGTGGCATGGTGGCTGGGATGCTGGACTCCCACATGGCTGACTGCAGTTCAAGTCCTGGACCTGGCATTTTGTTCTCTCAAATTCTTTCTATCTCTCTCTCTGGTGAAATTTAAAATTAATAAAATAAAATAATTCTTAAAAAAATAAGAGCAGTAATTGACTTAAAATATGCTTTAACCAATGTATGGGATCTGCATTTGGGGACTCCATTGCTGAATGAAGGATAATCAGGAGAATAGAATTGCAACAGATGAGGTAAGACTCTTCCAAAAATTTAAGATAAGAATGGGATGACTTTCCTTGCAAGGTGCAAGGAGATGGTCTTACTGAAATATGTTGGAGTGAGACGAGATAAGAAAAAAGTCTATTAAGATTCTAACATTGTCTCATGAAGAGTGGCATAGGAAATAAACCCTTACAGAGATTTTGTCATTTCTCTTTTGATCAGAATTTATTCTACATGAAATTCTTATCATCCTCACTAATGTCTCCTGATATTTTCCTAGGAAGAATGACAACTTTCTGGTCTGTAGGAATGTCCACCTGTAAAATAACTCTTGTCTATATCCACACAATTAAACCTTAACTTTAATAATATTTTGTCCAAAATTTTTTCCCACCAAGTTATATTACCACATTACCTTTTCCTTGTCTGCCTACACACACTCACACGGGTTTCATACCAGGCCAAATTTAGTATTGAGAGATAAGATGAGAACTGACATTTAATGTCTAAGCATTTTTTTTTTTCTGCTTTATATTGAGCCGTAAGAAGAATTTTGTGGGCATTCACAACACTGTAAGTGTGGATGAGCTATTCTCTTGCCTTTTCCTTTCCATAAATCAGTTTCAAGGTGTCCTCTGTTAAATTCAAAGCTGTGTGATGAAAAGTGTATCAGCTTTCTACAGCTGCCATAACAAAATACCACATGCTGAGTGCCTTAAGCAGCAGAAATTATTCTCCCACAGTTCTAGAGGCCAGAAGCCCAAGACCAAGGCACTAGAAAATTTGGTTTCTAGGGAAGACTCACTTCCTGATTTTTCAGACAGCTTCTTTCTTGTTGTATTCTCACATGACTTTCTTTGTGAATTCAGAGAGAGGGAAAGCGAGAAAGAGAGAGTGATAGGTAGATATGCAGAGAGGTCCGGGGTCTTTTTCCTTCTTATAAAGAAGCACCACAGCACAGTGGTGGAGCACCGTGCGTTCGGACTCAGATCCCACTTGACTGGCTGCAGATTGAGTACCAGTCCCAGGATCCTGAGGAAAATGTGATGTGTGAGTAGACAGGCCCCAAATCCTGAAGGGATGGAGAAATGGAGGAAAATGATTGTGCCATTACTGTACCCTTTAGAAGGGGTACTTTTCCTGCCAGTTTTCTAGACTCTGGTCACATGATTATTGCAGTCTATAGCTCACAGATTTGTATTATTAAATTTGTCTCTAACTATAAATTTAATAACAGCTTGATAAAAACAATGATAAAAACACAAGAAATGGGAAAATCATCTTTTATAGAAAATGAGAAGACATCAGGGGATCAGCACTTATCATAATGGCTGTGTCGCTGGACTCCCATGTAATCGACCACGGTTCACATCCCAGACCCGGTGGCTTGAAACTCACGCCAGGCGCGTGTGCGTGCATGCCCAAGATCCCGAGAGGAGAATGAAGGAGAAGGGATTGATTGCGGCATGGCCATCCCCCCGGGGGGGTTGGTGGTGATTTCCCGCTTTCTATCTCTCTGTCTCTGTCTGCCTGGCGAGCACACACGCCCTATAGCAAAAACCTTTCACACACACACACACACACACACACACACACACAAAAAAAAAAAAAAAAGAGAAGACATCAGAATCATGTAAAAGCAAGTTAAACATGTTGAACTTTTTCTTAAAAGTGCAAATTCATGACTAGATAAGCCAAACATCAATATACAAACACATATGCACAAACACACACACCCCAAAGATGAAAAGAAAAAAATGAAATGGGCTTGTATTTATTAATCAAAAGCATGGTATATGAAAATGGTTGATTGCATCTGGGGTTATATTTTTAGAAATAAATTTTCAAGTTCTCTAACCGAGCATCCATTATTCATAGACATTTACTTCATTCTAGACTATGGAGCACTTCTTACACCGAATTTCAAATTGACTTACACTTAAAAAAATATTAGCTATAATTATACTATCAGAGAGTATGTATGATAGTTTATGTAGACCCAAATGTTGTTTCCAGAATTTAATACTATGAATATGCCATTCTATCATTCTATATTTGTCAGAAAAGAAAATGTTCAATGGATTTGTTCAAATCTTATCATAATCAAAAGTAAGAAAACCTGTGTAAAATATAAAAAATTGAACTTCACTTTTTAAAATCAAATTAAAAAATCTTTGCCACATTTTCTATTTTACACAATCAGAGTTGCTGTGAAATAGCTGAGAAACAATGATCAGATCTTTTATGGACCACAGGTTAAATTCTTGGGTCTAAACCATAGCATAGATTACATGGGGTAAGAATCAATACCATGGGCCTTAATTTCATACAAATAGTACAAATAATCATTTAAATGAAATAAATAAGACTAGTATTTCAATATTAAAAATATAAAGTATAGGGACCAGCAGTTAGCATAAAGGTTATGTCACTGAACTCCCATGTAGTCAACCACAGTTCGAGTCCCGGACCCAGTGGCTTAAACTCACGTGAGGCGCATGTGCATGCATGCCCAAGATCCCGAGAGGAGAATGGAGGAGAAGGGATAGAGGCGTGGCCATCCCCCCTGGGAGGTGAGTTATCACTTTCTGTCTCTCTGTCTCTCTCTGTCTTTCTGTGCAAGCGCACATGCCCTATAGCAAAAACTCTTTAAAAAGAAGAGAAAAAAAATTAAAAGTATAAAAAATTTTAGGGCTACTATAAATGCTTTTTCTTCTGCCTTTGAAGCCTCTCTAATGGGGTCTATATTTAGTATACAGGATCCTAGCTGGAAAAGTTGTCTTTACAGGGTATGATTAATAGATGGTAATCCTCTCAGAAAAAAAGAACAGTATATTAGTATTGTTAAATCTCTCCAAGTTTTTTTTTTTTTTTTTTTTTTTTTTTTTTTGAGAGGTTTTTCGCTATAGGGCACGTGCGCTCGCCAGACAGAGAGAGACATAGAGACAGAAAGCGAGAAATCACCCCCCAGGGGGGATGGTCACGCCGCAATCCCTTCTCCTCCATTCTCCTCTCGGGATCTTGGGCACGCACGCACACGCGCCCGGCGTGAGTTGTAAGCCACCGGGTCCGAGACGCGAACCGCGGTCGACTACGTGGGAGTCCAGTGACATAGCCATTACGTTAACTGCTGGTTCCCAATCTCTCCAAGTTTTTGAGAGAATAAAGATGTATTATCTGTTTTGGGATTAAATTCAATTACATTATGAATTTATTTTGTTCACTCATACGTTAATAAAAACGCTACTCAGATGACTTTGCAGATTAATATAGTATGACTTCTACAAGCCTATTCATTATGAACTCCATGTTATATGAGAAACTCTCTCTAGTCCATAAAATTTTGCATACTATTGCTGTTTATGTTTTAAATGAGATAATCAGCTTTTCGGTAAGAACATTCTGGGGTGAATGCTACTATTTCAGTCTCAGAGCTCGATATTTTGCCCTTGGATTCATGGGCAATAGCACCAAAAGTCAATAGCACCTGTAATACTGTCCAGGAAGATTTATGAATGATGATTTATAAAATAAAATACTTCATTCATTGTTATGAATGAAGGATGTACAAAAGTGTGCCAAAGACCAATCGAGATGCTGAGATTTAATTTCCAAGGTCTTTCTGCTTTTTACTTCATGAACAGTACCTGTTCACTCACATCAATGGTTCACCACTGGGACTGCAGTTGGAATCCTAGAGACCAAGTGGGTTACAGACAGTTGAAATGTGTTTCTCTCAATTCTGGAGGCTGAGAGCGTGAGATTAGTGTTCCATGAAGGACCCCTTCAGAGTGGCAGACTGTTGTCTTTTGGTGTCCTTCCATGGCAGAAAGAGAACGAGATTGCTCTCTGAAATCCCTTTATAAAGTGTACTAATCCCATTCTGAAGGGCTTCTTCCCAAGACCCAATGACCTTCCAGATGTTCCATCTCTTAACATCATTACATTGAGGGTTAGGTTTATATGAATTATAGGGGACCACAAACATCCAGTCCATTGCAACTAAGCTATCAACAGCTCCTTTTTCTAGAACTTTCTTCGACTAGTTGTTGGTTGACCAAACTTCTTTAGTTAGTCTAACTGGTTGAATAATATTTATAGTTAAACCTAGACAAGGTTATATAATTCTGTATTTAAGAAAGGATTTCATATTTACTAATATATTTCTTATGAAGAATATACTTAATAGTTTGAAGAATATTTATGCATGTGATCTTTAAAAGCATCCAAATGTATTTATTTAAATATGAAAATCACCCTACATGAAGGACCTTAGTAAGAATAGAGATCAATTGTGCATAAATACCTCTTTTAGAATTGTATGTATCAGAGCTGTGCCTAGCAGTGTAGGTGACCTCCACCCAGAGGTCGTGGCTTACTGGGAATCAGAGGGGGATTTGGAAGTCTGCTAGGAGAGAAAAGGATCATTTATTAGGCTGCATAAATATATATTTATTTAGTGTGCTTGTGCACAAACTACCTTTACCCCCACCTCCAAAGAGATCAAACACAACAGATTGCATGTTTTACAAAAACCACACACATCCAAATCCATTTTTACTAGCGGTAGGTTAAATTTACTTTGCCTTAATGTGTAATGCATTATCTGATTCATTTCAGTGACTGATCCTTCCAGGCTCCGTATCAGATTTATAGGAATATAGAGGAAATACTTAGAATGAATCAATTTAAATGCAGTGTTGAAGAAAAAGCAACCTTTGTGTGAAATCCAGATTTTATGAATGTGCTTTGTTTCATTCTAGCAGAAATACTAGTGATAAATATAACATTAGCATAAGGAGTTGCACAGAACATTAAAAGCTTTAACAGGAAAAGCGCCTGAAATAATTTAATGCTGATAAACAGCACTGCAGGCAAGGTTTTGGCAATTTGTGATAAACCACAAAATTTTCAAAGACTCACAGAAATCCTTCTAAATGTACATTACACTGGAGTTGCGGTGAGTTCACGGGGGTTCTCAGAAGAGTATTTTCGGAGCTGGACATTTTGCCATGGTTAACAAGAAAGTCGTTTCTGTAAACAGTGGGAAGTCTGCACACTTGAACAATGTTTCGATTCTGGATGGTGGCAAACCAAGACAGGTAGTAACAGCTCAGTCAAACAAGGTTATGACTCTTGATCATGACAATCACAGGTAGTAATGCTCTTTAAAAAAAAAAAAGTGGAGAGAGTCTAAAAACAAAAGATTTTTAAATACCAGATATGCTTAAGTTGATTAAATTTGCTCACTAATATTCTCAAGTCCATCATCTTTTTACTGCTTATCCTGTACAGATGCAAGACATATTTGATAGCATTTTAGCTTACCAAAAAAGAAAAAGTTCTATTCACTAGGAAAGTGAAAAATATGGGTAAATACCTTAGATGATTTCATTTGACAATGGAAGCTGTTGAATTTTTGTATGAGGAAACCTCCATACAAGACTAGTCAGTCTTGTATGAATATCTACAATATCTGAATTCATGGATTCATGGTTACTGAGTAAGATGAACAGATAAACAAAATGTGGTATATATTTACAATAGAACATTATTTAACCTTAAAATGAAATAGAGCACTGATACTACCACGATGTGATGAACCTTTAAAGTGTTATGCTAAATGAAAAAGCCAAAAACAAAAAGTCACATATTGAATGGTTCTATTTATGTGAAATATCCAGAATAGGTAAATCCGCAGGTTTTTTTTTTTTTTTTTCTTTCCTAACAAAGCAGATTAATGATTGTCAGAGGCTGAAGAATTAGGAGCAAATGGAGAGAGACTGATCCTTAATGGCTATGAGATCTTCTTTTTGAGTGATAAAAGTTCTTTAGAGTTAAATAGAATTGGTAGTTGCTTAACATTCTTTATTTTTGCATTTTTTTATTTCATTTTCTTTTATACATTCAATCACATTATTTACCTTACAAAGTGAATATTTCAATATGCTATTAGATACCACTGACCATGTACTTGAAAAATCATATGCTATGTGAATTTTCCCTTAAAAAAATAAAATCAGCTAATATTCCAGGTCACTTTCAAATCCTAATGCCACTTGGTCTGTTCTGGTGTCAGCCTTAGAACTCGAACAGCCCCACCCTGATACTGTCCCAAGTTGAAGATGAAGGAACACTGAGGGCCTGGAGAGGATGAAGCCTGTGAAGGACCCTGTGCTCCCAAAGAAGAGAAGTTGAGTGAATTTCTTCGTGTCTAAGAGAACAGGACATCATGTACATTGATATTCTGTGGAGAAACTTGAGATACAGTGGAGAGTGTAGGGGTGAGTCCAGGGTTCCTGAAGCCTGAGACTCGTATGATGTGGAAGACTTTCTTTTTTATTTTCTTTCTCTTTTTGATTTATTATAGAGAGTACATGTACATGCAGAAGAGAAAGAGAGAGAGAGAGAAGCTCCTCCCCACAGGGCCTGGTCTGGCCATGACCCCCTACCCCCTAGACCTTCTACTAGTCAAGATCCTGAGTGTATGTATGCACAGGCACCTGGCTTGTCTCAGGCTGACCAGGCTGAGAATCCAAGTTGCGGTTCACTATGTGGCTTCCAGTACTGCAGCTGGCCACACTACCAACTATACCTCAATGGGGTAAAGCTGTCTTTAAAAATAAAATAGAAGGGGAATGCAGGTGCCAGATTCCCATATGATTGACTGTAGTTCAAGCCCCAGACTCAGTGGCATGAAAAATAATAATAATAATAAAGAAATAAGTAGATAAATAAATAAGTAAATGCTTGAAAAAAATTAAAGAGAATCCTGTAAACACAAAATCAGGAATTAATGTGAATATTTATTTAGAGTGAAATCTGAAAATTACACATTTTTAAAAATTGAAAGAGGGCATGTGTGCTGGCCAGAAAGAGACAGAAAGAAAGAGAGAGAGAGAAAGCATCCCGCAAGGGAGTCTGATCACACCATAATCCATTTGTCCATCCTGCAGGGATTTGGGGAATACACGCCTATGTGCCTGGTGTGGTTTTCAAGCAACTATGGCTTCGAAATGGAAATCAAAATGCAGTTGGCTATGTGGTGTCTGTTTCTTTTATCCACTAAACTATGGGACCAGCCTAAGAACATTACAAATGTTTAAATACTGACAAATTCACAGATATAACAACATCAATGAAAATAGCATAATGAAAGACTTTTCTAAATGATTTGGCTACACATTCTTCAATCAAACCTTCATAAGACAAATCTAAAATATCATATCCTATAAAGAAAGTAAAGGGAAAAACTAATTCTTATAGCTGCTCAAGTTTTGTTTTTATTTTTAATTATTGTTGTGTAATGTTAATGTTGATTTTTAAGTTTCTCTTTCCCTTGAGCAAGAGAGACAGAGGGACAGGCACTCCCACAGGGTGCCATTGCAACAATTCGGCTTACCTGGATCATGGACATACACACAATCACTGTTCACAGAGGTCTCTGGCTGGATACCATCCTGAAACCATCCCATGTGGACCAACCTTGGAGAGTGTTGTATGATTGCTATAATACCTGTCTGGTCTCTCAATGTCATGTAAATTTAAAAACTGTTACCAGGTCAGATGGGCATTTACCAAGGTTCTATCATATAAGGGCTAAGCAATTTCAGGGATTCTTGTTTTTTTTTTTTTTTTTTTTTTTTTTTTTTCCCTTTGTAGTGACCAAGGTTAATGGCTCATTGAATCAGTGATAGTCATTAACCAGTTTGTGTCTGTTATATTGTTTTCCTCTATGGTAGTAATTTGCAAAAAGTCACCAGTAAGTCTAAATTTCCCCTTAATATTTATATATATATATATTATATATACATATATACTCTTTATTAATAAGATTACCAAAAATTCTAAGTGACCATTAACTACTTCTATTAAAACTATGTTTTCTTCTCTAAGAATTTACCCTGTTTGGATACAATCTGTGTATAGTTCAGCTGTAATTTGGATATTTTTCTTTTTATTTTTTTGAGAGAGTATTATTATTATTATTATTTGCTATGGTCATGTGTGCTTGCCAGAGAGATACAAAAACAGAAAATGAGAAATCCATCCACCAAAGGAATGGCTGCAATGCAATCCCTTCTCCCACATTCTCCTCTTGGGATTTTAGATATATATACACACATGTGCCCAGCATGAGTTTCAAGCTACCAGGTCTGGGACTCGAACCACAGTCAGACATGTGGGAGTTCAGCACCTTAACCACTACACCACCTGCTGGCCCCTCTAATATTGGTTTTAATATAGAAATCATTTCTGTTAACTTCATTTTTTATTTTTCTTACTTTCGTTTCATATTTTATTCTTTTTTTCCCAGAGTTTCCTTTCAACTTTTAATCAATAAATTTATATCTGACAAAGAATATATACATCATAGCTTTCCAAGCCAAATGTCTGTAATTTCACTATAAAATGCTCTTAACCATTTTTACAAACAGAAAATTTAATGATATATTCAAAACGTATTCAACATTCCATTTCTAGTAAAAACATATTATAGATTTTTAATTAAATATATGCCTTAACAGTCCTGAAAGTAGGAAACTTCGCTTTCAACTAGGCTTTGGTAAGAAACAAATTCTTTGCCGGTACTTTTATACTTCTGATTTTGTGAGAATTTTTTACATAATAGCTCCTGGCTTCATATACTTTAGTCTCATTGTCCCTTTTTTTCTGCCGTCTTCAAGAACTGGGCCCATGAGTCCCCTTCACATTGCAATTGGTGGAGGGTGTTGAATCGGCCTGGAAAGTAAGGGAATTACCCCTGGAAACTGCTCCCAGCTAGTGTGCAGAAATGGCTGGTACTTCTACACAGAAATTAAAGCATCCCCGACTCAATATCTCCTTAGTCGAAACTCCTAACTATCTTGAAAAGCCATACAGATGAGGAACTCAGAAATGACTCTTTATTCAAGTCATAATAAACCTGACTGCAGCAGGAAGAATGCCAAATTGGTCTCTCTAAGATTCTCAGTCTTTGATTTCCCGCTTTTCCCAGTTACTTAGTACAGTAATCTAGGTCTTGCTGGGAAAGAACTTTTCAGGTAAAATTCAGGTCTTAGATCAGTAGACCTTGCAAGAGGGAGATTACCTGAGTAGGCCTGAGAGAACTGCATGGGCTCTTTAAAAGCACGACATTTTGTTTACTCAGGTACAGGAAAGAAAATCAGAGGGATTGCCCCTGTCAATCCGGAAGAAAGCTAAAAACAGCCTTTATACTAGCTACGTGGCCATGTGGCAAGGCATGCAGGCAGTCTATAGTTTCTTGAAACTGTCTCTTACCAATACCAGGAGGGAAAATGGAAATCTCTATTCTGTAGCTTTCGTAAGATAAATTCTGCAAAGCGAAGATCTTGGAATAGGGCCCTGAGTTCAGATGAGACTACAGCCCCAATCCACACCTTTATTTCATCCCAGTGGGATCCTGAGCAGAGAATCTAGTCACATCTTGTATAAATTTCAGACCTACAGAAAATAGAATAATGAATTTGTTTAACTTTATTAATTTTTTTCCATTAGTTAAAGAGACAGAGAGAAAAAGACAGAGAGACAAACAGGTAGACAGATGCAGCACCCTAATAGGGTTTTAATGCCACAATCCGCCCCTCAACTTCCACCAGCCCTAGATCATCTACACATATACACCTGGGGATCTCTGGACACAACCCCAGAACCGTCCCATGTGGTCAGTTTCACAGCTTTATGCACACCATAAAGTCTCATAAATTTGTTATTTAAAGCCACCAAATTTGTGGTGATTTTATAATATAGGAGGTAGATTATAAATTGAAGATATCCAGCCATACAAACAAAACCAGGGTGTGAGAGATAATGCATAGAAAATGAGATGGAGAGGATTTTGTTCACCACAAGTACAATTGGCCCCGGGAAGACTGATGGACTAGGAGGGAGAAACAGGGCATAGAGATCCAGACTCACCTTCCCAGGAATGTGGGAGGAACGGCAGCCTCAGTCCGGAAAAGGCTGGGTATCATGCGGTGCTGGATCCCATGGGAAAGTACAAGTACATTTTAGGGCACAACCCAAATGGAAGCTGAAAGGGTCCAAAAATAATGACCAAGTCAATAGAAAACGATTTCTCTGTGTTGTTTGCACACACACTCCCCAGCGTTCCTCCAGTCTGTGATAAAAATCTATATTGCCTGAAGGTAATTTTGCTGTAAGTGGATGCTCCATGGTGACAGTAAAGAGGACCAAAATTGGCTTCACATTTGGAATCGGGCCAACAGGCCGTGGTGTGAGATGCCTGTTCATTGCCGCACCTGGAACAATGAACATTCATGCTCATAGGCAAGGAATCTCTAGGCATCAGCAAGCTTCAATCATGACCTCAAATTGGAACTGTAAAAGCATTGTGAGTAAAATATTCATGACAAACACATGTACCTGTGGATGTTTGAAAAAGAAGGACATGCTGTGAGATCAGAGGTGTCATCGGGAAAACAAGGTGGCATTTGCTTTGATGAATTTTCCAAGGTTCAGGGTTGGAACTCTGCTTTCATCTCAGAAACTTGATTTATTCAGCAGACGAAGAGGGGCTGTACCTCTGGGGAGGATCAGGGGAGGGACATACACAGTAATCAAGTTCCCCAGGACTATATTTACACAAGAATGCAAAATTTCAGTAAAATGCAATGTTAAGAGCAGTGGGGTATTTCTCCGTATGGCTGCAACCATTCTATCTCTATAAATGGATCTACACAGGAAGTCAAATGTAAAGTTGGGTGTCTTGATAAACTTGGAATTAGAGCAAAGGAGATTGTGGTGATGTCTGCTATAATAACATTAGACTGAAAAGCCACAAATGACCATCTTCACCTCAGTGGTGCACCTGCCACTCCACCTAGAACTTTGTATTTCTATCCTAAACAGTCCCTAGGCTGAATTTTCTGGGTAAACAGATATGCACTGACATTGAGAATATCCCTCTATATGATATCTTCCTCACTGTAATCATGCATCTGGTACGGCATTTATCAAATTAATTATTGGGTGATACACTTACTCAGACCATAAACTTGTTGAGTCAGGAGCCAACCCTTAATAGAATTCATAATTCCACCAGTTAGCACAGTCCCTCGTACATTCATTGGTCCTCAATGAATTAACTAATAATGAATGACACATGAGCTAATGACTATATGAAGTATATGACTGATATCTTATATACACAATCATCTTTTATTCCACTTATCTTTAGATTCCAGATAGGACTTGATATACTTCAATTTCCTCTAATCAAAGACTGAGAAAGTTAGCAACCATCGTATGAAGATTCTGCAAATGTGCCCAGTAACATCACATTTCAAAGGTAACTCAACATCTGTTCTACCGCCCTCAAAACACTAAGTATTCAATGGCAGCAGAGTAATTTTCCTTTTTGACATAGGTTTGTAACAAATTAGCTTATCTTGGTTATACACATACTGTTCTTGAAACAAATTTACAGTTAGGATTTTTTTTTATTTATTTATTTATTTATTTATTTATTTATTTATTTATTTATTTATTTATGAGAGGTTTTTTCCTTAGGGTACATGTGTTTATGGGAGGAGAGAGAGAGGCAGAGACAGTGAGAGGGATCCCCCAGGGGGATGACCATGTCACAATCCCTTCTCCATTTTCCCAGGATCTTGTACATGCATGCACACGTGCTCCAGTGTGATTTTCAAGACCCTGGGTCTGGGACTCAAAACACAGTCAGCTTTTGGGAATCCAGTGACATAATTGCTATTGCTATGCCATCTGCTGGCCCCAGAAATTTATCCTTTTTTTTTCTAGATGTTTTTGCTTTAGGGTGCACGTGCTTGCCAGAAAGACAGAAAGAGACAGAGTGACAGAAAGGTAGAAATCACACCCTGGGAGATGGCCACACCGCAATCCCTTCTCCTCCATTTTCCTCTCAGGATCTTGGGCACGCACGTACATGTACCCAGCATGAGTTTAAGCCACTGGGTCTGGGACTCGAACTGCAGTTGACTACATGGGAGTCCAGCAACATAGCCACTATGCCATCTGCTGGTCTCAGAGAAATTCAGTCTTTAAATGAACAAAATATAATAAAAATTACCACTATTAAAGAAATGATCTCTTCTGTGAATCTTAAAGTAACTCAAATTTAAAAAGTAAAAATAGGGCCAGCCAGGTGGCCTGCCTAGTGGTTAAGGTAGCTAGATCCCACAAGGCCAGCTGCGTGGTTCCGGTTTTAGACCTGGAGCTTGGAAAGCACACAGGGCACATATATGTGTGTGTCTCTGTATGTGAAATACCCCCGAGAGGTGAACGGGGGAGAAGGAATTGCAGTATGGCCATCCCCTCTAGTGGGTACTTTCTCACTTTCTCGCTCTCTGTCTCTCTTTGCCAAGTGCACTAGCCCTGTAGCAAATTAAAAAAAAAGAAAGAAAAAAAAAGAAAGAAAGAAAGAAAGAAAGAAAGAAAGAAAGAAAGTTAAAAATAGCAGTTATATTACTTTTCCTCATTTTATTTTTGCAGGGCATTGATAGGCACAACTTTAAAAAAGAAAAAGAAAACCTTGGAAAATATAGTTAATAACTCTGTTGTCAATTACTACTATTTGTGTAAAACAATGTCACTTGAGAAACTTTATATTGTAATAACTCAACTAGATTTCAAGGAAGAGTTAGAGCGGCCATGAGTTATCCCTGAGTTTCTCTCATCGCCCTGAAAGAACCCCAGAACTTACCTTTAATTGTGGTCAAAAGAAAGAATGAGGTCTGTGTTAGCACTTTTCTTTAAGATCGTTTTTCCAGGGTGCCACCATTCACAGAAGAAGTGGTACTAGGGACCAGTAGTTAGCGTAATGGCTTTGTCGCTGGACTCCCACGTAGTCGACCGTGGTTCGAGTCCCGGACCCGGTGGCTTAAATTCACACTGGGCGCGTGTGCATGGATGCCCAAGATCCCAAGAGGAGAATGGAGGAGAAAGGATGGTGGTGTGGCTATCCCCCCTGGGGAGTGATTTCTCGCTTTCTATCTCTCTGTCTCTCTCCGTCTGTCTGGCAATCGCATGCGCCCTACAGCAAAAAAAAAAAAAAAAAAAAAAAAAAAAAAAGAAGTGGTACCTGGGCCATGTTCTCACAGAACGTTAGAGAATGTCTAATGTGCCCACAGCTCTGCGGTAGACCTCTCTGGTAACTACAAAAATGAACGTGGGGGAACCAGCAGTTAGCGTAATGGCTGTGTCGCTGGACTCCCACATAGTCGACTGCGGTTCGCGTCCCGGACCCGGTGGCTTAAAACTCACACTGGGCGCGTGTGCGTGCGTGCCCAAGATCCCGAGAGGAGAATGGAGGAGAAGGGATTGCGGTGTGATCATCCCCCCTGGGGGGTGATTTCTCGCTTTCTTTCTCTCTGTCTCTCTCTGTCTGTATGGTAAGCACACGCGCCCTATAGTAAAAACCTCTCAAAAAAAAAAAAAAATGAACGTGGTATTATTATTGCCCTTAAGAGACTTACATTCCAGAGGGGGAATAAAGATATCTTTATATAAACAGCTAACTAATATTTAAATGCAGTTGAAATCCATTTAACCAGATCACCATTCAAGATAATGTGAAATTAAAACAGAAAAAAATAAGAAAGCTTATGTCTCGCAGACTTTTTTAAAAAATTATTTCTTTACATTTAATCACTGTACATCTTCACGGCATACAAAATGAATTTTTCCAGTACAAATATAGTTCATATTAATGCAGATAGACTTCTGTTGAAGGAATTGTTAATGTAATTCATAAGAAGGAAATTGAGTCTATTAAAGGGTGTGATGGAAGAAGTTGTAATAAAGAAAGAGATTGGTAAACTTATTGAAAAATCTAAACAAGAGAATTTGAGGTGGAATAATGGCTGAGAGGGAAGATTTAAAAATAAGCTGAAACTAAAATATTAGACTGAATTCCAAATGTATCAATAAATAAAAGTTGAAAGAATACATGATCTTTTACAGAAAAGAAATTCTCATTTCTGAATCAAGAAATCAAGCTGTGTTTATAAGAGACATTTCTCAAGGAAATTGACCTACTAAGATTTCAAGAAAAAAGGTGAAAATAAAATATAAAACAAACATCATGATCATTATTAATGTTAGATGAAAATAAGCCTTATTATGGAAAACAAAGTTCTTAACTTAAGGGTAAAATGAATAATTCAGAAAATTTTAGCTTTGTGCTCGGAGAGAAAAGAATCTTAGATATGCAAAGCAAAAACTGACAGAACTGTAATTGAATGTTGAGCCCCTGGCCCAGCTGTGATGACACAAATGGGAAAAGCTTTGCTGTACAATATGCAAAGCTCTGGGTTTGAATCCTACGTCCACCAGAACATCTGTGCACACCTGTGATCACAACCACCTACAAAGCTGTGAGGAGGACAGTGGCGTAAAAAATCCTTTAAAGGATGCTTGTCTCTCTCTCTGGAAAAAAATTAATTTAAAATGAAAGCTAAGATATCTGAAATCAGTAGAGATATTAAAATTACTCCCAGAAACTTCACAGATTTAGCAGCAAAGTAATAATAAAACTACACAATTATGAAACAACATGATAAGCTGTATTTAAAGAAAATATACCAGCAGATGATGTGAAGGTTAAGGTGATGGATCCCACATTTTCCAACTCCATGGTTCAAGTCCTGGACTTGGTGGCTTAAAAACCACACTGGGCACGCTCATGCCCAAAATTCCAAGAGGAGAATGGCGTAGAAGATATTGCAGCATGGCCATTTCCCCGGGGGGTGATTTGTCACTTTGCCACTCTGTCTCTTTCTGCCATGCGTATGCACCCTATGGCAAAAATGTAAAAAAGAAAATAGAAAGGAAAAAATATATACCAATTACACATGCAGATTTTTTAAAAATGCAAGTCACTTTTAAGCATGCATGGTCCATGAAACCTTTACCAAAAAGAAAGAACAGATTTTCATATACTTCTTTCAGAAACTTGATGAATCAATCAGGCAGCAACAAACTCAAAAGGATACAAAAATTTTGAAAGACATCATTAATAACAGGAATTTAAAATACATACAAAGAACAATTCACTTAATCATCAGAGAGCACTAATTATTTTTAAAGACATATGGGATCTTTGCAAAATCCGATCAGCACTTAAGTCACATAATTAATCTCAATGAACTCAATTATCTCCACCACTGATTTCATCCTCAACATTTCATCCTATATTATCTTTGTTTCCAACATATGGCCACTTGGACAGCCCACTGCCAACAATCATTTAGCGTTTCTAATTCAGCAGTTGGTCTAGACAAATTATCCTTTTCACCAGATTTCTCACTTTCTTTTCATTATAGTATCCTCAGTTCTCAGACTTTTTGTTTTGCTTTTTTTTTTTTTTTTTTTTTTTTTTTTTTTCTCTATAGGAAGAAACAGAAAGAGAAAGAAAAAGGAGGGAAAGTGAGAAAGCATCTCTATGGGGATGACAATGCCACAATCCCTTTTCCACCAGTCTCCTGCTGGGATTTTGGGCAAGCACACAAACACCTGGGCTGTTTTTCAAGCCACCAGTTTCCGGTTTCAAACTGTATAGTAGGCCTTGTGGGATCTAGCTGTCTTAACCACCATGCCACTTGGCTAACCCCAGAACTTTTTTTTTTTTTTTTGCTGTCTATTTTTTTCCATTACAATACTCTCTATCCATAATCTAAGTTTACCCTGAATATCTTATATTTCATAATACATGTCACATATTTCTTTCCCTTTTATTCCAACAACCTCCACCTTTTTTGTGGTATTTCAGTAAGTTATCCTTTCTTCTCTGGACTTTCTCTCTTTGATCCATTTTGCACTAAATATGAAGGGCATCTTTCTTTGACCACTTTTTATCACGACTTCTAACTGTTCAAAGCATGCAGTAGTTTCCAGTGTGTAGGGACAGAGTTTTGACTCTGGAATTAAAAAATAACCACTAATTTCACAAACATCCTCTCAAAGTTAATATTTCATGATGTCCCTCTAAGAATATTTCCCCAAAAGATTTATAACGATGGAATTGTCCTTGCGTGCATAGACTCTGCCTTTCTGTCTTTGATTTTGTTTACATCCATAGTTTTGCCACTGGCAAAATATTTCCCACTCCTACTCTCATCCATCTTTCAAGAGCTGTGTTTCTACTCCAAGCACTCTCCAAATACCTTCTCCAAGAGATCAGGCTACATCCTCTACTCTTCCAGAGCTTATTATTTGTAGTATTAATCTATGACTTCTGAGTCTGTTGTGTGGTCTCTTATATTGCTCAACTACAATATTATTACCTAAGTGTTCTTATTTATTCTCTATTCAAGAAGAGGGAGATGCAAATGGCAAGGTGGGGAAGGTCACAGCTGAAAGGCAATGCTTCTTTGCCTGTCAAAGGAAGATTGGGGCAGATAAACTTTCAGCTTTCATAGGTTTTATAGACAAGTAGCAAGAAATGCAATATATATGGCCCAGAGGTGGTGTCATACTCTGCTGAGACACTGTACTCCATAGTCTGGGACCACAGAGGCCCAAGTTTGCTTCCCAGTCTAATCTGATGGCTGGACATGGTGGTGCACAACTAAAATCCCAGCACCTCAGAAGAATGAGGCAGGAGGATCAAGGCTCAAGACTGACATAGACAACATAGTTGGAACTTGCCTGGAGGAACTGGGTGTGGTGGGATACAATGGTGGGTCCCGCTATTAGGGAAGGTGAGGCAGGAGGATCACAATACAGCAAGACCTTACCTTTTTTTTTTTTTTTTTTTCTCCTTGCTATAGGGCTCATGTGCTCGCCAGAAAGTCAGAGAGTGATAGAGAGACAGAAAGCGAGAAATCACCCCCCGGGGGGATGGCCACGCAGCAATTCCTTCTCATCCATTCTCCACTCAGGATCTTGGGCACGCATGCACACGCACCCTGCGTGAGTTTAAACCACCAGGTCCGGGACTAGAACCACAGTCGGCTACATGGGAGTTCAGCGACATAGCCATTACGCTAACTGCTGGTCCCAAGACCTTATCTTAAAAAGAAGAAAAGGAAAGAAAAAAAAAGAGAGATAAAGAAAGTAAAAGAAAAAGGAAGAAAGAAAGAAAAAGAAAAGAGAAATACAAAATACAAATGATAATCAAATCAGGATATGAATTGTGAAATAGATACATAAACGTGTGGAGAGCATTAACAAGGATGTATTTTCTAATTAAAATGGGGGGCGAGAGGTGGTAAGGAAAGATTTCTCTGAGAATGTGAAATTTTATGAATTTAGTTCCTTCTATCTAAATTTTTTAGAGATAAGAATGAGAAATACATTTTTGGAGATTCATGAGATTCACCCAGTTTCAGAACTCTAAATATGTGTGAATTTAAGCAGGAAAATATCAAAGGAAATTTCTATTAATATATTAACAGCTGTATGTTAAAGAAACTCGTTTATTTAATCTAAATAAGACAAAGTTCAAGAAAACTATATTTCTCTTTGGGGACCGGTAATCAGTTATTACACATTGTTATCATTTAATATTCACTACATTTTATTTTTTTAGCAGAGGGAGAGATATTTCCTTTTAGTCTAGAACATCACAATTGCATTGGAAATCAGTGGTGGAAAGCAATTTAGTAGATGCTGGTTATATGCTAAGTAATGTCTGTTTGCATTGTGGGGAAGTAGTGGGGTACTTAAATGTGGACAGTGATGTCTGCCAATGGCCAGGAGAGGGGGACTAGCAGAGCCTTTTTGTTCACACTCCTTACCTTTTTAGAAATACTCAGAGCCATGTTGTCATCCATGCAGTGGCTGCTCACTGCACAACTCTGAAAAGGGCATAAAACTGACAAGCACCTGGGTCACAATCCAAGCCGTGTCCTTGGGAGAACTCTGGACCTCCACTTTTCCCTGTCATTAACAGTAGAGATTTTTAGGCAAAGGTGATCATTAAAGTCCTAAGTTGCCCTAAAAGTATACATCTTTATGATCAACCAGATGCTTTTAATCAAATCTGCTCTAGAAGATAAAACAAATGAAAAAAAAAATCATTAAAAGAAATGAGGCACAAAGAATGAAGAAAGCATCCTTTGGAAGAGCAATGCTGGTAATAAAATTCATTATAATTGAAGCCATCAGAAAGAATTATTCGTTAAATTGTTTCACAACATTAATGCACTGCTTGAGAGAAATTGGCTCCCACATGGCCAGCACAGTTCTAATCCCTAGTCTGGTTAGTCTCAAACTTGTCACGCATGTATATGAGTGGCCAAGAGCCAATGGGCTGGAGGAAGGGGCTCTCATGGTGACCAGATCAGTTGCTCTCTTTCTCTCTCTTTCTCTTTCTCTTTCTCTCTCTCCTTCCTGAATGTGCACATGCTCTATCATGAATAAATATGTAAAACTTTTGTATTTTTTTCCCTCCCATTAAGGTGATTGAAAAGGGAATTCTGATTAGAATCGATGATTCTTTTTATCTAATATTTCAGGAAAAGCTTGATCTCTGAGATGATTTAAAATGGCAGGGTGGTTGAAGCACTGGATTCTCACATGACAGCCCATATTTCAGTTCCGAAACTGACAACTTGCTTTCTCACTTTCTCTCTGTCTTTCTCTGGTCAAATTTTTAAAAATCAGAATATTAAATAAATTGAATAAATAATTCTAAAACAAATATATAAATGGCTATGTGGTATTTTAAAATAATCGAATGGAGTATACAAGATCTTCTTATGCATATTTAAAAAATCATCACTTGGAAAAAGCATTGGGACTTGTAGATTAATCACTCTACTAGACCTAGAAGCCAACGTCTAGCGGTCTAAGTCCAGATCTCATTGACAATAAATATTAAGCTAGCCTGTTTTTTTGGGATTACAGTGAGAAGGTGTCTGGGACTCAGTTATCTCCAAGACTTTTTTATGCCCATATCTGGTTCCCAGGCTGGGGGCATTTTTAACAGTTATGGGTGGAATAGCTTGGGTTCCTTGGGCAAAATCCATGTATTTCACTATGTGATCTATCCAGCAGGACAGTTTCAGGATGGTTTAACTTATATGTTGGCCCAGGATTCCAAAAATATGAGGAGAGATAAAGAAAAAGAAAGATGAACTGAAGGCCAGGTAGGATGTTAGCAGAACACAAGGTTCAAAATAACATGGCATCACTTCTGTAAGGCACATTGTGTTCTAGGAGAGGAAGGCCATACCCAAACTCTTATGGAGGAATGTCAGCACAGGTTAAGGGGCCCAGACCCCACAGGGCCGACTGTTGTTCAAATCTGTGACACAGTGTCTGAAAAAACACTTTGACTGGAACCAGCAGATGGCATAATGGCTACATCATTGGACTCCCACATAATCAACCAAGGTTCCAGTCCCAAACCCGGTGACTTAAAACTCATGTCGGGCACACGTGCATGTGTGCAAAAAATCCTAAGGGGAGACTAGAGGAGAAGGGATTGCAGCATGACCATCCCCCCAGGGATAATTTCTCACTTTCTGTCTCTCTGTCTCTCTGACAAGCACATGTAGCCTATAGCAAAAATCTCTCTTTAAAAAAAAAAAAAAAGAGAAGAGCACTCTGAGTGGTACCAACAGGTAGTGTAGTGGTTAAGGTGTTAGACTCCCATATGACTGACTATGGTTCAAGTTTTGGATGTTTCAGCTTGAAACTTATGCTGGGTACATGTGAGTGCATGCCTCAAATCCCAGGAGAAGCATGGATAAGGGATTGCAGTGTGGCCAATCCCCCTGGGGCTGATTTCTCACTTTCCCTCTCACTGTCTCTTTCTGGCAAGTGTACACACCCTAGGCAGGGAAGGGGGAATTAAAAAAAAAAAAAAGGAAGGAAGAAAAACACATTGAACATATCTGCACACATATATGCCTAAAATCCTTACAGAAAGGACAAATAAAGGAAAAGTAGCTGTAGCATGACCATACCCCATTGGGGGTTCTCTCTCTCTCTCTCTTTAGTGAGCACATGCCCTTGGGCAATGAAAAATACAATTAAATTCAATTTAGAAAAACCTGATTCATCGAACATCAACGATGACATTAATGTATACAGCAAAACAAAACAAAAATAAAAATAAAACTTTCATAAAACATTTTTTGGAAAATACAAGCTGCCATACTCACAACCTATTGGTCATACCTGGTCACATGACCTCGCTCACAGGAGGTTAGGCAGATCTACCAGAAATATGAGACCGACTTGAGCCCAGTTTAAAGACTTTTATGCATCATTGGAGTGCCAGGCTGATATGTTCTGTAGGTTGTGCTTTATGGAGTTCTTCTTTAGCTATTTGCTTTATGCCTTGTAACTAATATTCATAATGAAAAGTAGCAAGTTAAGTAAAATTCATGTGTATCTTTGTTGTAGAAAAATTTCGGGACCAGCAAGTGGTGTAGTGGTTAAGATCTTGGACTCCCACATGGCCAACTGAAATTCAAGTTCTGACCCAGCAGTTTGAGACTCAGGCAGGTTGTGTGTGCATACATGCCCAAAATCCCGAAAGGAGAATGAAAGAGAAGAGATTGCAGTGTGGCCAATCCCTCTGGGGGTGATATCTTGCTTTCTGTCTCTCTGTCTCTCTCTTTCTGTCTCCTGCCCTATAGCAAATCTCTTTCAAAAAGAAAAGAAAAGAAGAAAAGAGAAAAGAGAAGAGAAGAGAAGAGAAGAGAAGAGAAGAGAAGAGAAGAGAAGAGAAGAAAAAAAAGAAAAGAGAAAAGAAGAGAAGAGAAAAGAAAGAGAAGAAATATTTCTGCTTATGTGTACAAGAGAAAAACAAAATTTTTTTTGTTATTACCTGGAAATAGTTTACTCTAGTGTGTATCTGTTTATTTATCATCTTGAAATTTATTTTGTCAATGTTTTCTGAATGAACTGAATTACGTTTTTGTTAGAAAAAAGATTTCTAAGACTGTTATTCATTATGTCAATATGGCATATGTAAAAATTCTCATGAGTTATTTCTTTTACATTTAACACCAGCAGAAAAAATCCTCTCCATTTAAAAACTGGCAAATTTTTTCTTTTTTTGAATAATGAGAGTTATGCCATTTATCATATTCACTTTTTCTCTGGATGCCAGGAATTTCGGGGCCAGTTCTGAAACTCCATGCTAGTGACTATGATGACCACTACTAAGAGTAGCATGCTATGTTTTTCTGTTTCCTTTGTTCCTCCCTTTTTTTCCTTTCTTCCTGCCTTCTTCCCTTCCTTCCTTCCTTTTCTTTCTTTTTATTTGCCAAAGGGCTCGTGTCTTCACTAGTGAGAGACAGGAAGTGAGAGAAGGAAAATGAGAACGCATACCCCATGATGGACAATCATGCCGCAATCTCTCCTCCTCCATTTCTCCTTCCTTTCAGGATTTTGGCACACAAACACACAGCTGGCATGACTTTCAAACTTCCAGGTCCAGGACTCAAACCATGCAGTTAGTCATGTGGGATCCAACCAACTTAATCACCAAGCCACTGGCTGGCCCTCTGTTTTCAATACTCTTTATTTTGTATTTGCGTTTTCTTATTCTTGTTAGTATATAATTTAATATAAACTACCTCAGAGTCCCAGGAAAGAAATAGCATATAGATTAAGTCTGATACATAAATAGTCATAAATTGCAATACTACTCAACAATGAAAAGGAGAAAACATGCAACAACTTGGATGAATTTTATGGTCTTTATTTTGAGCAATAAGGGCCAGTCTCAAAAGGTATATCGTGTATTATTCCATTTATAAAACATTCTCATTTTTAATTTGCTGGAGGGTATGTACACTCATCAGAGTGAGACACAGGGAAAATAAGAAGTTGTCAGGCTCAGTATGTTTTTCAAGCTTCCAGGTTCAGGACTTGAACCACACAGTCAGAAACATGGGATTCAGCCACCTTAACCACTATGCCACAGGCTGGCCCTGTAACATTCCTGAAATGATAGAAACTATGGAGACACAAACAATTAGGATTGTCTGTGAAAGATATGGATAGTCTGACTATAAAGGAATGGCATGAAGAAGATTTTTGTGATGTTACAATAGTTTGGTGTCTTGTGAAGGAAATTATGAATCTACACTTGTGATAAAATGATACAAAACTATCCACATACTTCATACTAATAACAGTTTATGATTTTTGTGTTATAATTCCATAAGTTGTAAATATTGGTGGAAACAGGATGACAGTTACATGTGATATCTACTATCTTTGTAACTTCCTATGAATCTGTAATTATTACATAATCTAAAAAAAAGAGTTTAAAAGTCATAGTTACACCTCCTGCCCCTACACCTGCAGATTCCATCAATATCAATGTTCCCCAGAAGTGGGATACATTTGTTACCATGGAGGAGGTACATTCGAAATCTGTATCTCTTGTTCAGAGGTATAGAAACTATATGCAGCATCTTTTCCTACCATGATGGACTCAAACTTGAAATCAACTTCAGAAAGAGCCCTTGAAAATTCACAAACACATGGAAACTAAACAATCTACTCCCTAGTGACTTTACAACTATAGAGCAAACGAAGATTGAAATCAAAAGGTTTAGAGAAGCCAATGATAATGAAAAACAAGTGTTTTTAACCTATGGGACACAGCAAAAGCAGTCATAAAAGGGGAGTTCATAGCAATTAGTGCCCACAAGAAAAAAACAGAAAGGTGGCAAATAAGCAACCTAAAGACACAACTCAGGGATCTGGAAAGACAACAATGAAGAACAACAACAACAAAATCCAGGAGAAAGGAAGTAATAAAGACTCAAGCAGAAATAAATAAAATAGAGAATAAAAGAACTATACAGAAGATAAACAAAATCAAAACCTGGTTCTTTGAGAAGATAAACAAAAATGACACATTGTTACCTAGATTAATCAAGAAGAACAGAGAAAGAAACCAGATAAAGCAAATCAGCAAGGAAACAACAGCTAATAACAGAAATACAAAATATCATCAGACAATACTTTTAGCGACTATATGCCAACAAACAGAAAAAGCTAGATGAGATGGACAAATTTCTGGATATGTATAACTTACCAAGATTGAATCATAAAGCAATAAAAAGTCTGAATGGACCCATAACAAGCAATGAGATTAAATCAGTAATAAATAGACTCCCAACAAGGAAGAGCCTAGATCTTGATGACTTTACTTCTGAATTCCACAAAACCTCTAAAGAAGAACTAATCCCAATTAAACTATTTTTTCTCTCTCTCTCTCTCTCTCTCTCTCTCTCTCTCTCTCTCTTTATTGTTTTTAAGAGAGAGGTTTTTTTTTTTTTTTTTTTTTTTTTTTTTTTTTTTTTTTTTTTTTTTTGCTATGGGGCACGTGCTCTCGACAGAGAGACAGAGAAAGACAGACAGAAAGTGAGAAATCATCCCTCAGGAGGGATGGCCACACCACAATCCCTTCTCCTCCATTTTCCTCTCAGGATTTTAGGCACACACACACACACACACACGTGCCCGGCGTGAGTTTAAGCCACTGGATTCAAAACTTGAACTGCAGTCAACTACGTGGGAGTCCAGCGATGTAAACATTATGCCATTTTCTGGTCCCTCCTATTTCTAAAAATTCAAAAGGAAGAAACCCTCCACATTCATCCTATGAAACCCCTTTCATCTTATTTCCAAAACCAGACAAGGACATAACAAAAAAAGAAAACCTCAGGCTTATATCCCTGATGACCATGGTTGCAAAAATTCTCAACAATATACTAGCAAATCATATTCAACAACATATTAAAAAGATTATACATCATGATCAACTAGTCTTTATTCCAGGGAAGCAAGGATGGATCAATGTACATAAAACAATAAATGTAATTCATCACATTAACAAAAAGAAAGATAAAAACCATATGATCATATCAATAGATGCAGAAAAAGCATTTAATAAAACACTATATCCCTTCATGATTAAGACTCTCAGCAAAAATTGGCATAGAAGGGACATTCCCCAACAAAATAAAAGCCATCTATGACATTCCCATAGCTAGCATCACACTGAATGAGGAAAAATTGAAAGCTTTTCCACTAAAAACTGGAACAAGACAAGATTGTCCACTTTACTCCTTTTTAACATAGTACTGGAAGTTTTAGCCAATGTAATTAGATAAGAGAATGAAATAAAAGGCATCAAAATAGGAAAAGAAGAAGTGAAATTATCTCCACAGATTTTTTATGATGCTATACATAAAAAATTCAAAAAAATCTACACACACACAAACACACACACACACACACACATAACTCCTGGAAGTGATAAATGAATATAGTAAAGTGGCAGGATACAAAATCAATATACAAAAATTTATAGCATTTACATACATCAACAATGACCAAACTGAGGTAGAAATGGAGAAAGAAATTCTGTTTAAAATAGCCACAAAAACAATAAGATATCTAGGAATAAAGCTTACCAAGGATGTCAAAGATCTATACAAGGAAAACTATGAAACACTAGAAAAAGAAATAAAAAATGATACAAAAAAATGGAAAAACATCCCACGTTCCTGGATTGGAAGAATTAATATGATGAAGATGTCAATCCTACCCGAAGTAATCTACAAATTGAATTCAATCCCAGTGAAACTGCCATAGATATTCCTCACAAAAGTAGAAAAATAAAATCACTGGACCAGCAGATGGCATAATGGTTACATCGCTGGATTTCCACAAGGTCGACTGGGGTTCAAGTCCTGGATCTGGTAGCTTAAAACTTAACACCAAGTATGTGTGCATGCATGCCCAAAATTCTGAGAGGAGAATGGAGGAGAAGGGATTGCTGTGTGGCCATCCCCCTGGATGGTGATTTCTCACTTTCTGTCTCTCTGGGAAGCACACAAATGCTCTGTAACAAAATCAAAAATAGACAAATGGAACTATATTAGGCTTAGAAGTTTCTTCACAGCTAAAGAAAGAATAAATAGAGTGAGAAGATAACACTCAGGGTGGAAGAACATATTTGCAGATAAGAAACTGATAACCAGAATATACACAGAACTCAAGTGGCTTATCCTCCAAAAAATCAATCCAATTAAAAGATGGGAAACTGAACTGAACAGGCAGTTCTCTGAAGAAGATCTCTGAATGGACCAAAAGCATATAAACATGTGCTCAACATCTCTTATCATAAGGGAAATGCAAATCAAAACCACAATGAGATACTACTTAACCCCAGTCAATGTGGCTAAAATTAAAAAAAAAAAAATACAAAATGATAAGTTTTGGTGAGGCTGTGGTGAAAAGGGAACTCTCCTATACTGTTGGTGGGAATGCAAATTAGTACAGCCACTTTGAAGAATGACATGAAGATTATTCAGAAACCTACAAATAGAACTACCATATGATCCAGCAATCCCACTCTTGAGGTATTAACCCAAAGGATAGAAACCCTCAGTCAGAAAAACACAAGTACATCCATGTTTCTTTCAGCATGATTTACAATTGCAAGAACATGTAATTAAACCAAATGTCTAAAAATAGATGATTGGATTGAAACAATGTGGCATATGTACTGTATGGAGTACTACTCAGCCATAAAAAGGACACCCTGAAATTTGAAACAAAATGGAAATATATGGAAGATTTAATGCTAAGCAAAGCAAGCCAGACTATGAAAGAGACTTTGTATGTCCCCACTCAATGTATACGTATTGTCTTCTTTCTATAGCAGAAATGGAAAGTTTGTAAGGTATAGAAGCAGGGAAGGCAGTGATAGATACTAGAAAGGAGGTGGGTAATAGAGGGAGGAGAAGAGGGGAAGAAAAAAATACATTGAATTGACAAAAAAAAATAAAAGCTATTTGCTGATAATAATGTATATATTAATGTTTTTATCTTGACTGATATGCATGGTATTTATGCTAGGTAAAGCAATGTCGTACACTGTACAGATGAATGTGATTAAATGTAAATTAAACATTTTAAACAATGATTGTTTGTACTAATTAGCTATTGAAGGGACCCTAAGTTTGAGTTCCTAAGAAAAAACGGATTCCTGAAAATTAGGAGATTGCAATAGGGTGGGCAAACAATCTCACGGAAAGACCTGAAGATATTTACAGTCAGCCCACTTGTGTCGGTGAGTATAGTGCTGCCAGCCTCCAGGGCCCGCCATCAGCCTGCATCACACTGGGTTTACCATCAGGCTGCAGAATGATAGAAGTGCAAATAGGCAGAAAGGAAATCTCTCAGAGTGAAAACAAAATGCTTTGTCTGCCCAACCAGCAACATCAAGGCCAAGAGCCAAGCAGTAATGTGGGTGGCTGCAGGTCATCATGCCCCAAAGACCATGTGGCACGCACATGCTCCTCCAAAACAAGAGAGGGGCTTGTGCAAGACCCTGCACTCCTGCCACCTGTGGTTGTTTGGAAGATATGAGAGGTCTGTCACTTACCCAATCCTTAGTAAAGGTGGGTGATACTTACAACCATACTTTCATCTACTCTGGACCCAGTAGGCCAGTCTAATGAGAGGCTGTATTAATCTATTTAATCCATCTTTTTTTTTTATTAATTACTTTATTTATTTTTGTATATACTTTCAATCATATTGTTTGGCTTACAGTGAGACCATTTCGATATGTGAACATTTCTCCCCAGACCCGTTGATTGAAATATCTTCAACAGATAACACCACACCTCCCCATCCTGTCAATGCTCTACCTCTGTATCCCTTCTCCAAATGTCTTTCGTTGGGCCCCACTCCTCCACATACACCTCATCTGACATTCACACCCATCTCTTGTGTTTGTTCAACTGTTAGTCAATCAGTTTCAGACATAGAATGCAGACAAACGGTATATGTTAAGTGGGGACATACAATGTCTCTCCTTCATAGCCTGGCTTGCCTCACTCAGCAGTACATCTTCCATATTCTTCCACTTTCTGTCAAAAGCCAGGGCTCTGTTGGTTTTTATGGCTGAGTAGTATTCCATAGAGTATATGTGCCACAGTTTTTCAATCCATTCCTCCATACGGGGGCATCTGGGTTGGTTCCATGACTTAGCAATTGTGAATAGTGCCGCAATAAACATCGATGTGCAAGCACTTTTCCAATGAAGGATTCTTCTGTCCTTTGGGTAGATACCGAGGAGTGGGATCTCTGGATCATATGGCAGATCTATCTGTAGATTTTTGAGGAATCTCCAAATTATTCTCCACAGTGGTTGGACCAATCTACATTCCCACCAGCAGTGTAAAAGATTTCCCCTTTCACCACACCCCCGCCAACACTTGTCATTTTTTGTTTTTTTAATATTAGACAATCTGACTGGGGTTAGGTGGTACCTCATTGTTGTTTTTATCTGCATTTCCCTTACGATGAGGGAGGTTGAACATTTTTTCATATGCCTTTTGGCCATTCGTATGTCATCTTTAGAGAGTGTTTTCTTCATCTCCTTCTCCCATCTTTTAATAGGGTTGCTCATCTTTTTTCCAAACACCTTTTTTAGTTCCTTGTGTATTCTGGTTATCAGTCCCTTATTTGATGCAACATTTACAAAAATATTTTCCCATTCTGAGGGTTTAAGCTATCTCTAACAACCCTCTTCAGAACACTATTTGTTAATAGGCTGGAGAGATTTCTTGATGCTCTTGAGAGCCAGGGCTATCTCTGCTACCTTGATGAGACCGACTCACCAACTTCTGAGCACCAGTGAAATGATTCTTCAAGAAATTTCTCAGTTAGTAATAGATAAATATGCATTGGCTCAATGTGATTTTTAAAGATCTGGCTTCAGACACAGGGAAATAGAGGGCTATGTTTCTCAAGGCACAGCCCTTAAGCCCCAGAGAGTCTCAATATCAGATATAATTCTCAGGGCCACCCCTGTGAATCTCAGGGGCAGGGGCCTGGAAAGCTGCATTTGAACAGCCACCAGCGTGCTATTAGAGCTCGCAGAGAAATCATTAGGAGAATTCAGTGGAAAGCAGCTGATTGGTTGAAAACCTTTTCTCTGATCCTGTTTTATCACTCTCTGTATTATGTTGTAGATGTCTGATGGAACAAAGTAGAGAGAGATTTGCCCTCTACTCCCACCCCCACCCCCTTACAGGACCCCAAGATCACAAAATAATCAGGAGGTGGGTAGAGGCGAACAGGACCAGCCAGGTGCCTGGAACTTCCACCCAGGGAGGAAAACTGGCTTCTCCGTGACAAAGCATTACTAGATTCTGAAAAATCTTTGAAGCACACATGGCTCGAAAGAAACGAATAATGTAATTCTAGAAGTCCACATTTGTTTCCTTAGATACATAACACTGCACAAACAATTTGGTTGCAATTTTGAGGCAGTGGTTTCACAGTTCCTTGATTAAACTATGATGCCTTTTTATAAGGAAGAGATGGACTGATAGCACTTGAAGGTTTTGCAAGTACCACAATTGAAAATTATAACTTAGCCTGCTCAGAATATTTTTAGCTGATTCCTCCTGTTTATAAATACATTTCCATATATTAGTTCCCTAACATTTTCCTCATGATCACAGAGCCTTCTTTTCCAACTAATACACAGCTTTTATGAGACACACACACACAAAAAAAAGAAACAAGCCTAACATTTGACTGTTGAGAAAATTATCTCATCTGCAAAGATTGTGCCTCTAAATTATTGACAAGACAAACTTCCACAAACCACAGGCTTTCCTTACATTTAATCATTCTCCCTGAACTCCTAACACTTTCAATTAAGTGAGCTAACCTTAGAGACGGCAAGGAAAGGGACTCTGACTGGGATTCAAAGCAAGCAAGCAAGAAAGCGAGCTAGAAAACGCTGATGAATCACTGTGTATTCTAACAGGGTGAGGTCATGCATTTTTTCCCATGAATAGTTATCTCCCTTTTTACTATGGACTACATCATCCATTTTATTTGGGATTATTTTGTTTGGGTGTCAGGGATATTTGTTTCTGTGGCTACCCTCCCCCCATAGAAACCAGCATTTTATCTATAAACACAAGACACTGTACCCTTTGAAACAGGTATCCCAGAGTGCTCAGCTGTTGCCCTTGGCCTTAAGAGAACTTTTATTTTTCTCTCCACTTCTCAGCCCAGATTCTATTTCCATGCTGATGTGACATTGTGGCCTTTTTTATGGAGGGTTTGCCAGTGGTGCTGAATTGGTCAGACTGTACCAAATATCTGATATCTATTTAATGTATGTAGTGTTGAACTAGAGGAGTTACTTCTGCCAAATGCACTGCCCTTAATGGAGCAGGCGTCTTGATCTAAACCAGATTAAGTATGTGTGAAATGTGTGTGTGTGTGTGTGTGTGTGTGTACACACGCACACGTTGCTTTTAAGAAATACAGATAAACTAAAAAGCTTTCTTTTTTTTTCAGCTATAGATTTAAAATAGAAACCAATAGAATAACATAATAGAAACAGTAGAAACAAAATAATTCATTCAATAAAAAATGAGTAGTTCCAGGACCAGCAGTTGGCATATGACTATGTCGCTGGACTCCCGTGTAGTAGACTGTGGTTTGAGTCTCGGACCCGATAGCTTAAACTCACGTTGGGTGCGTGTGCATGCATGCCCAAGATCCTGAGTGGAGAATGGAGGAGAAGGGATTGAGGCATGGCCATCCCCCCTAGGAGGTGATTTCTCGCTTTCTGTCTCTCTCTTTCTGGAGAGCTCATGCACCCTATAAAAAACCTCTCCAAAAAATTTTTTAAAATGAGTAGTTCTTTACTAAATTGTAGTTAATGATTAATAGCAAATGTATTACTTCTAAAACATTACAGAACTGTAGACAGCAGGTGACATAGTGATTAAGATGTTGGACTCAAATGGCCAACTGTGGTCCAAGTAGTGGACTTGGTGGCTTGAAAACCATGCCGGGTAACTGTGCATGCCACAAATCCCAAGAGGACAATGGAAGAGAAGGAATTGTGGCATGGCCATTCGCCCTGGGAGGTGATGTTTTTACTTTTCTTCTCACTGTCTCTGTCTCTCTCAGTGAATGCTCACACCCTATGACAAAAACAAAAACAAACAAAAAAAAATCACAGAACATTTGGAACTTTTTTTTTTCCATTTAGGGATGAGAAAGGTCCAAGGAAAAGCAAAATAAATAAAATAAACATGATCTTAATGATGTGCTCCTGAAAAGAAATCCAGCCCATGGATTCTATTGCTAGTCCCTAGATGTTAGATGTTAGTATTATTAAGGCCACATAGTTTAATTTTTTTGAAGGGATGCAGTTTCAATATTATAAATGGAAGTATCTGTTTACTTTATGGCCCAAAATAAACCAGAGCAAAATACTTGGTGTCAAAGACTGTATATAAAAAACCTTTCTTTCAATAAATTATGATGTACTAAGAGCATGCCATGTAGCAATGCAAAGCAACAAAACAAATGACAAAGGTGGCTTTGGAACTAATTATTAAGGAAGTACTTTCTTTCCTGTGATATAAAAAAATTTGAAAGATAGGTTCAGATTTTTTATGGCCTACAGAATTGTGATTGACTAAGATCTTTGAATTTTGAAAACTGATTTCTAAATAAAAGATGTATTAATGTGCCTTTCTGTTATGAGTGTGATGTTCCAATTTTAGACTCAAAAGATCATTAAGAAATTATTTTAATAACTTCTAATTACTGTATTATTCTAGGTATTTTTCATGTTCTTGTCCTGGTCTATGTACCCACCTTTGCAGTTCTCTGTGTTGTAGAAGCTGCCCTCTATGGACCTGGGCCATGTCATTGATCTGCCATGCCTTCTGTCTTCCCAGTGGGTTTGCCAATGGAAAGCCCTGGTGGTAGATAACATTGCAAGAGAAGAGTGAGCCCTGTAGCTCTATTTCACTACCATCCTGTTTTCCAAATGGCCACAAGGCAACCATGTGTCACTCTGCAAAGGCCACAGTGCTTTGCTGGCAGTCTTGCCTGGATATCCACCTTCTCCAAGTTCTGGTCTATTCCGGTCTTAGTGGTAGGAACGGCTTTCCCAGCTACCAGTTCTGCATGTGGGATCCAGCCTTTGTTGGTTTCTCCAAACTTTCTCACACCATTTGAAAAGAAAAGGGGGTCTTTACTAAAAAGTCCTCAGTTACATCATTCGAAAGAGCCATCTATTTCTGTCAGAACTTTAATATGATATGTGTCGACTATCAGAATTTAGTTCAAACAGTTTTCTTACAGAGTTTCAAAAAGAAATTATATACTTCAGATCAGCTCTAATGTATCTTTTTCTTTTTTTTTTTTTTTTTTTTTTGGAGAGGTTTTTTTTATAGGGCGCGTGCGCTTGCCAGAGAGACAGAGAGAAATAGAGAGATAGAAAGCAAGAAGCACCTCCCAGGGGGGATGGCCACACCACAATCCCTTCTCCTCCATTCTCCTCTCGGGATCATGGGCACACACGCACATGCGCCTGTTGGCGTGAGTTTAAGCCAACAGGTCTGGGACTCGAACCACGGTCGACTACATGGGAGTCCAGCGACATAGCCATTACGCTAACTGCTGGTCCCTATCTTTTTCTATATTACCAACAATCTAGGTATATTTATCAAAATTGAGTTGTATTTATGAATGAAACAGTTAATATCATGGTGAAAATGTATTTGCTAATGTTAGCATCATAATAATAGTGCTATTTTTATTTTTTAGAGAGATTTTTGGCTATAGGATTGTGCACTCACCAGAGAGACAGAGATACAGAGAGACAGAAAGTGAGATATCACCCCCCCCCCCCCCAGGGGGAATGACCACACCACAATCCCTTCTCTATTCTCCTCTTGAGGTTTTGAGAATGCACGCACACTTGCCCAGAGTCAGTTTTAAGTCACTGGGTCCAGGACTTGAACCTCAATCAACTATGTGGGAGTCCAGCGATGTAACCATTACGCCATCTGCTGGTTTCAACATCACTATGATCGTTTTTAAAAGCAGATTTTATTGTTTGGTTAAAGAAAACAATTAAATCACGAGTAGAGTTGTAAAAGCAGTGGGATCAAAGTATCTCCAAAAATACCTAACTTAATTAAGACTTATAGCCTTTGAGTCAGTTCAGATAACTATTTCATTTAGAGGGTAAGAAGTGTGTTTTTCTTTTTTATTAATTTTCTTCCTTCTTCATGTAAAAGCTACGTGCATGCATAAAAGAAAGGTAGACGCAAGCCACTTCACAGCAGATGCTGGTCACCCTATGTTCCCCTCCCTCAGTCCTCAAGCCTGTTCTTGTGAGCACAAACAAGCTTGCCTGGTATGTTTCAAGCTGAATGGGACAGGGATTTGAATCACTTTTGCCAAGTAGGATCCAGCTTCTCTTGAGTAGTGCTTTGCCGCTGCACCACCACAAAGATCTGGTTTTTTTTTTTTTTTTTACTTTATTTTAATTTTTTCACTTTGAACATATAGCAGTGGTTAGCATATAGTAGAGTTTTAAGAAATGTGTTGAATTTATAAAGAAATAAAAGATGAGGCCAGCCCCATAGCTTAGTGTTTAAGGAAGCCAGAGCCTACAAGGCGGACAGTGGTTTGAATCCTGTTCCCAGCCCCAGGGGTCTAAACAACACACCAGGTGCATGTGAATGAGAAACAGAGGAGAAGGGATTGTGGATGACCATGTACCATTGGAGAGAGGTTACTCTTCGCCCTCCCTCTCTCTCTATTTGACCCTTGACTACAGCACATGCTCTCTGGCAAATTAAAAATAAACAAGATCAACAGAAGAAACAGCTTAAACAAACAAAAAGAAACTAAATATCACATCAGCTTCTGATATAATGAAAAAAGAGGATTAGACCAGCCAGTGGTCAGTGGTTAAGGCAGCTGGATCCCACATGGAAAACTTTACAATTCAAATTATGACCTGGCAGCCTGAAAAACATGCTAGGCATGTGCGCATCCGTGCCCAAAATTTAGAGAGCAAAATGGAGAAAAAAGGATTGTGGCATGGCCATTCCCCCTTGAGGGATGATTTCTCTGTTTTCCCCTTTTCTCCAGTGACCACACATATACTATAGCAAAAACAAAAAACAGAAAACAAACAAACTAAACAAGAGGATCTAAAAGTATAAAATCTAATAACCATATTAGGCGATACAATGTTTCTTTTTAAAAATTAGATTATAGACATATGTGTTATAAATATATCTACCTTTTTTGTTGCATTACTAATAAGCAAAAATTTAACAAAAAGCATCAGGATTGGGGGATTCGATTTAATATCCCACTTTTAAATTTCAGATAGACTAATAAGAACTCACACTTAGAAGGGTTCCTCAAGAAATTCAGCATAGAATGAGAAAATCCCTGTAGAATTTGAAAATTGAGACCAAGAGAACCCAAGAGACTCATTCAAAATCATAACTGATTTGAAATTCAGGTACTTCCCAGTTCTATAGCTTCTGGATTTTGATACCGTGTTTTCTCAGAAATTCCAGCTGCCAATGGACCTAGCACTCAGGATATGTTCTTAGAAGTGGGTGCCACTCCTGTCAAAACGACCTTTGACATTACCGGAGTGCCATATTGAGCAAGGAAAGGGACACAGAATGGGAGATGACTTTCCCTCCTGTTTTTCAGGGTCTGAACCGTTCAGTGTTCATCCTTGCTTGATGCCTGGCTAGATTTCCAAAGACTTTAAGGATGGATTTATTCCCAATGAACTGCTAAGAAGTAAATTGAGTAAGAAGAGCCAAGACAGAAATTTCCAGAAACAATATAATGTATAGGTAAAAGAAAGACTGGTTATCCTTCCTGCTCTTCATTTCATTCTTTCCCTCTGTTCCTTTCTTTTTCTTTTTTTTTTTTTTTTTTGGTGTCTTCCTAATCAGTTTTTTCTTTTTTTTTTTTTTTTTTTTTTTTTAAGTAACTTCTCAGTGCCTTTCCTTATCACAGATGTTTTATTTCTCACTAGTATTTATCAGAACTGTAGCGTCTTTCTCCCCATTGATAATGATGGCCATATTTATTCCTTTAACTGGAAGATGGCAAATAGAATTCAATTTATTTCAACCAATATTTGTTGTAGGACAAGCAATGTTCTTAGGGATAAATCACATTTGTGAACCCAAGTGACCTTAAAATCTAGATAGAGGCTTAAAACAGGAAAGCAAATACTGGATCTTCAATTACCTTAAGTAGGAATAGATTTGCTCACATCTACCTGAGTGAATCAAACAGGTGTGTGAAGTAGGTCATACTTGAATCAAACAACAATTTATAACAATATGATTATGATCATCAATATTAGATTGTTTCACAATTGTCAGAGAAAGAAAAGGCTGGAAAATTAGCCTGGCGAGATTCTTGTATACCAGGCACAAAAGTTCATTATTAATAGGTAGGTAGTGGTGATTATTAGAAACTACTTTTTTTGTGTGTGTGTGGAGAGGTTTTTGCTATAGGGCGCGTGCGCTCGCCAGACAGAGAGACAGAAAGCGAGAAATCACCCCCCCCAGGGGGATGGCCACACCACAATCCCTTCTCCTCCATTCTCCTCTCGGGATCTTGGGCACGCACGCACACGCGCCTGGTGTGAGTCTGCGTCGCGGGTCCGGGACGCGAACCGCGGTGGACTACATGGGAGTCCAGCGACATAGCCATTACGCTAACTGCTGGTCCCCAGAAACTACTTTTAAATACAAAAGTGGCATATTAGGTATGTGTAACTTAAGTAATCAAATTTGACCTGAAAACTGAAAAGAAGATGTTAATTTATCAAAATAAAATAGAAGCAAGTAGGCCATGAGCCACCCTGAGATGGATTGATTGATTTTTCTAATTCTATCAAAGTTTTGTGATTAGTGATGCAGCATATATTCAGAATCATACATTTTGCTAGCTTTATAGGTGTTCAATTTCAAATAGAATCAAAATGATTGGCAAAGCCATTCTGTACTTTCTTTTCTATAGAGTGTACGCCCTTGCCAGACGGAGAGAGAGAGAGGAAGCACATGCAAGAGGGTGATCACGCTGCAATCTCTCGTCTCTATTCACCATTCAGGAGTTGGGCATGTGCGCATGCGTCCAGGCGTGTTTTTTTTTTTTTTTTTTTTTTTTTTGAGAGGTTTTTGCTATAGGGCGCGTGCTCTCGCCAGACAGTCAGAGAGAGACATAGAGACAGAAAGCGAGAAATCACCCCCTAGGGGGGATGGTCATGCCGCAATCCCTTCTCCTCCATTCTCCTCTCGGGATCTTGGGCACACATGCACACGCGCCCAGCGTGAGTTTTAAGCCACCGGGTCCGGGACGCGAACCGTGGTCGACTACGTGGGAGTCCAGCGACATAGCCATTACGCTAACTGCTGGTTCCCCAGGCGTGTTTTTCAAGTTTCTTCCAGTCAGGTACTCAACGGACTCAGTCATCCTTGTGCGACCAGCCACCTTAACCTCTGCGCCACCTGCTGGCCCAAGCATTCTACACTTTTATTTGGGTTTGCAGGACCCAAATTAAAATAAAGCAAAAGAAATTTAGAAGACACAGCGACTTAAGACTGGTACAATGAAAATCTACAGAGAACGAAAAAATTCTTCAGTAAATAGTAAAAAATCATATTTCACTCAATTTTTATTCATTCATTTCTTCAACAAATATATATTAATTGTCTGCTGTTACCAGAACTATTTCAGGGTGTGGAAGGTTATACCTCTTCATACCTTTTCCCTTCACTTTATTTCTAGGGAAATCTAAATTTTGTGTCAGAAACTCAACATAAGCATACTCAAGTGAGAATATTACGTGAAATTCGGAAGTAGTTTAAATATTAGTCAAAGTAAAATATTATTTCTAAACCATTTCAAATCTTTTCAAATGTTTTTCTTATATACTAAACATTATTGTAATTTTGTATATACAGTATATATTAGTTCGTATAACATAGGATCTTGGAAAAACGTTTTTACTAATAAAAATATTCATGAGAGAATGATTTCTCATTACTTATGTTCAGAACACTTAATGTATTCCTGTATTTTGCCCATTGCCTACAGTTATCATTTCAAGAAATAAAACTATTATGTTTGTTTTTGATTTAACTAATAGAATCACTTTTTCCTAGGATGAAGTCATCATCATTTTTCTTATATAAATCATATCCTAAAGACATACATTAAACTATGTTGAATTCCATACCTCCCCTACTAGGATATATATGGTATGAATTATTTTTGAAGAGGGGCAAAAAAAAAAAAAAAAAAAAAAAAAAAAAAAAAAAAAAAAAAAAAAAAAAACTGTTAAGATGGGATGATGACCATTGTTCTAAATATCACTTTCCCAACATCAAGGGTTACACCTGGAAACTGTTCATCATAGCCAAAAAGGCAGAGCTCCTTGGGATGTGGCTCATCAGAATGACTAATACAAAGTCACTTTTCTCATAAATCTGCCTATTCTCCCACCATCTGTTAGTTGCATTTTTCCAGAAAGTTTAAAAAAATACTGATGGAATGTTTTGACCCAACTGCAGTTAAATTCACATAGTTGACTCTTCTAGTTCCCTAGAGGACATTTCAGCCAAGCCTGTCTACAATAAGAATTCCAGATGAGACATCTAGAGGCAAAAAGGTGGAACTGCTCAAAAATTCAACAACCATTGGAAATAATTTGTTTCACATTAATGTTGAGTTAAAAAAAAAAAAAAAGAAGAAAAAGAAAATACTATTAGTCAGTGTACCCATCACTAAATGACAACCCTGTGTTAAACTCATAAACCCTTGCAGGCTTTAATTTCCAGTATGCCAGAATTGTAAGCTTTAAAGTTTAATTGAAAGTGGAATAATTTGCTAGAATGATCTGTATAATTTTTATACTAAAGACATCAAAGTAGATGCATAGTTCTGATTCAGTAAAAATAAGTATAGACTACATGTTATGTGTTATATTTGGACATTCATATAGTTATTTGACTATAGACAAACACAACATAATGCCTACTCAAACCTATTAATGTAGATAATATTTTATTAAAACCAGAGGCCCATATAACATTTGTAAGAAAATACACCGTGTCGTTATTCATCTTACTGTGTATGAGGCACTTTGAGAGGCACTTGATAAGTAGCAGTGAACAATGTAGCAATAGTCTCTATCTTAAGGAGATAAGACTCTATTGTGGAAAGAGAGACTTTCAAAAGCAACAAGAGTAGAGTGTATAATTACAATGATTGAAAGTGCTTTGAAAGAAAGCAGCACATGAATGCATGGTGTCAGATATTTATTAATTCATTCATTCTTTTGGAGGACATCATCTAGTGATCAAACACAATATTTCACAAATATAGTAAAAGTCTAATGAGATAAAGGAATTTATCCAAGGCCACGTAGCTAGAATATGTCACATACCAATTTAGACATACAATAGAAAAAATAAAATTAAATTAATATTCTATCAGATTTAAATGAACCTTGATTGGCCTATCTTTGCTGGAGAGAATTGTACTAGAAAAATAATAAAGGAAAAGATTCTCCTTGGTTTAAAAATACCAAAAGGAAAGGAAGTTGGTTGATGATTGTTTTCAGGATATCATAACAAACAATTCTAAAATTTTAGTATATTAAAACAAAAAAAGAGGACCAGCAGTTGGCATAATGGCTATGTCACTGGACTCCCATGTAGTTGACTGCGGTTGGAATCTTGGACCCGGTGGCTTAAACTCACACCAGGCACGTGTGCGTGCATGCCTAGGATCCTGAGAGGAGAATGGAGAAGGGATTGTGGTGTGGCCATCCCCCCTGGGGGGTGATATCTCATTTTCTGTCTCTTGTCTTTCTGGTGAGTGCACGTGCCCTATAGCAAAAACCTCTCCAAAAAAAAAGGGCCTTTTTCTCTATGAGCATTGTAGGTTGTCTATGGCTCTATCCCAATTTGTTTTAACTTCTAGGACCCCCTGCTAATGGATAAGCCCTCTGGTTGTGAAGAGCAAACTTGGTGAACTGCGAGATGGCTTTTAGAGCTTCTACACAAAAGTGTCTCAGACTATCTCTTCTCACAAGAGATAGTTTCATTCTAATATGGTCTTCTTTCCAGAAGGGGCACCAAATATGGGGGAATAATAAGTACTACCTACCTCATATATGAATAACATGTTTTTAGATAAAGGCTTTAAGGGATACAATACTTTTGTGTACTGAACAAAAGAGTGAAGGGCCCTTGCAGCTCATCTGAATTAAATCTTGACTTGACAGTTGTTCACTCTGTCAGCTTGTACTGACTTTCTCCTGGTAATGTCTTACTCCTGTTTTCATGGGGACCCTCCTTCTCTACTCTTAACCCTTGAGATCTGGATCTCACTACCATCTTTAAAAGTGAAATATCTGACCATTCCCTGTAGCCCAGTGGTTAAAAGAGCCAGATCCCACATGGCCAACTGTGATTCTAATCCCAGTCTTTACAGCTTAAAAATATGCCAAGTCCATGTGCACATGTGCCTCAAATTCCTACAGGATGGAAAAATGGAAGAGACAGGAATGTGGCATGATTGCACTCAATGGGAGTGCTTTCTTCCTCCTTTTTGTCTCTCTCTGGTGAGTGCACATGCCCTTTGGCAATTAAAAGAAATGAGGGTACCAGGAGGTGATGTAATATTTACGTCGCTGGATTCTCATGTAGTAGACCATGGTTCTAGTCCCAGACCCAGTGGCCTAAAACTCATACCAAGGGCATGTGCATGTGCACCCAAACTTCTGAGAGAGGAATGGAGAAGGAATTGTGGTATGGCCATCCCCTCTGGGAGTATCTCTCTGTCTCCCTGGTGAGTGATGTCTTAAAGCAAAAATCTTTGTTAAACAAATGAAATAGTCACTTTATATGATCTAGGCCAATCACTAGTTTACATTTTCCTGATTATGATGACTGGGTCAGAAGTATAAACTTATTCCAGTGCTGGCTTCATTCAAGAAACTTTTTTGCGGATCCATGATGAATGGTAATGTGAATGAAAAACTTCTGTCCTGCTGGAATTGAGTCTTGAAAGGTATGAAGCAAAATATATTTTGCAGTCACCTTACTAATATTCAGAGCTCATGGGAACCAGCAGTTAGCGTAATGGCTATGTCGCTGGACTCCCACGTAGTACCATGGTTCGTGTCCCGGACCCGGTGGCTTAAAACTCACTCCGGGCGCGTGTGCGTGCATGCCCAAGATCCCGAGAGGAGAATGGAGGAGAAGGGATTGCGGCGTGACCATCCCTTCTAGCTTTCTGTCTCTATGTCTCTCTCTGTCTGTCTGGCGAGCGCACGCGCCCTATAGCGAAAACCTCTAAAAAAATAATAATAATATTCAGAGCTCAGGGTAAAGTCCAAAATGAGAACGTAAAGAACACTGATCTGAAATGTGTAGAGAATCCAGTTCCTTTTCAGAATGTTTTAGCTCTTAAATGAAGTTGTTCCTGAAGACAGCCCTCCTCTTAAGCTTTCCAGTTATTGAGATATTTTTGTTATTGTTGCTACAACTAATTTGATTTGCGATTTCAACACTTGAAACTTGAATTATGTAATAAATGTTTTGAGCAATTTACTTTGAGTCCATGTTCCCTCATCTGCTTAAAAAGAAAAGGAGAGGGAGGAAAGGAGAAAATTGGATTAGAAATTATCCAAATTTAGCATTCTATAATTTCTTAATGTAAGACACTGTATTGCATGATTCAAGTCTTAGTAGAAGGTATTAGTATTCATATCATACTGGGATTGGATTTCCAGCAATTCTCTGATAGCATTGCTGACCAGAACCACTCTTTTTCATGCCATTACAACTTTATTCTATGAAATAGACATTCTATAGTCACCCTTTGAGCACTGAAATATTATCACAAAATAAATCTGCTGATTTATTTTGAATTATCTTTGAGCCATTACCATGAAGGGTGCTTATGACCTAGGCCCTTCAAATGCCTCCTCTTTCCCTCATAAGGTTCTGTATGTTTCAGAGTGTCTTCTGTCAACAGAAATTCTGCTGCAGCTTGGTCATTCTCCTGCTTTCCTTTTTGTGGTTGCAATCAGCAGGTGGCATTTTCACCACTGTCATTGGTGCTTTATGCACCTGAGGAGGGAGCTACTCAGCTCCTTTCTCCATTTGTTGTGGTTGTTATTAATCCAGCCTAATTCTGGAAAACCTGAAAACGTGTAGTTGTTAAAGGAAGTTCTTACTCATTTTTACTCAAAAGGAGGAGTCAAAATCAGTCCAGATGGGTTTCACAAGACAGGCTTGCATTTTTAGAATGGCCTTATTTTTTCATGAAAAATTCTCCAAATCCTTCCAAATGCACGATTAGAACAAAAAAAAAAAAAAAAAAGCTGTTAGAGCCTTTGCCGTCCTAAATGCCTAGTAGATTTCTAAGCTAACAAAGATAGGCTCAATAAAAAAATTAAAAAATAAAAAATTCTGTTTTGTTTTTTGCTCTTTTTTTATGAGATGCCCAAAGACTTATTCTGTGATGTCTTTTCAAAACATACATGACCATAAACTTTACTATCACTTCACAATAAAGCAAGTTGCAATGGAAAGAGCAAAGTTTTCATGAGGATAATTTGGATTTAGGATTTGGAGAGTACTCAGGAGGGGAGTTTGGTCATCCTAATTAAAAACAAAACAAACAAAAAAGAACAAAATTAGGTCGTAATGATCCATTTCTGGTTCATAAACAATGCTCTGAATTTGTAATAAAAACCTTCAAATTACAAGTAGTGGTTTCACAATTCTATGAAGAAATACTGAAGTCCAGTAATATTACATCCAAACCTGGTAGCGAGTCAACTCCACAGACAGTACTGAGCTCTGATACTGAGTTCTTCACATATGAAAGCAGCATGGCGAGTATGATAGGGGCATGTAGATAAAACCCACTCTGTGCCCTGAGTGATTTGGCCCCATCTCAGATGGTAAGACAAGCATGGTTGCTGGGGGATAAGCTTTAGGGTAGAAAAAGTCCCATGTGGTAAGAAAGGGAGATCAGAAAGTATGTCCTAGAGAAAATAAAAATGGAGGCGTATTTTGTGAAGTTTTAAGTTACAAAACTCAGAATGATAATGTGGCAATTAAAGGGCCAGCCTGGTATGATGGCTAAGGTGACTGGATCTCACATAGCCAACTGAGCAGTTCAAGGCGTAGACCTGGTGGCTTACAAAACACACCGGGGAGGGACCAGCAGTTAGCGTAATGGCTATGTCGCTGGACTCCCACATAGTCGACTGCGGTTCGCGTCCCAGACTCTGTGGCTTAAAACTCACGCTGGGCGTGTGTGCGTGCGTGCCCAAGATCCCCAGAGGAGAATGGAGGAGAAGGGATTGCAGTGTGGCCATCCCCCCTGGGGAGTGATTTCTCGCTTTCTGTCTCTCTGTCTCTCTCTCTGTGTCTGTCTGGTGAGCACATGTGCCATATAGCAAAAATCTCTTAAAAAAAATATAAAAACAGGGAGGCTGGCAGGTGACATGGTGTTTAAGGGCACTGGACTCCCACATGGCCGACAGTAGATTGAGTCCTGGAACTGGTAGCTTGCTTTCTCACTTCTCTCTCTCTCTCTGTCTCTCTCTGGTCAAATTAAAATTAAAAAATAAATAAAGTTAAATTAAAAAATTAGTCAAAAACAGAGTAACACACTGGGTACATATGCATACATACCCAACACCCCAAGAGGACAGTGGAGGAGAAGGGATTGCAGCGTGGCCTTCTCTCCAGGGGTGACTTCTCACTTTCTTTCTCTCACTGTCTCTGGCAAGCTCATGTGTCCTATAGAAAACATTAAGTAAAAAAAAGAGATAATGATATTAATTGTGATAAATAGTCAAAAACAGAAACAGCGCATATGATAAGAAATGTTTGCTAGGATGTTACTTGTGAAATCTGTTAATAATCCTATGAAGACCATGTGATATAATCCTTACAACGACATTAAGAGACCAGGTATGTTCCTCACATTATGAACAAGCACAGCTGCAGCCCATCATACTGAAATATCTTGTCTGTGATCACACAGCTGGTAGTGGAAGACTCAGGATTCAACCCAAGGTTTTTCATCTCAAAGCTTGAGCACTCGTCTTGTGCCCTGCCTTCTTGCCTTAGTCTCATGTTCACCCTGTTCTGGGCTCTAGGTGTCTCCAAAAGAAGGAAGACTGGCCTGGCTTGCTTCTTCCTAAGACCACCACTTCAGCAGTCTCAATGGTTCCATGTTAATGCTGACAATGCTAGTGACATGGAAGTGACCCCACAAAGACCAGTTCCTACCTACCACAGACCCAGAGTGGTCTCAGGGTACTCCTAAAGCCCATTGCTGGTGGGAAATATCTTTCTTATGTGACAGGCACCCTGTTTATACTTCTTTTCCCTCTTGCTTACAGCTGCTAAGTAACACTGGGCATTGACTACTGGGGAATATACCCTCAGATGATGCTGAGTTCACTAGCTTCAAAGACTTAAGTAAGGGGGAAAACTAGAAAAAAGACTCCAGAGTCTATGGAGTGTTGCAACTTGTGTTAGAATGAATTTCACCGAAAGTGTGATGTCCAGACTGGTCCTCATATCACATGAGTAGAGAGAGTCAGATCCCATGTGGTCCTGGCTCTAATCAAGTCTCAGTGACTTGAAAAACACACTGTGTACATATATGTATCCAGTATCCTGACAGGATGGAAAATCCAAGGAAAAAAGATTGTCGTATGACCAGGCCCATTGGGGGTTCTCTCTTTATCTCTCTCTCTTTCTCATGCCTATGCATGCATAAATAGATTAGGTAAATATAGATAGATAGATAGATGATAGCTAGATAGATATAGATAGATGATATGAAATAGATAGATAGATAGATATAGATAGATGACGATATAGATAGATGATAGATAGATATATAGATAGAGATAGATATATAGATATAGATACATAGATATAGATAGATAAATAGATAGATAGATATAGATAGTAGATAGATTAGATAGATAGATAGATAGATAGATAGATAGATAGATAGATAGATAGATACATAGATAGATATGATAGACAGATAGATAGGAAGATAGGAAGGTGGATAGATAGAAAGTTTAATGTCCAGGGACATATCTTGAGGTTCTCCTTAGTTGTTGACATTTTACATATAAAATTCTTTAAGAATAGAGTCTACATATAAAATTCTTTAAAAATAGAGTCACTACATTATAACTATTATTATTTAGGTATTTCTCTTGAGAAAATATATTTCAAGGAATATCCTTAAAATAATCTTGGTGCATTATAGCATTCTGGTTAGAATTTCAAAAGAGCAATAGATCTGTTAGCCTAAGAATTGTATCCAAATAAAATCTAGAAGTCCTCAGGAAGAATAGCAGTGTTTGATTTTGTTTTCTGAAGGCAAGGAAGCCTCCACTTCTGCAATGACTGCCTTCCCATGAAGACTCCCTTTGTTTATTGATTGCAGAAACCTGGAGTGTTTTTTTTTTTTGGGGGGGGGGGAGGTGTGGGGAGAGAATGGCATTATTTTTATATGATTCTATTTCCTTATCATTTAATTGTTTTAGCTCAGAATTTGCTTACGAGCCCTTTGAGTTGTGACAAAGCAGCTGGTACATGACAAGTTGCCAGAGTTAACAGCCGCTTGTCACACTCCATTGCCAACCATGACACCAGTGATGAACAGAATCCCAGTTTTAAATGGACCCATTTTTTTAACCTCAGAAGATTGTCTTTATGACTTTGAGCTGTCAGGAGGAAAAGAAAAAATCCACAATAGCCTATACCTAACTCAGCATGTCTTTAATGCTTTCTCATATTGTCTCCAATGATAATCACAAAGTCAAATACATTCAAAACACAGGTCTGAGAACCCTATAAACAATAAAGTACATTTCTAAAGAACCACATGGAAAATAGGCGATTTTTTTATTTTTATTTTTTTAGTTTTTTAACTAACTTTATTTATGCTTCAAATTTTATACCCAAGACACAAACCCACTCCAAGAAATGTTTTCCATGCAAGGCATAATTCCCCTCAATCTCCTCCAATAGAACATATACATGTCAAGTTTTCAAAATAGGCACATTTTTAAAAATTAGATTTTCGAGGCTGGCAGGTGGTATGGTGGTTAAGGTGCTGGACTTCCACCTGGCTAACCGTGACTTGAGTTTCGGATCTGGTGGCTTGCTTTCTCACTTTCCCTTTCTCTCTCTCTGGTCAAATTAAAAAATAACAATAAATAAAATAAATAATTATTTTTAAAAAATTAACTTTGTCATGAGCAAGAGAAACAGAGACACAGAATGAGAGAGAGAGATAGCCCCCACCACAGGGTCTCGAGCCCACAGTCCACCCCCAGTTTCAGCTTGCCCCAGTCAAAAGCACACAAGTGTCCAGAATACTCAGGGAGGTCTCTGGATGTGAACTGGGAACCTTCTTGTCCACCGGGTCAACCTAACAGAGTGTGGCATTTTACTGCTGCCCCACTGAATGACTCTAGGCAAATTTTAAGGGGGGAAAGAAAAAAAAAAAAAACATGGATACCTCATCTAATAATTTCTTAGGACAATGAAAAATTGTAAAAAATTTGATAAAACACCATATTTGTGCATAATAGAAGAGACTATGTATAAGGAGCCATAAAAGAAGGTGGCAAAGTTTAATAGGAATTTCATTCACCTTCATATTTAAAGCAGATTGTCATGGCTGATGTCTTCAATAAAAATCAACAAGTACGGGACCAGCGGGTGGTGTAATGGCTGTATCGCTGGACTCCCATATAGTCAACTGCAATTCGAGTCCCTGACCCTGTGGCTTAAACTCACACCAGGCACATGTGCATGCGTGCCCAAGATCCCCAGAGGAGAATGGAGGAGAAGGGATAGCAGCGTGGCCATCTCCCCGGTGGGTGATTTCTCGCCTTCTGTCTCTTTGGCTCTCTCTGTCTTTCTGGTGAGCATATGCACCCTATAACAAAAATCCCCTAAAAAAATAACCAAGTGCAGCTTACTCATTCTTACATATTAACAGGTCAATATTTCTAATATTATACTTTGATTATTTGCAAACTAACAACATCTAAGCATGTTCTGCTGCCCTTTTTAAAAGTATAATACAAAATCTTTACAAGAATTCAACAGAAAAATAACTTATTTCAAAAACAATTTATACTATCTTCACTACATGAGGATACATTAAATTTGGGCAACAGGGCCCAGGAGATGATGGGATGGTTAAGTAGTTTGGTCCCATGTGGTCAACGATGTAGTTTGAGTCTCAGACCCTGCGGCTTCAAATACACTCTGGGCAAGTGTGCATCCATGGCCAAAATCTGAAGTGGAAAATGGAGGCGAAGGGATTTCAGTGTGGTCTCCCCAACTCCCACCCCCGGGGGGGGTGAAGTCTCATTTTCTGTTCCTCTCTATGTCTCTTTGGTGAGTGCACATACCCTATGGCAAAAATCTGAAAAAATAAATAAATAAAAAGTTTGAGCAACAGAGTAAATTTAGAATTTGAGTGATGTGAGACAATAAGTAAATGATAAGAAAACAAAAGAAGAAATTAATGAAATTTTAAAAACGTGTGTCCAAACTCAATATGATTTGTAATGAAAATCGTTTGAGTCTAAACTTCATATTCAAAGCTAAAAGCACTCAAATTCAATCACAAAGTTGAGCCTCTAGCTGCTATGTATAAGAAATACAGGTAGTCCAATATTGTTCAACAATAGATAGAATGATGATATAAATTAAGACATTCCAGGCACAGAGAAAGGGGGGAAAAAATCAAAGAAATAGATGAGTCCTGGTTAAAACTAGAGAGAGAAAACTTTCAATCACCAGAAGTGTTTGTCTCTCCTGACAGAAGGCACAGTCTAAAGATACAACAACTATGAACAATTTAAACGCTTACTAATATAAAATCAAAATGAGACATTATCTAAGACAACAAAGTGTATAAATCATAGAACAAGAAATTAAACATTTCCTATAGTTAAATACCGATAGTATTGGGCACCCAGCTAGTTAAATTCCATTAACATGAATTTATATGTGCACCACTCTAAGGTTTCATGTGGAGTGGATCTGGCAACTTGTGATACTTTTCAGAGATTAAAAATACCACTTGCCACTAGTGGGCTCCAGTGCAAATGTGTGGGACTCTAGACTCTGAGATCCTTTCACCTTTTCTCTCTGCCCCCCAGAGTCCTCCAAGGCCCTCTTTGAATACCTTCTGGTAATATTCCCTCTCCCAGGCACTCCTGCTGTGTGAAAGCACTTTGTAGCATCACTGCATACTCTACTTCAGCTTATTTTATGAAGACATTTGTAAATGTCATGCTGTACTCCAGTATTCCCAGTCACAGAGTCTCTTAGGTCCACAACAACTGGGGGCACTGCACTGCTTTTGGTCCTCTGCCAATTTAGGACGCCTTAGTCTAACTAGAGTGAGCAAAGGAGAACCGGAAAAGGTGGGAAAGGAGATGTTCACTCTCTGGTGCTGGCAGAGAGAGACCTTGCTTCTCCTGAGTTCTTACTATAGAAGACCAAAGTCAATGGGTCTTTCACTTGATACTCACAATGTTGTATTAAGTATCTTTTTCAATATCTAAAATAAGAATCTCCGTCATTACAACCTTTTTTTTCCCAGAATTACTTATTGTGATTATTATTTTATTTTATTTTTATTTCAAGAGAGAGAAAGGGAAAGTGAGAAAACAAGCCACCAGGCCAGGGACTTGAACCATAGTCAAGCATATAGGAGTTGAGCACCTTAAGCACCACCCCAGTTGCTGGCCCCCATCATACCAACCTCCTTCACCACTGAAATTTACTCTATATTATTTATTTCCAAGGTTATATATTACGTACGCATTTTTTTGTAATTGTCTTCCCTAGTAGTGTGTAAAGGATATGAACATGAAGATCATGTGTGCTTTGTTCATTGTATACTTAGGCCCTTGGCACACAGTAGAGGCTCAGCAACTATTTCTGGAAGGAAGAAATAATGAAGAAATGAAGGAAAAAAAGAAGAAAAAAATGAAAATGAAATAAAACAACCTGAAGGAAATGGTGACTTTTTTCTGTGCGTTTTTCCAGAACAACAGAAAATTTTATGCTTCCCCATAAAACTAATGTTCTCTATTTTGCCACAATATTTTAGCATGCTTTTTTTACAATTAAATTTTTTTTACATTTGAATATCTTTCTGAATACTTGCCTAAAAAGAAATCAAAAGTAAATTACTTCTGTAGTTAAGATGTAGTTATCCTTTCTAGGCAATCAGTTTCTTTCTACATGTTTCATATATGATGCCGAAAAAACATTAAAGAAATAAACTTCAAACATCACAATTATTCATATTTTTCTGCCAGATGCTTGAACAATCACCAAGATATATATTTTATATATACTCTCTTATTCACAAATATTGTGGGTTGGTTGTATTCATGGCATACAAGTTTACATAAAAACACACCTTTTGTGTAAAGGGTCAATACAAGATATGACATTTTGCAAATAATTTTCAATTCAATTTTGTAACCAACTGTATAGTATGGTAAATCTGAATTTGTATGTGATACTATAGGGAGGTGAAGATTAGTTACATTTTTGAGATTTATGATGCAGAGTATCTTCTAGATAACACTAAAGATATTACTATACTTAATTCTTTTACCCATAGGAATTCAGATACTTTATGAAGTGATCCAATTAGTTTTCTCAATATCTTTATTAAGTATCCAGTGCTATTATACAGCAAATATTTCATTTCTATTGCACCTTAAATATTTTTATAATTCTTTTTTTTTCTTTTGCCAGAGGGCTCATTCTTCACCAGAGGGAGAGAAAGAAAGAGAGAAAACACTCCCCAGTTGTGCATGGTCATGCCGCAATCCTTTCTCTATTTCCTCAACCCACAGAATTTGGGGCATACACGTGTCGGCTGTGTTTTTTAAATCCACCAGGCCAGGATTCGAACCAAAGTTGGCCATGTGGGAGACAGTTCTTTTATTTATTTATCTTTAAGCTTTTGCCATACAGCACATGTGGTCACTTGGGAGAGATATAGAGCTATAGAGAAAGGGAAAGTGAGAAATCAACCCCCTCCCCAGGGGAGATGGCCACACCATAATCCCTTCTCTCCGAGTCTTCTCTCAAGATTTTGGGCACACATGCACATGCACCCAGTGTGATTTTCAAGCCATCAGGTCAGGGACTCAAACTCTGGTCAGTCATGTGGGAGTCCAGTGTTCTAACAACTATACCACTTGCTGGCACCATAGGGTATAGTTCTTTATGCGCAGAGCTTCACGGCTGTGCTATGGGGCCAGACAAAGGCATTTTTAATTAATGAATACTATTTACAAGGCTTACGTACTATGATAAAATAATATCATCTATTATAATCAGATAAAGCTTTTTGAGTCCATAAATCTATCTAAGGTAGTTTTTTAGGTTAACTCCTAAAAAGAAAATAAAATGTTAGCAGCAACTGGGATAGTAATCTTTTACAGGTCGATGTGCGGTGACAAAAGACCTGGGCTCCCAATGAGGAACTTGGTCCTGTCAATATTTTGATTTTAGTCTGTGAAACTCTGAGCAGAAACCCAGGTAAACTGTACCCCAGTGTCTGACCTACAGAATCACTGAGGTGATAAATTGGTGCTAAGTTCAGCTATAAACTTGCTGTGATTTGTTATGGAGCAACATGTAACTTGTACAGACTACTACCATATTCCTGAGACTTGGTTGTGTATACAGGTTGAGCTATGAGTAGTTTCAGATGATTGGAATCTTTTTAACCTACAAGACGACAGCAATTTCATGGAGTTCTCTAAAGAACCTTATTCCGATTGGTACATTTCTTTGTGGTTGCAGAGCTGAGACCTCGAGTACCCAAAAGTCACCTGCGGTTGCCTGCCATCTGACTCCCTTCCTCCATTGGCAATTCTCACCTCAGTTTGTTTCTGTAAGGCCAGCAGGAGAATCTCTCATTTTGCAACTTTTAGACCCCCCCCCCATTTTCTTTAAGTATAGGGTGCATGTACTTGCTAGAAAGAGAGAGACAGTGGAAGGAAAAATAAGAATCACCCCCCAGGGGGGATGGCCATGCTGTAGCCATTTCTCCTCCATTCTTCTCTCAGGATTTGGGGTATACATGCACACATGCCTGGCATGATTTTCAAGCTGCCAGGTCCAGGAGAAGTTCATTCAGTACTTTAATCACTATTCTACCTGCTGGGACCCCGTACTCCCACCCAGACCCTTTTTCTTTCTTTTTTAGAGGTTTTTGCTATAGGTCACGTGCGCTCGCCAGACATAGAGAGACAGAGACAGAAAGCGAGAAATCACCCCCTGGGGGATTGGCCATGCCGCAATCCCTTCTCCTCCATTCTCCTCCTGGGATCTTGGGCATGCACACACATGCACCCGGCGTGAGTTTTAAGCCACTGGGTCCGGGACACGAATTGCGGTCGACTACATCGGAGTCCAGCTATATAGCCCTTACGCTAATTGCTGGTCCCCCACCCAGACCCTTTTTAAAAGGCTCACCTGATTACGTTGGATCCACTCAAGGTAATCTGTCTTGATTAACTGAAAGTCAGTTGATTAGGGACCTTAATTAAATGTATAAAATCCTCTCATCTTTTCTATATTCTGCTGGTTAGAGGCAAGTGACAGGTCTCACCCACAGTCAAGAGGAGGAGATTATTCAAGGGTGTATGTTATAATCATTCTAAAGTACTCTTATTCAGAAACTGGTTATTAACAGGAACAGGTTAATAAAGAAACTTTGTTAATAAAGTGTGGCTAAAAGATGTTCCATAATCTGTTACCCAGAAAAAAGACTCTCTCTCTCTCTCTCTTTTTCTCTCCCTCCCTCCCTCTCTCTCTCTCCCTCTCTCTCCCTCCCTCCCCCTCTCTCTCTCTCTTTCCTCTCCTCCCCCCTCTCTCCCTCTCTCTCTCCCTCTCTCCCTCTCTCTCTCTCTCTTCCTCTTTCTCTCTCCCTCTCTCTGTCTTTATCCTTCTCTTCATTGATCAGCTGCTGTTAACCTTATACTGTATATTAGTAGCAGATTTTATTCTTACATGATTGTGTTAATTGTAGATAATTCTCATTCTATACCTCTTACTACCATAAAATGTGTATCAATTTTATTGCTGAGATATGTTATTTTTGCTTATATACCTTCTGCTAATGCCTGAGGTGACTTGCTTATGCCCAGAGACATTTCATTTGTTTGCATGATTACAGGCTTTGCATTCATTTCATATTGCTTTGCTGTTCTTGTTTTCTTTCCTTTTTTTTTTTTTTCTGCTATAGGAAATGTGTGCTCACCAGAGAGACAGCGAGAGACAGAAAGTGAGAAATCAGTCCCCAGGGAGCATGGCCAGGTGGCAATCCCTTTTCCTCCATTTTCCTCTCGGGGTTTTGGGCATGCACACACATGCCAGTGGCAAGTTTTAAGCCACTGGGTCCGGGACTCGAACCACGGTCGACTATGTGGGATTCCAGCGTTGTAACCATTACACCATCTGCTGGTTCCTGTTCTTGCTTTCTTAATTTATTTATTCAATTACATTTTTCAAGAGCCTGACCTGTGTCAGGGGAGGAAATGGTTAAAGTTGTACAGATGTAAGAGTGGAGCTAATGCATTAGTGGACCAGACAAATACTAGTCAGTCACACAAAATTAGATATATTGTGACTGTGATAATAGCTATCAGAGAAAGCTACATGGATTTGTGGATTATTTGACCAAGTAGATTGGTTTGTCTATTTCTCCAAGTTAAAGACACTTGGAGAATATCTGAAAAGTACGGAGGAGGAACGAGGCTAAGCAGAAGGAAAAGAACTTTTCAGGCCAATGCATACTCCAAGGCTCTGTAGTAGTAGGGAGTGTGATAAGAATTAAGTCTAGCAATAAGCCCTGCTTAGCTGGGATGGTAAGATTGAGATGTAGCTGGAGGAGACGTTGGGCCAGGTCATGCCAGGGCATTTTAGCTTCTATTATTTTAAGAGTGCTAAAAGAGCATTGAAGAGTTAAAGCAGGAAAAGTAGCATGCTTCAGTGTTACTTTGTGCTGGACAGTGGAAGGAATCAGAAAACGTTCAGGGTGTCTCTGCTTAGAACTGTTAGGAGACTACTAAAGACCCTAAGGAAAGTTAAATGGTCTACATTGCTAAATATTAATTCATGGAAACATTTAAAGACTAAATTTAATTTTATCTGTTTGAAAAATCATAAAAAAAATATATTTGTCAAGGGTTGGGGGGAAACTCCAAAGCAGTGATAATAGGTAGAATTAGGATAGAAGCAAAGAGCATCTACTAAGCCCAGGGAACTGACTTTATAGTTGGGCATCAGGGGAGGGAACAGACATGTAGATAAGCATATTTCAGATTGCAATGAGAAGGATGAGGAATGATTCCCCCATTATGAGATTTTAAAGAGTAATAGTAGTTAAGGGGTGCCCTGTCACTTTTAGTGTATGCATGAAAAGCCCAGCTGAGAGGGGGTAATATCTGAGAAAAACACTAAAGTAAGTGAGGCATTATGTCCACATGAAGAAAGAAATTCAACCAGAGTAGAAAAATAGGCAAATTTTGGAGGCAAGAATCTGCCTGAAAAGTTTGAAGCCCTACAACAAAGCACCAGAGTGCAGTTCAAGCAAGAGAGTGATGGGATACTGACAGAACCTTAACGGAGGTGTGTGTCCGGGGAGGGGGCTGTGTGTCTGATTGTGCAGTTAATCCTGACTAACTGTCCTGATGGAGGGTTGCACCAATGCAAATTAGTCTAGATCATTTCTTTTCAGTACCACTTTCTACATTCACACTACACCTTCTTTTTGAGAATAAGCTGATTTATTTCTTCTTTTCCAGTTTTGTTCCAAAATCTCTATCTATCTATATCTATTTCTTTTTTTTCTTTTTTGGAGAGGTTTTTGCTATAGGGTGTGTGCGCTCGCCAGACAGACAGAAAGAGACAGAGAGGAGACAGAAAGCGAGAAATCACCCCCCGGGGGGATGGCCATGCCTCAATCCCTTCTCCTCCATTCTCCTCTCAGGATCTTGGGCACGCACGCACACACTCCCAGTGTGAGTTTAAGCCACCGCGTCTGGGACTCGAACCGCGGACGACTACGTGGGAGTCCAGCAACATAGCCATTACGTTGACTGCTGTTCCCACTATATCTATTTCTCTATCATCTATCTATATCTATCTATCTATCTTTCTATCTATCTATCTATCTATCTATCTATCTATCAATCATTTATCTATATCTATGTATCATCTATCTATATCCATCCATCTACCTATCTATCTAGTCTATCTATCTTTATCTCTCTATCTCTATTTTTGTCTCTATCTATCTTCTATCTATAGCCAGAGTGTATGTGCACTTGCCACAGAGACACAGGGTGAGGGGAGAGGGCGGCCTCCAAGGAGGCATTGTCATAGCACAATTCCTTTTCTCTCATTTCTCCATTTTGGGATTAGGGGCATGCACACGTGCACACGCACAAACACACGTACACACACTCACAAACACTCAAAAAAATGGCTGGAGTGATTTTCGAGCCTCCAGGTCTGGGATTTGAACTACAGTCAAATATGTGGGATTTGAATCCCTTAACCACTAAGCTGCAGGACATTGGTAAATATTTCTAGTTTTTTTCATGAAATAACTTGTCAAGATGATCAGTGACAACTTAAAAGAGTTGAAATATTAGATCTTAATCATGGTGGCAATTACACAAATATGTGATTAAATTACAACACCCCACACACACACACACACAAATAATATATATAAAACTAGTGAAATCTGAATAAAATTAGTGGATTTTATCATTAATTCCCTGTTGTGATATTGTATTAGAGTTGTGCAAGATGTTACCACTGTAAATACTGGGTAAAGAGATTCTTTATATAATATTCAACTGTATATAAATCTAGAATTACCCCAAAATAAAATTTTAATAAAAATTAAATATTAGGAGCCAACATTAAAGATGATAGTTGGAGTCTTGTCAGAGCAAAAATGAAGAGAACTTCTAATGTTCCAAGGATGTTATTTCTAATTTGTTAGCCAGTATTTCTTTTCATTAAATTCAATTAAAAAGTTCAACAGCAATCAGTAGGGACAGTTTCTTTCCTTTACTTGGACATGTATGGAAGTGATGGAATATTTTCAATTGCAACTAATTGTTCCCACCTGCTTTTCTCCCTTTTCGTCTAGATTATACACACATCAATTCTATATGCACATCTTAATATGGTTACTAGACAAGTAAGGGATCTTCACTTTTATAACTTTTTTTTTTTTAGAGAGGTTTTCGCTATAGGACACGTGTGCTTGCCAGACAGACAGAGAGAGACATAGAGACAGAAAGTGAGAAATCACCCCCCAGGGGGGATGGTCACGCCACAATCCCTTCTCCTCCATTCTCCTCTCGGGATCTTGGGCACGCACGAACACGTGCCCGGCGTGAGTTTTAAGCCACCGGGTCCAGGACGCGAACCGCGGTCGACTACGTTGGAGTCCAGCGACATAGCCATTACGCTAACTGCTGGTTCCCACCTTTATAACTTTTAAAAACTCCTTTTTATAATATTAAGAGAAAAGGAAAATGAATATAGGTAATAAGTGTCAGTCTGACATGTGAGTTCACATTTTAAAAAATTAAACATGTTAATACATTTAAGATGAAAAAATATTTTATAACATGAGATCAGACGATTCATTTTAAATTTCAAGGATACAAACATTTCTACAGCTGAATAACTTTTGATTATATAATGTAAATAACTGAAATGTTATAGTGCTTAATTTTTTCAAGTAAGTTTATTTTATATTATTTTATTTTCCAGAAGGCATATGTGCTTACCAGAGAAAGGCAAAAAGGGAAAAGGAGAAAGTATCCCCAATGGGGCATCATCTCACCATAATCCCTTCTCCATATCTCCATCCTGTTTGAATTGGGGGCAGGCATGCACACATGTCCAGCATATTTTTTTTAAGCTGATGGAGCTAGGACCTGAACTGTACACTACAGCACATGGGATCTGGATCCCTTAACCACCAGACCACAGGGCCAACCCTATTTATTCATTTTTTATTTTCCCATGAGCGATAGAAACAGAGATTGAGGAAAAAACAGAGAGACAGCATCTCCAGCAGCTTCAGTGAGGCCTGGATCAAGGGCAGGAGAACACCTGGCTCGCTCAGGGACACTTCCAGATATGAACCTGAGACCTTCCTATGTGGGCCAGCCTTTCAGAGCACCATAGTTTTCTGTTACATCACCATCTGGTTAATTGTACATGTTAAATTGATGGACCACAAGGTGCTCAAATATTTGGCCAAACAATATTATAGTGTGTTTATGAGGGTGTTTCTGGATAATATTAACATTTTTTGGTCGTTTAGGTGTTTTTGATTCCCTCCCCGAATAGGCCACCTGAACTCGCTGGAGAGAGACAGTGAGAGGGAAAGTGATAGATCAGCCCCCGGGGGGATGGCCATGCCACAATTCCTTCTCCTCCACTCTCCTCCTGAGATTTTGGGCTTACCCATACATTGCCTTATGTGACTTTCAAGTTGCTGGGTTGGAGACTCAAACCATAAGTAGGTTATATGTGAGTCCAGCACCTTAATCACCATGCCGTCTGCTGGTCCTAAGATTAACATTTCAATTAGTACACTATATAAAGTACATTTTTCTTCCTTAAATGGGAGAGCTCCATTCAATTAACTAAAGAGTATAAGAACACTGAACTTCCCATGAGTAAGAGGGAATTTCCTTGTGTGATTACAATGAGGTGAGATATTGTTGTTTTGTTTTTTGTTTTTGTTTTGTTTTGTTTTATCCTCCCTTTTGAGATTCAAGTGGAACACTGACCCTTTCTGGTTCCAAACCTGCTGATATTTGGACTGGAATTACACCATCAACTTTCCTGGGTCTCCAGCTTGCCAACGGTTGGTCTTGAAACTTACTGTCCTTCACAATAATACATTTATGTATCTATAGACCAATTTTATGTTTCTCTGGAGAAATTTGACTAGTACAAATGAGTCCTATATTTTGGATGATCTTATTTTTTCAACTTAATGCATATATACTCTTGTGTGTATCTGTATATATTTGCTTCACATTTTAAGCATTTCTTGAGAATCTGCTCACTCTACCAGCAACACATAAAATGGTGAATATTAAACAAAGTATGGCAGAAGTATAATCTCCATCCTTCATGAATTTTTACTTTAAAAGTGTAAATATTTTGTGTGAAATAAGGAGCAAATATAGACCACACACTCACACATCAAAGAAAATCATTATCTATAATGAGAGATTGCTGATGGAAGAACATTACTCATGGTTGTTATTTAGAGGAAGAAAAGGTGGTAGATTAGGAAATCTACAGAAGTAGTAAGCAAGATATTTAATATACTTTGTCCTTTATTCAAAAGTCCACCTTTGGGAACCAGCAGTTAGCATAATGGCTATGTCGCTGGACTCCCATGTAGTCGACCGCGGTTCTCGTCCCGGACCCGGTGGCTTAAAACTCACGCCGGGCGCGTGTGCGTGCGTGCCCAAGATCCCGAGAGGAGAATGGAGGAGAAGGGATTGCGGCATGACCATCCCCCCTGGGGGGGTGATTTCTCGCTTTCTGTCTCTATGTCTCTCTCTGTCTGGCTGGCGAGTGCACGTGCCCTATAAAGAAAAAAAACCTCTCCATAAAAAATAAAAGTCTACCTTTCTATCTTCCAGCATTGGTCTTAAGGCATTTCCACATCAAAAATCTGCCCTTCCTCTGAACATACCATATGCTTTCTTGTATTGTGATATTGCTATGCACATTCTTTTATTTATTTATTTTTAATTTCATTTTCTTTTATACAGTCAATCACATTATTTAGCTTACAAAGTGAATATTTCAACATATGAACATCTCTCCCTAGTCTAGTTGACTAAACTACAAAATATCTTTAACAAAAATTGGCACATTTATTTGTCTCGTTAATGCTTTGTACATTCTTTAGTCTACCGATTTCATTACCAATTCTCCATGAGTTAAATCCTCATGTAAAGCCTCACTCAACTCTCATTTTTTTTTCTGACAAATTATCTCTAGTTCCAACTTTCAGAAGGGTTCACTTTTTCTTCTAGACTTTTGTAGCCCTTTAGATTTCAATTAATATTCATTATGTACATATTCATGTCCCTTTCTTGATTATGATCCCTTTAATTAAGTCTACAATTTTGCATTCTTGTTGGTCAAAACAGTTAATCAAATATAAGACTTGCTCAATATGTATTTAACAAATTGTCTTCACAGACATTAACACATATCAGTAAATTTTCAAGAAACTAGTTAATAATCTAGGATTACAAATAAGCATTTTAACATTGGGATTACATTTGATTGACAAAAACCAGAGGTGGTAGCTTCCCAATATATTTTTGATAAGCAAGTTCCCTGAGGAGGCAAAATTATAGATCCAAATATTACCCCTGAGCAGTAAGCTACAAAGAAGATGGAATTTTATAAAAGAGCAGTTTTAATAGGTTGTATGGTATTCTAATGTACAGTCATTTTCTACCCAAAGCTATCGCTAGAGAAATAACTGCTGTGGTCAGGGAAAACCAGAGTATCTGCTTTCCTGAGAAAATTAGAAAAACACTAATGTTGTTGCTCTTTTGTCCTCCACCACTCTTGTAGGTTGAATATATTAGGTCAAATCACATAAAATTTCCATTTTATTGGCTTTTGTTCAAAACTAATTAACTAATACCAATGCAGCATTATTCAAACCAATACATACCTACTGACTCTAAATTATGAGAATTCAGTTGATTTAGTTTCAGATTTCTTTCATTTTATTTTGTTTTGGGTGATGTACTCTTATCATGACGTACTTTTATCATGAACTTGGTTGTTCCACGTAGATATGCACATCATAACATTCTCCCTGCAGATGGTCAATCTTAACCATTTGTTATTTATTTGTACTGATTTCAAACTGAGAGTTATGTTGTCTTGCCCTTGCCCTTGTGTACATTAATAACACTAAAACACCAGACCAACTAAGGGATACTTACCATCTCTAGTGACTTTGATCATATTGCTTCTGATGTGGGAATATATTATAAAGTTTAAAAATGGAATTTAAGCATCATATATAGTGTATTTTGATACAGTGGATATATATTAGATCATTATCAACATAATAAATTATTTTTCTAAAATATCAAATAGGGGCTGTTTTGATTAAGAACAATTTTACAAATATGGTAATGTCACAGCATGGGTGCTAAGAATGATGTTGTAAAACAATATTAAAATTTTATAAACTCTTTTCTAATATTAGTTATAACATCAAGTAGTAAACTTTAACTGTTGTTGGGGGTTTAATTGCCAAATTTGACCACCTGTGAAATATTACCACCTAGGAAATCAATCACTAACTAGGAAATTAATTATCACTTAGGTAGTTTAACATGTACAGATGTCTTCTTTCCTCTTTATTTATGTACAGATCTCTTCTCTTTTCTTTCTTAAATAAAAACTATTGTTCAGGCATTTCAGCTTACTTTTTAGTTAGTAATAACGAGCTGAAAGGCAATGTTTGCATTAGCAAGTGAGATGGCTGAAACCACAGGGAGTCCTAGGTCACATGTAGGTAGAAAGCAAACAAAACATCAAAGTACAATACTAAGGTAGGAGATGAGAATCTTAATTACTGTGCAAACACATGTGCTACCAATTATATTCCTTCTTCCCAAAGACCACATTAGCACTTTCTTAGACTCATATATTTGTGTTTTGTAACAATATTTTTTAATAAAAACTTAAAAAAATTGTTTCAGATGTACAGAAATCTTGTGAAGAGAACACAGATTTCCTATATACCGTACAGTTTTCCCTGTTATTAAGTTAGTACAATGTATTTTCACAAGTAATTAACCCATAACTACCATCAACTAAAGTCCACACCATATCTAAATATCGCTAGTTTTTTTTTTTTTAATCTTTTGTCATTCTTTTTTCTATGATAGAATCCCATTTACAATACTCGATTACATTTAATCATCATGCCTGTTTGGCTTCTCCTTCACCATGACAGTTTCTAAGACTTTCCTTGTTTTTGATAACTTTGATGGTTTTGAAGAGCACTGGTCAGATGTTTTGTAGAATGCCCCTCAACTGGAATTTGTCTGCTATTTTGCCCATGATTGGGCTGCAGTGTTTGGAGAAAGAAAATTACAAAGATAAAATGCCTTTGTATACTATCACATTGACTTACCAAGTTAATCTTGACCACTGACTAAGGTAGTTTGTCAGATTTCTCCACTGTAAAATTACTTTTTGTCATAGTTCATTTCATAGTACCATTACAGAATACCACAGACTGGGTAATTTATACTGAATTGAAATTTGTTGGCTTACAGTTCTGGAGGCTGGGAAGTCCAAGACGACAGACAGAGAGATAGAGTGACACAGAGAGGGGGAGAGAATGATGCAGAATGGTGCGGAACTCATTTATAAAAAATTTACTCTGATTAACACATTTATAAATACTGATCCCTAATGATATAATAACCTCTTAAAAATCCCACTCTTTCTGTCAAAAGCCAGGGTCTTGTTGTTTTTTATGGCTGAGTAGTATTCCATAGAATATATATGCCACAGTTTTTCAACCCACTCATCTGTTCAGGGGCATTTGGGTTGGTTCCATGTCTTACCAATTGTGAATAGTGCCGCAATAAACATCAATGTGCAGGCACTTTTGTGATTAAGAATTCTTCTGTTCTTTCGGTAAATATCAAGGAGTGGGATTGCTGGATCATATGGTGTTTCTATTTGTAGACTTTTGAGGAATCTCCAAATTGTTCTCCACAGTGGCTGGACCAATTTACATTCCCACCAGTAGTGTAGAGAAAGTGGAAGAATATGGAAGTTTTACTGCTGAGTGAAGCAAGCTAAGCAATGATGGAGAGACATTGTATGTCCCCACATAATATATATCGAGTGTCCTCATTCTATGACAGAAACTGATTGACTAAAGGATACAGAAACACAGTAAATGGATGTGAATACCATATACAGTGTATGTGAAAGAGTAGAGTCTGAGGAAGGACATTTAGAAGAAAAAGAGGTAAAGCATTAATGGGACAAAGAAATGTAGTATTATCTGTTGAACATAATTTTACAGTTTATCAACGGACTAGGGAGAAATGTTCACATGTGGGAATATTCACTTTGAAAGCTAAATAATGTGATTAAATGTATAAAAGAAAATGAGATATAAAATAAATAAATTTTAAAAACTCACTCTTAATACTGACACATTGGGGAGTAAGTTTATAGCACATAAGCTTTGGGGAACACATTCAAACTATAGCACTTCTTCATCTCCTTTCCATACTGACATATATAAAAGAAAGTCACTATGTACAAGTTAAACTTAAAGAATGGGAGTTAAGTGAGGAAAATGTTTTTAAAATTTTTTTTGGAGAGGTTTTTACTATAGGGCACATGTGCTCACCAGAAAGACAGAGAGACAGAAAGCAAGAAATCACCCCACCCCCCAGGGTAGATGGCCATGCCACATTCCTTCTCCTCCATTCTCTTCTCGGTATCTTGGGCATGCACACAGATGCGCCTGGCATGAGTTTAAGCCACCGAGGCCAGGACTCGAACCATGATCGGCTACATGGGAGTCCAGTGACACAGCCATTATGCTATCTGCTAGTCCCGTGAGGGGCCTTCTTGAGAGCTGATTATTACATAAATTATTTAGTATTCTGCATGGGTGATTTCTTTATTCTCCCACATTAATTTAATAATTCAACAATTTATTTGTAGGCACAAATTAATTTCTATTTGTGGAATGGGCTGCTACATGAAGGCTGAGGCTTCATGGAAGACTGTATTGGTTCCTAATCAGTCTGAGTACTGTAGTACATAGTCGTAGTCCTAGCTGACTAGGAGGATAGGACAGGAAAATTTTTGACGTAATCTCTCTCTCCTCATGCTTTTTATCTCACTGATAAAAACTATAATAATGATGATGATAATACTTTATTTGTAAAACTCTTGACTTGTAGCTTTTTAACCACTTCTTTTAAATTATTCTTTCTGATTTACATATAATCAATATATATCTGTGGACTGCATCATGTTTTCTAATGCATACAGGGTTTTATAATCAAATCAAGGATATATACACATTCATCTTCTTTAACAATGAACATTATATTATGTTGTGCACATTTGTTAATAATTTTACTAATTTGTTTTGTTTTTTTGCAATATGCATTCCCTTGTCCATGTTTTTAACTCTTCTAAGATACACCATCCAGTAGCTCCTTCTTATTTACAAGCTTTCTTGTGTCCATTAAATATCTTCTCATGAACTCCCTCCACCAAGCCGCTTCCGGTATCACTTATTATTCTCCCTGTTTCTATGCTTTCACCTTCTTGGTTTCTGCCATAGAGTATGGAAATGTTGTATATGGTAAGTGGTGAGGTATAGTACCTCTCTTTCATATTCTAGCTTATTTTACTTAGCGTTATATCATCTAGCTTCTTCCACCTTGTTTCAAATGGTGGGATTTTGTTGTTCTTTACTGTTGATTATTCCATTGACTTAGTTATTGTGAATAATGCTGCAATAGATATGGATGTGCAAATGTCTCTCTGACTGAGTGATTTCCTGACATTTGGGTACATATCCCTACATTCAATAGTAGGATTTCTGGATCACTTTGTAATTCTATTTCTAGATCTTTGAGGAAATTAAACTCTTTTCCACAGTGATTGCACTAATTTACATTCTCAACAGCTGTGCACAAAATTTCCCTTTTCTCCATAATCTTGCCACCCCTTTTTCGTTTGTTTGTTTGTTTTGTTTTGTTTTGTTTTCATCACAGCCTTTCTGACTGGGCTTAAGTGATGTCTCGCTATGGTTTTGGCTTGCATTGTCCTTTTCATAATAGAGGATGAACAAGTTTTCATACTTTTTTTGACTATATGTCCTCCTTTTATAGTTGTCTGTTCAGGTTAATTGCCCCTTTATATTGAATCATCAGTTTTAGGGGGATGAACTGTTTGAATTTCTTATATATCTGCTTGACAATTCTTTCTCTGAAGTGTACTTTGCAAATATTTTCTCCTGCTCTTTGGGTTATCTTTTAACACTACATATTGTTGCTTTGCTATGCAGAAGGTTTTTAGCTTATTGTAATCCCATGTACACATTTTTCAGTGTTATTGTCCTAGCTTTAGAACATTTATTCAAAAAATATTGGCCTACTCCAGTATCTTGAAGTATCTCTCCAGTATTTTCCCCAATAGGTTTATAATTTTGAGCTATAACGTTTAATTACATTTTTTTACTTAATTTTTATAAATGATGGGGAGACAGGTTGAGGTCTAGTTTTATTTTTCTGTCGATGAATATCCAGTCTTCCCAGAATCATATGTTGAAAAACTATATTTTCTCCATCTATTTACCTTTAGCCCTTTGAAAAAAATCAGTCGGGTGCATGTTATTTTGTTTATTTATAGATTCTCAATTCTGTTTCGTTGCTGTATGTGTTTGTTTTGGGGATAGTGCCATTCTATTTTGGTTGTAAAGGCTTTGTAGAATATTTTGAAGACAGACAGTGAGAGGCCTCCAACACAACTCTCTTTTTATAGTACTACTTTGGTCATATGAGACCTTTAGTAATTCCAGAAAAATTTCCTGTTTTTAGAGAAAAAAACTTTCATCTTTTCACTATTAAGTATAATGTCTATTTGTCATATGCAGCATTTATTGTGTTAACAAATGCCTTTTCTGGGACCAGCAGTTAGTGTAATGGCTATGTCACTGGACTCCCACGTAGTCGACCGTGGTTCGATTCTAGGACCTGGTGGCTTAAACTCACGCCAGGCGCGTGTGCATGCGTGCCCAAGATCCTGAGAGGAGAAAGGAGGAGAAGGGATTGCGGCGTGGCCATCCCCCCTGGGGGGGTGATTTCTCGCTTTCTGTCTCTCTGTCTCTGTCTGTCTGGCGAGCGCACATGCCCTATAGCAAAAAAACTCTCAAAAAAAAAAAAAGAAATGCCTTTTCTGTATTTTATTGAGAGTCTTAATCATGAATGCATGTTATATTTTATCAAATGTTTTTTATACATCAAAAGATGTGATTATAACTATTTATTTATTTATTTATTTATTTATTTATTTATTTATTTTTAGAGAGAGAAAGCTTTTTGCTATAGGGCATGTGAACTTGCCAGAGAGACAGACAGGGATAGAGAGATAGAAACCAAAAAATCACCCCTCAGGGGCAATGGCCATGCCACAATCCCTTCTCCTCCATTCTCCCTTGGGATCCTGGCCACACACACATATGCTCCCAGGCTGAGTTTCAAGCCACCAGGTCCTGGACTCGAACTGTGGGAGTCCAGGTGGGAGTCCAGTGATGTAACTATTATGTCATCAGCTGATCCCAATCATACAATATTTGTAGTTCCCTCTTTTAATGTGATATGATTCATGTATTGCTTTGTGTATGTTGAACCATCATTAAGATGGTTTCCACTTGGTCATGGTGTACAATCTTTCAGATTAGTTTTTCAAGGTAATGTGCATTTTGTTGAGAATTTTGCATCTATATTCATCAGGCATATTGGTGTGTACTTTTCTACTTTTGTCTTTTCTTTGTTTGCTTTTGGGATTAAGGTGATGGTGGCTTCATAAAATGAGTTTTGAAGGATTCACTCCCTTCGGATCTTTTGAAATAGTTTGAGCAGATGATGTTAATTCTCTATTAAAGTATTTGTGGAATCAAGTAGTGAACCCATACGGACCTAGATTTTTCTTTGTTGGGAGACTATTACTGATTTAATGTCATTACTTCTTACTGAACTACTCAAGTTTTCTGTGTCTTCCTGAATCTAACTTCGTATGACATAAGTATCTAGAAATTTGTTCATCTGTTCTATTTTCTGGTTTACTAGCTTATATTTACTCATAATAATCCCTAATGATCTTTTGTATTTCTGTCATATTCATTGTAATGACCACAGTTTCATATATGATTTTTCTAATCTGAATTTTCTTTCTTTTTTTTCCTTTAAATCTAGCTAGTAGTTTATCATTTTTTTTCCTGCCCTCTCAAAGAACTGGTTTTTCATTTCGTTAATATTTCTGTATTAGTCATATGTTCTCTATTTTATTTATTTCTTCTCTGACCTTTATTATGTCTTTTCTTCTATTACTTTGGGATTTAGCATGTTTTGGCCTTTTCATCTCCTGGAGATGCAATATTAGGTTGTTTATTTGCAATTTTTAATTTTTTTTTCTTATGAGAATTAATTACTATAAACTTCCATCCTATAACAGCCTTTGCTGTATCCCAAAGTTTTGGAATGTAGTATTTTATTATCATTTATTTCAAGAAAAACATTAATTTCATTGTTAATTTCTTCAGTAGATTCAAAATCATTTAGGAGCATGTTATTTAGTCTCCATGCATTTATGTATATTTATGAGTTTTCTTTATTGTTGATTTCAAGATTAATTTCATTATGGTCAAAGAGGATGCTAGACATTATTTATATTCTTTTAAATTTTAGAGGCTTCTTTTGTGCTCTATCGGGTAGTCAACATTAGAAAATATTTTCTGGGGAACCAGCAGTTAGTGTAATAGCTATGTCTCTGGACTCCCACGTAGTCGACCATGGTTCACGTCCCGGACCAGGTGGCTTAAAACTCACGCCGGGCGCGTGTGCATGCGTGCCCAAGATCCCGAGAGGAGAATGAAGGAGAAGGGATTGCGGCGTGACCATCCCCCCTGGGGGGTGACTTCTCGCTTTCTTTCTCTATGTCTCTCTCTGTCTGTCTGGCGAGCACACGCGTCCTATAGCGAAAACCTCTCAAAGAAAAAAAAAAGAAAATATTTTCTGTGTTGCTAAAATAAAATGTGTATTCTGTGTTTGTTAGATGAAGTGTTCTAATAAATATCTGTCAGGTCCATTTAATTTATGACATTTAATTCCAATGTCTCTTTATTTGTTCTTTTAAATTTTTTATTATTTGTTTATTATTGACCAATGGTAAGACAGGGGGTTGAAGTCTGAAGTCCCCAGTAATTAGTGCGTTTCAGTCTATGTCTCCCTTAAAGTCTAACAGTCTTTATTTTCTGTATTTAGGTGCCCTATGTGAGATGCACAAATGTTTATCATTGTTACAACTTCCTGGTGAGTTGATCCCTTTAATATAATATAAAGACCTTCTTTGTCTCTTTTTGTAGATTTTTATCTAGAAGTCTATCTTGTCTGATATTAGGACAACAACACCTGCTCTTTAAAATTTTTCATTTGTAGGGACCAGCAGATGGTATAATGGTTACATCACTGAACTCCCACATAGTACACCACAATTCAAGTCCCAGAGTGTCTTAAAACTCATGCCGGGCACTTGCGTGTGTATACATGCCCAAGATCCCAAGAGGAGAATAAAGGAGAAGGGATTATGGCATGGCTATCCCCCGGGGGGCGGGAGCTGATTTCTCACTTTTTGTTTCTCTGTTTGTTTTTCCTGTGAGTGCACACACCCTATAGCCAAAAAAAAAAAACTCTCAAAAATTTTTTTTCATTTGCATGTAATGTTTCCAACTTTCTACTGTCTATGAATGTCTTTACCAGTGCAGTGTGATTCCTGAAAACACTTGTATAGAGGGATCTTCTTTTTATTTTCTTTATTATTTCAGTAAATCTCTATCTTTTGACTGAGGAGTTTAATCTATTTTCATTCAATGATGCTAATATATAGAAATTCACAGCTACTACTTTGTTGGTTGGTTCTCAATGTAGTATGTTTGCTTTTCCTTTTTCCTACTGTTATTATTTATGTTTGCTATTGGTGTATTTCATAATGGAAGGGATTAATCCATTTCTCCTTTTTTGTGTGGTTGTTCTACCGGTGAGTTTTATGGCTTTATATGTTTCCACGCTATTTATCTTCTTTTCTTTTCCAAACATAGTACTCCCTAAATGATTTTTTGGAAAGCCTGTCTAGTATTGGTGAATTTCTTCTTCTTCTCTTTTTTAACTTGGGAATTATTTTATATCTCTTTCAAATTTAAAGGAAAGTTTTACTGGGTATATTATTCTTGGTTGACACTTTTCATTTCATAAATTTGAATATGTTGTGCATTCCCTCCTGTTTTGTAAGGTTTCTGCTGACAGATTTAAGGTTAGTTTAATGGGATATTCCTTATAGATAAATTGACCCTTATCTGTAGCCATTTTTAGGATTTTCTTTATTTTTGACATTTTGCTATTAATGTGCCTTGAAGATCTTCTTATGTTGAATATACTTGATATTCTTTTAAATTTTCTGGACCTGGATGTATGTATCTCTGTAGATTTGGAAAGTGTTTACTTAGTATTTCACGAAATAGATTTTCTATGCCTTTTCCCATCACTGCACCTTCTGAGAAAACTATTATGTAGGTATTTGGCCTTTAAATTGGGTCCCGTACAGTCTCTTATTTTTAGTGGTTATATTTTTCTTCCTTTTTGACAGGATAGATCATTTCAATAGTTATACCTTCAACATGAACTTTTATTTTTCTTCTACATCGTCAAACCTGTTCTTGCTGCTCTGTACTGATTATTATTAGTTTTTTTAATTTCCTGAAATGCATTCTTCAACTCCAGATTTTCTGTTTGATATTTTTCAAGATATATATCTCGTCATTGAATCTTTCTCCCATGTTGTGCATTGATTTTCTCACCCCCTGACATTGTTTGTGTTCTCTTGTATCTCAGTGAGTTTTGTTATCATTGATGTTCTAAAATCCATTTCCAGCATCACTATGATCTCCTGCATTTTGTATTGTTAATATGGAGTTACTATGTTCCTTTAGGGGTGAAATTTTTCCTTATTTTCTCTTATTTCTTGTTTCCCTGTGTGGATCTTTTGGCATCTGATGGAGTACTTACTTCTTCCTAATTTCTGGTTGGATATATTTTAGTGGCTGTTTTATTTATTTTGCCTTTATTTACTTAAGGCTTTATACATTTTCAGAAACACCAGGAGAGGTGTTGGGGCCTCTGAGCCAGTGATTTGGGGTTCTAGGTGAAGTTAACATTGTGCACTGGTATTTCACCTGTAAAGCAGGTGAGTTTCCTCAAACCAGTAGTGATTGTTGCCCAATAGTATGGTTACCTGAATTTTAGGCCCTGTGTAGGGAACAAGATTCTCCCCTGAGGAAGGTAGCTGAGTGAAAATATCAGTTGAAAGTAAGTAATAATCTCTGCCTTGGAAAGGTTGCACACAAGAAAAGTGAAAGTGATGGTTGGGAAGTTGTGATGCAGGGAATATCTGGTTGCTTTGCTATCCCATTGTGAACAATCCTTGGAGATAGAAGAGACTGTTCACTCTTGAATCTATTTTTCTCCATAGCTGCAGCATTCCTCTGCAAGCGGCTTTATCCATGCAGGTAGGCATGCCAAGGGTTGTTGTTGATATGAGGCTGGCAGGGGACACACTGGAAAAACTCAAGGGCATATGGAAACTAAATACCACTGCTAAACAGCTAGGGGATGGAGCTGGAGCAAGTCCATGCATCTCTGGGGCATGGCCGGTGTGGCTCTGCCTGCTGGGCCTTAGGGCAGACTGTGTACCCATACAGGAACTACAGAAACTGCATTTTTTTTTCCATAGGTGGAACTAGAGATTGCTAACCTATGTAAATCTTCACAATGGGGAGGATAGAGGAAGAGCTGAAGCCACCATATGTCTGTAGGGCCAAAGGATGGGACTGAGCTAGGAGCATCTTCCCATTGGTCCCAGAGCTGAGCTATGGAACTAGGTGGGGGACTGCATGAGTATGGTGGGTGGTCTGGCAGCTCTCAGCCTGAGCGTGTCTTTGCTGCTGGGAGTGCAGTACTGGAACCCCTATCCCAGTGTGTCTGCAAGGCCAGGGGACTAAGCTAAACTGCTAGAGTCTTCCTGAGATTCTGCCTGCAAGCCTCTTGGCAGCATTTACTGCAGTCTAGTGACCTGTGTATATCTGCACAGCTAGAGAGGGGGCAGTCCCATGGGAGCTGCTTGCACTGGCCTGTGGGACCCAGCCCCTGGAATTCAAAAGTGGGCAAAGTGAGGTCCTGTCTGTTTACTTCTAGGCGAGAGATCACTGGCACCATCCACATTGTTCCCCCCCTTTCCATTCCTCCACTCACACTTACTGCTCCCGGAAGTCTGGAGAAGCTGCTCTGTAAAATATGACAGAAGGGACAAGGTGATGCTCCTCCTCATGTTCCTGGTGAAGTGGGAGGAGAGTGGGTATGTAGCCCTGCCGATCAATAGAAGAACATATTGGGATTCAGCTCTTGAGGTGACAATGTATGCCTGTATTTTGCAGGAGAGATTCGGTGTTTTCTTTGGATTGCCGGGTACTTGTAGCTTCTCTAAAATAAGCTGGTAGTCTGTGTCTCTCTTAATGCTCCCCTATAACTGGAAGCACTGGGGTTCAAGGTGGAAGCAGGAAGCTGGATACTTTGAAGGGAGTCCCTGTCACTTCCTCATTTATGGCAGGGCTTCTTCCATCATCTCTGGTTCCTTTTTGAGTTTGGATAATTGACCTCTTTTTTCTTTCTTCCACTTGAGACTTGGTGCCCCCGAAAACTTCTGAGGTTTCTATTCCTGTATTCCTTCAGCCCACTTTACTCCTCTGCTCCAGAACAACATTATCCAGCCAACATGCACTGGGATAATGCCCCAATGGGCATCCTTAGTCACCCATCTTGCTCCTTGCTTTTTAATTTTACTTTATTCCAATTAGTGTTACTCAGAGCTCTTTCAAGTAGCTTTTGTGCCCCATTAACATATCTTCATTACACACACACACACTCAGGGAGAGAAAAAGAGAGAGAGAGAGAGATAAGGAGAAAAAGAGAACATCTTATTACTATCTAGCATTGCAATATGCTCAAAGCTCTTCTTATATATTCCTTAACTCAGTCCTAGAATCAATGACTTCTCAAAGGCTCTCTAATTCCTTTTGTAGGAAATGATATTAGAAACCAAGATATGGCACTAGATATGGTCCTTGCCATGGCGTGCAGTTATTTCTTGGCCCTCTTTGCTGAAAGAGCAGAGAAATAAACATACATATACTTCTCCATCTATTTACAAATATTTTTTCTATATTTACATCTTCTATTATTTCTATATTCATTTTATCATGTATATTTCTTCTATTATTTCTATATTCATTTTATCATGTATATTTCTATACTGATATATCTATATTTAAATTAAATATTTTTTAGTACTAATGTTTCCAACTCTAATCCATTGGCACAAGCCATATTCTAACTTCATCTTCCTGCTCATCTAGAGTCTTCATTTTAGCATGAGGACTTGGCTCCCATCACATGCCATTTATTTAGTTAATAGCTCAGTTTTTCTGTGCATGTGTAGTGGTTTCAGAATTGTTAACTGATAAATACGTGGGGAAAACCTTATCAAATAAAGCACAGTGCTCACGTGCAGTTCCTTTGCTTTTTATTTTATGGTCTCTATTTATCTCAAAATTGCTTAGTACCTTTTATTCCCTAAACCTTTCAGAAAGATCATTTAAGACATTTTTTAAAGACTAATTTATTTACTTTTATTTACTGTTATTATTTACTTTGCTATAGGGCATGGGTGCTCACCAGAGAGAGAGAGAAGACGAGAGAGAGAGGGAAAGTGAGAAAGCAAGTTGCCAAATCTGGGACTCAAACCACAGTAGTCTAGCACCTTAACCACCATGTCACATGCTGGCCCTTAAGACAGTTCTAATACAGTTTTATAGTTTAGTCACAGTCTCCCTTCCATTCAGTGATCCCCAACGTGGTAAATGATGTTTTAAATAAGCATATATTAAGGTTAACTTTTTTCTCTCTTATTTTAATTTCATAGTGCATGCGTGCTAGTTGAGGGGAAACAAACAAACAAACAAACAAACAAAAACAGAGCAAGGGTAAAGAAAGAAAAAAATAGTCTTCAATGGGCCATGGTTATATTACATTCCCTTTTCTTTCATTTCTCTATCCTGTTAAGATTTGGGGCATGCACACACACATGCTAGTATGTTTTTCAAGCCACTAGGCTGCTACTCAAACTGTGGTTGGCTATACGGGATTCAACTCTCATATGCACTAGTCCACGGGACAGCACACAAGGTTAATTCTTTTTGTTGTAAAGTTCTATGGATTTTAACACATGCCATGTCATGTGCTCAACATTGTGGTATATGGAACTGTTCCACTGACCTAAAAGTTCTCATTCTTTGTCTAATAAATATTTCTGGGGGACCAGCAGTTAGCATAATGGCTATGTCACTGGACTCCCATGTAGTCGACCGTGGTTCACCTCCCGGACCCGGGGGCTTAAAACTCACGCCGGGCGCGTGTGCGTGCGTGCCCAAGATCCCAAGAGGAGAATGTAGGAGAAGGGATTGCGGTGTGGCCATCCCCCCTGGGGGGTGATTTCTCGCTTTCTGTCTCTCCGTCTGTCTCTGTCTGTCTGGCGAGCGCACGTGCCCTGTAGCAAAAACCTCTCCCCCCAAAAAAAATTTCTGTGACCAGCAAATGGCATAAGGATTACGTCGCTTGACTCCCATGTAGTCAACCATGGTTCGAGTCCCAGACCTAGGAGGCTTAAAACTCATACCGGACATGTGTGCATGAATGCCCAAGATCCTGAGACCAGAATGAAGAATGGATTGCAGCGTGGCCATACTCCCAGTGGGGTGATTTCTTGCTTTCTGTCTCTCTGTCTTACCGGAGAGCGCACAAGCCCTATAACAAAAATAATCTCTAAGAAACAAAATCAAAAACAAAAACAAAAACAAAAAAAACACAAGGCTTCTTTTCCCCAAGCCACAGGAAACCATTAACGTTTTTACTGCTTTTTAAATTTTACCTTTTAAAAAATGTCATATAAGTGGAATTATGCAGTATAGTCTTTTCTGACTGACTTCAGCTTAGCAATATGCTTTATTTTGTATTTAATTTTAAGTACTAATATTATTATTTTTAATTTGCTATAGAACATATATGCCTACCAGAGGATGACACAGAGAGAGAGAGAAAATGAGAAAGCAAACTGTCAGATACAGGACTTAAAGTACAGTTGGCCATGTGGGATTCCAGTGCCTTAACTACCATACCACCTGCTGACCCTGGCAATATGCTTTTAAGATTCATCCATGTTTTTGTATGGCTTGGTAGCTCATTTTGTTTATTGTTTGAATAGTGTTCCATTATATATCTATATCACGGTCTGTTTACTAAATGTCTTGAAAACATACTGAAAAACATTTTAAATAAAACTGTCATAAACATTTGTGCACAAGATTTTTTTTTTTTTTTTTTTTTTTTTTTTTTTTGGAGAGGTTTTTGCTATAGGGCACGTGTGCTCACCAGAAACTCAGAGAGAGGCAGAGAGACAGAAAGCGAGAAATCACCGCCCCCCCCTCCCCCCCGCAGTGGGGATGGCCACACCACAATCCCTTCTCCTCCATTCTCCTCTCGAGATCTTGGGCATTGCACGCACACACGCCCGGCGTGAGTTTAAGCCACTGGGTCTGGGACTTGAATTGCGGTCAGCGACATGGGAGTCCAGCGACATAGCCATTACGCTAACTGCTGGTCCTAACATTCGTGCACAAGATTCTGTAGAGACTTGATCTCAAATCAATTGGTAAATATCTAGGAGCATAATTCCTGAATCATAGAATAAATTCACCATGTAAAAAAATGACAAACATCCAAAGCGGCTGTACTGCTTTGTGTTCTTCCAGAAACAAATAAGAGTTCCCGGTGTTCCACACCTTTGTTGGTGATGGTTGTTATCAAGTTTGGCATTTAAACAATCCCAACAGGTGTGTGCCAATTTTTCACTGTGCTTTAATTTGTATTTTCTTAATGATAAGTAATATTGAGCCTTTTTGTATGTCCTTATTTTTCATCTGCATATCTTCTTTGGTAAGTTTTCTATTTGATTATTTTTTCCCCACTTTAAACAGTGAATTGCATATCTTATTTTTAAGTTAATGCACTCTATGTATATTTTGACTAGAAATCTTTACTCAGATATATCTCTCATTGGCTATATATTTCAGAGGCTATGTTTTATCTTCTCATTTTCATAATATATGTGTCAACTTTAAAATTTAATAAATTCCAAGATGTCATTTCTTAATTTTATGAATAATGATTTTTTGTTATATCTAACATCTCATCACCAAACACAATGCCAACTAAATTTTTCTCTTCTGCTTCTTTTTTAAAAATTATACTTTATGGGGCCAGTAGCTGGCATGGTGGTTGAGGCACTAGACACTCCCACACAGTTCGAGTCCCGGACATGGTGGCTTGCTTTCTCGCTTTCCCTCTCTGTCTCTGTGTCTCTCTCTGATCAAATTAAAATGAATTAATGAACATACAAAATTTAAAGTATTAGAGTTATTATATTTACATCTGTGATTGCTTCCAATTAATTTCTGTGTAATTTTTAAGAGCTGTGCTTAGGTTCATTTACTTATTTTTGCATAAGGACTTCCAGTAGTTTCAGCAACTTTGATAGAAAGACTATCTTTTCTCCATTGAACTACCTTTGTTCCTTTGTCAAAAATCATTTAAATACATTTGTTTGGGTTTATTTGTTGGGTTCCATTGATTTAAGTGTCTCTTATTCACCAATACCACTCTGTCTTATAGCTAAATAGTATATTTTGAAACTGAGTAGTATAAGTCCTTCAACTTTGTTCTTCTTTATAATGTTTGTTTTTTCCACTCCTTTGCCTCTCTATTAATTTAAACATCAATTCATTTCTTTCTACAAAACATCTTGCAGGGATTTGGATTGGAATTTCACTCATTCTGTAAATCAATTTGAGAAGAATTGGTATCTTAATATTGAGACCTCCAGTTGATGAACAAGGAATATTTCTTTATTTATATCAATCTTTGATTTTTCATCAATGTTTCATAGTTTTCTATACAGATTGTGCAAATCTTTTGATATACTTAAGCCTAAACATTGCATTTTTGGTTTTATTATAAATAATATTTTTTCTTTTCAAACTTTTAGTTTTGAATGTTTGTACATAGGAAACATTACAGTATACATTGTAGCTTTGGTATACTTATTTATTAATTTAAAAAGTAATTATGTAGATGTTTTGAAGTTTTCTACATGGGCAATCCTGTCATTGATAAATAAAGGCAATATCTTTTCTGCCTTCCTGATCTCTCTAATTTTTTGCATTAGCCTGAGTCTTCTAGTATATTGAATAAGAATTGTGAGACAGAATATCTTTTCCTGGATATTTCCTGAACTTAGAGGGAAAGTATCCAGTCTGTCACCATTACATGTAATGTTACTTGTCAAGACTTTTTTTTTTTTGTAGTTGTTCTTTTTACATTTTTTTTTAATTGTCAGAGAGCATAAGCATGAGAGAGAAAGAACTAGGAAGCACACTACAGGGCATGATGGTGCCACAATCCTGTTTCCTCCACTTCTCCATCTTGTCAGAATCCTGGGCATGCACATGCATTCAGCTTGTCTTTCAAGTTGCCAGGGCTGAGACTCAAACCACAATGTAGGATTGAGTCCCTTTATCACTACAATATGGACTGGCCCTGTACTGTTCTTTTTCTTTTGAGAGAGAGATTTTTGCTATAGGGCAGGTGCATTCACCAGAGAGACAGGGAGAGGGGAGGCTAGAAATCACTCCTCGTGGGGGATAACCACATGACACCCCACATCCCCCATTTTCCTCTCAGGATTTTGGGTATGCACTCACACACGTCCAAGTGTGAGTTTCAACTGCTGGGTCTGGGACTTGAACCGCAGCTGACTACGTGAGAGTCTAGCGCCTTAACCATCACATCACCTGCTGACTTTGACCTTGTATTGTTCTTAATAAAGTTGAAAAAGTGAATATTCCTAGGTTACTGAAAGATTTTTCATGAGAAATGTTAGATTTTATTATAAAATATATTCCTATGCTAATTGATATTATCATATTATTTTTGTTCTTTAGCTTATTGATAGGTAGAAGACATTAATTGATATTTGGAAGTTGAACTAACCTTGCATACCTGGATAAATCTCTCTTGGTTGTGTTATAATTTTTTTTCAATTTATTTATTTGCATTCATTCACTGAACATCATTACAGCATACAAAATGAGATTTTGCATCCAAAGTACATTATATATTGTCTCAATCAAGCACATCAACAAACATGTTATTGTCAGCAAATGATCTTCCATTTCTTGTCTTCTGTATGTTTTGCTTTTTCCCTCCCATCCTTGATTCCCTATCTTCTACCCTCTTCCATCTCCCACTTTCCTCCCACACTGTCTCTGGTATCTATGTTTGCTTTCTATACTGTTTTCTCCTCACATTTTATTGTATCGCCAAAGACCCAAATCAATCCAAATACCCTCATAGCAAACACAGGTGATACACACATTTCCATGAACACAAGTCTTAGTTTACGCATCCTATAAAGTAGCACCTAGCTGGGGCTACATATCCTACTGCAGTCATTGAATAGATATATATTTTTTTCCTGAAACTTTTTTCTTTTTGTAACTCAATTTACATTCCTTCCCTAAGCTTCATCACAGCATACAAAATGCAATCTCCCATCCAGTACACACTGCATAGTGACACAATCATGCACATTACAAAAAAATTTCCATTACTAGTTCCTAGAATTACTTCCACCCCTCTTTCTGACCCTCTGTCCCTTCCCACCCTCCTCTCACACCACCTCTAGTGTCTACAATTGTCCTTCATTCCCTTCCCACCCACGTTGCATTGATCACGCAATTTCCTACATAATCTAACTACTTTCAATGGTGAGTTCACTCATTACTACTAAGAAAACCAGTTTTAACTTAACTCAAAGAAGTGTCAAGGAACTTTGCTTAAAGCCAGGAAACAAGTTAGGATTCTGTTCAAATGGTAGGTGCATGAACCTATCAGTCTCATGTACTTTTATCTTTTGTTCTGGTTCAATTTTCCTGATTAAATTCTGGGATATAATATTCAACTCCAGACTTGTCCCTATGATTAAGTTGGCCACTTTCATAGTTTTTTGGACTCTTATTTCCATGTGTCTGTGTTTAATTTTCTTGATACAACACACCCTTGAGAACTTCTTGGAGATCTGGTCTGGTGTTGGTAAATTCTTTCAGGTTTGGTTTATCTGAGAATGTTCTTGTCTTTCCTTCCCACCTGAAAGATAATCTTGCCGGGTACAGTATTCTTGGCTGAAATTGCTTCTCTCGTAACACTTTGAATATATTTTCCCATTCTCTCCTCGCTTGCATTGTTTCCGATGAGAGATCTGCTGTTAGCCTGATGGGATGTCCTTTGTAGGTAACTTGATGTTTCTCTCTTGCCAATCTTAGTATCTTGTCTTTGTCTGCAGCTTTGGTCAACCTGGCTATAATGTGTCTTGGAGAAGATCTTCTTGGGTTGATTTTATTTGGGGTCCTTTGTATTTCCTGGGACTGGATCTTTGAATGCCTCTCTAGGTTTGGAAAGTTTTCTTGCAGGATTTCATGGAATAGATTATCAATGCCTTTATGGGTCTCTTCACCTTCTGGAATGCCAATTATCTGGATATTTGGACGTTTGATGGTATCCAGTACTTCTCGCATATCATTCTCAAATTTTTGGGCCATTTTCTCAGTCTTCGTGGTGGATTTTTCTAAGCCAGCCATTTTCTCTTCTACCTCTGATATTCTATTTTCTGAATGATCTAGTCTGCTTTTAATACTTTCAAGGGAGATTTTGACTTCTTGTATTATAGACTTCATCTCTAGCAGCTCCGTTTGAGTCTTTTGTAAAGTGTGTAATTCCTCTTTTAGATCTTGCAAGAATTTCCTCATCTCCTGGAACTCAGCAACTTCTTTCTCCTTTCTCTTTAGCAGTTCATTATCTCTCTTTTCTTCCATCTCTGTTAGCTTCGACATTATGAATGCTCTAAATTCCTTATCAGACATTTCCATGACTTTCACCGAACTGCTTGTGGATGAAGGAGAGTTACTCTTTTCCATTGGAGGAGAGGTATTTCCTCATTTTCCCATATTTCTCGTGATCTGACGGTGATTTCTTGTCATCTGATGGATGGTGTGTTTCTTTCAAATTCTTGGAGTTAAGCCTCAATGTTCAGGAGCAAGCAGACACAGGTGTCCTAGAATCTGTTTGCTGTTCTGTTGTGATCACACACTAGCTTTGCTTGCTGGAGGCTGAATTATGAGTAGAAAATCTTCATTTCTCCTGTCCCCTGAAATATCTAGTTCCCAGTAGCCATGCGGAATCCTCTGAAGGAAGGGCTCAACTCTCCTGCCACACTAGCTTTGCTTGCTGGAGGCTGAATTATGAGTAGAAAATCTTCATTTCTCCTGTCCCCTGAAATATCTAGTTCCCAGTAGCCATGCGGAATCCTCTGAAGGAAGGGCTCAACTCTCCTGCCTGGGAGGAAGGACCAGAAGGGATTCTATAATGTTTTTTTAAAAAAGGACATATTTATTCGGCGTCATGATTAGACTATTAGAATTAGCAATAAAATACATGGATGCAAACAAAAAATATCTACATAGGGACCAGCAGTTAGAGTAATGGCTATGTCACTGGACTCCCACGTAGTCAACCGTGGTTCGGGTCTTGGACCCGGTGGCTTAAACTCACGCCGGGCATATGTGCATGCTTGCCCAAGATCCCAAGAGGAGAATGGAGGAGAAGGGATTGTGGCATGGCCATACCCTCTGAGGGGTGATTTCTCGCTTTCTATCTCTCTGTCTCTCTCTGTCTGTCTGGCAAGCGCACGCGTCCTATAGCAAAACCTCTCCAAAAAAAGAAAAAGAAGAAAAAAAATCTACATTAAAACCCTTTGTTGGAATGCTTTCCACAGAGCAGAAACTAAAATGACTTTTTATACAATTAGTCACAAATATAGTCCTCATGTTTTCTGCCCATACACATGAGTATTATCTAAAACACATCTTCTTTGTAGTAGCGAGGCCCTGCTACCACTGTGCTTGGCTGTGTTCACAAATCTGTTGTAACCTGTAGCTTCCCTGTCACTTCTCTGGCTCTCCTCTCCTGCTAAGCATTGTTTTCTGACAGTTAATTAAAACCTCTGCCACTGTTATAATAACTACAACTGTTCTGGAACCGCCATAGCCACCTTGATTTCATTGGCAAAGTATTGGCCTCCACCAGGATAAGGGCCAGAGCTTCTTTCTGCCTCTAAATTCCATCCTCCTTGGGTCCAAAATTTGAAGACTGATAGCTATAATTGCCAAAGTCATTGTAGCTTCTTCCAGCTCTAAAGTTGCTTCCACTATCATAGCCAAAGCTGCCTCTACCTCTTCCATTGTTATAGCTGTCATAGCTGGCACTCACACCACAGCCACTGCCCTCATATCCATAACCCTGTCCATCACTTCTTCGACTTCTTCCAGAGTAACCAGGGCTGCATCCTCCATAACCACCATCATTACCAAATCCATTATAGCCATCTCCACTTCCACCGTATCCACCACCACCATGGCTGCCACCAACGCCACCACGACCATTGAAGTTTCCTCAACAACCAAAGTTGTCATTACTGCCAAAACCACCTCCTCAACCACTACCAAATTTTCCAGAACCACTTTGACCTCTTGTGCTGGAGGAAGCACTAGCCATTTCTTGTTTGGACAGGGCTTTCCTCACTTCACAGTTGTGGCCATTCACATTATAGTACTTCTTTTTTTTTTTTTAAGAGGTTTTTGCAATAGGGCTTGTGCACTCGCCAGAAAGAGAGAGACAGAGAGATAGAAAGAGAGAAATTGCACCCCAGGAGGGATGGCCATGCCACAATCCCTTCTCCTCCATTCTCCTCTCAGGATCTTGGGCACACACGCACATGCACCCAGCATGAATTCATGCCACTGTGTCTGGGACTCTAACCACGGTCGACTACATGGGAGTTCAGGGACATAGCCATTACGCTAACTGCTGGCACCACACAGTATGGTATTTCTGAATGACAATCTTATCCACAGAATCATGATCATCAAAGATTATGAAAGCAAAGCTTCTCTTCTTGTCATTGCCTCAGTCACTCATGATTTCAACCACTTCAATTTTCCCATACTGTTCAAAATAATCTCTTATGGGTCCAGCAGTTAGCATAATGGCTATGTCACTGGGCTCCCATGTAATCAACCACGATTCGAGTCCCGGACCTGGTGGCTTAAACTCATGCTGGGTGTGTGTGTGTGCATGCCCAGGATCCCGAGAGGAGAATGGAGGAGAAGGGATTGCGGCATGGCCATCCTCCCTGGGGGGTGATTTCTTGCTTTCTGTCTCTCTGTCTCTCTCTGTCTTTCTGGCGAGTGCATGCACCCTATAGCAAAAACCTCTCCAAAAAAAAGAAAAAAAAGATCTCTTAGGTGATGTTCTTCAGTTTCTTCTTTAATGCTACCAACAAAGACCTTTTCTACAGTTAAGTGGGCACCCAGTCTTTGAGACTCTTCTCTTGAGATAGCCCTCTTTGGTTCCAGAGCTCTTCCATCCACCTTGTGTGGCTTTGCATTCATGGCTGCACTCACCTGTTCCACGGGGGCATACGTGACAAACCCAAAGCTCCTGAAGTGCTTGGTGTTGGGATCTTACATTTCTACACAGTCTGTGAGCATTCTCCATTGCTCAAAATGGCTCCTCAGGCTCTCATCAGTTGTTTCAAACCTCAACCCTCTGATAAAGAGTTCCCACACCTGAGAAGAGAAGAGTATGGAGAAGGATAACAAGAGAACAAATAGACAGGCATGACATTAGTAGGACACAGATATGGTTTATTACCTGTTGATGATGACGTGTATAGTATTCTCAACTGGATTGGTCAGAGAAGTATTTCATGTTGGGTAAAGTCTTTTTACAAGCAAAATGAAAAATAGTGATTGTTTAAAAAAATCAATGGAGGGACCAGCAGTTAGCGTAATGGCTATGTCGCTGGACTCCCACGTAGTCGACCACGGTTCGAGTCTCGGACCCGGTGGCTTAAACTCACGCCGAGTGCGTGTGCATGCATGCCCAAGATCCCAAGAGGAGAATGGAGGAGAAGGGATTGCGGAGTGACCATCCCCCCTGGGGGGTGATTTCTCACTTTCTGTCTCTCTGTCTCTGTCTGTCTGGTGAGTGCATGCGCCCTATAGCAAAAACCTCTCCAAAAAAAAAAAAAAATCATTGGAATAATAATAATAATAACTGGGAAAAAATGAAAAGCTATTGGATGATGAAATGGGGATTTTAATGTCTCTGTATTGACTGATATGCATGGTATTTCATCTGGAAAAAGAAATGTAATACACTGTACAGTTATATGTGATTAAATGTAATATAAACAAGATTGTGATAATAGTAAAGAAATTTTTAAATAATAAAAAAAAAGAAAGAAAGAAGAGTGTCTTCCCCTGTTCTGGCTCTTTAGGAGACGTGGGCTTAGATGGCAGTGGGAAAAGAGGCTCCAGAAATGCTTTCCCAGTAGCATCCACTGGCAGAAAGGAGTAAGTTAACAGACATGTCTCTGTAAATTATTTTTATGCAAATAGTTTATTAAATATGTTTGCATCTATATTTATGACAGTTATGGGTCTGCAGTTTTTGGTTTTGTTTCTTTTAAAGGCTTTATCTGGTTTTATGTTAGGATAACAGTGACCTTACAAAATAACTTAGAACGTATACCTTCTGCTTCTATTTTAAGGAAGAGATTGTGGTGGAAATTTGTGTTGTTGTTTAAAATGTTTGGTCTAGTTCAAAAGTTAAATCATGTAAGTCTGGTGGATTTTTAAAAAAATTTAGTTTTCAAATAATTATTTTATAAATATCAGCTCATACCCATTATCTATTTTCGTTTGTGTGAGTTTTTTGTCTTTTGTGTCTTTCACAGAATTGGACCATTTCATCTAAGTTATCAAATCTTGGGTACTAAATGATTCACAGTATTCTCTTATTGTACATTTAATTACTTTATTGTCCATGGGGTAGGTGGTGATGGTTCATCTTTCATTTCTGGTATTGGTTATATGCATCTTCTCTCTTTCCTTTTTGCCAGCTAAAATTTTATCAGTCATTTTTATCTTGGCAGTGAATTAACTTTTCTTGTTTTCTTGTGTTGTTTTTTTTTTTTCCAATTTAATTGATTTCTGTTCTAATTTTAATTTCTTCTTTTCTTACTTTTTGTTTAACTTATTCTTTTTCTCTTATTTCTCAAAGTTGATGGTTAGTTTATTATGTTTGGATCTTCCTTATTTTCTCTTTGATTAATATGTGCATTTAATACCATAAATTTACCTTTCTATACTGTATTCACTAAATCTCACAATTTATCTTTATTGCATTTTTATTTTTATTACATTAAAGATATTTCCTATTTATATTAAAACTTTGATTGATGTGTTATTTAGAAGTATGTTATTTAATTCCAAGCATTTAATATATTTTTATCTATCATTCTTATATTGATCTTCTTAATTAATTCCATTGAGATCGAAGAACTTATTTTCTATTATTTATATTTTTAAAATTTTTTAAAAATGTATTTATAGTTCAGTACCATGTCTATGTAATTGGTCCATACAAGCTTGGTGATTGTTAAGTGTGAACTTGAGAAGAATGAGTGTTTTACTGTTGTTACAAACCGTATTTGAATTGTTGACCTATACCACTCTTGTTTGCTTGGAGGGATTTTTAAAACATTTTTTCCCCCCGGGGAATGCCTACTGGATATAGATTTCTTTAGTTTTGATTCACCTGAGAATAAATCATTCACTTCACTTTTGAAGAAAAATGTTGCTGAATATAGAATTCTAGTTACTGTCCCCACCCACACATGAGATAGGACATTAATCTTATTTTCATGGTTTCATATGAAAACCCACTCTAATTCTTCTTCTTCTTTCATGACAGATGTAAGAGAAGGCTCCAAATCTGAGAGTGCTTAACTGTAATGGCTATGATTCCAAAAACACAACTGGAGGTCCACCAGGGAAGACACGAATTTATTTGTTTACAGACGCAGGATAGGATGCTCCACTGATGGCAAGGCAGATAATGGTCCATGGCATCACTAAACATAGGATCAGGTTATATATGATTTGGATCAAAGAGTACTTACATTAACTCATCAGCACTGACTCCCTTTTGCCAAGGCAGGAGTCTGGTTTCTACATACATTGCCGCAGATTACAACAAAAGGTTAGCTTATAGATTAAAAGAATCAGCAGAGCAAGTTTTAGGGTCTAGTGCCCCCAATCTTGTGGGGTTGATATGGGGGCAGTGCACAGACCTCTGGAATGGCCCCCAATGTGAGCCAGTACCATGAGGTGAAGGTAATGGTCATAAGATGTTTAAGCAACCCAGCTATAGCTTGCAGCTAGGTCTCCAGGAAGACAAGACAGTGAGGGAGGGAGAAAAGAGCTCAATGCATGATGCTTATTGGCAAGAGATAAGATGTTTTATTCCTTCCAACTTCTTTAGAACTTTTTCTCTGTAACTTGCTATCTGAAGTTAGAATGTTATATACCTAGGTATTTTTTGTTTTGTTTTTTTTTTGTTTGTTTGTTTGTTTGACATTTATGATTTTATCATGTTAGTGTTCTCTGAACTATCTAGATGTGTGGCTTACTCTCTTTCATTAATTTTGTAAATTTCTTTGCCCTAATTGGTTTGTCTTTTTATACTCTATTTCTTCATACCTTTTGGCAAGTGTTGCAATGTTTTTTGTTGAAATCAGAATATATTTCACTGGATTGCAAGAACTGAAGTAAATCAGCATTTTGTGTAAGGATTTATGCCAGCATGGCTATAATTTAGGTTGTGTATTGCAGCTACATATATATAAAGAGCCATATTCTTCTATTGTCATTGTTTTTGTTTCACAAAATCATCTTCTAGGACTGATAAGCAAGTGCAGCCAACCTCCAAGAGAAAAGATATACACACAAGACCCAACTGCACTTCTACATTCTATCAAAGAACATTTGGAAACCAAACGTAAAACTACAATGCTATTGGGTCAACAGGTGGTGTGATGGTTAAGGCACTGGATTCCTATAGGGTCGACCATGGTTTGAGCCCTGGATCTGGTGACGAAAAATGACTGGGTATGTGTGCATGGGCACCCAAAACCCTGAGGGGTGGAATGGAGGAGAAGGGATTACAGCATGGTCATTCTCCCTAGTAGTGGTTTCTCTATTTCCCCTCTATCTGTCTCTTTCTGGCTAGTACATGCACCCTATAGCAAAAACCTTAAAAAAATAAAAGTGCCATTTATATTGCTCAAAAAATGAAATACCTTTGTGTGACTTTAATAAAACAAGTACAGTGCTTGCTGAAAATGACAAAATGCTGACAATAAAAGTCAAATAAGATCTAAAAAAATGAGATCAGCAGATGGCACAGTGGGTACGTTGCTGGACTCCCATGTAGTAGACTGTGATTTGAGTCCTGGACCTTGCAGTTTAAAACTCACACTTGTGCATGTGCGTGTATGCTCAAAATTCCAAGAGGAGAATCGAGAAGAAGGGATTACAGCATGGTCATCCCTCCTGGGGGGTGATTTCTCAATTTCTGTCTCTGTCTCTCTAGCAAGCACACATGCCTTATTGCAAAAATCTTTCTCAAAAAAATAAAAGAATAAATGAAAGCTATCCTATTTCTATGGACGTTAACAAAGTAAAAATGTTAATCTTTCCTAAATTGATAAACATGTTTAACACAATTCTTACCAAACTCAGAAGGTATTTTTTTTGCAAATACAAATTAATTTATTCTAAAATGTATGCGGAAATGCTAAGTAACAAAAATAGCTAAAATAATTCTGATAAAGTTAAAATTAACGGAAGTATTTTATTTGAATTTAAGATTTATTATATAGCTACAATAATCAGGACTGTGTTGTATTTTTAGAGAGATAGGTGTATAGATTGTAGAACAGAAATATATTCATATAAATATTCTCAATTAATTTTTAAAAAAATTTTGAGAGATTTTTGCTATAGGGTGTGTGTGCTAGTCAGAAAGACAGAGACAGAGAGACCGAAAGTGAGCAATCACCCTCCGGGGGGGATGGCCATGCCTCAATCCCTTCTCCACCATTCTCCTCTCAGGATCCTGGGCACGCACGTGCACGTGCTCAGTGTGAGTTTAAGCTACTGAGTCCAGGACTAGAACTATGGTCGGCTATCTGAGAGCTCAGTGACATAGCCATTACACCAACTGCTGGTCCCCTCAATTAATTTTTAATGAATGAGAAAAAAACAATTAAACAATGGATTGATGTCTTTTCCAGTTATTAGCATTGGATAAACTAAGTATCTATAAAAAAATAAATAAATAAAACAGAAAGACCTCACATCTTATACAAAACATAAACTTTATACCTTATATAAAAATTAACTAAAAGTGTATTGTAGACCTAAATATAAGGCATAAAACTATAAAACTTTAAGAACAAATTAGAAGAAAATGTTAAGGTTGTAGTTCATGATGAAGAGTTCTTAGACATGAGACCAAAAGCATGATTCATGATTCATAGAAAAGAAATCAATTAATTAGACTTTTTCACTGATAAAAGTGTTTACTCAGTGAAAGACCCTAAAGGAACTAAAAGACAAGCTACAGATGGCAAGAAAATATTCGCCAACTACATATCTGGCAAATGACGTATATATGTAGAATCTGCAAAGAACTCTATAAACTTTATAGTTAAGAAAATACATATCAAGTAATCCAATTAGAAAATGGATAAAAGACACAATGACAAAAATAAGCACATAGATGGGTGTTTAACATCATTAGCCTTTAGGAAAATGAGATATCACTGCACAGCTATTAAATAGGGTGTCTACACACACACAGGGTGGAAACCGAACGCTAGTGAGAGTACTAAAACACTGGATCAATATACATTTCTCAGCTGCTCTAGAAAAATATTTTGCATATTTCATTTAAAAATTAAATACAATGATCATAAACTCAGAAACTGCACCTGTAAACATTCATCTCCCCGAAACAAGAACATATTCCTACAAAAAAACTAGACTCTATTTTTCAAGAAAGCTTTACTTATAATAGCCAAAACATACAATGGCCAAAATGTCCCTCATCAGGTAGATACCTAAACTGAGGTTTATTTGTGTCATAGACATTTGCTTAGTAATAATAATAGTAATAAGATAGAATATTGATACACACACAATTCATATGTGTCTCAAGAACCCATGCTGAGTGAAAAAGGCCAGTCTCAGTGGCACGCTTCATGATTTTGTTTATATAATTTTCTCAAAATTACAGAACTATCCTTCTACTTCCTTCAGGGCTCAGGTCAATGAAACCTTATCATAGTGGCTTTAATAATAACACAAGCTTGAGATACACAGAGAGAGGGAGCAGCTTAATGATTGCCAGGGCAGAGATGAGGAGGAGTAGGATGGATATACTCTTCAGGGGAACGCAAGGAAGGTTCTGTGGTCATGAACTGTTTCTGTATCTCGATCATGTTGACTGCATTAATGCATGTACACATTTGATAAAATTACACAGCACTCTACACACACATGGTGTCAATGCTAATCACTGAGTTTTGATTGGTACTATAATCACTTAAGACTGTAACACTTGGGAAAATAAAATGGGTAAGAGAATATTGGATCTCTCTGTACATGCTGTCTGTAACTTTTACTTGTCAATAACAATTTTCCAAAAAAATGAAGGTTTTAAAAGTTTTAAAATATCTTCATATTGTTTAAACTTCATGTGTTTAAACTTTATAATCTTTATCATATGATTTAAACTTTATTCATGAACTCAACAACTATTACTAAATGCTTCATCTACCAGTACTATTATTTTTCAAAAAATGTTGCCAGAGGGCCTGTGACCTCACCTCAGAGAGATGGAGAGAGAGAAAGCAACCCCTCTTGGGAATATCCATATGACAGTCCTTCCTCTATTTCTCTATCCTGCCAGATTTGGGGGGCACAAAGGCACACATGCCTGATGTATTTCTCAAGCCTCTAGATCCAGGACTAAATCTGCAGGCTCGTCCATGTGGGATCAGGCTGCCTCGATCACCAGGCAGTCGAGCAAGTCTGTGCCAGCACTACCCTAAGTGATAGGAATTCATCAGTGAATAGAGCAAACTTCCATTCTCATGGGCTTCTAATTCTGGTTGGAGCATACAGAATGTAAACAAACAAATCCATACAGTTTACAGTCTGTGCTATGTTTAATAATGAAACTTGTATTAAAAAAGAAAAAAAAAACGTATCTATCTCCTTACTCTGCTTGGAAACCTGGGCTTTTATCCAGTATGATCAGAGAAAGTCACCGAGAAAAGGTTTTGGGTATCTGAGCCCTGAAGAAAGTAGTCAGGAGGGTTACTGAGAAAATCGTGTTAATAGGCGAGGACATGGCAAGACCCCCGACCTCAGAGGAGCAAGGAGGCTTATGTAGCCAATTTATGAGTGGGAGAGTGTGGCAGGAACTAGGACATGTCTCCAGCTTATGTACACCTGGATAGAAGTTTAGACTTTTACTTACCTGGAAAGCCCTTGGAGGATTTTAAGAAAAATAAAATGATGTGATTTAAGATTAAAAGATAGTGCTCTGATTTTATTACACTAGAATCCAGAGAGGTTCAGATGGATGTAATAATCCAAGAAAATAACCTGCCACTCATAAATACAATATATCTCATTTTTCTTATGAGAATATAGAAATTTAATTTTTAGGAGTCCTCAAAACTTCAGTGTTATTAAAGTTGTTTATCTCTTGTCAAACGTCAAGATCTATCTATATTTAGATCTTTGGTAGAAAGTTTCTTCATAAAAATATGAAACCAGATAAATAGTCCTACTCTGTACATATTCATCCATTCACATAACAACATAGCGCCCGTCCCCCTTGCACTGTAATACATTTAAATTTTCATTCTTTATTTATTTATAGAGCATATTTTATTTAGCAGACACTGTCATTTGTTATGTAAATCGAGATGTATAAGAAAAGATTTCAGCCTTCTATTTTTTTCCTGGGTTGTGTAGGTGATTGATGTATGAATATTAAGAACAGTGTGGGGAGAAGGAGCAGAGATTCTCTAAGAGTGATAAAAGTAAGCTATGGCAAAAGAATAAAAAAAACATATTCTTAGATGAGTTCAAAGGTGACACTGAGGGATGTTGAAGTAGGTATCTGCCTCCTGGGCGAAGGGGAACATTCTAGGGTGCCTCTGGAGAGTCTCAGGACCCAGGAAGCCGTGAGCAATGTTCAGTGGGCACAGTATCGGTGCTTGACCTGCACGGCCTCGCTGTGAAGCAAACTCTCATCTGTACCTCTAGCTCACACCTCATGGTGTTTTAGCCTCAATGCATCCACATTGTGAGACTGATGAGTGATTGAATTTATTTTTTCCCCACATTTTACTGATTCACAGAGTAGCTTACTTAATTTAAATACTTTCAATAACAAGCTCAGCTGACAGATACGTATCTGGAAACACATGTCTGACTTCGGGCGTAAAACTCAGTGAGTAGGATGAATGTGATAAAGTAGCACCTTGCTGAGGCTATATAGCTTATTGCAATCATTAAACAGGTATTTTTTAATATATTTTTTAATTTCAAGAAAAACAGTGCTTGCTTTAATAAATCAAAATCAAAAAATGTTCAGAGAAATTTGCTTAAGACTTAAAGCCAGGAAAAAGGTTAGGATTCTGAACCTATTTGGGTCAGAACACAGAAAAGGAATCTTCAAGCGAGGTTAGAAATGAGCAGAGAATACGTAGTTGTATCATGAAGAGCCAGGACTGAGTCCTGTAAGAAACGGGGAGTTTTGACAATGTTGCAAAAATCACCATCATTGTATTTACCGCAGCAATCCCATGGTAAGGGCAGAACAGAAAGCATCTGAGATGCTTTCTTCTTTTACCACTCTGTCTTTGTTAAGCACATGTACTTCTTGGGAAAATAAAACAAAACAAACAGAAAACACAACGCTGGGAAATATAAGAAAAAAGAAAAAAGGCTTGCAAAGTTATTTTTATTTTTAGTTTTTTGTTTTTGTTTTTGTTTTTTTTTCTGTTTCTTTTCACTTTTTTGTCCCTAGAGCAGGGGCATGGGCTCTCACTGGAGAAAGACTGAGAAAGCGAAGGAAAGTGAGAAAGCACCAATCAGGAAGGTTGATCATACCACAATCCCTTCTCATCCATTATCCTCTCAGGATTTGGGGCACACACAGGCACACACACCTGGTGTAATTTTCAAGCCCTCGAGTCTGGGGCTCAAACCATGGTTGGTCTTGTTGTAATCCAGTGCCTTAACCATCATGTCACCTTCCAGCTCCAAAAGTTATTTCCTACTTTAATAGGTAGACAAGGTCATTGGTGAACCAAAGAACTGAGAAGAGAGTAGACAGAGGTCAGATGGTGTTATGGTTTGAATGTGTCCCTCCAAAATTCAAGAATTGAAATTTAAGCCTAGTGTGATAATATTAAGAGATAAGGCCTTAAAGAGGTGATCAGGCCATGAGGGCTCCAATCCCATGATTGAGATTAAGTCCTTTATAAACTGGGTCAGCTGGCTTGTCCTTCGGCCTTGCACTGTGTGAGGATGTGCATTCCTCCTATCCTTTGGAGGGTAGGAAAGATAGGAGAAATGCAGTCTTGGTCTTGGTCATCCTAGTCTCCAGAAAGGTGAAAAAGTTTAATTTCTATTCTTTATAAATTACCCAGTCTCTGGCATTTTGTTATAGCAGAGTAGACTAAATCAGATGGAGAGCAGAATTTAAGAGTGAGAGCAGATGATAATAAAACGTTTAATTGTTTACATGTAGTAGGAAGATGAGCAGACAAAAGCATCTAGGAGGCTTTAAGAAGTTACAATATTATACATAGGATGATATCATTGATCAAAAGAAGAAAATAAACATTGAAGAGCAAGTAGTGATTGTGTGGAAAGACCAGCACAAATTCAATTAGAAGATATCAACTTTGAACTACTTATAAGCAAATTTTTGATTGGAGATAGAGAAACAAATCAGTTTTGAGTGAAAATGTATTAAACAAAATAAGTATTAATGGATGCCAAGATGACATTTTTTAGTAACTGTTGAATTTTTGAGTCCTAGGATATATTAAATTTCAACAGTCTAGTTAAGTGCTTAGAAAGTAAAGTTTTTATTTTGCCTACCTGGGCCTCACAGGAACTAGGTCTTAGAAATAGCCTCAGGTCATTAATTAAAAGAAGGAGGAGAAGGATAAGTAGAAGTAGCAGGATAAGAAGAGAAAGAGGAAGAGAAAGGAGTAACCATAGCAATATAATGTAAAGAAATCAAATCTCTTCCCAATGGCAAACTTTGTCTGTTTATTCCCTGTATCAACTCATGATCCTGGTGGTAGAATTTTTGTCCTCTTTGTTTCTATTTCGAAATATCTCCATATCTTGACTAGATGTTGACATGTAGGTGCTAAGGTCCCAAACCTAATGATAGTTTCAATAGATCAGAAGCCAAACATTACAGATGTGAATGGTTCTCTGCACCAGCAACGGGAAAGAAGGCATCTGCAAAGCAAACTCACTGCATATGGCCAGAGAGGTCTATGGAGCTGATGTGGAAATGTGGGGTAGAGTTTGCAGCATTATGAAATTCTGGAACTGTTCTAATATCATATTTTGAGCCCAAATTAAAGTTCCCCAATTCAAATGACAGACACCCTCAACAGATATTCTTTAATGTTTTAGTGAAAAAACTCATATATCTCATATATTTCCATTTGTGTGTATGTGTGTTTGTTACTTTCTTTTTTTCTTCCCTTTTTGGTAGTTATGTGGTGAACCTCCTGTGCTATGGCTTAGATAATGGTTTTTCCTCAAAGTGTTATGTTTTAGAATTTGCACCCTAGTATAGCAGCATTGGGAGGTATTAAGACTTATGAGAAGTGAATCCTCATGAGTGATGTTTGGATTATGGAATCATGGTCCTCATGAATGGATTACTATTGTCTTGTGAGAACCAGTGAGTTCTAGTTCCCATTAGAAGGGGTTAGCTCACACAAGGGGGGGGGGGGGTTGTAGTCAAAGGAAGATGGCTGCCCTCATGTCTTTTTGTGCGCATATACTTACCATCCTCTCTGCCGCTGTAAGCTATGTTGCAAGGTAGACTAGAGGCTTGCCTAATGTTGGCTCTATGCCTTTGGACTCTCCAGCTCCCTGAATCATAAGTCAAATAAATCTCTGTTTTTCTTTTTTAATAAATTGCCAAGTCTCAGGTATTTGTTAGTAACACAGCAGCAGACAAATACATCATACCTCAGCCACTAGAGTAGCTGGGACTACAGCTGCACACCATTGCACCTGTTTTTAAGGGTGGGCTTGGTCATTGCATGTGACCTGTGTCTGCCAGGCAGTACCATCATCCAGCATACACTACTATAGCTGGGTCATTTCATTTGTTTCCAACATATTGATGATCTCTAGTGGACATATATATTAGTGGGCATATATTATATATAATTTTTATAATGCAGCAAGTATATGTGTTTGAGAATACAGCCCATATATGGCTTAACTGATAACTTCATGATGATAAAGTGATGATAATAATGATCTGTCTCTGAAGATGAAAACTTAAAATTTTTCATCACAGACAACTGTGAGGCTGCTTCACAAACATGTTGCCAGTATCCTTATGAGAATGCAGTAATTTTCTAGGGGCATTGCAATGCCACAGGATGAATATTTTGTGCCATCTGGAGCATAAACATTGCTCAAAGTCATGTACAAATAGTAAAAATAATGACAAAAAGGGTAGCTATTTCATAAAACTGAATGAAGAAATATATTAGTTTTTAAACTACAATATAAAGTCTAGAGATTTTGTGCTTACAAAAATCTGCTAAGATATTGCCCCCAAGATCCCCTGAGAATGTACGTTTTCTATCTTCCATAGCAAGGATTATTTATATTTGAATGAGCTTATCACATAAAGATTAAGTCTCTGAAAGCTCAATAAAATTTTAAATCAATCCTGCCATCGGAAAAATATCAAATGTAGTCAGTGATAGATAAATAGATAGACAGATAGAAAGATGATAAATAAATAGATAGATGGGTCATATTTAGCATGGAGCAGTCCGTAAGTAATTGAATATATGTACTTCATCTGTCTCTCTCTCATTGGCAATTGGGTCACTGGAATAATAAGTAGGTCACTTTGAATGACAAATGGAATAGTACTTGGCACATACCTGTTTGTTTTTTGATAAAAGGGCAACTTGAGCTTTTATACACTTTTTTTATTGAGTGACCAAATTGATTTTAAAATCTTAACTTTTTTTAAAAAAAACTTACTTATATATTTATTTTATGAGAGAGAAAGAGTGAGAAGCACCTCCAGGGGTTCCTCAACACAATCTTCAGCCAAGCCCCGCAGCTGGCCTAGATTACAGGCATGCCTGGTGCATTTGGGCAGACCTGGTATGTGAACCCACAGCCTCACTATATGCCTCAAGGATCACACAGTAACACTCCTACCTACAATCTTAACGTTTTAATCTTGATCTGTTCATATGGCTAAAGATATAATTAAAAAACAAACAAACAAACAAACAAAAAACACCGACGTGCCAGCTGTTGTCATGATGGTTAAGGTCAACTACACAGTTTAAGTTCTGGACCTAACAGTTTGAAAAAAATGTGGGGACATGTGCATGCATGCCCAAAATTCTGAGAGAAAAATGGAGAAGAAATGATTGCAGTGTGGTCATTCTCCCTAAGAGGTGCTTTTTCAGTTTTCTTCTCTCTCTTTCTGTTTCTTTCTGTTGAATCCATGTGTCTGATAGCAAAAGTGAAAAAAAAAAAAAAAAGAAAGAAAGGAAAGAAAAGAAATAAAGAAGTATTTTGGTGACATGAATTTTTTTTCACTTTTTTTTTTTTCATCGAAAGCCACAGAAATCCTAAGTTAAGCAGACAAAAATATGCTGAAAAGATATGGAGAAATTTGCAGAATAAAAAGAAAAGCTAAAATTTAAGTGGGCATTAGAGGTACTAAGAAATTGGATCACTTCATAATCTAAGTAACAGAAATCAGTGGATACTCTCTTCAAGTCTTCAACTTTGAGAAGGATCGGTGCCATCCACATTAAAAAATATATACCTGTATGGGAACCAGCAGTTAGCGTAATGGCTATGTCGCTGGACTCCCACGTAGTCGACCGCGGTTCGCGTCTCGGACCCGGTGGCTTACAACTCACGCCAGGCGCGTGTGCGTGCGTGCCCAAGATCCCGAGAGGAGAATGGAGGAGAAGGGATTGCGGCGTGACCATCCCCCCTGGGGGGTGATTTCTCGCTTTCTGTCTCTATGTCTCTCTCTGTCTGTCTGGCGAACGCACGTGCCCTATAGCAAAAAACCTCTCAAAAAAAAAAAAAAAAAAATACCTGTATAGTGTTGGAGACTGGCTGGCCACTCACTAGACTTACTAGTTTCTCTTTCCTGTAGGATGCAGAGTGAGATCACATTTCCCGGCATCTTGTGCAATAAAATGTGGATGAGTTCTCTGAGGCATGTCACTTCAAAGCATGGCCTGTACATTTACCCCGTTATATTCTGCCGTCTAGCCCTCCTCCCAGGATCTTGGGCATGCAAACACACACACTGGTGTGAGTTTCAAGCCACCGGGTCCAGGACTCGAACTGCAGTCAGTCATGTGGGAGTCCAGTGACGTAACTGCTATATCTTCTGCTGACCCTGTTTTTAATAATCTGGATTTAGGTATAAATTAGGACTTGCGAATGCTATTACTTGTATTAAAATGACTATGTTTATAGCATCATTAACTTATCAAAAATAAATAGAAATAGGTCAGTATAATAGTTTTAATTTTAGGTATAAAGACAATATGGTGAATCAAAATGAGTGTTGGTAACCAAGGCCTTTTGATTCTAGTTCTACCTTAATCACTAGGTATTATTGCATTTTTCTAACAAATAAATCTAAGTATCACTTTTCATAACGGTCTTCACAATCTCTAGATTCAAAGGAGTTTTTACTAAATAGATTATTGTCTTTCTCTCCCACAGAAATAAACATTGGCTTAGACAAACATTGATTGACTGGGAGAATATGGCGAGAGGAGGAATAGGGAGAAGTTCAGATGTTCCAAGTTAACAATTATTATAGATTGGAAGAATTAAGTTCTGATGATTTATTGTACAATAGGGTAACTATAGCTAATGTTGATATATATTTTAAGACATTAGAAGAGGGAATTTTGACTATCACTAAGAAATGACAAATATTTGAGTTGATTAATATGCTAATTACCCTGATTACTATACAAATGGATACATGTCTTAAAACATCACACAGTAGTCCATAAATATGTACAATTATTATGTGTCAATTGTAACCAAAACTCCCTTTTCAGTATCTTCTGTGAATTCGTAGTCCTGTACATGGGGTAGAATTACAGCCTCAATGTGCCTAATGAGGCTCACCTAGAACATTTTAAAATGTCTCAGGACATTACAAAGTCACAGTGACATGCACTGTGTTGTTTGCAAGGTCACAGTGACATGAGCGAAGATGCTTGGATGACAGAGAAATCTGTGGTGCCTGTGAGACGCCTCAATACAACCTGCTGGGTTTGACACTGATTTTGAAACAGAATCTGTTTCTGATTAGATACAATTAAAATGTTTGTATTGTGTCAGGTAAAAACCATCACCCCAGTTTTATCCCAGCTCTGCTTTCTTAGAACTAATAGAAGCTGAGCTTTTTTAAACTTACAGGACAAAATTAAACCATTTGTTTTATAATTTTCTGGATAATTAAACAAGCAAACAAATCTAGAAAATGATGAAATCAAAATTATTGGAACTCTGTGTTAATTATTTGATTAGGTTCATTCTAAGAAAATGGTATTTTAAGTTAATCCTCATTTGAGCACCGATTTGCGCTGGAATGATGGGTGACTATTGTATTTATGTATTCGTGTTACATGGATTCAGTTCTCTCAATTTGCAATTTAAGCAAATGTTAAGAGTACTCTGATGTTGTAAATCTTAGATTGTAGGGGTGGTTGTGGGCGTCCTGGCTCTCTTCCAAGCCCAATCTTGTAGCTTGTCCATTTATATAGGATTTCAGATCCTCATGTCATCACCCAGCAGGGAATTCTAAAATCCTGAATCCCAAATCTTCAGCTTGTGACTACTGAACTTTGTGATTTTGTGTTTATTTTTGAAATAATTAAAAATGGTTTCATGTTTCATCCTTATATGTATGTAACAGTACAAATGTGGTCAAATAACACATAAAATTTTAATGCAGCATTTTAAAGTATTTTTTTACTTACCTCTTGTAATTATTTCTCCTCTTCTCCCTCTCCTAGTTCCCTATAGCCTATATGCTTTTTTTAATTAAAAAAGTGTGTGTGTATGTGTGTGTGTGTATGTGTGTGTGTGTGTGTGTGTGTGTGTATGAGATTTTTGCTATAAGGCACATGCATTCGCCAGAGAGAGAGAGAGAGAGAAAGTGAGAAATCACTCCCCCCTCCCCAGAGGGGATGGCCACACCACAATCCCTCCATTCTCCCCTCAGGATTTTGGGCACACATGCACATGCACTTTGCATGAGTTTCAAGGTGCTGGTTCTGGGACTCAAACTGCAGTAGACCATGTGGGAGTCCAGTGCCTTAACCACCACACCACTGGCTGCCCAACCCCATAGCCTGTGTTAACAACATAGTAAGTAGTCTGTCATTCTTCTCATGCTCAGGTAATCATTTTAATCATACATATGCATATATAAGTATATATATATTATGAATATATGATATATATGTTAACATAAACATGTGTATAGATACAGGATTTCATCCACCATTGCAGAGAAAATACAGTAATAGTAAAGATATTAATTGCATTTTCCTTTTCTCACTCAACAGTACTTTGTGGAAATCTCTGTACGTTAACTGGTGCTCAGTGGGCTACCATGAACAGGGAAGAAGCAAGAGATATCTAAAGGGGAGCTCGCTCTCAGTGACTTGTTTAGAGTTACCAGCAGCATAGAGTGATATGAAAAAGCAGAGCATTTTCTACTTAGGTGAATTTTTCACAGGCAACAATCCCCCTTATTGCTCTCACCACTTCTTCCCCCATTTTCCTGTGGTGCTAAGTGGATAAACATGTAACTCTAATCCATTATTTCCCATAACTACGCAACATCCCAACATATATATGTCTAATAAATTGTGTCATGATTTTCTCTAATTTGGTCTTGAAGTCTCTTTCACCACTGTGGTTATAAACTCTAGTCCTGGCCTGACTGCGCTTCAGGGAATTTGGTCATGAATGTTTACAGTTCCCTTTCACTAGACCTTTCTTTATCTTGACTGACAAACCAACGCTTAAGTATCCAACCTGTGACCAGGTGTCTGTCTCACCGGAAACTCATTTATATTGGCAAACATCCTCATCTCTTGTCTGATCTGTGTCCAGTTTATTCTTACCAAGAGAGTTATTTTAGAGGAGAACACTACCCTGGGTGTGTTGGCCAGTTGAAGCACAGAGGAAGCAACTCAATCAAACAAATAAAATGAAGTAGAAGTTTATTACTTAGAGATCCCAGTGGGAAGAGGGCAGTATACCTAAATGGGCCAATGGGAAGGGAGGAGCCATCTGGGATATTCATACTCAACTTGTCGGAGGGGAGCCAGAGGTGAACCTATGGGACAAAGCCTTTACTGGATTTCAGGGTATTAACCAAGCAGATTTCCTTTGGGTGTTCTAATTGACAAGTTTGGAACAAGCAGACACAGGTGCAGTAGAGTCACACTGTGACTGAGATTACTATGACATAATTACACACTCCATGTAGGATGTGGGAACCAATAAGGCCATTCAAGTATGTTGTATCTAGCTGTTCCAAAGAGAGGTGATCACTAGGAGGCAGTTGTATAGACAGCTATTTAGATTGACCATATTGAGAAACTGGAAGGAGGTGGAGAAATAAAAAATGTATAAGTTAAAGAAATCCTGCTTTTTGTATGAGAAAGTGAAACCTATATTCAAAATGTGTGCCAACTCAAAATAAAATTATATAAATTCCCTACAACTTATTAAATTGTTTTTTTTACTGGGATCAGCAGTTAGTGTAATGGCCGTAATGGCTATGTTGCTGGACTCCCACGTAGTCGACCACAGTTCGCGTCCTGGACCCGGTGGCTTAAAACTCACGCCAGGCGCGTGTGCGTGTGTGCCCTAGATCCCGAGAGGAGAATGGAGGAGAAGGGATTGTGGTGTGCCCTTCCCCCCTGGGGAATGATTTCTCGCTTTCTATCTCTCTGTCTCTCTCTGTCTGTCTGGCGAGTGCACGCGCCCTATTGCAAAAACCTCTCAAAAATAAATTGCTTTTCTACTGAAAGGCATTCACAATTTTATGTTTATGATTTGTTTGTTTTATTTTGTTTCTGACAAACTGACATCACTAATCTAAATTCCTATGTTCCTGTGTTCTGGTGCTTTTTAACTGTCAATAAAGTTGCAAGACAGAATTATTTGTTCAGAGAAACATGTATTTTTAATTCATATTAATACAATATTTTCAAAGTGTTATTTGGAAAATTTTAACAACACAAAATTTTTACCTCAATAGATTTTCTTTTTTATTATTTAAATTAATACAATGGATATAAGGACTTTATTTCATTATAGTTTCCCTTGCCTTGAGGTTTAGTGAGCTTTCTAATTTCTTTCATATGCTGATATTCTATTTAGATCTGGTATTCTGTATTTCTTTTTAAGAAAAAATAAAGCCTTGACAAAAGTCTAAGTAGAGTTGCCTATATCAAAAAAATTTTTTTCAAAATAAATGTTTGTAGATTGAATTAATTTTGCTGTTTTTCCCATTTACTTATTCATTAATTGAACAGATATTTATTGAGTACTTAGTATGTAACATAACAAAAGCTTGTTTGGAATGTATTTGTAGAGGAGTGAAAGGAGAAAGTGAATAAGCTAAAACAACCGCGTACAGAAGAATTTTAATTATAGCAATATATGATCATCTTATTTTTCTATATCTTTTTAATTTCTAGTCCTGAATATTAAAGTTGCTTCTAGGGACCAGCAAGTAGCATGATGGTGGAGGTACTGGACTCCCACATGGTGGATCATAGTTTAAGTCCCGGACCTGACAGTTTTGTTTTGTTTTTATTCACTTTCTCTCTCCCTGTCTCTCTCTGGCTTTCTCTCTCTCTCCCATTGTCTCTTTCTGGTGAGTGAACATGTTTGATAACAAAAATTTAAAAGTAATAATAATAAATAACATTAAATAATTTTAAAAATTTTCTTCTCTCACTAGAAAGGCAAAATGGTTCCCTACATTACCTTACTGCACTTTATTTGCATTTTTAATTTTTATTTATTTGCTTATTATTTGTTTATTTGCATATTTTTTACATGTAAATCAATAAATAGGGCTTTTTGTTTTTGTCTTTTGGAGAGATTTTTGCTATAGGGTGTGAATACTCACCAGAGAGATAGACAGAAAGCGAGAAATCACCCCCCGAGGATGGCCATGTCGCAATCCTTTCTCTTCCATTCCCCACTCAGGATTTTGGGCATGCACGCACATGCGCTTGTTGTCAGTTCCAAGCCGTTGGGATGGTACGCAAACTGTGGTTGACTGTGTGGCATTCCAGTGACGTAACCATTGTACCATCTGTTGGTTCCAATAATCAGGGTTAAATATTGTCGCAGAGTGAATTGCCTGGGAAGCTCACTGTAAGATGAAGATTCCCAGACCTGAGCTTCATCAGGCAGTGATTCTGAAAACATTTTCTGTAGGAAAGAAAGGAACAAATAGGATTGGGTAAGGGTAAAGTTAGATTGACATAAGGTTTTTTTTTTTTTTTTTTTTTTTTTTTTCGGAGAGGTTTTTGCTATAGGGCGCGTGCGCTCGCCAGACAGACAGAGAGAGACAGAGAGATAGAAAGCAGGAAATCACCCCCCAGGGGGGATGGCCATGCCACAATCCCTTCTCCTCCATTCTCCTCTTGGGATCTTGGGCACGCACGCACACGCGCCTGGCGTGAGTTTAAGCTGCCGGGTCCGGGACTCGAACCGCGGTCGACTACGTGGGAGTCCAGCGACATAGCCATTACGCTAACTGCTGGTCCCGATTGCCATAAGGCTTTAAGGGAGACCCAGTCAAACCCGGGAGGGTCTACGAAACTGGGACTAGTCTTCAAAATTCTGGCAAGCTGGTTGTTCCAGTTATTAATCCAGGCTGCTCTGGACAGGTTTATGGTGTGGGGTGTGGATAATTTTTCAGCTGGGCAATTCCAAAGACTGACATACAGGAAGAGTCTGTAAGGAGCACTCTCAGTTGGTGGGATAATAAGGGGAATCTGGGGAGCATTTACAATGTTCATTAGATTCAATCTTATTTCTTCCCAAATATGCACCCAGTTGTCCCAGTATCATGCATAGAATAATCTCATCAAATAAAACAGATGTCACATAATAACTTCATGGTACGTTCATATGAGGGGACTTCAAAAAGTATGTGGAAAATAGAATTAAAGTATGAACTTAATTTTGGTGCAACATATTTTAATATCCATGTATAGCTGTCTCTTTTTTCCTTTCTTCACTTTTATATTTCTTGCTCTTTCTTTTTTGTCTGTCTGTCTTTCTTTCTCTCTCTCTCTCTCTCTCTCTCTCTCTCTCCCTCCCTCCCTCCCTCCCTCCCCCTCCCTCCCTCTTTCTTTCCTTCTTTCTTTCTTTCTTTCTTTCTTTCTTTCTTTCTTTCTTTCTTTCTTTCTTTCTTTCTTTCTCTCTCTCTCTCTCTCTCTCTCTCTCTCTCTCTCTTTCTTTCTTTCTTTCTTTCTTTCTTCTCTTTCTCTTTTTTTTTTTCTTTAGAGGATGTGTACATTTGCCAGAAAGATAAGAGAGCCAGAGGAAGAGGGAGAAAGAGAAGAGAAAGCACCTACCGTGGGAAATGGTCATTTCACGAACTCTTCTCTTCATTCCAGTCTCTTCTTGGGATTTTGGGCATGCAATGCACACACGCCGGGCATATTTCTCAAGCTTCTGGGTCCAGGACTTAAACCACATGAACAACTATGTGGGATCTCACTGCTTATGCATCATGCCATGGAGCCAACTCAGCATTTGCTGGTTTTTCTTTCTTTCTCTCTCTCTCTTTTTTTTTTTTTAATTTTGCTAAAAGGCATGTGCACTCCCTGGAGAGAGATGGGAGAGATAGAGGGAAAGGGAAAAAGAGAAGATACCCTTCCCCCCATGGACGGTGTCACATTACTTTTCCTCTCAGGAAAATCCTTTCAGGATTTAGGACATACACAGATTTGCCTGGCTTGCTTTTCAAGCCCCAGAATCCAGAATTTGACTGGCCCAGTCAGCCTTGTGAGGTTCAGCCACCTTCACCACCACACCACCAGCTGGCTCTGCCAGCCCTGCTTTGTCATAATGCACATTTTCATGAACTTTTTAAAGACTCTTTGTGCATCTGGTAAGGCAGAATTTCTATTTCCTATATAAAATCTCCATTACTGTCATACATATATACACATACACACACACACATGCACACACAGGCACACACACACACTACTGCACGCAATAAGGCAATGTGTAAAACAGGTTTACCTTTCTTGCCATAGGGTGGGTGCCACCACGCCCAACAGGTTTACCTTTCTTCTTCCCTGCTTTTGAAATCTACTCCTAAATATATCTTGTTCCTATACCAGGATGTTATCTTGGGTAGATATTTTAACAAATCCAGTTCTTGTTCATTGTCAACAAATATTCTTATATTTCTTATGCACTTCATCACCAGATTTTAAAAGCATTCATTCTTAAACTCCCTTCTAAAACCCACTCTTGCACTGTCCCATCCCTGTTCGGGCGCCAGGTGGCCTGTCCCTGTTCAGCGCCATGTGTCCCGTCCCTGTTCAGACGCCACGTGTCCCGACCCAGGGAGACAGTCAAACAGGTTTCCTGAGGGAAGGAGTGGGAGCCGGGACAAGCAGCGCAGTGTCACAGCACGGAGATGACACAGTGTCTTCAGGGTCATCCGTTTATTGTGGGCAGCACGGTACAGCACGGAGAGACGACGCAGTGTTACAACTCTTCAGGGTCGCGTCGTCTGTTGTGAGAAGCACGGAGACGACACGGTGTCACAACTCTTCAGGGTCGTCCGGAGATGATGTAGTGTTACAGCTCTTCAGGGTCTTCAGGGTCGTCTGGAGACTGTGCGGTGTTTCAGCTCTTCAGGCTCTCCAGGGTTGTTGTCTGGCTACTGTGGGCCAGGCATCGTGATTATATACACGCTGGTGGGTCGTGATTGGTTGTAAACTGTGGGCCGTGATTGATTGTAAAAGGTGGGCCATGATTGGTTGTAAAAGGTGGGTTATGATTGGTTGCTTTTGGACCAATCATGAGGTGCTGGATATGCAAATCTGAGGGATTCTAGTGGCCAATCAGAGCAAGGTTTCGAAGGTCAGGTTTTTTGAAGGGAACCAATCATGGCAATTGTTTGCTCTCTGAGAAACCTCGGCAGACTTGCTGGTGCAGCCTCCCGCATTGCACCTCTTTGAATTTTTTTCAACACAGATATAGATCATGTTTGGAAGACTAAGACAGGAAAAAAACTTGTATGTGTCTCTCTTCTTATTTGAACCTATTTCCTACTTCACTCTTCCGCTTCTGTTTCAGACCCTATTACAAATAGGTATAATGAGAGCCAGCCATTACTCTAGGGAGTCTCAAATCACTCTGGTTAGCACCTTCCTGGATAGGGTCCTACTAAGATGACTCTAGCCTTTCTACCGTAAAGGGTGTTACTCAATTCATGGGAGATATTTGCTATCCTTCAAGTCTTTTGTTCATTTTCTTACAAGTTAATATACCTTCAGCTGTTTTTTTAAGGTTTTTACCATAGGGCTCATGTGCCAAAAAGAGACAGGGAGAGGAAAATGTGAGAAATCATCATTCAGGGAGATGGCCACACCTGAGTCTCTTCTCCTCCATTTTCCTTATAGGATTTTGGACATACACACACATGCCCCTCATGATTTTCATGCTGCCAAGTCTGGGACTCAAACCAGGGTCAACCACATGGAACTCCAGTGCCTCAACCACCATGCCATCTGCTGGCCCTTAACTATTGACTTTTATTTTGTATACAACTCCTTTACACACACACACACACACACACACACACACACACACAAACAGTTTCTTTATATTGCTTTAAGTTAGCTGTAATTATTTTTATTTCTGGGTTGATGTATTTCATCAGTTCTGGAAAGACTTCCTCATTCTCTCTCTCCTTTTCTTTAGTGACTCCTTTTGTAAGATAAATGTTAAAACATTTATTGTTGTTTCACACATCTTAGTCACTCAGCACTCAGCTTGTGTTTCAGGTACTAATACTGTTTAACAAGCTAAAATTTACTAGATTTAAAACAAACAAACTGTCATTTGTTATTATTGTCTATCAAGAAATTGGCATTGACTGGGACCAGCTGGTTAGTTGGCTATAATTATACCTCATATGATTTAGTTCAGACTTGAGTAGTCTTAAAGCCTTCCTCACTTTCATGGCTTCTGATCGATGAAGACTGTCAGCTGGGATTTCAGTGGCGACTAGCAGAGTGGCATCTACACGTCTCCTCTACTTGGCCTAAGCTTCCTCATAGCATCATGGCTGGATTTAACTGTGTATATTCTCTAGAGAAAGTAGCAGAAGTGCCATGGCCTTTTCTAAACCTGTCTTAGAGGTCACAAAGTGTCACTTTAACTGCATCTATTTGTCAAGGAAACCACAAGTCACCTATTGATGGGATAGTGTCAAGGAATTTGTGGACATATTTAAAATCACCTCATTTTCCTACTCATCCTTCTTCTTAGGTTTCAGTTAGGTATTTTCTATTGACCATTCTTCCAGTTCATTGATTCTTTCCTGTGCTGTATTTAGTCTGCTGTCAAGCCTATTTAATACAAATACTCCTCAGTTTACAGAGGGATTATATCCTCATAAACCTATTGTAATTTGAATATGTTGTTTAATAAGAAAGCATTTAAAGCCAGCTAATGTTCTGGTGGTTAAGACAGTCTGATCCCACATGCCACACTGCACAGTTCAAGTTCTGGGCTTTATGGCTTGAAAAATACATCAGGCACATGGATGTGCATGCCCCAAATTTTAAAAGCAAGTAGAAATGAAGTTGAAGGGAGTGCAGCATGACCATACCCTATTGGGGCTTTCCACTCCACCTCCCCCATCCTATCTCTCTGGCAAGTACATATGCTCCCTGGAAATGAAAAAAAAAAAAAAAACAATACACCTAAGCTACTAAATATTATAACTTAGCCTAGTCTACCTTAAATATTCTAATAAAATCCATGTTAGCCTGCAGCTGAGCAAAATTATCTAACACAAAGCATATTTTATAATATAATGTTGAACATTGAATAACTTATGTAATGTATTAAATAATGGCAGCACGTGTGAAAAAATGGTATGTCTGTATTGTAACTGAAGTGTGGTTTCTACTAAATGTGTATTACTTTCACATTCTAGTAAAACCAAAAATCTATAAATTGAGAGGTATTATAAATCAGGGACCAGTTTTGATTTTGCATTTTCCAGTTCTACCACATCCATTGCCTTTCTTATCTTTTTATAAATGTTGTCCATTTTTTCTATTACATCATTTTTTTTGAGAGTTTTTTTTTTTTTTTTTTTTTTTTTTTTTTTTTTTTTTTTCTATAGGGCACATGTGCTCGCCAGACAGAGAGAGATAGAGAGACAGAAAGCAAGAAATCACCCCCCCCCCCCCGCGGGATGGCCACACCGCAATCCCTTCTCCTCCATTCTCTTGGGATCTTGGACATGCATGCACACATACCTGGCATCAGTTTAAGCCACCAAGTCCAGGACTTGAACCGTGGTCGACTACATGGGAGTCCAGTGACATAGCCATTACACTAACTGGTGGTCCCTTTTCTATTACATCTTTTAACCTATTTTATGATAGTTATTTAAAAGTTCTGTCTTATAATTCCAACCTGCGGGTAATCTCTAGATCTACTTTAGTTGAGTGTTTCCTTTCTTGACCATGTTTATTATTTTCTCACCTGTAAAAATTTTGAACATTTGCGTCAAGACATTTATCTCTAGAAAAAGTCACACTTTTTCTCAAATCAGGCCAAGGGGTGATTATTAGAGTTAGGTGAGAAATGTGTTATAGTTTTAGTTGGACTCAGTTCATCTCTAGATTCAAATATTTGTGGAAGGCTTAGCAAGGATTGGGGCAAGATCCCAGATACTTCCGCTTTTTGTAGTTGAAAGCCAGTATCTCAAATTGGTGTCTCAACTCTCTTTTCTTGCCCGAATCTTAGAAGTAGCTCATGATCTTGAGTACTCAAGGAGAGTTCTGTTTACTTTTCTTGCTCTCCACTCCATCTTCATTAAGAGAACAATTATCCTGCACTTGGAAGAGGCCCAAAGCTCAAGAGAGGGACTTTTGCTTTTTGTCTTGCTTTGTCCATAGTGTCTAGCATCCTGGCCCCTATAGCTATTAAAGATCCGTGGGAAAGAACTAGAGTGACACTGACTGTAGGACTCCTCAAAATTCTAACCTGGCATATCAGTTCAAAAGCAGCCATTAAAAGCTAGTTAAATCATCCATATTTGTCCACTTTCCATCAAATGTCAGGGTCTCATTGTTTTTTATGGTTGAGTAGTATTCAATAATGTATATGTGCCACACCAATTCAAATGAAGCAAGCCAGACTAAGAAAGAGAAGCATTGTATGTCCCCACTCAATATATACTGAATGTCTACCATGACCTGTGAGACTAGAAGATGGGACTCCAAGTGAGAGTGACGATGGATTTGGAAAAAACACACAGACAGACACACAAGCAAGAATCTAGTGGACTGAGTGTCTTTGATGGAGATAGCTGTGGCACTGAGCCATTTCCAGATTTATTCTTTTGTAGGGGGAAGGGGGAGGGAGAAGAGTAAGATAAAGTCAGGTGTTTTCTATTATTGACTGCAGCTGTAGAGCTTTGGAGTGTCTTGTTCTTGCGGTTCTAAAAAAAGCCTCTTATAGGACCAGAAGTTAGCATAATGGCTATGTCGCTGGACTCTCACGTAGTCAACCGCGGTTCGAGTCCCAGACCCAGTGGCTTAAACTCACGTCCAGCACATGTGCGTACGTGCCCAAGATCCCGAGAGGAGAATGGAGGAGAAGAGATTGTGGCATCGTCATCCCCCCTGGGGGGTGTTTTTTTGTTTTTTGTCTCTCTGTCTCTGTCTGTCTGTCTGGCGAACGCATACACCCTATAGCAAAAATCTCTCCAAAAAAAAAAAAAAAAAAAAAAAAAAAAGATCATGTTCTTGTCAGAGCTTTCGCTTGCCTTGCAGTGTTGGCATAATGATCAGATTGTGTCTCCACTTGTCTTTAAAGGTCACTATTGTGTTGCTTAGATCAGACTACTCCCTACAAATGTCTGCACTCTATGGAAGAAACTGAAAAATTGGAAGGGATAAAGGCATGAAGAGTAACTGTGGCTACTAGAGACAGTGTGGGAGGAGGGTGGAAAGTGGGGGAGGGTGAGAGGGAGACAATTAAGGGAAAAAAGAAGAAAACCAGTTAAGAGACCTAAAAATTAAAAACTTACCTGTTAATGATAATATGTATGGTAATATCTTTCATTGAACCAATATAAAGGTTGGTTTTCAGGATGGGAAAACTAATTTGGTATGCTGTAATGATACACAGTGATTGCAACATTTTAAAATACAAATAAATTTTAAGAGACTGGACCAGCAGATGGTGTAATGGCTGCGCTGCTTGATGCCCATGTAGTCAACCATGGTTTGAGTCCCAGACCCAGTGACTTAAAACTCATGCTGGGTGTGTGCGTGCGTGCACCCAAAATCCCAAGAGGAGAATGGAGGGGAAGGGATTGTGGCATGGTCATCACCCCAGGAGATGACTTCTCATTTTCAGTCTCTCTGTCTCTCACTCTCTGTCTCTCTGATGAGTATACGCACCTAATAGCAAAAAAACTCTCTAAAAAAACTAAAATTTTAAAAATAAAATAAAATGAATTTTTAAAAAGTTAAAGGACTCCACCATTGCTCCTGAGAACTAGTGATTATAGGGAAAAATGAGAAATGAAGATTTTCTATTGATAATTCAGCCTCCAGCACCCAATCTCAAGTAGAGAGGCAAGGGACATGCCTTCAGAAGAAGACTCCACCATGGCACCTGAAAACTAATAATTTCAGTGGAATAAAAAGAAAAATGAAAAATTTTCTACTAATAATTCAGACTTCAGCCCCCAAAGTCGAGTGGTAGGGACCCTCTCTAGCCTTCTCTCTGTCTCTGTCTCTGCCTCTTTTTTTAAAATTTTTTTCTTTTTAAAAAATTTATGGTAAAGTATTATTTTGGTTTTCAGTGTCTCTTTTATCTTGCTAATAATCCCCTTTCTCCCTCCCCTCCAGGAGAGGCAAGGGGCAGACCTTCAGAAGAAGACTCCACCACTGCTCCTAAGAACTAGTTTTTTAGTTTTCCCTTTAAAAAACAAACAAACAAACAAACAAACAACAACAATAAAAACCCTAAATTTTCAGGGTTGTTTTTCTTCTTTTTCTTTCTTTCTCTTTTTTTCTCTTTTTCTCCATTTTCTTCCTTATTCTTTTATCTCATCTCTCTGCTCCTCAGTCTCCATTCACTGTGTTTTCTATTATCAGATCTAAGGGAATCATAGTCAAACATCCAAATACTATTAGGGTTAACATATTCTTCAATATCCACTGAATCTGCTGCACAAAGGGATCAAAAAGGAATGGCAAGGAGATTCCAGATCACCTCTTCCTGTACTCTCCTGAATGCTCTGATCGAACTTCAAGAATTAGGAAGAAGCACACCATCCATCATATGACTAGAAATCACCACAGGACCACAATAAATATGGGAAAGCAAGAAAATACCTCTCCTCCAAGGGAAAAGAGTAACTCCTCTTCATCCACAGACAGTTCGATGGAAATCATGGAAATATATGATAAAGAATTTAGAATATTCATAATAACAAAACTAACAGAGATAGAAGAAAAGAGACAATGAACTTCAGAAGAGGCAGGAGAAAGGAGCTGACGAGTTCCAGGAGGTGAAGAAATTCTTGCAAGATCTAAAAGAGGAATTACACACTTTAAAAAAGAATCAAATGGACCTGTTAGAGATGAAGGCTATAATACAGGAAGTCAAAATCTCCATTGAAAGTGTTAAAAGCATACTAGATCATACAGGAAATCGAATCTCAGGTGTAGAAGATAAAATCACTGGCCTAGAAAAATCCACTGCAAAGACTGAGAAAATTGCCCAAGAAATAAAAAATATATAAGAGAAATACAAGATACCGTTACGCACCCAAACATCTGTATAATTGGTATCCCAGAAGGCAAAGAGACTCATAAGGGCATTGATAATCTATTCCATAAAATCCTGCCAGAAAAGTTTCCAAACCTAGAGAGGCACTCAAAGATCCAGTCCAAAGAAATACAAAGGACCCCAAATAGAATTAACCCAAGAAGATCCTCTTCAAGACATATTATAGGCAGATTGACCAAAACCACAGACAAAGACAAGATACTAAGATTGGCAAGAGAGAAAAGGCAAGTTACCTACAAAGGATATCCCATCAGGCTAACAGCAGACCTCTCATTGGAAACAATACAAGTGAGAAAAGAATGGCAAAATATATTCAAAGTGTTAAGGGAAAAGCAATTTCAACCAAGAATACTGTACCTGGCAAGATTATCCTTCATATGGGAAGAAAAGACAAGAACATTTTCAGATACACAAAACGTGAAAGAATTTACCAACACCAGACCAGATCTTCAAAAGGTTTTCAAGGAAGCGTTATACCAGGAAAATTAAATACAGACAAACAAAAATAAGAGTTCAAAAACTAAGAAAATGGCCAACTTAATCACAGTAACAAGTCTGGAGCTGAATATTATATCCCAGAATTTAGTTGGGAAGATCGAACCACAACAGAAGATAGATTAAGTACAGGAGACTGAATTGGTGAAATAGCATTCTGTGACTTTTGACTAAAACATTGCTGATTTTCTTCTAGGCTTTGTTTTCCGGTTTTAAGGATTTTTGTCCTCTCTTGAGCTGTCGATAGGTTCATGTAACTACTATTTGAACAGAATCTTAACCTGTTTCCTGACTTTAAGTTTTAATCAAATTTCCTTAGCATTTCTTTGATTTATTGAAGTTAAAACTGCTATTCTTGAAATTACAAGCTGAACATGCTATTGAAAGTAGACTATTTAAGAAATTTTGTGATCTATAAAATATGGGGGGAAAAGGAATGGAAAGCAACTATAGATGCCAGAGATAATGTGGGAGGATGGGAAATGGCAGAGGGTCAGAAATAGGGGTAAAACATAGAAAATTATTGATAATAATATGTATGATTAAGCCACTATGCAGTATATTCTGGATGGGAAATCACATTTTGCTCAGGGAATGAATGTAAATTAATTAAGAAAAAATGTTTCAGAAAAAAAATGCTCATGGAAGTACAAGTGATGGGAAAACCATGTATGAATTTTAAAAAGTTTTTGCACTAAAATAAATTCATACTTTAATTGTAAAATAAATAAATAAATAAAACAATATCTGTTAAAAAATTAGTTAAAAATGCAGAGTTTGGCTATTAAATTCTTTCTTTTGTATATAATAAAAATTTTCCCATCTCATGAGTGAGAATGGCTATAAGGGCTCTTCTCTTCTATGAAAGACTTATTATTATTATTATTATTATTATTATTATTATTTTGAGAGATTTTCGCTATAGGGTGCGTGCACTCGCCCAACAGACAGAGAGAGACATAGAGACAGAAAGCGAGAAATCACCCCCCAAGGGGGATGGTCATGCCACAATCCCTTCTCCTCTCTGGATCTTGGGCACGCACACACACGTGCCCGGCGTGAGTTTTAAGCCACCGGGTCCGGGACGTGAACTGCGGTCGTTATGTGGGAGTCCAGCAACATAGCCATTACGCTAACTGCTGGTTCCCAAGAATTATTATTATTTTATAAATTAACTCAGGTTCATTACATTCTTTGTTCTGTTGCTGGTTTATACCAAATTGTGGGTTTGAAACTTGTCCACATTGTTATGGCTATTAGGAAGAAAATGGTGTTCTTTTACAATGCTCTGTTTTTGATATCTGTTGAAAGTAGCTCTTTTTATTATTGTATGTTTCCATGATGTGCCTGAAGATTACATTATTCCAGATCTTTTTGCCTTTTTTTGAAAAAACGGTTCTTATTTAATTTTGTTTCATTGTCATGGAAGTGTACTTTATTTTATTTCATTCATCATCCCCACACAGAAAAGATGGTCTTCTAATTTCATTGAAATAGTACACTGCTCCTTTGCTAGCCTGACGAAAAGGCTAATATGAAGAAACTAAACTTTTAAGAATTTACATGTCTGTTTGATATTGCATAATTTTCTAAAATCATAAAGCAAATCAAATAAGCTATTCCTAGTTCTTTTTTTTCTAAAAAAATTATCATCAGAAAAATTCCCTAAGAGCTGAGTTTCTTACCTAATATTTCCTGATATTTCCCTGATATTTGAGGGAAAGCATCTCTTTAATACTGTGGATCATGTATTTTCTTCATGTGTGCCTCTTACATGCTGTGTTTTAGGAAAGACTATTACGATTCCTTTTTTTTTAATTTTAAAAATTTGGGGATATATAGAATTTAGCACATGTTAAGACACAACAGATAACTAAACACCATTGTAAATCATTATTTTTTGTGATTGACCTGAATTAGTAATCCTAGAGGTCAAAAACATGCAACTGAATGCATTGATATTTATTGGCCTATTACACAAAGTATGAATTTGAAATCATAATGCAGTCACATTTATACATCATCTAGTGTGGATAATCCTTATTACTGGCAGAAAATAGATGATCTTTTGTTTGGATTATTTTTTATAAAATCTCTTTGTTTCATAGTTTTATTGCTTTATTTTACACAAAGCTATTATTTTAGAAGAAATATCAGGTAAGAAACTCAGCTCTTAGGAAATTTTTCTGATGATCATATTTAGAAAAAAAAGAACTAGGAATAGTTTCTTAGATATGCATTATGAGTTTAGAAAATTATGCAATATCAAACAGACATGTAAATTCTTAAAAGTTTGTTTTCTTCATATTTACATTCAAAGTAAAACCTATAGGCATCTGGAATACCAAGATGAAAAGTTCCTATTATTCTAGGGAGAGAAGACTGATAACTTTTAACATATATACAATAAACCCATGGCTCAAAAATGCTTCAGAAATATTCTATTTTTTTTTGGATGTTAGAAATTGTCCTACTGTAACTTCTCATTTGTATGTTTTATCTGGTTAGTTGCTTTTGACTGAACTATAATAGACAACATAGTTAATCTGTACTAATATCTTCCAAGAGTTAATATTTATTGGAAACATACCATGTTCTAGGCACCCTACACATGTTATCTCAAGCAGTCATCATGGTAAGATAAAGATGCCCTCGTGGGATCAGCAGTTAGCGTAATGGTTATGTCTCTGGACTCCCATGTAGTCGTCTGCAGTTCGAGTCTAAGAACCAGTGGCTTAAACTCACACTGGGCCCAAGATCCTGAGAGGAGAAAAGAGGAGAATGGATTGTGGTGTGGCTATCCCCTCACCCCAGGGGGGTGTGATTTCTCACTTTCTGTCTCTCTGTCTTTCTGGCAAGTGCATATGCCAGGAATGTTGGGTGCATATATACCATGACCATGTGCTTCATAAATTGCAGCATTAGAATCTGATGGCAACTCTTATTCTAAATGAAAGTTCTCTTAATCTTTGTTCCTAAAGTGTTTGGAGAAGAAATGCTACAACATTAATGCCTCTCTGAGTCAAATTGTGAGTAATCATGGATCTGTAAGTAATTTATTGTGGAAAGACAAAATACTAAATTGCGGGGCCGGCAGGTGGTGTGGTGCATGTGTCTTAAGGCATGAACCAAGGAAGGACACTGACCAAAAGTCAAGCTGATATTAAACAAGGGTTTGTTTGTCCTGTCTGGACTCCCACATGGCCAACCATAGTTCGAGTCCCGGACCTGGTGGCTTGCTTTCTCATTTTCCCTCTCTTTCTCTCTCTCTCTCTCTCCCTCTACCTAGTCAAATTAAAATACATGAATTAATAAATAAAGTTAAATAAAAATAATTCTTTAAAAAAGTACTAAATTGGATTCTAACATCCTTGGGAGACCAAGAAAAGTAAGTTAATTTAAATAAATATTTGGTGTCACTGATTCTACCTTAATACATTATTCTTCTCTGTAAAGTCATGTTTTATAATTTCCCTCAATTATCTAAAGTTTCCAATTATTCACTCTTTGGTATAAGGAAAATCCTAGATATTAACAATTCTATAGGGTGCCATAGGTGGGAATAGGAATTTCTTTACAGTAGTAAAGCAACAAAAGAAGGTATGATTACTTTGAAAGAGTAGACATAGAATAAGAATAAGCCACGTGATCCACAGGTTGGATCCTCATAGGAGATTCTGTAATGGCTAGTAAGGGATAGTAAGTGAATGGAAATACACGTATTATTAACAGGAGAGGCACCTAGGGTATTATAAATTACTGTAGTAAAATCCTTTTGGATAGCAATTTGGCAACTTGTCTGAAAAGCTATAAAAACCTTTATACCTTTTGACCCAGTAATATCTCTCCTGAGAATTTATCCTAAGGAAATAGTTCAAAGGAAGGATACAACTATATGCATAAAATTGTTAATGACAGCATTAACTCTACTGCTGGAAAAAAGTGGAAACAACTTAAATATTCAACATAGGAGGAGAGTAAATTATAAAAATTAAATACAAAAAAAATTAGTGAAACATAATTGCAATTATAAAGACTGTAACAATATCAAAAATATATTCAATGGATTTAATGAATACAAAGACTACAGAATTGTAGATATTTAATGATTAAGTCTGTTTTAAAAGGGAGTTACACGTGGATAATGACTTTACAGGAAATAGAAGAAAATGAAAATAATTGTATATCAAGATGTGGATTACAGGGTAAAATCAGTTTCTATTGCCTTACTAAGTTTTGATGCTATTAGAAAACTGTAAGCAATAAGTAAAAATCAAGAAAGTCTTATCTTGTTTCTACAGTTCTTATCTTCTACAAAACCTTATCAGAGTTTTGAGACAAAGGACCGTTGAATACCAGTATTCATTGTACTGTGAGTGTGTGTGTGTGTGTGTGTGTGTGTGTGCACGCACACATGTTTACATACTACATAAAATTTTTTCTTCCCTGTATATGTTTAAGGCATGAACCAGTCAAGGACACTGACCAAAAGCCAAGCTGAGATTAAACAAAGGCTTATTTTTATTTTTTAAATTATTTAATATTTTTTGAAGGTTTTCGCTATAGGGCGCGTGCACTCGCCAGACAGACAGAGAGAGACAGAGAGACAGAAAGCAGGAAATCATCCCCCCAGGCGGGAGGGTCACACCACAATCTCTTCTCCTCCATTCTCCTCTCGGGATCTTGGACACGCATGCACACGTGCCCGGTGTGAGTTTAAGCCACCGGGTCTGGGACGCGAACCGCGGTCTACGACGTGGGAGTCCAGCGACATAGCCATTACACTAACTGCTGGTCCCTTAATTATTTAATTTTTTTATTCATTTATTTATTTTAGTTTGACCAGAGAGAAAGAGAGAGAGAGAGAAGAGAGAAAGAGGAAGTGAAAAAGCAAGTCACCAGGTCCAGGACTCGAGCCACTGATGGCCATGTGGAAGTGTCCAGCACCTTAACAGGTATGCCACCTGCTGGTTCCAAACAAGGATTTATTTGTCCTGGTTGATATGAGTTGAACACCACCAGCCAGATATCCAGTCTATCCAGGCCAGCGGCAATGTACTGATATCTATTAACTTGGCCTCCACGATTTGGTCATTTTGAATTTCTATGGTTTATAAGGATAAGGCTATCAAGTATGGCTTTTCTAACTATATACACATTAAGAATTTTTATTGTTCCTTGCTTTTTATTTGATTATTAGCTAAATTTCTAACTGGGTCCCCCCTTTGGTACTCTCCATTTTCAAAATGTATTCTGTGGAAGCACAAATGCAAGCATGGATACACTCTTTCTTTGAGAAGTATTTATTTATTTACTACATATTGAATATGCCCGTGGTATGCTATGCTTACAAGAGAAAAAGTTCTTTACGTTGTACTCAACCTGAAAATTGATCCTTATGTCCTTATAAGCATTCATAAAGTCTTCCTTTGTGGAACCAAGAGGCAGCACTTGCCAACCATGGCACACTGTTTATCTTATGTGTACGCTCTTGTCACATAAACCTAGAAAATCTTCCTTCTGTGGTCACTAGTTATTTAAGTCCTATTTGTCAAGGGCTGACTATAACCCCTTTCCTCTACCACAAAACCTTTCCAGAAAATTCCACTCTAGCAGCTAGGTGGTGGCGTATTAATAATATTACTCCTTCCGCAAGAGACAAGTCTGGCATTCACATTCTGGGACCTCCCTGAACATGCTCCGTGTATTCTCCCACATACCGATGATCCTGGCGAGCTGAGATTAGGGAGAAATCAGAAACGAAGATCTTATTGGGGGTACCAGTTTCTCTTTCTCTCTCCCATGGAAGAAATAAATAAATAAATGCTAAAGTTTTTTCTTTTTTTAATAAAGAAAATTTTGCTCTAATTGACATCCTCCTTTGAAATCCTGTCACCATAATTTCACATTATCTACATTGTTGGTATGCATTATAATTTTACTTTCAATGCTATATACTCTTATTGATTGTGTGACATTCTTTCAATGAGATTATTAGAATTACAAAGTCAGGGATCAAAATCTTGGGACCCTGAAAAAGTAGGCATAAATAAGCATCTCAAAGAGATGTCAATAAGCAATACCAGCAATGTACATAAGAAACGTTTGGTACTATTGTATTTCAGAAACTCACTGATCTCTGGATTCTAAGAAACTTCATCTAATACTCCCACTATGATACTCATAAGTGGTGATGTAATAAAAACTATTTTGTGCCCCTTCTCTTTCTAAGGGGTGATACTTTTGGACTCAGAGGTCCTGTTCACGTATTATTGCTTGTTGTATATCCTGAACATGAATATAGTCTTTGTCACAGAAAAGTTTGCTGAGTGACCTCACTTCCTTGAATTATCTGATTATTGTGCATTAGAATTTATAAATAATATTATATATATATATATATATATATATATATATATATATGTATGTATAATATCATCTTGGAAGTGGAGTTTGAAATAAAAAAATATTTACTAGATAAATAAACAATATCAGAAAGTAAGAAATTCAGATTTCTTTAGGATCTACTTTGTACCTAGATGCTTTAATATACATTCTTTATTTTATTCAAAATAATGCTTCCTTTATTTTTCCACAGGGTTTACGCACTTCCAGAGAGAAACAGAGAGAAATAATGACAGGGAAAAATGAGAAATCACTACCAAGGGGAATGGCCACACTGCAATCCCTTGTACTACATTCTCTTCCCGGGATTTTGATATGCATGCATACATGCCCAGTGTGATTTTCAAGACGCCATGTTTGGGACTTAACCTGTGGTTGAGCATGTGGAAGTCCAGCACTGTAACCACTACATCACCTGCTGGCTCCTGATTTAAGTACTGAGTATGTGCTAGAACTTTTCCAAGAGCTTTAGATGGAGTATTCGATTTCATTCTCACAGCACCATAAGATAAATTCTTCACCATTGCACAGCGTATTCAATTAAGGTAGCAAAGGTAAGTGGAGGACTTGGTAATCCCAAAAAACCAGTCAGACAAGTGAAAAGAATAGAGAAATGAATCTTTTCCAAGAGATGACAGTGAAATGGTTAAATTAAAATACAAATTCAATTCATTTATAAAGGCAAAACTTGAAACTTCAGTTTTTCCCTGAAAAACATATTTTCATGCATATTTAAGATTTTTTAAAATTTGTTTTATATTCATTCACTATATATCATTACAGCATAGAAAATTAATTTCCCCATCCAAAATATACTGTATATTGGCTCAATCAAAGATATTATAGTACATACTATCTTCAACAGATATTTTTCCATTTTGTGTTTCTTAGCTGTTTTAATTTCTTTTCCCCCCTAGATTACCTCCCTCTCACCTTCTATTTCCCATCCTCCTCCTCCCACACTGTCTCTGGTATCCACAATTGCTCTATAGCCTTTATAAAGTCCAATATTTCATTTTCTACCATAGAGTGTAGACATTTGGTATATATTAAGTGGGGACATACAATGCCTCTCTTTCATAGTGTAGCTTGCTTCACTTAGCAGTAAATCTTCCATATTCGTTCAGTTTCTATCAAATACTAGGATCTCATTTTTTTTTTATGGCTGAATAGTGTTCTGTTGTGTATGTGTTACACACTTTCTATCCATTTGTCTGTTCATGGACATTTGGGTTGGTTTCATATCTTAGTAATTGTGTATAATACCACAGTAAATATGGGTATGCAAGTGTTTTGTTTTGTTTTGTTTTGTTTTCCACTATCCTTTACGTAGATACCCAGGAGTGGAATTGCTGGATCATATGGTAGTTTTATTTGTAGGTCTCTGAGGGATCTCCATATTGTTCTCCATAGTGGCTGTACTCATTTACATTTCCATGAAAAGAGTAGGGAAGTTCCCTTTCCCCCATCACCTTACCTGAACTTATCATTCTTTATTGTTTTAATCTTAGCTACTTAGACTGGGTGAGCAGACATCTCATTGTGGTTTTGATTTGCATCTCCCTTAACAACAGAAGTGAACATCTTTTCATATGCATTTTGGCTGTTTGCATGCCGTTCTTAGAGAATTGTTTGTTCAGCTCATTTGTTCATCTTTTAATTGGGTTGATTATTATTATTTCTACAAGTGAGCTGTGTGATTTCCCTGTAAATTATGGCTATCAGTCCCTTATCTGAGGAAGAGTTTGCAAATACATTTTCCCATTCCAATGGTTACTGATTCACTCTAATTTTTGTTTCTTTTGTGTTGCAAAAGCTTTTTAATCTGATGTAATACCACTTGTACATTTTTGGTATTATTGCCTGTGATTTGGGGGTCCTATTTAAGAAGTCTTTGCCTACTCTATATCTCCAAGAGTTTCCATGGTGTTTTCCAGCAGTAGTTTTGTAGTTTGAGGTCTTTGGTTTAGATCTTTGCTCCATTTTGGGTTGATTTTTGTTAGTGGTGAGAGACAGGGGTCCAGTTTCATTGTTCTGCAGGTGGATCTTCAGTTTTCTTGCACTGTTTACTGAAGATATTTTCCTTTCCCCACTAGATTGTCTGATGCCCTTTGTCAAAAATCAGTTGGCTATATGTTTTGGAATTTATTTCCAGAGTCTCTATTCTGTTCCATTGGTTTACATTCCTATTTTTGTGCCAGTACCATGCTGTTTTGATTATCACAGCTTTGTAATATCTTTTGGGATTAAGTGTGAGATGCCTCCTATTTCACTCTTCTTGCACAGTATTGTTTTGGCAACACATGGTCTTTTAGGAGTCTAGACAAATTCTATGATTTTTTTTCCTAAATCCATGAAGAAGGTCCCTGGTAATTTTTTTTTTTTTTTTTTTTTTGAGAGGTTTTTGCTATAGGGCGCATGCACTCGCCAGACAGACAGAGAGAGAGACATAGAGACAGAAAGCGAGAAATCACCCCCCAGGGTGGATGGTCATGCCACAATCCCTTCTCCTCCATTCTCCTCCTAGGATCTTGGGCACAGACGCACACGCGCCCAGCGTGAGTTTTAAGCCACCGGGTCTGGGACGCGAACCGCGGTCGACTACGTGGGAGTCCAGCGACATAGCCATTACGCTAACTGCTGGTTCCCGAGAAGGTCCCTGGTAATTTGATTGGGATTGCATTAGATATGTAGATTAATTTGGGTAGAATTGACATTTTGATTATATTAATTTTTTCAATATAAGGACATGAGATGAGTTTCCACTTTTTTGACACTTTCAATTTTTTTTTTTTTTTTTTTTTTTTTTTTAGTTTTTGTATTTCTCCTTGTAGAGGTCTTTGACTTCTTTGGTTAGGTTTATTCTTAGGTACTTCTTATACTTTTTGTGGTTACTGTAAATGGGATCACTTTCTACAATTCTAATTAAGTCTGCTAGTTGTTGGTGTATATAAATGCTATAGAATTTTGTATGTTAATTTTATCCTGCCACTTTACTATATTCATTTATCACTTCCAAGAGTTTTTTTGTGGATTTTTTTGGCTACTATGTACATAATCATGTCATCTGCAAAGAGATAATTTCACTTCTTCTTTCCCCATTTGAATGTCTTTTGTTTCATTATCTTGTCTGATTGCATTGAAAAGGATTTCCAGTACTATATTGAAGAGGAGTGGAGAAAGTGGGCAGCCTTGTCTTGTCCCAATTTTCTTTTTTTCTCTATTTATTTATTTATTTATTTTACATTTATTCACTGGACATCATTGCAGCATATAAAATTCAATTTTCTATCAGAATACACTGTATAGTGGCTTATCATCAATAAATAATTTTCTATTTCTTGTTTCATATACATATATATATATATTTTTCTTTACCCCTATTTCTCACCCTCTGCTATTATCCACCCTCCTTCCATCCTGTCTCTGGTATCTACAGTGTTTTCTGTTCCTTTTTATCCCACGTTTTATTGATTCACAAAATATCTTAATTAATCTCACTACTTTCAATAGCAAGTTCAGTTGATATATACATATCTGTGAAGACATGTCTGACTTTAGGCATGAAACTCTGTGAGTGAAATGGATATGCTCTTGTTACAGTTTTTAGTGGAAAAGCTCTTAGCTTCCTCCCATTCAGCATAATATTAGTTCTTGGTTTGTCATAGATGGCTTTTATTGGGTTGAGAACTGTCCCTTCTGAGAATCTTAATCATGAAGGAATGATGAATTTCATCAAATGCTTTTTCTGTATTGATTGATATGATCTTATGGTTTTTGTCTTTTTTTCTGTTAATATGGTACATGACATTTACGGTTTTCTATATGTTGAGCCACACTTGCATCCCTGATATAAAGCCCACCTGGTCATGGTGTATACTCTTTTTTATGTGTTGTTGGCTACAATTACCTACTATCTTGTGGAGAAGTTTCACATCTATATTCATCAAAGATATTGGTCTGTAGTTTTCTTTGTTATGTTGTCCTCATTTTTAAATTATTATTATTAGTATTTCAATTTTTGCATGGTTTTATCTGAGTCAGATGTTTTGTATTCTAGATCAGAGATTATATCTTCCATGCCATCTAATCTGCTCTTAATACTTTCAAGTCAGATTTTGAGTTCCTACAATACAGTCTTTGTCTAAAAAAGTTCTATTTGATTCTTTTTTATGTTGCCTATATCCTCCTTCAAGTCATGAAGGGACTTCCTCATCTTCTGGGGTTCAATGTCTCTTTTCTCTTGCATCTCATAGTTTTATCACCATAAATATTCTGAATTCTTTTTCTGACATTTTGGTAAATTCCTATTTTTCCATAGTTAGAGATGAGTTACTATGTTCCCTTGTTGAATATATTTTCTGGTTTTCTCATACTTGATGCTTCTTCTTCAATTTTAGTATATACATTTTAGTATATACATTTGGTAATGTATTCACTTTTGGTTATTTCTTTGGAGAAGGTTTCTACAGCTGTGAGCTCATGCTCTTCCCTTTGCTGTGAATTACTTCTGTTTCATTTTGCTCCTCTACTGTGTTTTGTAATGTGGTATCCACAGGAGTTTTGAGTCCAGATTTATAAAAAGGAATTTCTCCCATTTTGTTGCTGGTTCAGTGGTGGTGGTAGTGGCGGTGGTGGTGAAGGGTGGGGGCAGTGAGAATTTCTCCAAGTCTCACGATGTTCAGACCTTTGGCTACTAATCACTTAAACCTGTCTAGACCCTCAGTAGGTAGATTTCTAGTTCTGAAACTAGGAGGTGAGGTTGAAAGTCAGTGGCGTGACTTGGCTTGCTCAGCCCTAACCCTGGTCCCTGAATGGGAAGAGGATTCAGATGGAGATGTCTGCTTAAGAGGCATGCAATTCTCTTGTCCTTTCTAGCTCTGAATCTTGGAGGTAAGGTTGGAAATCGAAGGCTGTGGCTCAGGCTTGCTCAGCCATGACCTTGGTCCTCAAATGAGCCAAGAATTGTTTATTAAGTCTCATGGTTTCATTGAGGCCAGCATAAAAATAGATTTTATATTAAAAATAAAAATCTTATCTTAAGTTATCTTCCTATTTTTCAAATATTTAACATCATTAGATAAGATATAAATCTGATTTTTAGGAATCAGACATTTTTACAAATTTATTTAAATTGCACTTGAAAATGGTATGAATCAGGATATTAGTGAAGAAATAATAATAATATGACTTATCTGTTCTCTGAAGTGATAAGCAAACACATTTTTTTAAATCTATAAAACAGTAGTTTTAGACTTCAAGGAGATATTAGCCAAGTTGGTTCTTTTACTTTATTAGAGCCATAAATAACCAAGCAAATCTAATTGATTTTTATTTGATAGTTCTCATGTTCAGTCAATAAAATGAGTGTATTTCCCATGACACTCTTTGTAATCAAATGTTTTTTTTTTTTTTTTTTCTTTTTATTGGAGAGGTTTTTGCTATAGGGCGCGTGCGCTCGCCAGACAGACAGAGAGAGACAGAGAGATAGAAAGCAAGAAATCACCCCCCAGGGGGGATGGCCACGCTGCAATCCCTTCTCCTCCATTCTCCTCTCAGGATCTTGGGCACGCACGCACACGCGCCTGGCGTGAGTTTAAGCCACCGGGTCCAGGACTCGAACCGCGGTCGACTACGTGGGAGTCCAGCGAAATAGCCATTACGCTAACTGCTGGTCCCAAATGTTTTTGTACCTTTTGGTGTAAAATAATTTTAGGCATATCTAAAGCCATCATAATAACAGTTACATGTCACTAATGGTTAGAAATTTTGTATTAATTGAAGTGTATTTAAAATAAAATGAATAACTATGAAGTTATTCAGTTTTTGATTAAAATATGCTAAATGATTCAACTTCTACCCTACAGTGATACCTTGATTAATATATCCTTTGGGAAAAAGGCTCAGGGTTGTTTACATGAGCTCAACTGTTTTATATAAAAACATCAGTTGGAGAATGAAAGAAATCGTCCTTCTAAATTAAACAGCATGCATCAACAAACCAGAGGAGAATAGGTTTGTTCTGGTTTGTTCACTTGCATGTTTGTTATTTTCTTCATGAAGCCTCTTGAGTGAAAGAAGGTTTGTCTGGCTTGCCCTGAAAACAAACCCAGTGTAATTATTTTTGAAATAAATAAATTAGCATTGTGTCCATAATGACACAATGGAGGATTCATGGCTTCTATCTTCCAACCTCCCTTTGACTCCCTTCTTCTGATATCTAGAACCTGCAGCTTATGGGGAACAGAGGGAAAGGGAGGTAAATATAGTTCTTAGAGCTGCGCCCCCTAATCTGTATGAGGTGGTATAAAGACAGAAGATTCTGGAATCAAAGATACCTGGTGCTCTTATTTTCAATTTTATTTTATTTAAGAAACAATTATGTGATACTAATTGTATCCCAGGCATAATTGCGAGCACTTGGCTAATATGAACTAATCTGATCTTATAGTAATTCAAATAAGGGAGGTACTCTTCATATACACATTTTATAGATAAAGAAACTCGTACTGTGTTACGTAGCACAGGAGATAAACCACATACCTAAGATCACAGGCTGGCGAGTAGCAGAGACTGGACTCAAGAAGTTCTATGGTTGGTCCAGATCTTAGTTAAATCATTTAGCGGTTCTATCCTCTTGGCACCTAATTTCTCTGATCTTCAGTTGTAAAACAGGAATAGTATGTGCAGTCAACCATTATTGTTGGAATGCATATAACACTTACAATGATTCTATTGTTTTTGTTTTTGAATGAGATTGCTGCTATTGGGCATGTGCGCTTGCCAAAGAGACAGAGAGATCGAAAGAAAGTGAGGAAAACTAAGTAATCAACCCCCCCCCCCCAGGGGGGATGGCCATACCACAATCCCTTCTTCTCCATTCTCCTGTTGGGATTTGGGCACGCACACACACATGCCTGGCTTGAGTTTTAAGCCACCAGGTCTGGGATTTGATCCAGAGTCAAGCACATTGCAGTCCAGCACCTTAATCACTACACCACCTGTTGGCCTCATGATGATCCTATTCTACATGAACCTTGTCCTGGCACAGATCTGCACAGTAACCTCCTCTCTAAATACCGTCATACCTAGGTTTCAGCTGGATCCACTATATTTCAATTTGAAATCACATATTTGTTTGGGGAGGGTGGCACATTTAATGTCATTAGAGTTAGTACTTCATGATATTTTTATACATAATGCATATTGTCTTCTTCATTTTTTTTTGAGAGGTTTTTGCTATAGGGCATGTGCGCTTGCCAGGCAGACAGAGAGAGACAGAGAGACAGAAAGCTAGAAATGACTCCCCAGTGGGGATGGCCACACCACAATCCCTTCTCCTCCATTCTCCTCTCAGGATCCTGGACATGTATGTACACATGCTTGGTGTGAGTTTTTAGCCACCGGGCCCAGGATTCAAACTGTGGTCGACTACACAGGAGTCCAGCGACATAGCCATTATGCTAACTGCTGGTCCCTATAACGCATACTGTCTTCTAAAACATATCCCATTATTTCTTATTTCTCACTCCCTCATTAAACTAGTGATTGCATCAGGGCAAGAAAACATACCTGACCTATTCCGAACTGTGTATCCAGAGCCCATAGAAGGCCTGGTATGTGAGAGAAGTTCAGGCATAATTTCACTTTTAGAAGTAGGTGAATGGCTTTCCTGCTAAATATAAAATTTCTGGCAACAGCATGTTCTAGCAAATGCATCCTCATTAATAGGCATGTCACACTGATGATAGCACTTCCAAGGAATGTTAGCAATATAAGTAAGCCAGAAGAAATGTATAAAGTAAAGCCAAAACTACACAAGTGGAAAAACAAAGGCATTTGACAAATCCTTGTTAGTAAACTGTCAAATTGATATCTTTTTCCTTTGAGATAAAAATGCGAATCATCAGGACTAGCAGGAGTCATGGTGGTCAAGAGTGCTGGACTCCCACATGGCCAACTGAGGTTCGAGTTCTAGACCTGGTGGCTTGCTTTCTCACTTTCTCTCTCTCTCTTATATCACTCTATCTCTCTTTGGTCAAATTAAAATAAATGAGGTTCAACAAAACAATTCTTTTTTTTAAAAAAAGTGAATGATCATGATTAAACTCAGAATCATTAGTTAGTAAAGCAAAAGTAAACCAAAAAACAACAATAAATATATCTATCAGAATCATAAGGTAACTATTTAACTGCAGTAACCTATGCTGATAGATACTACTACTCAGCAGCCTGAGGCCACGTGGGAGGCCCAGGTTCACTTCCCGGATCACTCTAAAAGCTCAGTTGGGTGACACAAAACCTGTAGTCCCAGTTACTAGGAAGGTTGAGGAAGAAGGATCATGACAGCAAGATCTTGTCTTAAAAAATATAATAAAATTAATAATAAATTGCAAAGTAAGGTGCTTAAATGCCATCCTTTTACTAGCCTTGTTCTTGACAAATGACCATAAGAAATAACATTCAGAGCCCATGCTTTGAGGCTGACACCACTCTAGGAAACTGAAGGTGATGAAAATGACAGTGTGTGACTCCAAAGCATCTTACACACTCATATGTCACCTTAAATTCCAGAACACGAGGGTTGCCCAGCACAGTCTCTGCTAATGAATGGCTTCCACATGACAATGTTTTGAAGCCAGTAGGTTGCATAGTTCTTGCCTATGGCTCTTTCATCTATAAATTAAATTTAGAACTAAATTAAAATCAAAGATTAAAGGTAAAAATTCCATGTATCCTCTAGGTTTATGCTGAAAGGTTTTTATAGGAAATGGGCTTTTTTTCTTAATTTGGACAGTTGTGTTTTTATTTATTCTTTTCCTAACAATCTGGGTGTGTATATAAAACAGATCACTATGCTGATTGTGTGGTAATATATTGACTCACCATGGAAAAAAATCAAAGAAGGAAAGGAAAAATTCATGAAGCCTTTCTAGAATGAACGGTAAACCTACAGAAGAAAACTCAAATGCTTTTACAAATTAGGCTTGAAGGCAAAACCGAAAGATAAATGTGTGTGTTTAAAATGACTTGTGGGCAAGGCTCCCATCTGCAGTATTTGAAGGATTCAGAGCTTCAGGCACCTGTTCAAGTTTGTGCTGAGTCTCTCCATGCAGCTGCCTCACTCGTCTCTGCGTCAGGCTCGTCCTGAACATGGTCCAGGATGAATCACTGATGAGCAAGTTCAGCTGGTGCCAAATGACAGGTGTGGGCTCCTGATTGTCTTTGACAGTGTGGCATAAGAATGGAAGAGGAAAAGGACGTCACCACCAAATACCTACTCTTTACCCTCAGTTTTTCAGTGTTTGTGCTTGAACTTGAAATAAGAAGCATATACTAAAAAAAACAGTTGGCTAATACCAGGCCTATCAATCATTGTTTAAAAATAAATTAAGGAGGACCAGCAGATGGTGTAATGGCTATGTCACTGAACTCCCATGTAGTTGACCACAGTTTGAGTCCCAGACCCTGTGGCTTAAACTCACACTGGGTGTATGTGCGTGCATGCCCAATATCCCAAGAGGAGAATGGAGGAGAAGGGATTGCAGCATGGCCATCCTCCCTGGGGAGGTGATTTCTCACTTTCTGTCCCTCTGTCTTTGTTTTCCTGGTGAGCGCACATGCCCTATAGCAAAAACATTCCCCCCCAAAAAAAAAAAACGATGGGCAATTGTAGCACAACTGTAGGTGACATTGTTAGTGGAAAGTGGGGCCCTATCCAGGGTCCAGTAATTCACAAAACATGCTTTATAACTTCAAATCAACAACTAACCCAATGGTCCAGAGTCATGAACAACTACAAGGTCCTGCTGTCAGCCTGCAGGCTCCAGCTGTAGTCACCGATGACATGGCCATAGACAGTGCCTTCCATAAGGATGTGAGGCTAGCAGTGATTTGTCCACAGCCACAGGCTCTAGAAATGCTCCCAATTTCATCCTAGAATCCAGAGAGACCTTTCAGGGTGCCAATATGGTGTAGCCCAAGAGTCAGCAAACTATGACCAGCAGACCAAATCCAACCTACTTTCTATTTCTTTGTGCCTGGGACCTAAGAATGATTGTGTTTTTTCTATGATTGAATAGAATCAAAAAGAGGATATTTAATGACACTGAGATTCATGTGAAATTCAAATTGTGGTGGCTACAAAGTTTTATTGGAACACAATACACCCATTGCTACATATTGTAAATGACTGCTTTTGCACCACGATGATAGAATAGTGGTGATGGTGACTGTGTCACACATGACACCTAAAATAGTTACTATCTGGCCCTTTAAAGAAAGCATTTGTTGGAACCAGCAGATGGCATAATGGCTATATCACTGGACTCCCATATAGTTGACCACGGTTCGAGTCCCGGATCCAGTAGCTTAAACTCACGCCAGGTACATGTGTGTGCGTGCCCAAGATCCTGAGAGGAGAATGAAGGAGAAGTGATTGCAGCATGGCCAACCCCCTAGGGGATGATTTCTTGCTTTCTGTCTCTCTGTCTCTCTCTGTCTTTCTGGTGAGTGCACATGCCCTATAGCAAAATCTCTCCAAAAAAAAAGAAAAGAAAAGAAAAGGAAAAGAAAGCATTTGCCAGCCCCTAAGTGAGACTAAAGAAATGGGAAAATAAAATCAAATGCCTTGCAAGTTAGGGTAACGGTTAATGCTAAGACACCCTGAGTTTCAATTTTTTCTTTCAGTCATAAAAGAATATCAATACCAACAACAAGGATGTTGGGAATATAATATGAGATAAGATGTTACAAGTACCTAGCATAACGAAAGTAAAGGGCTGCCATTTTTATTCTTAACAGAAAGGCTGGGAGAAAAGTATTTCCTTGTCTCTGCATTAATTCTAAACTGTGGAAGTGGCCACCGTTCTGCTGAGGTTCCAGGCTGCCTGATGGTGTGTTGGCTGTTGTAGTTGAATCCCCAGCAATTGTTCTGTGTCTTCAATGTGAGGCAGCCTTTGATTCCACACTTCAGGAAGGAACTCTCATTAGTTTTCACCAGTAGGGACACAGTCCCCCCAGAGTCATCAGAAGGGGAGCATTTTTATTTGTCTCAGTGATTAGAAGAGGACACTTACACTGGGAGGCAGAAAAGCCAAAATACAAACAGTTACATATAAAATGCACATGATAAGCAACACCCAGGTGAAGATAGTTCATCCCAGCACGGGCCTTGGCACCTTAGGCTTTAGTCAAACACAATGTGTTCAATCAGCACAGAGTTTAAGACATTTGCTTCAAATTCTGGGACACGTATCTATGTTTTCTCTTTGCATGCAGTGTGGTGAGCAGTTGTGGAGCCTAAATCTGCAGAGCACTTCATGAATATTATTTCATGATTGGGCCATGCCATTTCAGAACAAAGATTCAGCAGAGAATGGAGTGAAACCAGAAGAATCGGAGAGAGAAATAACACAGCACCCTAATTAAGTCACACCTGTACCATGTCCTACCTGTGGCTTCTCAGTGCATTGAGTAAGTTACTCTGAGTTGAAGCTCTTGAAACTCACCAGCAAGATCAACTAGCTAGCACAACTGGGATCTGTGTGTAGATTCAGATTGAAGATGGACCTAACATATTAGAATCCTATTATGGGCCAGTACTCAGAGAGCCAGAACACGGTGACTTAGAGATGTGCTGAATTTGTATATGTCACGATCCATTTACTACTTATAAAATATTGCATATATACTGCTTAGCACACTTGATTTTTTACTTAGTGCAAGTATGTGCAAAACTCTGTGCTCAAAGTGTGGGAGATGCAGAGATTACTAGTCCTCAAGAAATCAATGACCTTTTATAGGAGACCAAGAATGTGCAAAGCACTGAGAAGCACTAACCATTCTGTTGCACAAATGGCATACATGGAGGCAGGAAATGTTCTCTTTACATGTTCTTTTATTTTTGGAGAAGTTTTTGCTACAGAGTGCGTGTGCTTGCCAGAAAGACACAGAGAGAAACAGAGAGACAGAAAGCGAGAAATCACCCCCCAGGGATGATGGTCATGCTGCAATCCCTTCTCCTCCATTCTCCTCTTGGGATCTTGGACATGCACGCACACGCACCCGGCATGAGTTTAAGCCACTGAATCCAGGACTCAGACCACAGTCAACTACATGGGAGTCCAGCAACATAGTCATTACACCAGCTGCTGGTCCCCTCTTTACACATTCTTTTTCTTTTTTTTTTTTTTTTTTTTTGGAGAGATTTTTGCTATAGGGCACGTGCGCTTGCCAGACAGAGAGAGAGAGAGAGAGATAGAGACAGAAAGCAAGAAATCACTCCCCAGGGGGGATGGTCACGCCGCAATCCCCTCTCCTCCATTCTCCTCTCGGGATCTTGGGCATGCACGCACACGTGCCCAGCGTGAGTTTTAAGCCACCGGGTCCAGGACATGAACTGCGGTCGACTATGTGGGAGTCCAGCGACATAGCCATTACGCTAACTGCTGGTTCCCCCCTCTTTACACATTCTTAGTCATAACTAATTAGACTCTTGATCTGGGTATTGTATACTTTTTAGCCGACATAGCCATTGTCAAACCCAGTAATTCTTGGCAAGATCTCCTTTCATATATTGTGCACATAGGTACACTGGATGGCCACTTCCCCAGTCTGGCTCTTTGCCCTCTGAATCGAACATGACATGTACCACCAGGTAACAGCCCAGACTTCAGGCAAAATTGATTTTTCTTAGTATTTATCCACAGAGAAAGTTAAGAAAGAAGAAAAATGGAATGCAAGAAGAAAGGTTGACATCTTACAGATGGGTGAGAACTAAATTAAATCCTCATCTTGTCCCTCTCACCACTACAAACAGAAAACACATCTGAGAGCTCTAATGTCTTTGGACATTAAAGTAAATGCGTGTCAAATTTTATAACCGATTATAACTCATTTCAAAACAACACGGGAAATGCTCTACAACTAAATAATTGGTACTGTACATTGTGAATGCCAAGTGGAAAGACGAAAACAATGACAGTCTTACAGATAACGTGGGTAGCAAAGCAAAACCTGTTTATGCCTGTCAAGCTGTATAACTGCGCAGGATTTTTTCTTTTCTTTTAGACACATTTGAAATTAAGTCAACATAAGAACATGCTCGGGAAATCTGTCTCCTGGGGTTACTCGGGATAAATAAAATATAATACAGGAAACTGGGATCTTTTCTACAGATCCTATAAGACTATTTGTCCAGAGTAGCTTCCATAAAGATTACTGGGTGAGTTTGATGTTAAAATCTCAGTAAAGTAAAATAAACACTTCCTACCTCCTCATCCACTGTTCTTCTGAATTATGGTTCTTACTCCAAGGATTTTTCAGGTATTCTCTGGCACTAATGAGATCTACCCTCCTGGGCCAGCAGGTGGTGTGCTGGTTGGGGTGGTGAACTCTCACATGGCAGATGGCTGGTGGCTTGAAAATCACACCAGGCACATGTGCATGTGCCCAAAATCCCAGGAGGAGAATGGAAGAGAAGGAGTTGTCACATGGCCATGCCCCCTAGGAGGTGATTTCTCGCTTTCTCTCTCACTATGCTCACTAGAGAGACAAAAAGTGAAAAAGCATGGGGGATGAGCCTGCAGCAATCCCTTTTCACTGTTCTCCTCTTGGATTCTGGCATGCAAGCACCTAGCCCTGGTATGTCTTTCAAGCTGTCAGGTCCAGGACTCAAACTGTGCAGTCAGCTATGAGGTACCCAGCCACCTTCAACCACCACACCACCAGCTTGCCCAGGATTGTTAAACGCTGTTTTTTAATAAATCACCTTGTCTCAATGATTTCTATGACCAATATGATAGCCCAGTAAGACAAGCCTCTAGCCTTCAACTTATTTTCCACTCAGATCCTTTCCATTTGCTCTCATTTTTGTCTCAATGCTGCTCCCAAGTCTTTTCTTTCCATCAAGGCTATGATGTATGGCTGTACATTTGTGCGGTGTGTACAACACAACTCCAGGGGCAATGCTCGCTCATACTATAACTTGATGCGTTCTCCTAGAGTTTTGTGACATGGTGGCTTAGCTTTCTGTTCTAAGGAACTCAGATGATATATTATGTCTCTAAAGAGGCTTTTCTCTGGTGCTGGCAAGTGGTATGGTAGTTACAGCAGCTGGACTCCCACATGGCCAACCACAGTTTGAGTACTGGACTTGGCAGCTTGCTTTCTTACTTTCTCTTTCTCTCTCTCTCTTTCCCTAGTGAGCACCTATAGCAAATTAAATAATAATAATAATAATAAATACATTAAACAAATCATTCTTTTAAAAAAATGTTAAAGAGGTTATTTCTCATAACCATATCTAAAGCTCTGCTACTGTCCCACCCTATCCAATAACTCTTCATCCTACTGGGCTTTTAATAACACTTATCGGAATTATAATTATTCCCCTAATTTATTTGTTACAAGTTATTATCTCTCTCCTTCTAGGACAAAGTACCTTGAGTTTTTGATCTTCTCAGCATTGTTCTAATTTATATATCACAATGTCTACAATATCTTAAACAGTGCCTGGCACATATATGTCACTCTACAAATCAGTGTTATATAAAGGAAATCATAAATGAACAAATTTGTGAAGATATTTTCCATGAATATATTTACTGTTTCGGTTAACCAAGTGGTTGCCATTATAATAGACAGAATAAAAAATATTCTTGGGGCCAGCACGTGGAGTAGTGGTGAAGGCCCTGGACTCCCACATGGGCAACCACAGTTCAAGTCCTGGACCCAGTGACTTAAAAATCAGGCTTGGTTTGTTTGCATATGTGCCCAAAATCCCAAGAGGAAAATGGAGAAGGGTCTGAAACATGATTGTTCTCCTTAGCCGATGATTTCTCACTTTCCCTCTCTCTGTCTCTGTCTCTCTCTCTGGTGAACAGAGAGGTTTTTCCCTATGGCAAAAGCCTAAAACAAACAAACAAACAAACAAAAATATTTCTCCAAACACTGGCATAAACATCCATGTATTGTGTGTTATCATTTCCCCATTACTGAAAACTTCTGATTACAACTTAATTTTGCCAGCAAAATATAGCATATTAACTATCACTATAATTTTATTGATGCATAGAATGTGCATTGGAATTTGTATATGGAGGTTAGAGTGGTAAATAAAGGAGGGGGTAGTCAAGAGTTTATCAGTTGAGAGACAGAAGAGCCCCTATTGAGTTTCAATTTGTTCATGAGTCTAACAAAGGCCTGATCCTTCACAGGTTAATAGGCAATAAGACTGAAGGTGATGCCTGTGGCACCTTCAGCCATATCCATTATGCCCAACTGACTTCAGTACAGCAGTGGGGAATATTACCTTGCATTTATCAACTTCCTACTGAAGAATTCACTATTTTGCTGTCTCTGATGCCTTGAAAGACCACTCGACCAAGCATAGACACAACCTAGAAGTGTATGACAGGAGAATTAATACCCCTGAGAGCAATTTCCAATGGTAAGGTGATGGCACCTTGTGGAAAAATGTTCTAGACTCTCTTCATCTTTGGTGTGGCAAGTCTAAATTAATTTTTTTTAAATCACCATAGGGTGTATGCACTTACCAGAGAAAGACATAGAGAAGGAGAGAGAGGAAGGAGAAAGCATTCCTCAATAGGTTGGGGTCACATCTTCTCCTCCACTTCTTCATCAGTTAATGGAAGGACTGAGCCAGTTACTTAGAGCTATTGATGCATTCAGGACTGGGTTAAATTTTCCAGTCTCACCATCTCCAAGTCTTCACTACCATATTTTGGAATCTCCCTCCAAACAAACTACCTAATTCCAAGTATTTGCCTATAAATACTTCCTTTTGGGAAAATTCAAACTTTGACATCAATCTTTAATTTTTGTTTCCTTCTGTTTAATTTGTATTCCATTCATCGTCTTCACAAATATCCTTGTCATAGTTCTGTATTATTGATTTAAATAAATTTAGAATTTTATTAAGCAGAAAAATAGTTGATATAAACAAACTCAAGATGATCAAAATGTAGGGCTAGATATATATAAAAATCTCCAAAGTATACTGATGCAGAAAACAAATTGTAGAATTATATTATACCATGAGCTGACATATTTATTTTTGTTTGTTTTTTTATAATTATTTATTTTATTTTATTTATTCATTCATTTATTATTATTATTATTATTTTTTATTTTGACCAGAGAGAGACAGAGGGTGAGAGTGAGAGAGAGAGGAAGTGAGAAAGCAAGCCACCAGATTCAGGACTTGAACCCTGGTCGGCCATGTGGGAGTGTCCAGCGCCTTAACCACCACGCCACCTGCTGGTCCCGAGCTGACATATTTAAAGCAAATCCTTAAAAACATATATATACATGTGTATATATGTGTAAACATGCACACATCAATTGTGTGTGTGTATGTATGTGTCTATATATATGTATACATACACAAACGTATTTCCTAATGTACATACGGGATGTGAAAATGTATGTAAATATTTAGCAGAAATTCTGAAGGATACACATAAATTTTGGGTGGAACATTGATTTGGGGAATAGTTAAGGTTCTTTAGTTTTTTTATCTATATCTTCCCCCATCTTAATATTTCATGGTAATAAGATAATCTGTGCATGTATTATTGTATAATAAACAGAAACTACACAACGTGCTAATATTTCTCATCCTTATTTTTCTATATGTGGAACTTCTCTGGTGCAAAGTTTTTCTGTTTACCTTTGCTGCAGAAATAACTATTTTATTGTGAAGAAGAGCTAAAAGTAAAATTTTCTATGTTATTTTTGATATCACATAGTAGAGTATGTGGGCTTTAATAACCACTCAGTAAATGTTAATTGACTAATTTAATGAGTAACTAAATAAATGACTGATTGAATGCAGCTATTAAAGCTCTACAAGATTGGCCAATCATTCTTATAGTTGACTGGCTACATAAAATCAAATACAATCTAAATATTAACTATGAATAAGCTGCAATGAGTTTCCTAGAAACTCAGTTACTTTCTATTTCATTTTTAACAATAATTTTCTAGATAGTTACTTTGACCAGAAAGGGCAATGGTTTGGTTGTGCATTGACTCAAACTTAGGGAGATAAGTTGGTTTTTCAGAAGCATATTAAAGAAAATTTAAATGTCAATATCATCTTCAGCCATAATCTCATGAAAATTATTTGAAATTCCAAATTCATTTTAGTTTTTTGAAGTGCCTTGTAGTCAGAATTACTCGGGAAGTGATGCTTGTGATTAGAACACTCAGCTGAGGCATGCAATCAGCCATGTTCAGTTGGATAAGCCCCAGCTTTATAAATCCAGATGTTAACAATCCTGGCTCACTGTTAGATTAATTATGCTGTTTATCTATAATGACTGCTCCTTTCTTCTTAACATGCCTACTCTCCACTCTCTGGCAAAGAGAAGTGGCAAATTTTAATACCATTGACGTAAGTTTCATCAATATTGTTCAGACATTCATGAGAAATCTATCATTAGATACATCACTAGGATCACCTACATTTTGAATAAAACTCATAGTTATTTGCTAGTGAAAGATAGAGCTAAAATTTGAATCCAGGCTACCCGACTTCAGAGCTAGTAATATGAAAGTAAATATATATTCTTTAAGTCATATAAAAGTTAAAATAGTCAGTAAAAATCTAGTATAATCAATTAGCTATTTCAGAAGTACAAGCATACCTTAGAGATATGGCAGGTTCCATTTCAGATGATGGTAGTAAAGTAAACATTGCATTGCAACAACTCACATGATTTTTCAGTTTTCTAGTACATGCTAAAGTTATGTTACTATTAAGGTGTATATTGTTATTTTATTTATTTTATTTTTTTGGAGAGGTTTTTGCAATAGGGCACGTGTGCTCGCCAGAAAGATAGAGAGACAGAGGATAGAAAGTGAGAAATCACCCCCCAGGGGGGATGGCCATGCTGCAATCCTTTCTTCTCCATTCTCCTCTTGGGATCTTGGGCACACACACATGCCTGGTGTGAATTTAAGCCACCCGGTCCGGGACTCTAACCGTGGTCGACTACATGGGAGTTCAGCGACATAGTCATTATGCTAACTGCTGGTCCTTAAGGTAAATATTATTAAGTGTGCAGTAACATTATGTCTAAAATTAATTCACATGCTTAATTTTTTTTTGAGAGAGAGATTTTTGCCTTAGGGCATGTGCACTCAACAGAGGAAGAGAAACACAGACACAGAGAGAAGGAAAGTGAGAAGTCACTCCCCACCCCCTTCCCCCAAGGGGGTGGCCACCGTTCAATCCCTTCTCTTCCATTCTTCCAGGATCTTGGGCAAACATGCACACATGCCCAGTGTGATTTTCAAGCCACTGGATCCAGGATTCAAACCATGGTCAGCCATATGGGAATCCAGTGATAAAACAGCTATGCCATCTGCAGGTTCCCATATGCCTTAAGTTAAAAATACATTATTGGGCCAGGTAGTGGTACAGTCATGGTGTGGCAGATCTACATGGGGTAGATCCTGGGTTTGAGTGCTGTGCACATGTCCATGATTGGGGAATGCTGAGATTGGGGGTGGATCTTGGCATGAGGATCTATGGACATGCCTATCTCTCTAAATAGGCACCTTTCTATGTCATGGAAGAAATAAATGGGGTGAACTTTGAAAAAGTAATTTATTTCTTAAAAATACTAATGACTATATGATCCTTGAACTGTTATAGTCTTTTTCCAGGTGGAGGGTCTTACCTTGATGTTGATAGTTGCTCATTGATCAGGGTGGTGGTTGCTGCAGGTTGGGATGGCTGTGTCTTCGAATAAGTCAACAGTGAAGTTTACAACGTTGTTTGAGTCTCTTTTTCACAAAATATCTTGGTAGCAAGATATTTGATACTGTTTGATATAATTTTTCCCACTTTGGAATTTTTGTTTTGAAATTGAATTGTCATTTCACACCCTGCTGCTGCTTTATCAGCTAAGTTTCTGTAATACTCTAAATTTCAGTTGTTATTTCAGCAATGTTCACAACATCTTCATCAGGAATAGATTCCATTTCAAGAAATCACTTTTTTTGCTCATCTATAAAAAACATTTACTCATCAATTCAAGTTTGACCAAGAGATTGCAACAATTCAGTCACATTTTTAGGCTGCACTTCTAATTCTAGTTCTTGTGCTATTCCTCCATTGAAGACCTGAACCCCTCAAAGTAATCCATGAGGGTTAGAATCAACTTCTTCCAAATTCCTGCTGATGTCGTTATTTTAATCTCTTTCAAGGATCATGAATGTTTTTAATGGCATCTAGAAAGGTGAAACCTTGCCCAAAGATTTTCAACTGACTTTGTTCATATTTGGCAGAGAAATTGCTATCTGCTAATCTATAGGCTTAAGAAATGTATTTCTTGGGTCAGCAGGTTGCATGGCTTTTAAGACACTGAATCTCACAATGCCAACTGGAAGGCCTGACAGCTTGAAAGATGTGCTCTGTGTGTGTGTGTGTGTGTATGCCCAAAATCCTGAAAGGAAAATGGAGTTCTGAGAAAGGACTGTAACTTGGGAGGGAGTGTGTGATTTTTCACTTTCCTTCTCTCTAGTGCTATTTTGGATTTTTTTTTTTTTTTTTTCTGAATTGTAGGTCTTTACAATGGGCTTAAAATATGCCAAAAATCATATGCAGACATGTCATCCAAGCTTCATTGTTCAATCTACAAAGTACGAGTAGAATAGATTTGGCATATTTCTTAAGGGTGCTCAGATTTTCGGAATGATAAATGAGCATTAGCTTCAATCTAAAGCCATCCACTCTCTTAGCCTCTTACATGAAATCACCCTTGTCCTTGAAGTTGTGGAGCCAGGTATTGTCTATGAAAATCCTAAATGGCATCTTCCTCCAACAGAAGGCTATTTTATCTACATTGAGTATATGTTTAATGTAGTCATCTTCATCGATTGTCTTAACTAGATCTGTATAACCTGCTACAGCTTCTAGATCAGTACTTGTCTGCTTCACCTGGCATTTTATGCTAGAGAGACAATTTCTTTGCTTAAACTTTATAAACTGACCTCTGTTAGCTTTTCCTTGTAGCTTTCTAACCTCTCTTAGCCTTCACAGAATTGAAGCAAGTTAGGGCTTTTCCCTGGATTAGGCATCGGCTTAAGGGAATGTCATGGCTGGTTTGATCTTCTACCCAGACCGCTAAAACTGTCTCCATATCAGCAATAAAGCTGTTTCACTTTCTTATCTTTTGTGTGTTTACTGGAGTAGCACTTCTAATTTCATTCAAGACGTTTTCCTTTACATTTACTACTTAGCTAACCGTTTGGCACAAAAGGCTTACTTTCAACTTATCTTGACTTCTGTGATGCCTTCCCAACTAAGCTTAATCATTTCTAGCTTTTCAGTTAAAGTGAGCGACATAAGACTTTTCCTTTTATTTGAACACTTAGAGGTCACTGCAGGGTTATTAATGGGCCTAGTTTTTGTTTGTTCGTTTGTTTGTTTGGAGAGGTTTTAGCTATAGAGCGCATGCGCTCGCCAGAAAGACAGAGAGAGACTGAGAGACAGAAAGCAAGAAATCACCCCCAGGGGGGATAGCCATGTTACAATCCCTTCTCCTCTATTCTCCTCTCAGGATCTTGGGCACGCACACACACACGTTCCCGGAGTGAGTTTAAGCTGCCGGGTCCAGGACTCAAACCGTGGTCGACTACATGGGAGTCCAGCGACGTAACGATTATGACAATTGCTGGTCCCCCATGGGCCTAGTTTTTAATACCATTGTGTCTTAAATTAGAGACGCCTGAGGAAAGGAAGAGAGACAGAAAAATGGAGGGTCAATGAGAAAATCAGAAGAAAAAGGGCAGTTACTAAGTTTGGGACCTTCAATATTCATGGCTCATGGTGCTCAAAAACAATTGCAATAGCAACATCACATATCACTGATCACCATAAAAATGCAAGAATAATGAAAAAGTTCACAGTAATGCAAGAATTACCAAATGGGACACATTGTTAGATGCATGGAACCATCAACCTATCCTTAAATATGGAATATTCATATTTAGTAGCTAAATAACAATTATGCTTTTATAATTATAAACAAAATACATTTAATGCCTACTCTGTGGCAGTCTTATATACATATCAAACCATCTAATGTTGATCCTACAAGTGGAGAATCAAGGGTATAAAAGGGTGAAATAATTTATTCATCATGCAGCTAGTATATTTCAGAGTAGGGCTTGAACTAAGCATGTCTAATTCTAAACCTCTTCTAAAGCTTTTGAATACTACTTATAATTAAGAACAAAAGGATATTTTATAACTAACTAGTCTTTTTCCCAATTCTGGAAAGAGGACATTCAGTGGTAGTTGCAAATCATAGACTCCTTTTTTTTTTTTTTTTTTTTTTTTTTTTTTTCTGTTTTGTTAGTTTCACTATAAGGCACCTACACTTGCTTGACAGAAGAAAAGTGAAAAATCACCCCTCTGGAGGATGGCCATGACACAATCCCATCTCCATTTCCTCTCAGGATTTTGGGCACACACAAACACATGCCTGATGTATTTTTCAAGCTGCTGGGTCCAGTACTCAAACCTCACAGTCAGTCATATGAGATCCAGTCACTTTAACCAGCACACCACCAGCTAGTCCATAAATTATAAACTTCTAACTCAACTTTCAGGAAAAAGCAGCTTCCTTCCTGTGTTGTGTTCAAAAACACAATAGACAGACGTGAACTGAATCCCCAGAAAAAGCTATATCTATGGACTAGATGGTTCAGCACATAATAGCCCTGAAATGGAGCCCAATGTGGCTCCTTAATTAAGGAGTTGGTGACTTTGTATGGGAAGAATCTAATACATATACTGTTGATATCACTGAGGAAGCTTTCGCTGGCCACATTTCCTTGGTCTACTTCATGAAACTCAACTTGATACCTTAAACTCAAGTCATTTTTTTTCTGTATTTTTTTTTTAAATTTTTTTGTACATCTGTCCCCCAAACATTCACATGTTGAAATGTGGTTTTGATGGGATAATGAGGGTGAAAACTTAACCTGACAATGGAATTAAGAAGTGGGGCCTTTGTGAAGTGATTAGGATTATATGAGGTCATCAGGGTGGGACCTGATGATTACATATTGTTGGCTTTACAAGAGGAAGGCATGTGACACATAGAGAGACACATGGCCCCAAACAAAAGTTCCTGCCAAATGATGCCCTTCACCACCTAAGAACTTTGTAGAGAGTCTCTACAAAGAAGACCCTCACCAGATACAGTCCTTTAATCTTGGACCTCCCAAACTGTGAGCCAAATAAATCTTTATTCTTTATAAATTATCTATGGCAATATTGAGTTACTAAGCAACAGAGAATGGACTAAAACAATCTTTTTATCTCAAACTATATATTACCTTGTATGAGAGTACTTCAAAAAGTCTGTAGAAAAGAGAAATTAAAATAAAAATTTATTTTGTTGCAAAAAATTTTTCAAATTTTTGGGGTTTTTTATAATATGCATTTTGCATAAACTTTCTGAAGATCTCTCATGTTATTACCTGTTCACCTCCCGTATCAACAACTACTTAAAAGCAGAAACCAAACCTTAATTACCTGAGTGATTACACACCCAAAACACAACATATTGTACCATAGCTTAGGGAAAGTTTGTTTCCAAGATTATTTGTTGGATCAGTCATTTCATTAATTTAGTTAAATTGCAGTTTGAGACCTGGACCCAGCAGCTTAAAATTCATGCTGGGCACATGGATGTGCATTTCCAAAATCCCAAAAGAAGAATGGAGGAGAAGGGATTGTGGCATGGCTGTCCCCCTGGGCATGATTTCTCACTTTTTCTCTCTCTGTTTCTCTCTGTCTCTCTGGTAAGCACATGTAACCTATATCAAAAGCCTCTCAAAAAAAGAGAAGTCTTATGATTCACATTAATGTTACTTGGTTTCTCAGATTGTAGCATTCAAAAAAAATTTGAATATCTGAAAAGTCTTCATTTAACCAGAAAGGTTAAATGATAAATATTAGAATTTCCTGTCAGAAAACTATCATACCCATCCATGTACAAGATGTCCCTTCTCATGTGGTAAACTCATGACTACATGGTTAGACTAAAACAAGAGATATAATCATGCACTAATTTCATCAGACTCAAGTCCTTTAATCTTTTATTCTGATGGATCTATTATACCCAAAGGAACTAAGAAAAAGTTTCCTTTTTTTTTTTTTTTTTTTTTTTTTTGGCTATATGGCACATACACTCATGGGAAAGAGACAGAGAAAGAGAGAGAGAGAGAGAGAGAGAGAGAGAGAGAGAGAGAAATCACCCACGGGGTGGATGGCCACAACACAATCCCTTCTCCTTTATTTTCCTCTCAGGATTTTGAGTACAATTGCACACATATTCCCAGTGCATTTTCCAAGTTGTTGTATCCAGGACTCTATAAACTGTGAAGTCAGTCATGTGGGATCCAGTCACCTTAACCGTCATACCACCTGCTGGCCTCATGAACCACATTTTAAAATACTGAGAAATAAAATAAATGACAGAAAAATGAAAATAAATATATATCATATAGATCGTGTGTGTGTGCTGTGATGTATGGTGTAGGGTAGCAGGTTAGGTGTGAGATGCATGGGCAAGAGATATTAAATGCATCAAGACCAACATTATCATTAAAATGATTAACTTGTAAAAGGATTTAGAAAAATATACATGTTATTTACCAACAGATATCTAGATGATTATACCTGTTATATGATTATATTCTAGTTTTAAAATTAATTAGATATAGATGCACATTAAAGGTGAATAAAGGCTATATAGGGAAGACTTGCTACTAGCATCCCACCTCCACATTTAGTCTCCATCCTTGGAGGAAACCAGTGTCACCATTCCTGCCCTTATACTTGTAGAGATTTGTTTTCTCTCAATATTATACAGATCTACTTAGTTAATATTTTTTCATAACATCCCATCGTATTGACATTATATTTTAATTATTTGTTCCCTTGATGCATTTTCTACTGGAATAAAATTCAGAGCATTTGTATTACTGCTTTATATCTTCTTTTGCAGTTCTGCTCAATGTACGGTCTAAAGACGGTCGTTCTGCAGACTATTACTGCTGCAGTAAAAGTACAGAACTGAATTTCAATAGCAGATTGAGACTGTTGCAGTAACAAAGTCTATATTTGCTGTATCTTATAAACATATTCAACTACAACAGATTGTTGGGGGAACACACTGGTGATAGTTTGAGAAGTACGGCATTTCGTACAGACCTATGAACAATGACTAACACAGTGCAGGCACTAAATAGATACCTGAGTATGTATTCTTATGTTTGGAAAATTATAGCCCTTAGAAGAAGTTATTATTCTACCAAAATGTGAAATATTACCAAATAAACGGGATAGTAGGAAATTCATCTTCAACTGAAATTAAACTAGTTGTATTGTGTACTGTATTGTATTTACTTAAAAAAAAAAAAAAAAAAAAAAAAAAAACCTGTTTATTCTTTTTCTTGAGAGACAGAGAAACCTGACAGGATCTTGGCATGTTAGGCTCCTTCGTCTAGCTTTCTAGCCAGCCAGGATCACAGGCACTCTCAGCGTGCTCAGGCTGACCCCGGGTCTGTACACTGACCCTTCCCTATGGCTCCAGTATCATGCAGCGACACTCCACCACCTGTGCCGCTGGTTGAATCATGCGTTAGCTTTATTTTCTATGAGTTGGAACTGATAAACTATAGAAGAGTCACTGGTTGAATCATGTGTTAGCTTTATTTTCTATGAGTTGGAACTGATAAACTATAGAAGATTATGCTCCTCAAACATTTTTGCAATGTGACTAACACATTATTTAGGTTAACATACTGCACTAATATAAAGGATTGGTTTGCCAAATCATACTCATGTGAATTAGAGCTCTCAGACAGTATTAGATCTCACTAATTTAAACAAACAAAGAAAGATACAAACAATTGATAGGTTCAGAGTAAGGGTCAGGCTAAGGGCATTTGAAGGCATGTCATGTTCTTTCTCACATCAGACACACTCTCTAGCCCAGAGTCTCTACATGGAGGTCATTACCTTCCATTTCAGGAAGCACTTAGTTTATGAAACACATTCATTTTATATTCCTGTTTATAAAATATTTTCTAAGGAACTATGCCTTATGAACACATAGACTACATACTTATTTATTAAAAACAATGCCTAAACAGGGATATTTAGGATATTAACATTCCATAAATACAAACTCTTCTTATAAGAAAATGTTATTAGTCTATTTATCTGGAAGGTTAGTTACCAGAATGATAAGGCAATTGAATGGGGTTATTTGTCTTCAATTTTTTTCCCTCAAGAGGTGTCCCCTTTAAGGAGAATGAATGGATTGTAGACTAACTGCCTTTACTCCCTCTTCTCCACAGACTGAAACAAATGAGAATTATTTTAAAAATATTAAAAGTCTGCACAAGTGGCTTGAAAATGAAATATGTCTTGGCAATTGGAAAAAAAAATTGTAGTGACAGACCACAAATAGTAACTCACTCTTTGTAACGTAATTACACTAATGGTTCAATTTTCATATCTTTCTGAACCTACACTCATTGGTAAGCTTCCATGCCAACTCTGGTGTTGCCACCTTACTGACTTGGTAATTATGTAAGACACATGATGTAAACTCAGGCTTGGAATGCACTTGTATTTCTCCACTTGCTTTTGGACCCCTGTTATGTTGCTATTGTTTAAATAATTGTTTATCCCCCAGGGTTTATGTGCTATAATTTAGTCCTTAATGTAAAGGCTTCAGGAGAGAGTGAGAACTTGAAGAGGAAAATCTGTCTTCAGTGTGGCCTTGCACCTTGCCAGACAAGATAAAGTGTGAATCCAAGGGTTGAGAGAAGAAGACTCACCTTCAATGTGAGTGGGCACAATCTAATTGGCTGGGAGCATGGGACCACCAACAGAGGAAGTAAAAAGGTTTTCCTCCCTCTTGCTCTTTCTCTTTTTGCACATGATTGCTGATCTGCCATTTTTCTTCACCATGAGGCATAGCACCAGAGGCCACCCACATGCCATCCACGTGCTCTTAGACTGTCCAGTCACCAGAACTGTGAGCCAAATAAATCCCTACTTGTTATAAATCACCCAGTCTCAGATATTTCTATTTAGCAATACAATAGCAGACTAATCCACATGCAAATGAGTTTTGGTTATCTTACTGGAGGATGCAAATCATTTGAAGCAAATCCACTTCATCCTAGCTAAAGCCATCCTAAATCAGGTCACTGAGCAAACCAAGCAAAGAGCAGCAAAGTAACAGGTCCACAGAACTGTCCAGCAAGCCCAAAAACTCCTGAGAAAAAGCTATGAAGCTTTAAGGTGACTTCTTCCACAGTGTACTAGTTTCTAGGACCTCAATATCAAAGTGCCACACAAAAAAGAGTGGCTTAAAACAACAAAATGTACTGTCTTCCAGTTTAAGAAGGCCAGAAGTCCAAAGTTTTCTTGATGGTTGGCTCTTCTAGGAGGCTCAGAGAGAATCTGTTCCATGCCTGTTTTCTAGCTCCTGCTAACTCCAGAAATCCTTGGTATTCCTTGGTTGCATCACTGTAATCTTGACCTTCTTGGTCACACAGCTGTCTTGTGCATGTGTCTGTCTCTCTGTGTCTCTCTCTGTCATTTCTCTTCTTATAACGACACCCAGACAATCAATTTACGGTCCACCAAGCCCTAAATCCAGGATATTTCATCTCGAGACCCTTAATTACATTTGCAAAGATTGCATTTTCATTCTAGGTCACAGTCAGAGATTCCAGATATGAATTTTGAGGGACATAATTCAACCAACTTAGACACTATGAAAACTAACAACATTGGACCATGTTGTGATAAAAAAGGGAGGATGAGGAACCAGCAGATGGTGTAATGGCTATGTCACTGGACTCCCATGTAGTTGACCACGGTTTGAGTCCCAGACCCAGTGGCTTAAACTCACGCCAGGCACATGTGCATGTGTGCCCAAGATCCTGAGAGGAGAATGGAGGAGAAGGAATTGCGGCATGGCCATCCCCCTGGGAGGTGATTTCTCACTTTCTGTCTCTGTCTTTCTGGTGAATACAGGCACCCTATAGCAAAAAAACTCTCAAAAAAAAAAAAAAAAAAAAAAAAAAAGAGAGAGAGAGAGAGTATGAAAACTAAGCTCATAATTAACTGAGAATGAGTGTAGCCACCCAGGCTACACTCTATGTCCTCAAATTTTTCTCCAAAACATTCCTTTTGTCATTTTGCCCATTGAAACATAAGACATTTCTTTTTTAATTTTTTAAATAATTATTTATTTTATTTTATTTATTATTATTTTAAATTTTGACCAGAGAGAGACAGAAAGAGAGAGAAAGTGAGAAAGCAAACTGCCAGGTCTGGGACTTGAACCATGGTGGGCCATGTGAGAATCCAGCACCTTAACCACTATGCCACCTGCAGACCCCAGCATAGACATTTCTTGCTCTTCACCCCTCCAGTGGCAATATTCTCTTTTCTCTGACACCCCTCCTTCATGTGGAGGGGAAGAGCTGTTCTCTCTGTCATTGCTGCTGACAGGCCATTTTGCACCAGCCTACTTTACCACTATCCAGTAACTCCTTTTCATTCCTTGAAGATTTTAGCTTCAGATTCATTATAAGTCTCTACATCATTTCTCCTGGGATAATACTTGTCCACTTTAGCATCCGCATATATAGTCCTTCCTTCATTTTACCCATTTAGGCTCGCCTCGAGGAATTTTCCCTTCCCTTCCTCAACTCATCAAAGTCGTATCATAGACCTCGTCATTCTGTTAGCTGCATTCGGTACACTTGCCTATTTTGAAGCAATCCACCTTCTTATCAATATTTCCTATTTTTCCAACCCATGCTTTCCAGTCTCTATAATATGAAAACCCGTAATCATTGTTTCATTTATTTTTATTATCTCTCATTCCCCTTTTTTACTCACACTTTTTTCTTGACCTAGCTTAAGTGCCAATCTGTCATCTTGCATACGCACTTATGCATAAATCCCTAATTGTCTTGCTACTATGTCATTTTATTGTATTTGAGGACAAAACAGCCAGTCTTGCCTGCTCTGTGCCTGCAGCTGCAACAAGGGTGGTAAAAACATGCAGACATGCTGAGTTGCCCCACACTAATTTCATAGCCGGTAATCTCAAACAGGCCTTTACCTAGTTCATCCACTTCCATTCTTCACACAGTTTTGTGTCTTCGTTGAGAAACTAGAATAATCAGAGTAAACTTTCATAAGAGTCTACCAACGGCACTTGTCACTTACCTCCACACAAGTAGAATCTATTGTACATATTGTTATTGTGAACAAACTCTTCATACCAGTACCTCTTTATTTGTACACTAAAGCCTGTCCCATCTTGGCTAATGAAAAATTCAGCAAATCTGCTCCTTCTTTCCTGCCTCGTCGACTTTTTCTATTAGATATTTAACATCAGTATAAAAACAGGGGGCCAGCCAGTGGTGTGGTGGTTTGAGTAGCTGGATCTCATGTGACCTATTCAATGGTTCAAGTTCTGGACCCAGCAATTATAATAACACGCCAGGCACATGTGTATGAGTGCCCACAATCCTGAGAGGAGTATGGAGAAAAGGACTGTGGCAGGGCCATCCCCACTAGGGGATACTTTCTCATTTTTTGTCTCCTCTCTTTCACTTTCTTTCTTTCTCTTTCTCTCTCTCACTACAACAGGCACATGTGCTCTCTGGCAAAGTTTTTAAGGTAAGATAAAGATATAATCTGGAAAAAGTCTGCCTTTGAGTGTTAGGAGTAGAAAAACACATTTGTGAAAGAAAAAGAGAGAAAGTATTGACAATGCCAATTTTATCTTTCCGCTAAACTTTTATTCGATTAAATAGTTCAGTACCAAAAAGGACTGTCATTAATAAAAATAGCATTGATCAAAATTATTATTTAAAATGATAATGATTTTCCTTAAATCAAATGCTTTTAGAAGGTATGAAGAAGTGTTTGCTAAAAGACCAGCAGATGGCATAATGGTTACATTGCTGGACTGCCATGTCCTATGATTCGAATCCCTACCCGGTGGCTAAAAACTCACACCCAATCTTTCCAATCCACTATCTGCAGTGAGACTGCCACTGAGATACAGATTTTCTTAATAACCCTTATAGGAAAGACCATAACCCTTGAGGATGAACCGTCAGATACAATAGAAAATGTAAAAGTCAACATCCTGGATAAGGAAGGAATTTCTCCTGATCAGCAAAGACTGATTTTTGCTGGGAAGCAGTTGGAAGATGGGTGCACTTTGTCTGACCACAACATCCAAAAGGAGTCCATGCTTCAATTCGTGTTCAGACTTTGTGGTGGTGCTTAGAAAAGAAAGAAGAAGTCTTCTACTGCTCCCAAGAAGAATAAACAGAAGAGAAATAAGATTAAGCTGGCTGTCCTGAAGTACTCTAAGGTGGATGAAAATGGCAAAATGAGTTGCCTTCATCTGAGTGACCTTCAGATGAATGTGGAGCTGGAGTCTTTATTGGCCAGCCATTTTAGCAGACAGTATTGTGGCGAATGTTGTCTGACTTACTTCTTCAACATACCAGAAGACAAGCAATTGTTTATGAGTTAATAAAATAAATGAACTAAAAAACAAACAAAAACCTCACACTAGATGTGTGTGTGTGCATGTGTGTGTGTGTGTTTGTGTGTGCGTGCCCAAAATCCCAAGAGGAGAATGGAAGAGAAGGGATTGCATGATTTCTCACCTTCTCTCTGTCTTTCTGGTGACCACACGCACCCTATAGCAAAAATCTCTCTCTAAAAAAAAAAAGTGTTTGCGAATTTGGAGTGAAAGCTGCAGGCTGCTGTCGTTGCTAAGTACAGCACATGTTATTAAACAGAGCAAACAGGTGTAAAATACCCAGTTGTCCCTGATGCCTCAGGAACTCTCACACCCACCATTGAAAATATGAAACTCAATTTTGAGCTTGTAATTAATATTTGCAAAGTTATTATTTGAACTTCCTTGGCCTCCTGTTAGCTCTTCTTCAGAAAAATAATTATTAGGTACCTGAATAAACACAGAGATATTAATGAATCATTAAATAGTATGCTGGAGAAATAATGGGACATATATCTTATTTTTTTAAACAGACAAATTATGCAGGCCTATCAGTCTTTGAGTACAAGTAGAATCCCAGGTGGTACTCTCTTTAGAGATCCTCCACAGATGGCTGGTACTGTTTCTAAATGTCGATCAAACGGAACGCTTAGCTTTCTATATTCCTCAGAATGTATTTGTGACTGCTAAGAACTCCAACTTAATCAAGGTGGTTTATTTCTCCTCCTAGGCAATCATCAAGCCACAGGAGGCTGGGGCTCTTACGGTAGCTCTATGACGGAGAGGACCAAGCGTCTCTACAACTAATCACTCCTACACTCCCTTGGTATTGCCCCTATCCTCATGGTCCAAAGTAGCTAGCAAACATTTAACCAGAGTGGAGAAAGGTAAGAGAGGCCATGTCCCCCATTTAAAAGGAATGACTTCATTCTGTTCAAATCCCATGTAACAGAGTTCAGCCACAAGGACATCCCAGGCTTCAGGGACGGTTGTTAAGTGTCCTCTTATCTAATCAGTCATTGGCACAGCAAAAACCCTGGAACTCTACTTCTCTAAGAACTAGAGCTGGGTACTAGAAGACAAGTAGCAGTGGCCGTGGGATTTTGTTAAGAAATAGAGAGATGTGATGCTCCCGTGAAAACTTTCTCAGTTGAAATTGTCAACTCAGGGCCTGTGAAAGGGGGGATAGTTTGACTTAGTATACAGAATTACATGACTTCATATTTCTAATGTAGATGTTAACAAAGGTTAAACCTATTTCTATCTAACAGGTCCATGCAAATTGGTAAGGATATGGCATATACCACCATACAAAATAAACCCAAGGAGCCAGAAAGTATGAAAATTTGGTCAAACCCACTGGTGAGGAAGTTTAAAGGAATAAGATACCACTTTTCATCCCTCATACTAAAGGATCAAATAAAAGCTTAAACATCAATTCTGGCAGAAAGGAAAGAGAAATAAATATGCTGGGGGGAAGGAGAGATTGCAACTTTCTGGAAATCAATCTAGCAACACCTAGGATGTTATAAAACACATACCTAGGAATTTTTGTTCCCACACCTAGAAACCAATCACATAGACACAAAGAACCAACAGGAAAGGCTGTGTTACTAAGAATGCTTAGGACAGTTTGGTTTGTAGAGACAAAAACCTAAAAACAGTGAATGCCTATCAATGGTGAATAGATAAATTAATGGTGATGCATTCATGCCATGGAATATGGCATAAATGACAATAAATACAGTAGAACCATAAAAATGGTCTTTGAGGGATTTCCATAGGTATTATTTTAAGAAAAGAAGATACAGGGCCAGTAGGTGGCGTGGTGGTTAAGGCACCGGACTCCTCAGGTGACTGACTGCAGTTCGAGCTCCATGCCTGGTGGCTGGCTTTCTCATGTTCCTTCTCTCTCTCTATGCTCCTCTCTGCTGAGTACATGTGCTCTGTAGCAAATTTTTTTAAAAAAATAATAATAATGATGATAATAAAATGATAAATTAAATTAAATAAATAATTCTTAAAAGAAGAAAAGAAGATGTAGAGATTAGATTTGTAGCACATGTGTTCTGTAAACAGCTTTGTGGATTGAATTGCGCCTGCCAAAAAGTTCTACCCCTCGTCCCAATGCATGGGTAAGATAAAGTCATGCTGGATGAGTGGGTCTTAATATAATGTGAGTGTTGTCCTTATAAAAAAAAAAAAGGAGAAGAACCTCAGACACCACAAAGGAAAATGTTATGTGAAGATAAAGGCAGAGATTGGATGGTGTGTTTCCACATTGGGGAACACCAGCTTTTCCCAGCACTCACCAGAAGCTAGCAGAGAGGCATGGAACAGATGCTTGCTCAGAACGTCCATGGAAATGGGCCTGGATTTGTGACTTCCTGCCACCAGAAGAGTGAGAGAATTATTTTTTGTCCTTTTAGGCACCTAGCCCAGAGAGACCAATACATCACCAAAACACCCAACCCTAAAACGTGAGGCTCATAGGATTTTAGAAAACTAGAACTATAAAGGTGTATAGATACAAAGATTTGAAGTAGTAACTTACAGACATAAATGCATACAAACACACACCTCAGCTTACAAATTTTGATTTTAAGGCCACTGTGTTTGGGTGGGTGGCTTGGATGTTTTTTCCTTTGAATTACACATAAATGAGTGTGTCTTTTTTTTCCTTTTCTCAGAGGAAAAAGATAAAACACCCAGTTAATGTGAATTCTTTCTTCACTATAACTTCATTTTCTCTCTTCATTATTATTGTCAGAGGATGCATGCACTTGTCAGAAAGAGAGAACATGAGAAAGAGGAAGCACCCCCACACACAATGGTAGTGGTCAAGTTGCAATACATTTTTCTACAGTTTTTCATTCATTCAGAATTTTGGGCATGCACACATACTCACCCAGTTTGCTTCTCTGGCTGCCCAGAGCCAGAATTCAAACCGTAGTCAGCCATGTGGTATCCAACTCCCTATGCATAGCACTTAACTGTGGCACTACGGGGAAGGCACCCAAAAATTCATCTTTTGATTGTAGACCATACCAAGGGACTGCAATCTTTTTTTTTTTTTTTAATAGATTCTGGACTAATTGGAGATAATATTGAAATATTGAGTTGAAAAACATTGAAAGATGTATGAACATTTAGCCTCTTGTACATATTTAACGCAATGTTGATTAAATAACATTCACAAATGTCCAAATTCAGTAATTATTTCATAGGTCAAACTCAAGGAACATATTTGTGATCAGAGGAGAACAAAGTGGTATCAATGCAACTATTATATTATTATTAATCTACACTGTAACATTTGCACAGATGCAGTGATGTTGGCATGTTGCTATCTTGTAAGACAAAGATATTAGTCTGATTTTCTTTACATATTATAGCAGATCCACTAACAGGTTCTGAAAAAATAAATGTAAATCATCAAGACTCCAAGGCTGTTTCAGAAACCGAACATTAATACACTTAATGCTCAAAATGTTAAAAATACGCCCAGCCTAGTGGCACAATTGATAACAAACTGAACTACAGTGCTGAAACTCACATGAACAAGAGGGTGCCGATCCCTTGGTCAGTCTGAAAACCCCAGGGGCATGCACATACGCCTGGCACCCTGACAACCTGGAGGACAGGGGAACTGGGATCATAGAGTAATGAAACGGTATCAAATAACCTTCTCTCTCTTTCAAGCACCCACACATGCTCTCTACCACAAACAATTTTTTGAATGTTAAGAACAAATAGGAATGGACAAGAATCTAAAGTTATTCAAACAACTGAACTTTTATTCACAAACTGTGTGGAGGTGCTATTACCAACATAAGACAGATAAATAAGAACTATGATTAGAAATAAAGGTGAGTATACTGGAGCCAGCAGATGGCATAGCAGTCACATTGCTGGACTCCCACATGGCCAACCAGGGTTTGAGTCCTGAACCCGATGGCTTGAAAGTCATGCCAGGTACGTGTGTGTGCATGCATGCCAAAGATCCAGAGAAGACAGGGATTGCAGGATAGACATCCCCCCAGGGGGTGATTTCTCACTTTCACTCTCACTGTCTCTGTCTTTCTGGCAAGTGCATGTACCCTTAGGTAAAAACCTCTAAATATATATATATATATATATATATATATATATATATATATATATATGAATAAGCCAAGTACAAAAGGAAGGGCTTTCATTTAACAATTAAATACACTACTATTAAAGCTACTACATTTATGCATATCATACACTGCAGATTCCGAATGATCAAACATTTTTCTGTTTCTTAATTAAGTTTTTAATAACTTGCCTTTAATGTGCAGGAGTAACTATTCATTATATGATATAATTTTAAAATGACTGGTACAGTGACTAGGGAAAGATCAGCTTTACTACCCATAGTTACCTTGTTTTTTTTTTAGTAGTGGTGGTGACCAGTTATTTTCTAAGCAGACCCTTCACATGAACACAAAATTCAAATAAATACTACAAAATCACCATATAAGACTTTAGTATATAACAGTATACATGATTACAGAGGACTAGCAACCTAGCTAAGCCATTAAAACTTTTATTTTTGTTACTCTGTAGGCCTAATTGTTAGGAGGATAGCACATTGACTTCACTAGGATATTTTATGATGAACATCGTTCACTGAAGGAGAAGTCAGTTCTTAGTCTAACAGGAAAGATTTGTATTAGCTTCATGTTGAACTTCTTTAACACTGGACGCATTAACAGAGAGGAGTGATAACCTTTAAAAGTGAAAGACTTAGATGATCTGAAAGCTGTAGCGAGATGCAGGGTGATCAAGATGCCCCCACAGTGAAGTAAAAATATTTTAATGGAAGTACAATAATTGATCAAAGAGACATTCAGGCCTCCTGGGTCTGAAGTGAGGCTATTCCAAGTCCTTAAATCTGCCACAAAGCTCTAATGGACACCCAGGGGGACACTTCTGACAATTTATTTTAGTTTAAGTGAATTCCAGGACCTTAAATTACCAGAGAGAACCTAGCCACTTGCTACATTTACTTGCATTTTCTGCTTTTAATTATTTTATGGATTAAATTCAAAGTTTTCATCGTTAGTAATTTTAACTAATAGTAACAAATAACTAACAGACATGTCATTGAGTAAATCCACCTACAAGTAAACATTCTTTGCTGGAAGGATCTGAATTTTATTGTTCTACACGTTCAGAATCATAAAGTAATATTATAATACTCTCTTATTGTCTGGCTCAAGTCATGCTTTATGTTCGTACAAGTTCCGCCTTATTATGTAATAGTGATGCTAACACCATATTAACCAACTGAAAATTTATGCTAACCTACTAGTATCTGAGTAGAATCTGGTAATTATAACAGATCACTGGAAAATTACTCTACTTTTTCAGCAGCAGCAAAGTAGTTGTGGAAAGAAGTTAAGTTTATTGTCTTGCATAATATGGTGAAGCTTCTTCTAAATAGCTTATTCAAATATGCAATGATTTTAAATTATACCATGACCAATTTCTGGAATAGGGTTGCCATTTGTTTTATTCTGCCAGCTAAGCAGAGGGGAGCACAATTTTGAAAAATGAAATTAGGAACCCAATGACTAAATGTTTGAGGCATTTTTTTTTTTAATCTCGGTTTTTTCCTCTCCGTTTTATACCAGAGGGCATATGCATGCTTGAGAGACTCCAGTGTAGACTTGTCATGTTGCAATTGCCCTTCCTCCATTTTTACTTCCTAACAGTATCCTGGGACTACATACACATTCCTGGTGTATTATTCACGCTGTCAGGGCCAGGATTTGAACTATGGTTGGCTGTGTATGAAAAGGCACCCTCTACACAGTGCTTAATCACTTTGCTACAGAGCTGGCCTTTTTGAGATATTTTGTGCTAATAGTTACTGATTCCCCTACACCTCAAATTGGCCTCATTTGAGTCATCTAAGATATTAAGATTAATTTATTTAACACCTACATAAGCTGCATCTGTTAATTTTTTTCCTCTGCAAAATCCATGACTAAATATGAGACTCTGAAAATGGAAAAACTCTAACAGAAATGCAGGCCTATGGAAACCATTGGTAGATTCTAATCATAGATGCTCACAAACTCATTTTAATTTAATTTTATTAGTTATATATTTATTCACCAAAATTTGCTCATTGTAAACATAAATTTGATTAATCTTAGCAAATCTACATAGATTTATATTCATTCTAATAATCAAGATATAGATTTCTATCATCACCCTCAAAGCTACCTTCAGACTCAATTGAACTCAGTCTGCTCCCATCATCCTTATCCCAGGGTGATGGCATAACACACTAGTGTTTTCTGTTGCTAAAATTTCACCGTTTATAAAAGCTCTTATAAATGTTGAACTGATATAGTGTATTCGTGATAGTAAAAGTCACTTGGTATGCTTCAATGATACTCAGTGACTGAATGCAATAAATAAATAAATAAAAATTTTAAAAGTTCCTAAAAATGAAATCATAGATAAAATAGTATTTCATGCTGGACTTCTTTTGAATAGCATAAAATCAGATCTCCCTACATTATCCAGGCATGAACAGAGATGTGAACAACCACTGCCATTTTATTGCAGTATTTAGACATTTTACATTTATTATAATGACCACTATGATACCTGTTTGTATTTGTTCCATATACTATTTTTATATTTTTCCCTCTGTGTCTGTATCCTTTTCTATGAATTGCTTTTTTATGATTTTTATTTTTGTTTTAGCTTTAAGAACAGTACTTTCAAAAAATTTTATACTGCTGCAGGTATATAATAAATATTCTTATGATATTCTATAATTTAAAATATGTAACATCATAGTGTAACTTAATGTATAATTGAATGCCTCACAATAATATGCTTCCATTTCCTCCTTCACCTTCCACATATTATAAAACCTGAAACACATTATTATATTTAAACATTATATTTAAAAAGCAATTACTTTTCAAGAGATTAAAATGCAAAACAGACCCAGATAATGTGACACAGCAGATAATGTGACACAGCAGTATCATAAGTGCCCTGCAAGGCTAGAAGCCACATGGTAACTGTGGGTCCAATCCCCAGGATGGCTTGAAAATGCACAAAGAGTGTATGTGTCTGCCAAGATCCTGGGAAGCTGAAGGACTGGGTAAAGGGGATCACAGTGTGATGAAGCCCTGTGAAAATAACTTCTCTTTCTCACATGTGGGTGTGCATGTACAATTGTACAAGCACTAGCTATCGTGAAAACACGAAGTAAAATCTGTAATAATTATCAATATATTAGTCATTACAGCCACTCTTCCTTTTTGTAGATTTAAAGAACTTATAGAGTCTTTGAAATATTTTAGGTACCAGCAGTAATTGGCGTAATGGCGGTCGCTGAGCTTCCATGTAGTCGAGCACGGTTCGAGTCTGGGACTCAGAGGCTTAAACTCAGGCCAGGCATGTGTGCGTGCGTGCCCAAGATCCTGAGAGGAGAATGGAGGAGAAGGGATTGCGGTGTGGTCATTCTCCCTTGGGGGGAGGGGTGGTGATTTCTTGCTTTCTGTCTCTCTGTCTCTCTCTTTCTGGCGAGCACACGCACCCTATAGCAAAAACCTCTCCGGAAAAAAAAATTTTTAAATATTAAAACAGGGCAAGCAGGTATGATGGTATGGTGGTTAAAGCACTGGGTCTCATATGACCATCTGTGTGGTTCGAGTGCTGAGCCTGGCCATTTGAAAAACATGTCATGCATGAGTGCATACGTGACCAAAAATCCAGAGAGGATGGAGAAGGGATAATCGCATGGCCATGCCCACTGGGGGGTGTTTTCTCACTTATCCCCTCTCTCTGTTTCTATCTCACTCCAAGGGCCACACACACTGTATAACTGTATATATATATATATACTTATTTAGGGACCATATCTTTAAGTACTTTTAGGAGCCTTCTAATTTATATTCGATTAATAACATAGCATATTTTATAACATATTATAACATTTATTTAACATTCAGAAAAAACATTGTAACTAATCTGTGGTTAGATAAACATTACGTTTAATAAATGGGAGAACAGACTTGAGGAAATTATATAACTTAAATAACTAATTTATATGGTAAATTGTGGTCAAGAAGTTATATCCCTCTGAGTCCATAGTTTATGTCTTTGAATCCTATAATAGTTGATATTTGTGATTCAGAGGGACTAAGAAGTGTACTGTAGTCCTGTAGCTGGTACATGGCTTAGTGAGAATCTGAAACTTTGCCTACTTTATTACAAACCTGTTGCTAATACCCATTAAATTATACTAATATCTGATCAGCTCTAAAGGCATCTGATTACCTATCTACAATAGCAGGCAATTAATGAAATTATGCACTATAGTATATTTACATTTTTAATAAAACCTCAAAGGAAATTATTTCAATAAATTCTTTTAATTTGATGTCAGCCAGAAGCAATTATAATTCAGATTTCACCCCAAATATTCTTAGAAGCATATTAAAAACTAATTACAAAAAAAATCTAATACCATGAGAGGAATTAAAAAGAACATCAAAGCAATGTGAATTTTAAAAGATCAAAGAGGTCTTTCAGCACTTCCAAATGTATTCTAAGAACCAAAGCAATTTCTACCTTATTTTTTGGCTACTGCTATATTTCATTTAGGAGGTATTTTAGAAGGCTAAAAGTTACACTATTTTAAATATCACCACATTGTTTTAAAATGGTAGAAATACTATAAAAATGTATTAATATGACACAACTATATGTTAAGTATAAGAAATCGACTTGGGGCTGGATGGTGATACAGTAAACATAATGCTCTGCAGGACTGTTCCTTATGGGTAAATTCGGGGTTCACATCCAGTAAAGCTCCTGAGTATGCCAGCCTTTCCCACACCCATGATCCTGGCTGAGCCTGGAGGTGGATTATGGCATCCGGAGTTTGTTGGGAGCATTATCTCTCTCACTCTCTGCATGTCTCTCTCGCTCATGGAAGAAAGAAAAGGATAAAGTGTTAGAAAACAGAGAACGAACCCATACACATTAATTATAAAGATCTTTAAAGGTTAAAAATAAAGGGATGGAGATATGGTAAAACCAAAGAAAAGAAAGTGGAACAAAGAAAATTATCAGGGATACAAAGAAACATTATTTAATGGTAATGTCTTACGTCCACTTAATTACTTAAGTTCATTTGCTGATAAGATATGCAGTCTTGAGACCAGCAGTTAGCGTAATGGCTATGTCGCTGGACTCCCATGTAGTCGACTGCAGTTCGCGTCCCGGACCTGGCGACTTAAACTCACGCCGGGCGCATGTGTGTGCATGCCCAAGATCCCGAGAGGAGAATGGAGAAGGGATTGCGGCATGGCCATCCTCCCTGGGGGTTGATTTCTTGCTTTCTGTCTCTCTGTCTCTCTCAGTCTTTCTGGCGAGCGCACGCACCCTATAGCAAAAACCTCTCCAAAAAAAAAAAAAAAAAAAAAAAAAAGCTGACAGAACTTACAATACCAAAACCAAAGACATCACAAGAATGGAAAATATAGGAGGAAAAAAATCTTCAAAACAAGATTAGTAATTATAACAAAAAGAATTATATACCACGAACAAATGAAATACATTCTAGGTATGCAAGGCTTGTTCAAAATTTAAAAATCTAACAATATAATCCATCACATCAACAAGCTAAAGAAGAAAAATGATCTGATCATATCAGAAGAAGAATATTTGGAGGCCAGCAAGTGGCATGGAGATTGAGGCACTGGATCCCGCATGGCCAACAGCATGGTTTGAGTCCCGGAATGGGTGGCTTGAAAAACCCCTTCTCTCTTTCTCTCTTTCTTTCTCTTTCTGATGAGTACACATGCCCTATAGCAAAAACTAAAAAAAAAAAAAAAAAAAAAAAAAAAAAAAAAAAAAAAAAAATACAATTACATTAGCACCAACAAAATAATACTTAGGCAGAAATTAAGAAAGTATGTATAAGATACATATGAAATAAAACTATCAAATGCTAATAAAAATTTTAAATAAATGGAGTGATATTTCACGTACATGGATAGAAAGATTCTTTTGCAAAGATGTCAATTCTTTCTGTTTCTTTTCTTTTTTTGTAAGTATTACTTATTTAATTTTATTTGTCATTATTATATTTTTTTCATTTGCCACAGTTCATGTGCACTTACCAGGGAGAGACAGAGAGAGAGGGAAAGTGAGAAAGCAAACCACCAGGTCTGGGACTTGAACTGTGGTCAGGCATGGGAAAGTCCAGTGCCTTAGCCACCACACCACCTGCTGGCCCCAAGATGTCAGCCCTTCATAATTTGATCTACAAATTCAGTACATTTATAAGCAAAACCCAGAAAGTTATTGTATGGCTAAACTTTATTCTATGGTTTATACAGAAAGACAAAATAACCAGAATAGTCAACACAGAAGAAATGAAAGGGAACAAATCAGAGGACTGACATATCTAACTCCAAGAACTGCTGTAACATTGCAGTAATAAAGACATGATATTGGCCAAAAAGTAGACAAATCAATGGATCAGAATGAAGAAACTAGAGATAGATTAATTCAAGTATAACCAACTGATCTGTGAAAAATGAACAAAAGCGATTCAAGAGGGAAAAAATAGTATTTTGAACAACAGATCTAAAGCAATTGGGAAATCACATGCAAACAAATGAATCCATATATATATATATATATGTATATATATATATATATATATACATATATATATATATACACACACACACTACATTTCACTGAAAAAAATGGGTTAAATACGTAAATATAAAAACCAGTCAAGTATGGGGACCAGCAGTTAGCATAATGGCTATGTTGCTGGACTCCCACTTAGTCGACTATGATTCGCGTCCTGGACCCAGTGGCTTAAACTCACGCCGGGCGTGTGTGTGTGCGTGCCCAAGATCCTGAGAGGAGAATGGAGGAGAAGGGATTGTGGCGTGGCCATCCCCTCTGGGGGGTGATTTCTCGCTTTCTATCTCCCTGTCTCTCTCTATCTGTCTGGTGAATGCATGCGCCCTATAGCAAAAACCTCTCCAAAAAAAAAAAAAAAAAAAGTCAAGTAGGTAGACAATTAGTAAAGATAAAAATTATCTGATCAACATGAGCAATCATATTGATCTAATTATTATTTGTACAACACTTATTTCAACAACAGAATAATGCACATTCTTCCCAGTTCACATGAAATATTCCCGAATAGTTCACAATACTGGCCATAAAGATCTATTTTAAAAAATTTTAAAAATAGAAAAGTCACAAAGTACATTTTTGAATTACAGTGGAATTGAACCAGAAATTAATACCAGAAAAATAGTTGGAAAACAAACCAGGCAGTGCCAATAGTGATAACACAACTGGATTCAAAGGAGAAAGGTCCTGGATTCACATCTCAAGACCTCCTGAGCATGAGACATGGACACAGACAGGGGAAAGCAGAAAATTTATTGAAGGAGAGGGAAGAAAAAAAAATATATAGCTCCCAAGAAGCAAGGAGAGGTCCCAGAAAATTGGTTGCTCAGAAAGAACAGAAGTGAAGGAGGAGGGGGGCGGTATCTTGGTCAGGAATGGCTTTGTCCAGACTTGCTTTAGATGGGATTTGTGCATGTGCTCTCCTTGTGATGGGGTGGAGGGATCTGTTGGACAGTTCTGGTTATTCTTCTAAATTTGGAGTGGATACAAAAGTCTAGAGATTCTTTGTCTAGAAGCTTTGGGCCATAATAACCATTATCTTCTTCCTGGAATGTGGTAGGACTTGGAAAGAAAACCTTTGTTTTAGGTCTAGGTCACACCGCCTAGGTCTATCACTCAGCCAACGGTACAAAGAGTCTCTCCTGAGCAAGCAGACGAGCTGTTTTGTCTCCATCTTAAAACTTAGCCATTTTGTGAATCAATTTTGGGCCTATACTCTAACCATATTCTTAGGATCCCTGTCTCCTACCTCACTGGGAAAAGGTATTTCAATAATTTTGATGGATACACTTAAGAAATGGTTAAAGTAGTTGCTGATGTTAAGTAAATTCTATATATGAATCTTCACTGCTATAATGAAATTTATGTTGTATGGAAAGAATTTAACAAAATAGTTTCCCAGAAATTAGAAGGTGCTGACATTGCTCTTTTTAGATAATCAATAAAGTATAAATATTAAGTTGAAAAATAAAAATAGAGAACCTACAAATTAATCCAGGTACATACATCCAAGTGATTTTTCATGAAGGTTCCAAGAACTTTTACTGGAGAAAAGACAGTCTCTTTAATAAATGATGCAGGAATAATTGGATATTTGTATGCAGAAGAAAGAAACTAGACCCCTATTTCTCAACAATCAACAGAGTAAAGAGAGGGCTGGCCTACAAAATGAATATTACAAGCTGTACATCCATACAGGGATTAATTACCAAAATATACAAGGAACTCAATCAACTTTTTAGGAAAAAAAAATCTGATTTAAAAATGGGCAATGGATCTGGACAGACAGTTCTCAAAAGAAGACATACAAATGACCAATGTGTACATAAAAAAATGCCCGACCTCATCGATCATCAGGGAAATACAAATCAAAACTACAATAAATGATAATCTCACCCCAATTAGAATGGTTATTACCAAAAATAAACAAACAGACAAAGAAAAATATGCCAGTGAGAATGTGGAGAAAGAGAAACTCTTGTGCACTGCTGGTAGGATATAAACTAGTACAATTGTTATGAAAATGTATGAAGTTTAAAAAAAATACATATACTCTATGGAGTACTACTCAGCCGTAAAAACCGAGATCCTGGTCAGATATGGAGGATCCATTGCTGAGTGAAGTAAGCCAGGCTATGAAAGAAAGATATTGTATGTATCCACTTAATATATACTGACTATTCGCACTTTATGGTAGAGATCAAAATATTGGAGGGCACAAAATCAGTGAAAATAGTGATAATAAGACAGTGTGGAACAGGGCAGGAGAAGAGAAGAGTATGCAGAAGGATAGCAAGAGAACAAATAGAGAGGCATGACATTAGTGGGACACAGATATGGTTTATTACCTATTGATGATGACTTGCATAGTATTCTCAACAGGACAGGTCTGAGAAGTAGTTCATGTTGGGTAAAGTCTTTATAGAAGCAAAATGATAAATAGTAATTGAATGTTTAAAAAATTGGAATAATAATAATTAATAATAATCTGACAAAAATGAAAAACTATTGGATGATGATGAGGAGGATTTTAATGGCTTTGTATTGAATGATACAAATGGTATTCCTTCTGGAAAAGAAATGTAATACACTGTAAAGTTATATGTGAATAAATGTGATATAAACAAGATTATGATAATAATCAAAAATTTTAAAAATATACAAAAACGCTAATCACACTACTAGGTATGTATACTAAAGAAAGAAGTCAGTAGATCAAAGAGAGATATCTGGACTCCCATGTCTACTGCAGCACTATTCATAATAGCTGAGATGTCCATCAACTAATGAATAAAGAAAATGGTTAAACATGGCACCAACAGATGGAATAATGGTTGTGTCACTGGACTCCCATGTAGTCGACCACAGTTAGAATCCCAGACCCGGTGGCTTAAAACTCATGCCGGATACATGTGCATGCATGCTCAAAATTTTGAGAAGAGAATGAAGGAGAAGGGATTGTGGTATACCCATCCCTGTGTGGGGAGGGTGTGATTTCTCTCTTTCTTTTTCTGTCTCTCTGGCAAGTGCATGTGCCCTATAACAAAAAATCTCTCTTAAGAAAGAAAGAAAGAGAAAGAAAGAAAGAAAGAGAGAAAGAGAGAAAGAAAGAGAAAGAAAGTTTGGTAAACATACATACACAATGGAATATTATTCAGCCATGAAAAGATAAAATCCAGTCATTTGCAGCAATGTGAATGAGCCTGAAGGAGATTATTCTAAGTGAAATAAGTCTGGAACTGAAAGGCAGGTACCACATGTTCTCACTCATTCATGAAGACTACAAGAGCTTATTGTATAAAAGTACAGAGTAGAATGGTGGATATAAGAATAGTGGGAAGAGGAAGAGGAAGAAGTGATAGGGAGAAGTTATTTAACAGATAAAAATTTGAATTCTAGAGCACTATAGCATAGCAGAAGAATTGTAGTGAAAATTCAATGCATCTTTTAAAATAGCTAGAAGAGGGGACTTTGAATGTTCACAACACAGAGATAATATAATTATATGAGATGATAAATATGTTTATTTCCTTGATTTAATTATTATATATTCATATAATGAAAAATCACACTGTACTCCATAAATAATATATATAAAATTATACATCAATTAAAAAATAATTAAAAAAGAAAAAGAAAACTGGGTCCTCCACTGCTTTTTCCCAGCAGGCTTTCTTTTCCATTTCAGTGGCTACTTTTTTTACTCCTTTGAATCCATAAATCACTGGCATCTTCCTTACATTTTATTACCAAGAAACGTCCTTGTTTTTTATCCATACACTTTCACATTTCACCTGAGTAGAGTGTTTATAGTTCTTGTGTTTTTAAAAGACATTACATATTTGTTGTAGTAGAATTAGGGTGGTAAGCCTTGATCTTTGTATATGCGTGTATTTCTTGGCAAAACTTACCTCTGACTGTATTATAATCAGTATAAGCATACTCTTCAATGCTGCCTTAAGTAATATTCCTTTGTTATTTGCCTTCTAAAGCTTTTCATTTAAATACATATATACATATATATATGTAACATATATATATGTATATATATTCATCATTCTAAACTAGAATATATACATATATTCATCATTCTAAATTAGAATATATACATATATATACATACATCATTCTAAATACACACACACACACACACATATATATGTGTGTGTGTGTGTATATATTCATCCTAACTTAGGATGAGTATGTCATGGAAGTTCATAGTAATGCATATTACAAAAAAAAAGGATGGATTTCAACATTTTTGCACTAAAATAAACTTATATTTAATTTCATTTTCCAATAACTTTTTGAAGTCTGTGTGTAAATGTGTGTATGTTTGTGTGTGCATATATATGAGTGTGTATGTGGATGTGAGTATGTGTACTAACTTGAATTTTCTGCCATTGAAAATTCTTAGGCAACATATATGATACACATGGATTGAATTTTATCCTTATATTTTAATGTTCATTATACTTATCTTGGCTGATGAATGTTACAAGTGTGCAATATGCTAATTTTGTGTGTGTGTGCACGTGTACATTATATATAAATATATATAAATATATATATATTATATATATTATATATAAATATATATACACACACACACATATGTGTGTGTGTGTGTGTATATATATATATCTATCTATATGTATGTATATATGTATATATATGAAGTTTCTTGTATGTCAGTTCAACCGCAATAAGCTCAAACAAAGTAGATAAAGTCGATAGTAACTACATTTAAGCACGTGGGCAGCAAGAGAAGGACATTTCTGTGCTGAAGATGTTTCTTATTTTGTTTTGAGTGCTAGTTATAAAACTTGCTACACTGTATATTTAAGATATGAGTAAGGATAAAACAAATTAGAATAAAATACAAGAGTGTAGAGATTATTAGAAAGCCAGAACTGATGGAAGTGTTTGGGTATCACTAAGGGTGTCACTGTAGCCTGAAATGATTGAGGACGAGCCGCAGGGAGGTTAATTGGAAGGAACTAGAGACAAGGCATGTCCTGACCACTGAGGACCCACAGAGCACAGAAGGGCATATTAATGTGAAACTGTCAGAAACACATCTATATAGAGAAGAGGCGTATGTCCTCACTGACCGGGAACTCATCCCCTACTCTCATTCTCTGAAAACATTTATTTTCTTAAAGATTAATTTTGTGACCAATATGTATAAAATACAGAAAAACTATGACAATTCAAAATTGTCAGCCAGTGGCATGATGGTTATGGCAGCTGGATCCTATGTGGCCGAATAGGCTGTTCGAGTCCCAGACCCAGTGGCCTAAAAAACACTCCAAGCACAGGTGCGTGCATGCCCAAAATCCTGAGAGAAGGATGGAGGAGAAGCAGTTGCAGCATGGCCAACCCCCTGGGGGGGTCGTTTTCTCCCTCTCTCTCTTTCTCGCTCCAGCAAGCACACACACCCTATATCAACAACAATGGAAAATGAATTCACTGATGTTGGTGAGCTCGCAATGTAACACTTCTACTGGACATGAGGGATAAATCACCAGAAGATGGACTCAAATTTATAAATGGTAAGTTGTGGAGTTAAAAGTAAAAAGTTACAAGTTATGCCCTAAGAAAAACCAAGGACAGCCAAATAAGACCACTGTCTATGAGACTGGTTTTGGTTATAAACAATTCAACAGCTCTGTTTCATTCATAATGAAGGCATTAAATGGCATCAGCTGTACCAAATAACAGAAAAGAAATTTTTTGCCTATTCTTTACCTTTTTCTAAATACAAGATGATTTATTTGTAGTGATAATACAGCTTTCTCCTCATAGACACTGTGTTACCTATGGACACCTGCTAAGAGTGCCTTAGGAAAAAATATAAGCAATTGAAATACCATATACGTGTGTGTGTCTGTGTGTGTGTCTGTGTGTGTGTGTGTGTGTGTGTGTGTGTGTGCATGCAAGCACAGATATAGATATAGATATGTAAATCTCTCTCTCTGAGAGTTTCATAGACTACAGTCAGTCAAATAAGGGGAAGGAAGAAAATCAGTAGCCACGTAAGAATGTGAGCCTGGTGCTGTCATTCCTGATACTTACATGGAGAGTTGACATATCTGATTTGCACATTTAATCTGTAAATTTCCAAGTTATAGTTCAAATTCACAAAACCCCATAACGTTCAAATAAAACATATTTTCAGTTCAGATTTGTCCCTGAATCTGTCATCTTTCAACCTTTGCTTTCAATATTTGCACTGACTAAATACACTTACATGTTCCAAAGTTAGTTCTTTGTGTGCATAATTCCACAGGAAAAATTCTATTATTGTTTTATATAAAGCTATTTTGTGTGTATATGTTTATTTTTTTTTGTCACTCAATAAAATTGAAAATATGAGGGCTGGCAATCCTAAACAGGATCTAAATGTGAAGTGGTGAGCTCAGTGTGTAGCACTTATTCTTACAAGGAAGGCAGGAAAGGGAGGAATGAGCAAAAACCAAAAAAAGGAGAAGGAAGGGATGCAGGAAGGGAGAGAAGCAGAAAAGCAAGGGGCAGGAGGAGGGAAAGAAAGAAGGAAGGAAAGGTGAGAGTGAAGAAAGAAGGGAGGAAGGGTCTTTATTACAGAAACTTAATCTTTCAACAGCTCTCAAAAATACTCAAAGCAAGAGATCCTCTTATATGATTTCATGTAATCATTTTTTTCCAAAGCCTAAGCAGCATGAGTATTCCAGGCAGTGGATTACATCCTCAAGACGTGGGTCTGGCTGGGCCCGCGCAGAGGGTGAGCTCACCTCTCTCACTCTGGTAACCTTTGTGACAGCCCACTTCCACCACCATGAACAATAATCAGAATCACAAGATTACTTCTCCTTCCATTTTACTTTCTCTCAGTACGCCCTTAAGTTTAAAAAGCCTGAAGGTTCAAACACAATGAAATCATTTATTAAAATAGTCAAACGGATAGTAACCCAATACAGTATAGTTCGTACTAACTTTTCATCCTAACAGGCAGTTAATGGTGCAGGTTGTGTTCTACATCCTGAAGATTAATAAACTTGGGCTAGAGCAATATTATACTCAGAAGTGTTTCACTTTAGAATAGTTTTTCTTTTTTTTAGAGGTTTTTGCTATAGGGCGCGTACGCTCACCAGAAAGACAGAGAGAGACATAGAGACAGAAAGCAAGAAATCACCCCCCAGGGGGGATGGCCACGCCGTAATCCCTTTTCTTCCATTCTCCTCTCGGGATCTTGGGCACACACGTACATGTGCCTGGCGTGAGTTTAAGCCACCAGGTCTGGGACTCAAACCATGGTTGGCTACATGGGAGTTCAGCAACATAGCCATTGTGCTAACTGTTGGCCCCACTTTAGAAATAGTTTTGCTTCCATTTCTCCAAAAGTATACATTGACTTCATCTAATCTTTTTTTTTATAAGAGAGATTTTTGCTATAGGGAATGTGCACTTGTCAGAGATACAGAGAGACAAAAAACAATAAGTTAACTCCAATCCAGGGTGACGGCCATACCACAATTCCTTCTCCTCCATTCTCCTCTTAGGATTTTGGGCACACACACCCACATACACACATGCCTGTCATGAGTTTTAAGCTGCTGGGTCTGGGACTCAAACCGTGGTCGACTTCGTGGGAGTCCGGCAACGTAACCATTACACCATCTGCTGGTTCCACTATTTCTAAAAGAAGTACAGGAGATGTAAAACAATAAATGAAATTAACAATATATAGTAGGAGGTGACTTTTAGGGATACAATTCAGTCATCTGTCTTAAAAGTGTGAAGGGAATGAATACTTATTCTAGAAGACAAGAATTAAGCAACATCTTTCTTTCCCTTCCTTCCTTCCTTCCTTCCTTCCTTCCTTCCTTCCTTCCTTCCTTCCTTCCTTCCTTCCTTTCTTTCTTTCTTTCTTTTCTTTTCTTTCTTTCTATTTCCACAGTCTTTATCGTTATTTTCATTAATTTTACATTGGTTCATCCAATGCATAAAACTAAGAACTGATGTCATGTAATCTACTAAATTTCAAATCTGTGATTTCTAATTATCTTTAACAAACTTCCCAAAAGAAAAAATTAAGATAATCTTCTACTTTTAAGCAAAATAAACATCCCCGTAAACATAAGATCTTTCCTTTAAGATCATCTGAGTATATGCAAGGACTAAGCAGTTAAAGGTAGAAAACACACAGTGTGACTTGGAAGTGGGTACGACCTTCTGGTACTTTCATGTTTTAGTGTGTGTTTTATTTTTTAAATTTTGGCAGAGGGTACATATGCTTGGTAGGAGAGACAGAGACAGAGAGGAAAAGTGAGACTGTATCCCCCATAGGGAATGGTCATTCCGCAATTCCTTCTCCTCCATTTCTCCCTTAGGGATTTTGGGCACACCTGCACATACACAGAGTTTCTCAAGTCACCAGGACTCCAACCTCACAGTCATGCAGGAGGGATTCAGCAGTTAACCATTACGCCATCAGCTGGCCCATGGTTTTGATTTTTATACCTTTGCTGGTGGGAGCCTGTGGTACCTGGAGGTGTAGACATCACTTCAATGTTAGATCTGCTTTCGTTAGTGGCTCATCAGCCTCAATCAAGACATATGTTTGCCTACAGAACAGAATGGGATCAGAGGTGGAATTTATTAACCCAAGTGGTACCTGGGATATAGAGGGAGAAATGGTTGGCACTCCTTTGCAATCACAAGTTGTAAATGCTTTACACTTCCACTATCTCAAAAGTTCCGTGTTTCTATATTATTGTCATCCTAGAAGCAAGAGGCTGAGGCTCAGAGAGTTAGAGACTTGCCTACAACAGAAAAAGTAGTTGAAGAATTCAGACCTGAAATTTGGTTTTCTGACTTTAAATTCTGTTATTTCAACTCCTCAAATAGGGTTTTCCAAAAACTGAAGCCATAGAAATACTGTCCTCCGGGAACCAGCAGGTGGTGTGGTGGTTTAGACACTGGACACTCCCACATGGCCCACCATGGTTTGAGTCCTGGATCTGATGGCTTGCTTTCTCACTTTCCCTTTCTCTCTCTCTCTCTTTCTCTCTCTCTCTCTCTCTCTCTCTCTCTCTCTCTCTCTCTCTGTGTGTGTGTATGTGTGTGTGTGTGTGTGTGTGTATCTGGTCAAATTAAAATAAAATGACTGAATAAATAAATAAAATTAAATAAACAATTCTTTAAATAAAAAGAAAGAAAAAAATATTGTCCTCCAGGAACACCAACACCCTGATCTTATATGATCTTATCACTTCAGCATCTTTGCTCTACAATACACAGGAGCACGGTGCTGTTTAATACATGAGCTGCCCTGATCAGAAAGAAGGGGCTTGCTCCCACGAAGAGGGTATGCTCATGTTTTAGAGCGAAGAATATAAAGGGGAAATGAAAGCAAGAGGTACAAGGAAATGGATAGAGCCAAAGATGCCCAGAGAAGATGAGACTCTTTATGTACTGGGGTTCAGATGGGGAGCAGAGGCTTCCACGAGCAAGCGTATAAAATCAAAACCATGGGCCAGCTATTGGCATCTTAGCAACAACCATGATCAGAAGAAGTAGCATCTATTAGAAATTATGACAGAGGGCTTAGGTACTAGAAGTCTAAAAGGAGTAGATAAAATTAATGATGAATCTTACACCAGACTCCTTGAATTAGCATCCCAATTCAACCATTCTGCCGCAGTGCAACCCAAGGCAAATCACTTACCGTCCCTAAGCCTCAGTTTTCTCACCTGTTCAATGGGGATAATGATAACATCTGATTCATTTAAGACGTAAGAGTCAATAAGATTAAAATATGAAGCTTTTCATAAATACCGTGTGGTCATGAAATGTGAGCTACCAACTGTTGGATGTGTATAATACATATTATATCACATTTATTTTAGATGGTTAATTGGAATATGCTTTTTCAGTCTCTCTGCTGAACTATAACAAGAGCTTCTCTAATAATTAAGCACATGGATAAATAAAAAAAAAAACTTTTTATAAAATTGTGGTTCTTGTTTAAGAGCTGAATCCTCAGAGAAGGTTATGCAAAGTATAAATCTTCGTTCAAACAGTTTTGTCAGATTTATATAATTTGTATCACCCCTCGCTGCTCTCCATGTGCCCACTTTAATTTGCTGTTTCAACTTTATTCAGGAAACTGCTAAACCTGGATCATTACAATTATATGCAAATAAGAATAACTAGAAATTAATGGTATCTAACTTAGATGCTGGGACACTGTTTGCAAATTAAATTCTTTATTCTGTGTTGTGTTCTGACAGGTGGATTGTCCACTTACTGATTTCCAGATAGATGGACCATCACTATGGCAAACATTCATTCACATGACACACTTGCTTTTAAAACTCACAATGTCAGGGCCAGCAGCTGGCATAGTGGTTGAAGTGCAGGACTTCCACAGGGTCAACCCTGGTTCAAGTCCTGGACCCAGTGGGTTGAAACTCATGCTGAGCACATGTGTGTGCATGCCCAAGATCCCAAGAGGAGGATAAAGGAGAAAGAACTGTGGCATGGTCATCCCCCCTGGGGGCGGATTTCTCACTTTTTCTCTCTCTGTCTCTCCGGTAAGCACATGCGCCCTATAGCAAAAATTTCTAAAAAAAAACACCATCATTACAGATGAAGGATATAAAATTGACAAAAGCAAGGAATTTACAGTCTGATAGCAGAAGACTCACTTTAACATACAGAAATACAAAATCTTACAGGATGGCAATCCTTCAATGCATTCTCTGAATTAATCTAACTCCACGTTCTCAACATGCTAATCAAGTCCAAGGCAGTAGCCCTATTTTATTTATATTTATTTACTGATACACAGCATGGGATTATTGTGGGAATGAACAGGGAAAGTTTGTTTGCTGATTCTGCCAATCCAGGTGCACGCATTCCTATGCTGAGCATACTCCTTCAGATTTGGAAAACAGACAGTTTCATCATTCGCACTTTTCCTGGACTTGTAGTTAAGGCCAATGAGAAGTTGTGACAACAGCCACTTCACAAGAACTTTCTCAGAGAAGGCCACCTTTGGCTGATCTTGCTATTATTTGGTGTAGTGAGTTGAATGGTGACCCCCTTCAGAAGATAAACTCATACCCTAATTCCCAGGAGCTGTGACTGTTACATTCATTTAGAAAGAGTCTTTACACGTGTATCCGAGTTAAGACTCATGAGATGAGGAGACCCTGGTTTATCTGAGCTGTAGTAAATGAGATCACAAGTGGCCTCGTAAGAGATAGGCAGATGGAGACTCCAGACAGACAAAGAAGACATAGACAGTGAAACGAGGCCATGTGACCACAGAGGCAGATTAAGGTGATGTGGCCACAAGTCAGGCAGTGCCAACAGCCCCAGAAGCTGGAAGAGTTAAAGAATGAATTCTCAGAGGCTCCAGAGGGAGAGCAGCCATTTGAACTTATGGCCTCCAACACACAGGCAATAAGTTTCAGTTGTTCAAGTATCACTCAGGTTTGGTAATTTGTTAGAGTGGGCATAGGAAAGCAATAACAAATTGGTTTGTTTTCTGGTTTGACCTCCTGATGATGCCAATGTATTTCTGTCCTTATACAGAAATTAGTCTCAGAGTCCAAGGGTTCCATAGTCCAACTCACATATGCAAACTACCTTCACTGAAATCTTTCATGTTAGCATGTTTTGTTTTGCTTTATTTTTAAGAAAATGGATATGTAGCTCTTAAGAACTTTGTGAAACATTTTTTTAATTTTTTTTTTTTTTTTTTTTTTTTTTTGAGAGGCTTTTTGCTATAGGGTGCGTGCACTTGCCAGACAGAGAGAGACAGAAAGCGAGAAATCACCCCCCCAGGGGGGATGGCCACACTGTAATCCCTTCTCCTCTGTTCTCCTCTCAGGATCTTGGGCACACACGCACACGTGCCTGGCGTGAGTTTTAAGCCACCGGGTCCGGGACGCGAACCACTGTCGACTATGTGGGAGTCCAGCGACATAGCCATTATGCTAACTGCTGGTCCTAGAACCTTGTGAAACTTTAGTAATTACTCTTTAAATAATTTTTTAATATATTTTTAAAATTCACCACAAATAGAGAGAAAGTGAGAAACCAAGTTGCCAGGTCCAAGACTTGAACCACAGTTGACCATGTGGAAGTCTAGTACTCCAACCACCATGCCACTTGCTGGCCCCAATAATTTGTATTTTGACACCCATGTCTCCTCACTAACATCCATGCAGAGAATTATAAACAATCACTGTATACTTTCACCTGAATAGATCTTTGTCAAAGATTTTGTTTGTTTTATTCAAGGGCCATATCTAGTGGCCTCCTATACACCTATATTGGGTCATCAGAAAAGTCATGACATGTTTTTTCTATGTATTTCTATGCAAAGATGCATCATGACTTTTCTGACCACCTAATATTAGGTATTCAGTTCAATATTGACTGAATGACTGATATGTTATAATAACTAAATGACTAGCTAGTCTATTCTATGGAGGCTGCTTTGTTTAGATATTAAAACCATGGTGTCCAATTCAAAGTAACAGGGTTCAATTTATTGCCTGCCACTGACCTGCTGTGAAATATTGTGTGAGTCACTTAAACTTTCTTTGCCTCATTTCTTCCTGCAAGAAAATGGGCAAAATGGGCATTATAACAAGAATAGCTACACTATGAGGATAAAAGTGTTAGTATCTATAGAGTTTCCACAAATGTCTGTCCCACAGAGCACTATACATCACAATCTGTTGTTACTATCATTACGAACACTTTATTCCATGCAATCAGCAATTGTAAAAGACTACCTCGATGGGATCAGTCCAGTAGACACACAATTGCATGGTGTCACATCCTCTCAGAATGGAAACATTTCCTTTTGCCATCAGTACTAAGAGTTCTCACCCTCAGTCTCTGACCCCCAGTTCTCACCCTAAATGGAGTTCAGATCCTTTGGGGAGCAATATCAGTTTTTTTTTTTTCGTTCTGCATTCCTCTTTACAGTATCGGGTTCTGTTCCTAATTGCTCTTTAAAGGTATATCATAAAACGAATGGATTGACTAGAATAATTTTTCTTGAAGGCTGTTCTTAATAATTGTTTAGAAAACTGGTTGTAACTTCCTGGGATTTTTAAAGAGCGTAAACAGAGTGGTGTGTGATAATGACGATAATGACGTCTGTTTTTACCAGTCTCATTCCTTGTCTATGCACCAAAAATGTAACTTTGGGCTAGTGTGGAAGTACTTTGAAGTGACACAGAATAGCTTGAGAGCCATGATTAAAGAGAACTTGTTTACAAAACAAACTTCAAGATTATAGGAAAACTTCCTCAGTGACTTTTTTAAGCCTTTGATTCAATGAACCAAATCCCTCTTTTCTCCCATGGGGTGAAGCTGACCTAGACCACAACAGAGAAAGTCTGGCAGCTAGGCTTGCCAACTCCTTGCCCAATACAATTAGTGGAAAACAAACTGCAGTCTTTAAAGATCAGGTGGAAGAATGATGACCAAAATGAAATCAGTTTTTGGCCCTATCTTCTCTTTCACTGACCATTCATACTTTTTCCAAACATCTAATTAAGAAGACACTTTATTTTTCATCTCGGAGCTGTAAATATGGCACTTGCAATCATAAAGATTGTGGGAGCAGGTGATGCAACTAAAATTTCTGACCAAAGAGAAAGATCTTTGAGTGTCATATAATTTTAAGACTTCCTTCCTCTCACTTTTGTTATTTTTAAAATCTGACTGCTTTTTTTTTTTCCACCAAAGAGGATACTTATCACCAAACCACATTCTATTTCTGAGGGTCAGTGATCTTCAAAGGCTGCTTTTCAGAGGCAAAAAGGAGATTGTTTTGCTCAGCATTATGTTCAACCTTCAGTCCACAGCATGAAACTCTACATGCACTTGATAAATAGTGTTGCATAAATGGAATAAAAGCCATTAGGCTCTTGCTTCGTGTGTGCCTTATTATTATTATTACTATTATTATTTTGCCTATTTTTCATGTGCTAGCTATAATGCATTTGAATAAAGCTGTGAGCAAACATACTTTACAGTCATCACATGTAAAACTTTTTCCAAAGATGTCTTACACTAGTTTTCTCCATCTTATTTATCTATTTAGTTAAGGTTTTTGCCATAGGGTGTGTGAACTCACCAAAGAGAGACAGAGAGAGATAGTGAAGGAGAAAGTGAGAAATCACCCCTGGATGTGTGAGGGGGATAGCCATGCCATAATCCCCTGTCCTCCATTTCCTCTTGGGATTTAGAGCATGCATGCACACTTACCTGGTGTGATTTTCAAGCCACCAGGATCAAGATTCGAACTGCTGTCAGCCATGTGGAAGTCCAGCACCTTAACCACTATGCTACCTGCTGGCCCCATTTCCTCCGTCTTAAAATCTTGTCAATCCACAGTAAGATTTCTTTTATTCTTCTGTGTACACTAAATGTGCTAGCAGCTGGTCTTGGAGTTTCCAGCCTCCAGAACCACAGAATAAATTTCCATGGTGTATGAGTTATTTAATCTATGGTAGTCTGTCATAGCAACCCGAAGGGACTGAGAGTGCATAACAATATATTAAAATAGACTACTAGCCTTAAATAAGATATTTCTGTTTAAAGGTAATGATTATATTAATGAAAACTTGTCTAAATTATTAGCATTTTGAATTTTTAAATTTTCTTTCTCTTTTCTTTTTTTAGTTACTTTTGCTATAGGGTCCAAGCACTTACCAGAGCTAGAGAGAGAGAGAGAAAGAAGAAAAGTGAGCAATCGCCTCCCAGCAAGAATGGCCATGTCACGAACCCTTCTCCTCTATTCTCCTCTCAGAATTTTGGGCATGTACTCACATGTACCCAATGTGATTTTGAAGCCACTAGATCTGGAACTTGAATCTTTCGGTCAGTGTGTGGAATCCAGCTTCCTTATTTATATTCTGCTCTACTTGCTGGCCCGTATTTTAATTTTTTTTTCTTAAATTAAATCAAAAGTGTATGACTATTTGAGAATTCCAAATCTGGGTTTTTGTAGAGTGGATACAAAGAAGTACAATAAAGTCTTCTGAGTAAGAACTGTGGTGGTAGTAACCAAACTTTTCTTTGCCATGTAGTTGTACATTCTTTAGTCCAACAAAGAGTTTCCTTTTCCCAAATTGTCATCCCATTAGTTATATTAGTTCATATTATTCTTGTTTTTAAATAAATATATTCTAGCCATGCAAATATAAAACAAACCTTATTACATATTTTGGTTAGGGCTCAAACGGCTGAGCGCTATCCTAATAACTTTCTGTGACAATAAAATATTTTACTCTCCTTTGACCAGTATGGTAACCATTAGCTACATTAAAGACATGAGGCGTGGCTAGTGCAGCTAAGAAAATCAATTTTTTAATTTCAATAATTTAAATTTAAATAGACACATATGACTAGTGACTACCATATTGGACAAGACAGATAAAGAATATGGATTTGAAATATTTTCTATTTTCCCTTCCAAAGGACAAAAAGGTCAATTTCAGAAGGGCCATTACAGTGTCCGTTCTCAATATTTCTGGAGTTCATTTGGCATAATGATGGCAAGATTTACCACCTGGTTACAAACCAAATATTTCCTACCTAAAGTTGCCTAGACTCCTGTCTAGTCTTTGTTTTCACTCTAACGTTTTGTCTGGATTCAAAGCCCAGAGAGGAAAAGTAAGGCTGATTTCTCAGGATTCCAGCTGGGAGCAGAAATAACTCCGGTGTGAATGCCAGAGACCTCATGAAATAACCAGTGCTCATGAGACCTAAGACCCAATTTAGCAGATGAAAAGGGAGACAGAATAACAGAGAAAGAGAATCAGACAGAATAATATTAATAAAACAGACTTGTTTATCTAGCTCTGAAAAACTGGGTTTTGTCAGTTAATTTGAGGTTCAAACTAGGTAAGAATCTTACCATATACTAAACAGATATTTTTGAAGTTTGGGACTGAAAGATTTTATAGGAAGAGAAAGTATGATGAGATATTTAATATTTTCAAAAATATTTTTAAAAAAGCTGCTTTTTTCCCTCCTTCCAGCCTACATAACTGTTATTTTAGCTTCCTGGAAATCATATGCTTGGAATAAAACACATTATACTCTACACTGGACTACACACGTTACAAATTTCTAATTTTCTTAGATATTGTTACCTGCTTATTGTACCTCTGAATCTGAAACAAAAAATTAATTTGTGGCTTTCTCACAATTATAAAACTATACATTTCTGAAACTCACCACAGAAGATATTATTCCCTTGGACCAATAGCTGTCATTAATATCTGCCATCATTTAGCAGATACAGAGCTGTACACTATGCTGCAGTGCAACAAAGAAACATCTCTTGAAAGGGAAAAAAAAAAAAAACTTTGGAGGCCATTTTTGTAATGAACATATTTTCTTCTATCTCATTTTCAGAGTTTGGAGCTCTGAGTAATGGAAATGGAGCTGTCCGCTATCACATAATGTAACAAATCCATAGGGGAAAATGGAGTGAAATCAGAACCACAGAAACCAGCTTCCTCCACTCTATCACCCTCCAAAGGAAGCAGGGTTATGTATAATGCAGGTAATGGAGTCTCGCGGGCCAAAGACAAATAGCGAGTGCTGTGCCTTCCATTTCACTCAGGACATCGTATTAGAAATACCACCATGTGAGCAAACTTCGGAAATGCCTAAAACAGAAACTAAGAAAGAGTAAGCATCTTTAAAGATAGACATCTCCAGTTGATCAATTAATGACATTTTCATTGAAAGGGATTTTATATATACATATATATAGCCTTCAAAAGTTAGTGGCCATCATCCAAACTCAGAACATTAGAAAGTGAAACTTTGTGCTATTAATGACGTGACCTTGCCAGACCAGCCAAGCCCGATCGTCCCCTTAACAAGTCTCTCTCTTTCTCTCTTGTCTTGTCTTTGTGTATGTATGTTTTTATTTCTTCATTTCTAGATATAGAGAGAGAAAGACAAGCACCCTCAGCAAGTTCTCATACTGCCACTTCCTCCTCCCAGTTCTCAGTCACCAGGCTCATGGACATGTGTGCATGTCTAGAATATAAACGTTAACCCAGGAACTGAAACTTAGTCTTCCATACGGCCTCCAGCATTGCAGTACATTGAACTACTGCTGTGCCATGACAACTGAGCCAAGCCTCTCTTTCTTAGAACATTATTCAGCCTTCCAGATACCCTAAATTATCCAAACACCATGAGTTTTTAATACACCATTTGATTCCTAGTATCTTTTTTTTTTTTTTTTTTTTGGAGAGGTTTTTGCTATAGTGAATGTGCACTCACCAGACAGACAGAGACCAAGACATAAAGTGAGAAATCACCCCCCGGGGGGGATGGCCACACCGCAATCCCTTCTCCTCCATTCTCCTCTCGGGATCTTGGGCATGCATGCACATGCATGCACATGCATGCACATATGCCCGGCGTTAGTTTCAAGCCACTGGGTCCAGGATGCGAACCGCCTTCAACTACATGGTAGTCCAGCGACACAGCCATTATGCTAACTGCTGGTCCTGATTCCTACTATCTTGATATACTTTTACAACCTCTCTGCCCTGTTCGATTTCCTTTTTCTTTATTCTTCTATATGATATATATAATTAGTCCCACTAAGATTTCTCATGTGTTGATTCTATAATTTCATTGTAAGTTCCTGAAATCAAGGACCTTGTTCTGTTTTTCAAAGATCCCCAAAACCCAAAAACAGTCTCCTGCAAACAGTTGTCCAAAAAATAGCTCTCTTCTTACTTATTTCCTATTTTTTCAAGGCCCCACACAGGCCTTTCCTCACCTATGAAGTCTTCTCAAATTGCAGCACAGATAGTGAGTCCCTCTCCTCTTAGTGACTGTGGACATTATTAGCTAAAACACTCAACGCCATAGCAATGTTTACTTAGCAATACTAATTGTTTATGCAATGTAGTATATTTCCAGCTAAATGACAAGACTGTTGAGGGTAGACATCATGTATTATTACTCTTTTCACCGCTAGTGTCTGTCATTGTACTTACATCTAGCAGTGGTAAGAGAACACTAAGCCTGGAACCCCCCGACGACATCACATTGACATACCACTTTTCACCAACATACAAGTCTTAACACTGCAGAATCTTGCAAGACTCAATAAAGTACAATTGGCATCTCTACCGTGTGCTGGAACAAGTCTAAAATGGGGCAGAAAGGAGAGGAAACAAGAATAGCTCTAGCTAGAAGTCCACTTCTCTATGATCACTTCTTGATCTTGCTTCAGTACAGGGCTAAGGGAAATCCATCCAGCTGCCCAGTATGAAACTAAAAGAAGATCTTGATGGGCCAGAGAATGCTAAAACATGAATTATGCAAGTGCAATACATGATGGTCCTAGATTAGGATGAGGAGAAAATTCCGAGACTCAAAGTAGTGCAATTACATGAGATGAACAATACGAGAAACAGTATTCAGTAGAAGTTGGTTTTGGTGTCCCAGTAAAGGAAGCTTGTTGGAACTAGGCCAGTGCCAAGACTGTGATCAGGACAGGCCCCTCAGACCTCTGAGGGAACGCTGTGGGAGAGAGTGAGCAAAGTTGCCATCAATTTAAGAACAAACTCATTCATCATCCACCAGACAACGAGGAGAGCCTATAATGCAATCTGAGCCTTGACTGCCATGCAGCTGCAGCAGCTGGGGCTCTTCTCAACCTTTGATGATGGATGTAGGCACTTGGGTAGACACCAACACGGAGAAGGAACCTGTCAATATGCCCAATGAAAGAATATTAAGTGATAAATGACACAGGAATGGAGAAGTCCACGGACAGATGAGCACAGAGCAATTATCCCAATGTGCTTTATTCAAGATGCTAGTGATAGGGACTGCAGTTAGCGTAATGGCTATGTCACTGAATTCCCATGTAGCTGACCACAGTTCAAGTCCCAGACCCGGTGGCTTAAACTCATGCTGTGCGCGTGCGTGCGTGTGTCCCCAAGATCCCGAGAAGAGAATGGAGGAGAAGGGATTGCAGTGTGACCATGCCCCCTGGGGGGGTGATTTCTCTAATTCTATCTCTCTGTCTCTCTCTCTTTCTGGCGAGCGCACACGCCCTATAGCGAAAACCTCTCAAAAAAAAAAAAAATGCTAGTGATAGAAGAAAGGGTGACATCATAAGGCAAATTTTGGAAAAGCTGGATTAATGAAATTAACAGGTTTGGGACTAACAGATGGCTTAATGGTTGTGTTGCTGGACTCCTACATGGTCGACCATGGTTTGAGTCCTGGACCCAGTGGCTTCAAATTCACACTGAGCAAGTGTGCATGCCTGCCTAAAGTCCCACTGGAGGAGAAGGGATTGTGTTGTGGCCATTCTCCCGGGGGGAGGGGAGGATTTCTCACTTTCTGTCTCTCTGTCTCTGTCTCTCCAGCAAGCATACACTCCCTATAGCAAAAGTCTCTGAAAAAACATTAATAGATGGCTTGTCAAAGTAGAAAATGTAAAAACATATGCCAGGAATTATAATAGTTTATTAATTTTCCTATTTATTTAGTAGTTTTTCTTATAGTTTTTCCTTTTACACCTCTATGTGTCTAGGAAAAGTAATTTGAGATAGAAGCTCCTTTATGAAAATAGGAGAAAAAGGGAATAATGATAAATAATAAAACAAATTATAGCAAGTTCTTATGGGAAGTAGTCACTTTATTGGGAAATGGTCTTATGTACGTTTCCTTCTATGTCATGACATTGTTACCTCTCAAAAACTTCTTCTCTAAGTTGTATGAGAGACTGTAACACAACACAAAGAGGCACTGGTTTCAGGCTACAGGAATCTGACTTTGAGCCCAGCAGTGTCACTTACGATTTTGTGACTGTGCTGTGGGTGTGATGATGAGCTTCCCAGGTACACCCTCATGAGCAAGGCATTTCTTCTTCCAGCAGCCCTAAGTGTGTGGTCCCAAAGGCTGACATCTGAGAGTTCCTTGGAAACCACTGTCCCTCAGGGGAGCTACCTGTGTTATGTCCCCTGGAGCCTTTCATATCCAATGACTGGTCAAAACACAGACACAGGGACCAGCAGATGGTGTAATGGCTATGTCACTGGACTCCCATGTAATTGACTGCAGTTCGAGTCCTGGATCTGGTGGCTTAAACTCATGCAGGGCACGTGTGCGTGTGTGCCCAAGATCCTGAGAAGAGAATGGAGGAGAAGGGATTGTGGCATGGCCATCCCTCCTGGGGGATGATTTCTTGCTTTCTACCTCTCTGTCTCTGTCTTTCTGGTGAGCGCATGAGCCCTCTAGCAAAATCCTCTAAAGAAAAAACAAAACAAAACAAAACAAAACAGAAACAAAAAAGACCTAGACCTCCTGTCTTAATTGGAGACAACCCAAAAGGTCAGCCAAGCTCTGAGCTCCTGGACTCATCAGCTGAGTCCTACCATACCACATGGGCATCAACAGCTAACATCTCACCCTCTTGAACCAGCTCCCTAACTCCCTGACAGGTGTTGTTGCTGAGAGCATTTTCCAATAAATCACATTTATATTCCAAACAATAGAATAAGGAAAGGAGCAAAGAAGGGGATTGCTTCTCCTTTTGGGAAGTGTGCCACTAAAAATATTACCCCTATGTTTTATAACAATTTAACAACATATCATATCTTGCCTATGTAGGAAGCTATAAGATGTATCCATTTGTGACTGGTTACACCCCTATGGTTGCCTGTAGGAAAAAAAGGCAGATTGTTACTATAGGTATTGCAAATATATTGGGTTATCAGAAAAGTCATGACACATTTTTGCATAGAAAAACATAGGAAACTATGACATTACTACTCCAACAACCTAATACAATGTCAGTTAAGTTTTAAAAATGATAGTTTTAATTCTAAATCTAAACATTTGAACTCATTTTTCTAAGGACCTATATTATGAAAAATTCTAACATCAAAGTTTTCTATAAGAAATATATCAGAAAATTTTAAGTACAAAACAGTGACTATGCTAGTTCTTACAGGTGTCTCATAAGTAAAATATGGAGCAAAATAATAAATAGAATAAATCCAAAGCTTAAAATACTCATTTGTTATAAAAATGTATTGTTATGAAGTTCATTAGAAAATGATTATATGGAAAATGGATAAATAGGATCTTTGAATATTCAGGACCTTTCATTTCCAATATTAAGAGATCAAGAGGATTTTGCAAGTAACATTTTCATTATATGCAAAGAACAAAAAATAATGGTCTTTAAATCATTTAGGAAATTTATAAATTAAAAAAAAAATACCTACTCTACTTACTCAACTTTCTGTCCTCGTCACAAAAACATATAGCATTTCAAAATACAAAGATGTTAAAGATGTTAACCAGTTGATAAACAATGCTAAGGGCATTCAAACCTAACTCCCTACTCATAATGAGAAAGAAATCATGTCACCACATGAAAACAAGCATGTCACTGTAATGTGAGGAATTAAACACTTTCTCTCATTCTAGAACTATTAGAGAGAAACCTCCCATGGTTTTCCACAGTTTTTTTAACCTGACTTCACCATGAAGCCAGCCAGTCAAAATATGAAGTTATAGGAATGCAATTGCTAGCTATTCCACAGAACTGGAGAATCTAATTTTATTCGAAATGTATTATCTTATCAAAGACAAAGACTCCCAAACAAGAAACAGCCAAATGACCCTGTGTATTGTAGGTTAGGCTCTGTTTTTGACAGTTACATAGCTGACTAAATGCATATTTAGCTTGGTATCCATATGTGTTCTGGAACACTCGATTGGAACCCAAAGAAAATAATTTGAGTGAAGAAATCCCACTGAGCCAAAGTTTCAAATTTAGAAAAAATAAAAATGATTAAGGACAAATATTAGTCTCTGACTTTCTGAGAAACTGTAGGCCTTGACTCTACGATAAACCACACCCTGCTGATCGTTTTAACTTTTTTCAAACATTAGGCACGGTAGCTCCACTTCAATTATTTTGTGCTTGAGGTGGAAAGATTGGTTAGGAGTCAGCAACATCTACCTTGGGTCACTGGTTAGTTAACTGAAGGTAAGGTGATTTGTTTCTATAAAATATACATGACTTTCATTTATTTTCATTTCAAAAAGTTTAAGGTGTAGAAAAGACAGAACCCTTCAAACTTAAAAAAATTAAAACACTACATGTTGTTCATAAAAGTCTAAACCAAAAGATGTACATATTCTTTCTTTTCTCTGCCTCCTTTGTTCCCTCCTTCCTCTCTCTCTTTCTAACACACACACACACACACACACACACACACACACAGGATCTAGAATAAAAATAAACATAAAGGCCCATCTACAAAAGTGCATGCTGTTTGATGTTGCTATTTGGCAGACTAAGGTCACATGGGAGGTGCAAGTTTAAATCCTGGGCCTCCTTGAAACCTGGACAGGGTGATAGGCACTTCTAATCCCATCTACTTTGTTGGTTGAAGAAGGAGGATTAGAACATAGTGAGACTCGATCAAAAACAATAAAAGAAAATAAATAAAAGAAAATTTAAAAAAAGGAAAAGAAGAAATGGGTATATAATAGAGATAAGGTAATAATCTTTACCATATTTGGAATATATGAAGTATCAGGTTAAAATTCACTAATTACTATTGATAGATGTCATTTAAAGTATTAGCCCATATGAGTTGCTATAACAAAATCGACTTTATCAGGAAACTTTTATTTCTCACAATTCTTCAGCCTGAGAATGCCAAGAATAAGGATTCGGTTGATTCCGTGTCTGGTAAAGGCTCCCTTCCAGGCTCATAGACGTACCTTCCTGTCGTGTCTTCTCACTGCAGACAGAATAAAGAGGCTCTCTGCAGTCTCTTTTCAAGGACACTAATCCCTCACAACCTAATAACCTAATGGCATCTCAAAGGCTACTCCTCCATATGCCATAACACTGGGATTATGCCGAAGGATGAATTTTGGTGAAACATCAACAGTAGCAGGTAAACTCCCTGACCATTAGCTTCTCCAATTGATCTTTATTCATAAATAATCATGATGGCTGCGTTAGTCAAAGTTCTCTGAGGAACAAAATCAGTAGATCGGACTTATTGATAGGACTTATTACAGGAGTTAGCTCACATAATTATGGAGGCTGAAAATATATTCTGTCTGCATGCTGGAGAACCAAAAGACACCTGTGAGGTGGCTCAGTCTGTGATCAGTGTCTCAAGAAGAAGAGGACCATGTCATGTAACTCCCAGATATAGGGTGAAGGCATGAGAGCTCAGTGGGGACATGGGGGGCACTGGTGTAAGTCTTGGAGTCGAAAGGTCCAAGAACCAGAGCATCAATGTCCAAGGTCAAGAAAAGATAAATGCCATAGCTCAAGGAGAAAGTCACCCTTCCACTGCCTTGTTATTGTATTCCAACCCTCAGTGAATTGGTGAAGGCAGGGCGATCTTTTCCGAAACACCCTGAAAAATATACTTGGGAATGTTTTGCCAGTTATCTGGGCATGCCAGAATGATCAGTTCTATTATTACACACCATAAACATACACACACATACGCACACACAGATGTTTGTTGACTTATGCTGGGACTACATCTTTACAAATCCATCACAAATTAGAAATGCCATAAGTTGAAATCTCATTTAATATGTCCAGCCTACTAAAACATAAGTTTGATTGATCCTACCTTGGATATGCTCAGAACACTGACAGTTGGGCAAAGTAATTTAATACAAGGCTTCTTAAATAATAAAATGTTAAACATCTCCTGCAATTTATTGAATAATGTACCAAAAGTGAAAAACAGAATGGTTGTATAGGTACTCAAAATAGGATTTCTACTGAATGTGTATCACTTTCACACCATGATGAAGTTTAAAATAGTAAGTCAAACCATTTTCATTTAGGGCCTATCTGTATGTATCCCCATTCAATTTCATGAAGTTTATTAAGTTTTTTGCACAAACTATCTTTATATTAATTAATTCTTTGTCTAATCAGTCTATAAACTTCTGAAATAAATATTTTTAAGCTCCCTAGCATTGCCTAACACAAAATGATGTTTTCCAATTTTATCTTCCTAAAACATACCTCCAGCCTTTGCATGAGGGCCTGACCCACAGAGCATCATGTTCTATTGCTGGACAACCATCGAATCCTTAAACTGAAACTATTTATTAAATTATTACAGAATTATATTTATTGCAGTGTACTGTGCCTGGAAAAATTGGATAACTGATGAAAGTTCTCTTCCCTCACAACCCGGGGAGGGGAGGGGAGAGGGAGCTTTGTCCTGAATTGTGACAGGTGTATGAAGGAACTTTGTGGAAAGGTCTGAAGTGTTATTAAGAAAGAAAGATGTCATTTGGTAGGCTAAAAGGGCTTTAAAAGTCTTCCCCAAAGAGAGATATTTGAGACAACCTCTTTGAGATGAGCTCCAAGAGTAGAAAAAATAAAAATAAAGCAAGAGGTCCTTTCAGGAAACTAAGGGTGCAGTATCAACACAGAGGTTAATTTAAGTCCTAAAATCTATGAACATATTTATACAGCAAGCCTAGAAGGACAATAATATGAGAATACTGAATGTTGTCAGTTAAGGAACTGGAATAAAAAAAGAACTGTGAACAAAGACTTCAATTGATGGGAGAACTGGGATTATAAACCTGTATTAAGTGGTCACAAAATGCAATAAAGAAGTCCCATCCACAAAAAAAAAGGGAAACAAAAAAGTGCTGGGAGAAAAAGCAATGGCATGAAACCTAGGGTAAGCAAAATGGAACAAGGAGCTTTCAAAGAACCTCAAACTCTATGGCTGAACAAAATCTTCTGTTGAAATGAAGCTTCATCTTGGAGGGACTGTACGAAGATCAAGAAGGTGTTTGGGTGCCTTTATCAAGAAATTAACTGTAGGGTTTGAGCAAAGTCTTTCAATCTTGTACTCTCAATATAGTCTGTCCTTGATCCTCCTCTAACATTGGTTACAATGTTTCACTGGAGTTAAAGCTTCTAGAGAGCTCACAGATAATGCAGAAACAGAAATCACAAGTAAAGCACAAAGAACACTGCAAGTTCAGTTATGGCATGAAGATTCTGTAATATGCCTATGAGTGCTCTGCTGTCTAAGAGGCTAGAAATTCATTCACCTTATTTTATAGCACGAGGTCCCTTCTCCATGACATTCCACTATCATCCAATTGTCACTATGAGCAGTTGGCCCTGGAAAGAAGAAACTAAACATCCATTTATGAATCAAGATGCCTGAAGAGCCTCTTAAAATCCTAAAGCAGCACAATCTTCCTCCTTATCTTCAGAATTCCATGAGCTCTGATATAACATAGATTCTCCTTGATTCCCTAAAGGTTTACAATCAGTCCAAAGGTTCATTATTCTAAGCCCCAAAAGGGGATTTTGCTTTTTAACGGTCAGCTCTATACTAAAAGTTAATTCAAGGAATTGACTTCTGTGCCCTCAAGAATTGAGTAATAAACTCTCTTGTATCCATTAAGGTTTTTTGAGAGTAAGAGTTCCCCCAAAGCACCAAAGACCTATTATTGTAAATCTACCTAGACAGAGCTTTCAGCATAGAGAAAATTTAATTCTCAGAGCTTACTCAGAAATGAGAAATAGCCTTACTGAAAAGGATAACCTTTCTGAAAGTTGTGGTCCAATATATGGCACCCACATTATAGTATACTTCATCTTAAAACTGGGCAGAGTGTTTGAAACCACAAACACTGAAAAGGTGCCATCCATACTTCCCATATAGCAGTGCTTAACACACAGTATGTGCTAGAAATGTTTACTATCTAGATGAAAGCATGAGTAATTGAGCAAATTTTAAAATGCACTCAGATTTAAAGGTGAAGAAACTGAGATTGAGGGAAGTTGATGGTAGAATTAAGACTGGGACTAAGGCCTTATCTAATGTATCTTTACCTCAGTATACTTCAGATAAAGCACAACAACTTCTGGGATGAAGAGTGATGAAAGGTATTGTATTCAAAATTTAACTAATTTCTTCTCAAACATTAGCAGCCAGAATCATCACCCGAGAAGCTGATTCAAGTTCAGATTCACTGCTTTCATACCCAGATGTACAATTCTGTGAATCTTGTAAGTATCCCGGGAGTCAACTTTTATTTAACATGTAAATTAATTCTGAATAAGGTTGTCTTAGACCATACTCTGCGATGGTATCAGAGATACATAGGCAAAGCCAAATAAGTCACTGTCTTTACATCTGCCATGAAAATTTTACTCACAAACGGTTAGAGAATATCTTGTGTGACTTTCTTCATTCTTGGGGTGCATGGTCTTGACGGTAGTGATTGCATATGGAACCCTCTTGCATAGCTAGCTGATTTTTAAAATAGTTTAAGCAGTTCACCTGGATATCAATAGTGGCTTTATACTAACAAATGGTTCTAAACCCTTTTCCATTTCTGATGTGCCCAAAAGACATAATGCCCTCCCATCACTTGCAGTAAATCTTAAAAAAGAGATGGAATAAACCTTAAAAAGGAGTTGGAACTCATGAGACGACTTGGAAAACGAAAAGAAATCATTTGAAAGAAACTTACACTTGATCCTGGTGCCCATTAAACTTTTACTTGGATTTTTTGTTCTCAATTAAGAATCACCATATGCTTTTAATATTTACAGGAATTTTTCAGTTTAAATTTTCTACTCATGCTTCAATGTCCTACTTAACTTATGACTCCTCTATGAAGTTATTTCTTATTCTTAGCTCTCAAACTATTCTACCTAAAGTATCCCTCTGCAGTACATTGCCAGAAAATCTGTATCACATAACCTATGTTGGGATGCTTTTATTGCAGGTGCATTTTCTCATATGCTATAGCAGAAGCCTTGTTGTACTCTTCTTCACATCATTAGATTTTAGCACACTGCTGAGCCCAGAGCAGACTCTCCCTAAATACTTAAGAAAGAAAGCAGGCAGGCAGACACGCACACACACAGAGATGTGCTGATGCTGTTGTTAAGAACTCTCTGCACATGTTTATTAGTCAGTAAACACAGACAAGGATAACTGCAAGGAAAATTATTCTTAATCTAGTCATCAAAGAATTTGTAGTTTACTAGACCTAAGCATTTGAATGTCTTTTTTTGTTTGTTTGTTTGTTTGTTTTTGGAGAGGTTTTTTGCTATAGGGCGTGTGCGCTCGCCAGACAGACAGAGACAGACAGAGAGATAGAAAGCGAGAAATCACCCCCCAGGGGGGATGGCCACGCCACAATCCCTTCTCCTCCATTCTCCTCTTGGGATCTTGGACATGCAGGCACACACGCCCGGTGTGAGTTTAAGCCACCGGGTCCGGGACTCGAACCACGGTCGACTACGTGGGAGTCCAGTGACATAGCCATTATGCTAACTGCTGGTCCCTTGAATGTCTTTTTCATGTTCTCCATTTAAAACATTATATTCAGCCACTGGAAAAATTGTGATGCAGTTTCACATAGGAAAACAAAAGTACTTCATGACTTTCTTAATGACCTAATATTTTATGAAGCTATGATTAACTTTGAACTACAATAATAAAGGGTTGTTGAATAAATTATCTGTTTTTTTAATGATCTAATGCTTCTGACATATCATGTTATTTGGTTAAAAAGTGTAATTTTAGAGTTTTACAGAGAAAATTCCAGACCTGGGAACATTTTTAAAAATAATTATTTTATTTATTTGTATTTATCCATTTAAATTTGACAAGAGAAGGAGGGAGAGAGAGAGAGGGAAACCGAGAAAGCAAGCCTCCAGGTCCGAGACTCGAACCATGGTCAGCCATGTGGGAATCCAGCGCCCTTAACCATGCCATCTGCCAGCTCCCAGATCTGGAAACATTTTGAAAATAATATTTCAGAACAAAATCTCTCAAACTTGTACAGTCTCTCACTGTGTAAGAGATCTGCAAATGTGTTTGCATTGACTAAAGTCTGCAAAGAAAACACATTTATTTAGACTGATTCTTAAAACTGGCTGCAGTGATGGAGTACTGTACATCTTGTTTCGTACTGGGCCCTGAAAATCAATTACAGGGCACTGAGGCTATATTTTCCTTTTGTAAACAAAAGTTCTCTGAATTCCGTAACATGCCCACAATGCTAGAGATGCTCAACCAAGGCATCACATTTAAACAGAGTATGCCATTATTTCCCCATTTAGATCAGCTGCATATCATAATATTTTTTCCCTTTTCTTCTTAACTCTAATATTATTTATTTACATTTAGTCACTCTACATCTTTATTGTGTACATGTTTTTTTTCCCAGCATGAACACAGTGCACATTGTCAGATCAGAGACATTACTATATATATTATCACCAACAGATAACTTTTTGTGTCAATTAAATGTGTTGTTTATTTTTCTTTGTTTTTGCCATCAGATTAATATTAGCTTATTTTTAATTTTCCAGTTATTGCAGATGAATACATCATTTAAGGAGGAAAGCAAAACAACAGAAGTGCTGTGTTTATAATGTCATGAACTTAGATGCCAACCCTTAGAATAAGAGTTTAACTAAAAGTATTAAAAAAGTAACACCTTAAACCCTGTGAAGTACCTTAGTTCTAAGGTTTAGAGAAAGCACTCTTTTTTTTTTTTTTTTTTTTTTTTTTTTTTTTTTTTTTTTTTTTTTTTTTTTTTTCAGTCTTTGCTACTTGGCTACAGTGAAAGAATGTCATGGTCTGGTGGAATTTGCAGTTTCAGCCACTTAGCATCTAACCAACCTCCAATCACACAGGTTTCCATAGTACTTACTAAGTTCTTTCAAAATAGAGTTGTTCTTTTTCTGGAAAGAGCATTTACAATTATATCAAAGGAACAATGCCTAGAGTTTATTTTTAAAAGGAAGAGGAAGTGTAGGTCAAGATTAAAGCATACGACTACCATGCAATTTTCATCCAAAAAGGCCCCTTAAACCTAAGTTTTCAGTCCTTTATATTATAGTTCCCCAGAGGGTGATTTGGAGTCCATGGTTTCTTCCTCTACAAAGAATGAAGGGAAATACATGGCAAAATTAGGCAGAAAATCCAAATATTAATTCTTCAAAATTTTTTGGAAAATATACCATGTAAATAGCTGACATTTTTTTTTTTTTTTTTTTTTTTTTGCTATAGGACACATGCACTTGCCAGAGACACAGAGAGAGATAGAGAGACATAAAGTGAGAAATCACCTCCCAGTTGATATGGCCGCACTGCAATCCCTTCTCCATTCTCCTCTTGAGATTTTTTTTTCTTTTTTTTTTTTTTTTTTTTTTTTTGAGAGATTTTCGCTATAGGGCGCGTGCGCTCGCCAGACAGAGAGAGACATAGAGACAGAAAGCGAGAAATCACCCCCCAGGGGGGATGGTCACGCCGCAATCCCTTCTCCTCCATTCTCCTCTCGGGATCTTGGGCACGTACGCACACGCACCCGGCGTGAGTTGTAAGCCACTGGGTCCGGGACACGAACCGCGGTCGACTACGGGGGAGTCCAGCGACATAGCCATTACGCTAACTGCTGGTTCCCTCCTCTTGAGATTTTGAGTATGCACTCACACACACCCGACATGAGGATTAAGCCACCGGGTCTGGGACCCAAATCACAGTCAACTACATGGGAGTCCAGCGACATAACCATTACGCTGTCTGCTGGTCCCAATAGCTGACTTTCAGTTAGGTTTTACAGTTCTTAAATAGCAATCACATGTTTGGAAAAGGGGTTATCAATAAGGAATAGTGTTTCTGTACATTAGAGTTAAATCCAAACAGGTTGATAGGTGGTAGCAAGTATTATAGCTTGAAATAGTACCTAAACTAACTCTTTTCCTTAAGAAATATTTGTGAGGGCACCACACAACTTTCACATGCACAGAACTCGTGATCATACAAGGTAATGGCGTCTACGCTGTTTCGTTTAATCTTGACATCAGTCTTACGTCATAGGTACATTGATCTTCTATTCCTTGTCATTCAGTAACATATCTGGGAAATTATTCCACATAAGCACATAAAAGTTATGGTAGGAAGACCTTAGGATGGTCCCTTGTTGATCCTGCCTCTGAGTTATTAATGCATTTATACAATCAGTCCACCTTGATTATGGGAACTAATCAGTGGAATACTGCAAAGGTGATGAGATAGCACTCCAGAGATTACATAACACTAATAAGGTAGAATTGTCTTTTTTTTTTTTTTTTTGAGAGAGATTTTTGCTATAGGCCACGTGTACTCACCAAAGAAACTGAGACAGAGACAGAGAGACTGAAAGTGAGAAATCACCCCCACAGCGTGTATGGCCACTCTGCAACCCCTTCTCCTCCATTCTCCTCTTAGGATTTGGGGCATGCACAGACAGATGCCCAGCATTGAGTTTCAAGCCTCTGCCATTGGGACTCAAATTGTGGTTAGCCATGTGGGAGTCCAGTGATGTAACCATTATGCCATCTGCTAGTCCTAGATTTTGTCTTCTGAATGGATGTTCTCTAGAGACTCTCCTTTCTGGTTTGATGAAGCAAGCAACCATGTGGAGAGGAATTCTAGGACCTTAGGAATTATGGTCCCCAAACCTGAGGGTGACCTATAGCCCACACCCAACATAAGCAAAGGTTCTCACTCCCACAGCTGCAAGGAAATTAGTTCTCCCAACAGCCTGGAAAAAACATTGATTTTTCAGGGCTGGCAGGTGGTGTGGTAATTAAGGGCACTAGACTCCCACAAGGTCGACCATGGTTCGAGTCCTAGACCTGGTGACTTGCTTTCTTACTTTCCCTTTCTCTGTCTCTCACTCTGGTCCTCTCTGGTCAAATAAATTCTATTAAAAAAAATCGAAACATTGATTTTACTTCTCCTGCTGAGCCTCCATGTGAAAACATAGCCCAATCAAAATTTCATGCAGACTTAAGAGACCCTGAGAACTCCTAAGAATTACCTGGAGTTTCAACACACAGCAACTGTGAGATAAGAACTGCGTATTGTAAATTGCTAGTTTTGTGATAATTTATTACATAATAGAAAACTGATACAAAGCTCTGTCTTACAGTTTTTCCTGCTTCGGAGTATTGCCTGCTAATCAGGTACCACATAGAATTTTTAAAGTTTTCCGTGGACGGATAATGAAGACACATTTCCTTTTTGTGCAGACATGAAAATATACTTGTAAGGTTATTCCTAATAGTAAGATACTGTGTTAAATATGCATTTTATTGATATTACCAAAATAGTATATATAAAACTATATAAATTAGTGATTCCTCCAGCAATATGTTAGAGTTCTTTTTCTCCTATTTGCCAGCATTTTATTGTTATTCTATTTTTTCAAAACAGTATAGCCTACAATATAAATACACTCTTTTATAATCATATCTTCCTAATGTAGGAATTAGTATCAGGAATGTAATACTAATATTTTAATGTGCTTTTGTGTCCAAACATATAGCTAATTATCTAAATTACAATATATCATTAAGTCGATATTTCAGAATATCTGCCTAAGGGAACAGTTAGGCTCAATCAAAATCTCTAAAACTTAACAAAATGCCTTGACTCATATAATTCTTCTGGTTTGTAAGATATGGTTAAATCTCTCTGGCTTGTTTAACTACATTGGCTTCAAACAGAAAGTTATAGTGTTTTATTAAGGTATTGTCACCTTTTGTAATACTACAAGTAGACAAGGCAAACGTTGCTGATGTAACTCAAGACCACAATTTTATGGAGCATTTTTCCTAAAGATGCAGAAAAATGATACATTTACAATGGGCCAGTCTTTTAACCTTCCTGAACAAGAGAGGGCAAAAGCGTTTTAGATAAATGCCAAGAATCATTAGGATAACAAGAGTCATGGGTGTCAAGATACACTTGGTGCAACTCACCAATATTCGCAGAGAGTTTATTACTCATTTTAGGTTTTTTTTTTTTTTTTTTCTGTAACCATATAGTAGCAGTTTCACTCAGAATCCAAGGACTTAAATTAGGAAAAAAATGAGTAAAGCTCACATACAGTACACAAAACTACATCAGGAAAATACATAATCTCTAAAAGAAAAGGAAGATGATAATTTTACACATATACACACATATTTCACTAAAATTCACTTTGAAATAGCCTTCAGGAAAAAAAAAGAAACATCCTTCAATATATTCTAAAGATATAAACAAATAGAATAAATACTTTCAGATCAGGGATCCTTAATATTAACAATGTTCTTAGAAAAGCAGGACAAACTTTGGGAAACATAGCTTCTTTTACCATTATAAAAATGCTGCCATAATATTACGTGTAAATCTAGACAAATGAACATGGTATTTATTTTCTAGGGTCAATTCATAATGACCAAACAAATAAAAATTAATAAAAAACATAGTAAAAGTAAAAAGTGAAAACTCAAAATCTATAGATTCAATTAAATCACAAATTAAATTTAATCAAAGTTAAAATGCTATGAAGAATTTAGAATAAAAATGGGTATTTATTTATTAATTTTCAAAATGAATACCTCTCACTACTTTCATTAGGAGTCTTCAATATCTTCTGAATGTCATTAACAGGCTAAAAAATGTTGAAGAATTGGGATAAAATAGATTTTCAAAATATTTAATTTGCTGACTATCTGAATATATAAAAAAGATACAGTAAACTTCTAGATTGCATAAACTATTGTATCAAATCTCCTTACTCCTTGAAACACATTGAAATGGAGAACAACAAAAACATCAACATTCATAACTGCTACAATTAGGACCAATAAAATTTTTAAATCAAATTAAAAAAAAGAAAAAAAAAAGAAATGGAGAATAACAGTGACAAAACAGCTGATACTGAAGAGCTGCAGAAGAATCCAGATGCTGTGTAGATTTGAATACAACAGGTCTGGGTTCAACTCTCATGGACAAAGATGTCTATAGACCATAGATAAGTTAGGAAGACCCCTCTCAGTACAATGGGGAATAGAAAACCTCCATTCCCAGAAAATGGGAGACATCAGAACACTCTTTTACAATCAGTCTCCTTTCTTTCTTTAAATTATTTTGATTGATTGATTGATTGACTTACATTTTGTCACTATATAGCTTTGCAGTGTACAACATTGCTTTTTCCAGAGGCTGACCCTATTCCTATTCTCAGTATACACTGGGTGAGGCATGAGGTTCTGCAGCTTGAGCAGGACGATACTTTGGTCTTCTTTCTATAGTACGTGAGTGAGTACTAGTGTGGGATTCTTGGAGACAGAGAGTCATGTTCTATGGCAGGGAATATTACTATTCCCCACGTTATAGTCTCTCCTCCACATATTTTTAGTAATAGTAACTGTATCCCTCTACAGTTTCCGTTATGCAAAAAGTTTTCAGCTAGTTACATGTTTTTGTGTCTAGCTGCAACAACCTTTGTTACTAGTTGTGGTCATGAGGATCAATTTTAGGAATTAAGAAACTTCCTCCTCTCCATATGTTATTCTTCCCTTCCTTAGGGCTGACAGGCAAGATGAGGCCGAGCGTAGCCTTACCCAGAGAATGAGCTGAAGTAATTGTTCTATGTTATTACAGCTACATCTTTTGGAGCCCCTTTGTCACAGTAACATAGCCTAGCACCCACACATATAGAGAGCATGAGATGTGGGAGTAGTAACAGAATTAATAGTATAAATAATAAAATATGAAATAAGGATGATAATGAGCCATTAATTGAATCATGGCTAGAATTTCTGATACAAATATCCTAAAAATAAACTGAAGAATTGGCGCACACGATTTTATGTCTTTTAACAAGAAAACTAGAGATCAATCGCTGGAATCTATGTACTGAAATCATAACGAAATAGTGAGGGGAAGTCTCCATAAAGGTCATGGAAAATGTATATTGTGAAAAAGGTGATATGTGGACTTTGAATTTTTTTATGAACCAAGTAAACTTATACTTTAATCCCATAGTGAAGTCCCTTCCTGTGTATTAAACATTAAAGTGAGTGTATGAGTGTGTCTGAGCGGATGTGTGTGATGCCAACTTATGTTTGACAAAATTCAAAAGACAATCCAATGGAGAATAGAAAATCTTCCAGCAAATGGTGCTGAAGAACTAGATATTCTCCTGCAGAAAAACTAAACAAATCAAAGATTTAAATGTAAAACCAAAACCATGGAACGGCTTGTGGGAAACACACGTGAAACGTTTGTAGAAGAGTCTGTGTGGGAATCCAGAGGAAGGCCACTGGGGCTATTCAGGTGGGGGGCTGACACCACTGCCATCATTTCTGCTGACCCTGGCACTTCTTACTACACAGACTTTTTCCCCCTTTTATTTTAAGCATTATTTATTTATTTAATTTTGTAGTATTCCTTTTTTTTTTTTTTTTTTTTTTTTTGGAGAGGTTTTTCGCTATAGGGCGCGTGCGCTCGCCAGACAGACAGAGAGAGACACAGAGACAGAAAGCGAGAAATCACCCCCCAAAGGGATGGCCACACCGCAATCCCTTCTCCTCCATTCTCCTCTCGGGATCTTGGGCACGCACGCACACGCGCCCTGCGTGAGTTGTAAGCCACCGGGTCCGAGACGCGAACCGCGGTCGACTACGTGGGAGTCCAGCGACATATCCATTACGCTAACTGCTGGTTCCCAGTATTACTTTTTAATTTGACAAAATAATGGGTACTCCAGAAGGCTAAGAGATGGGTAAAGACAGAAAAATCTCTTTCATGCAGTACTATCTGAAAACTTTCCAAATCTAGAGAGACATACAGACATTCAGATTCAGGAAATACAAAGAACATCGAATAGGTTCAACATAGGAAGATCCTGTGAAGTCACATGACAGCCAAATTGGCAAAGTTCAAAGACAAAAAGAATGTTCTACAAGTGGCAAGAGCAAAATGTCTAGTTACTTATAAATGATACTCTATCAGACTAGATTCAGACATCTCGCCAGAAAAGATGCAGGCAAAGAAGGAATGGAAAGATATGTCAGAAACTCTGCAAGAAAAACATTTCAGCAAAGAATATATAGCTGGCAAGATCATCCTTCAAATGGAAAAGATAAATAAAAATTTTCTCAAATTAAAAAAGAAAGGAAGGAAGGAAAAGAAGAAAGAAAGAGAAAGAAAGAAAGAAAGAAAGAAAGAAAGAAAGAAAGAAAAGGAAAGAAGGAAGAGAAACAAAGAAAGAAAGAAGAGGAAAAAGAAAAAAAGAGGAAGAAGAGAAAAAGAAAAAAGAAAGAAAGAAAGAAAGAAAGAAAGAAAGAAAGAAAGAAAGAAAGAAAGAAAGAAAGAGAAAAAGAAAAAGAATTCACCAATCCTAGACCAGGTCATCAAAAAAAGTGTAAGGGGAAGGGCAGGAGGTGGCATGACTATTTGAAGCTCTGGATCCCCACATGGTCAACCACAAATTGAATCCTGGACACAAAGGCTTGAACATCACCCTGGATGCATGTGTGCACATGCCCAGAATTCCAGGAGGAGTATGAAGGAGAAGGAATTGTGGTATGACCATCCCAGCTGGGAGATGATTTCCTCTCACTGTCTCTCTCTATCTTGCTCCAGTGAGCTGCACATACCCTGTGGCAAGACCTGAAAAAAAGAAAAAGAAGAAAGAAATATGTAAAGGAATACTACATACTTAGGAATAAGTCTAACAAAAGGAGTGAAAGATCTCTGTAAAGAAAACTATGAAAAATCAAAACAAGAAATCAAATATGATACCAAAAAATTAAGAGACATCCCTGTTCATGGCTAAGGCGAATCAATGTAATTAAAATGTCAATTCTACCCAAATTAATTTACAAACTCAATGTGATTTCAATCAGGCTACCAGTGGCATACTTCACAGAAACAATCATATCACAGAAAAAACAATCACATTTATCTGGAGTCATAAAAGACTGTGTAACTAAGGCAATACTGTGCAAAAAGAATAACGAGGCATCTCACTACCCAATCTCAAAATACACTGCAGAGTGGTGATGATTGGAATAGCATGTTTTGGGCATGGAGAAAGAACCATAGGCCAATACAGCTAAGTGGAGAATTCAGAAATAACCCCCAAAATATACAGCCAACTTATTTTTGACAAAATTCAAAAGACAATCCAATGGAGAATAGAAAATCTTCCAGCAAATGGTGCTGAAGAAATAGATATTCTCCTGCAGAAAAACTAAACTAGATCAAAGATTTAAATGTAAAACCAAAACCATGAAACGGCTTGTGGGAAACACAAGTGAAACATTTGAACACATTAAAGTAGACAAATATTTCTAAAGTTGGAACCCTAAAGCACAAGTAACAATTTAAAGACAGACAAATGGGACTATATCGAGCTTAAAAGATTCTGTACACCAAAAGAAATAATACCTAGAGTTCTGAGACAAACTACAAAAAATATTTACACACTATGCTTCAGATAAAGAATTCTTGGCAGATAGAGAATTCAAGTAGCTCACCTGCCAAAATAAAATAAAATAAAATCCAATTAAAAATAGATGAATGAGCTGAACAGACAACTCTCTAAGGAAGATGAATAGATGGTCAAAAAGCACATGAAAAAATGTTCAACATCTCTTATCATGAGGGAAATCAAAACAAAACCACATTGAGGTATTTTTAAAGAATTATTTTATTTTATTTAACTTTATTTATTTATTTTTAATTTTGACCAGAGAGGGACAGAAAGAGAGAGAGGGAAAGTGAGAAAAGAAATGGCCTCTATGATGTATTTTTTTAGAGCAATTTTTGCTAAAGGGCACGTGTGCTCACCAGAGAAACAAAGAAACAGAAAGCAAGAAATCATCCCCCAGGGAGAATGTCATGCCGCAATCCCTTCTCTTTCAGTCTCTTTTAAAGATTTTGGGCATGCACGTACACACATCCAGCATGAGTTTTAAACCACCTGTCTCAGATCTCAAACCACTGTTAACTATGTGGGGGTCCATTGATATAACGGTTATGCCATCTGCTGGTCTTCACATTGAGATATCATTTAACCAATGTTTCAGTGGCTATAATTAAAAACAAACAAGCAAACAATAAATAAATAAATAAATAAATAAATAAATAAATAAATAAATAAAAACTAGGGCAAGTGTTGGCAAGTCTGTGGTGAGAAGAGAATCCTTTTGCCCTGCTCTAAGAATATAAGTTAGTACAGTCACCGTGAAAAACAGGACTCAAAAATATAAAGAGATAAAAACGCCCTCAAAAACAGAGGGGTAGAAATACTATATGACTTGGTAATTTTATTCCTTGATATTTACCCAAACGACAAGAAAATAGTCAGAAAGACACTTGTCCATCCTTGTTCACTGCAGCATATTCATGATTGCTAAGACATGGAATCCATCTAAGTGCCCAACAACTGATGGCAGGATTTTAAAAAATGTGACACCTATATACTACAGAATATTACTCAGTCATAAACACAGCAAGACTCAAGATCAGCAGTTGGCATAATGGCTGGACTCCCATGTAGTCAACCACAGTTTGAGCCCCAGACTCGATGGCTTAAACTCAGGCCAGGTGTGTGTGCATGTGTGCCCAAGATCCTGAGAAGAGAATAGAGGATAAGGGATTGTGGTTTGGCCATCCCTCCTGGGGGGTGATGTGTCACTTTCTGTCTCTCTATCTCTCTCTGTCTTTCTGGTGAGCACACAAGTCATATAGCAGAAACCTCTCAAACAAACAGAAAAACCAGCAAGACTCTGTTATTTGACAAAAAGTGAATGAATCTAGAAGATTCAGTGCTAAGTGGAATAAGCCAGACTACAAAAAACAAATATGGTATGTCTGCTTGCAACATATACCATATGTATGCACTCTATGACAGAAATTGAAGTATCTGAAGACACAATAGTAGGAAAGACAGGTGTAGATACCAGATACTGTATGGAAAGGGGGTAGATGGTGGAGGATGGTTGGGAGGGGCTTAGCAAAAAAGCATTTAACTGATACGGCAAGAACTAAGATTCTTTGTTGAAAACCTTGTATATGATAATATCCTTGATCTGTTTATCACATTGTGTGCATGCTTTGAAAAACCATATTGTATGCCAGAGATGTATGACAATCAAGTGTAAATAAGAAAGTATAAAATAAAAGTAAATAAAGAGAAAAAATGTATTTAAAGTGTAAGTTTATTTTAGTACAAAATAATTTTGAAATCCATCCATAGTGTTTTTTTTTTCATCCATAGTGTTTTATATGACATATTTTCCATGAACTTTTTGAAGATCCCCTCATGTATCAGAGAGTTTGTGTCTGGCCTTTCTATTCTGTTCCATTGGTCTACATGGTTTTTTTGTTGTGCTATGGCCATGTTGTTTTGATCACTGTAGTTTCTGAGGCTACTGTAGTCTAAATATGCCAGAACAAAAACAAAAAACATTTACAGAACAATACACAACGTAAGTACAATAACAACTGTCCTGATTTACTGTGCAAAAAATTCCAATCAGAGAAGTGCCAACTGAAGGCCCAGTTGTGATACTAGTCTTTTAATATTCTAATTAAATATTACCTGTGTCAGAGAGCAATCAAAATTGAGTAGTAGAAAACTATAGTTTTGGAGAAATTAACAATTTTATAGAATGCTGATCAGAGAAAAAATTGGAAATCTATAGTAAAGTAAGAGCCCATGTCCTATGATTCAGAAATTAGGCTGTTTTACCTTCTAGAAAAATCTCCTTCCACATATACAATAAATAAGGAAATGTGTATGAAAATATTTACAGTGACATTACTTATAATTGAAATAGATTGCAAACAACCTCAGCATTGGAAATTGATAAATTGTGATCATTTAACCCATTGAAAAATATGCTGCTGCAGATAGGGGGAAATATGTATATATTAAAAGTATAAATAAATGGGGCCGGCAGGTGGCGTGGTAGTTGGGGTGCTAGACTCCCACATGGCCAACCATGGTTTGAGTCCTGGACCTCATGGCTTGCTTTTCATTTTCTCTCTCTCTGGTTGAACTTTTTACAAAAATTATAATAAATAAAATAATTCTTTTCTAAAAAGTATAGTAAGTGCGAGAAATGGTTAACTAACAAATTTAATAGAGCCATTATATCCTGAGCCTCCTCCTGCAGGAATCAGGGGAGTCAGTAGGGGAAAAAAAAGTATAATGATACAGTGCATATTTTTTTTTATTTGCTATAGGGTTCACGTGCTTACCAGAGAGATAGGGAGAGAGACCAAGAAACAGAAGGGGATGGCAGGCCATAATCCCTTCTACTCCAGTCTCTTCTGAGAATTTTGGGCATACACCTGGTATATTTTTTCATGTTGCCAGGTCAAGGACTCAAATCATGGAATTGTCCATGTGGGTTACACTAGTTCAACCACCATGCCAGTAGGCAGGCCTAAAGTTAATAATTTAAAAATATTTAAAGTTGAGGACCAGCAGGTGGTGTGGTGGTTAAGGTGCTGGGTTCCCACATGGCCCACCACAGTTCAAGTCCTGGACCTAACAGCTTGTAAATCAGACATATGTACATGTGTGCTCAAAATTCTGAGAAGAGAAAGAAGAAGAGATGGTGGTGTGGCCAACGTCTCTGGGGGTGATTTCTGACCTTTTTCTCTGTCTCTCTCTGGTGAGAGCACATACCCTACTGCAAAAACAATTAAAAAACATAAAATTATTGATATCCACAGTATTTTTTTAAGATTGTAAACTCGTCTCTCCCAGTCCTCTATACAGAAATTACAAATTCTTTTTTCATTGCTTATGTTAAAATTATCTTTGTTATCTTTTGAGATTTTTGCCTGAGATTATTTTTTTTTTAATAGAGAGTGAGATTTTTGCAATAGTGCACATGTGCTCACTGGAGAGAAAGAGAGACAGAAAAAAAATCAGCCCCTGGAGGGATGACCACACTGTAATCCTTTCTCCTCCATTCTCCTCTTGGGATTTTGGGCGTGCATGCACATGGCCCAGTGTGAGTTTTAGGCTACCAAGACTCGAACAATGGTCAACTTTGTGGGAGTCAGTGATGTAACCATTCCACTACCCACTGATCCCTTTTGCCTAATTATAATTAATATGTTTTTCTTTAGAACAGTACCCCATAGTAAGAATGGCATAGACAACTCAGTACATACGTGCAGAGCAACCACTGGAGCAAGTTTCAAATGTTCACAACATAATGTTAAATGCTGAAGCTGGGGAGTATGTTTATATCCTCAATTTGTTTATTACACAGCATATACATGCTTTTGAAGACCATTGTGTAACCTACAAAGATGTGTAATGATTATATGTAAATCATAAATTGCGGTAATTTTTTTTTAGAAAGTAATTTTTACTATAGGGAACACGTCCTCACTAGAGAAACAGAGAGAGAGAAAACAATAAATCATCCTGGGGAATGGGAGTGCTGACCATTCTGCAATCTCTTCTCCTTCATTCTTCTCCTGGGATTTTGAGTATGCACACACATGTACCCAGTATAAGTTTCAAGTCACTGGGTTTGGGGTTTGAATCTCGGTCAACCATGTGGAAGTCCAGTACCTTAATCACTATACTACCTTTGGACCCTACAATACATATTTTAAAAATATTTAATATTTATGAATAATTGATAATGAAGGTATCACATATTAAAATTTGTGTGAGGGACCAGCAGATGGTTGGTGTAGTGGTTATGTCCCTGGACTCTCACACAACCAACTGCGGTTCTAGTCCTAGACCTGGTGGCTCAGAACTCATACTGGATGTGTGTACATTCATGCCCAAGATCCCAAGAGGAGGAGAATGGGAGAGAAGGGATTGTTGTGTGTCCAACATCCTGGAGGGTGATTTCTTTCTTTTCCTTTCTAACTCTCCTCTCTCTCTCTCTCTCTCTCTCTCTCTCTCTCTCTGTATATATATATATATATATATATATATATATATATATACACACACACACACACACACATTGTGTGTGTGTGTGTGTGTGTGTGTATCTCCAGTGAGTGCACATGTCCTAAGGCAAAAACCAAAAAACTCGCACATTAGGCTTAAGTAAATAAGAGGAAAAAATTCTATAGACTTTAACTTAAAAAACATAATAATAAGGCTTGAAAATAAATTAATAGAAATATTTTATGTGAAAAATTGGGAAAAGATAAACAGTAAGGAAAGAATGTATAAAATAAAATAAATTAAATCAGATAACAAACAAGAACAAAAGCTGATTATTTGAAAAAAAAAAAATAAAGGATATGAATCTCTTGGGCTAGCAAGTGGTGTAGAGGCTAAAGTGGCGGGATCCCATCTGATCAACTGTGCAGTTTGAGTCCTGGACCTACTGCTTAAAACACAGGCCAGGCAGGTGTGTGTGCATACCCAAAATTCCATGAGGAAAATGGAGGAAAAGGAACCCCTGTGGTGTGGCCAATCCCACTGGAGGTGATTTCTCACTTTCTCTCTCCCCGGCAAACACATGCACCCTATAGCAAACTAAAAATATGTAAATATGAACCTTTTGTCAGTTTATCAAAAAAATGAAACATGAAAACATATAAAACATACTTGCAGCAAAAATGGAATCATAATGACAAAAAATTGATATAATTGTCCTTGAATAATTTTATAATTCAATCAACAAATTTATCAATGCACTCAAAAACATAAATGCAGGGAAATAAAAGCTTCAAAAGAAACTCAAGAATAAATGGACTCATTAATTTTAAAAATGTATGAATTGCTGATATAGACTATGGTAAACAGGATGCTATGTGAATGAGAAGTCCAAGGTAGAATCCCACATTTGTGTGATTCTGTTTATAATTAATGCTCAGAAAATGTAGAATGAAAATGAAGTAGTGGTTGCTTGGGGCTGAGAGTGGGAGTGATAATTGAGTCCACATGGGCACAAGAGATGTTTTCGATGTGATGGAAATGTTTTAAAATTAAATCGTGTTAGATTCAAAACTCTGTAAATTTACTCAAATTCACTGAATTGTACATTGGTTCTATATTATGTAAAGTTGACCTTAATAAAGCTGTTAGAAATAAGAAATAAAAAGCTCTAATAGATCAATAACCATAAAAAGAAAATTAACTGCTTTTTAAAAGAATAAAAACTGTCTCACAGCCTCATACAAACCCCAAAAGAAAACAGGCCTAGAGGATTTTACCGGCAAGTTTTAATCTAACCTTTAAGAAGTAATAATTCATAAATTATGAATTTATGAGAATCCATAAATTATAAATCCATAGTCATTTTCTTCTAGAAATCATTTCAAAAGACAGTAAAAAAAAGAGAAAAATGTATGCAGTTTCAATGTATATAGTCGTACACTTTGGTAGTAAAACTGATCAAGGATGGTACAAAAAATAAATAAATAATCACACTTGTGAATGTAGATGAGAACATTCCATGTGAAGTCTCATTACATTGAATTTCCACACTGGGTTCATAAAAATTATAATTAAATGGAATTTATTCTAGGAAGGCAAGGATGTTCAAAGTCAGGAAATAAATTTAAGCAATTTAATAGTTCATGGGATAAAAACCATATAATTGCTTCAGTAGATGCAGAAAAAAAGAGTTGTAAATACAGCAGCCATTTGTGATAAAAATGAAACTCAGCATGCTGTAAATATAAGGAAATATTTTAACCTGATAAAAGTTTCCTATCAAAAACTGTGTGTATATAATGCTTAATTTTTTAAAACAGAAAGGCAAAACTGTACTGTCTTTATTCACAACTGCAAGTCTACATCGACACATTTTTTTACTTCTGTATTTAAAAATGACAAATAATATAATTTTAAAATGTTAACATTTGCCTTTCAGTTTTACACAGTAAAATTTATGTCATTTTTAATTTTTGCATGATTAAATAATGAAGGTCAGTAAAATAAATATTTACTGTGTTTATAGTCATGGTTAATAGTCATTTCAGTTAATAATTATTTGTGTTGTATATTAAAAGGGTGTTGCCAAAGTCATCTTCTCTGTAGATCAATTAAGCCCAGAAGGCACTGAGTAAAGAGCTTTTTCAGGTCACTGTTCAGTATATATATTTAACCCAATCCTATATGAAGAATAAAATGAAATTTTTAAGCTCCATGAAAATATATCTTTTATCTCTATGAAAATAGCTATACTTTTCTCTCTCACATCATAAACTATAATGTTTTTTCTAATAAGTGCTTAGAAACTCTCTTAATATCTTTCTCCCACTGGCCTAACTCTGATGATAACTTACAAGTAACTTACTAGAAAAAAAAAATGTTTCTAATGATTATTTTGCTCTTGTATTATTAGAAATATTCCCATTAATGTCAGGAACAATATCATGTTACTTAACTGTAGGCCTAATATCTCCTTTCTAGAGATCCTCAATCATTCACTGGGCAGTAGAAAGAATGAGAAAAATGACTTTCATCTGCAGCTGATATAATTGCCTAAATAATAGTCCCATATATTCTATAGAATATTATAGAAAAGTAATAAGAGGGCAGGGTTATTGGCCAGGAGATTAACATACAAAAATAACTAATGTCCTTACACTAACAATACTAACAAAGGACTATAATTAAAAAGTATATTTATAATAGAAAAACTAGATAGCATTAATAATGTTAATACTATTTTTAAGAATTATGAGACCTTATCATTGTGAATACTTAGGAAAAAATAATCTATTATTCTGGAAATGTATTAAAAGAGTTTCATATTCAAATGATTCAAATGGTAGAGTAGTATTTGGCAGTTAAACTAAATTAAAACAAATATATATATATATATATATATATATATATATATATATATATATATATGTAAAATGAACAATGAAAAGAGACTACAGGGAAAATGTGATGCCATCTCTGCAGGAGAAATAAAAAATGCTTCCAAATTTGTCTCTGTATATTTTGTTTATAATATATGATGTTATAAAGAAATATTTTGAAATTTGTTCACTTTTGGAAGTAGGTGTACAAATAATTGTAACAATATCCTCTTATATTTTCTGTACTTATTAAACGTCTCAAAATTCAAAATTTATAAAGGATACAAGGGGGGGAAACTGTAATTATAATCACAAACTTCTTTATTTATATGAAGCACAGACAAGTTATTTCACTTGCATAAATTTTATGTGCACTGCACAAATATAAGGATCCTGATCTTCTAAAATATAAAAGAAGTGATTTAGAATTTCCATTTCAAATGCGTTAACCAATTATCTGCCTCATTTACTTAATATAAATGTAATTTCAGATTTATGTGATTGAGAGTCTTGTTAAATGGGACTTCTCTGCAAAAAATGTTTCCCCCCTTCTGTACATTTGATCTTCGTAATGATTAATTAATTTTGAAGGAGTACAATTTTATTTTTATCAAAGGGATAAAGAAAAAAAAAACATACAGATCGTAAGTTGTACATTCACTTATTTCTCTGTTTCTCCTTAATCTATTCCACATTCCAACTACTGTGGTTTGGCATAAGCTAAGATCACAATTAGTTGTTGTGTTGCTTGGGGAGCAGGAACAAAATTAGGGGCCACTTGGGTGCATGCTGTTGGTAAATTTTAGAGACTGGGAGGTATCAGTACGTCAACTGGCTGATGTTGTTTAATGTCTGTTGGTAAATTTTAGAGACTGGGAGGTATCAGTACGTCAACTGGCTGATGTTGTTTAATGTCTGGATTTCACGTGGCCCAGTGTCCAGACTTTATGACAGAGCTGAGCCCTTAGTTAGCTCTTAGGAAAGTGATGCATTTTTGTTTGATTATTTTTCAAAGATAGTAATAGATGGAATTCTGTATTATTCTAAAATTCTGGCATTCATAAGAATAACTTTGGGAGCAAGCAGATGGTGTGGTGGTTAAGGTGTTAGACTCCCACATGACTGAGTTCAAGTTCTGAACTTGGCAACTTGTCACTGTCTCTCTCTCTCTGTCTCTCTGCAAATTAATACTACTACTAGTCACATATCATAATATGCAGCATCGTGAGGAACTGGGGTACTTTTTATTTATTTATTTATTTTTTTCCTTAATGTTTTCCCAAGTCTTCCAAAACTGCCAGTGTATAGAATGTAAAGCTTCTAACTCTCACTTGGGCCAGAAATCCAAAGGCAAACTATATTAGTTTCCAAGGACTGTAGTAACAAAATACCAGAAACTGGTATTCTTAATCCCACAGAAAGTTATTCTATTACAGTTCTGGAGACTAGAAGTTCAAAATTAAGGTGTTAGCAGGACCATGCTTCCTCCTAAGCTTCTTTCTGGTAGCCCAGGTGTCATTCTCTGGCTTGTGACAGCATAATTCCAATCTCAGCTTCAGTCTTCGCATGGTGGTCTTCCTTCTGCGTCTCTGTGCCCCTTCTCCTCTTCTTCTAAAGATACCAGTCATACAGGATTAAGGACCCACATTAGCACAGTATCTTTTTCCTTTTTCTTTCTTATTTATTTATTTATATTATCAGAGGATGCATGCCCTTTCCAGAAAAAGAGAGAGAAATCCCCCAGTGAAGCGTGGTCACACTGTAATCGCTTCTCCTTCATGTCTCCATCCCATCAGAATTTTGGGCACACCAGCACATGCTCTTAGTATAGTTTTCAAGCCTCCAGGGCCAGCATTTAAACTGTAAATGGAAGACCCATGAGATTTGACTCCCAGCTCACAATCCTTAGACACTGCAACATAAGACCAATCCAGTCCATTATCTTGGCCTCACCTTAACCAACTACCTCTGCAATCACCCCTTTTCCAAACAGACTCACATTCTGAGGTTTCCAGCAGTACATGAGTTTTGGAAAGGGGGAGGGGAGAACTACTCAACGCAGTATACAAGTCCTAATCTGTTTCATTAGACATTATCTTGAAACCATGCTATAAGCAAATGAGAAGATACCCTCCCTCTCCTAGTTTTATTTCACTTCGTTAAAGTTATCTTTAATTCTTTTAGTAATTCTTTTTTTAAGTAGTTGTCATTTGTCAGAAGACACAGCTAGCATTCAATTTAGAATTACCTCATTGCTTTCTCTGCAAGATTTGGCATGTCCTCACAGACCAGGGATTGTTTGGATAATATGCCTGAGTGTACACGTATGTTCAGAGAACAGAATAAAAATCTCCTGGGAAATCAATGCTCCACTACTCTGTGGTTGCCAAAAGAAAGAATTTTTGCAATGGAGTAAATGAATTGACCTGCAAATCACTGAAGAACAAATCTTCCTAACTTTTTCTAACCAATCAAGTCTGTTAAGTATGACCTGTTTACTTCCAAAGAAAAAAAGGAGAGTCGAGTCCTAACAGTCTTGCCTGGGATATATGTTGTCTTTTGTTTGTTTTGTTTTGTTTTTGTTTTTGTTTTTGTTTTTTAGGACTGACAGGAAACTCATGAAATTTCAGGTAACAATTTTATCTACTGAGACCAAGAAATTGTAATAGTCATGAATAGCATCACCCCAAAAAGTTCTCACGGGAAGTATTTTCAGCATAGAGAGAGACAGAAATAGTTAAAAACATTGGTAAAAATTACTCACAATTCAGGCTGTCCTTGAGTGTGTCTCACCATCACAAACTACATGCACTTCGTTTCTTTGAAAGAATAAAGTTGAAGTTTCATTTAACTCGGAGAAATTCCCTTAACTGGCGTTAGGTTTCTGTAAGCCAGATTCAGCCCTTTGTTCTTAAGCAGTATCTCTAATACCTTCTGCATAAGCCTCTGTGGAGTCTTCAGGGCCTCTAGACATCCTGTTACCATCCAGTTGTGCTATGTATCCAATATCACCATAATCTATTAAGCCACGGAAATTTAAAAGCTGCCCTAGAAACTCACTTTTGAAAAAAAGCATTGGCACAAATACTCATTTGTTATGTTGAAGTTTCTAAGGTCATTGTGATCCTGTTTTGCCTTTATAGAACGGGAAGGGCACAGATAAGCCAACAGAATCAAGCATTCATGAATGAAATGGTTGTGGTCTTTTATATCATTCTTAGTCATAGTGTATTGACTTAGATACTGAAATAGCCTCACAATGCTTTTCAAGTGGTCAAAAATATGTGCATGTTGGTATTTTTATAGTCTTGGGTCCTAAATTAGTCTGTCTTTAGAGGAAATAATTTTCCATTTATGGATAAGAGAAGATGATTTGAAATGCAAATTTTAAAGTGATATTCCACCGACATCATCAGGATTTATTGATAGTGGGAACAGTTGGATATGCATGGTGTTAATTCACTATGCTAATGAAAAGTACACATATTTTAGGCAATATCAAATAGAAAATAATTATTAAACAGACATGAGCAAAGTGTCCATGTGCATTAGGTAGTACCTAATAGACCCAATATCCTCTCATTCTAACTTTTTTCACATGTAATGTATTAAATCAATGAATGCAAATGTGATCATCGAGGCATATAAAATTATGATAAAATATAAAGTAATAGTCATATTTAAGGTTCCCTGTGATAATTGCTCTTAACATTCGCTATGCTCTAAAATAAACTGAGAAAACCTCTCTTAAAAAGAAAAAAAAAAACCTATTGGGACCACAGATGGCATAATGGTTTCATTACTGGACCCCAACCACAGTCAGCCATGGGTCGAGTCCAGGACCCAGTGTCTTAAATTCACTCTGAGCACATGTGCATGTGTGCCTAAGACAGAGGAGAAGGGATTGTGGCATGACCATCTCCCCTGGGGGGTGATGTATTGTTTCCTGTCTCTCTGTCTCTCTCTGTCTTTGTGGTGAATGCATGCACCCTATAGAAATAAATAAATAAATAAATAAATAAATAAATAAATAAATAAAATAAACCAAGAAGATTTAAAGTGTTAAATATGGCCTCATAGACTAGTGAATGGAAAAACAAATTGTGTTATGAGCCTATCATAGACCACTGTTCAATATAAACAGATGGACTATTGATATACACAAAAGGATGATCTCAAAAGTATTATACAATATGAAAGAAACCGGGGGTGGAGAGAGACAAAAATAGTCTCTGATTTCATTTTTATGACATTCTGGAAAAGACACAAGTATAGGTACAGAAATCACTTTAATATGGGAGATTTTATTGTGTGTAAAGTGCAACTCAACAAAACTTAGGAAAATTCAGATACCCAAGTTTCACTCTCAGAAATTAAAAGAAAAAAAGTTCTGGTAGAACTCATGCATGGATATATTTTAAACTTTCCACGTGAGTCTAATGCCAAAGTTGAAAACTATCACTCCTTTGTGTTTATCTATACAATAAAAGCAAGCTGAAGTATTAGTATTATAAACAGCACCTCTTCTCTACAAATAGAGTCATAATGGGACCAGCAATTGACGTAATGGCTACGTCGCTGGATTCCCATGTAGTCAACTGTGGTTCGAGTCCCAGACCCGGTGACTTAAACTCATGCTGGGCACGTGTGCGTGCGTGCGTGCCCAAGATCTCAAGAGGAGAATGGAGGAGAAGGGATGGTGGCATGGCCATCCTCCCTTTTGGGGTGATTTCTCCCTTTCTGTCTTTCTGTCTCTCTCTGTCTTTCAGGCAAGCGCATGCATCCTATAGTGAAAACCTCTCAAAAAAAGAAAAAAAGAAAAAAGAAAAGACAAATAGTGTCATAATGAAATTCTTCTCATCAATGAACACACATGGATTGATTTATAATGCTTTTATGACTCAACACAGTGGCTCATTTATACTATTTCTCTGTGAAGATCACATTTTGGTATCTGACTTCATTCAAGAATGTTGCTGAATATTGGAAGTCCCTATGTAATACACAATGCACCAAGACTAAACCTATTCACTCTATAATAAAGCACAATTTCAGTTTAATTTAGACGAAGACCTCCATATGAATCAAGATTTTGATGTGATTATTCAAATAGCTAAGGCAACTTCAATTTAACAGGAAATATAAATAAAGCATTTACATTTTGAAGGACACCACCAATTCTACCATCCCACAAAAACTTGCACTCTAATTTGAGATATAGGGGCATGTCCCTTCAAAATGGGAATGCAGAGCAGGCATCAACTGTTCCTAACCATCTTTACAGGCAAGAAGAGAGATAAAAGATTCCTACACCGATAATGCTCAGACTTGGTGTCCCTTCCTCGAGTTTCTCCAGCATCAGGCCCACCTACCACATTTACACTAGGTTGAATGCCATATCTCCAAATCTCATCATCTGACATCTCTGCCTGAAATTATTTAGTGGTGCTTCTTTATTTAAGAGTAAACATCAAATTCCAACATGCCATATAAAGTTTTGCACAAACTGGGCTCTCATTTTGCACCAACTTCATGCTACAGCTGCCCATTTTCCCCCACTATCCAATTTGATTCAGTGTTTCAAATCCGATTAATACTCAATTTGGGGAGGTTAGAGAGGGAAGCCAGCAGGTAGTATAGTGGTTAAAATAGTGGACTACCATATGATCAATGGCAGTTCAGGTCCCAGACCTGGCTCCTAGAAACTCAGGCGGGCAAATGTGCATTCATGCTTAAAATCCCAGAAGGAGAATGGAGGAGAAGGGATTGCAGCATGGCCATCGCCCTTGAGGGGTGATTTCTTGCTTTCTGTCTTTCTGACAAGCACATACACCCTATAGCAAAATCTCTCTCTCTCAAAAAAAGAGAGAGATAGAGAGAAAATTAATGTTTCTTGATCACACCATACTCTGTATTGAGAAGTATACTAAATGTGAACTGACTTTGTGAGCACAAAATCTCTGTCCACGGCCCTGCTCTGAGAAAGACCCTAACTTGGTTTAATACTCTGTCACTATCTTAAAGTTCTTAATAATTTGATTTTAGATCTTGTGATTTCAAAGTCCAGTAAGACAATGGAGCATATGAGCGAAACAGAAGAGAGCCAGGTGGCAATTACTCAGGTAGTTGTGATCCTGCAACTATGGGGCAGTCGTAGGTGCCTATAGCAGATGTCCCTGTGTGCATGCTCAGAACCTAGGGCAATCCTTGGCACCCTTCTCTGTGCCATGGGCCTAGAACCCAAGACAGTCCTGGGCACCCTTCTTTGTTTTCACGATGATGTTTTCTCTCCCTAGATTGCACATTGGTAACCCTCTTAATATTTCTAATTTATCTTCCATTTCCTGAATATTGGAGAAATTTCTCTACATGCTCCAAGATTCAACTGAACCATAGTTTCTTCTATGACTACTTTTCCAAGTTCTGCAAGAGTCCACCACTTCCTCCTTTGAGCAACACATATCATAAATATTACACAACGATTCACAGGTATTTATTTCAGCTCTCACTATATTGTAGATTCATGTAGGAAAGAGCTTCTTTGGTTAATCTCTGTTTTCCTGACACTTAGTACAGGGTGTGGTCATCCTGTCATTGGCTCTTAGTAAGTGTTTAACTGAATTAAGCTGCTGGCATCTAGCAAATGGGCTTCCTGCAAAGGAGTGTGTGGTAATATAATCCTTTTATAGGCAAGAAAGGATTTTATAGGAGAAGCTCAGTATATTTGGGGTGTTCTAACCTTTCCAACAAACCACCAACACCCATTCTGATGAAACATGGCCATTCTCACAGTAATGAGCTCTTCTTTCTCATGTGTTCATTTCTCTCTGCCCACCACTTATTCACAGATTCGTTTATGTAAAATTAAACAATTTCTCAAATACACTGGGGAGTAAGTTTCTCCCAGTTGATTGAGTTTATTATTGCAATGTTTACTTTCTGATTTTTTCTTGAGTATTTAAATCCAGGTGTTTACAATATGGGTTTCTTCCTCTGTAATTTCTGTTTTTCCCAAGTTGATTTTCTGAAGCAGCCGGTGGCACATATGTAAACAAAATCAAAATATTTGTTTAAAATTTTCTAGGGTTTTGCATCAACTGGACCAAATGACAGAAGATGTTTATTCTACAGTTGACTGTGAATGATGTAATTGAGATCATATTGCCTGAGAAATATAAAACAATTAAAATAGATATATTTAAAAAGCATTAACTATTAGAGAATATGGATGTAAAACTATTAGGAAGCATTGGCATTTATTGCAATATTTTTTTTTTTTGAGAGAGGTTTTTGCTATAGGGAGCGTGCGCTCACCAGAAAGACAGAGAGAGACAGAGAGACAGAAAGTGAGAAATCATCCCCCAGGGGGGAAGGCCACATCGCAATCCCCTTTCCTCTATTCTCCTCTTGGGATCTTGGGCATGCACGCACATGCACCTGGCATGAGTTTAAGCCACTGGGTCCGGGACTCGAACCGTGGTCAACGACATGGGAGTTCAACAACATAGCCATTACACTAACTGCTGGTCCCTATTGCAGTAATTATTGATGTAGTGAATAAATAAAGTTGAAAAAGGCATATATGGATATTGATACAGATAGCACATCTTAGTAAGCATCTATTATGAACTATATACTATGAGTTTTGAGAGTTTGGGAAAGCTGGCACTCATTTGAAAGACAGATTGTAAATTTATAAATTATTTAGAAATAGTCCATATAGTATTTTCTCTAAGTAATTTATCTTAAATAATACCTTCTCTTCATGACTGATTTTCTGAAAATGTAATAATCAAATATTCTTTTTTAAAAAAAGATATTTCCATAAGGTGTGTGCACTCGCCAGAGAGACAGAGAGATAAAATGTGAGAAATCACCCCCAAGGGGGATGGCCATGCTGAAATCCCTTCTCCTCCATTCTTCTCTTGGGATTTTGGGCACTCATGTACACGCACGTGGTATGAGTTTTAAGCCACCAGGTCTGGGACTGGACTATGTGGGAGTCCAGTGATGTAACCATTATGACAACTGCTGGTCCCCGAATCTTCTTTTAAGTGAGAATGTTTGGCTTAAGAGAGAGAATGGGTATCAGCTTAAGACACAGAAAAAAGACATATATAGGCAAAGGGTAGACACAAGGAAGCCTTTCTTAGCCATTATTGAACCTCTACATTATTAACTATGTGTCAGGCAAGGCACTGGACACGGGGGTACAGTATAGACTGCATCAGGTATGGTTCCTGTCTGTGAGACTATCTAGATAGGTATCAGACAGTCACACAGTCCCACGGAAAATTCCATCTAGAAAAAAAAATTCTGTGAAGGAGAACTCCAGGATCAGATAGAACCCTGTGTTTGGAGGAGTTGATATAGAAATCTGGATGAAGGAAGCAGAGCAAGGGAATAATGTGTATAAAGAAAGCAGTTTAAGAGTTTGGGCTAGACCAAAGGGAGAACTCATGAGGGGTTCACAGAGAAAGACTGTGGCCTGTGGAATACGTCAAGAATTTTCATTTTGATATGAAAAGTCATACCCTTTAATAGCAGAGTAAGTGGATCAGGCCTGGAAAAGTTCACCTGGCTTTCAGAGAAGGCAAAGAAACAAGAAAAAAGGAGAGAAGTAGCCTCTCCATTACACTTGTTTTGCTCAAAAGCTCTTGTCTGAATTCACTATCCAAATGTAATGTGCAGTGATAGGATCAATTGTGCATACTGTTTTATATATAATATATGGTATTAATCTTTCCCTTCTATGGACCCAGAAGTGATCCACAATCATATGTCAGTGATAGAAAATATCCACACCTGCAATCTAAACTCCCAGCACAGCTCCAGGGACAGTGAGGCCAAGGCTTAGTAAGGTCACACAGCTGTTCAGAAGAATGTCTCTATCTTACAGGCCATGGCCCCAGTAAAAAAAGTCAAGAACAACTCCAGGCATTCCTCGGTTAACCTTGTGGAGTCTGGCAGCAATGCACAAAGTAGGCCATCCAGGTTCAAACAGCATCTGTGTGTGTCAAGGAATGTATAGGAATGTAAGCCAACTAAGCACTTGATCAGCCTTTGCAGGTTCTGACTGTGGGAGTGCGTAACTGGATGACTGTGTATTTGTATTTTCTGCTTCGCGCTAATCAAAAGCACCCGAGTGGGAGAAACACAGAAGTCATTTCCTAATTGAAACCAGTTTGGGAAACTGAAAACTGGAGTTGTTCCACTCCCACCCTTCGTAATAATCTTCATGATACTATCCCAGCATACAGAAAAAATAGTGGATATTTGATAACCTACTGCTGAGTTAAATGTCAAACATCATGCTGGGCAGGGAGGATGCTACTCATTCCTTACCCTGGGTTGCATGGATATAGTCTTTCTGGAATGAATTACTAAAATGCTGCTTATTTCAACATAAGCAATCTCGCTATAGTTGAAGTTTTAAGACCTTTTAATTCAATACCTACAAAGCAATTGCCAGATATCTGACTTTGTTCATTCAGCTTACATTTCTTGTACAGCATATCAAAAGCTGCACTCTAGGCTAGGTTCTAGAGACACAAAGACAAATGACAAACAGACCGTGCCCTAAAGAGCTTTCAAACTAATGGCAGAAATGGACGTAAACAAGTAGGTAATTTGACAGAAGAGTGTGTTTGATCTTCACTGAAGCACAAAGAGGGGCCTGTCCACTCTGTCTTAACCTCTGAGTTTCCCTTGTCTTCTGTTCTCCTCAATCTATTTGTCCCTTTTGATCACTGGCCTTATTTTAGATGGCTACATTTCTGCTTGTAAGAATTACTCCACAAAGGCCAACAGGTGGTGTAGCAGTTACATCACTGGACTCCCACATGACTGACCACAGTTTGAGTCTCCGACCCAGTGATTTGAAAATTATGCTGGACATGTGTGCGTGTGTGTCCAAGAACCCAAGAAGAGAATAGTGGAGAAGGAATGGTGGTGTGGCTATCCACCCTGGAGGGTGATTCCTCAGTTTTCTTCTCACTGTCTCTGTCTCTTTTTCTCCCTAGTGAGTGCAAATGCCCTAAGGCAAAAATCTCTAAAAAGCTTACTAAATAGAGAAATTTATGGCAGGCTAAGGAAAGAAGATTCTTCTACCAGTCTTGTAGGAAAGCCCAAGATACAACAATTGCAGATGTTCTGCAAGCTTTCTCATCCTGTTTCCCAAACCTGTGAATGGTGCATTATTAGAAAAGGAAGAAAAAGCATGAAGCAAACTTAAAACATCCTCCTCATGTGTGTGTATGTCCCTGTGTGTGTGTGCGTGCACGCGTTATTTTTTAATGAGAGAGAGAGAGGTATCTTTTTTTTTTTTTTTTGAGAGGTTTTTTTTTTGCTATAGGGCGCGTGCGCTCGCCAGACAGACAGAGAGAGACATAGAGACAGAAAGCGAGAAATCACCCCCCAGGGGGGGTGGTCACGCCGCAATCCCTTCTCCTCCATTCTCCTCTCGGGATCTTGGGCACGCACGCACACGCACCCGGCATGAGTTGTAAGCCACCGGGTCCGAGACACGAACCACAGTCGACTACGTGGGAGTCCAGCGACATAGCCATTACGCTAACTGCTGGTTCCCAGAAAGAGGTATCTTTTTACGGGGCCTCACCCTCGTTTGGTTCTCCTACCCCAGGTCCTCTGTTAGCTAAGATTATGGACACTCTTGTGCACCTAGCCCATTTAGGGTGATCAGGAAGCTCAGTCCGAGCCTCTTATAGGGCCCCGACCTTGCACAGCAACACCCTAACACTAGCACTACTGTGGCTGGACCCTTCTCATATTTGGGGCTGCAAATCTCTGGCTTATCACGCAATGAAGAAGATTTAATTTAATCACTTATTTTTGTTGCTTATACAATTGTATACCAGTGTTGTGTCTTCTTTTATTCATCACTGCATACACAGGACAAGGTAAATGGAAAGATGAGATCATAATTACGTGAATATATCATTATATTAATACTTATGGAAACATAATTTATATTATTATGTAAACATTCATTCAAAATGAATAACCATTTTAAAACAGTAAGGAAAGGGCCAGCAGGTGGCATGGTAGTTAAGGTACTATATCGCATGGGGCCAACTCCACAGTTTGAATCCTGGGCCTGGCAGCTTGAAAAACATGTGTGTGCATGCCCAAAATCCCAAGAGAAGAATGGAGGAGAACAGACTATGGCATGGCCATCTCCTCTGGAGGGTGATTTCTCATTTTCCATCTCTCTTTGTCTCTCAGTCTCTCTTTGGAGAGTGCACACACGCTGTGGTAAAAATCTGAAAAAAAAAGAAAAAATGGAAAGGTATCTTATAATCATTTCTCGAAAACAAAACATGAAAAATGTATCATTGGTATAGAAGAGGCAACTGTATACATATTTTTAATTACTACTTCAAATCCCTTGAACTTTGGTTTTTATGCGGCCACAACTGTCCCCCCATAGAATTCCCAAATATGCATCATTTTTTCAGTTGTCTCTTCTCTCCTACATCCTGACAACTGAGTAGCCAACGGCAAATTGCATTTTGTACAGTCTGGTGCTGGGACATAGGTTTACAGCCTTGTGTGTCTCCTTAACACCACTTGTCGAATTTCTGTCTTATTCGAATGGTAAGTCCCTCTTATTACCATTAAAATTTTGCCATAATCCTTAAATATCCTACACCAAATCCTCTCATCTCACTCAAAGCCAATACACTTAGCTAAATAAATAAATGAAGCACATCAGGTAGTAGCTCTCTAGAATAACAGTATTCTCTCTGAGCAATCTTTTCCATTTCATCTTTCTTTTTGCAAGCGTATTTCCTTCCTCTTTCTGCATCTTAGTGATCTATAGCATTCTGTTTTCATCTCCCTTCTCACCGGTCACTGAGTAGCTTCCCTGGGAAGATGAAAATAAGGGTGTTATCTGGAATTCAAAACCTTTGAAAGGGAAGGGAACAGGAGTGGGCAGAGGGACCTTCCAGAACTTTCATAAGCCCAAGTGGGAGGGCTAGGCTTTTATTTGTTCCTGTACATCCAGTATCACATGCCTGCTATCCTGGAAGGGAGTACGACCCTGGGAGAGGTGGGTCTCTGCAGCATAGGCAGTGTCTACGAAGGGCCACAGCAGAAGCTTCCAGCAGCATTCTCTGAAGTTGAATCATGAGTCTTTCTTCCTAAAGAGGAATGTAGACAGAGGTCACATCATGTGTCCACCGCAGATGGCTCCCCTACACACACACACTTATCCTCCCCAACAAACCATGTCCCTGTGCCTTTACCTCTCATTGGGATCCCAAATCTGGTCTGCTCTACCATGTTGTTATCCTTTTTGATCCTGACAATAGAGGACACAAGGCTGAGGAGCTGATTTTCCTGTTTTCTTCTTCTTAGTGAAGCTTTTTCCATGAGTATGACCTCATGTACAGGCAGAGATCTTCCAGTATTTTCCTCTTTTCCACAGCCAGTTGAAGTAGTGCTTCTTATGTGTGGATTGCAAGGAACCCTGATGAATACAGAAGATGCCCAAAGGCTGCACTTAGCCAGATCCTCATGGTCACTGTGCCCTTCAGGTAGGGTCCACCTGCCCTGGAATCATCCTCGTTTCATGCAACGTACGACTAACTCATGCCAATGTGATTAATCCCCATTACATTTTCTCTACTGCCATGCTTTCTTCCTTTCTTTTCATTTTATTTTAATATGTTACGTTTAAACAGGCAGGCACCTGTATTTCTCATGCAAGTGACAAAATGATTCATTTCCTATATTTATATCCCTTTTCTCAAAAAGAAAAGAAAAGAAAGTCTTAGAATTGCTTTTAGCTACTCTCCCCATGACCAACATTTAATTACCCACCAAAATTCTTTTTTTTTTTTTGAGAGGTTTTTGCTATAGGGCATGTGCGCTCGCCAGACAGACAGACAGAGACAGAGAGATAGAAAGTGAGAAATCACCCCCCAAGGGGGATGGCCATGCCACAATCCCTTCTCCTTCATTCTCCTCTTGGGATCTTGCGCACGCACGCACACGCACCCGGCGTGAGTTTAAGCCACCAGGTCTGGGACTCGAACCGCGGTCGACTACATGGGAGTCCAGCGACATAGCCATTACACTAACTGCTGGTCCCAACCCACCAACATTCTTAAAGAGCTACCTCCCTTCACTGCCTGCAGCGCGGTTATGTGGAAGGTCAACGGAGCACATCTGACATCTTTTACAGGGTAAGCACTAAAGGAAAGCTGCTCAAGAGAAGGAGCGCGTATGTGTGGGAATGCACGTGCCTCCCTGTGTGTGCATACACACACACATACGCACAATAAGAGGGGCTTTGTAGGGCAGAGAGGCTCTGAATCGGGCTGCTTTATCTCAACAAGACTTCTCCACCCAACAGTCCATCCGTGTTAGGGATCCCTGCAGGCCCTGAGCAACCTCTGTCCTTAGAGTTGAGATAATCTTAAAGTGGCCAAGACCTCCATAATGTGCACTTTTGAAAAAACAGATCAAAAGATGTAGGAAAAGTAGAACTGTAACTCATGGAGAGATATTTAACTTCCATTCATTTTAAACTCACATCCACTGAGGAAAACATATTTCCCTAGAGCACAGAATTAAAAGCACTTCATGGCGACCACCTGTAATACTTGCAGTTTGCAATTTTTTATTAGAAATCATAAATTGAATAACATCAGTATGAACTTTATAGTTTATGTTGCATTTTCCACATACATTATTTTTATCAGTGTTGTGTGATATTTTAGCAAGTAGTTATGAACTTTCTCAGGTTAGAAATTTAAAACCAAAGGCCAAGGGATATTGAAAGAAGTGCTTAAAGCCACAGAACTAGGAAAGAGAAAGCTGATCTAATTTCAGCTTTCTGGCCAGTGACTAAAATTCATATAATGCGAGATGGGAAACAAAGGGGGAAGATTTGAGTATCTCTAAAATGATACAGATTGAAATAAACCTGGTAGCAATCCATCACTATGAAACTAAAAGAGAGCTTCTATTTCTAGGAAAAGAGCTGGAGGTAACTTCATTTAACAACTATTTATTGAACCCTTGCCATGTGCCCGTTTATTTTCCTGTTGCCTCACAAATTTGAACTGGTTCCTTTGACACCCTTTTTGAAAAGTCGAATCCACAGAGTACTTACTCCAAACTCCTGTAGAGCCTGGGAGGATCGCGGGGTGGGGGTGGGGGTATGCTTTTACTATACATGCTAGGTGATTCTTACAGATGGTAAAGCTGGATATTCTGACTTACAAATTTTGACTCAAATTCCAAAATAGTTTGAATTTATCATTTTTCTCCAGTATACAAAGAGAAGATCACAAGAGAAATGAGTGTCACTTTCTTAACTCTTATTATTTGCTTTGAGATAACATTTTTGCTCAAATAATTCTTCTGCAAGTTGATGACAGGATCGGGGCTGATAATTCAGAACCGTAGCATCTAGTCACTAAGTAGAATAATATCTGTCTGTGTTTGTTGGTGAAATCTACAAGGGTGGCCCAACTGTCAGATTTCCCTCCCTTTTGGCATCAGTCCCATCAGTTTGTCTGACTAAAGTCCGTGCAGATATCGTCATGACTCATATTCTCCTGCTCTGTCCCATAAATTACTTGGCAGAATTTCTGCTGATTTAGAGCATCAAGTCAAGAGGCAGACATTAGACTGTATGCCTATATATTTCAAGATGAGCAGATGCAAATGACTGAACTATTTGCAAACCACTCAGGATGACTTAATTTTGCCAAAGCCTTAAATTTAGAAACATAACACTAGATTTCTTCTGTAGGTGCATGGGCTTGTAGGAGAGAAACAGAGGAGCGAGGGAGAAATCACTTAGGAGTGGGGGGGATGACCGTGTCACAATCACTTCTCAAACAAATTCACAGGTTGGTCAAGAAATGTATATGGAAGTACTTATACATACCTATGTACACATACATATGTGTGTGTGTGTATGTATTTGCTATAGGCATGATAGCTAGACTTTTACCTTTTTTTTTTTTTTTTTCCACATAAGGCCCATGTGCTTGTCAGAGAGAGAGAGAAGGGAAAGTGAGAAATCAACTCCGGGGGTTGTGGGGGGATGGTCACATGGCAATCCCTTCTCCATTCTCCTCTCAGGATTTTGGGCATACATGCACACACACACACCTGGCCTGAGTTTTAAGCCACCAGGTCTTGGACTCAAACCATGGTCAATTATGTGGGAGTCCAGCGACATAACCATTACACCATCTGCTGGTCCCTGAAGACTCATTTTCTGCCACCTACTGCTCCATACTTTAGGAACTCTCAATATTGCCTAGAACTCAAAGTTCAATCCCCATACTGTTATCTGTGCTTTTGCCTGTGCACCTCTTACATAAACTGCACAGTGTTAATTGAGACAAGCCCTAGTTTTCCACCCTTGGAATGACTGCTTTCTTATATGGTCTGTGGCCTTGCACTGCTACATTCTACTCATCTTCCAAGGCTCATCTGAAATTTTTGTTTCCCCAGAGGTTTTTGCCCTAGGGCATGTGCACACACTGGGGAGAGAGAGACAGAGACAAAGTGAAAAGAAATCCCAAACCGCAATCCCTTCTCTTCCGTTCTCTCAGGATCTTGGGCATTCGTGCCCACATTCCCATGAGTTTCAAGCCACTGCATCTGGAACTCAAACCATGGTCAGCCATGTATGAGTCTATTAATGTAACCACTACGCCATCTGCTGGCTGGCCCAAGACTCATCTGAACTGCTACATACATGTTTCCCATTTTCCGTACAGTTGAGTTTGGCGCTCTACGCTGTTTGTGCCCCAGTGAACACATATATTGCTATATATCATAATTGGAAGCAGATATATTTAGTCCATTCACTATGTTGGTAGCTGCTCAAATAACTTTATTATGTTAATCTTTTCAGTATTTCCTCCTGCTGGATACTCAATAAATGTTTACTGAATTAAAAAAAATAGTAGACATATACATTTTTTCACTTTAAATTAGTGAAAATTTATTTTCTTTATAAACTAAGGGCCATTACAGAGTGTAATGGCGTGGAACATTTGCTCAGCACTCCTAAAATCCTGCTATGATATGTGATATTGGGCATGATTGGAAAGAGCTCCTTCCAGGGCCCTTTAAGTGACAGAGATCCTGTACTGAGGAATCCCGAGATGCTCACGATCCCCTTGGAAATCTGCCAAAATCACACTCGAAACTGGATTTCTGCCACACCTGCCGCACCTGGTTTCTGAAATACGATGTAAATCTTTTGATGTTTTAAGAGTCAAATAAAAATGGCATTATAAAGTATGTATCCAGTGACTTCAAGGAAGCATTTGTCCCCAAGCATCTGTAGGCAGTGTCTTTGTTCTGACAACCTTTGAATCTCAGCACAACCAAGTTATTTTTGTGAAAAATTAAACTTCTAGTTTCTACTAATAGTGATTTTTATCTCAATCTCTTTACAGATGAAATGTATCTTTGAACTTGAAATTTATTCCTGACGTGATGATTTTTTCAGTTTATATTATGAGTCTATTCCTAGTTATTAAGCATCCAATTAAATTTAAATATCTTAAAAATTCATATTAGAATGTATGAGATTATAGGGACCAGCAGATGGCATAACGGTTACATTGCTGGACTCCCACATAGTCGACCATGATTTAAATCCCAGACTCAATGGCTTAAGACTCATGCCGGTCATGTGTGCATGCGTGTTCAAAATCCCAAGAGGAAAATGGAAGAGAGGATTGCAGCATGGCCATCCTCCCTGGGAGGGGCAATTTCTTGCTTTCTGTCTCTTTGTCTCTTTCTGTCTCTCCAGTGAGTGCATGCACCCTATGACAAAAATCTTTCTCTGTAAAAAATAAAAAGAAGATGTGGGATTGTATTTATTGCACCATATTTTGATGAATATCTCATATTTTACTAAAGCGATTAAATCCAATGCTATGGTAATGGTCTAATGCTTATTGCGAGACAAGGTTTTTCTGGGTGAGATCATAAATCCACGATTAAGCAAAATATCTAAATAATCCATCTTCACACAATCTACATATCTATAAAATAATAAATATTGGGTCGTCTGGAAAGTCAGGACGCAGTTTTGCATAGAAAAACGTAGAAAAATATGTCATGACTTTCATGACAGCGTAATAGATACTGAACTTAAACATTGGAAGAGAAGTCAAAAGAAGAATTCTCTGAGGGAAATTTGGCATTGGCATTTGGACAGAAGAAAAAAAAAACAAAGTTGATCGTCCACTCTGCAATGGTTCATTCTTCAATGCCAGCCTTTAGGGTTGACTAGGTCATGATTTATGTGTTACTCATTCGCTCACTCACTGATGCTATCCTCCAACTCCTTCTGAGGTCATTCCCTGATATCTGGAAATGCAACAGGGAGAGAGAAAAAGAGAGAGAGAGAGAAAGTGAAAAGAAAGTCATCAGGTCTGGGACTCAAACCATGTATCTTTATGTTCCCAAATATGGGCTGCAATAGTATAATTCTACTCATAAGACATTTATTTTTCTTTCTTCTCTTGTCTATAGCTGGAAATTCACTTTGTCATGCAGTAAAATCCTTTATGCAAGCTGATTTAAAGTGTGCCCTTAACCACCACACCATCTGCTGGCCCCAGAATCTGAAACATAACAAGGAAATTCAGAAAAATAAAAGAGGAATATTTTTTTAAGTACATTTAAGAAAATCAACACTTGATGGATAGCCTGTTACCTAAGGCAAAGGGAAGGAGTATATATCAGATCGGATTCTCAGAGAATGCCATGAAGGTGACTTCTAAGTTTAGACCTGGATGATTAGAAAAAAAGCAAGATTTACTAAAAAGTAATTGAAAAAAGAGGAAGTAGCAAATACAAACACACTGAAAAAAAAAAAAAAAAAAAAAAAAAACACGGACTTGGCAGAGTGACCAGAACGGAAGCCTCATGGTCAAGAATAGATGGATAAGGGCCACAGAACATGGGGATTTATGGGTTCAAAAACAAAACTGGATTTTATGCAAAAGGTAAGAGGCTATGGTGAATTTTAAGCCATAGAATGACTTGCTCTTACTAATATTTTTGAAAGATTTCTCTTGGTACCAATGTTAAGGTCCTAGTAGAGTATCTGAAACAGTAATATTTTACTTCTCTTTGACTAATTTGCTTAAGTTAGCATATTACATTTTTGTAAAGAGTTATTTATTTAATTTGATTTATTATTATTCATTTGTGATAGGGCACATGCGCTCACCAGAGAGAGACAGAGAAAGAGGGAGAGAAGGAGAGGGAAAGAGAGAAAGAAGCAGCCTGTTCCAGGACTTGAATCATGGTCAGCCACTGGGGAGTCAACACCTCAACCACCACACCACCTGCTGGCTGACCCAGCATATTAAGGTTAATCTGCAGCTTTAATGGTGACTTAATTTCCAAAGGCTATATTTTTCTTTTATTTTTATTGTCTGCTATGATTATAATTTGTCATCTACATTTTTAAGGCATTCCTTCTATGCTACTAAAATCTGAATTCTAAATTCCTAGAGTTTTACTGTATCTTTATGCCCCCACAGATAGGCCTCAATAGTTTAATTCTAATTGTAAGACATTTATTTTTCTTCCTTTTCTTGTCTATAGTTGGAAGTTTACTTTTTCATATAGCAAAATCCTGTATGCAAGCTGATTTAGAGCATTTAAACTTTTATGAAATCCTTCAACAGTGATTGACCACTGGAAGTACTGGAGTAATCTCTCAAAACTCCAAAGTTCATACAAAACAATATATTTGAATAAGTAAAAACTAATTGACAAGACAATAGGCTATAAATGAACATAAATATCATTTATTGTTTTGAAAGATGGCTATAAAATTCAGTAGTAAAATATGCTCCTTCTGTATATTTATGTTTTTAATTTAAAAATACTTTAAGCTTGTCTTTAGAAGTAAGGAAGAACTAGAAAGTGGGACAGCTATGTAAAGGAAAAGAAAACAATATCAATACATCAAATATGCTTATCTTAAGGCGTCAATCACCTGGATCATCCTTTCTTAACAAAAAAAGAAAACATCAAGAGAAAATAAAAAGTCAAAAAGCTTCCAGGTTACCTTGCTTTAACTAACAAATAATGTATCAATCAGCACTCTGATTGAGTGATTGAGAATTACGATAAAGAGAGAGAATTATGATAAGGAATTGGCTCCTGCAATTATGGAGGCTGAAAAGACCTAAAATCTCCAACTGGCTAACTGGAGACCTAAGAGAGTTATTGATGGAATTCCAGTTCAAAGAACAGCAGGATTGAGACCCAGGAAAAAAAGTGGATGTTTTCATTTAAGTCCATAGACAGGAAGAGAAAACACTGTTTCTGCTTGTAGGCAGTCAGATAGAGGAATTCCCTTTTATCAAGAAAAGGTCAGTAATTTTATTTATTTATTTATTTATTTATTATTAATTTGGGTCTTCAGCTGACTAGATAAAGTTCACTGGCCTTAGGGAAGGCAGTCTGCTTTACTCAAGCTAAATAGCTATTCACATGTTCAACTCATGCAAAATGACTCTCACAGATATGCCCAGAAAAAGGTTTGACAAAGTATCTATTAACAGATATCTCATCTTCTAGTAAAGTTGTTATGTTCATCTTTCATGAATGATTTTTTAAAGCTCAGACCAAGATTTATTTATTCACTCATTCTACCAATGTTTATTAATACCCTGATCATTGGGTTTATTTGACGTGACAAGGATCTAGTAAAACATAGGAAATGATCTCCAAGCCCTGCTATGACAGTGCATGCTGGTTGATGCTGCTATTTGGTAGGCTGAAACCACTTGGGAAGTCTGGGTTTGATTTCCACCCTTCTCTATAAGCCAGACACAATAACACAATCCTGTACTCCTAACTGCTCAGAAGGAGCAGCACGATATAAGTGAAATCCTGTCAAAAAATAGCAACAATAAATAAATAAGAGAGACATGATCTCTGACTCCAACGTATTTACGGTCACTAGAAAACAAAGAAAGAAAAAATGCATACACAAAATATCGTGGCAGGACCAGCAGGTGGTGTGCGAGTTAAGGTGCTGGACTCCTAGGGGCACCTCTAGTCCTGGACCTAATGACTTGTTTTCTCATTTTTTTCTCTCTCAGGGACCAGCAGATGACATAAAGGTTACTGGACTCCCATATGGTCAACTGTGGTTCAAGTCCAAACCAGTGACTTAAAACTTCAAGCACACGCACGTATCGCAAAAACCTCCACAAAACAAACAAGCAAACAAACAAAACTGAGAGATGCTTTCTCTCTTTCTCTATGTCATTCTCTAGTGAACACACATGCCCTATAGCAAACTTAAAATAATAATAACAATAATTAATTAATTAATTGAAAAACATATATTGTGGAATAGTTACCAAAAGCAATGGGTTAGAACGAAAGAATGAGTTACAAGGTACCGTGGTGAAGCTCAAGAGTTTTAAAACTAAAATTTAGAAAATAGTTACATGATTCTCTGCAAAGAGGAGGTGAACATTCCAGGGAGAAGGAACATCCCGTCTAAAATACATATACATAAAATCATGAAGGACAAGTGAGAAATGGAGGTGGACTGAGAAGAGCGTGGAAGACCAACAGGAGCCTGAGTGACAGCTGTAGATGATGTCATCAAAGGCTTTGTATATACTGGGAAACCCATTGCTCCTTGATTGTTACTATACAAGTACAGAGATTTTTCTAGGTAAAAGGACATTCAACAGCTCACAAAGAATCTTTAAAAAGAAAAAAAAAAACCTATGCTAATTTTTGCTTGAGTTTAGCCAAAATTGCTTTTGCAATCTCCAACTAGTAATACTTGTTCTGTACTCTAATGACTTGTTTTTCAAACACTTAACATTCAAATTCACATTATCGCTCTTTCATTTAACACCTACTCATTCAGCTCCAGGTACGTCAGGTACTGTACTAGGTGTTCTCCAATTAGAGTGGATAGAACAGATGAAGCCCCTTCTTCATGAAGCTGAAAATCTTCCAGGGGGGAAAAATCAAATAGAGAATCACAAAAGAGCGTGTATGATTTTAAAATGGGATTGCTGCAATGAATGTATAGACTGTTAGTCACCAAGGCTAACATCAGCATCATCTCCAAATTAAAGAATCGCAGAGGGACCTGTAGAAATCTTATGCTATTTACCATGGAAATCTACTGGTACAATGGCTGACAGTATAAACACTCATAGGCCTGTGTTAAAACACACATAAAACTTATAGCCTTATACAAAAAGAGACCTATTATTTTAACTATCGTCTCCACCTGGAAACGAGAAATACATTTTAAATTCTTGAATTCATGATCTAACTCATTCATTCATTGACTCTGTTGGGTACTACCGACTGATTTAACCACTACCTTTTCAGCAGCGTTGTTTATTTGACTTAGAAATTACACCTGGAGCCTAAACTGTTAAAATTGAAGAAGTGACATAGAGAATAAATATAAGGTTTGTCATAATTTTCTGGCTCTAAGCAATTACATTTTTATAGTATCTTCTTATAACTAAATGGGAGAGATAAACCCTGTAATTGAATTGAGATGAACTCATTTGCCTTCTTAAAGTCCAAGCTGTTTTTCATCATGCCAGCTCTATTCAGAGGATCTCAGCAAACCCTAGCCTCCAGTCGAATGCAATAGATCTGTCCCTCCAGTCTTCAGTGAACGATCACCAAAATAATTTTAATGCTGAACTTGTGAAAGGGAATAAATAAATCCCAAAGCTGAAAGTTAGGTCATATTCACCAAGCAATTCTCCAGGTTGACCCTGGTATTGCAGCCCAATTTCTAGAGGCCTTTCCTTATCTGTATTTTATATGCAGGCGTATCTTGCCAGTGAGCTTCTCTCTATTCCTCCCACATTGCTGGATCTGAGCCATCACCATTCACCATGAGATATTAACTGCACACCTGCTCTACACTGCTTGGGCCCTGGTCAATTCTGCTTTAGAAAGATCTGCCCTACAGCATCCTTGCTCACGAGGATGAGATGAATCCCCTTTATAGTTCCTGGTGAGCAGGGAATCTCGGTATGGTTACTATAGCTGGAACCACATGAAGGCTGAAAAGGAGACTAATGTTTGAGGGTAAATGCTTTAATAGAGTAAAAGCTTTTACACTGTGAATTATAATGGATAAAATACTGAATACATGATTTTTGGCTCCAATTTTCCATTTAAATATCACCTATTTTAAGATTTTCTAGACATTTAACTATACTAGGAATTAAAGTTTTTAATTCTAAAACTAGAAAAATCAAATACAGCTGGCAGTTAAATTCAATTAACTGTGTTTAATAGGAGTTCTTGAGCTCAAAATGAATACACATTAACTCACTTACCCATTTATCCATTCATGTACTAACTCACTCAACAGATACATATTTAGGATCAACCTGGGTAAAACTGCATGTGTTCTCATCAGAGCCCCAAACTTGGAAAAATATTGGTTTTAATTTCATTATAATATTGGATTTATATGGCACAGATTATAAATACATTTTTTAAGATATTCAAGAGTAGAAAAAATATTATCCATTTGTGGAATCAAGAAAACAACAGAAAGATTATAGTTTTAAGTTTCACTGATTCATTTTTTTATTTATTCATTAATTTAATAAATATGTACTGAAGTCCTAGTCCTACTATCTCTATTGGATATTGCCCAAATCCTACAGAAAGGAATGGTTATCTCAATGGAGTATCTGTATTAAGTACAAAAGTTTAGCATGAGTTGTTCATCAGATGTTAAGGGTTGGCAGAGAGAGACAGAATAGATTTTTTTTTTCTTTTATATTCATAACAGGGTGAATGCACATGTACATGGGAGTAAAAGAAGAAAGAGAGAAGCACCTTCCACAGGGTCCAAGCATGCTGTTATCATCTTCCTCTTGTCCTCTAGCTCATCAGATCCTGGGCGTTTTCACTCGTGCCTGGCTTGTTTCAGGCCAACTGTGCTAGGAACTCAAACCATGGTCACCATCTGGCATCTGGCTTCTCCTGGGCAGTGAGTTACCTCTGTGCCACAGAGTTGACTCAAGAATAGATTCATTGCTTTTCCAAGAAGTAGAAACTTTTTTCTTTGTCAATTGAGAAGCATCAAAGACTTTAGTAGAGAAGAGGGCTTTGGTCAAATTTAAAAAGGTCTTTTGGAATAAATGTGAAAGATGAGTCAGAGGGCAGAAAGCTCAGGAAGAGGACAAAGCCCTGGAAGAAGGCTACGACGGACCATGTGAGAGATGATGAAATTTTCATCAGGCACGAAGGAAGAGAAGCAACCCATTCAGGAAAGTTTTTATCTCACCATCAACGTGTAGATTAAAATCCTAAAAATAGGTACGTTAACAGTCAGAAGGTTCTCTGGAGAAACAGACTTAATGGGAAAGTGAGGGTGGGGTGGGGAGGGTGGGGGGTGCTGTGTATTCACAGATAGAGACTTATTAGGAGGAACTGGCTCTAGTAAGTTTGGAGACTGAGAAGTCTCACTGCAAGCTGGAGAACTAGAAAAGCTATGGTGTGATTTAATCCAAGTCCAAGGTCTGAGGACCAGGGGGCAAAGATGGAAATCCCAGTCCCAGAGAAAGAGAAGATGAGATGAGATGTTCTAGCTCAAGTAATGAGGCAGCAAAATAAATAAATAAATATGGAGTGAGTTTTTCTTTCTGCTACATTTAATCTACTTGGACTCTGCATGGCTTGGATGATGGCCATCCCCACTGGGAAGGACCATCTGTTTTACTGAGTCCACCAATTCAGATGCTGATCTCACCTGGAAGCATCATCACAGACACACCGAAGAGACAATGTTTAACCTGGGCAGCCTGTAGCTTACTTAAGGTAATACCACATTAACGTACATCATAATAACCCAGTTATATAGATAAATCACTATTATATAGGTAAATACAAATCTACTAAGGGTCAGAAGTACCAGAGATACAACATAATACTCATGTAGCACTTACCATATATCTAAATGCTCCACACTGGCCGGTGGTGGTGGTATGGTGGTAACACAGTTCTCTGAAATGCTCAGGTCAGGATGGAAGAGCCTGGTTCATATATGAGGTCTCCCCGCATATGCAGCACATGTCCGCAATCCACTGGCTGAGGTTGGGAGCAGATCTCAGTGTGAAGTCTCTGTTGGAAATGCCTGTCTCCTTCTCTCTCTGTGTGTCATGGTCTCTTTCTCTCATGGAAGAAATAAACTTTAAAAAGTAAAGTAATAAATAAATGCTCCACTCAGATGAACTTTCACATATTAAACGCATAGATTGAATTCTTGCAGTGATCCTAAAAGAAATCTACAATTCCTTGTCCCCGATGCCCTCATTTCATAGATGAGGAAACTAAGATAAAAGAGATTAAAGAAAGTTCTTCAACGCTCTCAGCCACTAAATTGCAAGTGGCAGATCCAAAACCAGGTGCACCAATATGCATAGATTTTACCTCACTCTAAAGGGTATCATGTTTGTCACTGAATCCTTACTATAGAAACTCTTGCTCAAGAAATTGTATAGAAAAATTATGCTGAAGTACAACATTGTTCTCCATCTTACTTTTCTAATTTCATGCTCTAGAGTTCTAATTTTTTAAGGTTTATTCATTTTATTCTTGATAGAGAACATGGATGTTTTGGGACCAGCAGATGGAGTAATGGTTATGTCACTGGACTCCCATGTAGTGGACTACAGTTCAAGTCCTTGACCAATCAGCTTAAAACTCACACTGGGCGCACGTGCAAGTGTTCCTAGATCCCAAGAGGAGAATGGAGGCCATGTGCTGGGGCCATCTTCCCTGGAGGGGTGATTTCCTGCTTTCTGTCTCTCTGTCTCTATAACAAAAGCACAGGCCCTATGACAAAAATATCTCTCTGAAAAAAAAAAAAACACGAATGTGTATGAGAGAGAGATTGAGACAGAGATGACTGACAGGTACCTTCAGTAGGGTCTCATCATACTCCAATCCCTGTACCCCCACCCTTCAGCTTGCCTGTATCTTGAGCATGTGCTTGGCATGTTTCAGGTCTACTAGACCAGGGATCAAATCCATGGTAGGCCATGTGGTTTCCAACACTGCAGTTCGGTGCACTACTGATGTACCACCAAGGCTGGGCCCAAATCTCTTTTTATTCATTGATTTATTTGTTTATTTATTTCATTCAATCACTGTGTATCATTAAAGCATACCTAATGAATGTCATCATCATGAATACACTGTGTATCAGTTCAGTTAAAGACATTACCATATTTTTTTATATAATTCAAATAGAAAACTTGTTTTATTTAACTTACATGGCAGTGCTCCTTTTTATGTAAATAGTTCTGTTATTTGTTTATTTCTTTTCCCTTTGGTGTTTTAATTTTTTTTAACTTTTCTCACTTTATTGATTTGAATGTTGATAGTTTTAGATCTCATGTCGATATATTCATTAGATGATATGTTCATTGATACTCTTCAATAAAAGCAGTACTTTGTCCTCATCCTGAAAGATAATGATTTTCTGTTTCTTAGAATTATTGTATTTAATTATTTATTCATTTATTTATTCATTTTCACTTGACCAGTGAGGGACAGAGTGTGGGGGGGTGTAGCGAGAAAGCAAGCTGCCGAGTCTGGGACTCAAACTGAGGTTGACTATGTGGGAGTCTAGCACCCTTAACCACCAAGCCACTTGCCAGTCCCAAAAGATGATCACTTAGCTTGAACATACTTTGACCCATATTCTCTATTTCTGATCCCAATGTTTGATAGTTGTTATTGCTTCTAGTTTTATAAAGACCACCGAAAATAGTGATTATATACATACATATCTATTTCTTGTTCCACAGGGCATTTTTCTGTTGACCATTCCCAACTAGAGGTTGTCACAAACCTTACCTCTATCTTGCACATAATCTTCACACATAGGCCACTCCTTCATCTCAAAGTTTGCCAGTGACACTTTTTCATAGCCTTACACTTCAAAGGCACCCTTTTGTCCTGGATCATACATCATGCTCTGTGAGGCTTACTGGATTCTAGAGTTTTAGATAGAAATGACAGAAAAATTTCTTCTGTTTCAAATTCAAACTCTTTGAGAATTCTACTCCACCTCCACCACCAACCCCACCACTACCAAACTAAGGAGTTTAAGCTTTAGAGAGAGTGGAAAGCAAAGGTCCCTACAAGTGAATATCAGCGATTTACTGTATACCCTTTTTTTTCTGAACTTCCTGCTTTCCCCTCGCCCCAGCTCAAAGTGTTTTTATCACTTCTACAGCAGGGACCCATTCTCTACCATGCTTCTCAATCTCCCATTTAGGACAGTCCTTCAACGTTTAGTTTCCTTCCCCCCTTTTGTTATTTCTTTCTTAAATAGCACTACTATGTGCATAGAGTATCCTTTGGACCAAACTCTCCTGAAAACTGATTATTTAAACAAATTCCTGGGAATCAATCAATCACAGCCCAGTTGAAGCTCAGTTCAAACCTAAGCTGGAAAATACCAGATAGACCAGCCTTTAGCAGTAAGTAAACTACTAAGCAAACGTACAGGTACACAGTTTCTAAAGCAAAGTAGCCAATCAAATTTTTTTTTTTAACTGAACCTAGCGCAGCTGTTAAATCTTTCTGTTTAGTTCTTGCAATACAATTGGTTTGAATTTCAACCTCCTCTCAAGATATCTGGAGACTAGAACAGTTTAAGACACCATGTCTATTAATTCTTACTTCCGCATGTTGAGAGCATCTGAAGGCCTGTAGTGTTTCTGCCTTGTCTTTCATCTCAGCTCCTCAGGGATCTATTGGAGAAAATGGGCTTTTAGAGAATGACTGAGGAGGCAGCAATTCTGCCCCCTGGGAGACTGGTTTCCCAAGTGCTGTTAGCTCCTGTATTTTGGAGTCCCTTAGAGGATGTTCAGATTAGGGCTCAACCCTCAGGTGGCCTGCAAATACCCAGCATTTTTTTGTTTTCTCCTTTTTGCTTTCCACTCTCATTGAAAGAACATCTAAATACAATTAAGTAAGAGCTGTAGTTATATTGAAATTGATGTTTTAACAGTTCTCATTAAAGTTTTAAGGATCTTCTAGAAATAAAAATGTAGTTACTAGTAGGTATTTCATAAATTTTTGAAGTGAGGAAAAGAATGAATCTTCAAAATGCCTAAGTTTTATGGTTCAAATATCAAAAACGTATTTTATTATTGCCGCACAATGCCATACAATAGCCCCTTTCATGATAAATCCTTAGAGAATCCTGAGGGATTTTTAAATAAAATAGATTCTTACAACCTGAAACCACTGAGATCTAAATAGCGAGAGAATGCTGGCTATATAATCTTGTAAAACCCTCTAACCTTTTAATACTTTGATTGATGAGTCTGATATAATTTTCTTCAAGCTTTATGGGTCCATTGGCTGCTAATCAGGTTTAATAAATATAATTTCACTTGAAAATATTAAGTACCGTAAAATTATTGCCTTGATGATTTTTAACTAAGTGCATCAATAAAATTTTCTGACAGTTTTCATGAGCAGCGATTATTACACAAAAGTGTTTTCTGGACAACGATATACCACATCCAATTCCTTTAGAATATTTTGAAAGGTTTTCCCAGTCATCTGTAATACAAGATGACAAGGTACCTATACAACAGGCAAAGTTTCTTAGTATGAATTATAAAATAAAAGCTTATAAGGAAAAATCTATAAGGGCCATTTATTCTGGAGAATGCAAATAAAATGTTATAAGTAAGAGGACAGATTTATTTTGATGAATATGTATTTGATAATTGGACAGCATGTGGGTATAAATAAACAGACTTAGATGAAAAATTTTAAAATCTGTTAACTTTCACAGTGTTTAATGTGACCCAGAGGATTTTAAAAACTGATCCCTGAAGCTTTTAACAATGTATTTAAGACTCAGTTTAATCACACAGAGAACAAAACACATGAAACTCAGTGCAGATTTGTCATAATATTAAAATACAGTTTCTAACGGCTACACATATAATAATTTGGGGAAGGAGAAGAATGATGACTTATTATACATGCCCACAGTCTCACTTTACAAAGTGAATATCTACAAAGATTTTCAGTTTCAGAAGCAAGTTCACTGTATTATGAAGTTTCCGTGATGCTTAATTTTATGTGTCAACTTGAAATGACCATGGAGTATCGAAATACTTTATCAAAATTGTTCTGGATGCTTTCGTGGGGATGCATTCTTTTTTTTTTTAATTCCTCTCAAAATATTTATTTATTTAATTAATTCCATTTGTCATTGTTATTGCTGTTGTTGTTGTTACTATGTAATTGAACCAGAGAGAGACAAAGAGCAAGAGAAAGAGTAAGTGAGAAAGCAAGCTGCTAGGTCCGGGACTCAAACTACAGTCAGCCATGTGGAAGTCCAGTACCTTAACCACCATGCCACCTGCTGGCCTCTAATTGTGTGGGTGCTTTCAAATATTTAATATTTAAATTGATTGAGTAAAGCAGCTTGTCCTCTTTGAAATAGGTGGGCCTTAGCTAATCAGTCAAAAACTCAAATTGAACAAAAAAATCAAATCCTCCCCTGTATAAGAGCAAATTCTTCCCCACCTGACTGCCTTCAAGCTGGGACGCATCTGGCCTCAAGCTGGGACACATTTTGTCTTGCCTTTGGAATTGAATTATACCATCAGTTCTCCTGGGTCTCTCGTCTCTAGATTAGATTTAGAACTGTGCCATCAGCCCTCCCGGATTTTTTTACCAGTTCACCCTGCAGCGTTTAGGACTTGCGTACTTCTATAATCACAGGTGCCAGTTTTGCATAGTAAATCTCTTTAACAGTAGTTCTTCTCGTTTTGTTCTAGGTCTGTAGTTTCTATTTCTCCAGAGAACCCTGCCTCATACACTTGCCATTCCCAAGTATTTATCCTGTGAAAACTTACATGTTCATAACTTTATTTTTTTAAAGAATTGTTTGTTTAATTTTATTTATTCATTCTATTCATTCATTTATTTTCATTTGACCAGAGCGAGACAGACACACAGAGAGAAGGAAAGTCGGAAAGCAAGCCACCAGGTCCGAGACTCCAATCGGGGTAGGCCATGTGGGAGGGTCCAGCATCTTAACCACCATGCCCCCTGCTGGCCCACATTTTCCTAATTTTAACTAACATCCAATGCCATACGACATTCATTAATATTAATGTGCCCTATGGGAATCAGGAAGGTAGTGGAAACTGAATGGGTTTTGCCATATTTAAATGCAAATCCTGGTTTTCCCACTAATTAGGTAAGTGGTGCTGGACAGATCATTGCACCATTCTGAACAATGTGCTTTCTTATTTGTAAAATGGACATACATACCTTTTTAAACCCTCCAGAACTGTTGTCTTACATGGATGATGTACACAGTAGTAGGACTTAGTATATGGCAGCCAAAGTAATCTTAGTTTCCATCCAGAAAGGAAAAGGTAAGTATATTGGTCAAGATTATCTATAAGGGTGGCAGGTGGCATGGTGGTTAAGGACCCTAAATTGCCATATGGCCGACCGAGGTTCGAGTCCCAGACCTGGCAGCTTGTTTCTCACTTTCCCTGTCTCTGTATCTCACTCTGTCCCTCTCTGGTCAAATTAAAATAAATAAAGAAAATTAAATAAAATAATTCTTAAAAAAATAGTATCTAGAGACAAAGAACAAACAGGACAAAAATATATGTAAAAGACAGGGTTTCTTTTTTTTTGTTACTTAGTTTTTATTTCATAATCATAAACTTAACTTTGCAATTCAGCTAGATTTGGAGGGGAATAAGGAAAATATGGAACCCAAAGAACTGCAGGGAGAGCACAGGTTACAGGACACAGCGAGAAGAAGAGGTGGAGGGGTGCTCTCTCCAGCTACAGAAGGCACGGTCTGGTGGTTAGGAGAAACCAAGTCAAATTCATTAGAGCTGTCTGCAGTCAGCAATGGTGATCTTCTTGCTGGTCTTGCCATTCTTGGACCCAAAGCGCTCCATGGCTACCCCGATATTCAGGCCTTCTTTCACTGTGCCAAAGACCACATGCTTGCCATCCAACCCCTCAGTCTTCGCAGTGCAGATAAAAATCTGAGAACCGTTGTGTTGGGTCCAGCATTTGCCATGAACAAGGTGCCAGGACCTGTGTGTTTCGGGATGAAGTTCTCATCATCGAATTTCTTCTCCCCATAGCTGGACTTGCCGCCTGTACCATTATGGCGTGTGAAGTCGCCACCGTGGCACATAAACCCTGGAATAATTCTGTGAAAGCAGGAACCCTTATAACCAAATCCTTTCTCTCCAGTGCTCAAAGCATGAAAGGTTCCTGCTGTCTTTGGAACTTTCTCTGCAAAAGGCTCGAAGGAGAGGCGGCCCAAGGGCTCACCCTCACCAGAGATGCGGAAGAACACGGTGGGATTGACCGTGGTTGAGGGCGAGAGACTAGGCGGCGGCATCTGCAAAGTCAAGACAGGGTTTATTATAGGAATAATTGCCCAGGGTCATAAGTGAAGTCCCAGTACAGGCTGTCAGCAAGCTGGAGACACAATTGAAAGAAGCAGAGAAGCAGGTGCAGTTGCAGCCTGAGCCATGACCTTGGCCCTGAGAGGGAGCTGGCCCAACCACCCTCCAGCAGCTAACAGGTATGAGCCCACAGTTCAAAGGCTAAATAACTTTAAATCTGGCCTGCTGGAAGGCCCAGGACCCAGGAGCGTGGCCACAAGTGCAACCAAGGGCCAAACAGATAAGCAGGGGTGGAGCAGGCAGACGTATTGAAGTAGAAAACCAACGTGCTCTGGGAAGAAAGGGGTGGGCAGGAAACGGTCTCCTTTCCTCTGTTTGTCTCTCCCTTGCTTCCAGCTGATTGGATGGCTACTGCCCACGTAGAGGGCGGGTCTTCGTCTCTCAGCCCTGACTCACGTGTCAATCTTGTCTGGCACAAGACACAGACATACTTGGAAACGCTGTTTCTCCAGGCTGGGAGGCATCCGTCAGTGCAGTCCGGTTGGCACCCCAAATCCACCATCACGGTAGGACAGCATCCTGACTCCTGCCTCTGAAGGACACCTGACCTAATAGTCTGGTTCTAGTCACTCACTAAAGAGTAGAGATAGTAAAGATTCAAGGAGGTTAATTCTGCTCCACATTTTACTGCGTTTCTATGTCTATTAATAGTTAACATGCCAAGCAAATCTGAATTATGACTTAGACAAAACCAAAGCGTTCTACTTTAGATAGTGTTTCCATACAGGTTCTTAATGCTCTTTCCCTGGTGAAAATACAGAAAGATTGAACTGAAGAAAAGACGAGGGCCACCAGGTGTCGTGGTGGTTAAGAGCGCTGGACTCCCACCTGGCTGACAGTGGTTCCAGTCCTGGATCTGGTGACTTGCTTTCTCACTAGCCTCCCCACCTCATCCCCGTCCCTCTCTGGTCAAATTAAAAGAGAGAGAGAGAGGAAGAGAAAGAAAAAAAGAAAAGAAAGTTAAATAAAATTATTCTTAAAAAGAAATAAAAGACTAAATTTTCCACACCTGCAGCAAGTGAGAAACCCAGGACCTCATTTCTCATTCTTGCCCTGTTTTACCACTGACTGGCATCCGAAGGGAGTAGGACACTGTAGGGAGACTGCCTTAGGGTAACTTGCAGAAGTGTGGGTGGTGTGATAGGTGGTCTTCTCCTAGGACCATGTTTAAAAGACAGAGAAAAATCTAAATTAAGAGAGGGGTAAAGGAGTGAGCCTGTATGTGTGTGTGTGTGTGTGCGTGTGTGTGTGTGTGCCTATGTGTTCCCTAGTCGGTAACTAGTAACTAACGACTTTTGAAATCTCGAATGGATTATTTATTTATTTATTTTCACCACAAAGTGTGTGGGTTTGCCAGGAAGAGAGAATGAGAGGGAAAGTGAGAAATCACCCCCCAGATGGCATAGCCATATTGCAGTCCCTTCTTTTCCATTCTCATCTTGGGATTTTGGGCAAGCATGCACATGTACCAACTGTGATTTTCAAGCTGCAGGATCTGGAACTCGAACCTTGTCATCCATGTGGGAGTCCAGTGCCTTAACCACTATGCCACCTGCTGACCCCAGATGGATTACCATTTAATACCCCTTCTTCATAGTTAAATTAGTTTTAGTAATAATTATGAAATGAAACTAAGAAAATAATAGCCAGAAGAGAAATGCAGACAGTAAAGAGTTTCTTGTGTTGAACTTTGTATACATAATCGTACTAGTAAAAGTTGAACAAAATAAAATGAGTTTTCAACATAAAAGTTAAAAATTGAACATTAGTAATTTTATCTATTTAGGAGTTCAAATGTTTTTTAAATAATTATTTTATTTAATTTTATTCATCATTATTCTTTTTTAATTTGATCAGAGCAAGAGAGAGAGGGAAAGAGAGAAAGCAAGCCTCCAGATCCAGAGTTCGAACCATGGATGACCATGTGGGAGTCTAGCACCTTAACCACCTTACCACCTGCCAACCCCAGTAGTTTAAACTTTGATCTTTAGTGTATGATCCTATAGAAGCAATATAGATCATTGTCCCTTAATTTTATGAGTATCAATGCATATTTTTAAGAAGAATTATTTTATTTAACTTTATTTATTTGAATTTGACCAGAGCAAGACAGAGTGAGAGTGACAGAGAGAGAGAGAGAGAGAGAGAGAGAGAGAGAGAGAGAGAGGGAAAGTGAGAAAGCAAGCAGCCAGGTCTGGGACTCAAACCATGGTCAGCTCTGTGAGAGTCCAGTGCCCTTAACCACCATGCCACCTACTGGCCCTTCAATGCATATTTTTAAAGACATGTAGAAAACTACGGTTCTGTTCCTGGGTTGACTCATAACACGCCAGGTGCACTCATGACACAGGGTTGCTTAAACTGCTGTAGAGAGAATTGTAGCACGAGAGGAACCATGTCTCTCTCTTTCACTCTCTCTCTCTCTCTTATAAAAGAATAAAATAAACTTTTAAAATATTACTTTAACTGTGTAAGCATAAGAATAGGCAGGACCACAGGAGCTGGAGACATAAACTGTGCTCAAAGAAATTCAAATGATTCTGAAAACTATTGTAAGTGTATTCACTATAAATATCTGTGGTTGAGTCTATGTGTGTTGGGGGCCAACTGTGAGATTGGGAATCTCTTCATTTACTTCTGCGAAAATACAATGTTCATTAGAAGTGAGGAATAGGTGGCCCTATGCTCCATGGTTAAGCACTGTGTTTATGGCTTTGGATCTCACATAGCCAATTATGGTTCAATTCCTGGTCCTAGTGCCTTGAAAAACCCACTAGGCACGTGTGTGTGTGTGTGTGTGTGTGTGTGCACAGACCCTAAAACAAAACACAACAAAAGACAGCATAAACTGTGTGTACGCACACGCACATGTGCGCGCATGTGTGTATGTGTGTGACGATCAGTAAGGAAAAGAGGCCCTGGGTTTTTTGTTGCTGTTGTCATTATTGTCATTGTTTTTTAAAGAATTATTTACTTAATTTTATTTATTCCTTCATTTATTATTATTATTATTTTTAATTTGACCAGAGAGAGACCCAGAGAGCGAGAGAGAGGGAAAGTGAGAAAGCAAGCCAACACGTCTGGGATTCGAGCCATGTTCAGCCACGTGGGAGTGTTCAGCACCTTAACCACTGCACCACCTGCTGGTCCCTGTTGTTTTAAAAAGAGGAGGATCAAGGGCCAACAGGTGGTGTGGTGGTTAAGGCACTGGACTCCCACATAGCTAACTGCAGTTCAAGTCCCAGACCTGGCAGCTTAAAATTCATGCCAGGTACGTGTGTGCTTGTGCCCAAAATCCCAGGAGAAGAAGGGATTGCAGCATGGCCATTCCCCCTGGGGGGTGATTTCTCACTTTGCCTCTCATTGTTTCTGTTTTTCTCTGGTGAATACATGCACTCTATGGCAAAAACCTTAAAAAAGTAAATAAAAAGAGGAGAACCACAAGAAAAGACCAAAGGCTAATTATCCCTAGTAAAATACTTTTTTGTTCTAATAAGACTGACAGCTAGTAATTCTCTCATCTGGAAACTGCTAATAGAGCCTTGACATAGTCACCAAGTATTTTTTGAGAAATACATGATACAGTAATTCTTTATTGTTCCAATACACCCATCTCATCGATAAACTTTATTCTCACATGAGAAGTAGGAGAAGGTTCATGAACCTATGGTGACTTTCTTTAAATTTGTTTTTAACTAAGTAATGAACTGATAGAGCCCTATAATTAAATTTTGAAAAACATATTACTGTACAGAAAGCAACAGTAAAAGTACACTAACAGTACTTCCCACGCATAATGTGCCAGTCTTCTTGTTAATGACTTAACTCAAGATTTCAAAGGTCTATTCATATATTTGACTACACAGGAACATAAACAAAGATATATGTGTTCAAAATAGCAATGGAATTGAAATATGCTCTAGAGTAATAAAGCTTGATTACTTTTTACTTTTTTTTTTAGGTTTTTCTATAGGGTGCATGCACTCACCAAAGAGCCACACAAGAGAGAGAGAGAGAGAGAGAGAGAGAGAGAGAGAGAGAGAGAGAGGGGAGGGAGATGGACAAAATGAGAAATCACCCTCCAGGGAAGATGGTCACACTACAATCCCTTCTTCTCCATTTTCTTCTCAGGATTTTGGGTATGATTTTCAGGATGCTAAGTCCATTACTTGAACCACAAAGTCAGGCATGTGGTATCTAGCCTCCCTCACCTCCATGCCACCTGCTGGCCACTAGGTGAGTATTTAATTAAAATATGAACATGTTTAACGGCCTCATTTTTTCTAGCTGTAGTAATTTTTTAATTCCACAGTGTGGTGGTTCCTTAATTTCTGTCCTCTTTAGATGCAGAAGGCCAAATTAATTTGTGGTGCCCTGGCAATTAACTATGTCCCTGTGAAAAAAATGTGAGTGGGAGAGGCACGTAACATTTTTAGGTGGAAGTTTTAAGAGCTCCCTGCAGACCATACAACCTTTCTTTTGTTAGAGACATGGTGTAGTGCTCCAAATTAGTGGTTGCTCCATCTGCCTGAATCCTGGAAGAACCCCCAGCTGACCTGAGAGGGCCAGATGACTTTATGTGAGCAGGAAATGACCTCATGTTTGTTTTTCTTTTTTTAATTTATTCATTCATTTATTTTAATTTGACCAGAAAGAGACAGAGAGACAGAGAGAGAGAGAAGGAGAGAGAGAGAAAGAGAGAAAGGAAGCCACCAGGTCTGGACTCAAACCACGGTTGGCCATGTGGGAGTGTCCAGCGCCTTAACCACCACGTCACCTGCTGGCCCCAAAATGACCTCATGTTTTAAGCCACCAAGATTTTGGGAATGTTTGTTACTGCAAAAGACTCAAACTTTTCTTAATTCACACAAATGGTATTAAAAACAATATTTTAGTTCAATATTGTTAACTTTCCTAATGTGAAATTGGTATCACTTCCAGTTAGTCACACATGCAAATTACTGGCAGTACACAAACTTACATTTGTATCTTTTTTTTTTTTTAATTATTTTATGAGGGCCAGCAGGTGGTGTGGTGGTTAACGGTGCTGGACTCCCTCATAGTCAACTAAGGTTTGAGTCCCAGACCTGGTGATTTGCTTTCTCGCTTTCCCTCTCTCTCACTCTGTCCCTCTCTGGTCAAAGTTAAATAAATAAGCTCTCACAATTTAATATGTCAGACAAGAGTGAGACAGCAGTGAAGCCACTGGCACCTCAGCTCCTGCCAATGATGGAAGGGAATGGAACCGGCCATGAGCACTGCGGCGATTGTGAGAACGAGGAGGACAAAGCTACAATCGGGGTGGTTTGAGTCCAGCCAATGACACTGTAGCCAAAAAAGAAAAAAAAAAAAAAAAGGAACTAAAAAAGAAGAAAGAAAAAGGCAGTGAGATGGATTCAACCCAGGATCAGCCTGTGAAGATGAACTCTGCCAGCAGAGAGGATCCAGGAAATACAAAGACAACATCCACCAGGAGCCCTGCCCTGCCCCAGGGCTTCACCTGGGATGCGTTGGACCTGGGGGACCGTAGTGTGCTGAAAGAACTGTACTTACTCCTGAGTGAGAATTAGGTGGAAGATGATGACATGTTCCAATTTGATTATTCCCCAGAATTTCTTTTGTGGGCTCTCTGGCTGCCTGGCTGGCTCCCCCAGTGGGACTGAGGGTTTGAGTGGTCTGAAGTCAAAACTGGTTGGGTTCATTAGAGCCATCCCAGCAAACATCCGTATCTATGACACAGAAGATGGTAGAAATCAATTTCCTGTGTGTTCACAAGAAACTGTGTTCCAAAAGGGTGTCTCCAGTCTCGATCCACGAGATAATCCAGCTAGTTCACCTGGAGGGCATTTTCCAAGCTGTTTACACTGCCAGGGTGGTCCTGCCAAAGCTGGTTGGCACTTGCAAGTACTGGCATTGGTCCCTAAACCCACAAGAGCTGATTGAAGTGAAGTTCTCCCCCCTGAGCAGAAATATTACTGGGCAGTGTACCATAAGCTCTACCAGCTGCCAGAGGATCCCAAGGCAGCTGGCTGAGACCAGTAGGACAAACAAGGACATTCCAGTGGTACAGCAGCTCCTCACACGGGTCCTGAGCCAGGAGGAGGTGGAGCACTGGTTCTACGCCCAGGAGAATATTATCGACACTTTCATGATGGAGAATGCAAACGGGGCACTGACCGACTTCCTGAGTTTCTACACGCTTCCTTCCATCAGGAAGCATCCAATCCACGAGTCTAAAAGCTGATTATTCTTTCTATGACGTTCACAATCAGACCCCTCTTCTAAACCTCATGAGTGATGTTCTTGCCAAAATGAAAGGGTTTAATGTGTTCAATGCACTGGGTCTCACGGAAAACAAAACTTTCCAGGAGAAGCTCAAGTGTGGCATAGGGGACGGCAAACTGCAGTATCACCTTTGCAATTGGAAATGCCCCAGCATGGGGCAGGGAAGGTTAGGCTGGTGTTACAAGAACCAGTCGCCAGTGAGATTCTGGATGAAGCCACTGAGAAAATGGAACCCAACCAGGTGTTGGTCCAGTTGTCACAAATGTGAGAATCCCTGGCAAAGAACTGAACTGGCTTTACCAAACTGCCAATGGACTTGATAATTGTATTGCAATGGCATAGGCTGCATGATGTCACCTTTGGATGTGTCCCCGGTCTCCCTGTTTTCCAGTTAATCACATTCTTTTTTTTTTTTTTTTTTAAGAGTTATTTCATTTAGCTTTATTTATTTATTTATTTATTTATTTTAATTTAACCAGAGAGGGACAGAGTGAGAGAGAGAAGAGTGAGAGAGAAAGAGGGAACGTGAGAAAGCAAGTCATCAGGTCCAGGACTGGAATCATGGTCGGCCATGTGGGAGTCCAGCACCCTTAATTACTGTGCCACCTGCTGACCACCCAATTAATCACATTCTCATGCAGCCATGATCAAGGGAATGTAACTGCTGAAAAGTAACTCATGATTGGCATATCATGAAGTTAACGGGTGAATAATAAAAGTATATATGTATATGTGTATATATATATATGTATACATATATTTAAAATTTTAAATAAATAAATAGAAACATACATACATAAATAAATAATAAATAATTCTTTTTAAAAAATAATTCCTTCACTTTTAAAAAGGAATTATTGTTTATTTATTTATTTATTTATTTATTTATTTATTTAAATTTGACCCTAGAGGGACGGAGTGAGACAGACAGAGGGAAAGTGAGAAAGCAAGCTGCCAGGTCTGAGACTTGAACCATGGTTAGCCATGTGGGAGTCCAGTGCCCTTAACCACCATGCAACCTGCCAGCCCTCACTTTTTAATTTGAATAAATAAGTAAAATAAAATAAAATAAATTGTTCAGAAAAAAAATTATTTCATTTAACTTTATTTAGTTTATTCATTTATTTATTTATTTTAATTTGACCAAAGAGTGAGAGAGAAAGGGAAAGTGAGAACGCAAGCCGCCAGGTCCAGGACTTGAACCACAGTCAGCCACGTGGAAGTCCAGCGCCCTTAACCACCATGCCTCCTGCCAGCCCTTAAGTAAAATATTTATTGTTTAACCACCTTGCCATAGGGTATGTGTACTCATTGGAGAGAGGTAGAGACAGAGACAGTGAAAGAGAAATGAGAAGTCATTTCCCAGGGAGGTGTGGCCACACTGCAATTCCTTTGCTTCAGTTCTTCCCCTGGGATTTTGGGCATGCATGCATATACATCCAAGGTGAATTTCAAGCCACAGGTCTGGGCTCTAACCATGGTTGACCATAGTCAGGTCTGGGACTCTAACCATGGTTGGTCATATGGTAGTCTAATGCCTTAACTACTTCACCACCTGTTGGCCCCCATGGTTCACATTTTTGTATCCATGGTAAGATTTTGTTTAGAGGCAATTTTGACAAATAATGCCAAAACTTCCTTTTAAAAAGACTGTAACAATTTAAGGGCCAGCAGGTGGCGTGGTGGTTAAGGCATTGGACTCCCACATGGCTGACTACGGTTCCAGTCCCAGACTCAGTGTCTTGAAACTCATGCCAGGTATGTGTGTATGATACTCAGAATTTCAGGAGGAAAGTAGAGAAGAATGGATTGCTGCATGACCACCGTCCCTAGGGGGTGATTTCTCACTTTCCCCCTCACTGTATCTCTCTGTCTCTCTGGCGAGCACATGAACCCGACAGTAAAAATCTCTCTGTAAAACAAACAAAAAGAGGCTAACAATTTATACCATGACACTGCATATTGACTCATACCAATATTTGATAAGACCTACCAATTACTGTAATCTATGCAGGACCTAATGAGTTAAAAATATCTACCAGTGTTGTTTAATTTTCAGTTTCTGATTATCTATTTCTCTATACTTTGATTTTAACTATTTATATCTACTATTCCTTGCCTATTGATAGCCTTCAAACATATTTCTATTATTTTGCTTTTTCATGTAGATTTTTATAGGTATTCTTATGCCTTAGATATCCTTTAATGAATATTGTATATGTTGCATATATTTTCTCCTAATATGTCTTCTGCTTTTACTTGTGGTGTCTTTTATGGTATAGAGTTTTCACTTTCATGTAGCAAAATTTATTAGTTTTTTAGATCAATATAGAATGTGAGATTTGATTCAGTTAGAAGCTCTTTCCCACTCAGCAAAGCATTACAAAATTAATTAATTAAAATTAATTAATTTAAATTTTTTATAAAATTTTATAATTTTTTAAAATAAAATGCTATTATAGTTTTGGGGTTATGTTTATTCTTTAACCCAACTAGAATTTATTTCAGTAAATGGTGGAAAGTAGTGAGCAAATTGCTCATTCATTTGAACATACACATTATGAACAATTGGGGCCAGCAGGTGGCATGGTGGTGAAAGCATTGAATTCCCACTTGGCCAACCACGGTTCAAACCCTGGACCTGACAGCTTGAAAATCACATTGACATTGTGCATGCATGCCCCAAATCCTGAGAATGGAGGAGAAGAAATTGTGGCATGGCCATCCCCCCTGGGGGTTGATTTTTTTATTTTCCCTTTCTCTGATTCTCTCTGGCAAGCATGCATGCCCTATGGCAAAAACCTTAAGAAAAAAAAAAAAAAAAAAAAAACAGAGAAACAAGCAATTAAGCCTACATGATCTATTGAATAACCTATTTCCCCCACTACCTTGACATGGTACAGTCATTCTGTGCTTATTCCTCATGCATCCTTTGTTTTCCAGCCTCTGTTCTATTAATCGCCCTCACCTAATATATTCTTTCTTCTAATATATCATGATTTGAATTACTAGACTTTCATAGTATGCTTGAAATCTGTCAAAACAAGTTCTCTGTTATTGCCTATTATCACACCTTTTTCTTTTTCTTCAGGTGAATGTTAGAGTTGGCTCATCAAGTTTGATACAGAATTGTGCCAGGTAATGAATCTTATTTGGGTGTGGTGTTAGTCAGTGAAGAACTATGCAGGCCCCCCTCACTAGGCACTTCATTCCAGTTACAGTCACAGTAGACAGCTGTCTCAGCACATCTTGGCCATGTGTACCTGGGGGCCCAGTGAGCCTCCTTTTCAAACTTTTTTTTTTTTTTCAGTAAGAACTCCTTTTTAAATTAATTTATGTTTTATTTACATTTAGTCACTGTACATCTTTACAGTATACAACATGGTTTTTCCCAGCATGAATACAGTGCATATTAGTCAAGTCAAAGACATTACAACATACATTATCATCAGCAGACAACTTTTCATTTTTGTGTCTATTAAATGTGCTGTGTGTTTGTTTCCCTAATCTCCTCCCTCCCACCCCCTATTATCACCCCCTCTTATACTGTCTCTAGGACCTACAGTTGCCCTCCCTGCTATTATACCTTTCAATCTTTCAGTTTCTGCTATGGAGCACAGATATCAGAATATATTGAGCAGGGTCATACAATGATTGTCTTCCATTGTCTGACTTGCTTCACTTAAGCATTAAATCTTCCATATCCGTCTACTTCGTATCAACTGTCAGGGTCTCATCGTTTTTTATGACTGAGTAGTATTCCATAGAGTACATATGCCACATTTTTTTCAATCCACTCATCTGTTCTTGGACATTTGGGTTGATTCCATATCCTAACAATTGTGAATAATGCTGCAATAAACATGGATGTGCAAGTGCTTTTCTTAGTGGAGTTTTTCTCTCTCCTGGGTAAATATCTGAGAGTAGAATTATAGGGTCATGTGGTAGTTCTATTTGTAGGTTTCTGAGGAAGCTCTTTATCATTCTCCACAGTGGTTGTTCTAATTTATATTCCCACCAACAGTGTAGAAGTGTTCCCTTTTCATCACAACCTTGCCAGCACTTATTATTCTTTTTTTTTTTTTTTTTTATTTTAGTCATTCTGACTGGGGTTAAGTGATATCTCATTGTAGTTTTGGTTTGCCTTTCCATTATGATAAGAGAGGTTAAGCATGTTTTCAAATACTTATAGCTTTTTGTATGTCTTCCTTGGAGAGTATTCTGTTCAGCTCATTTGCCTATCTTTTAATTGGATTGACTGCTTTTTTGCAAGTAAGCTGCTTGAATTCCCTTTATGTTATAGTTCTCAGTCCCTCATTTGAGGCAGAGTTTGCAAGGATATTTTCTTACTCTGAGGGTTGTCTCTTCACTCTTAATTATTGTTGCTTTTGCTGTGCAGAAGCCTTTTAGCCTAATGTAGTTCCATTTGTTTATTTTTCGAATTATTACCTGTGCATTGGGGGCCTTCTTAAAGTCTTTGCCTACTCCAATGTCCCCAAGAGTTTTCCCCTAGTAGTTTTATAGTTTGAGGGTTTTATTTAGATTTTAATTTGTTTTGAATTGATTTTTTGTTAATGGTGAGAGATAGGAGTCCATAAATTACATAAAACTTTTTGCTACCTGATTAAGAATATGCACAGGGCAGGGGACCAGCAGTTGGCATAATGGTTATGTTGCTGGACTCCCACACAGTCGACCGCAATTCACGTCCTGGACCCGGTGGCTTAAAACTCACGCCAGGTGCCTGTGTGTGCATGCCCAAGATCCCAAGAGGAGAATGGAGGAGAAGGGATTGTGGCATGGCCATCCCCCCTGGGGGGTGATTTCTTGCTTTCTGTCTCTCTCTGTCTGTCTGGCGAGTGCACACGCCCTATAGCAAAAACATCTAAAAATATATATATATATATGCACAGGACTGGCCATGTAATCTAGTTGTTAAGAGAGCGAGATCTCACATGGCCCACCGCAGTTTGAATTTCAGCTCCAGAAGTTTGAGAAACATACCAGATGTGTAAGCATCCATGCCCAAAATCCCAACAGGATGAAGAAATAGAAGAGAAGGAATTGCAGCATGATCATGCCCCACTGGGACACAATCACATTCTCTCTCTCTCTCTCTCTCTCTCTCTCTCTCTCTCTCTCTCTCTCTCTTGACTTTCACTATGGCATATATGCACTCACCAGACAAACAAAGAGAGGAGAAAGTGAGAAACCATCTCCCAGGGGGGATGAGCATGCCACAATCCCTTCTTCTCCACTCCTCTCAGAATTTTGGGCATACACTCCCACAAACCTGGTGTGAATTTTAAACTGCCAGGTCTGAGACTTGAACTGCAGTTGACCATTGTGAGAGTCCAACACTTACCCATTATGCCCCCTGTTGGTCCCCCTCCCTCTCTTTCTCTGTTTCTCTGGTCAATGCCTGTGATCTCTTGCAATTAAAACAAATATGCACATACATGTTTCCCACTGATTTTTTTTAAAAGGAATAAGTTTTATGAAACAGAGAGAAACAGATGTGCCATTTAGAATATATATTACAATTTATCCATTTTCAAAAGTCATGAGATATTAGAGGATATCACTATGGCCAAATGTCTGCTCTTGGGTTGACTTGGTTGCAAGTAGTGGCAGACCAGAATGCATGCCTTCTGTAGAACACTGAAGATATTTAAGCAAGGATTTTGTCCCCAGCTGAAAATTATATGCCATTCCTCCTTCCCTAGAAAGTAGTGAGAAGAAAAATGAGAGAAAAGCCAAGAAGTGTTTGAATATCTCTCACATGGAGAGAAACACTAAAATGGAGAATAAGCTTTATATTAATATCAGTATACTATCTGGCATTTCAAAACTTAGTGCTATGCAGCAAAACATATAAGGGGCAGAAATAGACAACTTCTCAATTTTGTATTTGAGAATTGTTAGTAAGAATAGGCCAGTCCCACAGAACAGTGGTCAAAGGAGCCACATCACACATCATCCACTGTGGACCAAATCCCAGCTCTTGCAGCTTGCAAAACATGCCAGGCATGTGTACGTGTGTCCTCACTATCCTGACAGGGTGGCAAAGTGGAGAAAAGAGAATGTCTGTGTGACCACATCCCATTGGGAGAGTGCTTTGTCTCTCCCTCTTTCTTTCTGTCTGTGGTGAGCATTATGTGCCACCCAGTGATTAAAAAGATAGAAAAGTATAAATGGGAAAACATTTGTATTCCTTTATTTTACAAGAATGGACAGTAATCATATTATTCCTAATACCATCACAGAGCTTTTCCTCCAGAAGGGTATAAGCTTTACCAACATTTATTATTTTTTATTCATTTTTATGTTTCATAATAATTTAAAAGTATAATGAACGAAATTAACTTTATTTTTTATAGAATAGAGATACGGTATATATTTAGCTCCCTTATTGTTTTCCTATATCTATGGAGGCATTTAAAGTCCTGAACCAGTCATATTGGTTAGGGCAGGTTAGAGTGGTTACTACGGATGTGTCTCTCCCTAAATTTCCCATGTTGAAACTCTAATACCCAATGTGATGATATTTAGTGATAGGAACTTTGGGAGATGATTAACTCATGAGAGTAGACCACTTGTGATGGGATTAATGCTCTCATCAGAAGAGGCACAAGACAGTGTGTTCCTTTTTTCTCTCTTTGCCTTGCAAGGTCCAGCCAGGAAGGAGTCCATCACCAGTTACAGACCATTACCAGTCGACACCTTGATCTCAGACTTCCCAGGTGTGAGAAATACATTTTTGTTGTTTACGTCAACCAGTATACAGTATCTTGTTAGCAAGGTGAACTAAGACAATGATGTGACAAATAACTCCAAACACGGAAAAATTGAATGTAATAGAAGATTTTTCCCTTTCTGTAAGGTCCAGGGGTGTTCCAGGTGAAGGAAGTGTGCATGGGAGTGGAAGAGAGAACTCAGTGTATACATATACGCAGAAACTAGTGGAAGGGAGCCATGTCATTGTTAGCATGTGGTACCTAAGTTGTCCAGGTGGGAGGTGGGACAGCCCATCCTAGGAAGTCAGAAGAGGTTGAAGTCACTGAGGAGACTTTCTCAGAAGTTGCAGCAATTAGTCTTGGCACAGACACCCCTCTTCTCTATTCACATTCCACATTCTGTCATGGCCCACACCCATGTGTGAGTCAGGAAATGCAGTTCGGTGGAACACAGAGAAGTGAGAAAAATGAATTCTGCTGAAAAATGACTTTTTACACGTAAACTACCAAAGCCCAGCCTCGTGATAGCAGAGTAGTCATGTCAGTCCTACAGTCTGCTCTTTGAGGGGACAGCATCTGTGTGTACATGCTGAGTGCTCAGCAGACATGAAAATGTTTTAACGATGGCCATCTCATTCTCAACAGGTCTCCTACATTTTATTTTATAGCAAATGATGTGGCCTTTTATTAACTTGGGATAATCTAGGACATAGGACAGTAACTACCCCAACTTTGTGTCTTATCCTCAACAAAATTCTACATGTCTTTACCTCTTTTTTGGTTCCTCTCTTTCCGGTTTCAAATGATGTAAAGCCATTCTTCCACCTCAAGACCAATGTGTAATACCTGTGTTCAGTGCTTTACTATCAAATCTGTTCAGTTTAATTTTGTTTAATATTAAGAAAAACAATGAAACTGAGTGGAATGAAACTATATTTCAAAAAGTTTGTTTTATTATTTATTGTTATTATTTTAATTTGCTATAGGACATGTGTGCTCACCAAAGAAAGACAGAAAGAGAGAGGGAAAGTGAGAAAGCAAGCCATCAGGTGCGGCACTTGAACCATGGTCAGCCATGTGGAAGTCCAATACCTTAACTACCACTCCACTTACTGGCCTCCAAAAAATGTTATTTTGTTTTGTTTTGTAAGTTTATTCATTGCTTTATTCCATGAATGAAAGAGACAGACAGAGAGGGGGTGAGAGAGAAAGAAAGCAACCAAACAAAATTATCATGCTGTGATCCACTTCCAGCCATAACCAGTCCCAGATTGTGGGCACACATGCACCTGGTGTGTTCTAGGAGGCCTTGCATATGAACCTGGAATTTTTCCATGAGAGGCAACCTTGCTAAGCATTATTTTACTGGTACACACCACCACCTGCATCCTAAGATAGCTTAAACTGTTGGGCCAACAGGTGGTGTGGTGGTTAAGGGTGCTGGACTCCCACAGGGCCGACTATGGTCCGAGTTCCAGACCTGGTGGCTTGCTTTCTCACTTTCCCTCCCTCTCTCTCTCTCTCTCTGCCCCTCTCTGGTCAAATTAAAAATGAATAAATAAATGGATAAAGTTAAATAAAAATAATTCTTTTAAAAGAAAAAGATAGTTTAAACTGTTTCTTTTTAACAGAAAGATATGTAGAGTACCTCAATAAAATATATACCAAATTTGTTAAGATACTTAACAAGTAAAAAGGACTCAAATCAACAAAACATTAACTTTGGCTCAAAAACGTTCATCACGACTTTCAGTGCTTTGCTGTCATCAATATTAAAAAAAAAAAAAAAAAAAATGACTACAGGGCCAGCAGATGGCGTAGCAGTTATGTCACCAGACTCTCACATGGCTGACTGTGGCTCAAGTCCTGACCTGGCAGCTTTGAATCTCACACTGGGCACATGTGTCTATGTGCACAAGATCCAAGGAGAATGGAGAAGAAGGGATTGTGGCACGACCATCTTCCCTGGGAGGTGATAACTCAGGTTCCCTCTCACTTTCACTGGCAAGTGCACATGCCCTAAGGCAAAAAAATAAATAAATAAAAGAAAAGAACACTGAAAAACTGAGTATAAAATGAATTAAATGTATATTTATGTTATTGGGGCTGTAGTTAAAAATTCATAAAAGTGTTCATAAAATTGAAAAAATGAGACCTTGCCTGCACCTGCCCCAGAGCCGGTGGTTCTCTGAAGCACCCCGTATCCTGCGAGACGCTCCACACACCGACAGCATGGACATGGGAAGAGTGATGGCGGCCAGGCTGGGGCTGGGGCTGCTGCTGCTGGTGCTGCTCCTACCCACGCAGATTTATTCAAATCAAACAACTGTTAACACTTCCAAGTAACTCCTCCCAGAATACCTCGGCTGCCCCAAACCCAGCTAGTGCCACCACCAAGGCCGTTGGCAGTGCCCTGCAGTCAACAGCCAGTCTCCTTGAGATCTCACTTTCTCTTCTAACCTCTACTATTGAGACTCAGGCCAAGAAATAGCCACACTTCCCCATCTTCTAAACTCAATCCAAATGGCATCTAGAAATCCAGTGTGGCAGGGAAAACAAAACAAAAAAACAGGTCTTCATCGAATATACTAATTCCACGCCTTACTTTATTGACTCAGAAGATGTTGTGAACACCAGATTTGATTGGCTGAAGAACACGTGAAGGACTTGACCAGATGATAAATGCCAAGATTAAACCTGCTGGCGTTTCGTGTACAAGATGAAGAGACAACACTCGAAATTAGTTAAGACACGATTTCCTTAAATGTGGTTGAAGAAATATGGACATGTGGGACCAGCAGTTAGCCTAATGGCTATGTCACTGAACTCCCATGTAGTCAACCAAGGTTCGAGTCCCGGACCCGGTGGCTTAAAACTCACACCAGGCATGTGTGTGTGTGTGTGTGTCCAAGATCCCGAGAGGAGAATGCAGGAGAAGGGATTGCGGCATGACCATCGCCCAGGGGGTGATTTCTTGCTTTCTGTCTCTCTGTCTGTCTCTGTCTGTCTGGCAAGCACCCATGCCCTATAGTGAAAACCTCTCCAAAAAAGAAAAAAAGAAAGAAATATGGACATGTAAAATTACCTTGAAATTAAGAATAGATGGTATCTTATCTAGGGATAAAGAATGGGATGTAGAATGGAGATTCAGTTTTCTTTTGGTTCATTAAATCCATAAGGCCATAAACAATTAGGTAATATGAAAAGTTTCCGTAATTCTATGTATACATACAGTGGAAGGAACTTCCAGGTATTTCTGTAAATCCTCAGTGTATTGTTTCAGCAGTACTAATTTAATGCCGATATACTCTAGTAAAATTTCACGTTGTAAAGCTATCACTGTTTTCTGGGGAACTGAACTCTTTCTCTGAGGCTGTGGGTTGGACACTACATTTGATCTTTTATGTAGTCATTGAGATGTGCCAGGCAATGATGGATTGAAATCTACCCCCAAACCCAAGCATAGGGGGTGAATATTGCTTAACCTTATGAAGTCAAATGGTAGACATTTTCCATCACCTGTTTTTATTGGACAAGAGCACCAGGTTCATTTAGTTAAAAAAAATTTTTTTTGTTGTTAAACTATTTTAAAAGAGTAGAATTGCATTGACCTCACCTAATTAAAAAAGCTGCTTTTTATTTCTGCATGTGTTGAATTTCTGCATTTTCTGCATTTTAAAAATGATGCTTTGAAGGTAGAATTACAAATCTTGAAATTGAAAAGGTAAATATGTGAAGGAGCCAAAACTATAAATCAGGTGTTTGGGAAGTGAGGAATGGAAACTAACTGCTTAAAATTCACAGACACTTTTATACTCTTTCTATAAATACTTTTTTCTCTCTCTTTTTTTTTTTTTTTTTTTTTTTAAAAAAAGTCTATAGATCAGAATAGCCACATTTGGAACACTGTTATCACTCAATATTTTTAGATAGTTAGTACCTCAAGAGAGCTTGATTCTGGAAAATCTTTTCCAACAGCCTCAACACGAAAACCTTTTTAAAAATGCATGTCCCTGGGAACCAGCAGTTAGTGGAATGACTATGTCGCTGGACTCCCACGTAGTCGACCGTGGTTCGCGTCCCGGACCCGGTGGCTTAAAACTCACACCAGGCACGTGTGCGTGCGTGCCCAAGATCCCAAGAGGAGAATGGAGGAGAAGGGATTGCGGCGTGACCATTCCCCCCGGGGGGGTGATTTCTCGCTTTCTGTCTCTATGTTTCTCTCTGTCTGGCGAGCGCACGTGCCCTATAGCAAAAACCTCTCAAAAAAAAAAAAAAAAAATGCATGTCCCTGAAGAATTTTGTTCGCATGATCACACACTGATGCTTAGGTTCTGTTCCAGTATCTAACATGGTCACCAAATCATTTTCTCTCATCTTTAGAAATGTACATGGGATGGGACCAGCAGTTAGTGTAATGGCTTTGTCGCTGGAATCCCATGTAGTCGACCGTGGTTCAAGTCCTAGACCCGGCAGCTTAAACTCACGCCGTGCGTGTATGCGTGCGTGCCCAAGATCCCAAGAGGAGAATGGAGGAGAAGGGATTGCGGCATGGCCATCCCCCCTGGGGGGTGATTTCTTGCTTTCTATCTCTCTGTCTCTCTCTGTTTTTCTGGTGAGCGCACGTGCCCTATAGTGAAAACCTCTCCAAAAAAAAAAAATAAAGAAAGAAAAAAGAAAAAAGAAATGTACATGGGAAGAACTAGATTGAGCAGATCTGAAGTGGCTGTGTGTGTGAATGAACACTCCCCTTTGCTTCATACCTGAATGTTGTCCATCTATTTTGGATTGTATATTGTGTTTGTGTATTTATGCTTTGATTCTTAGTAACTTCTCATGTTATGGAATTGATTTGCATTGAACCCAAATGATAAATAAAAAGAAATGAATGACTGAAAAAAAATTGAAAAATGATAATAATAGTGATGAAGAATAAGTTATTCTAACAAACAAGATTCATAAAACCCACAGAATTTGAAGAGGAAAGTTTGATGTAAAAACTCTTAGTGGGGCCAGCAGGTAGCATGGTGGTTAAGATACTGGCCTCCTACATGGCCCACCACAGTTTGAGTCCCAGACCTGAGAGCTTGAAAATTACTCCAGGTGCATGTGCATACGTGCCCAAAATTCCAAGAGGAGGATGGAGGAGAAGGGGTTGCAATGTGGCCATTCCCCTGTGTGTGTGTGTGTGTGTGTGTGTGTGTGTGTGTGTGTCAGGGGCGGGGGGAGTTCTCACTTTCTTTCTCACTATGTCTCTCTGGTAAGCACATGTACTCTATGGCAAAAACCTTAAAAAAAATTAAAAAACCTATTTCTAAAAGTTTATTTATTTATTATCACAATTTTTCAGTTTGACCAGAGAGAAAGAGAGAGAGAGAGAGAAAGTGAGAACGCAAGCCAAGTCTAGGACTTGAACTGTTGCTGGCCATATGGGAGTCCTGCACCTTTAACCACCATGCCACCTTCCAACCCCCAAAACACTTATTAATAATAATGGGGGAAATTTATAAAGTAGTAAAAAAAATCTTAAAATTACCTTGGGTCTGAGGGAAATTATCCAAGGGTAAACATACATGGAAAGTGAGAATCCCCTCCTCAAGGATGGGATTCAGGTCTCTTTAGAAAACATGTAGCTCTGGCCCATTGGATGGGAGAGAACAATTTTAAAATAATTTAAATTTGCTTTCATGGAATGGTGACCTCTTCAAATGGCAGATGGGCACTCAATCAATTAAACCAAAAATTGGGACTCTCTCTCATTGCACTCTTTGTAAAGACATACCTATAAGTATTTGTGATGAGAGCAATATGAAGCAACATCTTCTCATATTTGGCCCTGTGTATGAAATGCTATTTCCTATGAAATTGCACAATTTCCACTATCTGGGACAAAGTAATGCTCTAATATAGCTTTTTCAGTACCAGCTTTATTTTCTAATTCCCAGGGGTTCCAGGAAAGAAAAAATACAGAAGAAAAAGGAGGGGGAGAAAAAGGAAATATTGTTCAGCCTCACCATGCTGATAAAATCAGAAGCTTTGAGTGGAGCCCAAGTCTTAAGGCTAAATAACCATCTCTCAGGATGACTGTAAGATGCTGCCATGTGAAAATTCACACTGATTCAGGCAATGCTCCTCAAAGTTTGCTGAATGTAACAATGATCTGGAGGCCGGCAGGTGGCATGGTGGTTAAGGAGCTGGACTCCCACATGGCTAACCACAGTTCACGTCCCAAACCTGGCAGCTTACTTTCTCACTTTCTCTCTCTCTCTCTCTGGCTAAATTAAAATAATAATAATAATAATGAATAAAATAAATAAATAATTCTGTTTAAAAATCATAGGAATAGCTTGCTAAAATGGATTGATGAGCCTCAGTCCAAGGATCATCTGAGATGAGTTCATTCATTTGCCTTTTTTTTTTTCTGAACTGTATCCCTCACTAAATTCATATCCTAAATGACTAATCCCTAGTGTGACTATATTTGAAACAGGGCCTTTAAGGAGTTAATGGAAAGTTAAATAAAATCATAAATTTGGAGTCCTGGTCTGGTAGAATTAGTGTTCCTATAGAAGCCTCCTTCATTCCTTTCAGGGCTCACCTTCTCCCACCCTCAGCATATTTTATATTTGTCTTTTATCTCCTCTCCTCTCCTCTCCTCTCCTCTCCTCCTCTCCTCTCCTCTCCTCTCCTCTCCTCTCCTCTCCTCCCCTCTCCTCCCTCTCCCCTCTCCTCTCCTCTCCCCTCTCCCCTCTCCCCTCTCTCCTCTCTTCTCTCCCATCTCTCTCCTCCCTCTCTCCCCTCTCTCCCTCTTCTCTCTCCCCCCTTCTCTCTCTCCCCTCTCCCCTCTCTCCCCTCTCTTCTCTCCCCTCTCTCTCCTCTCTTCTCCTCTCTTTCTCCCCTCTCTCCCCTCTCCTCTCTCTACTCTACTCTCCTCTCTCCTCTCTCTCCTCTCCCCTCCCCTCTCTCCTCTCTTCTCCTCTCTTTCTCCCCTCTCTCCCCTCTCCTCTCTCTACTCTACTCTCCCCTCTCCCCTCTCCCCGTCCCCTCTCTCCTCTCTTCTCCTCTCTTTCTCCCCTCTCCCCCCTCTCCCCTCTCCTTTCTCCTCTCTCCCCTCTCCCCTCTCTCTTCTCTCCTCTCTCCTCTCTCTTCTCTTCTCTCTCTTCTCTTCTCTTCTCTTCTCTTCTCTTCTCTTCTCTTCCCCTCTCTCTCCTCTCCTCTCCTCTCCTCTCCTCTCCTCTCCTCTCCTCTCTTCTCTTCTCTTCTTTCTCGCCACTTGCCTCTCTCTTCTCTTTTCTCTCTTCTCTTCTCTCTTCTCTTCTCTTCTCTTCTCTTCTCTTCTCTCCTCTCCTCTCCTTCTCATCTCCTCTCTTCCCCCTCCCCACCCTCTCCTTTCTTTCTTTTTCTTTCTCTCTTTCTTCCTTCTTCTCTTTCTTTTTCTTTCTTCTCTTTTTCTTTCTTTTTGACTTTCTTCTCTTTCTCTTTCTTTCTTCTTCTTCTTTTTTTTTTCTTATTCTTGTTTATTTTTCTGGCCAGATTGCAAATGTGCTTGTCAGAAAGAAAGGAGAAAGCAATCTGCAATGGGACATGGTCACACTGCAATCTTTTTTTCTCCCATTTCTCCACTCTTTTAGAATTTAGGGTACATGCACTCGCACACAAGCCGCCAGGGCTGAGATTTGAACTGCATGGTTCAGCATGTGGAATTCAGCTTTCTTAACCTCCAGGCCATTTTCACTTCTAACAAATCCCAAGATACTCCTGTGCTTTCCATCTGTGAAGTGGACATTTTGAATAGTGGTACTCTAAAGTGTGGCTAATGAAAGGACGTGAACCACAGGCATAAAAGCTCATTCCCGGGAGCTGCTGCTCAAAGAGTGGTCTATGGACAGGCAGCATCAGCACCCCCTGAGGTTCTGCTAGAGATGCCAAATCCCAGACTCTACTGAACCAGGATCTGTATATTAACAAAGTCCCCAGATGATGAGTATGTGTATATTTTGTTTTGGAGAGATTTTTGCCATAAGGCCTGTGTATTAACCAGAGAGACAGAGATCCCCAGACAGATCCCCAGGGAGGATGGCCATGCTGCAATCCCTTCTCCTCCATTCTCCTCTCAGGATTTTGGGAACATGCACCTGGCGTAAGTTTCAAGCCACCTAGTCTAGGACTCAAACCGTGTTTGGCCATGTGGGAGTTCAGCACTGTAATACCTACACTATCTATTGGCACTAACATCAAGTTTTTAAGAGTTGTTCACACGAATTTTCTGCAAAGCAAAATTTGAAAACTAGTAGAGGGTGTGATTTGGTATGATGTGATGCAGTTTTGGCTAAAATTCTCTTCTTTCAATCTCCTGGTATGTCACATTGCCTAACATCCTGCTAATAGTTATTTACTCATGCATGTTAATAAGAACTTCAAATATAAATCACCATAGGAAGATGAACATCATTTTATTAGTCACTCATACCTTAGTATTAACATAATTTAATTAGACTTTGAAATTACAAAGCTAGAAAAATAGAACTTTTTAAAGAGAGATTTTTGCTATCGGGTGCATGTGTTTGCTAGAGAAGCAGAGAGAGATAGAGAGACAGAAAGTGGGAAATCACCACCACCACCACCACCACCACCCCAGGGTGGATAGGTATTCCCCAACCCTCTCCTTCATTCTCCTCTTGGAATTTTGGTCATGCACACTCACGCACCTGGCATGAGTTTGAAGCCCACCAGGTCTGGGACTAGAACCGTGGTCAGCCATGTGAGCATGAAGTGACATAACCATTATGCCATCTGCTGGTCACAAAAAATTGAGTTTTAATAGGGTTGGGAAATGGAAGAAATCAACAATTTAGAAAATAGCTTCTCATAGCCAAGAAGTATGGAAGCTTGGTGTGCTGAGAGTGGATAGGGTTTGGGGGAGTGAGTGGCTATTTCTCTTTCAACCAAGAGACAAAATGACATGCAGAGTATTTGAGTAGCTGGGGGGACTAGCACTAAACAGTGAGGACAAATTGGATTTATTTAAGATACGTATATGATACGTAATTCCAGAGTAATTATGAAATTGAAATTAATTACACTGAGATTGACTATATGGAAGGTGTAAATGTCGATGACATAGCCATTAGAGATTATTAGAGGACACAACCTTACAACAGTTACACTTTGGGGGGGACCTCACTGAGCTCCATGATCTGTCTTATATATTTCAAATGATCAATAACATTGTTCTTGTTCCTATCCTAAACAACATTAAACAGATTAGCTCCCCCCTATAAAGTGGGTTAATTCTAGAAATAGGACTGATTGAATGAACATGCTAAGAAACCTTCCAATAAATATTTTGTCTACATGCATAGGTCTAAGATTACTGAATTTTTTTCTTTAATGTCTCCAGGATATTTTAGATACACTTTGAGTCATTTAACTAGAATCAGGAGCATGTGGAAGAAAGAGAAATGTCAAGATTCCTCTTATTTAGCGGGTCACCTTATGGCAGAAATGAAGTGGTGATTAAGGACTACTGGGGGGTCAAGTAGCTAAGTTAGAGTTTAGACATTCAATACTCAATATTTCAATACTCACCAGCATCCATCTTCAAAATGCATGTAATTTCATAGACAACTGACGAAGCTGGAAAATGTATGCACTTTTCTTTGAAAGAGTTATTAATCTTGTATTTTGATGAATAAATACCATCAACAACGAAGTCAGCTAATTTAAACTATTGCTTTTATTATAATTACACGGGAGCACAAATAAATAAGCACAAAAGTATTGGAAAATATTGCCAATGCACTAAAGAAAACAGTTTGTTTTCAAACAACATCTGATTACTTCAGTAGTATCAAAGTACATTTATAATTACATGTTACCTAAAAAAATCAAGTACAAAAATTAAGAGACAATGAAACATCAGTGTTTATATTATTATGTATATAGAAATGGCTAATAACACATGGATAGAGAAATCTGTTATCTAATGCTTATTTGCACAATTTTCCAGGCACATACCAACATTTCTAATGATTTATGAAAAATGCGATATGACATTCAGATAGTTATATACGGTAAACATGTTATATTGGAATGGATGTCAAATGGTTTTCTTTAAAAACCCTGTCTTTTAAAAATGTAGTGCCATTATCCACTAAAAAACATATTTTATATTATTTTCTCATAGCTATTTGATTTAGTCATTTGAAAAGAGCAAGAAAGTAAACATACACTTGCTAAATACGTAAACACATTTGTAGTGCAAGATAACAAGACCTGTGACTTTACTGTGCTTTGTTTCTTATAATCACAGTGCACTTTACACAAATTGCTACACTCTAAATGTTAACTTAAGGAGTTTAAAACAAAAGAAGTGCATACTAAACATTTTCATATATATTATATACAGTATGTATACTGTATGTGGGCGTATACATGTGTTAAGGATAGATGCTTTCAGGGTGGGCTAACCCAATTATATTTGGGGCCACTGAATACTCCAAAAGGATCTTCATGTATTTTTAGTTGAAATAAATCCAACAACTTTTGTTTTGAAATATTTCCCCTTAAATCTTAAACTTTGTATTATTTAAAGGGAAATGTAATCAGACGTATTTGTAGATGACACACATTTTGCTATGAAGTAATTGACCCAAATATCAAAGAGTTTTAAATCATCCAAACCCCAGGCCATGATGTTCAAGTCCAGCTTGGCAAAACGTGTTATCCTTTTACTGATTTACATAGACAGCAGTGCATTTCATATGGTACATAGGGAGGCTTACACATAAACATATTTTATACTTAGACGTTAAGCTTAGTATGTTTAAGTATTTTATTTGGACTGTACACTTGATCTAAAAAAAGAGAATGCCATATATAAACACATAAGAAGTGCCAAACCCATGTGAAATCTGTTTAAAAATAATTGACTTTATTTTGGAAAATATTTATGATTGCATATTAAGTTGTTTGAAGGCAGGGACCACATCTTTTTCAATGTTTAATGCCCAGTGCTCTGAAAGTTTATAAAAAGTGACTGATGTTTAAGTTGCTCAATAATGAATTGTTAAATAAATAACAAATTAATAACTAAGTGTCCATAATCTGTAATTAGTTGTTTATTTTCCCATATAGAAAAGATGTAGTGAGAATCTTAAGTAGTGCAGATAAGCATTTTTCTTTTATTTTTATTAAAATTTAGGACATGATGAATTGTCAATTGCTACTCTATTCTATTTCTATTCCTTTGGAAGGGTGAATTATATTTCATCCTAGATTCTTTACTGCTTAAATCACAGGAATCTTTTCTTAATTTCACTGGCAAGCAGAGTTAAGATGTAAGCTCTTTTCAAATTTAGAACTCTGACTCACCTTAACATGTAAATGATATTAAAGTTGCATTTGTATGTGCAAGAATGTCGTCTTAATTAAAGCAACATTAGTTAAAACAACAACCCAATATGGTTGTTCAGTTTTATTGACATTGTCACTAAACTCGCTGGAAAGAGTCAAACAAAATTCCATATGTAGACAAAACCTATGCCAAAATGTAGTAAGAAAAACATTTCTCTATTCTTTAGAAGTATTCAAAGAAAACCTTGTTTCTATTTTGAAATAGTGAAATTATAAATGAAGTTGTATCCAGAACATTGCCCTGTACTTGAATGTCCGTATTTTTCAGAATCACAAATTTTCATCTCTTAATGTTTTGTTTTACTTGCTCAACTATTTTGCATGAGTGGACATTAACTTTTACTTACTCCCATCACGTGTCACTTCAAAAGGATCACTGTTACATCTCAAGAGTTGCTGGTTTCTATGAGTGCGCAAAAGTGCAGGATTTCTTTTCAAACTTCCATCACTTCTAAAGAAATTTGTTTTTTCTTTGCTAAGAAATGTTTCACTTATAAAAGCATCTTACTGGCAGTCAATAAAATTCTAGTTCTATAAAATGTCTTGTGAACAGACCATTTTTCATAGGTTGAGCATTTCAACCTGATAACCATACCATCCATGATAGGATTAGTTCTTTGGCACGGCACTGCTAGAAATATGACCTTTATCACGGTTCAGTGTCCTGACAGTAGGTTATTGTCTCTTCAAATTCATACTTTGACATGTCCTGATTAATTACTGCCAGAGAGTCAGCTTATATTTTTCTGTATACTAGTTATCTCTTTTTCTCTACATAGAGAAACACTACAGAAAGAAGAAAATGATTACAGAATAGTTATTGCCCCGGGGGGGCAATTGTATAGGCACAGAATAAGTTCTTGCGTCAACGTTCAATGAAGCCACTTTTCAGATCTTTCAATTACTTCCCACGTAAGGAGAAGTTTAGAAAAATAATTGTAAATAGTTGCCCAACTTTAAATTTTCAAACAAGTTACTCCTTATAAGGTAACACATTTGAAAAGGAGCACAGACACCTGTGTTTGACAGAACAAATGGGAATGGCTAAATCCAACACAAATCATTTTAATACCTCTGTTTCCTTCTTGACAAGTGACCAGCATTTAAAACCATCTTCTGCCTAATTCAGAGATATCAGGGAAAGATTGGCATCTGAAAAACATACTCGTGTCTCCCTACAGAAAGATGTTACCTAAATATAAATGTCCAGGGAGGGATATTTATTACCATACAGAGCCTGAATATACATATGTACCAAGATCATAAAGATACTTGATGTCTTCCTTGTGTCTGATTGATTGGCTTGAGGATATTTTGTCATAACAGCTTAAATCAGGATAACAACTAGGTCATAAACATGTTGTATTTCAATTGTGATTTTATCTTAACCCACTTTCATCACTCTTCGATTTGTGCTGTGTTGATTGTTAGGTTTGAAACACACTCTATAGCTGGTAAAACATGGCGGCAGAATTTATTTAAGCTACTTCAGATCCCTCCTTGATTTCCTAAAACTTCAGGAAGCATTTTATGTATACAATTCTCCCACTAAGTATTCATTCACACACACATACATACACACACACACACAAACACACACACACACAGAAAATATACACAAGCTCCCACTTACCTCTTCCCGTATTCTTTGAGAATTCTAATTGGACATCAAAATATACATTAGTTAAAAAACATTAAAAAATTATGTTTTAACATTTCAAAGGCTTTTCAAAGGAACTGTTACCGATAAAGCATTACTAAGTTTTTTTAGCAATATAGATTACAAAAATTCCCTAACTCTTGTTATATTTGGTTTTCTTGAGCAGCACTGTGCTACTGCTGCCAATACCCTTACCAGGAAAACCACTAGGACGATAACTTCAAACACAGATTTTCCTCAGAAATATAATACTAAATTGATTGTTAATGAAGAACCACATACTGTCAATTTTAGGAAGCATAAATAGTAATTTAAATATACAAAATATATGTGATAGTTTCCTTTTTATTTATCCGTGGCAGTATTTATATTCAACTAACAAGTTACTCTTAAAAGATATATATGATTTTTTTAAACTTAAATTTCACCACCACATAAAATTGAATCTACCCCATCCCTCATCCCCTGCATTTCCTGTTTCTTCCTCAAAACACAATAAAATAAACAAGTGGTCATAATTCTTTGGTCCTGGTGTCATAATCAGTGAGAATGGGAGTGATAATTATGCACATAAGATTATGACCCCAAATGTGGTGATGCCAAGTTTGAAAAAATTGACAAGAAATACTTTGCCATTAAATGGGCCTAAATTTTGAGAAAGACTGGCATTTAGTATACTCAGATATGTAAACTGGCCCGGTTGAAAGTTTATTTCTCATTTTCTAGGGAAAACAAGCACACACATGAAAAATTATTTTAAAAAGATTATGGTGGCTCCAATGCCTCTGGTTCCAGCTTCTTGAAAGTAATCATGCTCTTTAGCAAAAGATTCTTGTTCCCTCCATTGTCACAGTGAACCCTGGTCTCCTCCAATCAGATCCATGATGCAAGGACACACATTCCTAAGATCATTTCTGAAGCAAAGATTTTCTGCTGGGATGTCCAAATATATCCTCGTCCCTCTCTCTGGAGTCTGACTACCTGTTTTTTAATTTGACCAAGAGGATATTGAAGAGAAATTTGTATAAAAGCCAGTGTAGCAAAAACATGGGTGTCAATGTCGTGTGGACATTCAAATGAAGCATCACATTTGCATTCATATTCTGTCAATGGCAACTTAAAGTCTTAAGAAGCAACAAATGCTCTTAATGAATATAATAATCAACTTCTACATTACTAGCACCAGATCATATATTATGTGATTGAACATGATTTATAGCAGTGAACTCTTATACAGAAGCAAAATGTGGTGAAGGGGAAGAAAAGACATTTTAAATGCAAAAATTAATAATAAAAGGCATCAAGGGATTACATATAAAAGAGATAACAAACCAGTTAATACCGAAATTATATCATATAGTAAACTCTTGATATTTCTGTAATTTATATACGTATAATGTGTATCATTTCACGTGTCACTCATAAACTAGTAAAATATTTACATTTTAATATCTTCTGGATTCAAAATAATCCGGGATAAATACGTGTGCCTTAATCACAAGGGCATATACATTTTATTTTGAGCTTGCCATGAGCAGGCACAGCTCTCCGTAGCATTCCACTCCAACAGAGAAGATCTGTAGCAGTTAATTATCACAGGACTGAGTCGACCTCCCTCTTCTTATTAAATAAGGTGGCACTCACACCATCCTGTCCTCTCATATGGCAGTATCCCAGAATACAGTCTGCTGTTTAGAATAGGGTGGAGGGCTGTACTTCTTTGCACCTGCGTTCTTCTTCCAGCTGGGTAGGATAGGCATGCTATCCTGTTTGCAAAGGCCCTTTTCCGTTTTCTGTCTAGCCTTTATTTCCTTGCACAAGCAACGCTTTTTCTCAATCATCTCAAGCATTGTATGGTCTCCATGAAACCACTGCATGCATGCCACCTAGCAAAAAAGAAAGAGTGAATACAGAAGGAAAAAGAAATGGAATGAAAGTATCGCTTTTGCACTATGCTAGGAGTTGTTTAGAAAAATGTCAACTGTTTCTACAGCTCCTTTTAAAATTCTTCAAATGAATTAAGAAATACAATAATTCTTCCAAAACAAAAATAAGAGCATGGAAACTATCAATAAATCTTGTGCTTAAATTAGTAAGCAGCATGGCTTTACGTAACAATAATTTGGGTATAAATATTTTTCCAATATGTTCTAGAATTCCACAATATAGAAATAAAACCCTTTTATTTTATCTTCTTACACAATGTGCCAAACATTTGCCTAATAATTTTATGTTGCCTCCATCATCTTACAGGTCCCAAAATGTATACATTTGGTTATTGTAGTTACATTTAAGTGAGGTCTAAAATGAATGTAATATGTTTTAAAGATGTTAATGAACATTTTCATTTTTTGAAATAACTTTAAGACATGGGTTTATTTGTAAATAGCATGTAGTAGAATTAACAGTATTAGTATTTTTTTTTCTAAATGACCGTAAGTGTGTACAATATACTCAGAATGTAAACATTTAATCAATTCTTCTGCAATGAAGTTTTTGCTACAGTTTTTGAAGCTTCAGCAAATGTCTAAGTTAGAATCATTGGTCTCTACAGTCACAGTGACACAGATCCTTATTAGCTTAAAAAACTTAGAGGGAACCAGCAGTTAGCGTAATGGCTATGTCGCTGGACTCCCACGTAGTCGACCGCGGTTCGCGTCTCGGACCCGGTGGCTTACAACTCACGCCGGGCGCGTGTGCGTGCGTGCCCAAGATCCCGAGAAGAGAATGGAGGAGAAGGGATTGTGGCGTGACCATCCCCCCTGGGGGGTGATTTCTCGCTTTCTGTCTCTATGTCTCTGTCTGTCTGGCGAGCACACGCGCCCTATAGTGAAAAACCTCTCAAAAAAAAAAAAAAAAAAAAAAAAACTTAGAGAAACAGATGTATTAGGTCAGTTGGGTTACCAGAAAAATGTTCAGAGTGAAATCTGATATACACACATATATTTGGGGGCAGGTAAAGACTGCTGTGGTACCAAGACTACCGGTGTCTGTTGTTTGCACTAGACTATCCTGTTGTGTTGGTCACATCAGGTTGACAATGAGATTGGGTTTCCACTTGTTTAAGAAAATCTACTTTATGACTTTAAGTATTAAAATAGCTTATTTGAAATCACTGAACTTGGTTTTACAATTTGAGGATCATAATCAGAGAAATTACTCTGTATCAGTATAATATTTACTCAATATTAGATCTCATTCTATGTTTTTGAGTGAGCTAATTCATTTATTCTTCATAAGATGCTCTAAAGTAAGTGATATCTATTAATCTATAATAATGAATAAAAGGAGACTTATAGGCATTTAGTAACTCATATGGACAATAAATGGAAGTGTCAGGATTTGAACCCGTAAGTTCATTTCTAACACCCAAACCTTTAATAACTACACTGTGATGCCTCTCAGTTTGTATAGAGAACTGGAGAGGATTGAGAGAATAAATTAGTACACCTTCAATGTATAGATGACAAAGCTAAGACTTCCAGAAATTCCATATCTTGCTCTAAGCTAAGAAGGTAGATTTTGTTGGGAACAAAGCAAAACCAAATTAACCTAATTCCTCATCCTTTAGGGAAAAGTCAGGACCTAGAACTAAAAAACAACCTGGATCCAAACCTGGATGTGCGAAATTTCCACTGGTTATTCAGCTTCTTAGATTCCTTATCTAAATAACTGAACTAATATCTCACTTTTAGAAGTTGGTATGAGATTTGAACAAAATCATGAAGATTAACTCTTTATTAAAACAGTGAAGCTTTATTCAAGCCTTACTATTCTAATACTGACAAATACCTTGTAGCTTTCTGTACCTACCCACTGCCAGGCATATCCAAAGAGTTCTATAAATGTTATAATGAAATTTATAGCATAGAATTCCCACTATCATGCTCCAAATCACACAGAGTAAGGACTTTTCTATCACCCTGATAAGAAAACTGAGCCTCAGAAAGTTTAAGGAATTAGATAAAGGTCACAACTAATAAGTACAGAGACTTGTATCAAAATCAGATTTGTCTGACTCCTGAGTTGATAATCTTTGTACGACTTCATGCTCCACATACTCAATTTTATTTTTAAATGAGAGTAGTTATTATTCTTGTACAGATTACCATTTCCAGATACTACTCAGAAGTGTAAAACAGCTATGACTTTATGAATGAATAAAAAGTACTTATGAGAATGACCAGCAGAGCGTGTAATGGTTATGTCACTGGACTCCCACATAGTTGACCAAGGTTTGAGTCCCAGATCGGGAATCTTAAAACACGCCAGGTGCATGCACGTGTGTACCTAGGATCCCAAGAATGAAAGAGAAGGGATTGCAGCGTGCCCATCCCCTTGAGGGTTGCTTTCTCACTTTTTGTCTCATTGTCTCTCTCTGTCTTTCCAGCAAGCACATGCCCCTTATAGCAAAGATCTCTCTTTAAAGAAAAAAAAAAAAAAAAAAAAAAAAAAAAAAAAAAAAACTTATGAGGGACCAGCAGAAGGCATAGTGATTACATCACTGGATTCCCACTTGGCTGACTGTGGTTCGAGTTCTGGACCTGGTGGCTTGAAACTCTTGCTAGATGCATGTGCATGTATGTCCAAAATTCTGAAAAGAGAATGAAGGAGAAGGGATTGCGGTTTGATCATCCCTCCCGGGGGGGGGGGGGGGGGGTGATTTCTTGTTTTCTGTCTCTCTAGAGAGTGCATGTGCCCTATAACAAAAATCTCTTAAAATTTTTTTAAAGTGCTTATGAAATAATTAAATCTAAATCAATGGCTTGGACTTGGAGCTCAGAAGTTGATAGACTTATGGACCAGCAGTTAGCGTAATGGCTATGTCGCTGGACTCACACGTAGTCGACCACGGTTCGCGTCCTGGACCTGGTGGCTTAAAACACGCTGGGCACGTGTGTGTGTGTGCCCAAGATCCCGAGAGGAGAATGGAGGAGAAGGGATTGTGGCGTGACCATCCCCCCTGGGGGGGTGATTTCTCACTGTCTGTCTCTATGTCTCTCTCTGTCTGGTGAGCACACATGCCCTATAGCGAAAACCTCTAAAAAAAAAAAAAAAAGAAGTTGATAGACCTAGATAAGTATATGTCTAGCTTGATATGAAGTGCCATGAAAGAGTGGAGTTTATTTTATGTCTTTTAATTTCCTCTGGTACCTAGTTCCAGACCTTCCCATGGGCAGTCTCCTTTTAAGTAAAATTCTAGGAGTTTGTTGAGTTATCTGCTGAACTGGTTTGTGTCCCAATAGATTGCCAAAGTAGCTGAGAATTTTTTAAAAAGACTTACAAAATATTATAACATGACATTCTATGCAATAAAAATACAGTAACTCTATTTTGGTGAAAATACAAGCAAAATTTATTGAGCAACTATAAACTGTTATAATGGAATTTATAACATAGAATTCCCAGAGGGTAGGCCCCAAATACCATTCATCTCCATACTTCCAATGCTCTAAATAAAAATGCTAGAAATTGAAAAGAAGCCACCATCATTGAACAATTGTGTTGCCTCTTAAAAAACTCTCCATATAATTTCCTTCTTAGTATAGTCTCCTGAGTTCTACACATTTTAATGTTATCACAAAATCTTGAAACTCCTTAGGTCACAGTATTTCTTATAGCATCACTTCTGTATTTTCCCTTCATTCACTTGTCCACACAAACATTATATTATTTATTACCAAATTTTCTTTAATGATCTATGGAGTGAATCAGTGGGTATGACTGAAAAACAATCTTCCTGGATTGCTGTGATAAAAATGAGGCTGATAGATTTCCTAGTTGTTACATTTTACATATGTGTAGTCTGCTTTTTATTCTCAATTATAGGTATGTGTCTTTGTGTGTCAATTAAAAATTATGCCACATAGGTTTGAACATTTATTATGAATAGTAAATTCTTGGGACAACAGGTGGCATGGACGCTAGGACAGCTGGATCCCACATGGCTGACTACGTGGTTCAAGACTCAGACCCGGTGACTTAAAAATTAATCTGGGAATTTGTGCATCCATGCCCAAAATCCCAAGAGGAGAATGGAGGAGAAGGGATTGCAATATATGGCCATCCCCTCTGGGGACCTAATTTCTCACTTTCCCTCTTTCTCACTGCCTCTCACTAGTGAGTGCATATGCCCTATAGCAAACTTGAAAAAAAAATTACTTTTAAAAATAAAAAATGGAAGGGTAAAAACAGAGTTATGAAACATTACTTTATATATTCTTAAAATTTTTCTTTTTAAAAAAATGGTTATATGTCCACCTAATTGGTAGGATGGTCTAAAATATTAACAAAAAATAAATCACTTTCCTTTCAGAATGACTCCATAATATTTAATGCCACTTTTTTGAGACAGATCTACAGCTGATGAGAAAACATTGCCTAGTGCATAAAATTCCATGAGAAACTACTCTCCAATACATAAAAGAAGCCTACATACTAGAAGACAATTCAAAGACATGTTGTTGAAAGAGTGCCAATTCAACATAAAAATATACTTCAAAATATGTTAACAAATATGTGAAGTTTAGCATAGAATTTTCTTAGCCATGATAACAATTTTTTTCTAATTTAAAATACCCAAGAAAGTTGTGTCTAGTAAGATGAGATGAATAAATGTTCAATGTGATTTCTTTGTGGAAAGATAATTCTTCTTCCCAAATCTACTTTTAAATAGCATGTGTTTGGGTACATATTCCTCACAATTCCCCAAAAGGAACTCTAGTGTTAAGACTCTGGCCGTTTACATGATCAAATTCTCCTGTTCCATGAGTCTAAATGGTATTTTCCACGTTGATAATAAGATGTTACGCTTTTGCTCATTATTTGGAACATCATGAATTGCAAGTTTAACAATTACATGAAGTGTATTAAGAACGCTACTCATACTCTATTTTTTATCACAATTATTTACACCTTGATAAAATATAGTTATAAATCCCCATCCCACCTCTCCCTGGAGCTGCAAAACCTTTGGGAATCAGCTGTACAACTAATTTGAAATCAAGGCCAGTAAAAAAAGGTCTTCTAATTTAGTTATTTAACTAAGTAGCCTTATTTCTTATTTTTAATACAGATGCATTTTTTATATACACCATGAAGAAAAGAAAAATATACACAGGTGGATAAGTATATATTGGAAGACAACTGAAATAGAATTATTTAAATACTATACCATACAAATGTTGGACAAGATTTTTTTTAATTGCTTTTATTTAATTTTAAGTATTACTATTATTATTATTTTATTTTATTATCATTATTATTATTATTTTGAGAGGTTTTTGCTATAGGGCATGTGCGCTCACCAGAAAGACAGAAAGAGACAGAGAGACAGAGAGCAAGAAATGGCCTGACGGGGGGATGACCACGCCACAATCCCTTCTCCTTCATTCTCCTCTTGGGATCTTGGGTATGCACGCACACGCATCCGGCATAAGTTTAAGCCACCAGGTCCAGGACTCTGCAGTCGTCTACATGGGAGTACAGTGACACAGCCATTAGGCCAACTGCTGATCCCATCATTATTATTATTTAATTTGACCAGAGAGAGACAGAGACGGAGGGATAGGGAAAGTGAGAAAGCAAGCTGCCAGATTCAGAACTTGAACTGTGGCCAGCAATGTGGGAGTGCAGAGCCTTAACCACCATGCCACCTGCCAGCCCCTAGGGCAAGATTTTATTAACATGATTTAGCAGACACAATATTCTTGGATGATGGGTTCATGGAAATAAATCCAGTGAAACCCCCATCAAGAACGGGGAGTTTACTTGTAGACTCCTCCCCTTTATGTGTAGGCTATACACCTTGACACCTTCCCTAAATAGCACAGTTGGAAAGGGGAAAGGGAATAACTACCAGTGGTCAAACTGGGGGCTATGGTCTGAATGTCTGTGTCCCTCCAAAATACATATATGAGAAATCACCCCCCCAGGGTGAATGACCACACTGCAATCTCTTCTCCTCCATTCTCCTCTTGGCATTTTGGGCATGTACCATACATGCTCAGTGTGAGTTTTAAGTCTCCAGATATGGGACTCGAACGGCAGTCAACAAATGGGAGTCCAGAGATGTAACCATTATGCCATCTGCTGGTCCCATATGTGTCTTATTTTTATCTTGATGAGAATGGTGACACATTTTCTCTACCATCATTCTCTTCAAAACCACTAAATGCACTCTACATGGGAAAAACAAGAGACACACCCAAAATGAGAAAATTCTACCAAATATCATACCAATACTCCTCAAAGTTATCAAAGTCATCCAAAATAAGGAGAGTCTGAGTAATCGTCAATCTAGAGAAGACTAAAATTCTGAATGACTAAATGCAATTTATATGTTGTCCTGGAAAAGACACTGGAGCAGAAAAAGAACATTAGATGAAAATAAGGAAATTGGATAAAGTGTGAACATTGGCTGATAATCATGTATCAGTATTGATTCATTAGTTGTGACAAACAAAAATAATGCAAGATATTATCAATAGAATCAATGGGTGTGGATATTTAGAAACTCTGTGTACTCTTGGTTAATTTTCAGTAAATCTAAAGCTATGCTAAAGTTTAACAGTACATATACACATTCATATGTATATATACGTGTGCACATACATATGTGCGTGTATATATATTTAAAAATCAAATGAAGAGACCATGTTCTTCCCAAATTGCTTTTTGTTTAGAGAGTTTTTTTTGCTATATGGCACATGCGCTTGCCAGAGAGACAGAGAGAAATGGAGAAACAGAAAGCAAGAAATCACCTCCTGGGGGAGATGGCCATACCACAATCCCTTCTCCTCTATTCAGAATTTTAACACATATGCTCATGCGTCTTTCTTGAGGTTCAGGCCGCTGGGTCTGGGACTCAAACTGCTGTTGACTATGTGGGAGTCAGTGATGTAACCTCACGCCAACTGCTGGTTCCCCAAATGCTTGTTTTAACTGTATCTTTTATTCATTAAATGAACTGACATGGCAAAAGGTAAAGAGTTAATGATTTTACTGAGGATCCTATGGTTGGATGACATTGAGAAGTCATGTTCATCTCTCAGCTTCCTGTATACATTATAGAGACATTGACATACAGCACATATATGTATGATATGTAATTTGCATATACTTAACATATACATTTTGTCTGTAGTGTATGTAATTTATATAATATACGGGCACATACTTCATACTTCACATGGTTTCAGGAGACAAGACAGTGAACTAAAGCATATGAAGCTGTAAAAGCCCTGTATATTATAACAATTTCATCTAATGATACTTCAATGCATCAAGAGTAACATAAAGGAGAATGAGCCTTTGGTTTGCTTTAATAATTACTTTCTCTAAAAAGTAAAATTAAGTACTTTCCGAGATTAAGAGTATATTTTCTCCAAAGACCACAGGAATAGCAATGCAGTCCATCACCACTCTTCATAAAATTTATTTAAAATATTCGATTTTGAAAACATGTAAAGCATTAAGAGAAAAAAAAATACTATGAAATAAGTACTCAGAACATTTTAATATTAACATTTTAATAATAATTAATATTAATAACGATACCAGAGTAAAACTATTACAAGCAAGCATATCTCTATTGATTTCCATTTTTTCTTTTATTTATTTTAATTTGCCAGAGGGCATGCATGCTCACTGGAGAGTGACAGAGAGAGAGCGAGAGGGAAAGTGAGGATGCACCCTCCATGGGGCATGGCCATGCTGCCATGCCCTCTCCTCCATTTCTCCCTTCTTTCTGGATTTTGGGCCTACATGCACAGGTACCCAGAATGTTTTCAAACTGCCAGGTGCAGTACTCAAACCTTGCAATTTGCCATGTGGGAACAGCTGGACCTACTGTCCGTTTTTATGTCCCATTAGTTAGTATATGAAAAATAATAATTTATCAAAGACTGAGGAGACAGAAGTCAATATATTTGGACGCCAAGTACATCGTCGATCTTAGAATTTCGTTCAGCTGTGAGTTGAGATTTGTGAATAAAATTTAATTCTGTTATCAATAGACACAGTAATCAATACTAATTTCCTGATGATCTAAGGGGAAATAACCTTTGAGCTCTGTGTTATTCTCTCTGCCCCAACTTTTCCAACCCAAATAGCCCATGTTGCGAGAACTTTTCATTTCCTGCATGGGGAGTGTAAGCTTCCCCCGGTTGAAAAGAAAACTAGAGTTATCAAAGTTCTCTGGGTTTTTCTTGTTACAGGAAATTTTCCTGGGAGACATGGGTAGCCCTGCTGAGGTGGTGAGGAGCCATGAAGCCAGTGGAGTGACTGGAGAAGAGTAAGCAAAGCCTTCAGGGATTATGGGAGGTAGTGAGTCACCTGAACTCTGCATTCTCTAACCTTAGCATTCAGAGGTCAACTAGGGTGTCATTGCCCTCACTGAAATAGTCTTCCTCTATTGTTTAGTGAGAAAAGAGGGTAATTCTTTCTTAATGAAATAGACACAAAAAATTAACATTTAAGGACCATAAAATTATTTATTTAACTTAAAAATGTATTATTATTATTTTAAAATTTGTTATAGGGTATGCACAAATACACACACACACACACACACACACACACACACACACCCCCAGAGAGAAAGAGAGAGAGAAAGACAGCAAGAAAGCAAGCCTCCACATACGGGACTCAAACTGATATCGACTGTCCAGCACCTTAACCCCTACACCACCTGCTGGTCCCAGAACCATGAATGTTTTTACACCCGTCTTCAAGATAATGGTCAGGGTAAAAGACAAATGATAGGGAAAAAGCAGATATTGGACAGAGGTTGGCAAACCACAACCCACTGGCAGATAAAATCCACCACCTGTCTTTGCACAGTTCACAAGCAAGTTTTCTTCGCCTTTTTTTTTTCTGCATGTCTAAACAGGTGAAAAAAATCAAAGAAAGAATATTTTATGACACATGGAAATTATAAAAATTCAAATGGTGATATATATAAATGAAAGTTTTTGGCACACGAACATGTCCATTTGTTGATGTATTTTCTACAAAATAAATTTGAGCACTGGAGACAGAGAATATATGTCTAAAAGACAATCCAACCCTCTTTAAAATTGCTAACTCCTGAACTATTATGTAAGATAAACAATACAACTAGTTGGGCTGGCCTCATGGCCTCATGGGTAAGGGAACTAGATCCCACATAGCCAGCTGTGCACTTCCGGTCCAGGAGAGTGGCCTGAGCAACACGCTGGACATGTGTGTGTGCATGCCAAAAACGCAGAAAGTGCCGAAGTGCAACCGTGCCCACTTTAGTTGCTTTCCCCACTCCATCTCTCTGTGTCTTTCTGACAAATAAAAATATATATACAACTAATAAACACAATAAAAACGAATGAATATAGTATCTAAAATGGTCAAATAAATGGTATGCTAGGCCTGTAAAAAAGAGAAAAATGATTTTTTTATGACTTTTTTTTTTTTTTTTTTTTTTTTTTTTGCTGTAGGGTGCATATGTTCACCATAAAGACAGAAACAGAGAAAGTGAGAAATCACCTTCCAGGGAAGATGGTCACACTGCAACCCCTTCTCCTTCACTCTCCCCTCAGGATTTGGGGCACACACATACACAAACCCAGTGTGAGTTTCAAGCTACTGGTCCAAAACTCAAAATATGATCAGTCATGGGACCAGCAGTTAGCGTAATGGCTATGTCGCTGGACTCCCACGTAGTCAACCGCGGCTCGAGTCCCGGACCCGGCGGCTTAAACTCACGCCAGGCGCGTGTGCGTGCGTGCCCAAGATCCCGAGAGGAGAATGGAGAGAAGGGATTGCGGCGTGGCCATCCCCCCTGGGGGGTGATTTCCTGCTTTCTATCTCTCTGTCTGGCGAGCACACGCGCCCTATAGCAAAAACCTCTCCAAAAAAAAGAAAAAAAAAAAAAATATGATCAGTCGTGTAGGCGTCCAGCACCTTAACTACTATGCCATCTGCTGGCCTCTGGAAAAATGATTTTTAATGGATGAATTAAACATAAGAAAAATTGTTAAAATATCCTCACCGCAATAATTGGCTATTGGATCAAAGTATTATGCCCCTATCATCACATTCTTTCCGAAATATGTTTTCGACTAAATAAATTGTCAATTGACACTTAAATAGTATGTATTAGAACTGTCTGATAGAAGACTACAAAGGATACTGGCAATATTGGTGCTATGAAAAGGGGGATATATAAGACAAATCAAGAGCACTGGATCACACTAGCTTACAGTAGTCTTTTAAAACTATTCTGGGACCAGCAGTTAGCATAATAGCTATGTCGTTAGACTCCCACGTAGTCGACCGCGGTTCGCGTCCCAGACCTGGTGGCTTAAAACTCACGCCGGGCGTGTGTGCATGCATGCCCAAGATCCTGAGAGGAGAATGGAGGAGAATGGAGGAGAAGGGATTGTGGTGTGGCCATTCCCCCGGGGGGTGATTTTTCGCTTTCTGTCTCTCTGTCTCTCTCTGTCTGTCCGGCGAGCACACGCGCCCAATAGCAAAAAAAAAAAAAAAAAAAAAAAAAAAAAACTATTGTAAGAGACACAGAGAGAGACAGAAAGTGAGAAATCACCCCCTACAGGGATGGCCATGCCACAGTCCCTCTTTCATTCTCCTTTGGGATTCAGGGCATGCATGGACATACATCCAAAGTGAGTTTCAAGTCACTGGGTCTGAGGACTCGAACTGCAGCCAATTATGTGGGTGTCCAGCAACATAATCATTACGCCAATCGCTGATCCTTTTTCTATATATTTTTATTGTCACTGGGCACACGTGCTTACCAGAGAGAGAGAAAGCACCCCCCAAAGGATCATGGTCATGCAGCAATCCTTTTTCCTCCATTTCTCTAGCTCCCGAGGATTTGGGGCACAGATCCACACATGTGCGCCATGTTTTTTTCAAGCTAAAGGAGCCAGGATTTGAACCGTGGTCAGCCATGTGTGATCTGGCTTTCTATGCATAGCACTTAACTGCTGCACTATGGGCCAGCAGAAATTATTTTTTATATCAAGTTTGGTCCATTACATAAACCAGAAATCCTGAGACCTAGATTTGCCATCAGTTCTGGCAATTAATTTAAAGAAATTATTTGGTCATGTATACTGTATATTTTACAATTTCATCTTTATAAGGAAAAGCAAAGGGATGAAATTAAAGAGATAAAATACAAAAAAAAAAGGGTTAAAGTCTCTAGATAAAAGAGGTAATACTAGGTCAATCCTTTTTTTTTTTTTTTTTTTTTTTTTTTTTTTTTTTTAATAACTGCAGTGGTTACTAAGTTGCCTGTGATGTGTCACTGTAGAGATTGAATGGGAAAATAAAAGTTTATTTTTAGAACATTTTTCCCAATTTTAATGAATCATATTCTCTTTTTTTCCCCCCAACTATATGTTGGAAGGGAAGGGTCAACTGTACATAGTATAGGCAACAACACGAGCCCTCAATAAATTTTTTGAACTTGGCATTATATAGAGATGTGACCTGTACTTGCCAGCTCAGTCACAGATAAAACTGCTTTATTACTTAGGTATCAAATCACAAGTCTTTCAAGTGATCATTCTTCAAGATTTATTTTAAAAAAGTATTTTTCTTTAAATAAGCATGGCTTTCTCCATGTATTTGTCATAAGATAATTAATATTTTGGAAGCACATAGAAGTAACCCAACTGCATAGTATTTTTCAAGAACAATGTTTTAAAAATACAGTCAGTTAATCTCCATGGCTTTACAATTATGTATAAGCCATTCATGTAATTTGTAAGTATATACTAAGGTTAGGAAGATGATTACAAATTAAATGATTTTCCCCTTTTTAGAGAGACCTTTCCAAAGCCATTAGCACAGATTATCTGTTGATGAGGATGTGTGTAGTATTCTCAACTTGGCTGAGGTGTATATCATGCTAGGTAAAGTCTCTTTACAATCTAAATGATGTATAGAGATTGAATGTATAAATAATAATAATAAAGAAATAAAACAAGTAGATAAGGTAATAGTACAAAAAAAAGCTATGTTATTATTCTTAGTTTGTAAATTGTCCTTTTGAAACCATCTTGTTTTCTTTTGTAGGTATAAATAAAAACTGTTCATGATTAAAAAAAAAGAACAGATTAATAAACGTATACTACCCCAAAGCATAGAGACATTTTCATTTCATTGGCTTGATTTCAATCCTGAGCTTTCAGCTTTCAGTCTCACTTCAATGATATTGAGAAAGTTATCTTGCTATCTTATGTGAAATATGAGAATTAAAGATTATCTTAAAAATGTTCCCAGCTTTTAGACTTTGATAATATGATTTGAAATACTAGGCATCTTTGGTGTAGCTTTAGGTTTTCCCATAGTTACTTGTCTGTATTGTTTGCTTTCACCTTTAGCTCTGATTTATTGATCAGGTGTGGCTTTAATTATTCCCTTATAATTCTCCCTCATATATCAGGAATGTTGACTCAATATATGTTTTATGAAAGTATTATTGGGCAAGTCTACACCCGAGGCATGTACTGTAATTGCAGTGTTTATTTCCCGTGTCTAAATTTAGTTCAGAGATATAAATGTATTGATAAAATGAGAACCATGTCTTGATATTATAGTTGCTTTTAAATTCTAAATCTTAGGTGCACATTAACTCCTGCCTTTATTTCTAGATCTGAAGATCTCCCTTGATGTATTATACAATCTCCAATCAGTTCCTGGACGCATAAAGAAACCATTACATACTGATATTTTAAAGGACATATGCTATTTGGTTTTATGTTTTTGCGTTTGCTCATATCTTCAATTATGTAAAAATCACTCATCAAAAAGATTTAAGGGGCCACCAAATGGTACAGTGTTGAAGGCACTGGACTCCCACATAGTCAACTGTGGCTTAGTTCCAGACTCAGTGACTTGAAACTCACACCAGGTTTGTGCACATACATGCCCAAAATCCCAAGAAAAGAATGAAGAAGAGATTGCATTGTGTCCATCCTCCCAAGGGGAGAGAGGATGATTTTTCACTTTCTGTCTTTCTGTCTCTCTGGTGAGCAAAAATCTCTAAAAAAAAAAAAAATAAATAAATTAAATTATAAATTAAGAAACCTTACACTTGCATGGCTAGGAAGAGAAGTAGTTTCAAGCTAATATCTATTGCTCATTTTCCCTTCCTGTAAAATAAGGAAAACACGTAATCCTTCATTTTATACTGATATCCTTTAAACAAGACCTATGGTTGCAAGTCAATTTCAGAGATGAAGGTTGGTTTCAGCTACCAAGCAAAACAGTAACAAGTGTAGCTAACTCCAGGTTGCTCCAACTCACTGTGCATCTCTCTTTAATAGCAACTGTCCTCTGTGTGTGTGTGTGTGTGTGTGTGTGTTTGTGCATGAATGTGTGGGTGTGTGCCTACTGGTATTTAATTTTCTATTTTCTCGGGACACTACAAAATAGATAAAATGTGTAAGAAGACTTGGTTTTACCACTCAGTTGTGAAATCAACAATTTACTTAACCTTTCTGAGATCTTCTTTCTTTATATGCAAAATGAAAAGAATAAAACCTCGAGTTGGTTGAAGGGATTTAATGTAATAATTTGGCATGTACTAAAAAGTAGACTCTTAAAAGTGTAATCTCCCCAGGAGATTATGAGTTTTTTGGCTATAGAGATTCTGTGGTTAATTCCCATATTCTTAATTACTGTGGAAGGAAGTATGTAATATATTTTCATAAAAGGAATCAATGAATGAGTAAACAAATGGATGACTATAAGTATAATATTCTCTGAGTATTTTCAGGAAAGTTGTTTTTGAAATCCTTAATTATTTCATTCCACTTTCGGCCAAATGAACCAAACAATATCCCAAATTGTACAAGATGAAAAATAGATATTTTCCGAGATTTATGAACCTCAGGAGGCATCTAACCTGAAACTCATCTTTCACTGCCACATGAGTCCGTCCCTGGGTGTTCTACGTCCCAGAACATCTCCTTCTCAGTTTCTGGGCGTCAATCCTTGCCTTTTGGTTCAGGGTGAGTGAGAAACCAACACTCCCTAACCCTTAGGATGCATTCAACCTACTGAGGGAGTTCATTAAAATGCAAATTCTTAGGTACCACTCCCTGAAATTTTGAAGCTACGTCTAGACAAGTTGGCGCTCAGGCATCACAGTTTCATTAGGATTCCCAGATCATTCTGAAAGAAGGTAGTCTGAGTGCCACATTTTAAGAAATAAAGAAACTAGTAAAAGGTAAGAATTCAATACAAAGTCAAGAGGGCACAGAGACATTCTCACAAAGTCTGACCTTTGCCATTTTCAGTCCATACATTACTAGGGACAGCTGACAAGAAAATAATCAATTACCATTATCGGAGGAAAAATCAGATTTCTGTCTTAGCAAATTATGGCAAGTATTTGCCACCCATTCTCAAATATTTAAGTGTGTATGCATTTATTTGTATGTATATGCATATTGATATATGTGTAATATATATATATATATATATATATATAATATATTTATAATTACTAAACCTTTGTATAGTCCTCTTAATTTTCATATTATTTGAAAAATAACATTATAAAAATTTTACTGGAGGATAGATGTCTCAATAATGTCACTCAAGGGAACCAGCAGTTAGCGTAATGGCTATGTCACTGGACTCCCACATAGTTGATCGCGGTTCGCATCCCAGACCCAGTGGATTAAACTCACGCCGGGCGCATGTGCGTGCATGCCCAAGATCCCGAGAGGAGAATGGAGGAGAAGGGACTGCGGCGTGACCATCCCCCCTGGGGGGTGATTTCTCACTTTCTGTCTCTATGTCTCTCTCTGTCTGTCTGGCGAGCGCACGCACCCTATAGCGAAAACCTCTCAAAAAATAAATAAATAAATAAAATAATGTCACTCAAGAAAAAGTGGTGACCTAAAATTAATATGATACCTTATTTTGAGATTCCTGACTGATCCAAAGAAATCCCAAAACATTCTTCAATGGTTTCATAGAAGTTGTAAAATAAGTGGGCAAGTTATGTACACCTACAGTCAGGTGACTTTGGAGTGAAAGATCATCACTGCAGAAGTAATCATCAGAACAGCAATAATGTAACAAGATCAGCAACCATGATATGCTGTACATAACAAATTCCCTTAAAGCTACACACACACACACACACACACACACACACAGAGAGAGATATTCCCTTTTTTCTATAGGGTGTGTGCACTCACCAGGGAGAGACAAAGAGGGAAAGTGAGAAATCACCTCTGGAGGGATAGCCACACCACAGTGCCTTCTTCTCAGTCTCCTCTTGAGATTATGGACACATACACATATATGCCAGATATAATTTTCAGGTGCCAGTTCTAGGATTTTAACTGCACAGTTAACCATGTGGGATCTAGTGCCTTAAACTCCATGCCACCTGCTGGCCCCAAAGCTTGCCTTATTACCTCTTCAGTATGACTTATTGCTATACTTTAGGTGAGGCATGAGGAGATTAAACAACAATCAACACACGGCTGATAAAAGGTAGATGTGAAATTGTAAGTCAAAACTAAATATACAAGGGGCCAGCAAGTGGTGTGGTTAAAGCATTGGATTCCCATGTGGCCGGCTGCAATTCAATTCCTGGACCAGATGGCTTACTTTCTCATTTTCTCTCTGTTTGTCTCTTTCTGGGGAGCACATATTCCTCATAGAAAATTTTAAAATAATAATAATAATTAATTAAATTGATAATTGTTTTTAAAAACAAAACTAAATTTATAAAATGCAAAAATCTATGCACTTGCTATTATACCAGATTGTCCCACAACTAATTATGATAAAGGTTGGTCACACTGGCAAATGCACACACATACACACACACATACATACACGCAGTTATTATGGTACTTTTATTTCACATAGTCAATGTCATGAAAAAGTATACCAGATTAAATAAAGGTGGTAAATCTTCCTGATGACAGATTCGAGGATTTATAAACTATTGAAACTTTGGTGGAAAGATAGAGCATTTATCTTGTTTGTCGTAATTGTCATTGCTACCATCTTTTTCATCTCTATGATGATTAAAGTCATCATAGCAACTTCTCATAATGGGCAAAGCACTAGGGCATGGGAGGCGTGCTTAATTTTAATTTAGCCTCCGATAACTCTGCAACCACCATTTTCTACAAAGGAAAATCTAGTTTAGAAGAGGTTAAAGATCATTTATTAAGGAGTTTTTAATAGAGCAGTACATGATAACATCCCTCTGCAGATTAGACCCTCTCCCCATAGTCCATCTTCCTAGTCTCTAACTCTCCTTCAGAGAGGAGAATGGAGAAGAAGGGGATGTGGCGGCCATCTCCCCTGGGGATTGATTTCTCAATTTTCCGCTGTCTCTCTCTCTCTCTCTCTCTCTCTCTCTCTGGTGAGTGCATATACCCTATGGCAAAAACTAGAAGGAAAAAAAAAAAGTAAGAAAGAAAAAGAAGAAAGATGCTAATTAGGTAAAACCATCATGTTATAAATTTTTTGCTGTGACAGAATTTTAGAAAAGAATAAAATTTCAGTCTAGAAGATAACATTGCATTTTCATATTGCAAATGTTAAAGTCAACTCCCGGAATAGGATATTAACTTTGTATTTTTTAGAACAAATATAACTTGCCGAGTACACATAATTTAGTATATATTCTCTAGCAGGAGACTATGATCAAAGACACAAAGGAAACCTATGCATCTAGCAAGGCACCATGCATCCAGATGTTAGCGACATGGTATTTATATCATATACATGTGGACAGAGTGTACATCCAGAGGTACTGAGTGAATTATTCCATGTAAAAGTGTAAAGAATGCAGTGAATTTGAGAAATAATGGTAAGATTTCACGAGAAAGAGTTGGTTTGGTATTTTCATCTTTTTAAAAGTTGATTTATGTGTTCGAGATTAAGACAGGCACCCCTCATAGGGTCTTGCCATGCCACGTTCCCTCCAAGCCAGCCTCCCCTGCAGCATGCATGCAAACAGACCTGGGCACACATGCAAACATGGGCATGCATGCAAACAGACCTGGATCCAAACCCCGGGGCCTCACAATTGGTCATCATACAGTGGCACCCTCTTGCCTGTGCCACTGCAAATGGGCCTGATTTCATTCTGAAGGGCCAGAAATTGGCTTACAGTTCTGCCGCATTAGAATGTGTACTAAGCTGTGAAGGACATCTAATGCAAGCATAAGTGATATATGATATGACACATTCTTATAATATAATGCAAGATGGGGCTTTTCAGAGGAAAGTTAGTTCACATTCAAATGTGAAAAATATTATGTCTATGTGCACAGGAACTACCATGGCACAACCTTAAGAAAGGGATCTTTGCCCTTCAAAAATAAACATGGCTCTAGAAGAAAATGTGATATATAATTTTTCAATAAAAAGCATCCGACAAGTCCGACATGGAGTTACAGTACTAGTGAACAGTGCGGGAGCCATTTGGAGGACTAGAATTCGGTGCCTCCATTGACTTGTACCTGGAGGGTGTGCACAGGTGTGATTTGATCTTAGCTGGCTGGGAATGCTGTGAGAAGGACTATGGCATTGAGACCCTGTTAAGAGTTCTTGTTCCCTCTCTCTGGCTCTCTCTCATGAAATAAATAAATGAAGTTTTTTTTTTGAGAGTTTTTTGCTATAGGGCATGTGTGCTCTCCAGAAAGACAGAGAGAAACAGAGAGACAGAAAGCAAGAAACCACCCCCCCACCCCCCAGGGGGAGCTGACCATGCCACAATCCCTTCTCTTCCATTCTCCTCTCAGGATGATGGGCACACATGCACATGCACCCAGCATGAGTTTAAGCCACCAGATCCAGGACTAGAACTGCAATCGACTACATGGGAGTCCAGTGACATAGACATTATGCCAACTGCTGGTCCCAATAAATGAGCATTTTTTAAAAGAATGGTCTAGCAGACTAAGAAAAGAAGATGGCTGTGGGACCAGCAGTTAGCGTAATGGCTATGTCGCTGGACTCCCACGTAGTCGACCGTGGTTCGAGTCCCGGACCCGGCGGCTTAAACTCACGCCGGGGGCGTGTGCGTGCGTGCCCAAGATCCCGAGAGGAGAATGGAGGAGAAGGGATTGCGGCGTGGCCATCCCCCCTGGGGGGTGATTTCCTGCTTTCTATCTCTCTGTCTCTCTCTGTCTGTCTGGCGAGCGCACGCGCCCTATAGCAAAAACCTCTCCAAAAAAAGAAAAAAAAAAAAAAAAAAAAAAGAAAAGAAGATGGCTGACCACAGATTCCCAGAACAACTCCTATTTGCACAGAAAATGGTAATAAATAAATAAATGAATAAAACCTTAAAAAAAAATAAAAGCCAATAAAGAGGTATACACTTTGAATTGAGACTTGAGAGGAAAACACCAGAAAATAGCAAGGAAGTAAGGAGAAACTACTGAATCATAGACTTGGGATGCAAGCATACAGGAGACAAAGTACTGGGCCAAGGGCACCTACCAACTTCAGAAGCGAGATAAGCAAAATAACCCTGGATCTCCCCATTTCTGTGTCAGATCCCAACAGTCTCAGCCATAGGAGAGCCAGTGTCACCATAGATATCTAACCCAGTATAGGGAGCTCCCCAGAGTCCTTGCCGGTGCACAAACCCAGCAAGGAGACACATGCTGATTCCCTGCTTCCACCTTGGGACCCAAGCTCCTCCAGCATGGTGCATCTTGCCTGGGGACCAGTGAATCCTGTCCCTCCCTATCACAGACTCCCTGCTGCCATACCAAAGAATCCACAGAAAGGGAGAGAGCTAGGCCAGTAGCTGAGCCTGATGGTCCAGCAGTGACACCAGCACCCATGTGCTTGTAGCACCTTGCACTCCAGGGAGTAAGTGGGACACTATGGTGTGTGGAATGCCCTGAAGCCCAGAGAACTGATGCAGATTCTCCCCAAGAGTTGATTTTTGACCACCTCACCAGAAATTGAGGACTCCTAACACCCTCCCCAAAAGACTCAAGCCTCTGACACCCTCCCACAGAGACTGCTTCCATCACTAGTGACTCTGACCCCCATATCAATAGACCCTCCATGCAATGTGTGTGCCTCAAACAGGGTCTATGAATGCCAGTCTGAGTACTACAGATACCTTTGTTGGCTGTGACCTTATCTTCTGAAGTAATAGGGCTTCTCTGTCCTGAACATACTTTACCCAGAGACTAAAGTCACCAGTACACACACACTTGGCACCAATTTCCCCCTGAAGATGCCTCCATGACCAGGGGGACGCGTGTCCTGCATGCCCTCATGTAGGATCAGAGAGCCCTGGTCTATATCCATAGTGGTCCTCACCCCCAACAAAGTCACTTCCAACTACATTTATAAGCACGTGCAGTCTAAACCACAAAAGCACTCAGACACTACTGACACAGATGTCAGCTGAAGAAAGTATACAGACTAGACAACTAAACCCAATAAGAAACAAAGTCAGTGGAACTGGCAGGTGGCATGGTGGTTAAGGTGCTGGACTCCCAAATGGCCAACTGGGTTTGAGTCCCAGACCTAGCCACTTGCTTTCTCACTTTCCCCTCTTTCTCTGTCTCTCTTGGATCAAATGAAAAAGATAAATAATAATGTCAAATAAAATTAAATAAAATAATTCTGTCAAAAAAACAACAAAGTCAAAGCATACAACCCAACTAATACTATAAGATACATAAAGGAAAATGTCTTTCCCCTAAAAAATGTGACTACATAAAAGAGGAAGATATAATTGTTTCACCAGATGCTCAGATAGAAAAGCAGAGACACACAAAACATGAGAAAACAATAAAATCTGACTCCTCCAAGAACACAATAATTCTTCAGTAACAGACTACAAAGAAAAGGAAATCCAAGAAATACCTGATAAAGAATTCAAAATAATAATCTGAAGGAAACTCAGTGAGATGCAAGAGAATTCAGATAAGCAATTGAGTGAGATAAAGAAAACAATCTATGATATGAATAAAAAATTAAACAAAAAGATATTTTTAAAAGAAATAGCAATCCTGGAGATAAAATAAAAACTCAATAGATAAAATAAAGAGTATAGTCAAGAGTATCAACAAATCAACAACATGCTAAACCACAAGAGTACTAAAAAAAAAAAACAATAAAATCAAAAATAAATGAAATAGTGACCAAATGTTCAATACAAAAGATGAATAAAATAAATAGTTTTTATTTGTCTGTTTGTTTTATATTAGATGGCGAATTTTATTGAATTCTTATCCCAAAGGGTATTGATCAGTAGTTTTAAGAATAAATATCAATTTTCTAAAAATTTATTTTTATTAATTTTTCAAATTAACCTACATGAATTTGAGTGACCTGATAAAAATCCAAAACAATTTTGGTTACTTTAAAATATTTTCTTTTTTTTTTTGAAGTTGTTTTTTTAGAAAGAATAAACAAAATCAATAAACCATGATCTAGATTAAAAGAGAGAGAAAGAGAAAGCCCAAACAGGTAAAGTCAGAAATAATAAAGAAGACATTATAACTGGTACCACAGAAATATAAAATATTATGAGATAGTAACAACTATATAACAATAAGCTGGAAAACTAGGAGGAGGGACCAGCAAATGGCATAATGGTTACGTCACTGGATTTCAACATAGTTGTCTGTGGATTAGTCCTGGACCTAGTGGCTTAAAACTCATCCTGAGTATGTGTGCGTGCATGCCCAAAATCCCAAGAGAGGAATGGAGAAGAAGGGATTATGGCATGGCCATTCCCTCTGGGGGTGATTTCTTGCTTTCTGTCTCTCTGTCTCTCTCTGTCTCTAGTGACCTCATGTACCCTATGGCAAAAATCTCTCAAAAAAAAAGGAAGAAAGAAAAAAACCCAGACGGACATGGATAAATTATTAAGAACTTACAATCAACAAAGATTAAATTTGTAAGAAATATTGCAGAAGCCTGAACAGACCAGTAACACACACTAAAATTGATCAGTAATAAAGAATCTCACAACAACAACAAAAAAGTTCAGGATCAGATGGTCTTTGCTGATGAATTTAAAAATTTTTCAAGAAGAACAAGCATCAATTCTTCTCATGTTATTTCAAAAGACTCAAGTGGAGGGAGTCCTCCTAAAATGATTTTATAAGACTATTATTACTCTGATCCCAAAGACCAGAAAAAGAAAGCTACACACCAATACTCTTGATGTTCATACATGCAAAAAGCCTCAACGAAATACTTGCAAACAAAACTCAACAACACATCTGAAAGATGATACACCATAATCTAGTTGGCGTCATCACGAAGTTGCAAAGAGGGTTCAACATCTGCAAATCAACGTAGACGTAATATGTCACATCAACAGAATGAAAGATCAACAACTGTATGATCATATCAATTGACACAGAAAAAGCATGTGATAATAAAACATCTCACTACATTTAAGACAAACCTACAACTAAATAAAAATGCAATGTATTTGTAATTCATGATCTTTCAAATCAAAAGATCATTCCCCTCCTTACTGCCGTTTTATCTCCCATCTCACTTTTTTCCCATTGTTTCCATCTTCCTTCTCACAATGTTAACTTACTACTCAAGAAGACATCCTTCAGAGCAGGTGAAAATGAGGTGGCACAGTTCCATCTACCCACTCTCTGAGACTTTGTGTAAGATGCACTGGACGGAGAAACCAAATAGGAGCCTCCGCTGGAGTCTCAATTGAAAGTCTCAGAATCTAACTTATAGAATTAAGATGTTTATTTCTGGTTAACCAACTTCTCATGAAAGTCACTTGATAGATGTTTCTCAATAACCAATAACTGGAGAGATGTTTTTATTAAATGGTGATTAACATTTTTACTACTGAAGATGCCAGCTAGCTTTATAGTGTCTTTTCTAAATTAGTGCTCACAAAACTTCTATAGCTGTGACAAACACATAGTCAGTCTGAAAAGATTGAAGTTATTACCCAGAAAACAGCTCTGGGGCCAGTCAGTGGTGTGGTGCTTAGGGTACTGGATCCCAGCAGGCTGACTGAGTGGTTTGAGTCCTGGACACAATGTCTTGAAAAACATGCTGAACAGGTATGAAATCCCAAAAGGAGAATGGTGGAGAAGGGACTGCAGTGTGGTCATCTCTTCTGAGAGGTTCTCACTTTCCCTCTCTTTCTGTCTCTCTAGTGAGTACATGCACCCATGCACCTAGCCCCTCTCAGTATCCTTTCAAAGGAATGCCTCTGGGCTAGATCTCACTCTCATTTATAGATAATGACTAACTTATATCCAGAAATGGAATCAAAGCTAAGATTTAAGACAGTAAAGTTCTTGTTGGAAATTATTCCAGAATTGTTCTCATGCCTCGCATTACCATACCCTTCAGCTGGCTGCTTCAGGAGGAAGAAAGAGATCCAACAGAGGGAAATGTGGGAACAGCAACAGAAAAAGAAAGAGAAGACCAGGGGGAAAATGACGGTTAGTAAGCCAGGTTTAAGCACAGAGAACTGCTTTCATCGGGTTATGTATCTGCATAAAATTACCAGATGCTCCCATTGTCATCAGCATTGACACATGTGGACCTTGTGGTCACACCTGTCTTCATGGTGGCCCTGCTTACCCAGCTTTCCCAAGAGCTCCAGGTTCTTTAGGTTATGGACCCCCAGACCATATCCAATTCAAGTCGAAAGATAATTTTTCTCAGATAAGACTGTTAGTTCTCATTCCAAAGATACAACGGACCTACTGCTTTCAAAAAGTAGGGCTTGTTCCTGATAGCAGTTTGGGTCCAGTTTCTAACAGCCTGAAGCTGTGACCAATGCACAAATTATAATGACAGGCCTCCTTCCTATCCTATTTCGACCAAGATTTAGACCGCTCAGAAATAAAACATAAGTGAGAGAAAGGATGAAAGAGAATCAAGAGGATATGGGTGTTTTGAAATAATTTGTATTGACCACTCTATGTTCGTCTTTTTCTCCATTTTGAATGCTTTTGCCATGTCTTTCCACACCTACTAAAATATAGATAATTCTAAATCCATTTAGATTCTAGTAAGATAACTTATGCATTACTCATGAAAGGACTTATAATTTCTCATGCCTAATCTCAGGACCAGAGTGAGAAATAACGAAGTGTCCACGTTTTGTTTTTGTTTTTTTTTTTTTTTCCCCCTGGGAACATCTTCCTTAAGATCAATATGTAATAAGGTTTTTCTAATGTGATTAGGTAAATAGTTTTTCTTTTATTTTAAGAGAGATTGTAGCTATAGAGTACATGGGCTCCCTGGAGAGACAGAGACAGAGAGACAGAATGTGGGAAATCACCCACCCCCTAGGGGAGATGGTCATGCCGCAATCCCTTCTTCTCCAGTCTCCTTTTGAAATTTTGGGCATGCATGCACCCATGCCCGGTGTGAGTTTTAAGTTGCCGGGTCTGGGACTCGAATCGTAATCAACTATGTGTGAGTCCAGGGATGTAACCATTATGTCATCTGCTGGTCCCAAGGTAAATAGCTTTCTACACTGGCCAGGGAAGGATGGTGTTTGAGTTCAAGATTATACTTTTGCCATTAACTGGATTTGCCTCTTTCAATAGGTGTTGAAGAACAATGGGAGTAGAAAGTATTTCTCTGCAGTAATAATGGCATTTGGAGTGTTAGACACACCATGAACAATGACTAATACATACTGAGTGCATACATCATGCCTGACAGGTGTGCTTCAAAATACTTTACATATGCTAACCTAGTAACTCTTCACACCAGCCATATGAAGTCAGTACTATGATGCACATTTTTTGAAGTTTATTTTCTAAAAGTGAGAGACAGAGAGAGAGAAATGGGCATCCTACACAGGGTGTCATGCCCTGATCCACCCACTTCCCCTTCCAGCCTTCCTATCAGCCAGGACTGTGAGACATCTGACTTGAATAGATCAAACGGGAACCAGACCCAACCTCCACACAGATTCAGCTTCGCTTGAGCAGTGTGTTATGCTATTTCATTGAATCCCTCGTATGGTACCTACTTTAAAGATAACCAGAGGCTCTGGCAGTAAGAAACACGCTAAAAAGGACTGAGCAAATAAGTGGACACAGGCTCCTGACTTTACAGGCCTCAGTTTTAATTAAACCTTATACCATGCAGCTCCGCAATTGGTGTGGTTGCATGAGTGGTGTGAGATTCCAAGCATTTTATATCATGTATTTACTACTGTTCCTGAAAAGCAGTATATGACCAATAAATGCTCATTTTCTTTCTCTTACTATTGTATAGACTACATAATTGAGACTTGGAGTAAGTTATATCACTTGCTCAAAGAAATACTGAAGTTGGGCCAGCAGGTGGCACATTGGTTATGCCGCTGGACTCCCCTGTAGCTGACTGCAGTTTGAGTCCTGGACCTGAAGGCTTGAAACTCACAATGAACACATGTGGGTGCATGCCCAAGATCCTAAGAGAAGAATGGAGAAGGGATTGCAGCATGGCTATCCCTTGTGGTGGGTGATTTCTCACTTTCTATCTCTCCAGCAAACACATGCATCCAAAAATCTCTAAAAAAAATGAAAAGAAGAAAGAAAGTTAGAAAGAAAAAGGAAAGAAATACTACAGTGAATAAAACAGCAAGAACTAACTCATGAAGCTCCCCAGCCTCACTGTGAACGCAGTAACCCATTAGGAAGTCATCAGGTTTAGGAACTTCAACAATCATCCCTTCTGTCCTTGCACCATTGGTGCAGTCCTGCTGCCTTTTTTTCCTTTTCTTTTTCTTTTTTTTTTTTTTTTTTTTTTGAGAGGTTTTTGCCATAGGGTGCGTGCACTCGCCAGACAGAGAGAGAGAGACAGAGAGACAGAAAGCAAGAAATCACCCCCTAGGGGGGATGGCCACGCCACAATCCCTTCTCCTCCATTCTCCTCTCGGGATCTTGGGCACGCACACACTCCCAGCGTGAGTTTTAAGCCACCGGGTCCTGGACGCAAACTGCAGTTGACTACATGGGAGTCCAGCGACATAGCCATGACTCTAACTGGGGGTCCTGGTGCTGCCATGTTCATGCATTTATGTCTACAATAATGACTTATTAAGGATCTCCTCCCTTAGAATCATATCTTTCATATGTGATCCACCCCCCCCCCCCCATTTGTCAGCCTGAGATGGCGAACCCAGAAGGAGACAGTTTCTCAGGCATGGTAGAACTGTTGGACCCCACCTCGGCCCAGCAATTCAGAACACCCATTAGCCAGAAACTTCCGGCTATTCTTTTGTATCACTAAGAAACTTTTTTTTTTTTTTTTTTTTTTTTTTTTTTTTTGCTATAGGGCGCGTGCGCTTGCCAGACAGACAGAGACAGACAGAGAGATAGAAAGTGAGAAATCACCCCCCAGGGGGGATAGTCACACCACAATCCCTTCTCCTCCATTCTCCTCTCGGGATCTTGGGCACGCACGCACACGCACCCGGCATGAGTTTAAGCCACCGGGTCTGGGACATGAACCGCGGTCGACTACATGGGAGTCCAGTGACATAGCCATTACGCTAACTGCTGGTCCCCGAAACATTATTTTTAAAAAACAAAATAACACTAAAATTGTGGGTTGTGTTTTTAACAGCAGCTCTGTTACTTATCTAAGTAACACAAAATCACAAATGTAACACATACACACAAAGTACGTGGAAGTATATGGCTATTGAACGACTTTGTGTCCTTTCTATTTTTTTTTTCTTAAATATGGCTATAGCCAGATCTAGGATGTAATAGCTTAGGATGGTATTTTTCAATAACTTACATCCTACTTTTAAAAAGACTTCTATGGGAAACCAGCAGTTGGCGTAATGGCTATGTCGCTGGACTCCCACGTAGTCGACCAAGGTTCGCATCCAGGACCCGGTAGCTTAAAACTCACGCCGGGTGCGTGTGCGTGCGTGCCCAAGATCCCGAGAGGAGAATGGAAGAGAAGGGATTGCGGCGTGACCATCCCCCTGGGGGGTGATTTCTCGCTTTCTGTCTCTATGTCTCTCTCTGTTTGTCTGGTGAGTGCACACGCCCTATAGCGAAAAAATCTCTCCAAAAAAAAAAAAAAAAAAAGTCTTCTATGGATAGACAAATATATAATTATGGAAATCCCATGCAAAATAAATGATGAGTTAACCTTTTTTCTTTAATTGCCAGAGGCCACAGGCATTCCCTCAGACAGATAAGGGGAGAGAGGGAGCAAGCATTCCCCTATAGGGCATGGCCACATCACAATCCTTTCTCCTTCATTTCTCTATCTGTCAAGATTTTTGACAAGCATGCACTGGGATTTGAACCTGCAGTTGACCATTTTGGATCCTGCTTCCTTAACACTAAGCTACAGGGCTGGCCTGAGATGACCTCTTTATATATACTTTTAAAAATATAAATGTATGGCCTTGAAATTACAAAACAAACCATAGTCTTTTGAGAGTCAATAGTTCACTTCCAGTTTTGAGGGACTAGAATTGCATTGGTGGCAACAGTGGGAAAGAAACAGATTACCTTGGCTTTCCACCTTATACTATAGTAAGGATTAGGGGCCAGCAGATGGCTTAATGGTTACATCGCTGCACTCTCACATGGTTGACTATGGTTTGAGTCTTGGACCTGGTGGCTTGACATTCACACCAGGCACATGTACGTGTGTGCCCCAAATCCTGAGAGGGAAATGGAGGAGAAGGGATTGCAGTGTGGCCATCCCCCCTGGGGAGTGATTTCTCACTTTCTGTCTGTCTGTCTCTGTCTCTCAGGCAACTATAAGAACTCTATAGCAAAAATCTCTCTTAAAAAAATTAGAAATGTTTGTCGTTATTACTATTTGAATATGTAGGTTCAATAAAATATAACATACACTTATAATAAAGCTATGTAAATATAAGTTTCTATGGCTGTCATTTTGACATTTGTGCCTGTCATAAAATTCTTTGATTTTTTTTTTTAAGTGGAGAAAATTGAGCACCAGCGCTCCAGAAAAATGCAAATTACTGTCAGTACGAAAATGCAGGGAGTAGTGCCATGGGCATTGATGTTAGGACAGAATCTACTTTACAAATATTCCAACTCCTTGCTTGGTGTGATAAAGTCCAAAAAATCAGCTACATATGCTTATAATTTGTTGACAATTCTCTTATAAGTCAGGGCCTTTAGGAAATGGAGAGTGTATCCCATACCGTAAATTTGAACTGTACTTAACTTCCTGCCAGAGATGTCTTAGCCAAATAAGAGGGACTGCTTTTGTCAAACTCCACAAAACCAGCTTTGTTTATATTTAATAGTGTACGTATTTGTTGGGTGCAGTGTGAGTTTTCAAAACATGTGTACAATGTATGCTGATTGAATCTTGGTTAAAAAAAAAGAAAACCTACCCATCGATTTCATCTTTATCATTACTTTGCATTTGCACGTTCTAAGTCCACTACTGGGTGTATGCATGTTCAAAGCAAAGGAAATGAACAGGCCAAAGGCTATCTGCACTTCCATTTTATTGCAGCATTTTCCCAGTAACTAAGATATGACATCAGCCTAACTGTCCAAATGGTGAATGGATAAAGAAAATGTGATATGTAAGCACAGCGAAATACTCTTTGGTGACAAAAGCAAGTTTCAGAAGCTTCTAATGATATTCTCATTGAAGCACTGGAGTGAGGGTGTGGCCTTCCTGATGAATCCAAACACGTGTGAAGTATGTTGGGTAGACTTACACAATAGGGAACATGGGAAGAGATAACTTAAACACACACAGTATGTTAAAGACTGTGCTAGCTGCTTCACGGATGATCCCGTCTTATATGTTTACATAAAAATGTCTACTAGAAGGATGATGAATATTTCTATATGACAAGTGGGGAAAGGGAGGTTGCAGAGCACTGCAGGGAAGAGCAGACAATTTTAAACCAGAAATGGCTGATTCCCAACAAGTGCCATTTTCTAGATGCTGACACTTTCTTTGAAATTGGAAGATAGACAAAAGTTATAATAAAATAAATGTGATGGGAGCAGCAGTTGGCACAATGATTAAGGCACTGGAATCCCACATGGCCACAAGCAGTTCAAGTCCTGGACTCAGCAGCTTGAAAATCACACCAGGTACGTGTGCGTGTGTACCCAAAATCGCAAGAAAGAATGAAGGAGAAAGCTTTATGGCATGACCATACCCCTGTGTGGGTGATTTCTCATTTTCCTTCTCACTGTCTTTGTCTCTTTCCAGTGAGAGCATGCACCCTATGGTAAAAACCTTAAAAACTAACTAACTAAATAAAGTAGACTTAACAAGATACTTAAGCCATTAAAAACTTCACTCAGAAAATGAAAAGGTATTACAATATGTTTGCAATATTTAAATATTGTTGGAAATGATATTTGATGGTAAATAAGATTACTTTAATCCAATGTAATTATCAAATACTTTCATGAGCATTATAGACAAATTTTTTTAAATATCAAGGCACTCTGTATAATATATATTATGATTAGTACAAAGCATCTCACTTACCAGTAGGTTTTAATTTTTATAAGACCATGATTTTAAATTATATAATATTACCAATATTTTCTTCTCTGTCTTTTTTCCCCTCAAATAAGGTAATTGCTTTTTTATGGCATCCCTCAAAAATGAGACTATTTCTCCAAAAGCAATTGTAATTGTGTCCCTAGTTGTTAAGCTATATTTCACCCTGAACAACATTTACCAAGTTTCTGATAGAATATATTTAATATTTTCCCCTTTGCTGAGTTAGGAATATAATAATGTATTCATTGTCCTTTGAGGATTGAGCAATGATAAGAAAACCAATGATGTCGTCCATCCATTTGATCATAAATTACCATTACCCTATACTCGTTAGGACTATAATTGCAGCTCCTCTTAATTACCACCATTTTTTAGATAAGGCACCTGAGTCAGAGAGGTTAAATAATTTGTCCATGAAATTCAGCACAGATATAATTGAGCTAGAGATTCCTCACATCTGCATATTTACACCCATTCCCACTACACACACAATACATTTCATAAATTAGGGTATTCCGTCCCAGATTCCTCTCAGGGCCTCGTCTTGGATCTCATACCTTATCATACAATCCAACTATATTTAACTTTCAGAAAAGGAACAAATGGTCTTTATTTTTACCCTCTTAAATAAACTGCTACATATTGAAGAAAAAGTTGCCTCTTTCTCATGAAATTTCAGAAAATAAAAAAAGACCTGAACAAATTTGAGCTCCAGAGAAATGGTGATTGATTTGCCCCAAATTTCAAGAAGAGCAATGGACACGCTTCCCCCATTAGTAAATATGAATTATGAATAATCCCTAAGGTAGTGTATATGGGCTGTGGGAGGAAAAAGATTTTGTCAAATGATTGGAGAAGATAGTAATGGACAATCATTCATAATCATACTACAGAAACTGAGAATCTCATCATTTCTTCCCTGTCATCACGTAAGACTGAAGTTTTGGTCCTCACTTTGCTGACAGATGACCTCCTCTATGATCGGGTTGTTATTAGAAATAGATTTCTAAATGATAGCCCCTTTTCTAAGTCCCTGAATTCTGGTAACCTGAGCCCTTGGCCAAGGTCAACAAATCTGTCCAAAGCTCTAACCGTGACCAAACGTAGCTTCCATTTTCTCTCAATATACTGATTCCAAGAAAATTTGCAAACTGATCGAAGTGGGAATATACAATAAAACACATGTTCTACTCAACTGACTAATGACAAATATTGAAAGGCTTCCCAGTATCAAATAGCAACAGGTAAGGTCAGCAGAGCAGAGAACAGTGCTTCTGGACTAAGGGCCATTTCTCACCCTGCACCCTGTGCTGTTTCTTTCCACAAGTCTCCACATTCTCCACTGATCACTCACCACCACACGGCAAGGCCACCCTGCCCTGCTAACCAGCCGCAGTCCCCAAGGGCAAATACGAGCACAAGCATTTCTTGTCAGTCATTCCAAACACACTAACCCTTCCCATATTCCCCTCAAAGCTTCTAGATAAGGGGATAACCAACTCTTCTGAGAAGGACTAGAAAACTCTTAGTCTATTTTTGCATTAACTCCACAAAGCATTTCATGCGCAAACACCAGAAAAACATAGCCCTTCTTAACATGGATCATCACATGCTTTTTAAACCCCCAAACCTAGACGCCATAACCTGATAGATATCCAAAGCCCCATACTGTCTGCAAGTTTCACTTTCTTCAAGACCTCTGTCTCCTTATCAGAGTCGTACTGGAAGAAATGGAAGTTCTTCTTTTTCTTTTACTTCTCTTTATGGAGCAGTACTTCCAGCAGAAATCTGCTTACTGAAATGTTATAGATGCCACACTAAACTAGGAGTCTAAGCTTTGTGGCTTTACCAGACTTCCTCTGTCCTGAAGAGGGGCTTCAGCGCCCCACATGGAGATTTGTGAACCTCAGTTCTGAGGGCCCCCTGGACCAAAGCAGAGAGTCTGCTGTGTCCTTGTACCTGAGACAACAAGGGCAAGAGAGGTCTGCTGGAAGTGAGTACAGAGAACGCTCACGATTCCTTGGGCCTTTTCATGCTCACTGCCAGGGAAGAGTGGCTGGGAGGTAATGCTGCTAGAGCCCCCCAGAGGTTCTTACTTCACACACCCTGTTTCTCAAAAGAGGCTCAGCTTTCTGACTATCCCACAGGTCTCATAATTGCTCACCAACCTCAGAATCCTATCACCGGAACAGTTACCGGACCACAACATAGACATCAACTTCATTAACAGTGGCCAAGGTAATGGCCTTATTGCAGGTCACTGCCAGGGAAAGTGTGGTTGTCTCTAATACTAGTCATCCAAAGATTGTGTTCCTCTTTTTTTTTTACTCCTGCCCTAGGGCGCCCACCAGGGAGACAGAGAGGGAAAATGAGAGAGCACCTCCCCTGGGAAAAAGCCACACTCAACCCCTTTTCCTCTGTTTCTCCCTCCTTTTGAGATTTTGGGCAGGCACATGCACATGCCCAGGGTGTTTCTCAAGCAACAGGGCCTAGGACTCAAACCACAAAGTTGGCCACGTGGGCGTCCGGCCACCTTAACTGCCAAATCATGGGCTGGCCCTTGTGCTTACTTTTCTAAAGAAATAGTTATAAAAAGTTCAAAGAAATTTTAAGAACATTGATTTTAGTCCAAATTTCTATGATTCCAAACACATGAGAAACAATAAATTATTGCTTAGTGTTTCCAAAATGGTCACTGAAAGCCTGGAGCAGGAATTTTAGGGAAAATACTGAAGGCTTGGCCCAGAAACGAAATAAACTGAGGTAATAGCACCCTCTTGTGGTAATACAGGTATATAAAAATTGTCACTAAGGCTGTTTTTGTAGAGGTCTTTTTTTAGAATTTCCTATAGAATTATACTGAAACTCCTAAAGATTCATTTAATAGCCCTTCCCTTGCCTCAGGCAGAACCACGCTAGTATCATCTGACCAATTTGGAAGTCAACTGTGGTTTTTAAGGTCTGCAAAGGAAAGATTCCATGACTTCTCCCGGTAAAACATTCCAAGGTTTTACTTTCAGGTCTCATAAAAATACTTTATACAACAGCGTGCACCCATTTCCTCTAGTTAAACCTGCCTCTTTGGTTTAGATGAGAAACATATGGTCTTGATCCTTTCTATTCCTTGGCATCTATTATACCATTCTGGTCATGGAGACAGAACCATGTCAAAATGGTATGAAATAGATTTGGTTAGAGGAACTCATTCTGGCCTGTCTATAAAACTTCCAAATTAAACCTGCAAATACCACATCCACTGTGCGGAGCATAACGTTTTAATTGGCCAGATTGTGCAAAGCAAATTTCTTCATCTGAGGAGAGCTTCATCTTTCCCTCCCTGGAAGGCGAATCCCTAGGATCTATAAACCTTCATAGTAACCTCAGCTCTCTTCAAAGGAGGTGCTAAAACTAGTTTCAAATAACTAGAGGCTTTTGCATCCTAGTACTGTATGTATTCATTTAACCTTTCACTTTTTGCGTGTCATATGACTGCTTAACACAACCGAAATAAAAATTGTCATGTTTTTCTTCACTTTTATTTGGCTCTCTAAAGTCTAGCATAATTAGACCTTTTCTACTACTACACTAAAAGCAACTTTACAGCTTTTTCCATCTCAGCATTTTAAATATTAAGGAAAAAAAATTTTTTGGTTACTTACTTTAGCTTTTCCTAGTGATCTGCAAAGGATAGGACAAACTGCTTTCTTCGGTACATTTTATATACCTGTTTCCATAGGGTTGACACGTGGGACTGTGTTTCTTTCTTCTGGTTTTTATTTTCCCACTAAATGATTATTATTTTATAATTATTGTTACTTTGGGTCATTAAGAATGTAGGCCTCCAGTTTTTATCTAGATAGAGCTTGTTTAATGATCTAGTCAGTGAAGAGACATAAAGATTCGATCTGCTCCACATTTATCGGTGGAGATGAGCTTTTAAGAAATACTTTAAGCATAAGGATCCCTTATTTGTGGTAAGTAAAGCTATAAATTATGGTCGCTTTGTATTTTGGGGATCTTTATTATTATGATTATTTCCAGAGGGCATGAGAGAGAAAGCACTCCTCATCGGGCCTGGTGACACTGCAATCCTTTTTCCTCCATTCTTCCTTCCCATCAGGATCCTCGGCACTCAGGCGCATGTATTGCTGCCACGGCAGGTCGAACCTGAGTTAGCTATGAGGAATCTGGCTCTCTGTGCACAGCACATAACCACTGTGCTATAGGGCCAGCCCAAGGGGCCTTTAACTAACTTAAAACAGCATAGTATAATAAAGCCAAATTTGCATTCATGATGACTTTTGACCTCTCCTCCAAAAGGGAAGAGATAGACTCCTGGAAAGTAATAATAATGAATATCTATGACACAAATTCATGTGCCACATGCTTTAAACCTGCAGGTGGCTAATGCAAAGGTCCTTCAAATGTCCATAGGAAATGTATTTTTATGAGAAACCCTACCCAAGAATCTCAATCTTTGCTTTGCACCAAAACAAACTCGTACTTTTTTTGTTTGTTAGCTGTAGGACGCAGATGCTTGCCAGAAACAGAAAGGGAAAGTGAGAGATCACCCCCCACGGGGAATGATCACACCACAGTCCATTCGCCTCCATCTTTTCTTGGGACTTTGGTCATGTGCAAACATGTACTTGGTGTGATTTTCATGCCACCAGGTTCAGGGCTTGAACCATACTGTCAGCCAGGTGGGATCCAGCCACCTTGATCTTCGAGCCATCTGCTGGCCCTGAGCTTGTACTTTAATTCCATTTTTATACAAATTTTTGAAGCACCCATACAGAGAGAGAGAGAAACCAACTGCATGTTCTTGCCTAAAACCTCAGTATAAATTAAAGATGGGCCACACACTCATTCTGTGGTTAGTTCATATTCATACCTGTCCTTAATCTTATTCTATTACATTTGTAGTTAATGCATACGTGATCTCTTTTAAGGTAAAGTCAGCAAACAAAAAGGGCAGGTTAGTTGGAACACAATACATTTTATCTTTATTCGTTTGTTTATAAACATTGCCCTGCATTAAACTTGTGACTGCCAAGTGATTCCAGTCCAAAAGAATGCAGCCATGTTAACTTTGGAGGTCCTCTTCCCCCCTCTAGTGGTGATGAACCGCATAGGAAATTCGTAGCTCATGTTTGCTCTAGAATATAGACTACCTGTAATGGGATTGCAGCTGATGGATACAGAAAAGGACATGGCAGAGACAGAGCAAGAAGAGAGAGGTTCAAGTCCCAGAGCTGCCATTCTCACTATGTGAACTTAGTCTTTGACCTTTTGCTATTCAGTTTTCTCATCAGACAGAAAGTAATAATTAGGACTTGTAGGACTGTCGTGATTGTCACAGAGAAAATGTTAGGTCGAATATACTTAGACATTTAGGTAAAACATAATTACATTAAAAAATAATTCAATGACATAATCTATTTATCTTTTGATTTGACTCTGTGGTAGACATCCACCAGGACACCCCCCATAGTCCCTGCCTCCTGGTATGCATAGTATTTATAGGGAAAGAATCTGGCGGAAAGAGCTTTAACTATGTTCAAAAAGCAGTTACCAACGAAGACATAAACTGACAGCATGTGCCCTGTGACCCTCTGAGAAGGACACCATATGTGGTCTTTTGCTAAACACAGTTAACTCTAATCTAATCACAAGGGAGCAGTCAGACAAATAAAAATTGAGAGGCATCATGGAAAAAGATAAAACTGTTCTGAACACTGAAAATGTCAATAACTTGAAAGACTGAGGCCGGGAAATGTTTATGATTAGAGGAGATTTAAAAACAAAAGAAAAGAAAAAAAAAAAAAACAGTGAAAACTAAATATAATATATGATCCTTGATTGGATCTGGTTTGCAGAGGGATGTGTGATATTGGAACACTAACAGAGTTGAAAAATGCACTTTATGTTAGGTCATAGTATTGAAAAATATTTGAGTTCTTTTCTGTATTTGTTGTTTAGAAGCATATCCTTAGTTTCCGTGTCTAAGGACATACTTCTCAACACTATACTGCATGCATACTTTGAAATGCCATATTGTGTGCTATAGGATGTACAATTAAATGTAAATTGAAAATCATGAAATAAATTTTTTTTAAAAAGAAGAGTACCCTTAGTTTTAGGATATTCAAATATGTTCAAATATTCTGAGATTAGGTGGCACGACTTTTTAAAAATCTGTATGTGTGGGCCTGACCGTCATCATAAATGACACCCTAACTATCCATACCAGGAAATTCATGACCAACCAACTACTTCAGAGGAAACAAATGGTCAGAGATGTCCTTCTCTCTGAGAAGGTAATAGTACCTGAAACCGAAATCCGGGAAAAACTAGCTAAGATGTACAAGACCACACCAGATGTCGTCTTTGGGTTTAGGTTCAGAACCCATTTTGGTGGTAGCAAGACAACTGACTTAGCCATGATTTCCAATTCTGTGGATTATGCAAGAAAAAATAAACCCAAACGTAGACTTGCAAGCCAAATATGAGAAGAAAAAGACCCCAAGAAAGCAGCAAAAGGAATGCAAGAACAGAATGAAGAAAGCCAGGGAGGGGACTGCAAAGGCCAATGTTAGTGCTGGTAAAAAGTAGAAGCAGTGAAGCTTCTGCAATGACTATGGTGACTGTGTGAATTTTTCATGAGAGGATTAATAAACTAAATTTTCATTTGAAAAACAATCTATATGCATGTGTTTTTCTGTGTGTTTAAAAAAAAACAAAAGCATATTGCGGGACCAGTAGATGGTCTAATGGTTATCACTGGAATCCCCCATGGTCAACTGTGGTTGGACTCCCAGGTCTGATGGCTTGAAAATCATGCCAGACACATGTCTGTGCATGCTCAAGATCCCAGAAAGAAAATGGAGGAGAAGGGACTGCAGTGTGGTCATCCCCCCTGTGGGGGCGGGGGGCGGGGGTTGGTTTCTTTCTTTCTTTCTCACTGTCTCAGTCTCTTTCTCTCTCTCCCTGGTAAGCATACGCACCCTAAGGCAAAAACTTCTTTAAAAAGATAATAAATATAGTACTAGCTTTTTAATTATTTTGCCATTGGAAAGTTTTCAAGATAAAAAAATGAAACAAACACATTAATGCTTGTAGGTATTCTATTCATCTATTGATCTTAGGGAATTAGAATTTGAAGTAAAAGAAGACAGCCCCTCAGCAAATTTCTGGCTAATTTTTTAGGAAGATCAATTTCTCTATTTGTAAAATGGGCATAAGAATAGTCATCTTACAGCTAATTCTCCAATAACTTTCCTAATTACTCTTCATCCTTTTATAATTTTTCTCCAATTTTTCTCATCTCAATATTTGTTACTACTGTAATGGTAAATGGCTTGTGTTTCTGTGATAAATGGCATGGCTCCAGAAGATGTCTCACTCTTGTGAATCTTCTTGCCTCTTCTTGCAATTGTTTTCTACTCTCTCTTACTAAAATACCTGTCAAATCTCATTTTATCCTTCTATAAAATTGTGTTTGACCACTTTCAATGGCATCCCAATATTCATAATCTTTCTCTGTGTTCTATGTACATACTTCCTAATTATGCTAAGTTGCAAGGGCATATACACACATCCACACACACTACACACCATACACACACACTTTTGGCTTCTTTTGTGGGCTAAATTTCTTTGAACACAAGGAGTCTGTATCAAGCATCTTGCAAACTTAAGCATCTAGTAAAATATTTGGTGGTTAGCAAGTGGACAATGAGCATTTATTGACTGAGTATATAAGCAATTTGAAAGCTGGTAAGTACTAATATTAATTATTGCAAAATATCAATGACAGCTTAACATATTTGCTATTAGTGCTATTAGAGAAGGTAGGCTAAAGAGGGGGCATGGGATACATGGGGTGGGTAATTTTGTGTAAGGAGGTGATTTAGAGCTATGGAAAGAGAAGGAAAAGGTAAAATGACCCCAAATTAATTGGTTATTGGCTGTTTTCAGAGTTGTGGTTTGTAAGGTTGTTGAAACAGTATTAGAAAGTTTGCATCTAGAAGTATCTTGCAGGGAATCCTGTTTCCTCAGGTCTACCTGCCCTGCCTAAATCCCCTAGGAGTAACTAAGAGGGAAGGAGATTCTTGATAGACTGAAAAGAGAAGGGCATGTGTCCCACTCTGAAACAGCCTTTTGGTGTCACTCATCAACTTATTTGTTTCCATTTCAGTGATGGGTATTGACATCTATCAACCCTGCTGAGACCAATAGGACTCATCCCTACCTATAAATGAAGTAGGAAAGATGAAGTGCTGTCCTCACTGGCAGCCTTAGAAAATCTTCACACAGCTCATCAGAAGGTTAGTAAGTTAAATCGAAACAGCCCCCTTTCGAACTCTCCTACACTGTTGGTGGGAATGTAAATTGGTCCAGCCACTGTGGAGAACAATATGGAAGTTCTTTAAAGATCTATACATAGAACTACAATTTGATCTGGCAATCCCACTTCTGGGTATCTACTCAAAGGACAGGAGAGTGCTCTGTCGGAAAAGCTTTTGCACATCAATATTTATTGTGGCATTATTCATGATTGCTAAGATATGGAACCAACCCAAATGTCCACCTGCCCACCAACAGATGAATGGATTGAAAAAGTGTGGCACAAATACTCTAGGGAATACTATTCGGCCATAAAAAACAGCAATACCATGGCATTTGATAGAAAGTGGTCAAATATGGAAGATTTATTGCTGAGTAAAGCAAGCCAGGCTATGAAAAAAGATATTGTATGTATTCACTTAATATAAACTGACTATCCACATTCCACGGTAGAGAGTGAAATATTAGAGGGCATAAAAGCAATGAAAATAGCTATAGACACTGTAGACAGTGTGGAATGGGGGGATGGGTGGGAAGAGTATAGAGAAAGAAATCAGGAGAAAAAAGAGAGAGGCATGACATTTGTGGGACACAGAAATGGTTAGTAAACCATTACTTGGTAATGATAACATGTATAGTATTCTCAACTGGATTGGCCTGAGAAGTATTTCATGCTGGGTAAATTCTCTTTACAAGCCAAATGATGTATGTTTGAAAAAATAAGAATGATAAAACAATAATAATAATGATAATAATCTGAAGAAAAATGAAAAGCTATTTACTGATGATGATGTGTATAGTAATGTCTTTGTCTTGACTGATGTATGGTAATTGTGCTCAAAAAGAAATATTATACACTGTAAAGATATGTGTGATTAAATGTAATATAAAAAATAATACATTTTTAAAAAAGAAAACAAAGATAAAAATATAAAAAGAAACAGTCCCCTTTCTGAGATCGGGTGGTGGTTCCTGGTATTACTAGACCCACATGAGAAAGGTCTGAGCAGTCAGACTGAGACTGAAGAAGTTCTCTCTCTCTCTCTCTGAAGAAATGAATAAATAACTTGAAATAAAAATCCCCTCCCCTCTAGGACTCATATAAAAAATGCAGACATATAGCAGGGAGGAAGATGTTCTTTTCCTTGAATAGACTTTAGCAGAAGAGGGCTGTTTGTCACTAAGAATTTTATACTTTTTAAAAAACTTTTTGACTTGTATTTGAATTTGGCAGTAGATGCATTTTTTGAAATGCTATAAGCATGTGACAAGTGCCTAGTGCTGGATCTCCCAATAGGCGAGCTCTCGTGCACTCTGGTTACCCGCCCACTTACCAAAACCAGGGAGGAGAAATATGAAAAAAAAAGAGGGAAGATCAGCCAGAAGAGAATTCAGCTTCAATAAACTGAGGCAAAATTCTATAAAGAGAAAATCTATGTAAACTTAAATAGAATGTATGTGGACATCATGTAAGTTTTGTGTTACTTTAAAAGATAAAATTCTATGATTAATTATTTATGGGGAGAAGACTTCATAATCACCTCCGTTTTCAGGGACTATAAAGGTCTTCATTTACTCCCCAGTTTATGTTTTTCCCTAAATAGACACTTGCATCATTCAAGTATAGAATGTCTTTCTTTTATTATTTTTTTTTAGTAGTTTGCTATTGTATGCGTGTGCTCATCAGAGACAGAGAAAGAGAGAGAGGGGAAATAAAAAAGTACACCCTCTCAAGGAGGACAGCCATGCCATAATATCTTCTCCTTTAATCTTCTCTTGGGATTTTGGACACACATGCACACGCATCTAGCATGTTATTCAAGCTACTGGATCCAGATTCGAACCACGCGGTTAGTCAGGAGGGATCCAGCTGCCTTAGTCACTGTGGTGCCAGCTGGCCCAATATGGACTATCTTTCTAGAATGTTTCCATGATATACTATCTCTCCTTTGGTTGATGAAGCTGCTTTTTATAAATAATCGAGTTTTAGTAATGAGTTTAATAAAGATTTATCTTTTAATGTAAATTGCAGTTATTGTGTCACCTATCTAAGTGGTACTTGCATTTCATTTCTCTTTTCTAACTTTTCTCTATCTATTGGTCCTGGCACCACTTAAAACATAGATAGATAGATAGATAGATGATAGATAGATAGATAGATAAATAGATAGATAGATAGATAGATAGATAGATGATAGATAAATAGATGATGATAGATAGACATATATATAAATATATATATATATATATATATATATATATTGCTACAGGGCACATGTGCTTACCAGAGAGACAGAGAGAAACAGAGAGACAGAGAGTAAGAAATTACCCCTTCGGGGAATGGCCACACCACAATCCCTTCTCCTCCATTCTCCTCTTGGGATCCCAGACATCATGTACGCATGCCTTGTGTGAGTTTTAAGTCGCTGGGTCCAGGACTCAAATCGTAGTTGACTATGTGGGAGTCCAATGACATAAAGATTGTGCCATTTGCTCCCCCCCCCCATTTTTTTAAAGGAATTACTTATTTAGTTTTTATTTACTATTATTATTATTTTTTACATTTGCTATAGGACAAGTGCACTTACCAGAGAGAGAGAGAGAGAAAGAAAGTGAAAAAGCAATCTGACAGGTCCAGAATTCGAACCCTAGTCAGCCATGTGGGAGTCCAGGTCAGCTATGTGGGAGTCCAACACCTTAACCACCATGCCACCTGCTAGCCCCACACCATTCTTTCTTAGAAGTGAGAGACAGTTCTTTGCATTTCTTTGCTCAGGCACAATGTTAAAGCCCAAGTGCTGAATAAATGAATGACTGAAAATAAACATTTACATTTAACCATTCAAATCTAAAATATGTTTTTATATTTTTCATCTTATTTCATAAGAATGTAAAAATGAAAATGCTTGGAGGAAATTGCATGAGGCCTGGAGACAATGACCATGGGCTGTAAGTGCTCGGCTTCTCCAGGGGTGCTTTGTTTCATTATTTAGGTTCAGAGCAGACAAGTGACAGTGCAGATTGGCTTCCTTCCTAGACTGTACCTTGAATGAGAAGCAACGTTGGCTGTGTGGGCTTCCCTGAAAAGCTTCTACCCCTTTCATATGCAAAGTTGATTGGGGTGGGTAGGATTACTCTTGACACCTTTTGGTCCTTCAAATAACTTCCTCATTTTCTGGGAAATAAGTCATTAAATATAGCATTCTCTATACCAAATACCATCCCTGTCAAAATAGCTGACAAGCAGGGATTATTAACTAGCTCTAATGCAGCATTTACTTTAGAAAACAAATACTTTGAAGTGACAGCATGGCTGTGCTTTTTTTTTTCTCCTTTTAAAGTGTCTGTTCATAGGACTGCTGTGGAAGCCCAGAAGCCAGATAAATCCTGGTGAATACATTATTCGTTCCTTATGTGTTGTTAGTTAAATCTACACCTGTACTGGAGAAGCTGGTGTTTATGTATGTGTGTGTGTGTGTGTGAGTGTGTGCACACATGTTGTGGAGGGAGTCTTTCAGAATGTGGAAAGGGTTAGACGTACTCAAGTGTTTATGTCACAGGCACACATAAGCACACAGCACACACACTTGTGCACACGCACCTGTGCCTGCTTAATTTCTCACAGCACTGGGCCATGTTCCACAAGAGGATGATAGGAACGAAGAGTGATGGGGCTTTCTTCCAGGAGCCACATCTCCATCCCATCTCACCACGGGAGAGCTTGTTCTTAGGTGGTGCCCTGCTCTGTTGGAGTCCTGTTAAATCCACCCTCTCTTCTGTGACTTATCTAGCAAACAACACACTAATCCAGCAAAGTTAAAGAGTAAGACCTGGGGGACCAGCAGTTAGCGTAATGGCTATGTTGCTGGACTCTCACGCAGTCGACCGCGGTTCGCGTCCAGGACCTGGTGGCTTAAAACTCACGCTGGGCACGTGTGCGTGCGTGCCCAAGATCCCGAGAGGGGAACGGAGAAGAAGGGATTGCGGCGTGGCCATTCCCCCCTGGGGGGGGGGGGGGGTGATCTCTCTCTTTCTGTCTGTCTCTCTCTCTCTCTCTGTGTGGCGAGCGCACGTGAGCCCTATAGCGAAAACCTCTAAAAAAAAAAAAAAAAGTAAGACCTGGAAAATCAAGGAGGAATTTAACAAATGGATGAAAGAAAGTGCAGGAAGCTAAACTTTAGGAAGAGAGCAAACTCAGAGAGGAAGCTAAGTACGAGGCTGGGGTTTATGTACAAAGCATAGAGCCCTGGCTTACTCCAGGTGCTCGTACTTACCGCCTTCAACTGGTAATAAACACTCTCCTCTCCAGCCTCATGTCCTGCATCACCAAAAACTATCTTAGGGGACAGCTGGTGGTGCACTAGTTAAGGTGCTGGACTCCTGCAGTTTGAGTCCTGAACCTCGTGGCTTGCTTTCTCACTTTCTCTCTCTCTCTCTCTCTCTCTCTCTCTCTCTCTCTCTCTCTCTCTCTCTCTCTCTCTCTCCATCACTCACTGCTGAGAGTACATACCCTATAGCAAATTAAAAGATAATAACGGTAATAATAATAGATAAAACTAAATAAGTAACTATTGGAAAAAAGAAAAAAGAAAGCTATTTTATAAATATACTTTATTTGGGGAGGTACTTTCAGCCTGAAGAATATTGTTGATTTGTGGCACAGAATTAAGAACACAGATTTGTCCATTGGGTAAGTGGGGTGGAGCATTAAAGGTCTCTAGAGCTTCTTGAGAAAGGCACTCACGGTGGACACGTATTTATTATTCTGGGTGAAGCATGGTGCAACTCGGAGCCAGGATGCCGATAGTATAAACACTGATTCCCAATCGTGTAATTTAAGTCGGAGGGAAATTCCCCGACTAGTTACAGGGACCGCTCTTTTCAGGAAAGGCTCGTAACTATATATTTCAAACATGTGCATGGTAAACAAAAGAAATCAAGAAGGAATTCTCGAAGTTATCCAGTGAAGCTTTTCTATTCTTTTTCTTTTCAGTCTGCAAAAGAGGGATAATGATCTCCTTTCCTGGAGACTCAGGTCGGATTAAGGGAATTACAATGCATGGAAGATGTCATAAATCCTAATGAAAACAGCTCCATCTATTCATAAATAATGCATAGAACTCAGAGATCACTGGCTGTAATTCATTACTTAACCACATTCAAACGTATAAAAAAAGGTATAGTTAAATGTTAGACAAAATTGCACGAAAAAACGTAACTAAAAAGATGCAAAACAAATACCATCAGAAAGTTTTGTCTTGCATTTCTACATGCATTACGTATTCGACTGATACAACACATCTTCTCTGTCATCAAACTGTTTTGTCCCATTCAATTGCTTTTGTCAAGTACAGCCTGCAAAGCGCACTTAAGATGCTAGGTGGCGCCTTGCACCCACCTAATGTTAGGTTATTCCCCCAAGCTGCCTTGACCAGCCTCTCTAGAGCCTCATATTCATGTCAATAGCTAAATCGATATTTATTATAACGTGTCTGCTGTGGATAAGAAAACACAGCATTTAAAACTGTGATCTTAGGAAGCTCTCAGTACATGCTGAGGCTGGTAAAAAAAAAAAAAAAAAAAAAGTATCCAGCATCTCTGCAACTTTTGTCCTGACCCTAGCAGATACTAGCTTCCTCTGTAGCCTTAACATTTTCATTACATTTGTTCATACCATAATGCAAAATAAAGAGCAAGTAGCATTACGGGACAGGTGAGCTACTGTTTCTGAAATGACACCTGTCACCAGTGTCTTGTCTACTTGCTTTGCTCCAAACCACACATGGGACTTACAAGTGAAGGAGAAATGTTACATACAGATTCTCTATGAAATAGTAAATAACCAAGTGTCTAATTACCAATTGGTGGGTGGGGGGGAAGGAATAATAAATATAATTAGATCCAGTGGTTTACAAAAGATGGGATGGAAGGAGCCAATTTGCTTCAAGCACAGGCAATAAGGAGATGCACTGCCTACAGAGAGTTTAAGATCAGTGATAAAACTGACTAAACCTCTGTCTTCCTTTTATTAGTACCATGTGCTAGCAGTTTTATCCAAGATCCATGATACTGGGTGGACCAAACCACTCCCTCGTCTCCACCTCTTTTGCAATATCAGTGACTAAAACTATTCTTTTCCTCAGAATTTTTCAGCAAGCAGGAAAGTTGAATTTTGGAAGCAAAAAAGCTACAAGGGAAGGAAGAGAGAATTTATACTTTTCCAACAAGTGTCATGTCTAGGACTTTACATATATATGTTATTTCGTTCGTCTTCAACTACACCCGTACAAGGCAGATGCTTTTCCTCCCCATCTTACAGATAAGAAAACAGACTCAGAAAAGCTGAGCAACACAGTCACAGTCACAGTCACACAGCTAATAACCAGCGGAGCCAAGGCGCTAACACACTCTTACTTCTTCTAAATATCAGGGGTTTTTTGTTTGTTTGTTGTTTTTTAGTTTATTCATTTTTATTTGTTCATTCACTTATTTTAATTTGACCAGAGAAGATACAGAGAGAGAGAGAGAGAGAGAGAGAGAAAGTGAGAAAGCAAGCCACCAGGTCCGGGACTCGAACCGTGGTTGACCATGTGGGAGTGTTGAGCTCCCCAACCACCACGCCACCTGCTGGTCCCAAATCTCAGGTTTTTACTCAGCCGAGTAGTTAAGATCGTAGACTCTTGTTTAACAAGTACAACACATTAGACAAGGCATGTCACCCCACTTTGAAATCCATAGTTGTAACGTGGGATAACAATCATCCGTCGGACAGATTTGTACAGAGGGCACTGACAATGACACAGGTACATTCTGAGCACAGTCCGGGCACGCAGTAGCACATCAGAGATGACGGCAAGTGACACATGGCTTTTATTTTGTTTATCTAACCTTTAACTAATAACCCTGAGTAACTCACTGTCTTTTTCACATGTTAAAGAAAATGGAGCATATCCTTCGGCCTCTTTGCACTTGACCTGTGTGGCTGAAGAGAGGGACACAAGCAGGTACTGGGGACAGCAGGGTCAGAGAGCGGAATCTGTTCAGTCCCGTCCAGTCCCCACCCCTATTGTCAATTGGTTCAAGGAAAACATCCTCTGGTTTAACTCACTCTCCCTCCTTCTCCAAGGCAATAAATGGCAAGATTCTTGAAGTCAGGGATGATTTTGTTTTGCTTTGTTCTAGTAAATAATGGAGTTAGTGAGAGGCTGGTCAGGAGATTATTGGATCTTAGGAGGTGAACCTCAGAACAAGCAGGTGGCGTAGTAGTTAAGGCGCTGGCCTGTCACGTGGCTAATTGCAGCTCAAGTCTTAGACCCAGTGGCTTAAAACTCATGCTGGATGTGTGTGCATGCATGCCGAGACTCTCAGGAGGAGATAGAAGAGAAAGGATTGTGGTGTGGCCATCCCCCATGGGGTGCAACTTTTCACGTTCTGACTCTGCCTCTCTGGCAAGCATACATGCCCGACAGCAAAAATCTCTCTCTTAAAAAAAAAAAAAGTGAACCCCAAATATTCTGCCACTTGAAGTATACAAAATTTAAGAAGCATCCAACAGCTAAACAATATGTCACAATTACTCAGCTTATGTTGCAATTGTGTAAAAAGTAATGAGTTACTGCCATCTGAATTCTATGATGCCAGTAAAAATCAAGTAATTCCAACATTTCATTACATGTATTGCTGGGTTCAGCTGCTATTTCAAGATAATTTCTTTTTATTTTTTACATGACATTTATTAAGGCCCACAGAGAGCTCTCCGAAGAACTGAAGCCTAATATTTTAGCCAACTAGTAAGAAAAAAACAATTGTAGAGAGCATACATAAGTTAATGCTTTGGGGACCAGCAGATGGCTTAGCAGTTATGTCACTGGATTCCCACATGGTCACCCACGGTTCAAGTCCCGGATCTAGTGACTTGAAACACATGCTGAGGGCCAGTAGGTGGTGTGGTGATTAAGGGCACTAGCCTCCCACATAGCCGACCCTGGTTCAAGTGTCGGACCTGGTGGCTTGCTTTCTCACTTTCTCTCTCTCTCTCTCTCTAGCTCTCACTCTCATTCTCACTCTGTCCCTCTCTGGTCAAATTTAAATGAACAAATAAATAAATAAAGTTAAAATAAAATAATTCTTTTAAAAATAAAGAAAGAAAAAAGAAACTTTTGCTGAGCAAGTGTGTATGCGTGCCCAAGATCCCAGGAGAAGAATGGAGGAGAAGGGATTGAGGTGTGGCCATTCCCCTGGGGAGTGATTTCTCACTTTCCCTCTCACTGTCTGTCTCTCTGTCTTTCTGTCTCTCTCTGGGGAGCCCGAAGGCAAAAACCTCTTAAGAAAAAGATAATGCCGGGAACCAGCAGTTAGCGTAATGGCTATGTCGCTGGACTCCCACGTAGTCGACCGCAGTTAGCGTCCCAGACCCGGTGGCTTAAAACTCACGCCGGGCGCGTGTGCATGTGTGCCCAAGATCCCGAGAGGAGAATGGAAAAGGGATTGCAGCGTGACCATCTCCTCTGGGGGGTGATTTCTCGCTTTCTGTCTCTATGTCTCTCTCTGTCTGTCTGGCGAGCGCATGCGCCCTATACCAAAAATCTCTCCAAAAAAAAAAAAAAAAAAAAGACAAAGATAATGCCTTTTTCTTTTTTTTGCGCTTGTATTATTTCAGCACAACTATGCTGTCAGACATGGCATAGAAGATCAGCTTGACCACTGATATTTTTATGTATAATACGAATTTATTCCAGGTTTCACAGAACTAGTTCCAATTTTTTTGATAAATATCATTATAACAACTAACCACAATTCCTTTGTAGCATAATCTCTGTTAACATAACACTTTATTTTACAATTTGAAGTTGGCGCAGATGAACGCTTCTCCCCTGGGCCGCGCATCAGGGTGTTGCAGTGCAAGCTGAGTGGGGGTTTCCCCAGTTCCCCTCTTGGGCTTTTCCATGTTTGTAAATAGATATGGAGCTGTCTTGGATACAGAGGGAAGCAAGCAGTAAGAGTCATTTGTAAAATCTATGGCAAAGCCTGGAGGAAGCTTTGCAGCATTGAGAAGCTGTGTATTTATTCATTTATTTATTTTTAGAGAGACAGAGAAAGCCAGAGAGACAGAACGTGAATTTAGCACCTTAACCTCTACACCACCTGCTGACCCCTAGAAGCTGTGTATTGATGAAGCACGTTTAGCTTTTTCTTATTAGCCGTGTGTTCTGTTTCTGTCTTTTTTCTACTCCCATAATATGATGTAAATATACATACACAAGGAAATCAGCTATGGAAAGTAAAAACTACATGTAGGAAGTTTTATCAGCCCCTGTCTGATAGGAGGACCTGGAATATCAGTGTCTCAAGCAACAACAGAGTCTGCTCCACACTTAAGCAAGGGGCAGTAGAGAAGGGTCCCGTGATCATACTGAGTCAGGATAGCACACGCTCCCTAACCACATATTCTGTACTTCCTCCCTTCTCAACACCATTTTCTTCCGTCCACCACAAAGGGTTAGCCTCTAGATGGGAAGCACTTGAAAATGTACCCAGCTGATCACATGATGCCTCTCAAAATGTAAGTCCTAGATTTAATAGGGCATGGGACTGAATTAAATCATGCACAATCTTAGCAACACAAGTTACAGCTAAGCTAATGATACCCTGAGAATTCATCAGAGAACACATAGAGGCTCTTCCATCCTAGTTCTGTTTGTTTTCCTTTTCTAGAGCAGCTAATGTTCACAGAAATACTGGGAGTGTAAAATATAGAGATTTCCCATACTGCCATCAGGTTTTGTGGTTGCTTTGCTACTTGATCCTATTGAAGACAAAATTAAGTGAGGATGGGACCAGCAAAGGGCATAATTGTCACGTCAATGGACTCCCACATGGTTGACTGAGGTTTGAGTCCCAGACCTGGTGGCTTAAAATTTACACTGGGTGCATATGCGTGTGCACCCACGATCTCAAGAAGAGAATGGAGAAGGGATTGTGGCATGGCCATCCCCCAGTGGGTGATTTTGTGCTTCCTCTCTCTCTGTCTCTCTGGAAAGCACATGTACCCTATAGCAATAATTTCTCTTAAAAAAAAGAAAAAAAGAATGAGAGCACAGCTTTTAAGGTTACATCACTGGGAGTTGGAGGTGGGCATTAAACTTCCTTTCTGTGTCCTCATTTCACACCCTAGGATGTTACTCGACTTTGTCTCTCCTTGTTGTGTGCCTTGTTCACATTCTCCAGGCTCCTATATAAGTTTCATGCGTAAATGTCCTGACTATCTGGAAGTTAAATGAGAACCCAGAACTGACACAGACCTTGAGAAAGAGCAGTAGTCTTCTCTCTCTAAGCTCTAAGGCAAAGCATTATGAGGGTTATGGGACAGGTCTAAACATTTCACTCACCTGGGGTTTTAAATGCTAAGAAACAGAGACACAACCAGGCTCTGTAAAAAGAAAATGATTTCATGGGTACCTAGAGAAAAACATTTATGTAAAGATGCTGAGGAGGTCAACAAAAGGTGACTACATGTCCACACTGCCCTGGCATTGGAAGGATAGTCTTGATGATTTAGTCCTTGTCAAGGAACCCACCTAAGTCCTTCATCTCAGTCTTCACATATTCCGATCCCTAATCTCTATGTTCAAATTGTTTATCTTCCTTTACAAGAAAATAAAGTGAACAAAAACATCTAGAAAACAATTTTGACATCTGGGCATGTCCACAAACACTCTCTGGACATGCATCAAACAATGGACTCCTTACTACATTCTTTCATTACTCAGGAGTACTGGTGGGTGTCCCCATGCAGACATAGCTATGGAGTCCAGTGGAAGAGAACCCCTTCACTGTAGAGGGGTCCTGAGCAGGCTGTGTTACACAGCTGAAGGTGGATGTCAGGTGCTTGGCAAAAAGTCAGAGGGCTGCCATCCAAAGGAAGAAAAATTTGGTAAATAATCTTAAAAGGGCAAGGCAGAAGGAACTTGGCTTCCTAGCCTGAATAACAGGTTATAACTATACAAAAGGTACAGGGCTGGGTAAGGCCGGTGCTGGGTGGTGAGAATATAGGTATCTTATATCACATGGGATGCAAAAGGTAACATCTTCAGAGGCAAAGGCACTGTTTGGGATTCTAAGATTTAGATCCACACTTCGCATTGTGTGTTGTAAAGAAATTATAAATGGACTTTTCTTTCCCTCTCCCTTAAATCAAACATAATGGGAGAGAAAGGTCAGGTTTCAGTTCAACACTAGAATCACTATTAACTCTGTAAGTCCTGACCCAACCTGAGGATCTATTATTAAAAAAAATAAAGTGAAGTGTGTATGTGTATGTGAGTTTGTGTGTGCGTGTGTGCACGCTTCTGCACCTGTGTGGAGTGGAGTGACTTTCAACTCCTTCCTCAACAAAGTAATTCAAACATTTCTTCGGCACATTTTCCCAAGGGGAGATACCGTTTGGAGACACAGCCTAGCGGTTCCATTTCTTTCTATCTTTCTTTTTCTTTTTCTTTTTCTTTTTTTAGAGTTATTTATTTATTTTTATTTATGAATTACTGTCATTATCATTTTAATTTGACCAGTGTGTGACAGAGAGAAAGAAAGTGGGAAATGACAAAGCAAGCCACTAGGTCTAGGATTCAAATCATGCTTGACCATATGGTAGTCCAATGCCTTAACCACCATGCCACCTGCAACCCCAAGCTACCCCATTCTTGAAGGAAAGCATGGGTTTACATGGCCTACACATCAGTTGCGTGTACATCAGCTACTGCAGGAGAACTACAGATGGCACCAGTCTTGGGTGGGTCACTGACAGAGAGGCCTGACCTCAGCCTGAGACAGAAATATATGAACATCATCTGCTGTGTCTAAAAGCACTCCCGTTCTTTTCTTTGGAGCACACAGTTCTTTAGTATGGAGGAAAACAAGAGATAAGGAACTGAGCTCCAAGTTCAACAGAAGTAGCTCTGACTTCAGGCACATACATTCAGTCAGATTTCAAAGATTCGCATTATGACAAATGCTAAAACATGCATGTACATTGCAATGAAATCCCAAAGAAATGTCTGTAATTACCCATGTCTAGCCTATTTACACGAAGTGAATTAAGAAAAAAATAAAATCTGCTTTTCATCTCTCTGAGTGTCAGAGAATACGATGCTTTCTGGAGCAAACTCTAAATGTTTTAGAATTCACATTTCTTTCTTGAGCTGTTCATTTTTTTTGGCAAATTTTGAAATTTCAGTCAGACGTGATGACACATTTTATAGATCTTGTGTTTACTCTAGTTACCTGAAGCAAAAACATTGCAAAGTCAAGCAAACATTAGCTTCACTTGTGTTTTACACACAAGGAGTCTTTAAAAAGTTCATGGAAGGAGCCAGCAGGTGGCATGGTATTTAAGGCACTGGACTTCCACATGGCCAACTGTGGTTCAAGTCCCAGACTTTCCAGCTTGCTTTCTCACTGCCCCCCCATCCCCCAGTCTTTCTCTGGTCAAATTAAAAAATTATAATAATGATGAACAAAGTTAAATAAAAGAATTTTATTTTTAAAAAAGTTAATGGAAAATGCATATTATGCAAAACTTACATATGGATTTAAAAATTTTTGTACCAAAATGAACTCATATTTTAATTCCACTTTTCCAAAAATTCTTGCAAGTTGCCTCATACAAATTCTGGTGGTGGGCATTGCTCTCCTGGTTGCAATTTAAAGAGGCATCTCACAGCCCTGCTGTGATACACTGCAGTTGCACGACATGCTACAGTACTGGAAGCCGTGTACTGAATGGAAGACTGGGGATTGCTTCCCATGTCAGCCTATATACACTGAACACTAATGTGCCCGTGATTCTGGTTGGTTGAAAAGGGCTTGAGGAGCACACTGGGGAGGGACAAAGGGTGATGTAAGACCCTACGGAGGGTACTTCTCGCTCTTGCTTACAAAATAAATAATCTTAAAAAAAGAGAAACAGCTCAGTTAAGACAATGTAATAAGGGCATGGGGATTGACTAAGAAAAAGACCTTCAGTAAGTATTCATTGATTTTAATTAAATACTAAGTCATTGGGATAGAAGCAACGTCTGGGCCAGCTGGTGGCATGGTGGTTGAGGCAGCCGAATCTCACAGGGCCAATTACACAGTTAGAATCCTGGACCTGGCAGCTTGGAGAACTCACCAGACACATGTACGTGCATGTCCAAAATCCTGAGAGGAGAATGGGGGGGAAAGGGAATGCAGAACGACCATCTCCTCTTGGGGGTAATTTCTCACTTTCTCTTTCTCTCTCTTTCTCTCTCTCTCTCTCTCTCTCTCTCTCTCTCTCTCTCTCTCTCTTTCTCTCTCTTTCTCTCTCTCCAGTGAGTGTACATATCCTAAAGCAACAAAACAACAACACAAGGCAAAGTACTTCTGAGTTATGTTTATCCCTTTTTCTCCCAAGTATTGAAATAACTGTATATGACATCTGGTCATCAGCCACAAAGGAGGAGCCCTGAGGCCAGAATTCATACCTTATCCACAAGGTGGCTCTGTGCCAGAATTCCTGTTAGCAGGTGAAGAAACTAATAGCATGTAAACTGTGTGGGGTTTCCTCAGTTACATTTTGAAGAATGAAGAATATTTCATCAGGTAAGCAAGGAGGTGATAATACAAAGGAACATGAAATGTACCTAGTTTCTAGGCTGGAAGTTTACCTAGAGGGACCTGCTTTCACTGAGTTAAAGTGGCTAAGGGTAGAAGAGCTATGAAGATACACGGGAGAAAAGTACAATAAAACAGCACAGGTACTGAGAGTAATGTAATAACAGACATCATACACACTTGGAAAATTATATTAATGCAATCCTCTGTAGATTAGCCAAAATACTTTCCTTTTCAGTTTTTTTTTAAGAATTATTTATTTAATTTTACTTCTTCTTCTTATTATTATTATTATGTCTTAAGTTTTGCTACAGAGCATGTGTACTCACAAAAGAAAGAGAAAGCGAGATAGCAAGCCACCAGGTCCAGGACTCAAACTGCTGTCAACCATGTGGAAGTCCAGAGCCTTAACCACTACACCACCTACTGGCCCCCTACTCTCTTTTTGGTATTTAACATTTTTAAACTTTAGTTATTGGTAAATACAATAATTGTGGAATAGGTTATATGGTTTAAATGTGTCCCATATAAATTTATGTGTTGTAATTTGGTGAGCCATTGTGAAGGTATTAAGAGGGTAGGAACTCAATCTTACAAGGAGGTTAAGTAGTGGGACCTTTGGGAAGTGATTAGGATTGAACAAGATTATTAGGGTGGGTCTCACTGCCCTCCCCACCACCTGAGTACTGGTGGGTATATCAGGAAAGGGAAAGAAACTAGATCAGAGACACATAAACACCGGCACACACACCCTTGTTCTTCTCTGCTGTTGTCCTCACCACACGATGCCTCATGCTGCCTGGGGACTCTCACAACAGAAAAATCCTCACCAGATAGGGCCCTTGACTTTGGACTTCCAAAACTGTGAGCTGAATGTACCCATAGCCTCTATTAATCTCCCAGAGACAGGTATTTCTGCTATTAGCAACACAATGGACTAAAACAATACCTTCAATGAGTTCAGGTTCCAGTTTATCCCAGCAAGGCCCGGTATACTATTATTTATTTACTTATTTTGTGTCTAACTGCTTCTACTTCTTTTAGATCCAAACATTGTTTGAGCTCACTACATTTAGTTACAAAAACATTCAACATTTATATTAAGACACACAAAATTCTAAATGACACGAGATGCCCTTGAGAGAAGACTCTCATTTCTTGTGTTTGTAGATAACTTACATATTCATAAATCAAGACCTGTGTGTATTTAAGCCTGATAAAAGTACTAAGAAATACAATGTCTCTCATTAGAAAAATTGCAATTATTCTGCTTAGTGATGTTTTAAAAATAGCCTGACATTTAAAATAATTGATGAATATGTAATTTGCTAATCAGTCATGGGCACTTTCCAGGAAGGTGTCATCACTGGTTTTATAATTTACTATTTCAGAAGGGTTTCAGGAATTCAGAGATTAAAGCTGAGAAGCAGAGAGAAACCAATATTGGATGACATTATCCTATTTAACACCCATAATATACAATAACAACAACAATTAAGCCTCAAAGAAGGTAGATATGTTGAATACCTGTCTGGTAAGTTATCGATGGCACATTTATGTGTGGTGTTTTTCCCCCATTCTAAATTCCCCACTCACAACCATGCACCCAAATGAACATCAGAGCAACATATTATACTGTAATGGATTAAGTACTATTTTAACTTAGGACTTTATTTCTTGTCTCTTTTCTCCAAGTGATAATAGAGATCTCATTTACCATGCATGAACACTTACATTCCCTTTCTGAGAACGCTTATGATATTGTTGGTATAATTAAGTCATTTAGTTCAAAGTTGCCTTACTAAGCTACAGTTTTTGGTAAATATCTAGATTATCTTGATGGTCAGTTTGTCTCTATGGCCTAAGAAAGAAGAAAGGCTAGCTGCCTTATTTGAGCCAAGTGGGTTGGTATATGAATATTCATAAGGACATCTATATTCACCACATCTTACAATCATGCTCCAAGCCAAATAAAAATAAAACTGCCACAAATATTACAGTATAGTAGGATAAGAGCTAAAAGATATGTACAAATTCATTGACAACATCTGTGCAAGGGTTGTGGACAAAACATTTAAAAAAGAAGCTACATAAAACAAAGTAGATAAATTTATCAAATGTTGATAAATTTTCAGAGACAGTATAAAAGTACACAAAACATGGAAGAGAGAAAAAGTTTGTAAAAATAACCACTAAGCCAATACATAGAGTTCAAGTTTACTACATTCATATTACAGAATGATGGAAACCAGAGACAACAACGATTTGGTAACAAACAGCAAAGAAAGTTTCACTAATCACAAGGAAGAAAGACATTCCTTTTTGGATGAAAACACACACTGTCAAAACTCATCTCCCCCTGAACCCATACACACATAGAAAAATAAAAGCAAATGCAAAAGTTGTCTACAGCAACACATGACAGACAGAGGTGGGAAGCATTTGGCATGTTGCGTCACAGGAAGTCAATCACGATTGGCTAACGATGATGGTACCTGGCTCTGTTGCAGGTCACTGGTTTGCCTGAGAGGAGTAACTGATGGAGGAGGCACACCTGATGTAGACGCAGACCGGCCCAATTTGCAGCTGACCTTAGGTTCTGTAGATGAGGAGGAAAGACAAAATATTAGCTGAGCAATGTCTGCAATAATGAAGCTGCTTTCAGTCTCTCTTCTTGATTTTAGAATATACATGTTTCTCATGTTTACTCATCATTGGCAGGTGATTAAACACTTTCATCATAATTGAATTGACTCTAAAGGGAGCTTTATTCACAGATCAATTTCTAGGGGATAAAGAACAAATCATGAAGTCACATACCTTGCTCTCTTGCACATTTTACCTTATTTAAAGTTAGTTTCCACATGGAGTGATTGTTGTTGTTGTTGTTGTTGTTTCTGAAGCAACATCCACTCAAAAGATAGATAATTTAGTCTTTTGTCTTGGCAACCACATCTGATCCTGCTTCTGTCCTTCACCTCAATTTGTTCCCAAGAATGGACTTTGATAGCACCAAATATCACCAATTCCTAGGCCCTAGTTTAAGGTCCTTCTATTGTAAAGTATCCTGTGATCTTGTTTCCTTCTTCTGAACTACTTACCACTCAAAAGGCATTTGCACTTGTACTACTAGCTACAGTTTTGAGCGTTTTTGCTGGTAGGGACCACATGGTAAGGGTTCAATTACTATGCATTTTTCTTTTACTGCAGATAAAACTCAAATTAACCTAGAGAGTGCCACTGCACACAAAATGTAATTATTTTCCCTACATGTAGCTTGACTGAATTTTTTTTCGTTTGTTTGTTTTTTGTTTTTTTGATTTTTGGAGAGGTTTTTCGCTATAGGGCGCGTGTGCTCGCCAGACAGACAGAGAGAGACATAGAGACAGAAAGTGAGAAATCACCCCCCAGGGGGGACGGTCACGCCGCAATCCCTTCTCCTCCATTCTCCTCTCGGGATCTTGGGCACGCACGCACACGCGCCCGGCGTGAGTTGTAAGCCACTGGGTCCGAGACGCGAACCGCGGTCGACTACGTGGGAGTCCAGCGACATAGCCATTACACTAACTGCTGGTTCCCTTGACTGAATTTTTATAATTTTTCTTTGAGATCATTAGATTGTGAGTAACACACATAGTTCATGATTGGCTGTGATTTCCAGAGAGTAAGCATTCACACTGAAGACTTCTTACAAAGCCAGACAATCTACTATAGAGTGTGTTTTCAAATCTACCAGAATTGATTTAATACTAATTTTTTTTAAGTTTTTGCATAGAACACATGTGCTCACCAGAGAAGAGAGAGACAGAGAGAGGGAAAGTGAGAAATTACCCCCTGGGAGGATGGCTGCACCACAATCCCTTCTCTCCATTCTCCTCCTGGGATTTTGGGCACACACACACACACACACACACACACACACACACACATGCCTGGTGTGATTTTCCAGCCACCAGATCTGAACCTGAACCGTGGTTAGCCATGTGAGAGTCCAGCATCTTAACCACCATACTACCTGCTGGCCCCAGATTTAATACTAATTTAACAATTGATTGAGCTGAACTAATGTGATACTTTGTACTGATTTTAATGTCATATTTATTAACATTGTTGTGACAATTTCCTGGGGAATTTTGATGGTAAAATATTCTTAAATACCATATTCTTACAGATTCCCCAGAAAAGCTTATTTCCCTAAGCACTGTGACTACAGTGCCAAAAGGATTACTGCTGTGATCACTTCGTGATCATCAAGAAAGGAAGGAAAATTAGCAGAAGGTAAGTATCTACCCTGGGACTAGACATTCTCTCACTCTCTTTTTCTCCCTCTCTCTTTTTCTCCAACTTTCAACAGAATTTTCCTCACAAAAAACAACTGAGACTGGCATGGCTTTGAATGGCTCCCAGTATTTGTAACCATGCACTAAGATCCTAATATTATCTGAAGGGCCTGATAAAAAAATATTGATGCTGGAAAAATCAGTAATTCTCCTTGGGAATACTGGAATTTTAGTGAAGACCTAAAACTCAGATAGACATGAGGCAGCAATGTGGTGGGTAGGTTATAATCTAATAATGGACATAGAGAATTACAGGAAATGTGGCCCAGGAGAGAAGAGGTTTACATACATGTTGAGTTAGGAGTACTTATTATATTCTTCCCAGTGATCTAAAGGGCTAGGATCTCACTTGTCTCCCACCTTCCTATGCAGAGAGAAGGTAAATCAGACTGCCTACCACACATGGATGCCCGAGACGCTGCAACGTGAGACTGGTTTCTTACGTGCTAACATAGAATAGTGTAGCCTTGCCATGTTTATGAAATGTGATAGCCTCCTTTATAGTGATATACAATTTCAAAACACTCAGAATCTTCATCACCTTAACTGAAAACGATGAGAATATATTTTTATTTAAAAATATCTTATTTCAAATTATAATGAATTCACATATATGTGTGTAAAACAATATATTTAATCTATTAGTAAGTAGAACATGGTCCTTAATTATCTTTAAAACTCACTATATAAGATAAATATGTCTTAGACATGATATAACTTCAAAAAACTTCCCCAAACCCATGATTTAAAACATGATCAAAGAGTATCACCATTGAGATAGAAATTTAATTTTGTGTTATGGTGTCAAAAATACAATAAACAAACGAAACAAAACAATTTCACTACCTGCTATTAGGAATGAATACAGGACAAAAGTCTCTTGACCTATTTTTAAAATAAATTATTTTACTTCCAAATATCAAAATAATAAAAAAGAAAGTGTCAGCCTTAAATTTTATGTATCACCCAGCTTGTAGATGTGAAAATTTTTTGCTTCTAATAAATGAAAATCAAAAATCAACATTACATGTAACACTAATAGAATTCTTCATACTTTTGACTTTGTTAATTTTCTGAGAAGCAAACACTTCAAGTGAAAGTGTGACCAGTTTTGGGCATGGTGGTGCCCACCCTATGGAAAGTGTGAGCAGTTTTGATAATATTTATGGTCCTCATGAGTATGTTCTATTCTAGTGGTTGTGTTCCTTACACTTCTACCTTGAAACAACTGACTATTACAAATAAACTAAGCAAGTTATGGCTAGGAATGAGACTAATCTAAGACTTAAAGACTGTTTTTAGTGTTCTAGGATCTCTAAGACACTCAGGGATTGAGCATAAGATCAAAACTATTTTCACAGAAACATGGAATAAGATGTTATTCGTTATTTGAAAGCTCAGGACCCGAAGAAAATCCAAAAGCAGTGGATAAATCTGTTGTCATCTGATTGTATCAAGGCAGTAGCACCAAGATATTCTAGCAATTATGAACTTTTCACTGCCACACAATCTTGAATATTTGGCAGATATTTTCTTGAAAATAAATAAAGCATGCACATTGCTTCAAAGAAGACAACTGATAGTATTTGTTGACAATGATAAATTTGAGCTTTCAAGCATAAATTAAAATTTTGAAAAACTTGTATCCATCACCATGAGTTTGAGAACATCCTAACAGTTAAAAGCTTTCCTAATGAGATCATTGGCATTATTAATGAATGTGAAATATTGATTTTTATAATGAAATGTGTCAACTTATGGAAGATCTGAGTGACTCAGTGGATCAATATTTTCTAAATACATAATATTATAAATCATGATGAGTAAAAAAGCCACACTTTACATTCAAGATAGACCAAAGGATTTTACTACAACAAAGCATGATGAGTTACTAATATGCAGCTAACATTGCAACTAATCTTTAAGAAACAGTTATCAGTTTTGGAAGGTTCTAAAGACATTGGCAATTATATAAAAATGACTGTTCAAGTTTTCTTTCCTTTTCAACTCTATATCTGTATAAGGTCTGATTTTATTTATATTTTTAACAAAGCAATTCATCACAATAGATTGAATCCAAAGCAAGTATGAGACTATATCTATGTTCTATTGCAACAGACATTAATGAAATTTTCACAATGTAAAACAAGTTCTTCTCCTTAGCACTTGTTATGGTTTTGGAAAATATGGTTATTTATCATGAAAAGTGTTAGTTATTTATGTTAACATATAATAGATTTATTGTTTTTGTTTAAAACTAGATAATTTTTACATGCTAAATTTTATTAATTTATTCATTTTGGAGAGAGATTTTTGCTATCAGGTCCATGCACTTGCCTGGAGAGACAGAGAGAGAGAGAGAGAGAGATAGAAAGCAAAAAATCATCCTCCAGAAGGGATGGCCATGCTGCAATCCTTTCTCCTGTGTTTTCCTCTAGGGATTTGGGGAATGCACACACATGTGCCTGGTATGAGTTTTAAGCTACTGGGTCTGGGACTTGAACCATAGTAGACTATGTAGGAGTCCAGCAATGTAACCATTCCGCCATCTACTGGTCCCTTAAATTTTAATTTTTTTAACTGCCAAAGAGTTCCTGAGCTCATCAAAATAAAAGAGAGAGAGAGAATGCACCCCCAAAATGGTGGATGGCCAGTAATGCGATCCCTTCTCCTTCATTTCTTCATCCTGTTGGGAATTTGAGCACACACATATGCCCAAAGTGTTTTTCAAGCTGCAGGGGAGGAATTCAAACCATAATTATCCATGAGACATCCAGCTTCTTTAATTACTATGCTACAGAGTGGCCCTAAATTTTAATTTTTGATATGATAAATACTGTTGACTTAATTTGCATAAGGAAAAATTCTTGGAAATTATCAATAATTTGAAAAACAGAAACATTCCTAAGACTAAAATATTTGAGAATCATTGCTTTATACAACATTCTGAGTCCCCAAAGAGTCCACTTAGAATGGTAACTTTGTATATAATTATTGGGTCATCGAAAAAGTCATGATGTATTTTTGTATGTTTTTTCTATGCAAAAATGTGTCATGACTTTTCCGATGACCCAATAGTTTAGTTGACTATTTAAAAAATAATAATTGAAATTAGAAAAAAATACCATGTTTAAGCATAAGAAACATGAGAAAAGCTTTGAAAATGTCATGGGATTTGAGAAACACTACTTGGGGACTGGGTCCTTAAAAATTCCCATATCAAAATCCAAGAAAAGCTCTCTTCTGCCTGTGAGATTTGTAGGAAGCCATCCAAACCTAAGTGCGCTTTTTCATTATCTTGCTTGCTTCATATTTCATGTAGTAAGAAGCAAGCACCAAGACTCATTCATTGATTCTTTGATACTAATAAAAGAAACAAATGTGTTGGAATAATTGAAATGACCTCCAACACACTCTTGATTGACCCTATGCTAGTTTATTTAAGCAATTGCTTTTACTCTTCTTTTCTGGTCAGCATCTTGTGCTTCATTTTTGTAACAGTGTGGACAGAATTACACATAACATGTGAGCTGTTTACTAAAATTTTCTAAAACGGTTGATAAACATTTGAGTAGTAAATGCTTCAAAACCACAAACATTTACTTAAAAAATAAACTTTAAGAAGAATAATGGTCATCTGTCATTTCCTTCTTTTGTGAAATAGTAATTTGATTTTCATTTAGAGTAATATCACCTGTGATCTCTGTTCTCATGGTTATATAGGGAGGGTTGACCTTAACTCCAGCCTTGGTAGTGGCTGTGACTCAGGTCTGTCCAGTACACCCTGGATGTCAGGGGATGGTTCGGAAGAGGCCATTTGGCACAAGTCAATCAATGACCGGTGCCTTCATATTTTTACTGGAGTTTTTGGGGAAAAGGCAAATCTTTTCAAGAGGGCTGGTATTTCTCATAACTTGCTAGTTTGATGACCAGGGACAATTTGCCTGACCTCTCTGGACCTTACTTTATTCAAAAACAAAATGAGGGAACCAGCAGTTAGCGTAATGGCTATGTCGCTGGACTCCCACGTAGTCGACCGCGGTTCGCGTCTCAGACCCGGTGGCTTACAATTCACGCCGGGCGCGTGTGCGTGCGTGCCCAAGATCCCGAGAGGAGAATGGAGGAGAAGGGATTGCGGCAAGATCATCCCCCCGGGGGGTGATTTCTTGCTTTCTGTCTCTATGTCTCTCTCTGTCTGTCTGGCGAGCGCACGCGCCCTATAGCGAAAAACCTCTCCAAAAAAAAGAAAAAAAAGCTCCTCATCTGCATCAGCATTTCAGAGCATCACATTCTGTAGCTTCACCTCTACCTGGCTCCTAAATGCATTATTTTAAACTACATTTAAACAATAATAAAGCTAGTCTAAAGGAGAAATTATTTGCATAAATCACATTTAGCAAAAAGCATTTGTATCCACTTATTCACCTTCTCTGTCTCAGGAAAAAAAAAAAAACCTCTAAAAATATCATTCTTTAATTAAACTATACTCAATTTTACCCTTATAGGGTAAAAAAGGCAAAGAAAAAAAAATGTGCTAGAACTGCAGCTTCCATCTTGGACAGTAGATGGCAGTGACAATACTATTTTACATGTATTCTAGTCGGATTACAAAGCTTCCAAAAACGAGTCTCTCTGTAAAGGCCTAGCATAAATCAGACAGAGCTTTCTATTTTCTAATGCTTTCTATGATTTTTCACAGAAACAGAAAGGGCATTCTCTGTGAATACTGTTGGTGTAGTGTACCCACAGAGGCTTTCCAAAGGAGGCAAGTATTGCCAGCTAGGAGCAATGTCAGGGTGGACTCCGCCCAGAGAGCGCACACAGAGAGCCATGACCCCAAAGTGAAAGACTCAAGTTGCTGAAGCTCCAGTCAGGAATTGAGCCAGTACGTTGTCCTTGGGGTTTTCAAGCAGGATTAATTTTCTATTGAGTCCTAAGTGGAGTAAATGCACCTTCTACGTTATCTGAATTGTTTATATCTGGTTAATTATTTTTCCCCGACAGAATCAGAAAGAGAGAGTTCCGAGTTCCTCTAATGAGAATGAAATTGCCCTTCAGTTGTCATTTTTGTTCTAGTTGTATTCAGAGTAGCTGTATAGCATATGCTATCAAGTTCTGTGAATGTGTTCAGCAGGAATCAAGTTGAAAGGGAAATTGTGTGTGTGTGTGTGTGTGTGTGTGTGTGTACAAACATATGGTAATAAAGAGCTGACTCTGCAAATCTGATTCTCTAAAATTCAAGCTTAAACATATAAGTGGCTTCGTGGATTTACACACACACACACACACACACACACACACACAAAATCAGTTAATATCACCTTGACTCCAGATAGTTCAGCTCTAGTCAGCCACCTTGCTAGAAAAACAAGACTAAGAATACAAATGGTGGGACCAGCAGTTAGTGTAATGGCTATGTCGCTGGATTCCCACATAGTCGACCGTGGTTCGCGTCCCGGACCCGGTGGCTTAAAACTCACGCCGGGCGCGTGTGCGTGTGTGCCCAAGATCCCGAGAGGAGAATGGAGGAGAAGGGATTGCGGCGTGGCCATCCCCCCTGGGGGGTGATTTCTCGCTTTCTGTCTCTCTGTCTCTTTCTGTCTGGTGAGCGCACGCGCCCTATAGCAAAAACCTCTTCAAAAAAAAAAAAGAATACAAATGGCATGGTGATTAAGGGTGCTGGACTTCCACATGGTTGACTGGAGGAGTCCAACCCAGTGGGGCTCCAGGACCCATCTGAGCCCTTTGATCTTTGAGCATCACTTCCGGTTGGTTCAGTATGCTGGCAAGGCCACTACTGTTTTCCCCCTGATCCTGGAACAAGCTTGGATCAATTAGCATATTGGCAAGGCCGTTTGCTAACCGCTCCGGGACTGTAGTAGCCTTGCTGGGAAGTGACCCCCCTCTGACTCCCCGATATATTACTATAAAAGAATTAATATAATTTTCTCATACATCTTTGTAGTAAGATTTCCCCAAAATCCCCCGACCGCTCCCTTTACTCTAATCACTTACTGTTAATTACAGAGTTTCATTGGACACAATAAAGGGTGTGCTAAAGTTCTTCTTGATCTCTGGAAGGCCTTCCTTTCAAAACACATTTAAACTTAAGAATCACCTCTTATGCAGAAACTGACCCAGGACACCCCCGCCTCACTGTAGCTTATGTTCTGACAAAGTGCATGATGGTGGCAACACAAGCACAATACAATGCCTAGGTGTGCCACAAAGTTTTTCGTTAACTCATTAGTCACTTCACCACCAGTTGAAAAGGCTGTATCCCCGCCCTCATCAAGTGAACACTAACTTCACCCTTTCAGGATAGGTAAATATATTAGGATTCCTTTAAATAAACTTTAGATCTCTATAAAATTATATAAATATCATTCTTTATTGAGATTTATAAGAACTAATATCTGTACTTGAGATTTTCCTTTTTAGAATCACAACCAGTGACTGCAAGATTGCTGCCGCCAAGTACTGGCTGATAATTACTGCCTGCTGGAGCTGTTCTCCGAAACTACACTCCCAGAACAGAAGTTCCCCAAAGCTTGCTTACATCAATCAAATAATTGTTGAATTGTATCGATGATTAATAGTCCTGCCCTTTATCAAACCCTGAATAGAACCTTTGATCTCTATTGTTAAAACTTTATGAATCGATAATTAGAACACGTAGCCCCTCTCCCGTTCACTTGCATGTATCACATTTTCAATAAAAAGGCACGATGATTCCTAACAGTTGTCACTCCTCAGAGAGCGATCTCTGGGAAGTGTCCGGCTGAGAGGATGTGCATGAAAAGGCACCGAGACCTCAGTCTTCCTTTCCTTCACCGCCTCCGTCGAGTCAACCCACCCCCGCCGAGGCTGGTCCCCAGCAGCTGACCACAGTTCGAGTCTCGGACCTGGTGGCTTGCTTTCTCACTTTCTCTCTCTCTCTCTCTCTCTCTCTCTCTCTCTCTCTCTCTCTCTCTCTCTCTCTCTCTCTCTCTCTCCCCATCTCACTCACTCTGTTCCTATCTAGACAAATTGAAATAGATGAATAAATAAATAAAATTAAATATTTTTTTAAAAAATGTTTTAAGGGAACTCCTACAGAACTACTAGAAAACAAAGACCAGTGCCCTGTTTTGATGATTCAGGGACAATAACCCCATTGCTTTATAAACTCTTCCAAAATTAGAGGTAAGAATAAGCTCCTTAAGGCAGAGGCCACCTTTTCATCAGGTTATAGGGTGCTGTTCTCACTGGTACAATGAATGAGCAAATGACTGGACCAAAGAAAGACAAGTATACATAATGTCTCTGGTTTCTGGAAAACAACATATCTGTAACATGATTGTCCAGGTGCTCAAGAATTAATCTGTAGATTCACCAACACAACAGTTATAAAACCCTCTGTTGGGGGAACAGTGACATTTCACGGGCTAGAGAATAGAGAAAACATTTCTTCTCTGGATTTATAAGGCGAATTACTTGGGACAGCATATTTATCTTTGTAATTCTGTTTCCTCTGGTTTACGACAATAATATAGCAGCTGGCTTTGTGTATGTGATCACGTAAAGTTTTAAAATCCATCAATGCCTTCCTGTCACTTTTAGGTAAAACCTAAACGTTTTAGGCCTCTGTCAGGCTCTCAGCTTCTTCTCAGGCCTCGTCTGAGCTCCTCTGCCGAGTGAGTCCTCTCATCACTAGATCATGCACCTGCAGTGTGTTTCCTCTCCCTTCACTGCCCTTCCACTTTGCTCACCTTGGGCTGTGTCCCCAGGGCCTCAGGATGCCAAGTAGCACATCTAAAGGAAGTGTTCGCATTTTCCTTAATGCTTTTTTTTCACAGAATATGTAATTAACGTTTTTACTTCTGCCATTAGTAGCTGCTTCCTCCACTAGCACATCATTTGATATTTTTACATTGAATAAAATAGATGGATAAATAAATGGATGAGTAAATGAGTGAACTCAGGTGCATGGAGATAGAATTAGCAAAACTTAAGCTGATTAAATCTGGAAGAGAGCAATACCAGGGATCAGAAATCTGAAGTCTGTTTCTTGATTTGAATCTATCACTTATTGAGAAGTCTGGGCAATTTACTTGAGCCTCAGTTTTTCCATGGAAAAAATCGTATAATAACACTAGCTTATCATGTGTAGGGTTTGTGAAGTAAAAGTGAGATAGCACACATAAAAGTATTTTAAAAACTAATGCATGGCATAGAAATATGAGGCACTATTTTAAATGGGTCATACAGATTATTCACAAAGATGATAAACTTAAATTCCATAATTCAAGGTAGATATAATTTAAAATAACCTTGGAGCAAATTTTGCAATTATATCAAGCTCTATTTTCTCTAAACTTGTGTATTTCACTGCTCCTTTGAACATACAGGAACCTATACACAATAGAGAAATATTTTATTTTTTACTCCCCACAAATAAATTCCAACATGCTTTGGGGCTAGTTCTTCTTTGTCCTTTAGATAAAACCTAGGCAAAGTCCCAGAACTTTCCTTTTCACTTTGATTATTAAAAATCCTTCAGAAAGACACCTGTACATCCATATTTATCACAGCATTAATTCATAATTTCTAAGACATGGAATCAACCTAAGTGTCCCAAAACTGATGATTGAGTTGAAAAAATGTGGCATATAAATATTATGAACTATTACTCAGCCATAAGAAACAATGAGATCCTATAATTTGACTCAAAGTAAATGCATATGGAAGATTAACATTGGGGTAAGTGAGCCAGACTTTGAGACACACTGTATATCCCCACTCAATATGTACTGAATATCTGCACTCTGTGGCAGAAACTGAAATATCCTAAGATATGATAGTAGGGAGGATTAGTGTAGATACCAGAGACTGTTTGGGAGAAGAGCAGGTAGTACAGGGTGTGTGGGAGGAGCATAGGGAAGAAACATTTAACAGACAAAAGAATAGTTCTCCGTTAAAAAAAAATAAAAAGTTTTGTAAATTTTGCTTTATTTAAAAAAACTTCAGTTTCAAGATACAAATTTTCTTATTGAAGTAATAATTTAAATATCCAGTTACCTACATTAATCAAAAATTTTGAGCATTATTTCAAAGAAATGCTTTTCCCCTTGCCCAGTTGGGCTGCTCCTGGCGCACAAAAGAGGTGGCCTCTGTGTTTGCTCATCTCCGTTTTTATTCTTTTGCTCTCAACTTGGTCCGCACGATGTCTGCTTTACCCAGGGCAGACACAGGAGGTGGGGCAAAGGAAGAGGCAGAAAAAGCCCTTTGCAAGCGAGGCATGAGTTGCCGTCTCTCCCTCTCAGTCCATAGTCTTTTTACACCAATGCTTTCTCTTCGGGGGGGCTTTTGAGTGTTCCCTAAGGCTCCTCTCCCCCCGCCATGATAACCCATCTCTCACCTGAAGGATCCCTGACTACTTGATCTGTGTGTTTTCTCCATTGTGGGGCAGATGGCAGGGCACGTAAGTCACATCCTTGAGTCCTTGCTGCTCTGGGAATTTTCACAATCTAGACCATCTCTTGGATTCCTCGCCATCTCCAAGTCTAGCACATGGAAACACATGTCCACACATCTTAACTCACCAGCAGACAGGTAGCTGCTTGCTGGGCAGCTTTCAGTTTTGTGGTCATAGGCCATTTAGCTGATGGTTTTGTACTTTTATTTTTTCCACTGTGTCCCCCAAATTGTTAGGACAGTATCAAACTTTCCAAGTGATTCCATTAAAGTCTATTTCATTTGATTTTCCTTTAGAGAAGAGAATTCTTACTCTGTCCCCCACCACACACACACACACATATACACAACCTAAACTTCTCTCTAGTATGTATGCTGTACCTCTTGGCCTCTACCTGCTTTCTGAGGCTTGAGATGAGAGTTCAGTTAAGGACAACAATATTAATTTTTTTACTTCCTTTCTAAGTTCTGCTTCTGTGGTCTAGCTTTTTGCCTTGGAATGCAAGAGTAATTATCTTCTGTTATTTTGTAATTAGCCTTTTCCATTTTATATCCTGTTTATTTACACTCGAATGTAGTAAAGATATGCTTTGACTATTTAATATGGCCAACTCATTCCCAGTTCTCCTTTTCCAGTTGTTCCTCAAAGCCATACTACTAGTATCAAGAGAAAAACAAATAAAACCATTTCTCTGGTGAAAACAAATTTTAACCAGCAGAAGTCACAGTTTTCCACAGAGAAATAAAAGTGGGCTACTGGGGATAGGACTTGCATGCCTCTCCAAAGATTCTCCAAATGAGAATTCTGTTATGTGTTTACGACAAGAATTCAGAAAGGGAGAGTTAAACTCTAGAGTGAGAAAACAGTGAGCAGAACAGAGCAGCAGGACTTGGCAAATGTTCCCTGAGGAAGTAACCAAGCACCCAATTAGAACTGGAAAGGAGAGCAGATGTGGAGAACTGTCTTCTGGGGCAGGAGCCGACTGTATAGAATGGCAGCCTAGAGGGTCGTAGACATGAAGCCACAGCTGCCTGGGGCTGAAGTAAAGCCAGGCAGGAAGTTAGTCAACACCCTACAGCGAAGTCCAAATTACAATGAAGTCTGAACTCTGCCAGACTGGCTTGTTGCTCCTATTGCATAATCAAAATGAATGTAGCAGAGAACTTGTGCTTAGCCATTGGATTCATAATAAACACTGCGGATTGTGCACACTGCAATTTATGAAATCATAAAGAGAATCCTTCTGCCAAACTCCAAAAGTTGTATAGACGTCTAGTTCACAAGAGTTGATAGCTTTATTTATGACTTTATAGATTAAGTTATTTATGTCTGAAACACAGGAAAATATAATGAGAAGGAATTATATCTACAGAGGAGGTTTTTAATGTCACATTTCTTAACTATAAACATATATTTTTAAATTCATACTTAAGTAATAGTCAAAAAATCAAACATTAATGAAACATTTGCAGTGTTGTGTTTCTTCAATGACAAAAATAAAACCATTTTGATAAATTGCCATATATAAAAAAAGAATTTAACAGAGAACTCACAGTCTTTATCAATACATAGGCCCTAAACTGTGAAAATATGATGGTTATATTCTCTGAGAAGATTCCACATGGATACTGGGAACTAGATATTTCAGGGCACAGGCGAAATGAAGATTTTCTATTCATAATTCAGCCTCCAGCAAGCAAAGCTAGTGTGGCAGGAGAGTTGAGCCATTCTCTGGGAAGATTCCACATGGATACTGGGAACTAGATATTTCAGGGCACAGGCGAAATGAAGATTTTCTACTCATAATTCAGCCTCCAGCAAGCAAAGCTAGTGTGGTAGGGAGCCCCTCTGGCCTTCTATCCCTGTCTCTGTGTCTCTGAGGTCTCTGTCTCTCTCTGCTCCTGTCTCCTCATTTTTTTTGGTAATTTTTCCTTTTTACGATTTTTTTAAAGGTAGAATTTCTCTCTGGCTCTCAGCTCCATCTTTTGTTTTGTTAATAAGCCCTTCTGCTCCTTTCTCCCAGGCAGGAGAGTTGAGCCATTCTCTGAGAAGATTCCACATGGATACTGGGAACTAGATTTTCTATTTTGTGATTTTTTTTCTTTAAAAAAAAAAAAGAAAAGCAATTATAATTTTTTATTTTTTTGTCTTTTTTCTCTCTTTTTGTTGTTGTTTCTCTCTCTGTTTTTCATTTTCCTTTTTCTTGTCTCTCCACCCAATATCTACTGAATCTGCTGCACCAGCGATCACTACAGAACGGCAATCCGATTCTAGAACACCTCTGTCTGCTTGCTCCTGAACATTGAGGCTTAACTTCAAGAATTTGAAAGAAACACGCCATTCATCAGATGACAAGAAATCACCGTCGGATCACGAGAAATATGGGAAAACGAGAAAATACCTCTCCTCCAATGGAAAAGAGTAACTCTCCTTCATCCACAAACAGTTCGGTGAAAGTCATGGAAATGTCTGATAAGGAATTTAGAGCATTCGTAATGTCGAAGCTAACAGAGATGGAAGAAAAGAGAGATAATGAACTGCTAAAGAGAAAGGAGAAAGAAGTTGCTGAGTTCCAGGAGATGAGGAAATTCTTGCAAGATCTAAAAGAGGAATTACACACTTTACAAAAGACTCAAACGGAACTGCTAGAGATCAAGTCTATAATACAAGAAGTCAAAATCTCCCTTGAAAGTATTAAAAGCAGACTAGATCATTCAGAAAATAGAATCTCAGATGTAGAAGAGAAAATGGCTGGCTTAGAAAAGTCCACCACGAAGACTGAGAAAATGGCTCAAAAATTTGAGAATGATATGCGAGAAGTACTGGATACCATCAAACGTCCAAATATCCGGATAATTGGCATTCCAGAAGGTGAAGAGACCCATAAGGGCATTGATAATCTATTCCATGAAATCCTGCAAGAAAACTTTCCAAACCTAGAGAGGCATTCGAACATCCAGTCCCAGGAAATACAAAGGACCCCAAATAGAATCAACCCAAGAAGATCTTCTCCAAGACACATTATAGCCAGGTTGACCAAAACCGCAGACAAAGACAAGATACTAAGATTGGCAAGAGAGAAACATCAAGTTACCTACAAAAGACATCCCATCAGGCTAACAGCAGATCTCTCATCGGAAACAATGTGAGCGAGGAGAGAATGGGAAAATATATTCAAAGTGTTACGAGAGAAACAGTTTCAGCCAAGAATACTGTACCCGGCAAGATTATCTTTCAGGTGGGAAGAAAAGACAAGAACATTCTCAGATAAACAAAACCTGAAAGAATTTACCAGCACCAGACCAGATCTCCAAGAAGTTCTCAAGGGTGTGCTGTATCAAGAAAATTAAACACAGACACACGGAAATAAGAGTCCAAAAACTATGAATGTGGCCAACTTAATCAGAGGGACAAGTCTGAATTTGAATATTATATCCCAGAATTTAATCAGGAAAATTGAACCAGAACAGAAGATAAAAGTACATGAGACTGATAGGTTCATGCACCTTCCATTTGAACAGAATCCTAACTTGTTTCCTGGCTTTAAGCAAAGTTCCTTGGCATTTCTTTGAGTTAAGTTAAAACTGGTTTTCTTAGTAGTAATGAGTGAACTCACCATTGAAAGTAGTTAGATTATGTAGGAAATTGTGTGATCAATGCAACGTGGGTGGGAAGGGAATGAAGGACAATTGTAGACACCGGAGGTGGTGTGAGAGGAGGGTGGGAAGGGACAGAGGGTCAGAAAGAGGGGTGGAAGTAATTCTAAGAACTAGTAATGGAAAATTTTTTGTAATGTGCATGATTGTATCACTATGCAGTGTGTACTGGATGGGAGATTGCATTTTGTATGCTGTGATGAAGCTTAGGGAAGGAATGTAAATTGAGTTACAAAAAAAAAAAGTTTCAGAAAAAAAAATATATATATATTCAATGACTGCAGTAGGATATGTAGCCACAGCTAGGTGCTACTTTATAGGATGCGTAAAGTAAGACTTGTGTTCATGGAAATGTGGGTATCACCTGTGTTTGCTATGAGGGTATTTGAATTGATTAGGGTCTTTGGCGTTACAATAAAATGTGAGGAGAAAACAGTATAGAAAGCAAACATAGATACCAGAGACTGTGGGAGGAGAGTAGGAGATGGCAGAGGGTAAGAGAGAATCTAGGATGGGGGGAAAAAAGCAAAACATACAGAAGACAAGAAATGGAAGATCATTTGCTGACAATAACATGCTTGTTGATGTGCTTGATTGAGACAATATATAGTGTAATTTGGATGGAAAATCTCATTTTGTATGCTGTAATGATGTTCAGAGAATGAATGCAAATAAATAAATTAAAAAAAATATGATGGTTAAATTATACTGAATGGAGGAAAAACTAAAAGCTTTTCCACTAAAAACTGATACTAGACAAGACTGCCCACTTTCTCCACTGCTTTTATTTTATTTTATTTTATTTTATTTTATTTTATTTTATTTTATTTTATTTTTGGAGAGGTTTTTGCTATAGGGCGTGTGCGCTCGCCAGACAGAGAGACAGAAAGTGAGAAATCACCCCCCGGGGGGATGGCCACGCCGCAATCCTTTCTCCTCCATTCTCCTTTCGGGATCTTGGGCACGCAAGCACACGTGCCCGGTGTGAGTTTTAAGCCACCGGCTTTTGGACGCAAACTGCGGTCGACTACATGGGAGTCCAGCGACATAGCCATTACGCTAACTGCTGGTCCCTCTCCACTGCTTTTTAACAGTGCTGGAAGTGTTAGCTAATGCAATCAGAAAAGAGAACAATATAAAAGGCATAAGGCAAGAAGAGTTGAAAATATCTTTATTCACAGATGACATGATGGTATACTTAGAAGACCCAAAGTTTCCATAAGAAAGCTTCTCGACGTAATAAGTGAACATGGTAAAGTGGAAGGATACAAAATCAACATCCAAAAATCTATAGCATTTCTATATATGAACAAGTTCAATGAAGTAGAGCTGAAGAAAGGAATCCCTTTCACCATAGCTGCAAAATGTATTAGATACCTAGGGATAAACCTAACTAAGGAAGTCAAGGACTTTACAAAGAAAACTATGAAAAGGTATTGAAAAGGCCATAAAAAAGTGGAAGGACATCCCATGTGTCTGGATTGGAAGAATTAACATAATCAAAATGGTAATTCTACCCAAATTAATCTACATATTTAATGCAATTCCAATTCAATAATCAAAGATATTCTTCACTGATCTAGAATTTGTCTGGAATCATAAAAGACCTTATACTGCCAAAGTAATCCTGCACAAGAAGAGTGGAGTGGGAGGCATATCGCTCCCTGATTCCAATATATACTATAAAGCTGTGATCATCAAAACAACATGGTACTAGCACAAAAACAGACAGGTGGAGCAATGGAATAGAATAGAGACCCCAGAAATAAACCCCAAAGCTTACAGCCAAATGATTTTTTGACAAAAGATACCAGTCAATACACTGGGAAAAGGAAAATCCTTTAGTAAATGGTGCTTAAAAACCTGGGTATCCACCTGCAGAAAGATGAAACTGAATCCCCATCTTTCACCATTAACAAAAGTCAACTCAAAATGGATCAAAGATCTGAACCTACGACCTCAAACTATAAAACTACTGGTGGAAAATACTGGGGAAACCCAGGGAAACATTGGAGTAGGCAAAGACTTCTTAAATAAGACTTCCAAAGCACAGGTAATAATCCCTAAAATAGACAAGTGGGGCTATATCAGACTAAGAAGTTTCTGCATGGGAAAGGACACTGTAACAAGTGTGAATTGATAACCCTCAGAATGGGAGAATATTTTTGTAAAATATGCCTCAGACAAGAGACTGATAATCAGAATACACAGGGAACTCAATTGCCTCACACACACACACACACACACACACACACACACACACAAAATGAATAACCCAATTAAAAGACGGGAACATGAATTGAACAAATATCTGAGACTCAAACCATAATTGACTACATGGGAGTCCAACGACATAGCCATTATGCTAACTGCTGGTCCCATGATTGAATGTTTTTTAAAAATTGGAATAATAATAATAATAATAATAATAATCTGGAAAAATAATGAAAAGCTATTTGATGATGATGATGGGGATTTTAATGTCTTTGCATTGACTGATATGCATGGTATTCCTTCTGGAAAAAGAAATGTAATACACTGTAAAGTTATGTGTGATTCAATGTAATATAAATAAGATTACGATAATAATAAAAAAAATTTAAAAAGAAAGAAAAAATATGATGGTTAATTATAGTACCAGAAAAAGTGAGATGGTTAGGGAAAAGGAGGGTAGTTTTTTCACTTTAATTTTTGTATGTTAATGCATGCACTATGTATCCATTCTGATTCTACATTATTATGTAATAATAATAAAGCATTCTCATTTGGGGGAAAAATAGCAACATTAACACAGACCCTGGTATCTTTATTGATGATCTACTGTCATCTACACCCAAATTCAGGGATATAAAATGACACTCAGTTTGGATTGTGAGTCTATTAGTCAACTGAGTGAATTTTCTGGACTCACCTGGCTCATTTGTGTATCTACAGTCATCTGTGGACCCATTTGGTGGTTCTGCTGTTCCACACTGTGCTTTCTCAAGTTTGGGTTTCATTGGCTGAAAGCTAAGGCCACTTGGCTTTTCTCCACACGTGTCTTGTCCTCCAACAAGTTAGTCCAGGAGAGTTCATATGGTGGTGGCAGGGTTGGGGAAGAGCAAGTGGCAGCATCCACAACATTTGAGGCCAGTTGGTCAGAGTAAGATACAAGAACAGCATGGATTCTAGGCAGATCTCACATGGCCAGTGAAGCTTCGAATCCTGGCCCTGGCAGCATCACACTGTGTACACTGGGGGAATAAGGAATTGGACTGTGACCAGGTTCTGCTCAAGGGATTTCTCTCTCTCTGTCTTCCTCATTTGCACACAAATCTTGTGGAACATAAAAAAATTGCTTTTCAAATTTTTTTTTTTCGTTGAAGGAGAGAGAGGTTTCTTTGACAGAGTCTCACTGTGTTGCACTCTACCATTCCTTGCCTTCCGACCAGCCAGTATCACAGGCATAGCCATAGTCATGTCCTGTCTGTTTGAGTAGTCCCTGGATCAGAACCCAGAGCCTTCCCAAATGACTCCAATATCATACAACAGCATCTTACTGCCTGTGCCATCATGGCTGGACCAAGATTACCTTTTTAAAAAAATTTTGCCAGAGGGCACGTGCACTTGCCTGAAAGAGATAGACAGAGAGAAGGAAAAAGAGAGAGTGCCTCTTACTCTTCCATAGGCCATAGCCACATCACAATCTTTTCTCCTCCATTTCTTCTTCCTTTTGGGATTTTGGGCATGTAACGCAGGCTTCCAGCATGTTTCTCAGGGACTCAAACTATGCAGTTGGTCATATGAGATCCAGCTGCCTTAACCCCTAGGGCATGGTCTAGCCCAGATTACTTTTAATAGCAACCAAGTCTTGAGCCCTGTCCCTGATCTTTTTTCCAAGTTTCATCTATAAAGGCAGACTTGAGAGAATTCAAAATGGCTATCACACCCGCCTAAAATCGTCACTGAAGAATGCATAATCAGCACTGGCTGTTGGACTGATAGTAGCCCCATAACCACCTAGACTATGCATTGCTAAAGACTGAAAGATCTTATGTTTGCAATGTGCTGATTTTTCTAAAGAAAACATTTAGCCTTGATTTTAGGAAAAAGAAAGAGGTCCTTCCAAAAACTTTAAATGGGAACAAATAAATTTTGATCTACTAGCTATTATAAGCCAGCTTTGAACCAAGCATTTCTATACTTTTTTTTTTTAAGTTTTTTTTTTCCATAAGGTACATACACCCAACATGATTTTCAAGCCACTAGTTCTGGGACTTGATCTGCAGTTTGCCATGTGGGAATCCAGTGCTTAAACCACCATGCCACCTGATGGCTCTGTATTTTTATACATCTTTAAGTTTAATCCTCTTAATGACCTACAAGATAAGATTTTCTTTATTTTTCCTGTACAGATTGGAAACTGGGTCACAGCAGTGTAATGTTATTTCTTTATGTCATTGCCACCAAATTATTAATGGCTTACTGGCACTAGAGAAAGAAAACTATGTAGATCTATTATGGTTTACTAGACTATTGTCTTTATCATTGTGCAGTTCCCAGTCCAGCCACCAGAGCCAGAATCTGTGCCACTGGTCTCTTTTTCACTTCTCTAAATGTTTGTGTATTGACTCTTTGTGGGTGTGACCAGCTGAACTATGACTGTCTCTGAGTTACTAATATAAGGAAGTTTATCAGCAAAGTTAGCCAGTCAGTCCAGCATTATCAAGTAAAGTACAGTAAATAAGTTTCAGAATTTAGAAGAAGAAAGCTTTTTTTTTAATAAATCAACTGATAAAAATTCAGTATTCAAATATTATACTCTTGGATTCAATGACAGTTCTATTCCTGAATCCTAGTTTTATGTTGCTTACATTAAATGGCCCCCATTCTGCCAGATCTACTCTTAGGTCTTTGAATATCAGCCTAGCATCTTTTTGATCTCCCCAATCTTCAAAGAAGCAATTAGAATATGAATTATAGCTGCAAATGTTTTATGAACCTTAGTTTAAGGTTTGTGAAGTGCCATGTTGGAGCCAGAGCTCTCACTGTCTCTAACGAAGCATGACTTCTATTGCTGCCCTGCTCTTGCGACCTCATTTCTCTGTCTAAATTCTGCACTGTTCAAGGCTCAGCTGAAATGCCACTTCACATAGGAAACTTCCCTTTGTCACGCCAGACTTGTGGCTCTCTCTGCTGCAAAGATATCTACAAAGGTATCTGGAATCATAGTGATGACTAGTTATTTACTTCAAATTTGTTGCTTTCCGGACACCATGCTAAGGGTGCTACATATGTTACCTCATTTAGTTCTCACCTTTAATTCTCAACAGCATCTATGAGTCAGGTACTGTGTCATCCATCTTTTATGAATGAAGTTCAGGGAAATGAAGAGATGTGCCCAATGTTATCACAAATTAAGAAACAGAATTGAAATTTAAATCCAGATTTGCTGGTTGCCCAAACCTTGGCACTCAGTCACTATGTTATATATGCATGCATTCATAATGAATATAAAATTTATTCTACAAATGGGACATGCAAGAAATGGCACGTTTCTTTAAGTGGAATTAAATCCATATCTCTTTTTCACTTCTCTTAACTTGTGTGCATAAGACTTCTTTTAGACATGAAAGGCTGACATACGCAATGATTGATGACACTTCCGCACAACGAGTCACTAAAAAGGCCCAGAGCTTCTCTGCAGAGCAAAATACACACTATGGCCTACCTCTGCAGAGCAGAATATACAATATGGCCCTTCTAGTCTCTAGCTCACACTGTTGATTGTAGGGTAATCTATCATACAAGCACAAAGGGCCCCTTGACGTACAGCAGTCCATATTTTGGAGACTGGATCCACAATGCATGAAGTCCAGCCACATCAGAAGTCCAATGCAAACTCAACCCCTACCATCTTCACTCCTAGATATAGGTACTAAGGCTTTGCAGGTTAGGCTGCTAGTCATCACTATTCATGGAATTTCATATCTTTGTTCTTAAATTCCTCCTTCCTAAAGCCATCAAAAGCCACAATCTTCTCACATCTTCATTAAAACCTCTAGCATTGCCTTTTCAAGGGTCTGCAGCTTCTTGAAAAATAGAAGCCAAGACAGCCAGGTGTCTACAGGCACCTGCTGCTTCCACCAGAACCCAGCCTCTCTTTGCTACAGGGTCAATCCATGTCTCCATAATGGTCACAGCTTGATTTTGCAAATCAGAAAATGCAAATTGCTGGGCTTTAGGTCTTATCCAGCCAGAGGAAGTGAATCATCTGACTCAATATTTTTTTAGAATTGAGCTATGTTTAAAAATTGGGAAATTTTATACAATAGTACTTAAGTCTAGGAACCTAGGGTGACCTTTCCTCAGCTGGCACTGAGTAGTTTCTGTCCCCTTGAGGTGCCGTGTGTTTTCCAGGTCACCTGCATGTCCATTGTCATCCGATCCTGACGTTCATCAGCTTGCCCTTGTACTGGAACAAAATGTCTCCATACCCATGCTTCTAGCAAATGTGGGAATATAGAACTCAGACTGAAAGGATTTCAAGTTTCAAGAAAAATGGGAAAAGAATCCATTTTCCTTTGTGAGACTGATGTACATTCCCATGAGCTTCACGTGCAAGCAATATCATGTGGTTCTGAAGGAGGGGGCCTCCCCCACTTCACTTGTAGATGTTTCCTACAGGCTTCTCAGTGCACATGTGTTCTCAGAACAGCAGAAACACAGAAAGAAGAACACGGTAAAGCTGTGGTTTAGAAAAGATCATTGATCTTTCCTTTTCCATGGTTTTCATTCTTAGTTTTACATTTTGTACTATTAACTCTGTATAGGATACCATTTTACTTCTGAGCCAAGGCCTTCTACTTCCAAAAATGCTTCTCTAGTCAGGCTATCCCCCCTGGAAAATTCTGTTTTCCCACTCAGTTGATAATAGTAATTTTTAAGAAGATCAGATATAATCCGTGTTTAAGACTCAGTGTTTTCCATTAAGCATTCCATCATTTCTTAAGCTTATGCTAATTTTATGCTCTTTGAATGATGTCTAATAAACAGTAAACAATAGTGAAAATAATCCATTCAGTTATAATCTAATTTACATTTGATGGTGTTATATCATAGAAATATATGATCTTTGAGTGGCAGAAACTATATTTTAGGTAGCCTATGTTGTGTGTGTGTGTGTATGTGTGTGTGTGTCCTCAAGAAAACATAACATAGTGAGAGACAAGCTGCATGAAAACTATTTAATTGATTCAGTGATTGAAAGCTGAGTTTTCGTTAATACCGTATTTACTTGTATAATTTCCCTGCCTTTTCCAATTATATTTATGAGCATTTGGGTCCCCAGTCTCTATTGCCTTCAAGAATCACCCTCTGGGGAATCTCTGATTTACTAAACAACAGAGACTTTAATAAAGTACCACAGCAACCAGTGGCAATGTTAATTGGAATTGAGATCTCCTGACACATTTGCTTTACTTCAGCAATTCCTCCATTTCTCAACAGAGCTGTTAAGAACAACCATTTTGAGTGGCTAAACTACTTTTGGTAAAGCAATAGTCTGTGACTGACAGAATTTAATGTGGATATGTGTATGCAAGAAAGAGCAGGAGAGAGCAACAAAGAGAGAGAGAAAATAAGAGAAAGAAAAAGAGAGAGAGAACATCAAAGGCAGAAAGTTAACAGGGAGAAGGAGTTTATGGGTACAATTTTATATCCGCTCTAGTGTCAGGAGTGGAGTTGAGGACCTATACCAATATTGTTTAGAGAGAGAATAGATTGTAATATGGTTTAGCCTCTCTAGCAGGGGATTAGTAGGTCCCGCCCAGTGGCAAGGAGCCAGTCATGAGAGAGTGTGAAGAAAAGGAGAAACAGTTAATACTGACTCATTCTCTTCTGTTCCAAAACAGCAAGTCCAAAATACCCTCTTCATGTCGCTACTTGCCAGTTTTGGACAAAGGCCATCTCAGTGATGAGTAATCTTCAAGCAGTGCTTGATTTGTTTAAAACACCAAAGGTGAGTGAACTTCAAGCAGTATTTTATACACTTTTGCTAGTTGAACTATGGCATTTTCTAGTACAGAATTGGCATATTTTAGGTTCTTTCTCTTCAGAAAAAGAAAAACTAACTAACAATAAAGCAGACATTATTCCTTTTCTCCTTTTTCTTCAAAAGTGGAGAAGGGTAGATATGCAAGTAATAGTAACACTCAATTGAGTTTTATTTTCACATAAGAAACTCTTGCGCTAACTTTAACTTTGAAAGTTTAGCAAAAATCTCTTCTTCTTTCATCTTTGTCTTTCTCCTTCAACATCTAAGATGGAGAGTTGAGGGACTAAAAATATCAGTGTTATTTGTTCCAGTCAGTAGGCAATGTACTGCTCCACAAACAGCTGAAAGACTCAGAAGAGCAAATTTTAGATGCTATAAACCTACAGATATTTTTTAGGAGTTTGAAATGGGAGAAAATGAAAAGTATGATATAAATTCTGTCTGTACTCTGAATTTCTTACAAGATTCATGTCAAAGTGTCAGAGAAACTATAAGGTATATGCTTACCAATGTATATGCAATTTACCAAATGTTCAGTGAAAGTTTATTATGAATCAACTAATTATTTTCTTTCTACTCATTGTACAATTTTACCTTAATTTGCCCATACTTTGAAATGTTCAGACACTCCTGGATCCTGTCTCAGTTTCTAGTTCTCCTTGTGTAGGCAAATCCAGCCTTACAGTTCTAACTACTCCCTAGGTCTCTGGTCTCAGTCTTGAATCCCACTAAATTTCATTAACTCCTGACTTAAATGTCCCAGAGCACTTCCAATGTAACAAAATCTAAGTCCTGATTTTGGATCTTCCATGGTACAAACTGAATTATAATATCCTTAGCTTTAAAATAAAAAAGGACTACAAGATATCCACAGTCTAATGTTCAAAAGTTTACCATGAGTTGGCAAATACTTTTCATTGCTCATGCAACATTATATTCTTTTATCCATGCTAACAGATTGTTGATTTCATCCTCAGATCTAAGGTTTAGGTACTTTGATTTAGGGAAAACACATGGAATAAGCCCATGGAAACCTTGTTCCTTTCACTAGGTGATTGGTCCGGAGGCCGTGTTTCCCAGTTCTGATCAATTATTGAAAAGGGAGAGTCTGTTGAGGTATGATGCCCAGAACCATGACAGTCAGCTTGTGATTAGGAAAATAACCACCGAGGGAGGCAGACCAGGAGAGTTACAAGGATAGAAAGTTCCTGAATCCTGGATGACATCCCTGAACTATTACAAAACACTTGGAGCTGCCGATCTCAGGGTTTGATGTTATGGGAGCTAAGAGAAGAAATTACTGTAATGTTATACTTTGTAGCTTAATGGACTTCTAATTAATACACAACGACTTTCAGGATTTTTGCTTCTTGGTCACTATTACCTTTGTAGTTTCTTCAGCTTATTTCCCTCTACCTTTCAAAACAAATATGTTTTGTTCCATCCTGTAGACTTTTAGATTTTCATCTAGACTATAGAATTTTTCTTCTCTGTCTTCCTGGTGGATAATTATTTATGTAGCAAGCTATATTTCAAATGCCACTTTCTCAAGTAAATTTTTAAATCTTTTATCACCCAAGAGGCCTTGATTATTCCTACCAAAACTATACTTTCCCAGAAAAAAATTAACTGATTCTTCCTCTGTTTCATGCATTATTTTTATGTAGCATATGTGATTATAGATATCTACTTGAATTGAATAAGGGATGTCTAGATACCTAGGGAAAAAATATATGTTTATGGGTGTTTCTGTTAGGGTGTGTCTGGAAGAAATTGGCACTTTAATCAGTAAACTGAGAAAAATAAAATCCCCCATACCAGTGTGAGTGGGCACCAACTAATCTGTTTAGAGACTGAGGAAGGTGAACTCACTTTCCATTTGAGCTGGGATATCCATCTTCACCTGCCCATAGATATCAGCACTCTAGTTCTCAGACCTCTGGACTCAGATCGAGATATACCTTTAGCTAGCCTGGTTCTTAGGCATTTGCTTTTGCACTGACATGGTACCATGGGCTTTCCTTGGTCTCCAGTTAACAGATAGCAGATCACGGACTTTCACAGCCTGCATGATTATGTGAGTTAACCCCTCATAATAAATCTCCTTCTATTTATCTTTAATATATTGGTTTTGTTCCTCTGGAGAACCCTGACTAAAACACGTTACATGATTGCAATGATCTGTTTGTCTAGAGGTTGAACACTAAACAGCATGATAATGTGCTCATACGTGTATTCTCAGATTTTAGAACATAGTAAGCACCCAGGCAATACTTCTGTTTTTTACAAATTACTTCACTGGTCACAGCAAGAGAATATATTGTTATGTATTTTGGATAGAACTGGTATGAATTTAGACAATTCTTTAAAAAATATTAATAACATAAAAACTGGTCATAACCTGCAATTGAATAATGATAATGACCTTTTGTTGGAAGTCATTCCCATATCTCTTCCCCCAAAATATGTTTCTTGTTTCTTCTACTTTTTGACAAAATGCACAGGTATCTTCTAATACACCTATGGCAATTTATACTTCACTATCAAAAATAGATTTCAAAGTTTCTGCTAAATCAGCATGCTATTCCTACTGCCGTATTTGAACTCATGCTTTGAGGTTGGTTATCCATATGACTCATGCTATGTCTCCACCACCAAAGCTCTCAATTATAGTTTAAGTTCGGGGAAAGTTATTGCTTTGACATTGTTTGGATATCATTTCAGAAACATCTCTCCTTTGGGGCAGAGATCATTCTTCCTGTTCCAATTTTGACGTATGCATGACTTTCAAAAGGACCACATTCTAAATTCATGTAAATTGCTTTCTAAGATCATATAAGAGCTGAAAAGAACTTCAAAGGATTTGTCTTTTCTTCAGAGCCCTAACACTCTTATGGAATAGAAACCTGGAAAATATAAGCAGGTCCCTGATTATTGCTTATTTCCACTGATAGCTCTCTGAGAGTCCAACATGTAGATCAATCAGTTCAAAGCATACACATGCTGCTTTTAAAAACTTGTATTTGATTATCTACATCTATTAACCATGCAAAATTGTATTGCAAAGTTTAACTTCAACTTGTCAAATTGAAAGGGGTATTAGATTACAATATGCTATCTCTTTTGACTTAGATTTAGAAAGTTGGTACCAAGAAAAGTGCCCAATTATTGTCTTTGGCTCATCATTTCATAACACTGTCTTTGGTTGACACTAATAACAGCTACAAAATTTTTCTTTTTTTGCAGTTGCTAAAATCTTTTTTAGGCAAGAGGCATAAACTAAACTTTCCCAAAACTTCATTAATTAAAACTTTAGATGATGTTTTTGAGAACACTTAGTATAAAACTTTTGAGTTGTTAGGGCTGCTTCATTGCACAGTTTCAAGAAGCGCCATTTTTTTTTTTTTTTTTTTTTTTTTTTTGTCTCTGTGAATAGTTGTACCCTGGAGTGACACCATAGATTGGTATATTCTGTTACATATCCTAGATGAAGGACTATATATGCTGTCTTTATAAGTGGCAACAAGGATATCTATGTTGACAATAATGACTGCATGAAATAGTTTCTGGAGACAGGAGGAATTACCAAGTAGAAGAGCACAATCCTTCTTACCTGAACTGTGGTTTCCTGCCAACAAAGTGGGGCTCACAGAGCATCTTCCCATTCTACTGGTGACCACAGGCGGACCCGGGGTTCCATCCCATTCCTGAGCTTTGACAGGCTCTCTGGAGGAAGATGCCCCATGGTGCCCTCTCTCTTTCGTGTCCAACTTTGGTAATGGCTCCGTGCTGTGGCTTCGGACTTTCAGCTCCTCTGTTGATTCTGTGTATTAACCAGAATTATATTCTGTTAGACAAAAGTAAAATTCTTTTCAAATTCCTTTTAAAATAATAAGCAGTAGTTTTCTAAAATGCTTTCAGTATGTTGGAACCTTAGACTATATTGGAGACTATAACATTTATATATAACGGACATAGATCCCACGCGGCATTTTTTCTTAAGTGTGTAGGTTAATATGGCTGGGAAATAAAAGTTTTTCTGTTTGGAAAAAGAACACCTCAGTGAGTCTCCAGTCTTCTTTATTAACACTCCCTTGTACACATCTTCAAGGAAACTTCCTTGTACGCAACTTCAAGGAAACTTCTTAAAGAGCTCATTACATTCACTCTCTGTACTTTCCCATTTTTCATTCATTTTGCCACCCACTGTGACGTGAGTTCAGTACATCCATTCTATTAAAACTGTTTTTGCTAAGATAATCCACTGCCTTTTAATGTTTTTCATTATTCATGATAGAGAGTGCATGTACCTGAAAGTGAGAGAAAAAAGAGAGGGTTCTGGTCACTCCACAACCCCCTTCCTCTAGTCCTGTAGCCAATCAGTCCTTAGGCATTCACAACATACCTGGCCCATTTCAGACTGACCAGGTCAGGGATTCAAACCACAGTTCCCATGTGGGGCCCAGCTTCTCTTAAACAGCACATTATCACTGAATCACAAGTCAGCCCCCTACTGCCTTTTTGGGGGGAGAAAGATTTTTGCTATAGGGTGCGTTCACTCACTGAAGAGACAGAGACAGAAAGTGAAAATTTACCCCAGAGGGGTTGGGGGGGAGAGATGGCCATGCTGCAATCCCTTCTCCTCCATTTTCCTTTTGGGATTTTGGGCCTGCATGCACATGCTCCCAGCATGAGTTTAAAACTGCCTGGTCTGGGTTTTGAACTGAGGTTTACTGTGTGGGAGTCCAGTGATGCAACCCTTATGCCATCTACTGGTCCCCCTACTGCCTTTTAATTGACAAATTTACAAGATATTTTTTAGCCATTGACAACTCTTTCATTTTTGCTTATATATGTCTTCAATTCTCTTTGCTTCACTGATAGTTCATCTTCATGTGTTGTGTGCTATGTTTCTAATAGCTTCTCTATGTCATTCATACCTTCTCTTCTTGCATACACCCCATACAAGCTGGTTGTCTCCAAGGCACTAGTTTAGCCACTGTCCTTTTCACTCTATGCATGCTATTTCTGTGACTTTACTCTCCAAGGTCCAGCTAGCAATCATTTGACGGTTAATGATTTCTAAATATTTTAATATCTGCCTTGTCTTTAGACTCATTTATCCAACTGCCTACCAAATGAGTCCACTCAGAAGCCCTATGGATAGCACAAATTTAGCATTTAGATACTCAGGTAAGAACATATCATACTAACTTAATGCTTCCTCCTCTCAAGCCAACCAGTCAAGCTTGAAGTTTGTCTTTCCCTTTCTTTAACTGCTACGCCTCAAATCCATTAGTCAGAAGATTCTGCAGGTGTCTTTTTTCTTAGTATCTTGCCCTCTATTCTCTTCTACTTTGTGTCAGGTCTACCTCAACTGTCCTAGTTCAAGCTTTAATTATTCCTTTGAATTATTGCAACTTGTCTCCTTGAGTCCATCTTTGACTCCCAGATATAAGCTCCTTATATTGCCAAAGGGATCTGTTTAAAATGCAAATCTGACTATAACATACCCCTGACTAAAATCCTTCCAGAAGCCTCCTGCTACCCACAGAATAATGTCTAATCCCCTTAATACGACCTTCTGAAATCACTACCATCTCGCTCTTCCTTTCCTCTCTAACTTTGTCACTCTCTGATGAATACTGTACCCAAGGAACACCACTAACTTGGTTTGTAATTATTTTCTCTCCACTCTGTCCCAACAAAACAATGCCATTCTTTGCAGCTATGACTTCCTCTGTTTGAATACCTTTATATCTCATCTTTGCTCAACTCACTCCACTCAGCACTGGAGACCAAATTTAAGTTAATTCTGAAACCTCCACCACCCAGATCACCATCCTCTTAGCACTGAAATTGCCTTATAATATCTTTCTATGTATTTGTTCTCCCCAAAAGCCCCTGAGGTCTTTGGAGGTAGGTACTGAGTTTTGTTTGTTTGTTTCTGTTTTGTTTGTTGCATCTAAAAAATTGGGGGCTGCCGATACCTAGTATATAGCTCAATAGCTGTTGGATTTAATTAACTAATTTATTTAGTAGATGTCTTCAATCCTTAGACAATCTTCTGGCATGTATAGGAAATACTCATTCTTAATATATGTGTTAAGATAGCATGGAACTAATAGTATTTTCAAAGATATAATTATCTAATAATCACAAGTTATAAAATATATCAGGTTAGGGCCAGACTATGGTTAGTAGTTAAGGCAGCTGGATCTCATGTGACCAACTGTGCAGTTCAAGTTCTGGACCTGGAAGCTTGAAAAGAACATTGGACATGTGTACATTTGTGTGCAGACTCCCAAAAGAAGAAATGGAGAAAGGATTGTGGTGCCACCATCACCCTTGTTGGGTGCATTCTCCTTTGCTCCCTTGCTTGCTCTCCCCCCCCCCCCCCCCCCGCCGCGTGTCTTTCTAGAAGATGAGCACACATCTTCCAGCAATTTTTTTTGAAGCACCCGTTTAAAATTTTAATTCAAATAAGGGATTTTAGTGAAAAGAAAATCACAGAAATGATTTAAAGAACACATTTTGTACTCTTTCTATTTAGGTTAAAATGCTCATCAGCTTTCAGCAGAGTGGAAATACAAATGGCACACTCAGGTTCCTCTTTATCTGACTCTCTGGACAGAGACAGATTAGGGGACACTGAACAGCCAGGGTCAGGAATCTGTGAGGCCCCAACTTTGCAGTACCAACTGGTGATCTCTACGATAGAGCATTTAGTTTCTCCTCTTGGAGTTTCATTTTTCTTAATTACAAAATAAAGAAAATACCAGCCCTACATAAACTCCTGATTTCATCTGAAGAATCTAACAATATTCTACATTTTAAATGTAGAATTAAAGCACATTCAATGTATTTATGCTTTGAGAACCAGTGTCATATGCTATAAAGATATATAATGATTCAATGTAAATTTAAAAAATAATAAAAAAGCACTGCATATGAAAAGTAATATTCATTTAAATAGATTTTTAGCCATTTCTCCTTTATGAATTAATCTTCCTACACTCAGACTAGATAACCAAATAGTCACTAAAAGATTGGATGACTAAATATACAAATGGGAAATTGCCAAAACACATATAAAAATAGCACTCTAATCCATTATCTACAGTAACCAGCCCAGGAAGCCAACCTTCTGTGTACAAATTAGACTTGCAGGAAGTCAGACCGCTGTCTCTGGCAACTGATCCAGAAAACCAAGCAGGCCATGTAACTGTTGGCTCCAAAAGGTCCAGACTTGGTTAATAAATCGCAGCTTCTCCAATATTTGACCCAGATTCCAACTGTATGGAGCACTGTGGACTCTGGTACCCTTGAGCTGTGAGCGAAAGTGACATAGAATCCCAGTTCCCTCGTTTTGTTGCCAAAACAATGGGAATTCCCAAATTTAATAACTCCAGACACTGTTTTACTCCCCCCCCCGAAAAAGATAGGCAGACTCCCATTTCCCTATTTTAAACACGTGTCTAATCTAAGAGACTCCACTCACTTCTATGCATTTCAAGAGGCCTCACCAGAGCCACTTCCCCATGTGCCACCAGTCACTCCCCAAGAGACCAGTGGACATGAGCACGTGGGACTCTGTCAAGACTTGCTGCCCTTATCCCACCCCAGGCTCAGTACTTGTCTAACTCTACCAGATTTCTAGGAAGGATAAAAACAGCTGCCTCCCGCTCCAGGACAGCTGCCTGGGACTTCTGGGGATCTGTGGCTGGCTTTTTGCCATCAGAGATTCTAAGGTGACTTGATGGTGTAAATTGTTCTCATCCTTTGATCTGACTGTTTTGCTATGCTAAACCTTCAACTATACAGGAAAGTTTAACAGTGTGGAAAGACACAAATGCTTGGCACGCCAACTGGGAAACAAGTGGAGAAAGCAAATGTGCACTTTCTCCCAGTCTCCTAGGACGTCCCTCTCTAGTTAGCCTGTGGGCAAAGTCTTCAGGCCAGCAGCCTCTATCATTTCATCTAATTTAGCAGAGGCTATTTCAGCAAACACTTTATGAATAGGGCAACATTCTGGGATAGAAAAGGTTCAGAGAGCTTCACCCAGCGATGTGGCCGGCAGTATTCATAGACAGAAAAAAGGAAGGCATGAAGTACATAGGAGCCTGATTGGTTACAGTCCCTGTTTGCCTCACCTGGACAGTCTGGGCAGTTTACTGCCTGTGCTTGGCTGAAATATCTGCTCCTGTCATTGTCTGAGACATAGCTACTTCTTCTTCTTTTTTTTTTTTTTTTTTTTGAGAGGTTTCTGCTATAGAGTGCGTGTGCTTGCCAGAGACAGAGAGAGACAGAGAGATAGAAACCAAGAAATCACCCCCCGGGGGGGATGGCCATGCCTCAATCCCTTCTCCCCCATTCTCCTCTCAGAATCTTGGGCACGCACGCACACGCGCCCAGCGTGAGTTTAAGCCACTGGGTCCGAGACTCAAACTGCGGTTGACAACATGGGAGTCCCCAGCGACATAGCCATTACGCTAACTGCTGGTCCCATGAGACTTAGCTACTGCTTACAAACACATGTCCTTAAAGTAGGTGGCCATTCACCTGGGTACTAAGTTAGGTCTCCATTTGATACCCAGGAGGGCAGCTTTAGGTCTAATTTAATTTAATACTTTTTTCTGCTATAAAGCTTTTCCACTCCTCTGTCTGCTTGTGGGTTTCTGCCAAATGTGAGCTATGAACAAGCAGTCTTTGCCTGTTCTCATTTGTCTGGTCTTCATTTCTTTCTACATCGCCGTAGTCCCTTTAGGCTCTAAGATGCCATGCAATCATGCAAACGCATGTCATGAATAACACTCTATGAGATGAACTTAAACCAGGAGGGAAGTTCCATAACAATTTTAGACAGATTTCAGATCTTTAAATGAGCTTGAATATAAGCTTAATTTCCAGTTATCTTGAAATCTATTATAAGAAGTCAAAATATTTTAAAGGTAATACATTCCAGGATAATAATTAGAGCAAGACAATTTAGCCAGCACTTGCTTTTTCAGTGCCCTGAGACAAATGGAATAAAACCAGTACTAGAAAAGACATCATAGACTACTCCCACGCTGTTTATTCACAGTTTCAAAGAAAATGTAATTCTGGCTTCCAAATGTCACAGCCTCAAAGCCTAATGACCCATCTGTTTCACCACGCCTTCTCTTACAGAGTTTGAACAAACCCCTGGGGGTGCTTGCTCTATTATCTACTTCTATCTTTTCTTCCATTGCCTTCATTGAGCAGTTTCCGTTTTTTTTCTCTTCCTTGTCATACACTCACACAAAATTCTCACCTGCTGGAATTGGAACCAACCAAGAAAATAAAAGAAAACCATGCTCAAACCGATCCTCGGGTCTAATATTGCTCCTGAATGTTTGGATAAGATTTTTTTTTTTTAGGTTTTTGCCATAAGGAGTATGCACCTGCACTCCCCAGAGAAAGACTGAGAGGGAAAGTGAGAAATCGCCCCCTTGTCCCCAGGCGGAATGGCCACACCACAATCCCTTATCCCCCATTCTTCTCTTTAGATTTTGGGCACTCACACATATGCACCCAGAGTGATTTTCAAGTAGCTGGGTGGAAAGCCATGATCGCCCCTCTGGGAATCCAGCCCTTAACTACCACACCACTTGCTGGCCCCCAGATAGCATTTTAAATATGAAAGGCTATGGTGTCTGTCCAGGAACCTCCACCAACATCTGTGTCATTGTTCTCTTTCAAATTACTCTGTGTACTACACAGGGGAGTGTCACCTAGGTCTCAAACTTCAACTAAATAAAAGCCCAATTAACTTCAAAAACAAAAAGGAACTTCTATTTTCTTTTCTTCTTTCATGTGTTCAAGTCTCAGAGGTTATACTTCAGTGAATTTTGGCAGGTAAATATAGAGAAATTTAAACAAAAGGATTGAAGGAATTGTATTACTCAGACTTGTGCCTTGTAGCTTAATGTCTGCCAACTCACTAGAAAGCAAAATGAACAATCTGTAAGAATATCATAAGTGTATTATTAAGCATTTTATGTGGGAATAAATCTGTACACACACACACACACACAAACACACATTCTAAAATTACTTCTTAATCCAATGTATTTTCTAACAAAAATTAATATGAAAATCATCAAAATAGCTGTTAAAAAATGGAAAGTGGTGAATGAGACTAACGAATATGTAAACAACACATATGGAAAGCTCAAAGTAATCTATTCAGAATACTAAAAACATATTTTTCTATATCCATACCTTTCAATTTTTTAAAGCCTTCTGAAAATGAAACCAATGTTAGGTAACATAAGCTTTCCAGAGCAGGATCTTACATCCTATGGTAAAATTTTTTGTGTAACCCTCACCAAGCAAAATAGATAAATATTTTAGGACTCCTCAAATCAAGTTTTAGATCCCTATAAAACTATGTAAGTATTATTCTTTATTAAAATCCAGAAGAACTAATATCTATTCTTGAGATTTTCTTTTCTCAGAGCCATTCCTGGTAATCACAAAATGGCTGCTGCGCCGCATCAGCTGATAATCATCTCTGCTTACCGAAACCGCCTTCCCAAAACTGCATTCTATGGAGACCCACCTACAATTCCATGGAGACCCACCTACAAATGCAAAACTGCACGAGACCCACCCTTAATCCAACCCTAAACTGCACGAGACCCACCCTTAATCCAACCCTAAATAAAATCTATGTTCCCTATTGTTAAAAACTTTATGAGCTGATAATTAAAACACATAGCCCCTCTCCCTTTACTTGCATGTAACACATTTTCAATAAAAAGGCACGATAATTCCTAACAGTTGTCACTCCTCAGAGAGCGATCTTTGAGGAGTGTCCGGCATAAGACGTGCCTAAAAAGGCATCGAGGCCTGTGTCTTCTGTTCACCTGCGCCGCCTCCGTCGAGATAACCCACCCCCCGCCGAGGCTGGTCCCCGGCAACGTAAGATTTTCAGTGTTTGCATTTACAGGCCCAGCTCATAGTACACAGCACCTACTCAAGGGCTTTTATCCTCACATCTCTTCTGTCAATATTGAATTTTTTTTTTTTTTTTTTTTTGAGAGGCTTTTGCAGTAGGGTACGTGCACTCACCAAAAAGACAGAGAGAGACAGAGAGACAGGAAGCGAGAATTCACCCCCACAGGGTGGATGGCCACACCGCAATCCCTTCTCCTCCATTCTCCTCCTGGAGTGGCACACACATGTGCTTGGTGTGATTTTCAAGCCACCAGGTCCGGCACTCAAACTGCAGTTGGACATGTGAGAGTCCAATGACACAGCCATTACACCATCTGCTGGTCTCAAATTTACTAGAACCTTTCACTCATCCTTCCTCATCTATCTTCTCTCTGTTAGTGATGAAACGGCACTGAAGATTCTGATTAACCCCCAACCTAAAGATCCCTCTCAAGTCCTAAAGAAAAAGAAAACAAATGGGAGGTCTTCAAAAAATTCATGGAAAATTGTATTATGAAAAAAAAGTATGAATTTAAGAATTTTTTGCACCAAAATAAACTTTTACCTAAATTTCATTTTCCATAAACTTTTAGGAGTTCCCACATATTGTCCTGATGAGCCTTTATATTTAGCTGTTGGGATGGGAGCACATGTTCAAATGGACTGCACTACCCTCTCTCTGAACTTGCTCTTTAGCTAGAAAAGTCATGATCTTCAGAGAGACAGACAAATGATTTCACATTTGACCCATTCTGTTTGTTACTTAACCTAGTCAAGGTTCCTAACCTCAATTTCCAAATCTGGAAATGAAGATAATAACCACTCTGCTTTTGTGTTCCTATGAAGATGAAATGAGATGATCCATTTAACACTCCTTACAAGTATTGCTAATATGTTTTTTAAGCTTTCTCTTAGTGTTCTTTTTAATGACTTAAATTACTCTTCTTACAAGTGCCCAGGAAATCATCCTGAACTTGGGACCAGCAGTTGGCATAATGGCTATGTCACTGGACGCCGGTGTAGTCGACCATGATTTGAGCCCTGGAAGTGGTGGCTTAAATTCACTCTGGTCATGTGTGCTTGCATGCCCACGATCCTGAGAGGAGAATGGAGGAGAAGGGATTGCAGTGTGGCCATCCCCCCTGGGGGGTGATTTCTTGCTTTCTGTTTCTCTGCTTCTCTCTGTCTTTCTGGTGAGCGCACATGCCCTATAGCAAAAACCTCCAGTGGGGGGGGGGGGGGGGGCGGGAAGAAATCATCCTGAGCTATGGGATTCCCCCCTACAACTTAGACTTAGCTGTCTTCAGGACAGGAAGCAGAAATATATAATACTTGCCCACACTTCTCCCTCAGCACCATCACTACTTCATTCTTATTTTGAACTTTCTATTGTTACAAAGCTCCTTACCTATACCTATCTTCTGCTGTGGTCCCCTCCAACTCATTTTGCAGTAAAATTATAATATTTCCGCGGTCCTTGTGACATTTAGAGTCAAGGGTCAATGCTTTGGGATGGAGCACAAGCCTTTCATGACCTGATTTCTGATATTTCTTTCCCATTACATATCTACATAATGTGTGTGTATGTGTGTGCGAATATATATATATATGTATATGTATATGTGTGTATATATACACATAGAAAGAGACAGAAGAGAGAGAGAGAGAGAGAGAGAGAGAGAGAGAGAGAGAGAGAATGTGCACTCACCAGAGAAACAGAGAGAGGGAATGTGAGAAAACAACCCCCAGAAGAGATGGCCACACGACCACACGATAATCCCTTCTCCTCCTTCTCTTCTTGGGATTTTGGGCACATATGCACACTCATGCTGTGTGATTTTTAAGCCCTGAATCTGGGACTTGAACTGTAATCAGCAATGTGGAAATCCATGCCACTTGCTGTCCCCCCATCTCATATTTTAACTGTGACATTGCAGAGTAGTTTTATTTATGTTTGCTATTTCTTCAGCCTGATACACCTCCACCAAAATATTGGGTCATCAGAAAAGTCATGACACATTTTTTAATAGAAAAACAGAAAAATATGTCTGAAAAATGTGTCATGACTATTCCAACAACTCAATAAAATAACTAGTTAATGAGCCACATCTCCTTGTTTGGTAACATTTTGTGTAGATGTTATTGTAACCAGCTAGACCAGACTAAGTAAGAAAAATCTCATAGTAACTGTTGTTATGTGGGTTTGTTTATAGAATCCATGCACCCAGGAGGCCTAGGTCACCCAAAACTGACTCTGGCTTCACGGAAGAATGAAATGCTGTTAACCATCGGAACTTCACAAATTTCAATAATTCATTTGCACAAGAAACTTAATTGACAACTTGAGTGGAAATTGTTCCTCAGTAAAAGACTCCTCTCACCTAATATTGGAGAGGTAAATCTGAGGTTTCCTCCTGTCTCTTTGCTGGCTGGCTACGAAATGAAACTCGAGCTACAAGACCCAGGGGCAAAGTAATTGACTTTCCTGCATGTAGGTAATGGGCCACTTATTTAGAAATATTATCATTTCAAAAGTCTTCCCTTAGTTCCTTTCTCTAGTTTAAGGAGAGGGTTAATATCAAGCTTGGGCTGTCCTCTTGTTGCCCAGAAAGTGACCTTGGAGGCTTTCTTACAGTTCTTTCACCTTGGCGATTACAGTAAGACATATTGCATCTACCTATTAATTGTAAGCCAATGAACTATACCTGGACACATGAACAACTAGGTGGCATGAGAGATACAGGAGTTAGAACCTTAAGAAACAGGTCATCAGGATATAAGGCCTAAAGAAGGCAGCACAAGAGTCAAGCTTGCGCTAAGAACTGCTCGCTCACAAAAAGTGGCTTGCAGCAGATTCAGTGATTAAGCTAGGGCACATGACCTAAAGCAATTAGGGCTTTTTCCACGCCCCCACTACATTCCAGGGACCTCGATAATGTCTCCAAAATCTAAAGCTCTCGTACAAAGATCTGACAGTCATTTACCACTAGTTTCCTGAGGGAAAAACTTCCTAGCATGTAACCCATTAGGAAAACACATGTCTGAGTTTCTCTCAGCTAGTATAGAAACCCCTGACAAGAGCCCTAAATCTGCAGCCCACTGTTCAGGACCACTTCCTGCCTGGGAGTTTTCCTCTCTTTCAATAGATTCTGCTCTGCTATCCCCTTTGACTGAGTTCTAATTCTTTGTGAGTGTGAGACAAAGAACCGGTTTTGCTGCTGTTACTTCATTGAGTACTGGACCTGATCACCCCAATATCCCACATCATAAGGACCTTTGGACAATGTGACTAAAGTAATAGATGGTATTTCTGAGAAGGCATAGCTGTAGCTTCTTTGGGTAGAGTGATACTTGGGTACCTTGGTTATCATTCTAACAAGTACTCGTGCTGTAGCTGAAACCGACCAAGGACCCCCTAATGTATTTTCTAAGGTTCTTGAAAGATAAGGTCCATTTACATTGTCATGGCCCAGAATAAGAAGTGAGTCTTTAGACTTTTGGTTATAGTAATGACCAACACGGACCATGAATGAGGGCCATTTGATCGTTGAATCTCTCACTTAAAGGAAAGAGAAGGTTTTCATATCAGTATGTAAGATGTTTTATAGGCTGTGAGCTCTAAGACTCCAGGTTGGACGGCTCCAGACACATAAAGAGAAATTTGATTATCTAAGGTCTCACCAATCAAGAATGACCACGAGATGATCACGTCCTCTTGAACCAATCACTGAACTTATGATGCACCTAGGACCTCTGCCCCTAATTTTTCCCTTAAAAACGCATGTGGGGAACATCTTGGGGAGACCGGGCCTTTTCAGCATGAGCTGCCTGCTCTCTTTGCTTTGTGCTTTGCAATAAGGCTGTACTTTCCTTCATCACACCATGTGCCTATGGCTTGGTTTTATAGCGCTTGGGTGAGCGAATCTGATTTGAGTTCGGTAACATAGCTATGCATATAGATAACTACTGGGTGCACCTATGAATTATAGAGATCAACTATATTTCTACTAGGTAAGTAAAGGCAGTGTTACATCAAGACCTTGTCATGGAAGGCCCACCCTATGCCTTGTATGATATAGTACAGCGGAGTCAGGTCTATGCTTTTACCACATGCAATTGTTGATTTATGTGTTTGGTCTCCCCCATTGGACCATAAGCCTAAGATTAAAGATCACAGTTTTCATGTTGATACTCAATAGAACCCTCACTGAGAATCAAAGGATGAATGTGTGTATGTTTCTCAAAAGACAGTTATCATATCTGTTTTCACTTCTGGCTCTTAACTCCCTTTCTGGCTCACACCTACCTCTCCAATCTCTCCCAAAACATGGGGCATAACAAGCACAAACCAGTAACCCTCAAACTCTGGTGAATATTAGTTTCCATAGCCAAAATGATCTTTTTGTTAAACCATAAGTGTTTCTAATCTACTTGCTAATGATTAAACAGAAAACGATTTGCCTGGGAAAAAATGAATATTATTTGGAAATATGACCAGTCCCACCATTTTCTTAGGGGAATGTAAAATTGTCCTTTATTATTTGCAATATTTAAAGGAATGAATATGTCATTTCATTTAGTTGTCTGTGAACGTGTAGAAGATCAGGTGACTTAGACAAGAGCCTTTTTATCTGGGTGGTTTCTGACTGCTGCTATTGTTGAATTTTAGACTCTCAGAAGCGATCCCGTGGTTACAAAATATGGACCCTACTGTGCCTGGCATTACAGAGATCAAAGCTCATGTTGATGATGAGCACTTGAGCTTCCTGGGGACAAAGAGCCTTCCAAATTGTCCCTTCCTTTTGGCAGAAGGAAAGTCACTCCATTCTATTCTAACTGCTGCACAATGGAAATAATGAAAAATGATTAAGGCAAATTAATTATGCAGAGGAGACAACACATTTGAAATGTTAAAGGAGGCCCTGAACTCAGTTGCATTATCAGATTGGTATTCCAGTCAGTCATCAAATTTTAAAACTGAGAGAGATTTTAGAAATCCACAATCATAGCAACTAACTCAAAGCAAGCAAGTAATTGCAGAGATAGTCTTCCTGCCTCTAGGGAGATAGCTCCAGGAAGAGCTCCCACCTCAGGGGAAGCTTTGGCTCAATTGTGCATTTCTTTAATTGCTAGAAAGCTCTTATACAGAGCTCAGCTCAGCTTTTTATCCAAGTACCACCATTTAATGGTTTCTGGAGCAACTCATAATCAGTCTATTTCTGTTTTTAAATAAATAACTTTGAGAATTCAGAATAGGCAGTCTATCTCACTTGGGTCAATCTTCAGAATGTAAATCTGGAACTCACAGTCCTGGTCACTCTGACCTATACTCTTATTACATGTCATGGCGTTTTTTTCAAGTTGTGGTGTCTGGAGCTGATCAGAGCCAGTCAGCTACAACAGCTAACCTACAAGTTCATGCAAGTGCTGGGGTCTTCTCATGGCACTTCCATTATTCTATCTGCTCAGTCTCTAGGGAAAAGCGGGCAAAGTCTCTGGTGTCTTCACAATGAAAGGGCATCAAGGAGCAGGGGCAATTTTTATTTTTTATTATCCCTTTTCTCTTGTGTGACCTCCATCATTTGGGGGTCAGGTATGTCAATTTCTACATCCAAAGGATGCTTTCTCTCCAAATATATAGAGAGAAAGGATAATAGTGCAGGCACCTGGAGATTCTAGTTTTAAATAAAATCAGAAAGTCCAGGTTTGTGATAAGAAGGCACATAGATGAAAACCTTGGTTCACAAACAGATGAGGCACGCTGAAATGGAATGTACTCGGCAAGGAATGAATCATTTTACAAATGTGTGAAAACAGTTCAGAGCCTTTACACAATTTTCCTAAAGTCACACAAATGCCAATTAACAAGGACCTGATAAAGAAACATGTTTTGCGTCACCATCCAGAGTGTACATCCCTCCACAATGCATAGGAACTCACACACTGACTAGTACTCAACAGTTCTTTTGCATGGTTGCAAGTGATCACAATTTTTCATAGGGTGAAGTAATACATTTTTAGAAGTCCATAGTTGTTCTTTAAACGTTCCCAACTAAAAATGCAGATCATTCATTCATTCACTTTTTAATAAGATGTGTGAGGATCATAGAGATACTGCTGTCAAATTATTTCTACTTAGACACCCTTGCTAAGAGAACAGTGTCTAAATTTTTGAGTTTGTACTGAGAAAGTCAAGAGGATTTGTGGGAAGAGACTAGACACAAGCTGGCCAAACCCTTACGTCTTCCTTGAGCATTTGGTTTAACTTACTTCCCAGCATTCCTTGAAGTGAGGGGAGCCCTTTCACTGAGGTCTTAACTAGCGTTCTGGGTAAGTAAAGTATGCACTTCTGGGTCTGGTCATCAAACTCTCACAAAACACTCATCCTCATGCTCTCTTCTCCTGCTAGACAGAATTTTTTGAGAGCTTAGGGTTAGTAGAGCTACCAGATAGAAATTCCTCAATAACTGTGGGAGTACTAGAGCTTTTTGCTATGGAGAGAGACAGAAAGTGAGAAATCAGCCCCAGAATGATAGCCACAATCTCTTCTCCTCCATTTCCTCTTAGGATGTTGGGCACACACACACACATGCCCAATATAAGTTTAAATTCACCAGGTCTGGGACTTGAACCATAGTCAACTACGTGGGGATCCAGTGACATAACCCTTATGCCATTTGCTGGTCTCAAAGGACTAGTTTTTACTGAGCCCATATTGATTGTCACTTTGCCTGTGACAAACATCTTGACCTGTGAAATGCCTCCAAAATAATTTTGCCACTTAAGTTTTGAAATTGTTTACAATAGCAGTTGGACTACATTAATACAGATTTTAACAAATATTACTTATGATTTTCCTTCCCGTAAGGAAATAGCACAAACATAAAATGCTTGAGTTTTTAATGAGGACAATATATTTTTGGGCATACTGACAGAAAAATTGAGGGGCAAAGAAATTAGTTAGGCTGCCAAATACAGTTCAAAACTCCAATGCTTTTCTTTCAGTTGTAGTTATAACAAAAATCATTTACAAACTAATACTCTTTATTTAGTATTCAATATCTTATTTTTAAATGCATAATATTTAAAATGTTATGACTTCAGTAGTTATGCTAGGTATATAAGTAGATAAACCTCTAAAATGATCATTTCATCATTCAAATAACATATATTTTATTTATATTAATTTGAATAACTAAAGTGCCATCCAATTTTTTTTTCAGATAGCTTTAATCCAAAATGGTAGTAAAAGTTTTCTTCATTATTTTTTTTAAATAATTACTTAGTTTATTCATTTTTGTTTTTTAATTTGACCAGAGAGAGAGAGAAAAGGAAAGTGGAAAAGCAAGCAGCCAGGTCAAGGACTAGAACAGTGGTCGAACATGTGGGTGAGTCCAGCACCTTAACCACCATGTCTTCTGCCAGCACTGCAAAAAAGTTTTTTTCTTTCTTTTTTTTCTTTTTTCTTTTCTTTTTTTTTTTTTTTTTTTTTGAGAGTTTTTTGCTATAGGGTGTGTGCGCCAGAAAGACAGAGAGACAGAAAGCGAGAAATCACCCCCTAGGGGGATGGCCATGCCACAATTCCTCCTCCATCCTCCTCTCGGTATGCTGGGCAGGAATGCACATGCGCCTGGCATGAGTTTAACCACCAGTTCCAGAACTCAAACCGAGGTCGACTACCTGGAGTCCAGCGACATAGCCATTATACCAACTGCTAGTCCAAAAAAAAAATAAGTCAAGATTTCTTGATTAAATTATGATTTGAAGAATGGTAAAAGAGGTAGAGAGTGGTTTGGATGAGTTTTGCAGGTGGAGGGAAGTATTATCCAACATACTTTGGAAGTTGGAAGAGAGAAAGAAGGTCTGCATAGTTAGAGGATAGAAGGAAAAAGAGACTTGGTGGGAACAGAGCTGGTCAGATATCCAGGGTCCTCTTGTGAAAAGGAATTCACACCCTGAGAATACAGGAAAACAATGGAATATTTAATTTAGAGATCGATAATAAGATTGTTGAAAGACCATTGCTTTCAGCATAGAAAAGGGACTGAGGCCCTCATTATGTAAGCATTCCTTTGTCCTTGATATAATCTAAGGAGGAAAAAATGTCTGGAAACTAGAGGTTCAGCATTTTCTGCAGACTTTCCGTAATGGAGAAACATAATTTCCCAGCCTATATGCTATTTCCATTTACAACATATCAAAATTTACTTCCAGCCTAGCTTCCTCCCTTTCTGTATCCCAAAGTTAATCAACTTGCTGAAACCTTGAAGCTTATGAATTAAGGTTTTAATACAGATAAAGGCAAATTCTATATGGCATCTGGACCCTACAACTTTTAATAGATTACAGATGTTCTTAGCAAAATGATTTTGTAGTTATATTATTTTGGAAAATGCTGGGTTAAACAGAGCTCAACAGACAGGCTTGTTCTCTTAAGCTTTTTCTGAGTCCTCAGTGACTTACGGTGCGTTGTGCATGCTTGGAAGTTTGATAGAATCTTTAGTGTTCCTTGATCTTGTTCTCCAGGGTGATTGTTTTCCTTCTCTAAGAACGATCCCAAGGGATCTACTGTTAACACAGGTTACACTTTTAGCCCCATTTCTGCCGTTGGAGCCTGCTGATGGAAGAAATAGGGCTAAAACTCAGACAACCTAGCCTACCCTACATTATATTGGGTCAAAATGCATTATGAATTTTCTGACAGCACAATAGCATAGTTTTTGGAGGAAAAACAAAACAAACAAAAACAAAGCAAAACAAAATAAACAAAGAAAAATAAACCCTGGTGTGTAGCTGAAATTTTTGATTATTTATAATTATTCTCTATGTACTATTCCTAGTTGTTATTAAATGAATTACACCTCTCCTTAAAATTCGTATGTTGAAGTCCTAATCTTCAAAGTGACTATAGCATCTTTTAGGCAGCAATAGGTTAAATGAGGTCATAACAATGGGGCCTTAATCTAATACAGTGGGTGTACTTACAAGAACCCAAAGAGACACCAGGATTGCCACATACAGAGAAGAGGTCATGTGAGGACATAGCAAGAGAGTGGTCATCTGCAAACTAAGGTCAGAGTCCTCAGGAGAAGCAAAACCTACCAAGACCTTGATCTTGGATTTCGGAACTATGAGAAAATGCTTCAGAGCCAGCCCTGCGTCAAAGCAGTCAAGAGAACTGGATCCTACATTGCCAACTGTGGCCTGAGTCCCAGCCCAGTGGCTTGGGAAACACGTATGTGCATGTACGCACAAAATCCTAACAGAAGGGAGGAATGAAGTAAAAAGAATTATGGTCAAACTATGCCCCATCAGGGGTGCTTTCTCTCTCTTTCTCTCTCTCTCCTTCTCTCTCTTTGAAGAGTGCATGCACAACTATCTGGCAATAAATAAATATCTTCTTTAGTCACCCATTTTGTGATATTTTGCAAAGGTAGCCCAAGTAGAATAATACACCAACTGTACATGAAACATTAAAATAATTCTACCACTTTCTAGATTTTATTGGAGGTAGGAAGAAATATGAAGAAATTATGGGACCAACAGGTGGTATTGTGGTTAAGGGCACTGGACTCCCACATGGCCAACCGTGGTTCGATCCCAAACCTGGTGGCTTGCATCTCTCTCTCTCTTGCTCTGTACCAGTCTGATGAAATTAAAATAAATAAATAAATAAAGTTACAAAAATTAATTTGAATAAAAGAAATTAGTGGAGAAGAATGAATGTTTGCTTAGTAACTACTTTTTGATTACAGAATATTTCATTTAGTGATGAAGAAACTGTTGCACAATGAGGTAGTAAGACTTATCCAGAAAAGCTTAAAAGTTGAATGATCAAGCTGAAATGTGACTTCTACTTTGTCTTTTAGTACTGTATTGACTCCAGTTCACGACATTCTTGTTCTAGAATATTATTTCTTCATTTTTATAAAGTGGATCTCATGCACTGTTAGAGCACTTTTAAGGACTTTTTCAAATCTCAAACCTACAATACTATTTAAACTTTATTATCACTGACTTTCTCGCCATTTCTTTCAAGGCATATTTACATAAAGAGTACCACCTTTAGACCTGGGCATTGCACTTTGGAGATTCCTCTTATTTTTGTCCAGTTGCACCTTTATCATGGCGTAAAGAGTCCATGAAGACAGGAGTCTGTGACCATCCGGAGCATCACTCTTCTTTCTGAATCTCTCCCGATATAGTGTGAACTCCGGAAGTCCTTGCATTGATGATCCTGAGGTTACTTCCAGGTCCTGCCCTATTTTCTTTCCTTGTGTTTGTCTTACCAAAAGCTGACACTGACACTGCCAAGTGCCCCTCTAAGCCTAAGGAATGGGAAAAATTGTTTGACAAGAGGGCACATTGGAGAGGTAGGATGAGAAGTAAGGGCTGGCATCTATACACTTACATTAGACCTTGTCCTTGTATATATTTGTATAGGAGGGGTATGAATGGCATAACTTGGGGCTTGAGTTGCTATAGATTACTCTCTAGGTCCACCTCACCTTGGTTTCCTCATTCAGACTGCAGGGATACACAATGCTCATAATTTTGGAAGAGATCTAAAGATCTAAAATTGTATACCAGTTGTCCTCTGACTTTAATGGGTTTATAATCCAGTAGGGGTTATCTATCTACTGTCATGCAGGTACTGGAAGTCTACTAAAGGATTTTGAGCAACACTGTGGCAAGAAGTAGAGGCAGCAGTTTTTCAGTAGTTGGAATAGCCATAGATACAGGTGAGGTTCCAGTTCACCGTGATTACCGTGGCCCAATGACAAAAGGTATGAAAAGCAAACACACAAGGAAAGACAATGCAGGAACACAGGTAGAATACAGAGGGGGATTACAGTCAACGGTGACATTTAGGCTTCGGAACAGAACTGTATCTGTGAACTGAATCCTCCTATAATCACTTTTTTTTTTTTTTTTTTTTTGAGAGAGAGATCTTTGGTATAAGACATGTTGCCCTCACTGGAGAGTCAGAGATACAGAAAGAGAGATATCACTTGCCAGGGGGAATGGCCATGCCACAATCTCTTTTCCTCTATTCTCCTCTCAGGATTTTGAGCACACTTGCACATGCACCCTGAGTAAGTTTCAAGCTGCCAGGTCTGGGACTCAAACTGCAATCGGCCACATAGAAGTCCAGCGCCTTAACCATTATGCCACCTGCTGGACCCTCTAATCACATTTTTCACAGGCCTAGCATAACTAACAAAGATGCAAAAGAAATGCAAACTACAGATTCTCCTTTCCAGGACGTCACCATATGAACGGAGAATCAAGATATGAACACATAGGAAATGATTAAAAATTCGGGAGTATCCAGCCTGACCAAACAGCACAGCACCTACTTTTAAAGAAGGTTGGAGAGAACTACAGTTTGGGTTCTGTAATAATATTGGCCTCTTTCTGCAAGGAAGGTTTTATGTCAGAAAGAATGAAATCTAAATTTGCATATAAAAAAAGAAACAAATTAGATAGGTTTTGAGTGACCAGCTACAGAGTTTTTATTTTTGAAGAGCGAGTTATGGTGATACCATCAGTATTAAAAGGAAGATTTGTCTAGGAGAGAAGTAAGTGGAAGAAGGACCAGCAGGAAGATACGTGAGGAGTCATCCTGGGTCAGAGGCTCATTTTCAATGGCACCTTATCTCTGGGCATGTCAAATCCATAGAACTTCAGGTATCACCATGACATTAAGATGTCCTTAACTTCTCAAGCATCCTTTACAAAGGGTTGTACAGACCTAGATGCAAAGATGCTGACATAGAAAATGTTTAGTAGCAAATCTTTTTAAAATTTATTTAATTTTATTTATTCATTCATTTATTTTAATCTGTCCAGAGAAAGACAAACTTATACACACACAGGGGTGGGAGGTGCAGGGCGGAAAGTGAGAAAGCAAGCCACTAGTCCAGGACTAGAACTGTGGTCAGCCACATGGGAGTGTCCAGCGCCTTCATCACTATGCTACCTGCTTGTCCCAGTAGCACATCTTTTTATAAACAAACTTTAGTGTTTGCATCCAATGCAGATGAGCTTGTGCTTATCTACTAAATGAAGATCATTTTTCTAAAATTCAATATCTATTAGCTGTTTAATGACAAAATAATCATTTTTTGTTAACCGACCTCATTGTCTGGTCTTAATCTGATGTCAAGATTTAGTGAAAGAAATACCAGACAAGTTATATTGAGAATTCATTAAATAACCACTCTGAACTCAGTCAATTCTCTGCATATTAAAAATGAAACATAATTATGGAAAGTGCCCTTATTGTTCCACAACCCTTTTTACTTCAAATAGTGCATAAAATGCAAATGTCTCCCTATAATTTACCACATTAAATATTTATGCAGACAGTTCTCTAAGGCCCCTGTTACGGCCATAGTGTGCTGTTTGTCTTTTATTCCCATTTAAGACCTAACAGTACTGAAGCTCATGTCACTCCTTCTAAATCTAGTTCTTCACACATACGATAAAGAGAAAACTGATAAAAATCTCTTAGGAGGGAAAATAGAATTCTATAATATTGGACAAACGAATTTTAGGGTTATAAAATCTTTAGAACATGATCAGACACAAGTTTTGACTTAAAATATTTTAATATGCCTGTATCTTTTGACAAATTCCAAAGTCATATACCAAATATTATAGAAGACCTAACACTATAGTTATTCTTAAGTAGGACACAAGGCAGTAAATTAACATAATGCTAACAACCTAAAACGGAATACTCTTGAAGAAAAGAGGCCACAGGGACTCAAGCATATGTGATTTTAAATCTGTTCTCCTTTTCCATTGCCCAAGCCATAGCAAAGCTGAATAGAGACTGACATAGTACAAAGATCTCAGAATTTGCCCCAGTTGTGGTTCTGCCATCATCCGTGTCACACTGGTTTCACTTTCTTACTTTCTCTGCCCATGTACTCATCTCAAGTAAGGGATTTAGACCATAATTTTTTCTTTTTCTTCTTTTTTTTTTTTTTTTTTGGCTATAAGGCACATACATTCAGCAGGAAAAGGCTGAGAGAGACAGAGAGAGAGACAGAGAGAGAGAGAGAGAGAGAGAGAGAGAAATTACCCCTGGGTGATAGCTACACCACGATCTCTCCATTCTCCTCTTAGGGCTTTTTGGGCATGCATGTACACGTGCCTAGAGTGTTTCTTAAGTCTCTGAGTCCAGGATTCAAACTGCACAATTGACCATATAGACTCCAACCACCCTGACCTTCATGCCGTCCGCTGACTAAGACCATACCATCTTAAGGAAGCCATCTGAATATGGAATTCTATGAAAAACAAAAACTGAAAGGGCCAATACTTAAAATCACTTTGTTTCCTCATTTTAAAGTGAAATTGAATTTATGTGAGCCTAATTATAGAAATGCTGTTTAATGAAAATACAGAAATGATGTTGAGTGAAAATGTCTCCCTACTGAAGCCCAATGTCACTAAAGCCACGAAACCCGCCTATTGTGACAGTACTTTCATGACCTTGCCTAGGTGGCACATCGATAGCATACCAGTGTGCTCTGTTAACTAGCTGACTGCCGGTTCATATCCCTGGCCAGGGTGGCCTGAAACACACCAGGCACGAACGGATGACCAAGATCCCTAAGACCTGCAGGACTGGAAGAAGGGGATCAAAGTGTGATGAGACCCTGTGGAGGATGCTTTTCTCTTTCTTCCTCACTCTTTCTCTGTATATCTCTACTAGGCGCATGCACACACTGTCATGAATAAAACATAAAAATGAAAATTTTAAAATTCCATCTAATGAATGTTCTTACCATAGAACAGAAGAAGGGCAATTTTACATATGAAATATCCTCAGGTACTGCCAACAAAAGAAGCAACCATGCAGCCAAAATACAGAAGAAATAATGCCAAGCCCCGGGAGATAGAACAATGGCACAAGCAAAATAAACCAAGACTATAATTTGAGTTGTTCTTCTATGAGATATTCAAGAAGATTTGACTCTATGAGAGGAATCTGCTTACTAAGGCCATAAGGAGAAAGTAGACCCATTATTTACTGGATCTGAGGAATTCAGATAACGGTTCTCATTGTACACTGTAAAGATATATAGTGATTAAATGTAAATACTAGTCTTTTTTAAAAATATGGAATACTATTGAAACTTCTACCATTTCTGTTTTCATGGTTTTTTTTGTTTGTTTGTTTGTTTTTTTTTTGGTTTTTGCTACAGGACGTGTGCGCTCGCCAGACAGAGAGACAGAGAGACAGAAAGCGAGAAATCACCCCCTCAGGGGGTATGGCCACTCTGCAATCCCTTCTCCTCCATTCTCCTTTCGGGATCCTGGGCACGCACGCACACATGCACAACGTGAGTTTCAAGCCACCGGGTTTGGGACGCGAATCGCGGTCAGCTACATAGGAGTCCAGCGACATAGCCATTACGCTAACTGCTGGTCCCCATGTATTTTTTTAAGTGTTACCCCTTGGACAATAGAAGAGAAAGAGAATGACTGGAAAAGTCAAAGCAATTCTCTGTTAATAGATACTTTATGGATTGGGAAGGCTTTTGTAATGTAAAACATTTTTATGTATCCTAAAAATTGAATTAGTATACATAAGATATTACTATTTGGCATTTACATATCAAAATCAATGTTCTTATTGCATAAGTTATTACATTTTTATAGAAATGGTCTAGATGTTGTTGGAAGGTTACAAATTGGTAGAAAAACTGGAGTGCATTGATCAATACCAGTAATTTGGAAACAAATGCAGAGAGTTCAGATCTCTGAATACTAACCTGGAAAGTCCCAGACACATCACTGTAGAGCCATTGCATTGTACAGAATTGTCTTAGGGGCTCAGGGATCATAGTTAGGACTACTTCAGGCCTGGCCCTTAATTACCTCTGAGGCTTTGAACAAATCACTTTCTCCTTCTAAGCCTCCGTTTGCTTAGCTGTAAATGAGAGATCTAGATTTAAGGGCCTTTAAGTCTAGCATTCTACCTATGAATACCAGAATAAATTCTATATCATATTTTGCTATTCCTGATTATAAATAACAAACATTTGGGGAGCTTTCAAAATAAAATCACCTGGTCTTCAATTAAATTAGAATCCTTGCCCAGTCTTTAATTAAATTAGAATCACTGAGGGTGGGGCATTGGCATTGGTAACTTTTAAAAATTCCTTACTCGTACTAAAATAAAATCAAGGTTTACAACCACTGTTAATTAATTAATTATTTATTTTTTGAGAGACATTTTTGCTATAAGGTGTGTGTGCTCCCTGGTGAGACAGAAACAGAGAGACAGAAAGCAAGAAATCACTCCCCCACACCCCCACCCTGTGTGGGGGATGGCCATGCCACAGTCCTTCTCTATTCTCCTCTTAGGATTTTGGGCAAGCACGCACATGTACCTGGCATGAGCTTCAAGCTACCAGGTCTGGAACTCTAACTGTGGTTAACTACATGAGAGTCCAGAACTTAAACCACTATGCCACCTGCTGGCCCCTGCAACTACTGTTTAATACTGTGGAAAGTAGCAACCTTCAAACCAGCAGTTATCGTAATGGCTATGTTGCTGGACTCTCACGTAGTCGACCACGGTTCACGTCCCAGACCCGGTGGCTTAAAAACTCACGCCGGGCACGTGTGAGTGCATGCCCAAGATCCCGAGAGGAGAATGGAGGAGAAGGGATTGCAATGTGGCCATCCCCCCTGGGGGGTGATTTCTTGCTTTCTGTCTCTCTGTCTCTCTCTGTCTGTCTGGCAAGTGCACGTGCCCTATAACAAAAACCTCTCCAAAAAAAAAAAAAAAAAAGAAAGTAGCAACCTTCAACATATTTTTGACTATTAATTTTGTAGATTGACTGGGTACTTTATTTCCATGGTTTTCCTTATTTTAGATGAAAGTATTTTAATTATTCTGCTTTCCCTCCCCATAAAAGAAAAAAATAAAATAAAAGGTCTGTTTGTTTGTTTGTTTTTGTTTTTAAATAGGAGTTAATCTAGGACCAGCTAATGACAAGATGGTTAAGGTGCTGTACTCCATATGGCCAACTGTGGTTTGAATCCCAGACCTATCAACTTGAAAATGACACAGGGAAAACATATGTACACTTCCAAAATACTGAGAGGAGAATGGAAGAGAAATGACTGCAGTGCAGCCATCCTTCCTGGGGGATGATTTTTCACTTTCTCTCTCTCTCTCTCTGTCTGTCTCTCTCTAGCAAGTGGATGTGCCCCATGGCAGAAACAAAAAATAAACAAAAATTAAAAAGGAGCTAATTTATTTTAGATTAAAATTACTTTAAAAATTATGTTATAGGTGGGAAAAAAAACAATGTATAACCACTTCAAGTTTGAGAATGAGCTCCATCTTTTATTTATTTGTGTTCTGATTATCCTCCATTTTCACGCATTAGTAAATATTATGCTGCAGAATCTACAAATACACACAAGCAACCAGTGAATAGGTGGAAGAAAACTTTTTGTTGAATTTCAACTCTTTTACTTGGTTTTCTCAGCCAGGCTGTCTTATAAATGAAAAGGAACCTAGGAGTTCAAGGAAGATAAGCGGCTATCTTCCTTATTTACATTAACTGACAAATAATAATTTGAAGATAGAAAGGTCATTGATCTCAGATGGTCAAGAAACATCAAGATTAATACTTCTCCGTGATATCTATCTTCTATGCCTTTTTATTAAAGGTAAAGCACAATTTTAGTTTTTAATTTTTGAAGGAAAGACAAGCTTTTTCACTTGTTGGTGGGAGGTGTGTGGGTAGCTGAATGTATGCACAGGCGCAATCAACTTTAATTAAGACACAAATCATTTTAACAGGTAGATGGAAAAATGCTTCAGTCTTTTAAATGATCAAAAGCATTTAAGATGTAAAATATATTAATTCATGGAAGAAAAAATAGCAATTTCATTCTTTCCAAAAAATGTAATTCTGAAAACTCATTCATAAATATTTCTGAAGCAAACACTAAATGCTAAAAATAATTTCTTCCTTTTAAGGTTAATAAGATCTTCTATCATAGTAAATGCAAAACTTAGCATTGATGGAACCATAGTTACTAACAGCTATAATTGAGAGGAATAAAGATGGCATAGCTATTAAAAATTCATATGAAAGTCAAGGAAGAAACAGTAACCTTTTAAAAAGTAATATAAAGTGCACTTTACTGTATTTACTGTTGAATTCAATTTATTAATTTTCTAGATAGATATGGTAAGAGAGAGTAATAGTATCTCGGAATCACTGTTGATTATTATGGAATAATATTCTGTGGAGAACTATCCATAGTATTCTTTGGATAAATGTACCTCCTGTCAAAAGAATACTATGGTTTAATTGCATAGCTAAAATTTCACATAAGTGTGTGTGTATGTGTGTGTGTGTACAAAAATTAAAAAGGAGTTAATTTATTTTAGATTAAAATTACTTAAAAAATTATGTTATAGGTGGGAAAAAACAATGTATAACCACTCCAAGTTTGAGAATGAACTCCATCTTTTATTTATTTGTGCTCTGATTATCCTCCATTTTCATGCATTAGTAAAGATTATGCTGCAGAATCTACGAATACGCACAAGAAACCAGTGAATAAGTGAAAGAAAACTTTTTGTTGAATTTTAACTCTTATACTTGATTTTCTCAGCCAGGCTGCCTTATAAATGAAAAGGAACCTAGGAGTTCAAGGAAGATAAGCAACTATCTGTACACACACACATACACACACACACAAATATACATTTTGAAATGGATGCCAGGATGTTCAGCCCTCTATGAGCTTCAGAATTAAAGGAAATGTTGACCCATGGGCTAGAATAACCAGAATATAATATAGAAGCAAGGGAGGAAAAGAAAAAGAACATCTTTCTAAAACACTCAGTCATGTCTTTAAAATGAACACAGTTGGAAATCTCACACTTCCTTATTTCAAAACTTAATACCAAAGTACAGTGACCAAATCAGTATATAACTGTTATGAAGATGGATCAATAGACCAAAAGAATAGAATAGAATAGAATAGAATAGAATAGAATAGAATAGAATAGAATAGATGCCCCAAACAACCTGTCATATATACAGCCACATTATTTTTATCAAGGGTTTCAAGACAATTCAATGAAGTAAAATAACAAAGTAGAAATCCTACATTATCCTATATTAAAAAAAAATGAAGTAAGAAAAGTCAAAGACCTAAATTTAAGAACTGAAGCTGTAAAATGCTTAGAAAAAAAAAAAAAAAAACAAAGGGAAAATAGTCATTACTTTGGATTTGGCAATGATTTCTTAATTATGGCAAAAGTAAGGACAGGTAAACTAAACTAGATTAAAATGTAAAAATTTTGTGTATTAAAGAACACTATCAACAGAGTGAAAAGGCAACCCATGCAATGGGAGAAAATATTTCCAAACCACATATCTTTAAAAAGACTAATACCAAGATTATATGAAGAAATCTTATAACTCAACAACCAAACCAAACAACTTAATTGAAGAATGGGCAAAGACCTTGGATAGGAATTTTTCTAAATAGGATATATAAATGGCCAATAAGTACATGAAAAGATGCTCAGCAGAGCACAAATTGTAGTGCCTCTTAAAAACATAAAACTCTGTAAGGCTGACCAACAAGAGAAAGTTCTGGAGAACTCCCTGAGTACAGCAGATACACATGTGTCCATGACCTTGGCTGGCTGACGCTGGGGATGAGTCATAATGTCAAGATCCTGCCAGGGGAATTGTATTTCTTTCCTTCTGTCAGTCTGTCTGTCTCTCACTCAATCATGGAATAAATAAATAAACTTCAAGAAAAGATGTTCATCATCATTAATCGTTCAGGAAACACAAATAAAACCACAGTGAAATAATACTTTACATCCATTGGGATTTCTTTAAAAAAGAAAGTAAAAGAATAAACATTAGCAAAGATGCAGAGAAATTAGAACATTTTCACATTGCTGTTGGGAATGAAAAACAGTGTGGTTGGGGATCAGCAGGTGGCGTGGTGGTTAAGGTGCTGGACACTCCTCCATGGGCAATAATGGTTTGTGTCCTGGACCTGGTGACTTCCTTTCTCACTTTCCCTCTCTCTGTGTGTCTCTTTCTTGTCAAATTAAAATAAATGAATGAATAAATTAAATTAAATATTTTTTTTAAAAAAAGAAACAAAAATGGTGTGGTAACTATGCAAAACAGTATGGCTGATCCTCAAAAAAAAAAAAAATTGAACATAGAATTACCGTATAATCCAGCAGTTTCATTTTTGAGTGTATGCTCTAAAGAATTGTAAAAAAAAAAAAAATAGGTAATTGTACATCCATGTTCATCATTGCATTTATCAGAATAGCCAAAAGTTGGAAATGACCCCAATACCGAATACCCAATGAAGACATTATGCCAAATGAAATAACCAGTCAAAAGACAGCTAACAATGCATTAGTCCACTTAGATAAACTATCAAGATTAGTCAAAGCCACTGGAACAGAAGGTAGAAGAGTGGGAAAGTTATGTTTAATGGGATAGAGTTCCAGTTTGGAAAAATTAAGAAAAAGTTCTTGGGATAGATAATACTGATGGCTGCACAACAGAATGAAGGCTCTAATGCTATTGAACTGTACATTGAAAAATAGTTATAAATTTTACATTATATATATTTTACCATAATAATGAAATGCTTACATATTTACTCACTTTGGTCTCCAGATTGGCATGAACAATTGAGATCACACAGATCTCTAACACTGATATTTTTTCAAAGGTATAGCTCTTAATTTCAAGATAGTATCCTAGATTTTTAATTACTCTTCTTAGTATGGATGGACCACATGCTAAATTTATCCTACCCCTTCCATCAATTTTATGGGTTTAGCTTCACTCTAGTTTAGTATTCTGTAATTTAGCATGAGGGAGATTGTCCTAGAGTCAAAGGTCAATATTGAAGCTATTTGTGGCCCTACATTAATACTTCAAGGGAATTTACCTGCTCTTGAACTGGAGCCCTGATCAGATGGAGACTCAGTGTGATCTTCAGTGCCCTAAGGACTTCTATTCTTCTACCTAGCTGATTTTCATTCTTGTTCCTATTCCATGACCTACAATTTGAGTACCTAACATATCTTCACAAAGGTTTGCCACATACTATATGATCTTACTGCCATAGAGCTTGAAACAGAGGTGTCTGAAGACTATATTCTGATTAATCTTTTATTTATTTATTTTTTTGTATAATGCATTTGAATGCAAGCAGATGTCTTTTAGGCTTTCCTTTCCCTTCTTGAGCCTCAAACTTTGAGGTTTTTATTACAAATGTAGCTGACGCATCAACTCACAACTCCCCATGAGTACAAAACTCAAGAAGGACTTCACTACTCTGGCTCAATAGCTTCCATGGTCTTCCCTATCCTTAGAAGAATGTCTAAAAGAAAGACAGACAGAGAGAGAGCTGACACCCAGGGAAATACACACTTTACACCACCACAGATTATGAGCCGCTTCCTTAAATGTCAGCTACTCTTGACTGTCTCGAAACTCTCCATTGATTTTACACAGAAGTAGGTCATGACTGCTTTTAACTGGAAAAGCTGCATGTTGCAGGTTTCATTTAACTGTGAAGAGTGAATATTAAAAATTGATGTCAAAGCAAACCTCTGCTTAATTAGCATCTGGATGAAGCCTTTCCTACAAAAGCCATGGAAGTTAATTTTAAAAAAGGAGAAAATTGACGATGAAGTATTTCAACAGCTGTTCCTGTGGTTTTTGCCTTTCACTTTTGAAAAATATAATGCATAGCCACTTCTCATGTCTTGTCTTTTAATGTGCCAGTTCATCAATATTTGGAAGGTTGACTTCCCCCCCTCAATATATTTGTGATTCATGAATGTTTATAAAAAATGCAATTTTTTTCTAATGTTCTAATTTTCAAACAATAAAATTAATATTTTCAGTAATCAATTTTAAAGTAAATAAGATTCTGGGACTAGCAGATGGCAAAATGGTTACATCACTAGGCTTCCACATAGTCAACCGCAGTTCAAATCCTGGACCCAGCAGCTTAAAACTCATCCTGGGTGTGTGTGCGTGCACACCCCAAATCCCGAGAGAATGGAGGAGAAGGGATTGAGGTGTGGCCTTCTGTCTCTCTGGTGAGTGCTGCACATGCCCTATAGCAAAAATCTCTCTGAAAAAAAAAGTTAGTAAGATTCTATTTGAATGTGCTTAGAATAACATTTCCACAAATCACACTATTAATAGTCTTCTAACCACAAACTAAGTATTTTGTATTTTAAGATTTTTGGATCTTCTTGGTTTCCACCTAATTATTTGGTTCATACCTATACCTTTCTGGAAGCCAAGTTTTTATCTTAAAAGATAAATGATCTATAACCAAAAAATAAAAATATTCATCACTTTTGATGAATTCACCAACAGCACAGTTATAGTGCTTTTTTTCCTTCAACTATTAATTCTTTCCACAATCACATTGTCATGTTGTTCAGTCCTTTGAATAATAAAGATGGCTTTTTTGTTCTCAGAGTTGTTCTCCCTGGAGTAAAGGTACTGGACTCCATCAGGTGTGAGAGCCCTCTGCCTTCAAGGTGTGGATAACATTTTGCAACCTTGAAGCAGTCTGCCTCCTGGGGGAACAGAGAGTGGCTTACATTCTCACGCAGTCCTCATGCTTCTGACATCAGGTACCAGGATGAGTCACTTAAGATGTCAGATCCTTTACCCAAGCCTCACTGAAGATTAGACTGTGCAAACAACATCACTGAATCTCTGAAAGCTTCATTTATTTTCACCCATACTCTATTTTTAATAAAATATTTATTCTTTTGACATATATCTAAGGGTCAAGAAATCATTCCCTTGGAGCTGTGTAGTAATTAACATTTTACAAGGTATTTTCCTGTATTTCTTTTCCTTAAATTTTAAATATATAAAAACTGAAGTTTGGGAAGTCTGACTTACCCTGAATGAATACCTTAGATGGTATATACAATCTTTGACCTCACAGCCCCTGACATAATATTATTTATATGTATATATTTGTCTTTTGAAGACCTTACATACATATATACATTTGTGTGTGTATATATACTATATGTATGTATGCTATATGTATACACCTCTCTCTCTCTCTCTCTCTCTCTCTCTCTCTCTCTCTCTCTCTATATATATATATATATATATATATATATATATATATATATATATAAAATCTTCAAAAAGTTCATGGGAAATCAATATTATGTAAAAACAATGGTTAGCCATGTGGCTTGATTGCTAAGGGAGCCATATCCCACCCAGCTGACAATGGCATGGTTCAAATCTCTGCCTTCCTGGCTTGAAAAATACAGCAGACCCATGTCCATGCATCCAGAATTCCAACTAGATGGAAGAGCAGGTATTATGGCTTTACCATGCCTCATTAGTGAGTGCTTTCTCCCTCTGTCTCTTTCAATCTCTCTCTGTGGTGACTGCACTCAACCTCTGGTGATACAAAAAAAAAAAAAAAGTAGAAGAAAAGAGAAAAGTACACTATGATTGACTTTTTTTTTTTTTTTTTGAAAGGTTTTTGCTATAGGGCACGTGTGCTCGCCAGACAGCCAGAGAGAGACAGAGAGACAGAAAGCTAGAAATCACCCCCCCAGGGGAGATGGCCAAGCTGCAATCCCTTCTCCTCCATTCTCCTCTCGGGATTTTGGGCACGCACACACATGTGCCCGGCGTGAGTTTTAAGCCACCGGGTCCGGGACGCAAATTGCGGTTGACTACGTGGAAGTCCAGCAACATAGCCATTACGCTAACTGCTGGTCCCACTATGATTGAATTTTGAAATGTTTTATGCCAACATAAACTTGTATTTTTATTCCATTTTCAATAAACTTTTTGAATTATATATATATATATATATATATATATATATATATATGTGTGTGTGTGTGTGTGTGTGTGTGTGTGTGTGTGTATATTTTTTTTTTTTTTTGAAAGAGAGATGGGAGCTAATACTTAATGGTATGACATTTCCAAGTGACTCCTCATTCTACTTTCTACAGTAATGAGGCTTTTTTGTGTTTTGTTTTTTTGTTTTAAGCTGGATGGATACAGAAATGTTTAAATTACAGAAAAATAAGAAAATTAAGGTACATTTTTATTTTCCTTATCTCTCTTATTTTTGATTTCCTGGAAATTAAAAGGTCAATGGACCTTACTCAATATCATGTATAACCTAGGTGATAATTTTGTTATTTACAACATAGTATCTTTCTTTGTTGAGCTTTTTAATCTATTCATGATAGAGAGTCCATGCATATGCATGAGGGAGAGAGAGAAGGTAAAAGACTAAGAGAGAGAGAAGCTCCCTCAACAGGGTCTCATACTGTGAGCATGTTCTCCTATCTTTCCAGCTGTCAGGATCATGTGTTTGGTGTATTTCAGGTCGACCAGGATGGGGATCTGAGCCTGTAGTCAGCTATGTGGCTTCCACCTTTACAGTTTGGTGATCTATTGATTATTTTACAAAGGCTAGACCAATACAACCTGATACTGTTTCCAGAACTATGCATTAAAAATCTATGCTGCACTGTGAGTACTGATTGTTAGTGTCCTTGCTGAGTTTTTTCTGCTTTCCCCAATAGTAATTGGACTGATTTCCTTTTCTGACTATTTCATACAAAAATGATCTAAATCTGGATTCTTCACTGATATTCCTTGAAGCAACTGGTTCCTAAATATTTTTAACTACTTTATTTCTTGGCATCCTATGCAAAACTCAGACTACTCTCAAGACTTGGTAAACATGGTCATTCTACTGGACTTCCCTATTAAAAAAAAAAGTTAAGGGCCAGCTGGTGGCATGGCAGTTAAAGCGACTGAATTGGGCAACCATGAGGTTTGAGTCCTGGGCCCAGCAGCTTGAAAAATGCACTGACGTGTGTGTGTGTGTGTGTGTGTGTGTGTACCCAAAATCTCCTAAAAGGGGAAATAGAGGAGAAGGGACTATGGGGTGACCATGCCTCATGGGGAAGCGATTTCTTACTTTACCTCTCTATCTCTCTCTGGCGAGCACATGCACCCTCTAGCCAATTAAAACAAAACAAAACAAAAATGTTAGTGTTGGAAAAACAAATAAATTCACAATTAAAAACTGATTATAAATAATACAGTTACAGGTAATGTGGACACTTATAAGAAATGAAAAATATAGTTCTTGCTTCAAAAATATAACTGTTGGGACCAGCAGTTAGCGTAATGGCTATGTTGCTGGCCTCCCATGTAGTTGACCGCGGTTTGCGTCCCGGACCCGGTGGCTAAAGACTCACGTCGGGGGCATGTGCGTGCATGCTCAAGATCCCGAGAGGAGAATGGAGAACGGATTGCGGCATGGTCATCCCCCCTGGGGGGTGATTTCTCGCTTTCTGTCTCTCTGTCTCTGTCTGTCTGGCGAGCGCATGCGCCCTATAGCAAAAACCTCTCCAAAAAAAAAACATGTAATTGTTAATCAGAGAGATTGATTGCCCATTCATTCGCACAGCCATTTGATCATTCAATGAACACATATAGAGCATGCACTTTATGACAGAAAATGTGTTAGTTGTTGTACTAAAGAAGATTCAATTTGTGTCCCAATAATTTGGTAGTGTGTGGGGAGGAGGCAAAACGTGTCATTGCAACACTGTCAGCCGTATGTCAGAAGAACATTTTTACATAAATGGAGGAGCAGAGCTTCCAAAAAAAAAAAAAAAAAAAAAAAAAGGAACCAAAGAAATAGAGTCCAAGAGGGATTACTAATTACTAATGAAGGTGTCACTTTGCATGGAAATTAGTAGAAAGTCTTTGTGTGACATAATGAACAATGTCAGATGTCCCATGAAGTTTAAAAGAACCTTAGGAGGCTTTGTGATACTTTAGTGAGAAGGAGGAAGAATTGGGTTGTAGAAGGATGTAATTGAGAAGAAATGGAAGAAGTTAAAGCAGAATGCTCACTTGAGTGGTTTGGCCATGAGAGTAAAATGGTGAATCATGGCTAGATATAGAAGTAAAGTTTTTTGGTTTTGTTTTCCTGAAACATCAATGGGAATTTTATTATTGCTTATATTAAATATTGGGTCATTGGAAAAGTCATGATGTATTTTTGCATAGAAAAATACGTCATGACTTTTCCGACAATGCAATAGTTGTACTCATACTCTGGTCCAGAGCCCCAGTAAATTCTTTAGGCTTCAAGTGAGATTATCCATCAAGCAAAGAAGAACCCCTGTGAGGCCATCTGTTTTAATTTCTTCGATTTAAAATTTCTCTTAGACCATTTCAATACAGGTAAAAAGCTTTCATCATTTTGACACAACTCTTATTATTAACTATTGGTAAGTGGTTAATAACTAATCAGTCAAAAGAAGGAAGCTAGTTGTGTATATTGAGGCAATTTTGATGTTCAGAATGTGGTACATAGAGCAATGTTGTGATCAGCTGTGATCATTCATTTGGAGGCTGCTAACAATTAAATCTCTTTCCAGCTTTCAAATAATGGAAATTAAATTTTTTTTTAGTTATGTCATAGAGGGAAAAGACATAGTGGAATGACCCATCAATGGCATTGTTGGTGGATCCAGCGTTAGAGAATATATGCTGTCCCCATATATACTATATGACTTTTTCTAGCTATTATTTTTCTATCCTTATTTATTTTTGTCTTAATTATATCAGTTCTATCTATAATAAGAGAGTAGGAGCAAAAAAGAGGAAAACACTATTTTATAGAAAGCAACTGAAACATGGCCAGGAGAAAACGTAGGGGAAAGTTTTTCCTTTACTGATAATTATTAGAAGTATATTATAGACTTCTGAACTTTTGATCTTTTATTAGCTGTTCTATATATACCTAGCTGAACAGTCTGTGCTTCTTCAAAGTCCACATTACTAACACTCCTCCCTCTCCTCTTAGATTTTCTTTAGTATTTTCACTCACTTTATTTGGAAATTGAAACATCCCAGATTCTTCAGTTGATTGATTATTCTACTAGGAGTGGAACATTTAATTAACCTAGCTCCCATCAACTCACAATAATGAGTTTCAATGAGGAAATGCTATGAACTACTATAGACACCTAATTACACTAGAGATTGACATCCATTTACTGAATTTTGAAAACTAATTTTTTTTAAAAAATTGAGAAGATTTTTTTTCTTTTTAGAAAGATTTTTGCTATAGGGAGTATGAGCTTCCTGGAGAGATGGAGAGGCAGACAGTGAGAAATCACCTGCCAGTGGGTGGCCATGCTACAGTCCCTTCTCCTCCATTTTGGGCATGCACACACGTGAGCATAGTGTGAGTTTGAAGTCACCGGGTCCAGGACACCAACCGTGGTCAACTATGTAAGAGTCCAGCGATATAACCATTACGCCATCTGCTGGTCTCGAGAAGATACTTTTAAAATATTTTAAAACCAAAACCCATTTTTACCCGGGAAAACATATTATTCAAGACCTCCAGTTACATAATAACAGCTTCTTGGATTTATGCAATGACATTCCTCCAAAGTTAAGTGACTTATATGAATGTGTTTCCATTCTCTTTACTCTTTGAGCTCAATAGTGCATAATGTTAAGTAGATTAGAATTCCTTCTTTAAAATTTTAATTCCTTCTTTTCTTTTTTTTTAAAAATAAAAATGTATCTTTCTGTCTTCAAACATCCGAAAAAGATCCATTTACACAGCTCACTCATTTATACAGAAACTAATGATGATTTGACATCTACAAAACGGTCCTTTTTCAAATCTTTGATGGTTATATTCCTTATATATGTACTCCCATAAATCTGCCTGGAATGGAATGGACATTCTTTAGAACATGCCACTTAAGAGCAAAAGGAATTAACTTAGTACTCAGCATAGATCATTTTTTTTGAATGACCATATTGATTTAAATGTGAAACTTACTAAGTCATTGAAGCTGATTTTTTTTTTTTCCTACTTAATGGTCAAACATTTCCCAAATAGCTTTTTCCCCTCAAGTTCAATAGCCTTCTCAACTCATTCTGCCTATTTCATTCAATAAATTCAATAAACGTTTATCACGTATCACCTTTGGGAAAGATTGGTTAGACAAAGTATTACAGGAAGCAAAATGATGAAAAGTTATGGCCCTTGCCATCCCTGGCCCTTTGTCTTTTTTTTTTTTTTTTAATAACTTTGCTAGATGGTGTGTGTGCTTGCTAGAGAGAGAGAGATAGACAAAATAAAAGAAAACATTTCTCATGGGGAATAATTGGACCACAATCCCCTCTCTATTTTTTTTTTCTTTTGAGATTTTGGGCAAGCATGTACACAAGCCCAGTGTGTTTTTCAAACTGCCAGGTCTGGGACTAGACTCAGCCATCATCCATGTGGAATCAGTGCCTCAACTACCATGCCACCATCTGGCCTGGCCCTTTGTCTTAATGAAGAATAAGACGGAAAAACAGTCTTTACGACACATCAGAATAAGCCTCCTACCACTACAGAAATACAAATTACTAGAAGACAGTAGGAAAGAAAAACTGTGGGAAGGTTAGAAGGCTCTGAGCTGAGACTCCAGGATTAGATCAACAATGTTTTATGCAGTTCCTGGGAAAGTCCTTTCAGCAAACTAGAACATTAGACAGAAGGACTGAGTCAGGAAGTGGCCTTTGAAGGGGAAGGGTTTATAAATCATCCTGAAATCTACAGAAGCACCAGACAAAGAGCCAAAAGGGCCTCACAATTTCAGCATCTAATATTTTTATTTGAAAAGTGTGAAAACAAAGGCATTGTGTGAACTGACTTGTTCAAAGTCTCAGCATTTGTAAATGGCTAAGTCGAAATGGAAACCACCTTCTATGAGATCCAGTTTTGTCCTAGTTGTCTAGATTGCATTTAATTAGAACATAGGCACACATAAGAGCATATGATATAGCCACTAGGAATCTGATTTCTTATATTTAATATTTAAGTACTTGTAGATGTAAAGTGTCAAGAATGCATACCAGTAAATAAAAATTAGAAATTAAATTTCCTGGGGCTGGCAGGTGGTGTAGTGGTTAAGGTACTGAACTACTACACGGTAAGCCACAGTTTGAGTCCTGGACCTGGAGGCTTGCTTTTTCAATTTCCCGCTCTCTTTCTCTGGTCAAATTCAAAATACTACTACGTCTAAATAAAATTGAATAAATAATTCTTTAAAACAGCAAGAAAAAGAAATTTAATGTCCTGTTTAGGTTAAGTGTACAAGAGGGAAAGAAATCAGGTATAGTCTATTTCATGTGTGCAAAATTAAATCCGACTGAGAGACTCCCGATTTAAAAAAAATAGACTGGTGCTGTTTAATTTCTGAATTGAAACTGTTTCTGCATTTTATAAATCCAAAACAGGGAAGGTTCTTCTTAATGGAGAGACTTGCTGATTAAATTGCTGACAAGAAATTGCACTTAAAGATTCAGCAGCTAAAGCATACAAACATGCGGTAAACACGTCTGCCTGCATCAATCAAAGACAGCTGCAGTCTACCCCCAGAAAGGTGAGCAATTATTTATGAAATTATGTCTTCTTCAGTGATTCTGTATTGCAATTCCAGGAGAAAGTGAATGAGAAAAACAGACAATGTCATGGTCCCAATTATCCAAAAAGTACATTTTCAAAATCAAGGAATTTTACTTATACTCTATCTAACCTCATCATCTTGAAAATAAATTTCATTAGTTTTTTTTTTTTTTTTAAGGAATAATTAAATAGACCAGCTCATTCTTTAAAGCATGTGTTTTCCTTTTCATTTTAAAAATAATGTCTCTTTCCTTGAACTACACATTTACACAGAAACAACAAGAAAATGTGGTGCTAAGAAGCATTGGCATAAGGCTCTTTTGCAGTTTTCTGTTTGTTTCACTAAAGTCAGCTTCTAGATGGTGCTGCTTGGCCCCTCATTGCCTCTGAACATTGTATGAGGTTTTCGATCAATCAAGTTGCTTCCCCTGTGGGGTAGCCATGAGCCATCAAGCTACTGTATAGTTCTGACCAAGATGCACGTGGCCAAGGACAAAAGTCTTTTATCCCTGGAGGTAGAATCATCTAGTTGGTAGCTCAGTATAAAAAAATCTGACATGCAAAGAAAACTGCACATTTATCCTAAAGTTACGCTTCGAGGCATTCCAGTGAACTCTCCCATCTCTTTGCCCAGGTCATTCAGAGGATTCCAGGGCCCACAGGCAGACCACGTGCTCAAAGGCAGCTTGGCAGCCTGGGAGAAAGAGCACTCTGCAGCAAATGAAATACTCTAAAATGAGTTTGGGACGGTGCTGAAAAGGCTTCCTGCCTCCTTCCTAAATTGATGACCCCTCACCTCTCCTACACTGATAAAGCAGTCCACACCACTTATGCAGGGATCTGGATCTCTCTGATTAAGCAGATATCCCTGGGAGCGATAATATCAAGATCCCTAAAAGCTTTGATGCTGTGAAATTTTATGTGACTTTTTTATTTTTTAGAAAATTTTTAATTAATTTATATATATTTTTTGCTATAGGACACATGTGTTCACTGGAGAGACAGAAAAACAGAGAGAAATCATTCCCCAGAGGGGGATGGCCACACCGCCATCCCTTCTCCTCCATTCTCCTCCATTCTCCTCTTGGGATTTTGAGCATGCATGCACATGGGCCTGGCATGAGTTTTTTTAAGCTGCCAGGCCATTATTAAATTTTAAAGACAATATGATAGGGAAAGAAGCTGGAGTCATTGATCAAGTATGAACAAAGTATCATCAGTTTTTCCTATCTTTAAAGTGACAGTGTTAGAGTATCGCAATGCGGACTGACGACATGTAAAACTCTTAGAAAGTGTTTGGTATATGGTAAATGGCATAAAAATAAATGTATGCTACTAGATTCTTTGTTGTCTCATGCCTGAGCTAATTGATCTTGATATTATAACTGAGACAGATTTATTGGAGGCAGACGCTTTGTTTTGTTTTGTTTTGTTTTGTTTTTCTGTAGGGCGCGTGTGTGCTCACCATAGAGAGAAAGAGAGAGGGAGAGAGAAATCAACCCCCAGCGAATGTGGCCTCACTGCCACAATCCTTTTTCCTCCATTCTCCTCTCAGCATTTTGGGTACCTGGCATGATTTTCGAGCCTCTGGGTCTGACACTTAAACCATGCCGTCAGTCACATGGGATCCAGTTGTCTCAACCTCCAGACCACCTGCAGACCCAAGGAAGAGGCATTTTCTAAGAACCTTATAACTTCATTCTCCCATTAGCATTGTCAGCCCCAAATCCTGAGATCTTTAGCCCAGACATGACAACTCGATCCTGTCATTATTCTCATAAAGTCCTCAGACCCTATCCTCCCAATGGCCCTAAAAACTGACTTCCATTCTTGTGTGTTCTCATTGGTTTAAAACAATGTTCTCACTGCTCTCCTTCACTGATGAGACCATGTGAGTGGACGGCTTTTGTAGACAGCCTACCCTTCTTTTGAGTTAAGAGCCCATCTATCTGGGCCCACACTCTGCTCTAGTTAACCTGCCTCTTCAAATGGCCTGGATCTATCTAGATGGAGTTCTGGGATGACTGCTGCCAGACTGAGTCTTGGCTTCCTTTGTCTGCCTGACCAACAGCACCAGCTCCTATCTGAAGCAGTTCTTATCAGTGTTCCCAGAGGTGGGTACTAAGGAATTCTGATGAAGAAGATATCACAGACATGGGGTGACTAAGATGGAAATGGCAACTAACAACAAGGACAGACGTTATTCACAGAATGCCCCCCACATGATCTCTTCAATTTTCAAGGCCTCGGGGAGAATTGCAGGTAGTGAGATTCTTTTCTGTGTTTATCTATCCAAATTACACTATGTTTGTAATTCACCAACTAAAGAGTAACACAGTTAAGTAAAGGAAAACAACAGTCACTCATTTGGAGCTCTCTGTATCTTACTTTCTCTCTTTCTACTATATAAATTATCTTTTCAATTTTATTATACAGTTGTGGGTCAACATCCCAGGGCCAAGGTCAGAGTTTTTCATTGCATAGATGATAAAGCCCATCAATCTGTTTATAGGGTACATGCACTTGCTGGAGAGAGACAGAGAGAGAAAGAGAGGGAAAGTGAGAAATCACTCCCCAGGGAGAATTGGCCACACCAATGTCTTCTCAATTTTTTTTTTTTTTCAGAGGTTTTTGCTATAGGGTGCTTGCGCTTGCCAGAAGGCAGAGAGCAACACAGAGACAAAAAGTGAGAAATCACTCCCCAGGGGGAATGGCCAAGCCACAATCTCTTCTCCTCCATTCTCCTCTTGGGATCTTGGGCACACACACACACGTGCCCTGCTTGAGTTTAAGTCACAGGGCCCAGGACTTGAACCACGGTCGACTACATGGGAGTCCAGTGACATAGCCATTATGCCAACTGCTGGTCCCGATCTCTTCTCTTCTATTATCTTCCCAGGGATTTTGGACACACAAACACAAGCACCTGGTATGATTTTCAAGCTGCCAGGTCCAGGATTTGAACAGTCAGTCACAGGAATCTGGACACCTTAACCTCCACAGTACCTGCTGGCCCTGATTCTGTATTTTTAACAAAATCCAGGTGAATATGATGTAGGAGGTACTTGCACTGCTTGCCTAAATTTTATACCCTTTGTTTACCATGCTTTGAACAGCTTCTCCAGAGTCTGAGCACATTCCCTGGCACTGACCTGAGGGCACTATCAAAATCAAGGTTCTGGCTTGATTTACCTTCCACGTTAGTTAAAAGAGCCTTGCTAAGCAGAAGCCAATCTAAGGCCACAGTGTGGGACCCTGAGCAAAGGGCAATAAGTAAGCAGCAAGAGAGGGGACCTAAAAAGGGGCCAAGTCTTTATACAAGACGTTTAACAAAACAAATAAGCCTCGGTTCCACCAGATCTTCAAGAAACCTCTTCATGGCATCCTCAGAGATATCCTCAGATATTCTAGGTATAGCTCAACTCCTAAGTACTTTTCAAGAATTCCAAATTTCTAGAGATTCCAAAACTAGCCCTCAGTTCTGGTCAGGTAGCCCCAAGTCACTGTATCCAGAAATCCATCCCAAATTCAACATGCTTGTAGATGGACAGGCACAATTTAAGGGTCCCATGTTCTCCATTGCAAACGAAAGAGCTAGAAGTATAGACCCTCTCCTCCACCCCTCCCTTTGTTTTTCAATGCCTGTTTTCATCTTATGGACTCTGAAAACAATTATTTCAATATGCTAAACAAAATGTGTAGGCTCACCTAAAATTAACTAATATTCACCCAATGTTTCCAAAGACAGCTTATTTCTTGGGACATCACTATTTCTGACTTCCTCAGATGTGAATCCAAGAACAACCCCATTTTCAAGGCTGGTGGAAATGGCCTCTGAAAATAAAAGTGTACACAGTCCCTACACAGAAGTTCCCATACTAAAATGGAAAGAGTCCTCAGGCAAGTATGTCTATTAGTTTTCCTGGTACACAATTGATTAAAGATGTAATATTACAATGAGGGAAAACATAGCAGAAAGTGGGGGAGGGGAGGGGAGGCAAGAGGTATTGATAAAGCTACCTAAAAGACAAGGAAGACATAAAAAAGCACAAAAAATACATATAAAAAATTTCAGTGAATGTAAATGACATAGTAAAAGAGGGTTATGCAGATCCACAAGGTCACAGAGCTCAAAGAACTTCTCATGGAGACACAAAGGTTTTCAGCAATAGCACATGAACTATTCACATCTTAAATTCTTGTCACCCATCTTTCTGTAAAAATATTAAAAATATAAATAATAATAACTGGGACCAGCAGTTGGCATAATGGCTATGTCACTGGACTCCCATGTAGTCGACTGTGGCTTGAGTCCCAGACCCGGTGGCTTAAACTCACGCCGGGCACATGTGCATGTGTGCCCAAGATCCTGAGAGGAGAATGGAGGAGAAGGGATTGTGGCGTGGCCTTCCCCACTGGATTTCTCGCTTTCTGTTTCTCAATTTCCTTCTGTCTTTCTGGTGAGTGCACCGCCCTATAGCAAAAACCTCTCACAAAAAAAAAAAAAAAAAAAAAAAAAAAAACAACTAAGTAAAAGATTATCAAATGTCTTCATTTAATTATAGATAAGCAACATTATAACGTCCCATCAACTGGGAAAAAATACATTCTATAGCAATGAGTATACGGACTATATTCTAAAATTGTGACACAAATAAAATTTACCCATAGTCTACCACTTTTCTCTAATTTTGTATCTTTTCTATACTCCTATTCATATCTCTAAACCATTTGTAAGAATTAAATTGTTACATTAGGTGTATCTTTTATAAATTATTGATGTGGGACCAGCAGTTACCGTAATGGCTATGTCGCTCGACTCCCATATAGTCAACCACAGTTCGAGTCCTGGACTTGGTGGCTTAAACTCACGTTGGGCATGCCCAAGATCCCAAGAGGAGGGACCAGCAGTTAGCGTAATGGCTATGTCGCTGGACTCCCACGTAGTCGACCGCGGTTTGCATCCTGAACCCGGTGGCTTAAAATTCACTCCGGGCGCATGTGTGTACGTGCCCAAGATCCCGAGAGGAGAACGGAGGACAAGGGATTGCGGCATGGCTATCCCCCCTGGGGGCTGATTTCTTGCTTTTTGTCTCTCTGTCTCTCTCTGTCTTTCTGACGAGCCCACGTGCCCTATAGCAAAAACCTCTCCAAAAAAAAAGAAAAAAAAAGTATTGTAGTAAGAGTTTGAAGATACAAATTTTATTTGATGTATATTTCTTTAATTAAAACAAAGATTATATTTGTTTTAAATTGAATACTAGAAAATTATCAAAATTGACTTTTCCAATAGAGTAAGAGGGACGTGGAAAATAGAGATACTAGTTGTTAGAGAAAAGCAGAAATGGTATGCTTCTAGAACACCTTAGATTTATGAAGTCTGAATGAATAAATGACTGCAGGGAAAATGGCAAAAATGCCTAACTTCTTGCATCCCTGCTCAAAAATGACAGGAGGCTGATTAGCTTGAATTAGTGCTTAGGGAAGAGTGAAAATACCTAATCTCATTACTGCTACTGGAAAACCACAGGTCACTGGACGCATGTGAGCTGACGGATGTGTTCTCCAAATCCAAGGTGTGCTGTCCAGCCTCTGGTGCCACTTAGCCATATCCCCCTTATTGATACTCAAATCACCGTGTTCCTGGAGTTACCCTTATTTTTCTAATCCTCTAAGAAGCAACTTTCTCTAAAAATAACTTTCCTTCCTCTTTTGCTCCAATAAATATGGATGACGAGAGAGGCTTAGCAGGAGCTTCCCTGACATGGCCTCTCCCTCTCCCTCTTCAGATGACTGTCGAACAGAAGAATCCCAACTAGTCTTAATTTTATTTATAAAATGTAAATAATTCCTGAAATATTGGGTCATTGAAAAATTCATTATGCATTTTTGCATAGAAAAACACAAATATGTCATGACTTTCTGATGATCTAATATATATATATTTCTTCATAATATATGAATATATTTATATGTAATATATAAATATAAATGTATATACATTCTTATATACATGCATATAAATATATAACATATATTTTTATATTTATATGTGTATATGTGCGTGTGCGTGTGCATGTGTGTATATTTATATATATGTTACATATATATGACATTATATTATATATATATATTACATTATTTTATATATATGTGTGTGTGTGTATATATATATATAGATAGATAGATAGATAGATAGATATATGTAAAGTGAGACTGATACTTAGGAATCACTTATTCTGTTCCCAAGATATCAATAAGTGTCTGTGAATTCTATCTGGCAAGAAGAGAGAGAAGAGTTTTGTCACTGAGTATATGGTAACAACAATTACGAAACTCTTAATTATGGGTAATTTTGGTGCTACTTTTTGCAGTACAGAAAGTTTCCAAAAGTCTCTGTGATTTTGTCTGAATCTGATATCTGCCTGTCTTTCTTCTTTTAAAGTCCATTTATTCATTTCTTCCACCAAAGAGAAACAGAGCCAGAGAGAGGGAGAGAGAGAAAGGAAGGACCCACGAAAGGGTCTCCATGAGAAGGTTCCTCCCCATCCCGCGCCACACCAGCCCATCTAAGACAGTTCATATCACAGTCATACACGTGGGCCTGGTGCTCACCGAGGTCTCAGGACACAAAACCAGGACTTTTCCATTGTGGGTCCAGGCATGTTAACACTGCACCACCACCTGGCTTTATTTTTCTATTTTCCTCTAGCATCAAAAGCAGACAGCAACAAATTCATTTGTTCTGTCTACATTTTTCTTCCCCTCTTCTTACCTGGGATAAAAATATTAAGCTTAATGCTCTTTCTCTGAAGAGTTCATACATGGTGAATAACATGGGAAGGAATTCAAGTTGTGGCTCCCTAAAACCCATAAAGAGCCTGGATCCCTTTTTCACGTATAAGCTCTGAGCAGCTCACAAAGCTTGTTTCGAAGTTGGAGAGAGAAGTCTGTGACATATAGCACAAGGCTGATTTTAACAGATGGATTTTTCTTGAAATAACTTCATTAGTTAATCATTTCTTTTACGTATACTTTTTCTAGCTAATTGGCATAGCTGCCAGCTGGAGTTCTTAAGGAACCTCCAAAAAAGCTGATAGGTGGGAAGAAAATCTAACAATTTTACCAATTCCAAGATGAAATTTCTATTAATTTCCCAGTACGTACTGTAAAGAAGAAATATTTTCTTTACATTTTTTTGCCTCTTATTCAAAAAACTCTCTCGATCTGTGTGAAAACCAAATCAATTGTCTGGAAGAGCCTTTAAATTTTAAAGAATGATTTAAACCAGGTTTCCCAAGTTTGACACTACTGACGTTAGGACCAGATAATTCTTGTTTTTGTTGTTATTGTTGTTGGTGGTGGTGGTGGTGGTGGTGCTGTGTGTGTGTGTGTGTGTGTGTGTGTTTTCTTGGTAGATTGTTTATGCATTGTAGGTTATTAAGCAGCACCCCTGGCCTCTACCCAATAGATGTTAGCAACCCCTATTGTGACAACCAGTAATGTTTCTAGACATTGTTAAATATACCTTGGGGCAGATTCACCTGAGTTGAGAATCACTACTCTAGAAATAGATTGTTTCTCATTTTTAATTTAATTTTTTACATAATTCCTTCTCTCTTTCTCTCTTTCTTTTTTTTGGCCATAGCATGTTTGCACTTGCCAGAGGGAGAGAGACAGAGACAAAGAGAAGGAAAATGAGAAATCACCCCCAACAGGGGATAGTCACACCACAATCCTTTCTCCTCCAGTCTCCTCTCAGGATTCTGGGAATGCATGCACATGCCACTAGTGTGATTCTTTTTTTTTTTTTTTTTTTTTAATAATTATTTTGTTAATTTTTACTTATTTAAATTTGACCAGACAGGCACAGAGAGAGAGAAAGGGAAAGTGAGATAGCAAGCCTCCAGGTCCAGGATTTGAACCATGATTGGCCATACAGGAGTCCAGCACCCTCAATCACTATGCCACTTGCCAGCCCCCTCCCCCCCCCCCCCCCCTTGTGATTCATAAGCCTCCGCATCCAGGACTTGAACTGTGGTAAGCCATGAGGGAGTCTAGCACCTTAGCCACCATGCCAAATGCTGGCCCATAAAATAATTTTTAAAGTGATTTTATGTACATAAATATGTATGTACATAACTCTAGATATGTCTAACATATTAGAAATGTCTGTCTTTCTGTTTGGTAAGTGAAATGTTTTGTGAGAATTATTTAAGTACCTAATTTTGTTTGTTTGTTCGTTTTGCTGTAGGCTGCCTGTGCTCACCAGAGAGAGAGAGGAAAAAACAATAAATCTCCCAGGGGAGATGGCCATGCCCACAATCTCTTCTCTGCCACTCTCCTCTCAAGATTTTGGGCACACCCACACATGCACCCAATGGGTCTGGGACTCAAACCACCAATCTAGTCACGTAAGATGCAGCGCCTTAACCTCCATAGCACCTGCTGCCCCAGCTAATGCTTTCTTAAACCTCTGGATAAAGGAGGGGAAAGACAGGATTAGTGGCTATAGCCACCAATAAATATCAACTATATAAAAGTGTTAATAATTATCTTCACTATTAAAAATATTGAGGATTCATTTTCTTTTAAGGAAGGTCCTCAGTATGACTGTATGAATAGGTAAATAACAAAGTCACAAGGTGAGATCATTTAAGATGTAAATGGTTGATGATCAGCATAGGAGCCTGAGGCTTTCTGTGGTCACAGTTGAGGTGCAGTTGCCACTGATGAGGGGGCAGGGAAGCACAGTCCTGTAAGAGGTGGCCAAGGCACAATACCTTCTTCACTTTCCTTTAGGGATTTTACACAGTACCCAGCACATTCTTCAAGGCACCCAGTTTCAGACTCAAAATGCATGACTGGCCACATGGAAGCCAGTCGCCTTAACCACTGCACCACTGGCTGGCCCCTGAGACAGTTTCAAATAAGGAAAAGTAAGTGTAATTTTATGAAATGGACCTCTAGAAAATAAATCTGGATCTCTCTTGACTCTACTGGATATTCATAAAGTGATTTGAGGCTCATAAAAGTGTTAGTTATTCAGAAAGAGAAATTTCCTAGTCTTTGATGTACAATGGTTAAAAATAATGTTCACTGGGGCCAGCAGGTGGCATGGTGGTCAAGGCACTGGACTCTGAAATGGCAAAGTGGGTTTGAGTACTAAACCTGACAGCTTCAAAATCACACCCAGCTCGTGTGTGTGCATGCCCCAAGTCCCCAGAGGAGAACGGACAAAAAGGGATTGTGGTGTCACCATCTTCACCCCAACCCCCAGGGGTGATTTCTCAAACCTCTCTTTGTAGCTCTCTGTCTCTCTCCAGAGAGGGCACATGGTCTATGGCAAGTATCTAAATACTAATAATAATATTAATAATAATAATGTTCACCACCTTAGTGATTTTTCACTAAATTATATATCAATGACTCTATGAAGAGTTCCACAGAAATAATGTGAATTACTGGGGCTTTTAGAAGGGAAAAAAGGTGTTTATTCTATTCTAGCTTATAGTTAAGGTAAGACAGAAACATGAAGTATGAAGAGAATCAGTATGTTAAAACAAAAACAAACAGAAAAAGAGAAGATACTATATTCTATCCAAATATGGTTTTGGGTTTTTTTTTTTTTTTTTGTTTATGAGAGGTTTTTGCTCTAGGGCGCATGCTCTCACCAGAAAGACAGAGAGAGACAGAGAGATAGAAAGTGAGAAATCACCCCCCAGGGTGGATGGTCATGCCACAATCCCTTCACCTCTATTCTCCTCTCGGGATCTTGGGCATGCACACACAAGCACCCAGCGTGAGTTTAAGTCGCCGGGTCCGGGACTCCAACCGTGGTCAACTACATGGGAGTCCAGTGACATAGCCATTATGCTAACTGCTGGTCCCCAAAGAGCGTTCTTTACATCAAAGTTTTTCTAATACAGATTTACTCAGGGTCTTAATGTAAGATATAGATACTTTTAAAAATAATTATTTACTTAATTTTTTAATTATTATTTTAAATTTGCTATAGAGCATATGTGCTCACCATAGCAAGACAGAGAGAGAGGGGGAAAGTGCGAAAGTGAGCCCCCAGGTCTGGAGGTACAATCCTGGTGGCTCATGTGGGAGTCCAGCACTTTACTCACCACACCACCCCTGGCCCCTCAAGATATGTTTTAACATTTACCAATTCCATGTCTGAATGTTTAATTTTTCTGACACATGAAGACATGGACTTAAAAATTCTAGAGTGGTCTCTGTTTACGATTCGACTCTCCAGGTCCACTGTAAGAATTTCAGTCTTACACTTTCCTTTTCACCACTCTTCTTTTTTTGTAAGACATATTGTGCTGGTGACCATTTTTAATTCAGTGCGGACTGAATTCAATTCAGAAGACACTGTTTTATTTTGTGGAGCAAAAGTGGAGGAAAATAAAAAACCCTGCATTGTGCATTTTGAGATTTCGACAGGAAGGACTCTGCTTTATCTGTACGCAAGGGGATGCGTCACCAGGGGCGCCGCGTGGCCCCCCCAGCATTGCACACTTACTCTCCGCCGGCTCTTTGGAGCGCCGGCCGCTGGACGACTTCCTCAGCAGGCTCCGGCCCGAGGTAAAGAGGCTGGTGAGTTCCTCCAAGGGACTCGTGGGGGTCCTGGATCGGGAGCCGCTCGGTGCCCCGTAGGTGTTCACTGCGGCGTTGACCATCTTGGCCCCATCCTGGGACACTGGCCTGGGGGTCGAATGAGGCACTGATGGAGAGCTCCTTGAGAGGCTGCCTGAATGCACAGCGTCGTAGGGGGGAGGCCTTTTGAGGCTGAGCGGTGTCAGGGACCTCCCCATGCTCACGGGCGACGGGGAGGTGGAATGACTTTTCGGGTAGCCGTGGGGAGACTGGGTTCGGTACAAAGTGGAAGGGGGCGGAGGGGACGAGGAGAGCACAGAAGTAGCCGGAGCAGGTCCGAGGGCTCCGGCCTGGTCCTTCTCCAGTTTGGGGTGGCCGGAGGTGTGGGACGGCAGGGAGGAGGGGGACGGTCCAGCCGGCTGTTTCATGTAAGACACGTTTTCCAACACGGGAAGCTTCGTGACCTCCAGTGGGGTCAGCGGAGACTCGTCGGAATTGGGGGAGCAGTGCACCGGGGCTGGGGGGAACACCAGCAGCGGGGGCCGGTGAGAAAGCAGGTTGGGAAAGGGCGGGGGGATGTCACAGAGCAACCCCTTCGGAGGACATGGCACTGAGGACTTGGCGAAGTCCGAGTCAGGCACCGTGGGAGTAGCACACTGCGAAGAACAACTGTGCAGGTCGAAGTCGCATTTGGGATCTTGGCCTAAGTCGTCGAAAATGGGGTATTTCATTTCCTCGTAGACGGCCTCGCTCTGGTCGTCGTCCTCCTTCCGGAAGTCTCTGAGAATGTTCCCCACCATCTCGATGTACACGGGCTCCTCTTCCTCGGGGTCCCCCGCGGGGCTGCTGACCTGAGACAGGGAGGAGTCCCGCGTCAGCGATGTCCGCCGGGGCCCGTGCTTTTTGATGTACGTTTCGTCGAAAGATGTGCTAAGCTGGGTGTTGGGGTTCCGTTTCGGTTTTGGAGGGGGAATCTTCTTCGAATATTCATCACTGTGGGGTCTTGGTTTGGTGGACACTAAAAGAAGAGAAATAGTAAAATAGGTGAATATAAGAGGACAGTTTTCAAAACTGATTTGCACTGGGTTTACTACTGTAAACTCCGGACCAGAGGGATGGTCCCTTCATTTCCAGCTTGAGGTTAACACTAACAATCCACCAAAGCGTCAAATATTCCCCATTAATTAAACAAACGACAGAATGATAGCAATTCGTATCTTCCAACTCACGTTAATAATCTAACACTGATAAAAGCGTTAAAGCCAGGAATATTCATTCCTTTACCTTAGAATTTTGTAATAACATTCTTCAGATAAAACATGTTGAATACAAGCAATCACTGATTTCTTAAAAATTAACCCACGAGGTGCCAGCAGGTGGCATGGAGTTGAAGGGGCTGAATTCCACACGGACAACTGCTTGTTTCAAATCCTGGACTCAGTGGCTAGAAAATCTACTCTAGCTGCATGATGTGCTTGTCTCCCCCAAATCCTAAAGTGGAGACTGGAGGAGAGGGATTGCGGTCGCATGGCCAGCCCTGTGGGGAGTGATTTCTCACTTTCTCGCTCTCTTTCTCTCATGAATGCACACACCCTATTTAGAAAGAAAGAAAGAAAGAAAGAAAGAAAGAGAGAGAGAGAGAGAGAGAGAGAGAAGGAAAGAAAGAAAGAAAAGGAAAGGAAAGGAAAGGAAAGGAAAGGAAAGGAAAGGAAAGGAAAGAAAAGAAAGAAAAAAAAGAAAAGAAAAGAAAAGAAAAGAAAAGAAAAGAAAAGAAAAGAAAAGAAAAGGAAAGGAAGGAAAAGAAATCAACCTGTAAGACTTAAATGCCAAAGTTACTTAAACGGAAAAATAATAAGAATGTCTGTTAGCACAGCTAGTCTCAAAATACCATAAAGATTGAGTCTCTTTACAAATGTGGCTATTTCACATGATCACATCTTGCTTGTTTTTAGGATAAAAATTCCCCAGACTGCTAGATTTAATCTCTGTCTTGGTTCAGATAAATAGCTTCTATACAGATGGGTCTGATACTTCAGGGGAAATTGATGTGAAAATCTTATGAAGCTAGACAAGTTAATCTTCAAATCTCCACGTATTGTTGCTTATGGTGTGTTTGTGTTTTTGTTTCTAAGATCTCTCATGATATCCCAAATGCTGTCTTGGAATGAATTTATTAGGTATGTTCCATGAACACACCAGACCTTCCTCAAGGGTTTTAAAAGAGAATAACACAGGGAATGATGTGTAAGCTGTAAAGGAACTTATGGAATCTCACAACAGATATGGGTATCAATGCCACCCACCACCTGCCGGCAGCCCCTCCTATGATAGACCATCAACTTCTGACCCCATATAGTTGGGTGGAACTAGCTGGCAAATGCCTGTGACAGAGATCAATAGTTTAGCTTGCAAGGAAGATACCAGAATCCTATAATTATCTCATTATCTCATTGTGTTCATATATGATTACAATGATTACCATTTTTATGCAACATGGCAGAATATAGTTGCTTACGGTAGATGGTAGCATACAACATAAGTTGACAGGGTAGCTTCTAGGTGTAAAACTATGAGGAAATCAGGCTTCTCTAGAATTTACAGCCTACACAGAGGGCTTTCAAAGCATAAATCAGGAAGCACCCGCATGCTTCTTTGTTTTGTTCAACTGGAGTAACTTAGGGCGCAGAAGCTTTTCTGAAACTTTCTAAAGGAGAGGAAAGTACTTAAGGCTTAGTTAGGCAGCTGTTCTGTGTATCAGTCATGTCTTCAACAGAAGACCCGATCACATATTCTAGTTGCGGCTGTAAGCTCACCTTCCTAGGTCATTTCTGATTTCAAATATCCTGCTCCATGGTGCCCATGATGATGATTTTATACACTACAATCAAACAGGTTTTTGAAGGGAAGGTTTTTAGTGTATCTAGACTTTAATGTGTATTAGAAAAAAAAAAAAAAACATGTCATTTTTCATGGGGCCGTAGCCATGAAGTCTTTTAGTGCCCAAAGTGAGCAGCCTAGAGACATACCAGGATGAAAACTATCCAGTAGACCAGGATCCAAAGCACTCCAAAGCACCACCCTGTACCACTCAACATGTATAAATTTTATTGGTTTTAAAATCAATGGGCTGTATTAATTTCAATATGACTTAAATGACTTGTCAGATTATATACAAAAATCTGAACACATAGAGAAAAACTATAGATCAATGAACAAGAGCCACTTAATACTGGAAGAGTTTGAAAGGGTTAAGACTTAGAAGAACAGAGTTAACCCAACGAACAAAATGTAACACTTCATTTTGTCAAAAGAAACTGGAAAAAAAAAAAGACTCTTTGTATATCTAAAGTCATTGTGGAAAACATGAAATTTCTATATCAGAACACGATATACTCACAATTAAAGTAGAACAACTCTCATTAAGAAAAAATGTGGACAACCCATTTACATTATAAGGGCAATTTCAATGTCAAACTTACTGTAGATGCTGTCTGGCAGCGGAAAAATATAAGGGGTCTTGAAAACATTCGCAGAAAATATACATTAAAAAATATTATGTGTGGATTTCAAATTTTTTTGCACCAAAGTAAACCTGTACTTCGATTTTATTTTCCATAAATTTTTGGAAGTTCATAGATGACACTTTCTTTGTTGTTGTTTTGTTCTTGTTTTTGCCATAAGGCAAGTGCACTCACCAGACAGACAGAGAGAGAGTGAGAGGGAAAGTGAGAGATCACTCCCCAGGGTGGATAGCCATGCCTCAATTCCTTTTCCTCCATTCTCCTCCTGAGATTTTGGGCATGCATGCAGATGCACTCAGCATGATTTTCAAGCTACCAGGTCTAGGACTTGAATTGCCAGTGGCCATGTGGGAGCCCAGCACCCTAACCACCAGGCAACCTGCTGGCCCTCATACATGACTCTTATGGTGACTGTGAAGTGATCACATTTGACAGTTGCTACTGACTGAATGCCCCCTTCCTCTACAAAAATTCATATGTTGAAGCCCTAGCTCTCAATATGAATGAGAGGATATTTTCAGATAAATGTTTGGGGAGATAATTAGGATTAGATGAGGTCGTGAAACAGGAGTACTCTTGATGAGATTGTAAGAAAAGACATCAGTGAGTTCTCTATCTCTGTCTCTCCCTGTATCTCTTTGTTTCTGCCTCACTATCTTTCTTCCTACAATGTGGAAACACAGAAAGAAGGTGGCAGTGTACAAATCACAATGAGCCCTCACCATAAATCAATGATTTAACACCTTGATCTTGAATTTCTAGCCACAAGAACTGAAAAAAATAATTTCTCTAGTTTAAGCCATCCACTTATTTCATTATGGTATCCCGAGCTATCTGAGACAAACAGTATATTTATTGAGTCCTATGGACAGCCCTTTATAACTGAATGACAAGCACCCACTTTAATTTTATTCTCTCACACTGGAATACTTTTTTTGTTTGTTTTTTTTTTGAAAGCTTTGTGCTATAGGGTGTGTGCACTCACCAGAAAGAGAGAGAGAGACAGAAAGCAAGAAATCACCCCCCAGGGAGGATGACTACACTGCAATCCCTTCTCCTCCATTCTCCTCTTGGGATCTTGGGCATGCATGCAAGCACACACGCCCGGTGTGTTTAAGCCACTGGGTCTGGGATTCAAACCACGGTCAACTATATGGGGGTCCAGCAACATAGCCATTACGCCAACTGCTGGTCCCTCATACTGGAATACTTTAACTAGATTTGTTATTTTAGGAACTAATGCAAGTCTTTCTCAGCCCTTTAAATTTATCCTGCCCCCTGCTCCATCCCTCCTCACCTTCCGCAACCATGTGACAGAGAGCACCTTCCAGCTACATGTAGCTATGTTCACTCCAATACTTGTCCAGGGACACTAATAATCCACCCTATGTCCTATTATTGTCCTATTATTATGACTTTTTTTTTTTTTTTTTTTTTTTTTTTTTTTTTTTTTTTTTTTTTTTTTTGGCTATAGGGTGCGCGCGGTCGCCAGACAGAGAGAGAGAGACAGAGAGATAGAAAGCGAGAAATCACTCCCCAGGGAGGAAGGCCACGCCGCAATCCCTTTTCCTCCATTCTCCTCTTGGGGTCTTGGGCACGCACGCACACATGCCCGGCGTGAGTTTAAGCCACCAGGTCTGGGACTCGAACCGCGGTCGACTACGTGGGAGTCCAGTGACATAGCCATTACGCTAACTGCTGGTCCCTACGACTTATTTTTTAATACAATTTTTTCTTTACTCATGACAGAGTGCACACATAAAAGGGAAAGAGAGAGAGAGAGACAGAGCGAGAAAGAGAGAATAGAGATGAACATCCTCTACAGGATCTGGTTACTCTGTGATCCTCTGCCTTCAGTCCCTCAGCTCTTGGATATTCATGCATATGCCTGATGTGTTTCAGGGTGATCAGGCAGGAGGTTAGAGCTGGGGTTACCATGTGGAATCATTTCTCTTGAGCAGTGCAGTACCACTACACCCTAGAGTTGGTGCCTATTCTGATTCTTCTTGACCTAACTTTCCAGTTCTAATTTCCGCCAAGACTCATACTCATAAATTAGACTTATTTTCTGAATGTTTGCTTCCGTTTGCTTCCTCCTCACTCCATGCTGTTCTGCTCTGCTGTCCAACAGCTGAAGTAAGTCTCCAGCCAGCCTTGCCCAGGAATCCCCTCATTATCTGGACAAGTTTCTTCTCCCATTCCTTCCCTGATTGCTGGAGAGAGCCTAATGCATGCAGAGTCATATAATAAAGCAATTTTTTTCCTGATCTTTTTCTTTAGTATTGATCCAAATTTGAAATGAGAGTATGAGGATTATTTAAAGAATACAACGTTAAGTAAATTAGAGATGGTTACAATGAATAAACAAATCTACCTCTTCAATATTGGGGGACTTTTTGCCTAGAAAATATCAGTTTTCCATTCCAGACCTTCTTGAAAATCAGAAGAGGAAGCAATTTCATGTAAGGAAATTCATGTAAGAAAAAGTCTAAATTTAAGGCAATATCATCCCATAATTTATTCTACTTTAATTTCTTTCTAGAGAATTAAAAATTAAAGAAAATTTCATTTTAAATGCCTTTTTGTTAAGAGATATTTAAAAATAGTCTCAAGCTACAAACATTGGTACTAAAATGCTGCTCATAAAAGACAATAAAAATTGCTTTGCCAATTTCAACATTTAACCAGATTCAGCCATAATAAAAAGGTGATTTTTATCTCTCTTGAATAAATTTTAAATTATTTTTAATAAGCCCAAAGATAGAGTGATAATTCCTGTTCAGCTCTGGAACGCAAATTTTAATGCTTAAAATAGTATAATGACAGTAGCATTGAATAAGCAGAAAGTGACATTTTTGAAATGAGCTATCTGAGCACAAAGGTTATACATGGCTTTCAGTCATGCCCAGATGATCTGTCTTTTATAGTTAATTTTGGAAATTCACCATGTTCCTTGTCAACCTATCCTTTGAAAATACTTTTTTTCTTATTTAAAAAGTGCAACGTAAAAATTATGTTTTAGTATCTGTTAGTTTTTGACCCAAGGGGTGAAAAATGAGATACAATATCTTTCCTCCATGGAAAGGCTTTGTGTCCACAGAACCTCAGAATTTGAAGGGATCTGAGAGACTACTCACCTCAAATGCCATCTATTATGGATAAATTCCTTATCAACTACAATCCCTATATAATATATAGGGATGCATGAAAATCTCATAACTTCAATCTTCGATACCTTTTGAAACAAAGGAAAGCAATGGGACCGGAGGAGGGGAGCTATGAAATTAATTACTTTATATATAGTGTGAAATATCAGTTTATGGGCCATCAGAAAGGTCATGACAGAGACCAGCAGTTAGCGTAATGGCTATGTCGCTAAACTCCCATGTAGTCAACCGAGGTTCGTGTCCTGGACTCCGTGGCTTAAACTCACACCGGGCACGTGTGCATGCATGCCCGAAATTCCAAGAGGAGGATGGAGGAGAAGTGATTGCGGCGTGGCCATCCCCCTGGGGAGTGATTTCTCGCTTTCTGTCTCTCTGTCTCTGTCTTTCTGGCGAGCACACGCACCTTACAGCAAAAACCTCTCCGAAAAAAAGAGCATGACACATTTTTGCATAGAAAAGTATGTTACAACTTTTTGGAAGGCCTAATAGTGGTACGATACCTATATAACTTGTTATAGAAGCATATTTAAGTAGGTAACTCAAGTTGAGAAATGCAGTTTTATTGAAAGGAAATGTCCACACCATGATACTGGAACTGGCTGATTCTGGAAGGTGAGAGACAGATTTCCCACTTTCAGCAGAACTGTGCTCACAATAACTCTCTTTTCACAATTCACACTTCCACGGCTTGAAGGGATATTTATATGTTCATAGTCACAAGCCTCACAATACTATCCGTTAAACTGTGTGTGTTTAAATTAAGATGTTTGTTAAGGAATAGAAGTTTCAAATGTCCTTGCAACTTCTGTGTACAGTAGGAATAAGAAAGTGTGAAAATGTACAAAAAAGGATCAGGTTTGGAATTGTAGTCTGTGTTACCATCCTGGTTCTTTTCATGATCAAAACAGAACTCAAACCAACATTTAAATGGAACCAAAGGAAGGCATGAATCTGACTCAACAGTGTGGTCATATGGGACAAAAAGTGTCTTGGCTTAAGCAGAGACATGATGCTAATCCTTTCTCTGCCTCAGTCCAGATGCATAACCTAAGGCAAATTGCTTTAAAGTACATTTTAATTTACACTCACTTTTGTTATGTGAACAATAAGGGACCTTAATCAGAACCACTGTTCTTTCAATTACACATCTCAATCCCATTTGTTGTAAAATAAAATTGGAGTCTGTAAGTAGCATTTTTAAAAAATGAGAGTAGATTGGAAAATATGAACATATTTTACAAAATAAGTGTAAGTGCTAATTTTAAAATATATGTTTATGGGACCAGTAGTTAGCGTAATGGCTATGTCGCTGAACTCCCATGTAGTAGACTGCGGTTCTAGTCCTGGACCTGGCGCTTAAACTCACGCTGGGCACGTGTGGGTGCATGCCCAAGATCCCGAGAGGAGAATGGAGGAGAAGGGATTGCGGTGTGGCCATCCCCCTAGATGATCTCTCTTTCTGTCTCTCTGTCTCTCTGTCGAGCGCACACGCCCTATAGCAAAAACAAAACAAAACAAAACTCTCAAAAGAATATATATGTTTATATGTACTGGGTTGTTAAAAAAGTCATAATGCATTTCCATAGAAAAACACATCATTTGGACTAGCAGATGGCGTAATGGTTACACCACTAATCTTGTATGTAGTCGACCACGGTTCTAGTCTCGGACTCAGTGACTTAAACTCATGCCAGGAATATGTGCATGCATGCCAGAAATCCTGAGAGGAGAATGGGAGAAAAGGGATTGCAGCGTGTTCACCTTCCTTGAGGGGTAATTTCTCACTTTCTATCTCTCAGGTGAGTGCATATGCCCTATAGTAAAAATTTTTTAAAAAATAAAAAAGAAAGAAGAAAGGAAGAAGGAAGGAAGGAAGGAAGGAAGGAAGGAAGGAAGGAAGGAAGGAAGGAAGGAAGGAAGGAAAGAAAGAAAGAGGAAGAAAGAAGAATACATCATAACTTTTCCAGTCACCCAATATATAGGACTCTTCCAGATCACACAGATATCTGGTTAGGATAAGAAGTGTTCAAACAATCCTAAAGCAGAAAAATCTCTGATTGATAGTCTCTTGCAATGGTTCCATCCATTCTTTTCTGCCTATGTGTACATGCATTTTCTTCAAAAGGAGGTGGAGCCCATTTATTCTTCTATTGAATCTGGTAGCTTCCAGTGAAAGCCAGCCACCATGAAAAAAAGACTGACTACTCAGGAATAGCCATGCTGTGAGGAAGTCTAAGTTAGTTATAGGGAAAAGAGCCATGAAACAGAACTAATAATAAAAATGCAACCAGCTCCAGTCATATAACCCTGGTCCCAGTTGTCCCAGTCACCCCAAATGAGGGAACCATACTAGGTGAGACATTTTGGGTCGGTCACAAGTCATCCGAACTGTGACCTGTTGAATTTTTGAGCCGTAGAATTATGAACAAATAATGGTCATTGTTTTTACGTCTCTAAATTTGGGGATATTTTATTATGTAATTATATCTACTGGAAATGGTACCAGAAGTACAGTGGTGTTATAACCAACATCTAAAAGTTACATATCAGCTTTGGGACTTGGTGGCAGCATAAGCCTGAAGGACCCTGAGGAGACTGTTGGAAGGCTGGAAATATGGTGAGGACATGCCTACTAAAGGTTGGAAAAAGGGAGAGTTGTGATATATATTGAGACAAAATTGGTGAGAATGTTGATTGCAGTGATAATTAAAAATACAAAATATACTTAATGAAATTATGGACCTAAGCAAGGAGAGTTCTAGAAAAATGTGGACATTTGAATTGGTTTGTTTTAGCAATGCATGATAAAGGAGCGCAGGAGAGATGCTAAAGAAGGAACTGCAGAAATGGAAGGGAACAGTGCCAACGTGTCATTGGCGGTGAAGCCTTCATGGGCAACAAAAGGTTTCAAAGTGAAAAATGGCCTCAGGTCAAATCCAGAGATCTTCCAGCAAAATGTGACCTTGGGGTAAAAGTCAAATTAAGAGTATGGCTATACAATCCCTTGTCTAGATCTCTGAAAGATTTAATGTAGTGAAACCAGGGCTTCTAAGAATCTTTCAAATGTTGTTCTATAATACCCTGACCATAACCCTAACTACAGAGGAGCCTCTCTTAAAACAATTTGTGGTTCTGTCTTTCATGTTATAAAATGAAGTATAATTTGATTCTTAGAAAGCCCATATAAATTATAAAGGAGGTCTGCCTCTGTGAGCCCCATGTTTTTTAATGAGACTATACATTGCAGTCTTCCTGCCTCTGACCTACCCATGCATGTTGTGATTGTGTAGTGTTGAGCTGTTGTACTTTGGGCTCAAAGTCTTTGCATACAAGGATTGAAACCAAGAACCTGTGCCAAAGAAACTACCCGAGGAGCCTTATTACATTTGGACATGCTTTAGATGAGAAAATCCTGAATTTCAAGATGATTTTGTTTTTTAATACAATGAAACTTTTGGACAAGAGGATGAGAATATTTTGCCATTGCAAATATTGTGACTAGAAGGCAGTTTGTCATAGCTGGTTTTTGAGGATGGCCATGTGCAATCCCTTTGCCCTTTTTATGCATGCTACTTGCCTATAGGCAGAGTTTATTTCCCTCTCCTTGAGTCAGAGCTGACTTTGACTTGCCTGGACAATAAAATCTGGCAGAACTGATACTTTGAGTCTTAAGCTTGTGACTTTCTTTTTCTCTATCTTCAAAACCATTTGCCATGCAAGACCCTTTAGACTAACATGCTATGAAAATCCAACTTATTAAAAGATTTCTTGGTGGGGACCAGCAGTTAGCGTAATGGCTATGTCGCTGGACTCCCACATAGTTGACAGTGGTTCGAGTCCCGGGCCTGGTGGCTTAAACTCACACCAGTGCGTGTGCATGTGTGCCCAAGATCCCAAGACGAGAATGGAAGAGAAGGGATTGCAGTGTGGCCATCCCCCTGGGGGGTGATTTCTCACTTTCTATCTCTCTGTCTCTGTCTGTCTGTCAGCTGAATATGGAAAAAGGAGAGGCCTAGCTAATGTCATAGAGGGCAGAGAAACCACACGTATAAGCCGAATCAATTCACAAACTAATAAGAAATAATAAATTGTTGTGTTAAGCCACAGCATTTTTTTACACAGCAATAGAGAACTGGAAAAAAAAAGTTCAAAAGTAATTTCCTGTGCATGTGGATATCTCATAGGAAAAATGCTATTGTCATTTTCACAGAACTAGGGTACAGATGGTACCCTGAGGACACAGAAAGCATCCTTCCAGAATACAGAAATTAAGGAAGTAAAATTGCCTTCTGTGAATTATAAAATCTCACAGGATGATTCAGAGAAGAGATATAAAAAGAGATTATATACTTTATGGTCAAAAAGCCTAGATTGAAATCAGAGGGAAGGTATTAACATATATAAAAGAAGAACACCAGAGTGGAGGTTGCCAACCACAGAACAAAAATGGTTGGCCTTTCAGCAGGACCTAGGAGGTTTAGTCCTCTGATATCTCCATTGTGGAGGCAGATCCAGACTTCCTGGAGAACCTGAAGTCACTATATACATGATTCATTCTTTCTCCAACTTCAGATTCACCAAGAAGTCATTTAATGATTTTGATTTCCAAAGTATTATGCATATATTTCTCATGTAAACTAGCAAAGCAGAGATCTGGCTTTATAGTCCATCTCTTTTAAACTTGGTTACTATGACATTTTGGTTACTCTAATCATCTAAAGAGATAGAGTTTCAGAATTAATGGATTAAGGCCAGTCCTGGGCCAGGGTAAATTCACCACGATAACACTATTTTGTGGAAATCTGTCCAGGAAGGCAGCCAGCATCCCCAAGGAGACACAACCCTCGTTCACAGCATCTATCACACATTTGTAGTTCAATATTTCCATCCCAGCGCAGTATCTTCTTTCCAAATTACTCTCCTCTTGCTCTAGACATGGAGCGCTGTTAGACAAAGCCAGTTTGTGAAGAACAGAAACGGTCTCAGAATCCTTCTGTCATTCCTCCCTTTGCCCCAGTCTAGAAGAAGTAGTGAAAAGAATAAGAGGCACCATATCCATCAGAAGAGGAGCTGTTTTTCAGGGATAATCTCAGTTGGAACATACAGTACAGTATTTGCTTTCACTACCCAATAGAAATTAAAGGGGGTCTCCGGACAGAAGAAACATTGCAAAGCAGAGTGAAAAGAGACATGTGTTGCCATCAAACAGATCTGAGTTCTCACTCTGCCATGCCATCTACGAAGCAACTGCAAACCATTACTTAACCTCTGCATTTTTTTGTTTTCGAGAGATTATTTTTATTGGGCATGTGTGCTTGCTGGAGAGACAGAGAGACAGAAAGCAAGAACTTACCCTCCAAGGGGGATGGCCATGACAAAATCCCTTCTCTTCCATTCTTCTCTCAGGATTTTGGGCACACACACACATGTACCCAGTGTGAATTTTAAACCACTGGGTCCAGGACTCTAACTTCATTTGGCCATGTGGGTGTCCAGCACCATAACCACTATGTCATCTGCTGTCCCTTAACTCATCTTTCTTAAAGCTCCAACAAACTTAATACAGAGACTTGCTCCCAGTAGGCAACCAATCATAATTACTACAAATAACTTCTCACCAGACAATAATCTGTGAATGTATAATATAATAACTTAAAGTTTTTATTAAGTATTCCTTCAGATTTCTGTTCTGTCTCCCTTAACATTTTTTAAGTAAAAATTTAGTTCCTTAGAGTTTTTAGAAATAATTGGTCTTAAACATTTGATTTATTTGAGAGAACAATTTAAGTTATACACACACACACACACACACACACACACACACACACACTACTATAGGCTTCCAAAACCAAGAGATCTCAGAGTGGTTTTTATCTCTAGGTCAATCATCTCCATCCAGTGGACAATAAAATACTAGGAGTTGAAGTCAGGGAAAATAACACACATGTTTAAAATTAGAAATGGTTCATACTAAACCACAGGTTGTAATTCTTTCCTCACTCTACCCAAATGTAGTGACGCCGTCAGCCAGTTTCTTTCATAACTTCATAGAAACTCTACTTGCCATGAAAAGTTTATTTCCTAAATCTCGAAGGAAAAACAAAATCTGACAACATAAAAGTGCCCGTGGAAAATGCATGATGCTGAGCAGCCAATAGAAACTCAGTTAATTTGGATTCAACCCAGGAGGATGTTATGTTAAGGAAAAGTAAGTTGGGAGAAAAATCCGATTAACTAGTGGAACATTTCTCTTGTCCTCGGGGCAGCCAACTCTATGGAAGCTGAGTCCCTGCAGTTCTACAGATATGGTCTACTGGAGATTATCCTTTGTAAGTCTGTCATGGTTGTGATGTAAAGATAGACATGTTTGTGATCTTTTGAAGTATCTAAGAACACAGAGAAAGCAATGTGGAATTAGAGAGTCATAAAACACTTCATTACATCTCACTGAGGTTGTGCTGAAATGCGGTAACATCTCTAATGCATCTACAACATCAATAATAATAGTAGTAAAAATGATGGTGATAATAAGTTTTATAATAATAGCTATCATGTATCATATGTTTTATTTCTGTAAGGTAGCGTTGTTTTGAGGATTATCTCATGTAATCCTCACAACATTCCTATAAAGCAGACATTATTATAAACTCCATGTTATAGACATTAAAATTTAGTTAAAGCAAAATTGAATTATTTCCCCATGTAGTATAAAATGGCTGTGAATCCAGATTATTCAACTGGTTGCCGTCATGCTGGAGAATAGTTTGTCTGTATAGATGATAGCACATATTTGTTCTACAAATATATAATTAGAGTGTTTTAACAATTTTTAAAAACAAACCAGTACTCTTCCATGTGTCAGGTTATCCTAAATTTTAATTTCAATTTAATAGTTCTGTAACCTTGGGAAAGTCAATGCTAACCTCTTTAAATCTAATTGAGCTCAGCTGTTAAATGGATCTAATGATACTTATTCACAGGATGTTGTGAGGATTTAAAAGACATTATATCTGAAGTATTTAGCCTACAGTCCAAGTCATAAGAAGGGCTTACAAAACATAACCAATATCACTAGCAATTATTATTGCTTTATATACTTCTTTGATTACGTTGAAAGATATGAAAGCATGTGATTGCACATTTACTAAGCACAAAGCTGTAAAAATTAATGGTGCTGGGGCCAGTAGGTGGCACAGTAGTTAAGGTGTTGGACTCCCACATGTGTGACCATGGTTTGAATCCCAGATTTGGTGGCTTAAAATCACACCTGGTATGTGCGCATGCATGCCAAAAATTCTAAGAGGAGAACGGAGAAGAAAGGATTACAGCATGTTCACCCCTTGCCGGGAGGGTGATTTCTCACTGTCTCTTTCTCTCTGGTGAGCACATGTACCCTAACAGCAAAAAAAAAATAAAAAAAATAAAAACTCTTTAAAAGTAAAGTTAGTGGTCTCAGTACCAAAGAAGCCACCAGCTCTGGGAATCTGTGAAATCCGTGATTGTCCGACTGAATTCAGTTTTTATGATCACTGATCTATGAGATCACTATTTCAATAGTAGGTATTTATCTCATGTATTCCCATATAATAGAAATCAATTTATTGAGAACATTTTAACTTTTCTTTTAAAAATAGATAGGTACTGGATCTCTGGACATTACATCTTAGTGTTGCCATTCTTAGTCTCTTACCAACTTAATTTTTTAAAAGATGACTTTTATTGTTTTTATTAATTGAAAAATACAACCAAAATCAGAAAAAAAGACAAAATGAAGAATATAAATCAGCATGTACATGGCAATGCAGAAAATTCAACACATTAATGCCATTTATTCAAATTTCTTTTTTTTCCCAAACCACTACTTGTGTAGTGTGCCCATGTTCTTGAAGAATAATGTTGGAAAAGAGTTATCTTTTGTTTGTGCACAATTTTTTTCTTAATTTGTTAGAGGGTGCATGCACTTATAAAAGAGAGACACAAAGAGAGAGAGAAAGTAGGAAAACAAACCCTAAGGGGAATGGTCACAGAATAATCACTTCTCTTCCATTTCTTCTTCCTTTTGGGGTTTTTGGGCATGCACACACACATGCCTGGAATGCTTCTCAAATTGCCAAATCCGAGACTCAAAGCCCACTGTTAGCCATGTGCGATCAGTCACCCTGACCACCAAGCCATGGCTTGGTCCTGTTTGTGCACAATTTTTATTTAGCCACAATGACACAATAGTTCTGTGCTTCAGTAGGTCTTTTATGTAAGTTCTATTTCTCTTTCTTTTAGTTAATGTCCTATGTAGGACATAATGGTCTTACCCAGGTCCTACCCAGGCCAAGATGGGTTGATCCAGACCAGGATCTTACTGGCCATGGGCACCAGACACTGAGCTTTAAGGGATGACTAAAAACACAGCACCCCCAGTGGTGCAGCATTGGACAGTGGAAACTGCAGACCTTACTTTCTGAACCCAAAGCCTCAGATCAACTTTGTTCTTTTCTTTCTTGTATCATTTGGGAGTTGTATTTAGTCCACAGTAACTTCAGAGCAAAGAGATAACTAGATAAGACTGGAGAACAGGGAGGCAAGCTGGAAGCAGCACCCCAGAGCAGACCTCATCCTTCCTTACTTGGGTAGAGTCATGGGGCTATTCATAAATCCAGCCTTTCATGATTCTATAGTTATGACAGCAGTGGGGGATGATAGGGTTTTAGTTTAAGACTGAAGTTTCTTTTCTTTATAATAAAAGCTATCAGGATGACATGAATTCTGAGATTAAAATAGAAGAAAGGAGAGGGTTGTTGCAGCTCATCTCATCTGTGTAATTCTGATTGTGGTCCTCGGAGATTATTCTCTGTGACTCCTTTCCCACCACATCTTACTTAAAACACTGAATGCAACTACAGGCTGGAATCTTAACCTAAAAGTTAAACTTCAACTCATGGGCTTTTGAGTCATAAAAATGGGAATTAAGAGAAAAGGCTCTAAGCCTAATCTTAAGGTATATTTTTAAACTTAAATTTGAATTTGTATGTGTGTGTATATACACATATGTGTTTGTGATCATATATATATGAAACCTTTTATATATAAAACATTGAAAATACTATAGTCAATGAACTCTAACCATGTCAGGAATTGACTTTTTCATCTCTGCTCAAACCTGGCAATGCCATCCCATAAGCATTAGGATATACAAGATTGAGGTCAGCAGGTGGTATAGTGGTTGGGGCATTCTCACATGGCTGACCATGGTTTGAGTCCTGGACCCATTGGCTTGAAACTCATGCTGGGCATGTGAGTGTGTGTGCCTAAAATTCCAAGAGGAGAATGGTGAAGGCCATTCTCCATGCAATGTGGTCATCCCTCCTGAGGTGACTTCTCACTTTCTCTGTCTCTCTCTCTTTGGTGTCTCTCTCAAGCACACATGCCCTACAGTCCAAATCTAAACAAACAAAAAGGATATGGATCTACCAGGTCTTCTTGACCTAGCTCCTTCATTCTGAGTAGTCACATCTCATAGCGCTCACCTTTGATAACTTCCCACACAGGAGCCTTCATGAGTGATTCAGAAAGGAGTGATTCCTCCCCTCAGGACTCTTCTGCCAAATGCTCCCTGCACTCCGGATGCACTCCCAGCACCCTGTATTCCTCTGCCTCCCTTTCCACTTAACCTTTAGGCCTTGGTTTAATTTTACCTCAGGGACCTTTTCCCTGGAAATCCAATCTAAGACTCTTCCCTGGAGCGGGTCCCCTTGTATTATCACTATTTCTAGATGAATGCTTGTTTGTGTTATTGCTTATTTAACGTCCACTTTTCCCCTTGACAGGAAGAGTATGTTTGCCTTCTTTATGACCGCTGGAGCCCCAGATCCTGCCTGTGTTCAAATAAAATTAGAAATTTTTACAAAGCAGCAAATAAAAAGCTGTAAACCTGCACATTGCTCCTTCCTTCTAAACACGTTTTATTAATTCAGTTTCAGAAACAGTTTGCAATGAAGACAAAAGGATAGACGTTGTCTAGTCATCAGACATCTTATCCATATGTAGAAGCAATGCATCACAGTATGGGAAGCTACAAAGTCTTGTCAGAATTAAAACAAGAGGAAAGGGACAGGGGAAGTATACCGAAACTGAGCTGGCAGATTCGGTTCAGATAGAACAAGTACAAAGGCGTGTGGTGTTGTGAATGTACAAATAGAGACATTCCACCTGAGAGGAAGTTAATCTTAGCAGGAACAAGCTTGGGGATGGTTTCCCGGGTTGCTCAGCAGGTACAAACGACACAGAACAAGCATACCAGGTAATTGGGAACAGGACTGCCTCTTCCATTTCTTCAACTCTGAATGCTCTCAAGCAAATTGGCCCCTACAACGCTTTTCACATAGCACAAAGACCAAACAGGAAAGACAAACTGTTCTCAGCCAATATAAATTTTGGTGTTACCTTGGAGACACAGATCCTTCGCAATCAGACCCATGTACTAAAATTCTCCGACAATCGGCCTTAAAGTACACTGCACAGGCATAAGAGCTTTGCAGTGGTGTATCTCAGCAAGCTGCTTGCAACATGAACAGAAATTCCTAAAGTTCATGGAGATAATTGAGACATTGGGCACATATGGTAAATGCCCTTGGAATAAGTGGGAAGCCACATGCCCTGGATTTCTAGAAGTCTTCTGTATATTTCTGTGAACAGATTCCAATGAGAAGAATTGTTTTTCCTCATTTATGTATCATTTGTCATACGCCCACACCAAGCAATAGCAGGGACTGTTCTTTCTCCCAGGGAATTTACAATTTAAAGGGGGAAACAAAACACATGTAATTTCTAACTATTTACCAGCAAGTGAGACTCATAACTGACAAAACAAGTAGGAAAAACCCTGGTGGGTCCAAATTGCTACCCCACACTCCCTCCTACCCTACCCTGTCTTCCAGATTTCTAGTGAGTTTTTTGTAGCATACTGATCCTCAACTCAGTTCTAGGTAGGTTGAGAACTTTTCAAAAGACAGGAAGCCATGCCTTAATTAAATCATTTATTTTTCCTTGTATGTTCACTGCTTTGAATTGAAGCAAAAAGATGAAAAAAATATACATGGCCTCTAATTCCAGGACCCAGTCTATCAGAGTGAGAAGATGATTTAACATTTAAAGTCAAAATAATATGATACAAGCAACAACTGGATGTTAAAAAGGGAAAAGATTATTTTAAAAATACACATTTTTTTTTTTAACTGCATCTGTTGAGGTGAATATTTGCCCTCCTGTGCTCTAGCTAAGCCCTCTGTTTCACCCCTCGTCATACTCTCACAATACCTGTCCGTGTGCTCCCCTGGAATACTTGTTCCATGAGATACTTGTCTCATCCTTTTTATACCCAGTATTCAGTCAGGAATCTGGGACACATGAAGAGCTTTAACATATGTATTGAATGACTCCAATCATTCTGTCTTTTAATGCCAGGTATTAACTGACCTTTACCTATATCTTTTCAAATTTGTTGTCTTTTTAAGAACCTATGCTCAGGTACATTTACTTCTTTCTTCCCTGAAGAAGAGAGAAAGACATTCTCAACAGGGTCATTACAATGCAACCCATCCCTAGCAGCAGCCAGCCCCAGATCAGAGGCACACACGCAGGTGGCATATTCAGGGAGGTTTCAAGATGCGAACCGAGAACCTTCCCATGTGTTCTTTGCAGACAATTACTTTCCTGCTGTGTCATTGTCCAGTTCTCTCCAATTTTATCCTCTTTCTGTCTGTCTTCTGAAGAATATCATGTTAGTTGAAATAAGCTAGGCACAGAAAATATCACATATGTAGATACTGAAAACATGAGCTCATCTAAGAGGGTAGACTCTTGGTTATTAGAGGCTGGGAAGGTTAAGGGGAGGGAAGATGAGATGTTGGTCAACAGATACAAAATTACAATTGAACAGGAGGTTCCAAAGTTTTATAGCACTATAGAGTCACTGTAGTTAACAACAAATTGTTTCATATTTCATGGTAGCTAGTAGAGAGGATTTTAAATGCTCCCAACATGATGTATTAGATAGTAACACATTTGAGGTGACGAATATGTTAATTACCATGATTTGATCAGTATACATTGTATTCATGCACCAAAATAACCACACTGTACCCCATAAATATGCACAGTCCTGTGTTAATTTTTAACAAATAATACCTGCAAGTGACTTTTGTGTATTGGTGTTGTAACTTTCAACTTGGCTAAATTCAATCATTAACTCTAGCTTTTGCTTTTTGTGGGGATGTATATATGAATTCTTTATTAATTTCAATAAATAACATTACCTGCAAAAATAGTTTTATTTCTCCTTTTTGGATTTGGATGCACTTTATTTTTCATTGTCAAAGGGCTCTGGCTAGAGCTTCAAGTACAATGTTGAATGAAAGTGTGTGGAAAACAAACATCCTGTCTTGTTTCTGACCTTGGAAGAAAAGCTTTCAGTCTTTTATCATTGAATCTGATGTTAGCTATGGCTTGTATTAAATGCCCTGAATGTGTCCCCTCAAAATTCATGTGCCAGAATTTGGTTGTTCTCAGAAAGTATGAAGAAGAAATTTAATCCAATTATGGTGCTCCAAGGTGGGGTCTTTGGGAACTAATTAGCCATGAAAGTGGGGTCTCCATGATTCACTCCTGGTGGGCTTTTAAGGAGAAAGAATGAGATGAGAAGAGGGACGCAGACACAGACACTCATGTATCTACTCTATTTCCTCTTACTTTGTTTTTCCCCAAAAAGACCCTCAAAATATATGGTCCCTGGACATCAGACTTTCTAAGTGTAGGTGGAATAAACCTCTATTTTAATAAATCACCCAGATTCAGGTATTTTCTGTTAATAGCAACAGAAGACATGAGCATTTGCCTTTTATCATGTCCAAGTTTCCTTCAGTCCTAATTTGTTGAGTGATTTTTTTTTAATCACAGAAGGGATTGGATTTGTCCATCGTTCTTTCTGACTTGATTGAGATGATTGTATGTGGTATTTTCCACCATCAATTCGTTAAATATATGTGGTGTATGGAATACTCGCTGTGCCTTATAATGACATGCATTAACTAACACTTGTCAATCTAACTTCATCTTCTACCCTTTCTTCCAGGGTCACTCATCTGCAGCCACGCTGTCTTCCAATTGCCAACTTCCAGTGTGTTGATCTCAGAACCTCTGTATTTGCTCTTCCTAATCATTCTAATTCATTCTGCTGTTGCTAAGACAAAATATCCAAGTCTGAGTAACTTAGGAGAATAGAGGTTTATTTACCTCACAGTTCGGAGGTCCACAGTCTATTGGACATACATGTGGGGGTCTTACAGAGTCGTAAGGTATCCCATCATGACGACACCAATAAAGACCAACTATTTTCATGCCTGGGTCTTCATTGATCTCATTCCCTCTCCTTATAAGTCCAACAGGAGTCACTCCCAGGAGCCCCAACCTAATCACTTAATCATTCTCATGGCCGGACATTTTGACACCATGAAGGTATTGTTTCCTCTTAATCCCTTCACAACCAAATCTCATACATGAATTTTGGGGGGACACAAATCACATCCCCCCCATCTGAAATGTTCTTCCAATAGCTAGATGGCTTTCTTCATGATATCTTTTCCAATTCTGCTAAAGTATCACTTCGCCAATGAGAGGAATTTTTGTCTACCTTATTTAAGATGGTCTTTCCTGTGCCTCTTCTCTTTCTCACTCATTAATTGATTTACGTTCCTAGCATTCATCATTACGCTACATCATATTTCTTTATGCTTACTGACTTATTGTTGCTACCCACTACTAGAACATCAACTTGATGATGGCAGGGACTTGTGTTTAGGTGAAGATTTATTTCTCAGGCCTCCAGCACTGCATGTGCTCAGTTGCTTAATAAATATTTGTCAGATTGATGAAGTCATGAGATGTCCCCCTCCCCTACTACACAGAAAAAATCAAACTGGTTTTTGGAAGGTACTTTGTTGCCTCTATTTCTGCCATCTCTGACTTCTTTAGCAAATCCATTTATAGAAGCTAGGTTAAAATGTGTGGATAATATTTAAATGATAATAAGTAAGAGAAGAAATTAGAAAGGCTCAACAGAAAACAACTTGGATGAAAACCATTTTCCCTGCCCTTCATGCACTAAAACCACCGCCGTTTTGCTGAGCCAAGTTACACATGTAAAATTCTGAACACATCACATATTTCCTTCCAGTTCTTGCTTGCTCCAAAGAGTTTCTGTTCCAATTGAACAATTACACCCTCTAAAAATATGCCCAATCATCTGGATGCAAATGCGATATTTTATTGGTAGGAAAGATACCACTCAATTACCCAGAACCTACCCAAATGTTGCTATGATTATGGCTTTTTGAAAGAAACCATGCTGTTTTGGTGGGCAATTTAGCATCATGTATCAAATTCCTTGAAAATCGCATTGCTTTTTCCTGGAAGATTGCTCTTATATACAGGGGTCTCAAGGAAATATTCAGTCATGTATGAAAACAATGTCTAAGACTCTATATCATAGTATTATTTAGCCTCAAAATAAGTTACAAACAATGCAAGTATCTGACAAAAGAATTGTGTATTTAAATTGTGAGATATTTATAACTATATAATAAAGTACTCTGGAATAAAAATAATGCAGTAGTAGTTTGATATAGAGAAATGGTCATATTTGTGAAATTATTTTTGAATATATGTATATATTATATATATGTGTATAGACAAGTATCTTGATAGATATTAAAAACCTTTTCTATTACGTGTTAGGAATTGGTGGGTAATTACTATTTTTATCATTCTTTTTTACATATGTATGTATTATGCTCTTCATGTCATAATTAGGTTTCAATTTTTTTAAAAATGTTTGCCAGAGGGCATGTGCACTTGCCAGAGATAGACAGAGATAAAAAAAGGAACGTGAGAAAGCAGACCATATAGGGGATGGTTATACTACAATTCCTGTTCCTCCATTTCTCGCTCCTTTCAGAATTTTAGACACATGCCTTGTGTATTTTTCAAGTCATAGTGGCCAGGACTCGAACCACACAGTCAGCCACCATGCTACTGGTTGTCCTAGCTTCTCAGTTTTAAAATAAGTAGTTACAATGTTCATTGTGAAAATTTAAGAAGAAGAAAATAAAGTATGCCCCTTCAATGCTGTGACATCCCAAATAGGGTACACATTGGTTTTCTTTTTTTTTTGGGGGGGGGATATCTTTTTCTTTTCATCTTTAAAACACAGATATACATAGAGCACATAGACAGACATAAAGTATATCAGTGGCATTCAAAATTTATTCAAGGGTAATTAGGAAAGATATATCTAAGAAAGCTCCTTCTAAAAGTAATAATGAAAAAAAAAAAAATGGTCAGGACTCCCCTTCACTGTAATCCAATTATTTTAATGTGGTATTTCATTTTGAAGATTTTAAAGTTCGTTTCATTTATTTAGTTCTGTATTATTTCTCCTCATTTCCAGTAAGTGCTGGTTTAAATCCAACTCCAGGCCCTGAGGAGAATACCCACCATAAATTCACGAGGAGTTTCTGCAAAGAAGCATGTACAGGAAGGTGTTTCCTGGATCACTAAAGGCAAAGAGCTTCGGCTTAGGAGAGAGTTAACGCCAACACCCAGTAAGCCACTTTCGATGTCTCAAAAGCAATCCTTAGAAATACTTCTGCTTTTTCTAATTGAGGTCAGACAATGGGAAGCTTCCCTAATCCCCAGATATAAGGCTTTTTTTTTGGCACTTGTACAATGCCTTCATTTAAGACCTTCTTTAAAAGCATCCTCTCCATGATAAATGAACGATGGAGTTGGCAAGACTTTCCTCTACTGACACTCATATTTCAGAAAGTCAGGATTATGATTAGAGAAGCACAATATCAAAGACAAGGCTCAAATCAGTCCCCAGAGCAACAGCAGCTGAAATTAGAATTATCACCAGACTTTCCTCTCAGGAACAATTTGGCATCCATCAAAAGGACAGAAGGGGATGATGTTGAAATATAAACAAAGGGGGAAAGGGGAAGCAGCTTCCACCTCCTAATATAATAAAAACAATTTCTCCAGGTTGTCATAAAACAGTCTCAAGGGGTGACTTAAATTCCAGTTATGAAGACCAAATAGGCTGGAGGTTTTCAATAACATCTCACAAAGAGTCCTTGTTCCCCACATGTACTGAGTTTTTGGTCAGAGTTGAGTAATGCTATAGTGCTAAGAAAACATTTTTGTTCCTCTTGACTGTTCCTAAGAGTCAGTTTAGTCTTATTACAGAATAGCTATGCCTGATGATGCTTCCCACATCAGTGGACACTGCAGTTATAAAGAGAAGATATGATGGGGCCAGCAGGTGATGTGGTTAAGGCGTTGGCCTCCCACATGGTTGACTATGGTTTGAGTCCTGGACCTGGCAGCTTGCTTTCTCATTTTCTCTCTTTCTCTGTCCCTCTGGTAAGCACATGTGCCCTACAGCAAATTAAAACACTAATGATAAGGGAAGAGCAGATGGCATAATAGTTACATCACCAGACTTTCACATAGTCGACCAAGTGTCAAGTCCTGAACCTGGTGGCTTGAAACTCACACCAGGCATGTGTGCATGCATGCCCAAAATTCTGAGAGAAGAATGGAGGAGAAGGAATTGCAGCATAGCCATCCCCCCTGAGGGGTGATTTCTTGCTTTTTGTCTCTTTGTCTCTCTCTGTCTCTCTGGCAATTGCATTCACCTTGTGGCAAAAATCTCTCTAAAGAATAAACAATAAATAACAAATAATGATAATAATCAATAAAATTAAATAAATAATTCTTCTTCTTCAAAAAAGAAACAAGGTATGGTAGGTAGAATAATGACACCCTCAAAGATGCTCGGACTCTAAAACCTGAAACCTGTGGATCAAATACTTAAAATCAAAGGCAACTTTGCAAACGTGATTAGGGCTCAGGACTCTGAGATGAGGAGTATAGCCTGAATGATCCAGGTTAGTCTAATCTTCTTTTTAAAGAACTATTTTATTCAACTTTATTTTATTTATTTTAATTTGAGCAGAGAGGGAGAGAGAGTGAGAGAGTGAGTGAGTTGTGTCTTTAAAAGTAGAACTATAACAGCTAGGATATGGTGTGGTGGTTATGGCACTGGACTCCCACATGTCTGATCGCGGTTTGAGGCCCAGACCCAGCAACTTGAAAATCATGCTGGGTGCGTGTGCCTGTGTTTCCTAAATTTCAGGAGGAGAATGGAAGAGGAGAGATTGTGACATGGCCATCCCCCTGGGATGGGGGGTGATTTCTCACTTTCTCTTTCTCTGTCTCTCTCTCCAGTGAGCACATGTACCCTAAAGCAAAAAGATCTTTATAAAAAAGGAAAAATTAAAAAATAAAAGTCAAACCATGATGCAGTAGGCAATGGTACTCAACTTTATTTGCTCAATTGGGGCTTTTTGTTAGAAAAATAAAGGCCTTCCAAACAATGTGATCTCACCTAATCTTAAAATAAGTGGCAAAATTACAGACTGTGGCAATCAGCCTAGACTATTCTACTTAGTCCTTTTTGTATTCACCTGACACATGAGAAATAGATGCCAATTAGAAAAAAGAAAAAAGGGTGGGGAGGCAGGGAAAAGCTTAATATGTTCTTTGGGTGTGGTGGCCCTGACTGGAATTACATACTTGAATTACATGCATGGCTATTTTGTTTTCAGCTTAAACATTGAGCAAGCCACCTATTTAATGCTGCTCCCCCTCCATACAGTCCTGATTCTCCGTCTCCGTTTATTCACTGTATTGACACTCTCTGAAACCATACTTATATTTTCAGTCATGTGTCTGTGTTCTCCCCTGAAATACAAGTTCCATGAAATTGGAGATTTTCTTCAGAAGTTTCATAGAATGCTTGACACGTCGTTGGTAGGCATTAAGTAATTATCGAAAGGTTGGATGGAGCAAAGAAGAAAGAAGATACTCAATCCCCACAGGTAAAGTAGTCTTTAAAAAATGGCGAAATTTCATAAATCTTCAATGGGTGGTTACTAACTAGAAGAAGGATGGAAGCAAGTATTCCGGGTGACATTCTCAGAATGCAAACAAAAGCCCAGAGAGAAGAATGGTTTCTGGAGCACAGGAACTGGCCTGAAACTGTTAGCGCACAAAGTCAGCAATGGGAGAGAAGAAAAGTTGGGATTATTGTGTATTAGGGATCACATAGCTTTTCCGGGAAGTGGGAATAAGAGACGAGGAAATCGAATCTGGAAATTGGTATTTCAAAACAGCTTCACTTTACCTGTGATCTCTGAAGACGATGCCTCCCTCATGCCAGTGGATTCTCTATTCTCAAGTGAAACCATTTGAGATGCTATAACACACTCTAGTTCCAAATTCGATTTTCCTCAAAGCCTGGGGTAAGGGACACATCATTTATCATCCAAGATTCATGCTCCCATCACACCATACATGCCGTGGAAAGAAGTCGCTCCCATTTCGTTTTTGTTGTGCTTGGCCATGTAACTTGTTTTGACTAATGAAATTAATGCAGATCGGATTCATTCAATATCCAAGAAGAGGATTTTAGATATGTTTGGTTTGACTTGGCTTCTTTCAATCACGTTCACGAGAAAAGCATGCCTGAAGTGCTGTTCTACTTGGCCTAGGTCCCAGAACAAGAGACATTTGGAGCAGACCTGAAGCACGGACAGCCAAAGACAATGTTGCCAGCCGTTATGGTCTTCTAGTCGTTATCCATTATTATTATTATTACAGCAAAATCTCACTAATGCAGTCAGTCGATGGTGACGCATGCTGCAGGAAAGCATCACCCCCAAACACAGCAGAGATGCTTAGCAATCCATCAAAACTCACTTCTCTTCACTGCAGTGTACGGCTGTCCCTGGAAAGCAGCTGCCAACCAGAAGTCCGCAGCACATTCTGCCGCACACAGGTGGAGCCAGGCAGCAGTTCTATTCAACAGAGTGAAATTGGAAGTCATGCATGTCGATTCAAGGCCAAGATGATTAAGAAGCTATCATTTCTCCTTCAGCCAGCTGGGCACGGGTCATTGAGAAGCCCGACAAACAGCAGAGCCAGACCAGTACAGAAGTCTGGGTGGTCTGAATTACCACATGTGGGAAAGCCACGCAGACACTAAACACGCATGTCTCTGAAGTGAGCAATAGTGAAATTTCTATTTTGTTAACCCACTAAAACTTAGTAGGCAGTCGCTAATAATGGCCTACCTAACTCATTTTAACACGTAACAAAATGATACGTATCACATAACTGTTAAAGTATGTGCATAGGATTATTCCAGAATCAGAAAATTTTTATGTTCGCTTCAGAAAATGTCCCTCAGGAGCCAGCCCAGTGGCCATCGTTAAGGGAGCCAGAACCCATGTGTCTGCCGTGTGGTCAGAAGTCTGGTCCCAGTACTTAGAAAGCAGTACAAGCATATGAACCTGCCTGCCCCAAATCCCAACAGGGTGGAGGAACGGAGAAGGGATTGTGGCACGACCATGTCCCCATCGAAGGGTGTTTCCTCCCTCTCCCTCTTTCTCTCTGACTCTCCCTGGAAAGAGTATGTGCCCTCTGGCAATTAAAAGAGAAAGAGAAGTAGAAAGAGAATGTCCCTCCAAGGAGAATGTTCACTTAAAAAAATAAACTATAAAAAGGCAACTTTCCAATAGGACAACACTCATTCATTCTTATGAACAAAGTAACAAAAATTCAGGGGTTCTTGCTTATGAAGTGAGATCAGTAAAAAGATGCCCACCCTTAAAGAGTTAACACACTAGTGGAATTCACAAATTAAACAATCATAATAAATAAGCAAATTACGAGGAGACTTCAAAAAGTTTGGGAGGAAATGAAATTAAATTATGAGTTTCTTTTGGCCCCCCAATTTTTTTTTTTTTTTGGGAGAGGTTTTAGCTATAGGGCGAGTGCGCTTGCCAGACAGACAGAGAGAGACAGAGAGATAGAAAGCGAGAAATCACCCCCCAGAGGGGTTGGCCACGCCGCAATTCCTTCTCCTCTATTCTCCTCTCTGGATCTTGGACACACACGCACACGTGCCCGGCGTGAGTTTAAGCCGCTGGGTCTGGGACTCGAACCGCGGTCGACTACGTGGGAGTCCAGCAACATAGCCATTACGCTAACTGCTGGTCCCTGGCCCCCCAATTTTTTGAAATCAATGGACAGTTTTCTCAGAATGCACATTTTTTTTTTTTTTTTTGGAGAGGTTTTTGCTATAGGGCACATGCACTCACCAGAAAGAGACAGAGAGAGACAGAGAAACAGAAAGGGAGAAATCACCCCCTAGGGTGATTTCTTGTCCTCCATTCTCCTCTCAGGATCACGGGCACACACACACACATGCCTGGCGTGAGTTTAAGCGACCGGGTCCGCAACTTGAACCACGGTCAGCTACATTGGAGTTCAGCGACATAGCCATTACACTAACTGCTGGTCCCAGAATGCACATTTCTGTGAACTTTTTGAAGACCCTTCATATATGGTGGGGTGGGTAATGGGGAGAGAGAGAGAAAGGTTAGTTTTCTTTCACTAGTTGGCTCACATGTTGGGGAAAAAATCCCAAACTTTGAAGGAGGGTAGGTTGGAAACCCAGGGAAAGAACTGATGCTACAGCGCTAGCCCAAAAGCAGTCTGCAGACAGAACTACCGCAGGGAAACTGTACATTTTTCTCTTGAAGTTTACAAATAGTGAGATCCATATACATTATTAATGGTAATCTACTTTATTCAAAGCCTACTAATTTATTTATTGTTTAAAGTGTTATTTATTTAATTTTCTTATTACTATTGTTTTAATTTGCTAAAGTGTACATGCACTTACCAGAGAGAAAGCAAGAAAGCAAGCCATCAGGTCCAGGACTCCAACCATGGTTGGCTCTTTGAGAGTCCACTGCCCTAAAACCATCAAGCTACCTATCGGTCTCAAAGTCTATTAATTTAAATGTTCATCTACACTAAAAAGTGTCTTCACCACAATTTTTTTTTTTTGGAGAGGTTTTCACTATAGGGCGCGTGTGCTCGCCAGACACACAGAGAGAGACATAGAGACAGAAAGCGAGAAATCACCCCCCAGGGGGGATGGTCATGCCGCAATCCCCTCTCCTCCATTCTCTTCTCAGGATCCTGGGCATGCACGCACACGCGCCTGGTGTGAGTTTTAAACCACCGGGTCTGGGACGCGAACCGCGGTCAACTACGTGGGAGTCCAGCAACATAGCCATTACGCTAACTGCTGGTTCCCCCTTCACCACACTTTTTAAAAAAGAATTATTTATTTCAGTTTATAAATTATCATTATTATTTTAAATTTCCTATAGGGAACGTGAGCTCACCAGAGAGAGAATGGGAGTGAGAAAGCAAGCGGCCAGGTCTGGGACTTAAACCACAGTCAGCCATGTGAGAGTCCAGTGCCCTAATCACCACACTAATTGCTGGCCCCAAAGTCTACTAATTTAAATGTTCATCTAAACTAAAAAGTGTTTTTCACCACATTATTTAAACTGCTATTGACCTACTACCTGAGGACTATGCCCTAGCTAAAATGGTACGTAAAATTAATCATCACACCAAAAGACACACATGGAATTTCCAAATCTCAAGTGCTCTCACACCTCTGAAAGTTTGCTTCACAGTCAGATTGGGAGTGCCTTCTTTCTTATTCTCCAAACTGGATGAGTCTCTTCTTTAAAAAAAGACTCAACCTTGCTGCCACCTCCTTCACAGAATCTTTTACAACCTTCTCAATCCTAAATTATAAAACATTTCTTTATACTCCCATAGCATTGTGTTTATATGAAGGAACTCTAGAAAGTTCATGAAGAAATGGAATTCAGGTATGAGTTTATTTTGGCACCAAAAAAAGAGTAAAGTCCACCATAGTTATATATATTTTTCCATAATACACATTTTTCAGAAACCTTTTGGAGACCCCTTGATGATATATGAGACGATACATTAGAAAAGATTGACTGCTTATAAGAATGAGAGGATGAAAGGAGGACTGTGGGAGCGTGCAATCAGCATTTTGGCATCGGAGGGAGGCACATTCTGACTGAAATGTAAAGGACTGCTGCCTGGGGTGAGTTGGAAGGAGGGAGAGAGGAGCATCCCCCGCCAGTCTTTTCCATCTCTAGCCCTCACCAGCCCCCAGGCAGATTCTGGAGATGCTAGGACTCCTTGCTTTTCCATATCATCACTGAGTTTGACTGTCACTACCAGGCAGAGGCAGAGGAAGAGGGGAAATCAGGCATAGATGGAATTGTAAGGCTCTGCCGCCTCCGGGTGGGATCTGGGCACCTGCCCATGTCCACGTCCTGAAGAAGCTCTACTCTGGCATAGTACTGACCAGACCTGTTAGCTACACATGTACCACAGATAACTAGATAGATGGGTCCTAAGTCTGGAGGTTCCCATTACCCCTGAAAACCAAGTGTATTATTAACCTAAGACGACAATGAAGCGATTTTAACAACACTGGGGCTTTGGTTATGATCACAACTGTAGATCAGTCCCAGGAAAGGGAAAAGGGGGTTGTTTCTTGATTAAACTGAATTGGGCTCTGACTTTCTCTACATATAATTTGTTAAAACGGAAAGAAAAGGTAATGAAATAAAAACACAACTCAGGTGTGCAAAATATATTTTTAAAACATAAGAAATCTTTTTTTTTCCCCTTCCCACCCCAGCCTATATTTATTTTTACTGCTCACACCTCCTTCCAAAACATAAATCCTTCTGGAACAAAGCTTGAACATGATTATTTCAGTCTACAAATTATCTTTCCCCCCAAAAAAATCACTCCAGAAGCATTAGCATATTTTGTATAGAAAATAAATAAAGATGAAACATTGAAAAGGAAAACTGGGAAATGCTTACAGTTTCTTTATGCTGCGATAATATGATATTTAGAAAGCTGTGATTATTTCACAAATGCTGCTAAAATTCGCATGATCTGTGCATTAGCTCTTATCAAGATAAATGTTTCCTGATGACAGTTTTATAGATGTTTTTGGATTAGGGAATTCTTCTGTAATACAAATAGTTTATATTAAGGTCATGAAAGGAAATAAAACAACAAACTAGGACTACTTTAGAACACATATTGCTTAGTTTATTGTTTTTATTGCCACAAAGAACTGAAAAAAATGTAGTAGACAAAAGGATTAGTCATTAAAGGGGATAGATTACTATGAGCTAATTTAATGTTTATTTTCTTAATTTTATTTTTCAGAAACATTGCTTTTTTATCTTTTTTGAAAGTTTATTTATTTCTTTCATGAAAGAAGAGACGGAGAGAGAGACTGACACCCTCGACAGGACCTTCACGCTGCAGTCCTGCCCAGCCACAGCCAGCCCACATGATGGATGTGTGTGTGCACCCAGTGTCCACAGGGAGAACTCAGCACACAAACCAGGACCTGGTCATGTGGCTTCAGCATTGCAGAGCGTGGTAGTACCACTGTGCTACTGCAGCTGACTGTGTTTTCATTTTTAATCCTTTATAAATGTGGCTCTACTTCTTCACTTCCTCGTAAGCCAACAATGGAAAGCATATACTCTTTTTTTGATACTGGAATCTTTTTTGTTTGTTTTTGGTCTTGTGTTTTGCTATAGGGCATGTGTGCTCACCAGAGATAGATAGATAGAGAGAGACAGTGAGAAAAAAAGTGAGAAATCACCTGTCCCCCCCTCAAAGGGATGGTCAAGCCACAGTCCCTTCCTCTCCATTCTTCTCTTGGGGTCTTGGGCCCACATGCACATGTGCCCAGTGTGATTTTCAAACCGTCAGGTCCAGGCCTTGAACCACAGTCAGCCATGTGGGATTCCAGTACCTTAGCCACCACACCACCTACAGCTGCAGTATCAGAATCTTTATTTAATTAATTAATTTATTTTTGAGAGATTTTTGCTACAGGGTACCTGCACTTGCCAGAGATACAGAGACAGAAAGTGAGAAATCAGCCATAAAAACCAACAGAGCCCTGGCTTTTGACAGAAAGTGGAAGAATATGGAGGATGTACTGCTGAGTGAGGCAAGCCAAGCTATGAAGGAGAGACATTGTATGTCCCCACTTAACATATACCGTTTGTCTGCATTCTATGTCTGAAAGTAATTGACTAACAGTTGAACAAACACAAGAGATGGGTGTGAATGTCAGATGAGGTGTATGTGGAGGAGTGGGGCCTAACGAAAGACATTTGGAGAAGGGATACAGAGGTAGAGCATTGACGGGATGGGGAGGTGTGGTGTTATCTGTTGAAGATATTTTGATCAACGGGTCTGGGGAGAAATGTTCACATATCGAAATGGTCTCATTGTAAGCCAAACAATATGATTGAAAGTATATACAAATAATAATAATAATAATAATAATAATAATAATAATAAATAATGTGGGAAAAAAATCTAAAGCAAAAGAAAAAAAAAAAGAAAATGTTTGTTAAATGACATTCTGAAACAACAGTCCAGCATTGTAGAATGCCCAATTTTGATGTTTGATTGGCTGGTTTTCTCACAAATTCCAACCTAGAACTTAACGAGAATAGGATAGTGTGGAATGGGGGAGGTGAAGAGAAGAGGAGAGAGGAAGATAGCAAGAGAACAATAAAGAGGCAGGACGTTAGTGAGAAACAGATATGGCTTATTGGTGAGGACATGTACAGTATTCTCAACTGGATTGGTCTGAGAAGTATTTCATGATGTGTAAAGTCTTTTTACAAGATGAGAAATAGTGATTGACTGTTTTAAAAAATAATTAGAATAATAATAATAATAATGATTGGGAAAAACATAGAAAAGATATTGAATGTTGAAGCGGGGAGATTAATGTCTCTGTATTGACTGACATGCATGGCATTCCCTTTTGAAAAAGCAATGTAATACACTGTAAAGTTATATGTAACCCAATGTAATATAAAGAAGATTATGATGATAATAAAAATAAAAAATAAAAAAAAAAGAAAGCGAGAAATCACTACCCAGTGGGGATAGCCATGATGCAATCCCTTGTCCTCTACTTCTTCTTTGGAGATAATGCAGTAATAAATTTCCAGTGCAAATGATCACAACATATAGTCACCTTCCATGGGCTGTGCTTACCTTCTCTTTCCCTCCTTCCCTCACAATACTGAAGAAACAGATGGCAAAGACACACATTAGGAACTGTGCTGGTTGGTAAGATTCTGTGGCGCAGCCTGTCACACTCCTCCATGTTTGGCTCTGTGAGTCTGAACTGGAACTCTGTCAAACATGTTTACGCTGTGTCAGGTGCTCACTGTTGGATCCTTTCAATAAGAGGTGCTAGAGGAAGGTAGAATACCTGTCTAGGGAGAAGAGACTTCTTTTTTTCCTATTTTGCTTCTTGTTTTCACCATAGGGGAAGCATTTGGTTCCAATTTCCAGCTTCTACTAGCAGTCCTGAACTGGCTTCGTCCTGACTCAGAGGTACTGGCAACAGCCAGGCAGTGCCCCCTTCTCAGAACTCCACATGTCTCTGGTGGGCTGGGGGGTAAAGTGCTTCCTCCAAACTCTTGGAGTTTAATAATTTTTTTTCTTTGCTCTCAAAGGATATGTCAGTGTGGGTAACTATAATGAAATTCTTAGACTGGTTGGCTTGTAAACACAGAAATCTTTTTTCTCACAATTCTGGAAGCCTGAGATTTGAGATCAGGAGGCCAGCATTGTCAGTTCTGGTGAAAGCATTCTGCCCGCTTTACAGATTGCTGTATCCTTGTGTTTCACATGGTGTGTGTGTGTGTGTGTGTGTGTATGTGGGAGAGAGAGGGAGAAAAAGCTCACTCTTCTTAGGAGGCACTAGTCACATTGCATCCGGAGTCAGGATTTCAGTGGATGAATTTGGGGAGGGGGGAAACAAACATTTTGTCCATAACAGGACGAGAGGTATTTCCTGCATTTATATTCCCCGTCTTCTATTTTCCTTCCTTGTCTTCTTCATTTCTTAGATTAAATTTGCTGTGTTTAAAAAGCAAGTGTCATACAAAATGTCTGTATTTGTGACTAGACAAGAAGCAATATAAGAAGGAAGAAGTAAAGTTTTTAAATGTCAGGAAATGGGGCCAGCAGTGGTTAGTGGTTAGTTGCATAGTGGTTAAGGCGCTGGACTGCCATGTGACTGACCGTGGTTCAAGTTATGGACCTGGTGGCCTGAAACTCACACTGGATGCATGTGTGTCCATGCCCATAATTCCAAGAAGAGACTGGAGGAGAACGAACTACAGGGTCACTATCCCCTCCAGGAAGAGGGGTAATTTCTCACTTTCTCTCTCTCTCTGTCTCTGAGAGTGCACAAGCCCTACAGCAAAAATCTCTCAAATAAAAAAATAAATAAATACATACATACATACATAAAATGAAATGTCAGAAAATGTTAAGTTGGGTAAATGAAGCAAAACTGTAAGGGGAATGAATAAAGAATTAAGCAACAAGGAACCAGCAGTTAGCGTAATGGCTATGTCGCTGGATTCCCACATAGCCGACCGCGGTTCGCGTCCCGGACCCGGTGACTTAATATTCACGCCAGGCGCGTGTGCGTGTGTGCCCAAGATCCTGAGAGGAGAATGGAGGAGAAGGGATTGTGGCATGACCATCCCCCCTGGGGGGTGATTTCTTGCTTTCTGTCTCTATGTCTCTCTCTGTCTGTCTGGCGAGCGCACATGCCCTATAGCAAAAATCTCTCCAAAAAAAAAAAAAGAATTAAGCAACAAATATTTATATTAAAGAAGAAATTGTAGGTTTCAACTACCTTATAAATTTATTGTCCTTTAAAATAAAAATTTTCAAGCCAAAGATAGTGTCTAATACATTTTTTTTTAATCAACCGTTAAGGCCATTATATATTGACTCGCATGCATAAACATCTAAATTAATTATAATGCATTGATCCATTCTTAAAGGAGGAGAATAAGAGTATCTACAAAATACAAAAGGATAGATTTTATATACAGTGTTCTTTTTCTACTACCTACATTTTTGTCCCAGAGTTAGACATGTATAAATGACCTCACCAATCTATTTGCTTCCTATGTGAAATGGAAACAGGTTGAAGCATATCACACAATTTGACAGTAATAGAAGATTGATGTTCTTATCTATTATAGATATGAATACAGCCCATTTAGACACTCAGTACTACCCCCAAATAGTATTATGTCTTTCCAATTCCTGTGACTTAATTTTTAAAAATTATTTATTTATTTAATTTAATTTGTTGTTGTTGTTTTTTTTTTTTTTTGAGAGAGATTTTTGATATAGGGCCCGAGTGCTTGCCGGAGAGACAGAGAGAAAGTGAGAAATCACCTCCTGAGGGATGGCCACACTGGAATCCCTTCTCCTCCATTCTCCTCTCAGGATTTTGGGCACGTACACACACACACACACACACACACACACAAGCCCTGCAAGAGTCTTAAGGTGCTGGGTCTGGAACTCAAACCATGGTTGACTACATGGGAGTCCAGTGACATAACCATTATGCTGTCTGCTGGTTCCTGTTATTCTTAAGTTTTAATTGACCAGAGAGAGAGAGAGAAAGGGAAAGTGAAAAAGCCAACTGTCAGATCCAGGATTTAAACCATGGTCACCCATGTGTGAGTCCAGTGCCTTAACCACCATGCCCAACAATCCCATGACTTCTTATATTTTTTGCCAGCTAACTTTTGACTTGCTTTGTTCAAGAAAATAGAAACAACCCATAATGGTCAGTCACGTTAGTGGCATCTCCATAAACTTCACCCTCTGGTATGCAAATTCTTCTAGTCTCTTCCACAGTGACTCGGGCTTCATGTTACTAGTTTGGCCTATAGGTAAAGTTGTAAGTATGAAGCAAAGACGTGACAGATATTTGTATACCAGATGCATCCTCGTGGAAATGCTCGCTCTTGGAAACCAGCTGCCCTGCTGTAAAGACAGACTATAGAACCTGCCAGGTCCTATGAAGAGAGATGTCAGAATCTGAAAGACCTCTAACTGTGGTCACCCGAGATCCAGATCTCAGTGCTGGGTGGAAGGAGGCTCCGTCTCAGCGTGAGATACACTAGCTGCTCCTTAAATTTTTGTTACTCCTGTAATCTTTGCAGCTTGGATTACCTTTTACTACCTAATTCACTGCCATTCCAGTCCCCTCCTCTAGTTAATGTTCTTTACAGTAACTTCCCATGTTCAAAATAACGTATGGTTTCTCTTTCATGATTGGTCCTAGACTGATAAATACCTTAACTCAAATGTCAGGATGAAGTCTTTTCTGCCTTCTCTACTTAGAACTGTACTCAGCCTCTCTTTACCTTGTTCTGGCCGATCACCTGGTAACATACTAGCCAGTTTATGGATTTATTATGTTCTTCATTCATCGACTGATTATTTTTGTTAGAATATAAGCATAATTTTCACTTGTTTTATGATTATAGGTCACATGCATTCATGAGAGAGAAAGTGGGCAGAGAGACAGAGAGACAGAAAGTGAGCAATCACCAACCCCCAGGGGAATAGCCATGCTACAGTGCCTTCTCATCCATTCTCCTCTTAAGATTTTGGGCATACACACACACACACACACACACACACACACACACACACACACCCAGTGTGTTTTGAAGCTTCAGAGTCCAGAACTCTAACCAGGCAGCAGGCCCTGTGGGATCCAGCTGCCTTAACCTCAACGCTGCCTGCTGGCTCTCATTTTCACTTTTGACCAGGAATATATTTCAAACTCAGGACTTGAAGGAGCAATCTTATTGGGCCAGAAGAGGCAATCTCTCTAAAGAATAAGTATACTGGCCCACGGTGGATGAATTTAACTTATTATCAAGGCCTACCATTGGAATCTCCATATTTTCTGGAAACCAAGGGAGATACTAATTCTTCCACTTATTCTAGACTGAAAATTACAGAAGCCGCTTATAACTACATATGCAGACTTTAAGACACAATCTTTTCCCCCACCAACATATGAAAATGTTGTCTCAACACCTCCAAATTTACTTAGGCATTTTATCTAAACCTACAACTGCCTACTCAGTTGTTTTTTAATGTGGCAATTAACTTTACATCTAATCTCCACTGGTATTCACTGTCAAGCTGGTTCACTCATGTTGCTAAAACAAAAATTTCTACAAACATTGAAATCTGAATTTTGGTTAGGAACAGTAGAGAGGATTGCAGCTAAGAAACAGATCAGTATTGTCCCGGCTTCTCTGATTTGATGGCTCACAGATAGAATGCATATTGTTTCTTCTTTCCTAAAGCTTATGTAGCATGTACCTTAATCCATTATTGTATTTGTATTTGGAGATATAAGAGAATTCTTATTCAGTAGCAATCAATGTTTTAATTTAAGTGTTTTTATAGGAAATGTTTATAAAAATACATTGCATACTTATTTTCAACAGTTTAAGACACTTCTGAGAAGCTGTCTCTAATTCTTCTAGATTGGGGTAGGTATTTTTTTTAAGGGTTTTTTGCCTTAGGGTACTGTGCTTGCTGGAGAGAAAGAGACAGAGACAGTGAGAGGGAAAGTAAGAAATCACACCCCACATGGTGGCCATGCCATGATCACCTTCTCCATTTTCTTCTCAAGAGCTTGGGCACACACAATGCCTGGCATGATTTTTAAACCACTGGGTCTGGGACTCAAACAGTGGTTGGCCATGTTGAAGTCTAATGATGTAGCTTCTATGCCATCTGCTGACCCCCTGGATAGGGATAGGTATTCTTCTTATTATTATGATTTTTTTTTGAGAGAGAGATTTTTGCTATAGGGTGTGTGCACTCACATGAGAGACAAAAAGTGAGAAATCACCCTCCAGGGGATGGCCATGCTGGAATCCCTTCCCTGTTCTCCTTTCAGGATTTTGGGCATGCACACACACACACACACACACCCACACACACACACACACACACCTGGCATGAGTGTAAGCCTCCAGGTTCAGGACTTGAACTGTGGTCGACTATGTGGGTGTCCAGTAACTTAACCATTACACCATCTGCTGGTCCCCGGGTAGGTATTCTTGATCCATGGTCACAACAGCCCTTGTATTTTCCTACCTGAAGCATCACTGATCCTACTTCATCATGACTACTCGTTTCATTGCCAGTGGCCTTACTGGGTTATAAAGACTTTGAGAAGAAAGAATATATATTTCTAACTGTTCTATGATCTAGCATGGTGCTTCCCACATAGTATTCAATAAATATTTTGTTCATGAATTACCAGCAAACACTATAACACCATAATAACCAAGGCCTTTGAACTGAGTGGTGCTCTTTACCTTAATACTAAATATATACATTCTTCAAACTTTGTTTAGTGTTAAGTAACAGTCCTTGCTTTTCTTTTCTCCATGCTCATTCATGCCTCTAATATTCCATGGAGTTAGAAATTGTAAAACAAATTTGCACTGAGTAAAACTAAAGAAAGAAACTAATAAAGAGACTTAAATTCACAAGTTTTATACTACAAATGCAGCTCTCCCAAGCTATTGTTTTTAAAAATTCCTTCTTCTTTTCAGCTATTAGATGAAGTCATCACAAAATACAGATTTCCAAAGGGTGATGCATTCCTGTGTTCTGCTCCATGTAGTCAACTTAATACATATTAGTAGCAAAATAAATAAATAAATGAGCTAGCCTTAAATCACCGCCCTCCTACTTAACAAGAAATATCATAGAAAGCAACTCATATTATAGAAACTCTCAGAACAGACATAGGGCCATAAAATCAAAGCACTCTTTCTGTAATAAGTTTATGCTTCATTGAGGACAATTAAAGGCAAGATTTATGCACACACGCAGCCACTCTGCCTTAAAGAGAATGGCTTTATGTGTTCTTCTCTAAGGTAACACGAACTGCTCGAAAGCTCAATGCCTATAGAATGGAAACGCATAATTCATCTCAAAGAATATACCTGTCCTCTAAGAATATCACAGAAATAGCTGAGCAAAACCCTGAGGTATATAAGTAGAGGAATTAACATTTGAAAGTAATTTAAAGAGACATCTCAGCTCACTTTTTGCATCTTAATTCAGAAACTTATTTTTAAATCTTATCAGAAATACACCAGCTGAGCATTTCTTGATCTTTATCACCCTGATAAACTAAAAGTTTATTTTTCTAATTTTTCAGGGGTTTTTTGAGAGTTTTTGTTTGTTTGTTTGTTTCTGCTACAGGGCACATGTGCTCACCAGAAAGAGAGAGAGAGACAGAGAGACAGAAAGTGAGAAATCACCCCCCGGAGGGGATGGCCACGCCACAATCCCTTCTCCTCCATTCTCCTCTCAGGATCCTGGGGGCACACGCACATGTGCCTGGCGTGAGTTTAAACCACCAGGTCCTGGACTCAAACTATGGTTGACTACATGGGAGTCCAGTGACATAGCCATTACGCTATCTGCTGGTCCCCTAAAAGTTTATTTTAATCTATCTTTCTGTTGCTAATAACTGAATACCACAGGATAATTTATTAAAAATAAAAGTTTATTTAATTTATGGTATCAGAGGTCTAAGGAGCTGGAGGGGACTCTTGGTGGAGGGGACTCTTCAGGGTCCCCAGGTGACAGAGGGCATCACACAGCAAGAGAGTGAGATCGCATGTCCACGTGTGTCTGTTCTGGCTTCACTCCCACTTCTTTAAAACCACCAGAATTCAATCATGGGTGTCCCACCCTGATGATTTTATTTAATCTGTTTATACCCCCTGAGCCCCACCTTTTAATACCAAGGTTGGATTAAATTTCCAGCCTCTTTTTTCGGAGGGGTATTTTTCCTATAGGGTGTGTGCACTTGCCTGAGAGAGACAGAGAGAGATAGGGAGAGAGGGAAAGTGACAAATTACCCCCGGGGAGATAACCATGCCACAATCCTTATTGCCCCATTCCCCTCTCAAGGTTTTGATATGCACACACATGTGCCTGGCATGATTTTCAAGTAGCTGGGTCCTGGATTTGAACCACATAGTTGGTCCTGTGGGATCTAGCCACCTTAACCTCCATGCTACATGCTGGCCTAAGTTTCTGCATTCTTTTTTTGTTGTCCTTAAGGTTTTTGCTGTAAGGTACATGCACTCACCAGAAAGACAGAGAGAGAGAAAAAGTGACAGGAAAAGTGAGAAAGTGATGGCCATGCCTCAATCCCTTCTCTTCCATTCTCCTCCTGGAAATTTGGACACACATATACATATGCTTGGCATGAGTTTCAAGCTGCTGGGTCCAAGACTTGAACCACAGTAGGTCATATATGAGTTCAACACCTTAACCACCATGCCACCTGCTGCCACCAGTTTCCACTTTAATGCCATTACAGTGGCAAAGAAATTTCCGACACCTGAACGTTGTGGATGAGGCTAGTCATATTCAAACCACAGCAAAGTTACATGGTGCCAATGATCCTTCAACAGTATTCTTTGCTACCATCTATAATTTATTTGTGTGCCTATCAATATTTGGAAATGCATAACAACAGAATAAATACAAGGTTTTACAACCCTCAGAACAAGCATCCCTTTTGACGTATGTTTCTTTATTTATTTTATAAATAGAGAGAGAACGCCCACCACAGCACTCTGATGTCATAATCCACTGCTAACCTTCAGCCAGCCACAGCACACGGACAACATGGGCCCTGTGTACTTAGGGAGGTCTCCAGATTTGAGCTGAGAACCTTTCTATGTGGGATTGCCTTACATGGCATCCTATTTTACGTCTGCACAACAATCCATCATCTTTTAAGTCATTCGAAATGGTGACTGGATTGCATACAACATTGGGCTTGAAGTGATAGATGGAGTGACATTGTGCTCATTCTCCAAAGATCATCAATCACTAAACTTTTCCTCTAAGCTTGCCATATGCCTGAACTTCATTGTTCATTAAAGATGGCTGAAAGTGCATTAACTCTTCGTAGCAATTAGTCTGAAAGGCTTATTTATGAAAACTCATTATTGAAAATGCTTCCAGTGGGCATACTGTTAAGCTCTACTCTGTGGCAGACATGGGAGGTACAGAGCCAGTTTTTGCGGTTCATGTCCACAAAACGTACTTAGATTCATTGGGACACAAAAAGGTAGGCACATGTTACAATAAAATATAATAGCCAATATAATAACTTACACACAAAGGACAGTTCAAACACAGACACACACACACACAAATGTGCATGCACAAGAATAAGAGAAGGTAGCGGTTGACCGGGAACCTTGTAGGACGAGTGGAAATTTTCCATACAGTCTAATTTGGAGAAGACATTCCAGAAAAAGAGGATTTCTCATGCAAGGGACTGATGAGCTCAGCTTGCCTGGAGAAAATGAGATCCTGTGGGTCTGCTGTGAGGCATGCATGGGGAAAGGTGTGGTTGCACAGGCAGGAGTAGACGGTAAAGGTCATCCTGAAGGGCTCGTTTTTGATCAGGTTACAGAGAAGGACAGGGAGATGATCAGATGAAGTCATGAGAAGAGTGCAAAGATTGGATGTACACGTGAGAAAATCCTCTCTGGAATTAATAGGGAGGATGGATTGGGGAAGGCAAGGCTTCAGGGAAGGCAGTTAAATGTCCATGGAATTACCCAGGTGGGAAGTGATGATGGCCCGAGATAAAAGAGCCAGAGTGCTAATGGATGGAGAGACTCCAACAGGAAAGGAGCAGAACTGGCTGGACTTGATCGTTGATGAGACAAGATAACCAGTGAGGTAAGGAGTGCAGTCAGGCCAGGCTCTCAGGTTGACAAGACAGGAAACATGGACAAACACCTGAGTGAGTGTGGATATAATGAGTTTGAATTTCTCTGTCATATCTACAGGCAGGTGTGCATCCAGAGATTGTCAGGCATTTGGACATTTGGACAGCACGTAGTATTCATGACTTTTTTAAAAAGAGATTTTTGCTGTATGGAGCTTGTACTCACCAGAGACACAGAAAGTGAGAAATCACTCCCTGGGGAGTTAACCTTGCTGCAAGTCCTTCTCCTCCATTCTCCTCTTGGGATCTTGGGCAAACATGCATATGTGCCCAGCATGAGTTTCAAGCCACCAGGTCTGGGTCTCAAATCCCAGTCAACTATGTGGAAGTCCAGCAGTGTAAGTATTATGCCATCTTGCTGGTCCTAAACTCATGACTTCTTCATTCAACAAAATTAGAATGATGAGATAGGAAAGCTAAAGGGAGACTCCAGGGATATCACTATTTAAGAATCCAGCAGAGCAGGATACACTTAAGAAGACTGACAGACAGTCAGAGAAACCAAATCCATAGAGGGCCGTGCATGAGCAGCCACAGAGCAGGGACTTTAGAAAGAACAGTGCATCATCTAAAATGCCCAAGAGAAATAACACAGGACCAGAATGGAGGATACCCTGCAATGGAAACCACATTAAATTTACCAGCATGGTGAGGGCAGAGTCAAAAAGCAGTAAATTGTGCATATGGAGCAAACGGGTGCTGAGACTGTGCAGCCAGCAGGTGCAGAAGGCCCATAAACAACCAGCTGACCAAGAAAGGAACGATGCAGGATGGTGGCGTGAGGGGGTCTACTCCCCAGTATGTGTAGACGTATGAAATAGTGGAAGTATGAAGAAGGCAAGATCTCTTTCTTAAGTAAAAAAAAAAAAAATAATACATTTTAACAGTTTGGTAAGTACCAGATGATTTTTGTAAACAAATGGCTAAACACTTTTATCAGAATACTCCAGAAAGGCACTGGCTAGTGTTACAAAGATTGCAATGGGGCTAAGTTCATTCCCAGAAAACTTGCCTACATCAGTTACAGGCAGGCTCTGAACTGTCTTCTAAGGGTGGCGGCCTCAGTTATTTATGGGGCTTAGAGGCCTGATTGAAATCCAGAGAGAGAGAGGAGAAGTGAGGGCTTTGTGGAGAAGAGAGGTTGTAAGAGGAAGTCATTTGAGGAAGGCAGGCTATGAACTCCTTTCCTCTATTTTCCTTACAACATCTTACTTAGTAAGTTAGCAGTTGACTACTTTACTGTCTAAGGCTTTAGGATTAATGCAAAGAAGAGATAAATCTTTTTTTTTTTTTTTTTTTTTTGAGAGAGTTTTCTTTTGCTATAGGGCACATGCGCTCGGCAGAAAGACAGAGAGAGAGAAAGTGAGAAATCACCCCCCGGGGGGGATGACCACACCGCCATCCCTTCTTCTCCATTCTCCTCTCGGGATCTTGGGCATGCATGCACATGCACCCGGCGTGAGTTTAAGCCACCGGGTCCAGGACTCAAACTGCAGTCTACTACATAGAAGTCCAGCGACATAGACATTACACTAACTGCTGGTCCAGAGATAAATCTTTATCCAACTTTATGGCAGACAAAACAGAGACCATGGGAAAAGTCACAGTGAAGATTACGTTGACTGCTCTGCATTCTCCCCACTTAATTGGAGGACATATGTTCTCATGTCTATGTACTAATTACTGGAAATCAGTGCAATTGTTGCAATTGAGAAGTTACATAATTTGAAAACATGTAGTTTCATATTTGTTTGTCACCCAAATGCTACTGAACCGGCAGAAAGAGATCAGGAAGGTGCACAGCATAAGTCCTCACCACCGATCTCTACAACCCAGGGCTTCTGGAGAAATCCATAGATCAAAACACTGGGGGCATGTTTGGTGTTTCCGAGACGCTGTGTGTGATCTGGCCCTCAAACATGGCACATTTCAGGGACAATGACTATGCTGGGTCAAGCAAGCATGCTGGGTCTATGAGCGGCCTAAGAAAATCAACAACAAGGATCATCGAGATGGAAGCATGTGTCTATAACAATTTTAATATTCACACTTTCCAGTTTCAATACTTTACTTGCATTTTCATTTTCTAGAAGGTGTTTGGCTTTGGAACCACTGGACTAATGAATATATTTTTTCATGTCTTCTAGGCAAAGTCTGAAGTCAAAGAAAGGAGATATTTTTTTACTTTCAGCCTCACAAAATAAGTACTTTGCAGTAGCTATGGCTTTTTATATGGAATAAAGGAAAGATAAAGGGAGAAATAGCAAGAGGAGTTAAACTGTGCCCTATTTAATAATTACCTAGATTGTCTTGTGATGTTTGTATTATCCTATGAATTATAATTTACCTCTTGTATAGCAAGTTAACTTTCCATAAATTGACTTCTGAAGTGTCTTAGTTTGCTATAGTGTTGTGAACAGAAATACTTGGGAGTAAGTGATTTATTTAAAAAGGGGGGGGGGTATTTGGCTTATGATTCTGCTGCTGGAATGTCTAATAGCATGGATCTGGCATGTGGTTGACTGCTGGTCTAGGGTCACAACATGGAGAACAAAAGCAGGAAGGCCAGTGAGCACATGGGGGTGAAGAGAAAGACCAGGGGGCAGCCATCTTCCTTTTATAACAACCCTTTCCAGTAGGAACTAACCCCTTTTCACAAAAGCTAGAATTCAATCCCTCTCATGTAACAGTATTAATCTACTTATAAAGGTGATGCGTCCAAGATCCACCACCCACTAGCCCTCTCTTCTTAGAGGTCTCAGTAATGCCTCAATGCCATTGTACATGAAACCAAATTGGAAAACCTGAACTTTTAGAGGATAAACCATATCTAAAACATAGTATAAAATATTCAACAGAAAGTGGGATAGTTTCTAGGAACGTAATATATGCCTATTCTTCTTTGAGTCTCTGTTGTAGGCTGGTCCACAAGATTCCTGCCTCTACAGTTTAATCCTTCTAAAATTTTCTTTGAGTTCAGACAGGACTATGATTATGATGGCTTTTTCCTTAGCTTCATTAAGGTATGGCATAGGAAAGAAGGTAAAGGAACTTTCATTTGTAATTAAGGTTCCTGATTGGTTGATTCTGTGCCTAGTACAATAGAGTAGATCGCCAGTGTATTTAATGAATAAATGGAGGTAATAGTAAAGTTTCTAATTTTTTTTAATCAAAAGGGAAGTTATCCTGGTTGTGTCCTGCTTCCAGGTGAGCTCTTAAAAAAATCACTTCCTCTGAAAGGAGAGACTCAACTTTTGGGGAACGTTCTTGCTCTTCCTAAAGTAGCAAGCTACTGTGTGTTTTCCAAGTGCAAAGAAATGAATCCTGCCAACAACACCATGAATTTAAAAAGGACCCCAAGCCTCCAATAGGGCTCCAACTTGGTTGCTAACCTAGATTACAGCCTTAGGAATGACACAGACTGAGGGGAAGTGAGAAAGCATCCCTCATGCGGAATGGTCATGCAGCTATCTCCTCTCTGTATCTTTAGCCTGTCAGGATTTGGGACACGCACATATGCTTCTGGTATGTTTATAAAGCTGTGGGTCCTGGACTTAGAACATACAGTAAGTCATGTGGGATCCAGCTATTTTCACCCCACCATTGGCTGGCCCAGAAAATGCTTTAAGCCACCAAATGTGTAGAAATTCATTGCATAGCAATAAATCTTCCCCCCAAATCAATGCCTTGACCACAGTAGACACTCAAGAACTTCAGATATCTTGGTCTGTTATGAAATTATCTGTGTCAACAACACGATTTTTGAGTCTTCTTATAAGTCTACGGCTGAGACAAATTAGACCCATGCCAGATCCAAAGGAAGATGTTGGTTGAGACCATTCAAGAGGCAGAATAGTTGTTTGGACTACGCATAACCTTACCTAGGACTGAGAGCAGGATGTACTGCATGAAGAACTGACTTGCAAATTGTTTCATTCATGAGCCTCGGGGCACATTAAGGGAAAGATCACACATGGTAGATGGAGAATTCCGTCCCCATCTGAGCAGTGCCTGGTTTGACAGATGGGTTGTACACCAGGAAGCCTTGCAGCTTCAGAATGTGCCAATCTGGGAAGAGAAATCCAGGAGTGTGGGCCTTCGGTGATAACCCTCTACATCCCTGACTCACAAAATAAACAAGAATTCGTGCTGCAACCATATCCAACACAAAAGATGAAGATGTGGAGAGCTTGCATTTCACTTTTCTTTGTGTTTTCTTAGTATTGTGCTAACTGGGGCTTTGAGGGCTCCTTGGCTCACACTGTGAAGTACAAGCACCACTTGCTATGAGAACAGAGGCACTAAGCAGGCAGGTTACCGTCATCTAGAAAGCCAGTCAAATGCCTCCGGAAAAGTCACCATTGAGCCCTTTGAAGGAACAAAAACAGTTGGTGGTTTTCCTTTGAGGAAGAGAGCCAAATAAATTTAGCACAAACTAAGCAGGCACTATATCAAGAGAGAAGCAGAGAGACAGAACATGAGAAATCACCCCCTGGGGAGATGGCCTCACCACAGCCCCTCCATCACTTCATATATTTGCAAGGTTTGGCCAAGGAAGTTTGAAAAGTGACTGTCACCATCTCAGTTACCCTCATCAGAGAACACAGCCCACTGCTGAAGGAGGAGGGAAGCACGGTTATCAAGCACCTTCTACTTGCCAGACACTAAGCTAGTGCTTTTTCTGCCTAATAATTTTGTTAGATGAATTATTTTCCTGCTGCTAACAAGTTATCACAAATTTAGCAGCTTACAAATCAATATACTTTATTAGCTCTCACTTCTGTAGGTCAGAAGTCAGGGCACAGCCCAAATCCAAAAGACCGTGTTCTCTGTTCCACAAACAAATCTAGGTGGCAGCCAGGCTGAATCCTTGCCTGGGGGACCTAGAGGAAAATCTTTCATTTGTGTCACTGGCAGAATTAAGCCCCTGGGTTATGGATCAAGGTCCCTGCTTTCTTCCTGATTTTCAGCTACAGGCTGCTTTCAGGTCATAGCAGATGCCCTTATGACTTGCTAAGCAATCGTCTTCATCTTCAAGCCAGCAAGTCTGTCAGTTCCAAGGGTTATACAGAGAAAGTATACTAGGAGTTAGGAACCTTGGGTACCATCTTAGAATTCTGCCTACCACGCTTATTGGTGTTCCCATTTGACAGGTGAGGAAACTGAGGCTGAGAAAGAGAGAGTGCTAAATGTTGGCAGCACTGATATGGAAATAAAGCCTATTTGTCCCTAAAGCCTGCTGTCATACAGACTTGTAAAAGGAATAGTCTACAAAAAGGGTGATAGGACATTATGTGTCAGAGATCCAAGCTAGTCATTGGGAAAGCAAAATCCAGTGTGTGGCTGGCCCAGACTGTGACTGATCAAGGTTCCCAAACCAAGATTTTGACCCAGGAAACCTGTAAGTTCCCCAAAATGATCACACTAAATTTGTTTCCACTCTTCTTTCTTCAACTGTTGCCAGGCTGTTTTTGAAGCTTTACATTGACAGAAAATCAGACTCAGGTGCCTTTAAATTGTCAACACCAAACATGTAAAGAGAAACAGTATTTTTTTTTCCTTTTCTTTCTTTCTTTCTTATTTATTTATTTATTTATTTTTTTGAGAGAGAGATTTTTGCTATAGGGCACGTTGACTTGCTGGACAGACAGAAATAGACAGAAAGTCAGAAATCACTCCCCAAGGGGGGATGGCCACACTGCAATCCCTTCTCCTCATTCTCCCCTTAGGATTTTGGGTACGCATGTATAAGCACCCAGCGTGACTTTCAAGCCCCTTGGTCCAGGACTTGAACCATGATCAACCACGTGGGAGTTCAGTGCCTTAACCACTATCCCATCTGCTGGTCTTGCAAGTATTCTTGGTAGAAAAGACCACATTACTAAAATGTGTTAAACTGTTCACTTCTTAACTAAACAACCAATTCCATGGTGGAAATTCACATGGTTGTCATGCTGAATTTTCCTTTTTTTTTTTTTTTTTAGAAATCATCCTTTTAAATCATGGCTTGCTTTATGGCCTAACTAGAGTAAAACAGGCTGGATTGGGAATTAGAAACAAAATTGATTGCAAGTAACCCAAGGGAACAATACTTCTGTTCTTCATTGCCAGATCTCGAGTACCACAGGGTAGACTCTGAGTATTTGCTGATTGAATGAAGACATTATTAAAAGCTCTGAATCATCTTTTTTGATAATTGCTTGTTTTAGAGAGATTTTTGATATAGGGAGCATGCACTTGCTGGAGAGACAAGAGAGAAGCAGGGAGACAGAAAGTGAGAAATCACTCCCGGGGGAGATGGCCTTGCCACAATCCCTGCACCTCAATTCTCCTCTTGGTGTTTTTGGACCTACACACACAAGCGCCTGGCTTGAGTTTCAAGCTGCCGGGTCCAGGACTCAGACTGTGGTCAGCTATGTGGGAGACCAGTGACCGAACCAGTACACCATCTGCTGGTCTAGAAAGTAAGCCACCAAGTCTGGGACTCAAACCAGTGGGAGTCCAGTGCCTTAACCACCATACCACTTGCCAGCCCCCATCCCCTTTTAAAATACTTTTAAGAAGAATTTTGGTTCTGTTTGTTTTAAATGACCTTATAATGAGCTTTGCCTTCATTTGGTTCTGGCTCAACCACACATTCCAAATGTTTATTTATTTATTTTTGGCAAGTATGATTCTCAATATTCCAGCAGGCACTTAATTTTTGGTTCAAAAGATATGACACGACTCAACGTGTCTAAAAGCTAAATTCAGAAACCAAGAAAACTACTCCTCATTGTTTTTAAAGATACAGTCATAAAATATCGTAAATTAAGTGTGGACGAGAACTTAAAGAAAGGGTCCACTACAAAGAGTCACTATAAATACTCAAAAGTGTCAAAGTACTTCCCTGAAGTTTAATAAAAACATGTTTTCTTTCCTTATCCTAAATATTATATTAATTCCATAATATTATGAAAAGGTATGCCTGAGAGATATTTATTAATGTCATAATATTATTAAAATATTATCAACCTAGGGAATATTTCTCTACTTATTCAGGTCATTGAGTAATTTTTTTTTACCATTTATTTATAATAGAAAAAATGCATTTGTACATATTTATGTACAACATGTTGTCTAAAGTACATATACATTGTGAAATCGCTAAATAATCTAAGCAGCGCATGCACTACCACAGTCATGGAAGTGCAAATATCTCTTTAATATACTCATCTCGTTTCCTTTAGTAATGGGATTGCTGAGTCATATGACAGTTCTATGTTTAGCTCTTTGAGGAAACTTACATACTTACCATTTCTTTCTATATATATTTGTGTATGTGTGTGTTGAGAGCATTTAAAATCTACTCTGTTAGCAGTTTTAAAGAATACAATACATTGTTATTAACTAAGGCCATGGGTTGTACAATAGATTTCTTGAGCTTATTTTTTTCTGTCTAACTGAAATTGTATGTCCTTCACCTGCTTCAATTCGGCCATTTGTATCCAACTTTCTACTTCCGTAAGTTCAATAGCTTTACACTCCACAGATAAGCACGGTCACGCAGCATTTGTCTTCCTGTGCCTGGCTTATTTCACTTAACATAACGTCCTCCAGGTTTATCCATGTTATTACAAATGATCAGACTCTCTTTTTTATGGCATTATGAATAGCATTCCTTTGTGTATATACTGCATTTTCCTCAACAATTCATCTGTCAATGGGTACTTAGGGTGGTTGCATGTCGTGGCTATTGTGAACAATGCTGCAATGAACATGTGAATGCAGGTCTCTGTTCAACACACAGATTTCATTTCCTTTGGCTCTATAACCGGTATTGCGATTGCTGGATCATATGATACTTCTATTTTTAGTTTTTTACGGAACCTCCATACTGTTTTCCATATGGCCATACTAATTTACACTGCCGCCAACAATGTTCATGGTTCCTTTTTCTTCACATCCTCTCTAGCATTTATCTTTTGTCTTTTTTATAGTAATCACGTATAAAATTTAAAAATCTCTAACATGAAGAGTTTTTTCCTTCTTCTATTTGTTTGTAATATGTGTGCTGCACCGAATCAAAATTTCATGTTATTCCAGCCTATTATTAGGTGTTTAGTACACATTTAAAATAGTACTAATTTCTATTAGTACAGCAATACTTATTCACCACGCACCACTATCAGCATTAACCCACCAATTTGTCATAAGGCTGTGAGGGAGACAGGACTTGATCAATATTTCAGTTCTTTCTAATCATTTTAAAGAAGAAGAAGAGGAAGAAGAAGGAGGAGGAGGAAGAGGAGGAGGAGGAGGAGGAGAAGAAGAGGAAGAAGAAGAAGAAGAAGAAGAAGAAGAAGAAGAAGAAGAAGAAGAAGAAGAAGAAAAAAAGAAGAAGGAGAAGAAGAAGAAGAAGAGGAAGAAGAAAGAAGAAGAAAAGAAAAAGGAGGAGGAGGAAAAAAGTCTCATTGGAATGCTTGTCTCTAGGAAGCATTTGCCTGTTGATTCTAAGTACGGTCTCTGTTGTGCACATTACACAGCATCTCTGACAGGGGCATAGCTGACAGGGGCTATGTGTCTACCTGAAGAACAGGATGACTGATTCAGGTTGCCCAGTCCTAGCTTTCACTGGGTCATACATGAGACAGCTTGTAGGGCCTCTTATGTTTTCTAGTTAACTTCCTTTATTTCATCTAATATTTTCTCAAAATAAACCACATTGAGACAATAGGAAAGGTTAATTAAAATATTTATAGCATACCAACTGGCAGTTTATGTTCTTTACTATGTGATTTTTTTAAAAAGGTGCTACTATTGTAGAAGATTCTAAAATAGAGTAGTAAATATATATTTTAATGTGACACAGTTATAATTTTTTAGCACTAAATTATACTTTTTTGTTATGTGATTTGTGTGGGTGTGTATTCAAGTTTTTTTGGTTTTTGTTTTTGTCTTTCCCTGTGAAAAGCCATCTTGCTACAAGTCCAGTTCTTTTTACTTTTATCCACAGGGAAGTCATAATCCCCCACTTAAATGGAAGCTGGTTGCCATGGAAATCACTCTAATGCTACTGAATCAATAGTTTGATTTTGCTGACAATAAATGTAAAAAGAAAAGATAGACTAAGATGTATAAAAGTGACATTTTATCTTCATTATAATGTTGATAGGAAAATTGTAAAGAAAACATGTGTAATGAACTCCAGTTAACTGGAGATTATAAAGAACTGAGGATTCTTAACAGAAAAATCTGCATACTTATATAATCTGTGTAATAAATAAATACTTTAGGGTATCCTTGAGTCATAAATAATAATCTTGAGCATACACATACGCGTACATGCATCTAGACTCAAGATTTTTTCCCTTCTCGGAATGAAGCTCTGGATCCATCCTGTGATTGTTAAGGTCATAGTTTGATAGAAGAGATCTGAGTGTATTCAGTGTTGCAATCGTTTTTTTTATTAAGTATTCTGAAGAGAAAGTAAAATTTACATGGTGAATCACTTTTTTATCGAAGTCTGTTATTGCTGTCCAGGACCGAGTCACCCATTTAAGTCCACTTAACACCTGCTGGGTCCCATATCAACGGAATGCTTCTAGAGCTATTTTGAAAGATCCCTTTTTAGGGGAAAAGTTGGACTTGGACCTAGTGTTTAATGATCACTTAGCAAGTAAATTTCAAATCTAACTTCAATCCTTGCTGCTGTAATTCAATCACTTTCTCCTTTTCTGCCTTCAGAAGAGGGATGACAGAGTTTATGCCTTCAATTGACACTAACTGCTGGGAAGCCTAGAGCCTGAGATGCTGAAGGCACCTGAGAGAATTAGGAGCCTCTCCTCTTCAGATAATAGCCATTGAAGTGTTCCAACGGAATAGTAATCTGTTCTATTTTTAAGACATTTAAATTGCCATTTAAATTTTTCTTCTGTGGACAGGAATCATGATTTTTTTTTTTTTTTTCCCATAGTTTCACCCCAAGTACTGCCGCTCTCCCTCTCCTGAGGGGTGCTCTTCCGGGAGTGCACTTCACACCTTTCCAGGAATGTTTCTGGCAGCTTGAGCTACTTGATAACATATTTCTTACAGGTTGTTTTCCTGACCTGACTCATTTTTCCTCTCCTTTTAGTCATTTTTTTTCTTCCTTTTATTCTTAAATCATTCCAGATTGCATTCAGGTTCTTATCATTCAGAGATCACTGTCTTAAATCAGTGATCGACCTAGGTGAACAATCAAATACAATCGATTATTGTAGTTTTCTGGAATACAAGTACAACAGAGTGACTTTTGGACACAGAATCATGAGAGAGAGAGGGAGAGTGAGAACTGTAAGGCATTGGGTATGGCATAAGAGGAAACCTGAGGACATTTATAAGGCAGGTATCTGGAATATTTAGTGCATTGATTAGTATACTAAATACCTGTTTGTTTCTAAAAACCTCAAATTGTTTCAAGTTGAAGGGAACTCTGATAACCCTGAATCATGGGGAAAAGAATGAAATGTCTAATACATTCTAAGAAAGCAGAGGAAACATAGAGTTACACAAATAGAGCTACACACACACACACACACACACACACACACATAAAGTCACTGTAGACTCATTGATCGTAGCTGAAAAAATTAGAACCAACCTAGGAATTCCTCAACAAGATCATGATTAAAGAAAGTATTATCATGTGTCCTTCTCTCCATAAAAATGGTGTTTCTTGACAAATTAAATACCATGGGAAAGGGTCACAATAGAATAAGCAAAAGTACAAAACAAAACTCAATACACTACGATTTCTATTTTACAAATAGGCACACACATACATGTTTTGCATACGTGCACTCTCACACATGTACACATATTTGTGATGTATTGTTGCTTATAATATCATAGGGGAAACTAAAACTAATAGGTTTTCCTTTATAGAATTGATATGTTAATTCCATACACCGGCATTTGCTTGTATTATTCAATAAGCTCTGAAGCTATTATTTTGTTGGTTAAAGGCACTTGGGCACCAACAAAGGAGAGACAAGGTTGATGGAGGAGATGGCATATTCTTCATGGGAACCTCATCTCATGGGACACATTTGAGCATCTATAGGAAGATTAGGCCAGTAGATAAGGAAGATTTTATGAGGGACTGGAGAGACCAGATGACAAAAAATATGCCCAGTTGAGAATAAGACCATGTGACTCCCACTGTCATCTGCAACCATTATGGAACTTGGCACCCCAAGCGCTCAGGGAAGCTTGAAACAGGGTGGATAGAATATTATGTATGGAATCTGGTAGAACCCTGCTCTCAAGCTAGCCACCAGCAGTATCGAGGACCTTGAGGTGTTTTCCATATCTGATAGGTAAAGTAAAATTTGAATAGGCTTGTGCAATGGATGAATGTTGGTGTGCCTCCAGAATGAGTATGATAAAACCTCAATTCCAGGGGTATCAGAGTGAAGCCATTGGGAGGTAATCAACGTATAAGGTGGAGACCCCATGAATGAGATTGGTGTTCTTCAGAAGAAAAGGTCACATGAGGACACAGAGAAAAGTCTGTAGCATGCAATGTAGAAGTGGGTCCTCATAACAAAACCTACCATGCTGACATCCTAATCCAGACTTCCAGGCTTCAGAACTCCAAGAAATAAATTGCTAGTGTTGATAAGCCACTTAGCATATGCTACTTTGTTACAGCTGCTCTGACTCACTAAGATAGCTGGTAGCAAAGCACACTTAAGACTGCTCTCCCACCAGCAGGTTCTCAAGAAAATTAGGAAAGCTGAGACCTTATTTACTCAAGAAAGGATTGAAGAGAGGGTCAGATTTGGTGTTGACATGACCTAATTTACATCCATAGGTCAGTGAGGAGAATGAGATATTTGTGACTTGTATATTAAATAGCAGAGAAAAACATACAGGTAAAGGTGGAAATTAGAATTGTAAAGTGGAGGCTGAAATATGTAATATACATGCACACATGTACATACCTCTTCACCAGGAAGAATCACACCAACATGTCAAGAACGATTATTTTTAAAGGATAAAGTTACAAAATTCTTATTTATATTTCCCTGCATTAAAATGGTCCCATTGGGATCAAATAATACTTCTTTTAATTATACAAATGGTATTCATAAGAATGAGAAATGATAAATTTGGATATAGTTATAGACAAAATAGTTTCTGAATGATTGGGAGCTTTAAGTAGATAAGAAAACTCACATGTTGCTTTCCCTCTCTGTTAATACACATTAAATACACGCCTCTGGGTGTCATCTAGCAACACACCAATAAATACCTTCCTCTTGGTTTTTCTTTCTGGGACTTCCCGGTGATGGAGGAAGGATCAGAGACCCAGTGGGGAAGGCAGATGCTCATTAGCATGCCAAACCGAAGGTGTGGGCTGAAATAGATTTCTACGCGCATGGCACAGGCTGGGTGTGTTTACCTTCAGTCCTCTCGGGGGGTTTCCCGCTCTTGCCGGCTGCTGTACTGTTGACGGTCTCTGACGAGGTGCTCAGCTTGGTGCTGGGGTCCCGCTTGGGCTTGGGTGGTGGCTGTCTCCGGGAGCTACAGCTGCTGTCGTCATCTGCGCCTCCTACAGAGTGCAGGGACTGGGATCGCACGGAAAAGCCACTGGAGCATGGATGGGGAAGTCTGTCCTGAGGAGCAGGCATCGTCATGAATCCCATGCGGAAATGTTTGCCCACGTAACTTCCCTCGTGGCCTCGCCCTACTTCTCCACCTATGCTGTAAAAGGAAGCAGACCAAAATCCATGAAGAGGAAATGAGCCAGGGTGAACATGATCACAGACGAGCATATTTAAATGTAATAGGTGAAATTCCACATTTTCACTTTAGACTAGTGAAGACAGATCCTTTTTCAAAAGACTGCCTTTAGAAGTAGTTTCAAGTAGCATGAAAACATTCTATACTATTGGTTAAATTATGAAAATAAGGTAAAGCTGATTTGATTATAATCAGAAATCTTTATTATTATTATTGTTGTAGAGAGATTTTTGCTATAGGGTGCGTGCAGTCGCAGGAAAGAGAGAGAGAGAAAGAGAGAGAGAGAGAGTGAGAAATCACCCTCCAGGGGGATGGGTACATGCAATCCCTTTTCCCTCATTCTCCTCTCCAGAACTTGGGCATGACGGACATGCGCCTGGCCTGAGTTTAAGCTGCCAAGACCAGGACTCAAACCATGGTGGACTACATGGGAGTCCAGCGATGTAACCATCAGCCTTCTGCTGGTCCCTATAATCAGCTTGTAGTTCAATTACATAGGAAGCCATAAAAATCATAGGGAATGACTTTTGGACTACTCTGTGCTGGTAAGTAATGGTGACTATGAAAAATAAATAAATAAAAATAAAAATAAATGTCCATGTGAACTTGTAAAAGGGAAATTTTTCTAGAGTTTTTCTATTTCCATTTATGAAGTTCAATAATCAAAAGAAAAAAGTAAAAAAAAAAAAAAAAAAAAACATCATTACAACCTAGGGAGGGGTCTTGAAAAGTCGCTGAAAAATGTATATCATGAAGGAACTATGCATGGATTTTGAACAGTGTTTTGCTCAAAAATAAGCTTATACATTAACTCCATTTTCCCATGAACTTGTTGAAGCCTACTCATGTTTGACTGTTTTCTTAGGCCTGTATAAATGGTTAAAAGTAATTTTGAAAAGTATGAACGTTAAATGCGTGTGACATCTCCCTTCCAGTAAGTTTATATAAGACTTTTTTTTAATGTATTTTTAGCTGGCTCTGCCTTCATCTCATGATGGAATTCCAGATAAAGTTTTGCAATTCTTTGTTATGTATCTTTCATATTATTATAATATTTATTATAATTTTGCATTTCAATAGAAATAATAATAGCAAAAAGAGATCTCCCCTTGCCCCTCCTTTAACTGGGTTCTTAAGACCATTACATGTTAATTGTGGATAAAGCCAGAAAATACGCAAAAAGTACAGTGGACTGATCCTGGCATTTCATTCCAATGGTAGCTTGCCGCTCGGTATATATATTTTGCTAGAGAATGCATGCACTTGCCAGAGAGTTACAGAGATGAAGAGAAAGGGAGAGGAGAAAGCACTCCCTCTGGGAAACGAGCACACTGCAATCTCTTCCTCCTTTCAGTATTTTGGGCCCACATACACACACTCCAAGAGTGTTTCTCAAGCTGCTGGGTCCAGAACTCAAGTGGCACAGTCAGCCATGTGGGACCCAGCTGCTTTAACACCAGGCCATGGAGCCGGCCCAAACAAAAATATTTTTATATGTGCATTTTTTTTCCTGCATCTTTTCACGTGATATGCAGACACTGAGTGTGCCATCTCTGCATGAAGGTGAGTGGAAACCCAATGCACTAACGAGAGCAAAGGGTATGCAGAATCACGAATGGCAGTTCTCACGTCCTAGTGGTTAGCCATCCTAAGTCTGTGAGGTGTTTCAATGACTTTTCTTTTTTTTTTTTTTTTGTTGTTGTTTTAAGACAAAATAGAAGCATACTTGATCAGAGCAATTTATAAAAACTCATTAAGAATAAAGAGGAATAGGCAGGGTGGGGGTGATCTCCTGTTTGTCATCACTGCAGCCTTGATCTTTCCCATCAAAAAAGGGAAGAGCTTCTTAAAAACTCACTTTTCCACCAACTATTTTACATCCTATGTCTCTTTCCTTATTTCTATAGTTATATCACTGAACAAAAGGTACTTGGGGATTTATTTACAGTAGTCTTACTCCTAGTAACACAGCCTGAGAGATGTATGTGTGTGTTAATGTACATAGGCATTTATGAGAGAGTTATGAGAAATAATGGAATCAGCTGTTTCTGTTATGTTTGACCCAAAGAGAGCCTATACTTTTCCTCAGACAGCTCATTAGCTCTACTGCTTTATTTCAGAATTGCCTTCTTATTAGCATGAAACAACTTCATCTAACCTTATCTGCTTTTGTTCATATATATATACTACACACACGTACACAAATACTTCTAAGAGAAATGTAACATGTGCCAAAACAATACCAGGTACAGGTGCAAGTTTAGCTTGAACTGGCAGTAAATGCAGGGTGGGAACGGGGCTAAGATGCACAGGCCAAGAGTAATTAATAAAGGAGTTGGAACATCTAGTTTTGAGAGAGCAGGAGATGATTAGTTTAAAGCAAGTGAAAGACAATGGAATGTAGCACCCAACTAGCTCCTGCATTTGCTATAGGAGCCTGTTGGTTTTTTTTAAATATGCAGATTTTTGGACCCCATACTAAGGGCAACTACTTAATCATATTTGTTAAATTAGAATCTCTATAGGTATAACTAAGGAGTTTGTGTTTTAAAAATTATACTCAGATGTTTCCTTTGTGGCCAATTCAGAATCCCTCTCAGAAACATTAAGAATAATGGCTCAGGTCATTAATGAGCATGTATTGGTTCCTTTGTACAAGTCAGAAAGGCAAAACCAGGAAAAACATCACAGACGGGAAAATGTGCAATGAGGGGTCAAACAGTGGTGCAGTGATAAATGTGGTGCTCCAAGTGGCTGATCCATGGGGGAGAGTTTCACGTTTGTGTCCCGAGGCCTTCCTGAGTGCACTGGGCACGTGTATGCCCATGATCCAGGCTGGCTGAGTGTGGGGATGGATAGCAGGATCGGGACTCTGTTTGGGGTGCCTGCCTCTCTTTCTCTGTCTCTCAACTAATGGAAGAGATAAATAACTTCTTTTTTTAATTGTACAGTATATTAGTCAGCTCAGCTTTTGTTCGGTTATCCTGAAGTGACAATCTCTAATACCTAGTGTTTTCTAACAACATGCTTGATTTAATTGGGTTGACTGTCTATCACTATGACCTTGCCCCACTTGCCTCCTTCATTCTAGGATCTAGTGTAGCCCCTATTGGAACATTAAGTTCTCCTGACAGAGAGAGAAAAGCACTTACTGAACCATGTGATTTTTCTTAAGGCTTCTCTGCTCAGTCGTGGTATATAATCTTTCACTCACATTCCTTTGACTAAAAACAGTCTTGTGTCCCAGCTTGAAGCTATGGTTTGAATATGTCCCCTAGACTTCATGTGTGGAAATCTGGAAAGCCATTGTAATGATGTTGAGGAGGTGGGGACTTGATACGATTATGGTCTTGAAGGGTGGGCCTTTGGGAAGCCACTAGGCATCAGTGTGGAATCCCCACAGTTGGATACTCGTGGGTTTATAAGAAGACATACCGCAGACATAAGCGTGCTGCTTTTGTTCCACTTGCCATGTCATGTCCTCTACAGTGTTATTCACCACTAAGGAGGCCCTCACTAAATGGCCACTTAAATTTAGCTCTCCTGAAATGTGAGCTAAATAAACCTCTGTTCTTTATAAATTACCAAGACTCAGAAATTAGTGTTATTATTTTTTTTAATTTTTCTTTTGAGAGGTTTTTGCTATAGGGCGTGTACACTCACCAGAAAGACAGAGACAGAAACCAAGAAATCACCCCTCAGAGGGGATGACCAGGCCGCAATCCCTTCTCCTCTTGGGATCTTGGGAGCACACGCACATGTGCCCGGCGTGAGTTTAAGCCACTGAGTCTGGGACTTGAACCACGGTTGACTACATAAGAGTCCAGTGACATAGCCATTATGCCAACTGCTGGTCCCAGAAATTAGTGTTATTAACAACATGGACTAGAACTTTTCTCATCAATGACTTGGGGCTATAGACTCCTCCAGTAGGAAAGTACTGCAAATTATATGACAATACACGGTTATGCATACTCTTCTTATAGGTAAGGGACAAAATATCTGCTGTGATAGCTGTGAGGGTATGTGACTGATAGAACTTGCCAAGAGAAATGAAGTTAACTGAATAGCAAGCAACATCCCTGTGGGTATTGTATTCTAATTGCTCTAACTCTGGGCTGCATAAGCTTAAAGCTCTTGGTTCCTAAAAGGTACATACTCTTTCTAGAAGACACAGTAGGTATCTCATTGACTGTTTCTTGGACAATTTAATCTCCCTTTTCACATAGACAGCAGGTAAGAAGAAGTATCACCATTGTGGAAGAGACCTCTGACCCTGATCAACAGGGCTACTTTTATGCAGATTGGAGAGAAATGCGTGTGGAATGGACCCCTTTCTTTCTTTCTTTCTTTCTTTTTTTTTTCAGGGGGAGTCAAATGAGAGCCATGGAAGAGCTGTTCCCCAAACCTGCAGGTGAAAGACAACGGCTGAAGCTAAGAGGTACACGGAGGCAGCCATGGAGGTATGTGACTCAGATTCCCCTAAACAAATCTCAAGCACTTCTAATTCCATCTAGGTGTGGACTTTCTGAGGACACCAAATAGAAATACTTGGGAACAACCATACAACCTGTGTCATTGAGAAACTAAAGAAGCAGAGAAGAGAAAGTTTCCCAAAACAAATGTGAGACCCCAGAAATAAGAACTGCCTATGAAAATAGGTCATCCTCCTGCTTCAAATTGAGCATTTAAACAGTGCTTGGGAAGGAAGGAACCAATTCCACTGTAGGAATACTTGGCTTGAAGTGAAAGATACGTGGGTTGAAGAAGGCAGTCTTTTTGCAGTAAGACTCCAACACTCAAGATAGATTAAGCCTGACACATCTTATGTTATAAAAATAAAAACAAGTTTCATAATACTGAATTTAAACAAGTATGCTTTTTCTCACACAAAGTCGGTAATGTTGGAAGATTCAGATGTCTGTGGCTCAGTTTTTCTATTATAAAATAAGAAAAATAAAGCATTGGTTAGGGCTGGCTCCTTGGCCTTGTGGTTAAGGTAGGCAGTTTCTATATAGTCTAGTGTGTAGTTCAAATTTTGGTTCCAGTGACTTAAAAAACACAGTCCCACTTGTGTGTGCATGTGTGCCCCAAATCCCAACATGATTAAGAAATGAAGGAGATGGGATTGTGGTGGGATCATGCCCTACTGGGGAGTGCTTTCTCCCTCTTCTCTCTCTGCCTCTCTGTCTCTCTCTGGTGAGCATGAGCATCCTCTGGCAATTTAAAAAAATATTATTTAAATAAAGGGGGATTATTTTTCTGGAAACAAGGGATAAATTATTTGTAACTATCTCTTCCAAAGAAGTCGCTGACTAATAGACAGACCCAGATTTGTGTGCACTGAAATCCTTGTGTCGTAGACTCTTTCCTCAGCTCCATCATGAGTTAGAATATGAGAGCCTTTCTTTCTCTTCAAGCTAACTTAAATAGAGGACGGTCTCCTTATATGCACTAGTTTTGAAACAGGAATGAGGGTTTGGCCAGCATCTTGAACAGCATGGTCAGAATGTGGGATCCAACTGCCCCTCCACCACCACACCATGGAGCAGTCCCTGTTTTCATTCTGGAATAATATGAATAGTTTTACCAGATCTAGAGCTGTTCAATGTGAGTTCCTGAATCCTTAAGGCCATTTCCTTATCTGTTAAATCTGAGAGGCCTTCAACAGTTTTTGTGTAAAAAGGGAATTAAAGTACAAGCTTAATTTGGTGCCAAAAAAATTGAAATCCATTATTTTTTTTAATATAATACATATTTTCTATGAACTTTTCGAAGACCTCTTAAAAGACCGCTTACTGGCCCCCTCAAGTTGTCAGGTTTGCTTGAGACATTGCATTGAAGCAATTAGTACAGTATTTGCTACATCATGTGCAGTGGATGAATTTAGTGTTAAAATTCCTACTTTAAAGTCCTGTCCTACTAAATTTTGTATATAGGATCATAATTTGCATTGTAAAACCATGTCTGTAATGCATAGCATATGGTACCATGTAACCTTAAAAATAAACCTCATGAAAAACTAAAACAAAATCCTCTACTGCATTCCAAGTATCAAGATAAGCTAAGCATATAGCCACCATATTCTTAACTTTCTTAAATACTTGCTTCAGTTTTTTAAAGCATTTGCTGTCAGGACTGATAAAGAAAAGGGCAAAACAAGAACTTCAAAACTGCTCTGACAATGCCAATCAGCTGGGATTGTTACTTGTCTTGTTGTCTTTTGGAAAATCCATCAACATTAGTGTTGTGTTCTTCTGAGACTTGCTTTCTTTCAGAGCAGAAAACACAACCCCAGGGGAAGGTGAGCTACTGAGGTGAGATGTCATCTTTGAAAGTGACAGGGGTGTTGCTTCTGTGTGTAATTTAGAAGCAAACATGCCAATATTTTGGTCTTCTTTGGCAACCAGTTGGAAACAACAGTACCTCACTCCATGTATTCTTACGAATATGTGTGTGTATGTATTTATAGTCTCTGTAGGGAACATCTAAAAAGCTGAGATACATACCGACAGATTATCTAGGACTTTGCCTAAATATTTGCTTTCTGAAGTGATTTTATGACACTGAGCTCAAAAATCCCATCGCTGACACTGAGTTGTAATCCACTCTATTTCTACCTTTGCAAACTTATGAACCACCTGGGTTATTCTTTTCTATTGATTTCTCAAGATATGTGTACCTAGTATTAGGGAAAGGGGACATTCAACTGCAAAGTAAATGGAGGAACATGTGAAAGGGAAGTGGAGGTTGTAAAGGAGAGGAGAACATTTGCCTGCGGCAAGTTTATGGCTGTCAACAATGGGGATTTTTCATGTTAGGCATTTTCCTGTGAGTGAGTAGGAGGAAAAAAATATCAGTATTTAGACTTCCATCACTAAACGTATGACTTGGAAAGTTTACATTTGTTACTATCTTCCTCTTTCTTCAGGTAAATAAGGAGAAATTTCAACTGTCTGCCACCCCCCACCCCCAGTCCATTCCACGGGGCAGCGACTCCCCCTCTGGAATGGTGACTTCTTTCAGTTATTTCCAGCTAAACTGGTCTTTGCTCATGAAAACTGACCACAGAAAGAGCCAAGAGACTGTGTCCCACCTCTACCAACTTTGACAGTAATAATGTTTCAATCCCAAATCACTTTTTTTGTTTGTTTGCTTAAGTTTTTACCATAGGTAATATGTGCTAACCAGAGAGAGGCAGAAAGAGGGAACATGAGAAATCACCCCCCGTGGGGATGGCCACACTGCAATCCCTTTACATCCTTTCTCCTCTCAAGATTTTGGACACATATGCCTACATGCCCAGTGTGATTTTCAACCTGCCATGTCTGGGACTCCAACTACGGTCGGATATATGGGAGTCCGGTGCCTTAACGACTATGCCACCTGCTGGCCCCACAAAGTTGGTTTTAAAACAGAAAGCCATAATTTATAACATCACTTTGATTTGGGGGAGATGGGACTTTTCATTCAACTCATCACATTCACCCACCCACTGCAACCCACTGGATCTTGATGGGTACAAGTTCCTGGTCATATTTATTCACGTTAAGCTTCATGAGAGCAGATATCTTGTCTTCTTGCTCATTACTATAGTCACTGGTTTTATAGTAACATATTTGTTTTGTGATGGAAAAATTAAGGAATACCACTTTAAAGATAGGCAAATGGAGGGCTTAGTTAAAGAATTTCACGGTCATTCGTCATTTTTTCTTCACAAGGTATTCGTTCTCCCTTCTCCTGGCAATGGACATTCTTGTAGAGAGTTCAACCTTCTTCCTTCTGCTGCTCAGGTCCAGTCATACAGACACTGGATCTCCCTGGCCCCCAAGACTACTTGAGGGACCTGCAAATGCCTGCTGTTAGTTCCCAGTCAGAGTGTATCCAGAGCACAGTGTGGAAGCTGCACTGGCTAGAAGCCAGAAGCTGCTTTATCTTTTTGGCCACCATGAACGGAGATTAGTGCAACCAGGTTTTGATGTTTTGTACAAAACCTGGATCTAGTTGTGCCTACAGCTAGCTAGATCAATCCCAGGACCCTTCAGGTATGTTGACTACTGAATTCTGTTTTGTTGAAGCCAAATATAGTTGGGTTTTCTGACACTTCTATTGGGAAAAGTCCTAAATGGACCAGTATAATGCTTTGCAAACAGCAATTACTAGATAAAAGCCATAGACTAGCTTATGTCAGAAAACATAACTAGTGTTGGGACTAGCAGTTAGCGTAATGGCTATGTCACTGGACTCCCACGTAGTCAACCGCGGTTCGAGTCCCAGACCCAGGGGCTTAAACTCATGCCAGGCACGTGTGCGTGCATGCCCAAGATCCTGAGAGGAGAATGGAGGAGAAGAGATTGCAGCGTGGCCATCCCCCCTGGGGAGTGATTTCTCGTTTTCTGTCTCTCTCTGTCTGGCGAGCGCACACATCCTATAGCAAAAATCTCTCCAAAAGAAAAGAAAAGAAAACATAACTAGTGTCAGGAAAAGACTAGAAATGATACAAAACAGGAAACCAATGCATCCTACCTATTTACTGTTTGGCAATAGCTTTCATATTTAATACCACGAATGGAGATGATAAATTGCTTTGTGCATTTGCCATGTGTATGTGTGTGTGTGTGTAATCATGGAGTATACTTTGATGTAGAAACTTGACTCCCATAAAATTAAACTGTGTTCATATTTTCTTTCACATTCTTCATTCACCATTGCTCTTAATGACTTCCCTGAGTCCCATCTGCTCATTCAAAGTCTTTGTCTGTGGTTTCCTTGCCTAAGTCTCAAACATCTATTTTCACTACTTCATATCCTAAATGATCTCTATTTTCTACTTTTATGTTTCTAATATCTTAACTCTTCAACATATTTTTCAGACATCAATTTCCTGTGTCTGGCTGTTTATTGATGTTTCTTGGATATTAAGGTCAAATGTTAAAAAATTGGGATTTTACTTTTTTGCACACCTTTGTATTAACTGCTAAGGTGACCTACATAGAAAAGCAAAATAAAACAACAGGAAAGAAAAAAAAAAAAAACTGTCCCAAAGAGAGAGTCAGTTTTCATTAGCTCAAAATGTCATACTTGAAATTGATATTTTTAAACACCAAATGATTTTTCTTGCTAAAAGATTTCAACTCTGCCTAGAATTTAGTATGATAATATGAGGTAAGAAACCAGCTGTTGAGTAACTACCTAATTATAAGTAGGAGACATACACTTTCAGAGCCTTGATTACCTCTATCTTTAAAATGGGTGAAATACTTTTCAGAGTATATATAAATAATAAAGTAAAATGAGATAAAACACTTTAAAATCACCCAGCAAGGTGGCTTATATAAATAGAAATGTTATTGGGACCAGCAGTTAGCGTAATGGCTATGTCACTGGACTCCCACATAATCGACTGCTGTTCACGTCCCGGACCCGGTGGCTTAAAACTCATGTGGGGTGCTTGTGCGTGCGTGCTCAAGATCCCGAGAGGAGAATGGAGGAAAAGGGATTGCGGCATGGCCGTCCCCCCTGTGGGGTGATTTCTTGCTTTCTGTCTCTCTCTGTCTGGCGAGCGCACGCGCGCCCTATAGCAAAGAACCTCTCCAAAAAAAAAAAAAAAAAAAAAAATAGAAATGTTATTAACTGGGAATTGATGTCCCTCAAAATTGGTATGCTGAAACTGAATCCCCAGTGTGATAGTATTTGGAGGTACTGGGAGCTGATTAGATCATGAGGATCCTGAATGGAATTAGTGCCTTGATCAAAAGGACCCTGGAGAGCTCTCTCATTCCTTTGCCATGTGATTACACAAGAAGATGGCTATGTTTGAACCAGGGAGCAAACCCTTCCCAGACAGTGAATCTGTAGGTACTTTGACCTTGGACTTCCTAGGCTCTAGAAATGTGAGAAATAAATAGCCCTTGACTATCAGTCACCCAGTGTATGATATTTTGTTTTAGCAGCCTAAATGGACTAAGAAAAGAGTCTAATAAGTATTAATACACTTCCCTTCCTTCCATGTAGCTCAGTATCAACTTTACTTTTATCTTTTTTTGGGGGAGAGGTTTTTTTGTTTGTTTGTTTGTTTGTTTGTTTGTTTTTGCTATAGGGTGAGTGTGCTCACCAAAAAGAAAGAAAGGAAAAGGAGAAATCACTCCCCAGGGGGGATGGCCACAATCCCTTCTCCTTCATTCTCTTCTTGGGATCTTGGGCATGCACGCACATGGGCCTGGCATGAGTTTAAGCCAACAGGTCCTGGACTCGAATCGTGGTCAACTACGTGGGAGTCCAGCCACATAGCCATTACACCAACTACTGGCCCTCAGTTTTTATCTTTCTATGCCAACTATAAAATAGGCATTTGATTGATAAATTTCCATCCTAGAGAACTGTGAAAGAAAACATATTTTAACAATATAAATGAATTTTGCTTATTTTTGTTAAGGGCCTTTGACATCACTGTAAGGAAGTTTATTTCCAAATTCAGATAAGAATGGGAGGAAGAAAGAAAAATTGAAGGGAAAGGAAAAAATGTAAAGAACTTAACCTTTCTTCTATGATTTTCAGTTGGATATAATATAGATTCCAGCAAATCTATTAAATTAATTTTATAGTTATTTCCATCAAACACCATGATAATTTAAGATTTTTGCAAAAGATGGAGTTTAGAGTAATCATGGCTATGAAGTTATGCTTGAAAAACAAACATGCCATTACTCATTGCAAAGTGCTTCTCACCAAGAATTTGATGCTAATATCATTGCCATTCATTTTTTTTTGATGCTTGATAATAATGATAATAAAGTGAAATGGTTAGAGCAAAGGATACATAAAGAGATTTTTAAAAATTCTATCAAGATTTATTTTATTAATTTTTGAATTTTTAAAGTCAAGACTGAAATATAATGCTTATTAAAGCCAGAATAAATTCTATGAAACATCTTTAAGAGACTTATTTTTGCTTAAAACATGACAAGTGTCTTTAAGATTAACATATGTTATTTTCTATGGTATTTTGGAATCTAAAATTAAACATTTCTTATTTCTATACACAAATAAGATTTCCCTGCTTCTTAAAGTGTCATGGCTTGAAGGAGAGAAGATATACAGAAAATAACTCAAATCATGATATTCAGATTCAGCTTAGAACATAGTTTACAGAAGTTCACATCGTGGGAGATCTTTTCCAAAAATTCAACCAAAGAAGAGGAAGTTCTAGAAAATGTATTTCATTTGTGTCTTCAAAACTGACATAAGCCTTGACTATGGCTTGAGAACTTGCCAAGTTTTTAGAAATGAGTTTAGCTAACCATATGTGGCTCATTTATTAAAATCTAGAAGTAGAAGCTAGAAATACAGAATGCTAACATATAATGGCCTGGAACTTCCTGAGCAGAAGGGACTAACGCAATGCTGATTTAAAGTATAATTGGTTTAGCTTTCTATAGGTATAATTTTTAAGGAGGACAAGACAACTCTCTTTGTTGAAGAATTTAATTTTTTTTAAATTATTTTGCCAGATAGTGCATGCAATGTCTAGAGAGAGAGAGAGACAGAGAGAGAAAACAAGAAAGCACCCCCTTCCAAAGGGCATAGTCACACCATGATCTCTTCTCCTTCATTCCTCCCTCTTGTTGGGATTGTAAGCATGTATGCACATGTATCCAGTGTGTTTTGCAAATCACTGGGTCCAGGCCTCAAAACACAAGCTCTGCCATGTGCAATCCAGCTGGCCATGGGCCAGTCCGAATTTAATATATTTGCTCACTCTTTATTAACAACATATTCAAGTCCCCTCTCTTTGTCAGGCAATGAACAAAGCAGAGAGGTCACTATCCTTTCGAGGGAATCAGAGACCATTGAACTAGTTTGAATTCAGCTCCATGAGGTCAGATGTTCTCTCAGAGGAAGTGCTAGGCAGGTGCAATGGAAAACTAATTATGGGACATAACCACTGCTGGAGGTCTGGGAAGTTCCCTGAAAGGAAGTGGCTTTTCAGCTGATGCAGAGCGTGAGTATGACTTCATCAGATGGGGAGAGAAGTAGGGAATGAGGATTTGTGTACAGACAATCTCTTGAGAAATTACAGGGATATATGGGCAGAACTTAATTGTAACCTGTTTCTCTATGTTTTCAATAGCTGGAACAGTGCTTGGCTCAAGGGGAACAACTAATATGTACTTATTAAATGAATGAACACATACACATGTCTTTAGGAATATTTCAAGGATAACTCACAGGTGTCATAAGCACCAGGATGATGATAGTGTTATTACTTAATGATATTCTTCTCTACTACCTTTTTGTTTCAGTTGCCATTTTCCTAATTTATGATGAGAGAGAAAGAAAAAAATATCTGTGAATACTCATACACTATTAATTCCTGTCCCTGTGACAAGAGTCAGTAATGTGACTGCAGGGATCAACTTAATCCTCTCCTCTCCATCTCTGCTGCCCTGCTCTGGTTTAGGCGCTCATCACTCCTTGGCTAAGTTAATGCAATTGCCTCTGAGCTGGTATTTCTCCACAGTGCTGCCAGATTTATCCTTCTAAATGCAGATTTGCTCATGTCACCCTCTAAATTAAAACCCTTTGATAGCTTTTCTATTTCTTCTGACTAAAAATCCAAACGTTTGTGTGATGCTCAGTCTTTTAAGATCTGGATTCTATACCAGGTGTCCTTTGCACTATTCTTTCTTTTGTAATATAAAAGGTTCACACCTTAACCTTGTTCCATGTTGTTGATTAAAAGATAAAATTCAAGACAAACCATATGCCCAATGTGATGATGAGACCTGAAATCAGAAAAGCAGTCATGGCAGCCTCAGCTAGCAGTCATGCTGCACTCCTGGCCTGAACTTATTCCTTGGGCTAAATTACATTTATAACTCAGTTCTGATGTTTCTTGAGAAAACCTTGCACAGTCAGCCAGGTTTTCTCCAGCCTGAAGGCAGTGTCTGTCTCTGGGCTGTCACAGGACTCTGCTTCTTCATGTCAGAGCGCCTCTTTTATCACACTCCTCACTCGTCATCTGTAAGGTGGTCACCCCCATTAGGAATGAGCCCCCCTGAGGGCTCAGCCCATGACTTCTTTACAGCAAGTGGAAAGTAGGGAGGGATAGTGGAAAAGAAGAAAAGATATAACCATAAAAATGGCTAGATAATTTCAGAGCCTTTTTCTAAAAAAAATATTTTAGGCTTAAGCATTCTTTTTTCTTTTCTTTTAGATGTTTTTGTTATAAGGCACGTGCACTCACCAGAGAGACCCCTCCCCGCTCCCGCCACAGGGGTACAGCCACACCACAATGCCTTCTACTCCATTCTCCTCTTGGGATTTTGGACACACATGCACATGTGCCCTGGTGAGTTTCAAGCCTCTGGGTCTGGGATTCGAACGGCAGTTAACTATGTGGGAGTTTAGCACCTCAACCACTATGCCACCTGATGTCCCCCAGGCTTAAGCATTCCTTTTTGTTTTTGAGACATTTTCTGTAGGGCACTTGTGTTCTCTGAAGGGACAGAAAGACAGAAAGTGAGAAATCAGACCCCAGGGGTGATGGCCACGCCACAATCCCTTCTCCATTCTTTGGGCATGCACACACACACACCCAGTGTGAGTTTAAAGTTGCTGGGCCCGGGACTTGAACCTCAGAAGACTATGTGGGAGTCCAGTGATGTAACCATTATGCCACCTGCTTACCTCCAAGCTTAAACATTCTTAAACTATCATTGAAAGGAAAGCTGTGATGACACTTCAAAACTCATGTATGGTTTTTGGATGATTGTTTTCACTGATGAGACAAAAAATCATGATATGTTGAAATGTTATTGTTAAATATCCCAATGGTCAAATTGACAAGTTGCACATAAAATTCTAGTTTTATTACAAACAAGTGCTATGACTTCAGGTACATAAATTTCTTTCCATTTTTTTAGTTTTATTGTTGTTACTTCAGAATGGAAGCCATCAATATTTACTTGTCATATTGTTTGTAGATAGTTTAGGAACCTTTAAACTATTTTAATTTAACAAATCACTAGATAGATTCTCATTCTCTTTTAACATTGTAAAACATCTTGATTGACAGCCATGGCATTCTGAATACTAGGGTCAAGAGGTCACTCTTAGCATGCCCACATGCTTATGCTCTAGAGTCTAAACTTTGTGTTTATGAGAGTCTGTGAGTTTTGCTCTCAAACCTTAGGGCAGTGTAGAAATGGTCCCGAAGGGAGAACATATTTTGCTGGTGGTAATAACATGCATGGTAATGGCCCGGATTCAGAGAAGAGCCAAACAATTCAAGAAAACAGCAGATGCCATGCTTCTCACTGCAATTTCAGTGTATTTTCCTTCTGAAATATCATTATCTGAAATAAGGTAACTGGTGACTTTTCCAACTCAGATGACCACCTCTGACCCAGAGTTAGATACTGACACCACCACCGACTTCATTCTTCAGTGTGTAAAACTAGTAAATATATACCCCATTGTGCAGAATCTGTGTCCTGCATAATATTGGCAGGAAAGAATTAATATGACCCAAAGTTATTTCTGGCATAAAATTTCACAGCCAGAAAAAAATAAAAAAGTCTCTTGGAATCTGTAAATCTCCCAAGCACATTGCCATTCATTCATTGACCTTCTAGCAGAGAGATGGTATGATCTGCCAGACAAAATCAGAGGACTGGGACAAAAAAAAAGAAAAAACAAGCTTTAATGTCAGCTCGGTCTTAAGTGTAAATCACTTACCCTTCCTAAACATTTGAAATATGTGCATCTTCTGATAATGGTCCCCCCACTTGGACAAAAGGAATTTCACAGATTTTTATAGAAAATATTTGGGCATGTAGAATATTTGCACACAGAGAACTGTTTCTTTCAAAATCTTCTTTTTATAAAATGTATTATTATTGCTATTATTTATACATTCGATCACTATACATCATTTAGATTGTAAAGAGACTTTACCCAGCATTATGTACATCTCAGTCCAGTTGACAGATAATAAACCACTATAAACATCCTCATCAGCAGATAATAAACCATATCTGTGTCCCACAAGTATCTTACCTTTCCATTTTTTCCCCAAATTTCCTTTCTTGTGCTTGTCCCCTGCTACATTCTCCTTCCATTTTGTCTCTAGTGTCTATAACAATTTTTAATGCTTTTATGTCTTCCATCTTTCAGTCTCTACCACAAAGTATGGAGAGTGAATATATGTTAAGTGGAGACATACAATGTCTCTCTTTCATAGCCTGACTTGCTTTACTCAGCAAAAAATCTTCCATATTCATCTACTTTCTATCAAAATATTCTTCTGAGGTCTTAGAAGTATTTTGCGATTTAAAGAGAGTCATGGGAGTAGAAGGGAAAATTATGACTCCAAAAATTCTGGAAATTCTAGATATGCATCTTTAGAATCATAAAAAATGAGTTATTAATAAATAAAAGTTTCTCAAGCTGCCATGGCCCAGGCAATAGGGCACTGCTGCATGATCCCGGAGCTACATGGGAGGCCCTGGTTCGGATCCCCGGTAGTCCACCAGATGTGTCTGCAGGCACCTGTATTTCATGTGCCTAGAGACTTGGGGGAATATCACAATGTCTCTCTCTTTTATTTTATTTTCCATAAAATATCAGGTCACCAGAAAAGTCATAATGTATTTTTTTCTGTTTTTCGATGCTAAAGTGAGTCATGACTTTTGCGTCAACCCAATAGATAAATGAATGATTAATAAACAAACTTAAAGAAATAAAAGTACATTAATATTTCATCTTCCATATCAAAATATAATGAATCCAGTATCTTTCCACATCATGAGTGCAACTTAAAGTTACCCTTAAGAGCTTAGTTAATATGGTAGCTACAAGTGATAAATATCTCATTACAGCTGTTTCAAAGCTTTAAGACATCTCGTTCTGGTCAACCAAAGCCCTCCCCCCCACCCCCACCAACATAGCCCCTGAACATTGGATTCACAAGGAAGAAAGTTGCCCTCCAAATATTTTCCCTCTCTGTCTCTGAATTTTTCTACATCATTTACTATATTCTTTCTTTGGTTTTCTCATTCTTTTTCTCTCACCAGAATTTGCTAAATACATGGTGACTCCTTTTCACTTTCAGTTGGCTTATTCTCATCAACAATGCAAATGATTCCTGACTCTCCTGTATTTAGAAATACTCTTAGCCGAACAATTGGGAGCAGCTGCCCCATCTTGTTCATTCTTGCTCTCTTTATTCCTTTCTCTCTCCCTTTCTTCCTGTCTCCTCCCCTGCCATTTTTTCTTCTTTCTTTCTTTCCTTCCTTCATCCCTCTATTCTCTATTATCATTACATCCTTCACTCATTTTTTAAAAGAATTATTTATTTAATTTTATTAATTATTATTATTATTATTTAATTTGAGCAGAGAGAGAGAGAGAGAGAGACAAAGCAAGTCACCAGGTCTGGGACCTGAACTGTGGTAGTCACATGGGAGTCTAGCACCTTAACTGCCGTGCCACCTGCTAGCTCCATTCATTCATTCATTTTTTTTAAGAGAGATTTTTGCATGTGTGCTCACCGGAGAGACAGAGAGAGATAGAAAGTGAGAAATCACCACCCACCCCAGGGTTGGGGGAATGGACACATCCTAATCCTTTATCTTCCTTTCTCCTCTTGGGATCTTGGGCACACACGTAGACACACCTGGACTAAGTTTTAAGCCGCTCGGTATGGGACTTGAACAGTGGTCGACTATGTGGGAGTCCAGCGAAGTAACCATTACACCATCTGCTGATCACCACCAATTTATCATTAATCCACAAAAATTTATTAGGAATTTTTTGTGCTCAATATATTGTTAGCTCCTGTAATAAATCTTTTAAAAAGTGTCAAAAGTCTCACAAGATTGATCTCATCTTTTGTGACTATTTTATAAGCCTCATTGTCTTTGTATCTTTTGTACTCAGACTTCTCCTATCAAAGAATCTGTTGAAATGGTATACTTAAACATCACCTCTTCTTTGTTAATTGCATAATATGGGACGTTTTCTTTTTATTTTGCCCAGATTTTTCTCAATCCTTTAAGACCGTCTTTCTTTCTTCTAGACCATAGCTTCTTTTCTGGAACATCCCATTTTCCTGGCTTCCCTGATACTGTTCTCTCCTGCTTTTGCATCTTTTTGATGGTTCCTACATGGTATCTTCACTGTCTTCTTTTCTTACTTCTCGAGCATCAGTAGAGCAAGTTTATATTTCCATTATTCTCATTTCTTTGAACTTGTTCTTGAGAAATATCAGTTTTTAAAGTTTCAATGCTAATTTCAATGCTATCCCATTTACGTGATTTTAAAATCTAATATCTCACTGTTACCCACATTCAGGGGCTTATATTTGTCTTCCTTCCAAAATATTAGACACTTCTGAGTGGATTTTCCTTTGGGACACTCAAAGTCAACATATTCTAAAAATCATCATCACCTTCCTGTTCACTTTATTGAAATTTTGTCCTCAATAGCATCATCTTTCTTTCAGTCACAGAGACCAAAATTTTGAAATAATATGGCATCTATTTTTGTCCTATATACACACACATCAGTTGGTCAATCATTCTTTCTTCTTCTATCTGGTTTTCACTTCTGTACTAAATTTTCTAAACCATCTACAAGGCTTTTATTAAATTTTGACCTTGGTCACTAAGTGATATTCTTACTGAGATTCTCTATCTCCAATATCAATACAGTCATTACCAAAAAAAAAAAAAAAAAAAAAAAAAAAAAAAAAAAAAAAAAAATCCCTGAAATAGAAATACATTATTACCCTTTTTTTAGGTCTTCAAGATTACCCAAAACAAGAGTCTAGTAATCTCTGTAAGGCAACTGAGGCTTTGTATGATCTAGCTCCATTCCTTTCCTTTCCCATCTCATCTTATTATCCACTTACATAATTCACTTCCCCTGGGAGTCTTTCCCCTTCAAACCACATATCCATTTGAAAAAATAAAAATCAAGTTAGTCAGGGCCTAAATTAACTGTCACATTTTGTGCAAGCCCATTTTCTAATACATAACCTCTTTTTCAGTTTGAACCTTTTTTACAGTTATTATTTCCAAACTCAAGATTATAACATTTTTGAAGGTGATGATCAAATTTTGCCCATTACTTTATCTCTCATGGCATCTAATATGCTTTTTTGAGCATTAGAAGTAACATGGAAATGTTTAGGGATTTAAATTAAATTCAGATCTATGTTAAAAAGAATATACAGTTAACTATTTTAACTCATTTTCCAGAACATATTAAAGAGTCACAACTGCCCAGACATTTTGTTTTAATGACATCAGCATGGCAGACCATATTTTTTGAAACATAGAAATTTGGTTTGGAAGGAAGTAAAGATACAAAGTGAAATAGAGAGAATAAATGCATTAGGTCATCCAGAAATTCCCCATCTCTAAAAAAAACTGAGCTCAGGATCCACAATTGAATAATAGACTCACTCTTTTTCCATGAAGTATCTGAAAGTGGAAAGAAAACATCAAAATCCTGCAATCCGTGTGTCTATATAAGACACTACGAATAGCACACATGCTCACAAGAGCCCCCTTATTACACATGCATATTTTTTCTACCCTCGTTAGGAAATTATGCTTTTAGCTCTGCTCCTAAATCATTGTGTGACTATGAGTGATTTCATCTCCAAAGAGATTAATTTCTCTATCAAATGGGGTAGTCATACTTCCTCAGTGACCCCTGAGGATATTTGTGGGATTAAAATGAGAACCTAAGCCAATGTCAGGATTTATTTATTAAATGTATTTTTTTCTATTTAACCACAAATAGCCTTCCCTAACCTTTCTTACTACACATAGTACCTCAACAAACTGATAAAGCTGAGAACTATGCTTCCTAGCATTTTCAAAGTCTATTTTTTTTTTTAAGAAAATCATGCTATAGTTCTAAAAACCAAGCTTCCATCCATCATCCATATCATCGGAGTGGCATGTACATGTAACTCACCAGAAATACTGCTTAAGTACCACACGCTCAGCATTAATTACTCTAAATGGAGGGGCCACTACGCTGTCCTCAGGAACAACAGGTTGTACATCTGCTTAATGCACCCAAATGTAAGAATATGATAGATTGAAATATGGATGCATAGATGGCCTTCATGGAGGCCCAAATGCTTTTCCAGAATGGCTTTCCGGGAACAGCACTTTCCCTGATTGGTTTCTTTCAGACAAAATAATTGAATCTCATGCTCTGTGTCAATGTGAACACTTGGATTATCTACTTTATGCTGTAGCCCTAAGGGGCTTGAGGGTCCGGTGTTAAAATTTGCCTTTGATCAAACCGCATCTCCTCCTACACATCTTTATTCATAACAAATTAAAAGCTATTATCACAACATATTAGCAACAGTTTTAATGCCCACAGTGCATCTTACAATAAAAAGAAACAATTTCCCCATTATAATGGATGCAATATCTTAGTGGACCTCATTATAATATTTATCATCTCTTATTTGTTGCACAAGACAGCACAATAAGCCAGTGTTACACAAGAACGATACGTACCCCTCAGGGTTTACAGTTTACCAGAAGGAACATTTAAATTGAAGCTCTACCCTACTAAAATAAAGCCTTCTTACACACAGCTAAGGACCAGAGAAATGTGACATCATGGTTTCATGGTTGCCTTATTGAAAAGGGAATTTCTTATTTCCTGAAGCATGATTCACCATAAGAGAGACAATTAACTCAATGATTCTTCAGCAAAAGTTTTTGCTATGTTTTGTTTTTCTTTTTTGATTTTGGTTTAGCTTTTTTGTCTTTGTAACTATTATTTAGGAACATCTACTTCCATTTTCTCTAAGAGTTTGCAAATCTTGGGAAACATAAGACTTACGCATAGGTAAGAAACACTGGGCCAGCAGGCAGTATGGAGTTTAAGACATTGGATCCCCATAGCTAGCTACATGGTTTGAATCCTGGGCCTGGTAGCTTGAAAATCACACAGGGCTCACATGCGTTTGTGCCCAAACTCCCAAGAGAAGACTGGAAGAGAAGTGATTGCAGTGTGGCAATCTTCCCTGGGGGTGGGGGGTGATTTCTCACTTTCTCTCTCTCTCTCTCTCTCTCTCTCTCTCTCTCTGTATCTCTCTGGTGAATGCACACACCCTATAGCAAAAACAAAACAAAACAAAACAAAAAATAACCAAGAAAATTTTTCTTTGCAACTCATTCAGTTTTAAAAAAAAGAATATCCAAATTTTAAGTTGTGGGCTAATTTAGGCATATGTAAGACACAGCGTTAACTATATGTGCATTCCCTGGCCACTATTTCTTTAAATTTTCTCCTCAAAGGTATCTTCTCCACTGCTACCCCCATCTTAATCACCCTTCTCATTGCCATAACCTGGACCTTTTGATTACCAATAACTTCACTCCCTTCATAACCTCAGTTAGGCATCTGTACCATTGACTGCCAACACTTGTGATTTCAGCTTCCTTCCTCTGTTTTTTCAACCTCAGCTCTCCTTTGACCCTCTTTTGGAAACTTTTATCCATTGGCCCTACCATCCTCTCCATGTTCCTCAATTTCTATAAATCTTGTCTTTCCATATGCAGCTTAAACTCATTATTTTCCCTTCCTGGCAGGCACCCTCAATGCCCTTGTCCTTGAAGGAAGTGTTAATGTGATGAGTGTAAGTCAGTCCAATGTGCAGGTCAAGGTCAGTTATTTCAGGGTAACAGCAGGCGAAACCATCATCATTATTTGTACAGATGACCTCATTGACAGACCAGATTTGGTCTCCAGTCTTCTCCTACGTATCTGCCACAGCATTTTTAGGTCAGTCAACTGCGCATCCCTGTAAAGGGAATATTTCCTTGCTTCTTAAGAACTAGAAGAACGGATTTTGAATATTCACAACTCACAGTAATGATAAATGTTTGAAATGATGGATGCTTAGTGTCCAGATTTAATTATTACATATTGAATGCTTGTATTGAAAAATCACACTATATCCCATAAATATGTACAGCAGTTATAAAAAAACAAACAAGTAAAGTTGTTAATTTTTTAAAAATAAAAGTTGTAATGGGACCAGCAGTTAGCGTAATGGCTATGTCGCTGGACTCCCACGTAGTCGACCGCGGTTCGAGTCCCGGACCCGGCGGCTTAAACTCACGCCGGGCGCGAGTGCGTGCGTGCCCAAGATCCCGAGAGGAGAATGGAGGAGAAGGGATTGCGGCGTGGCCATCCCCCCTGGGGGGTGATTTCCTGCTTTCTATCTCTCTGTCTCTCTCTGTCTGTCTGGCGAGCGCACGCGCCCTATAGCAAAAACCTCTCCAAAAAAAGAAAAAAAAAATAAAAATAAAAAAAAAAAATAAAAGTTGTAATGTAGCAACAGTATACACCTTCGAGCTTACTTTCTGTTACGATACTCACCAATATCTATTCTCTGCTGATGACACATCGGAATACAGACACCTGTTTAATTAATATTTAATTAATCACCTAATTAATTAATATCTGATTAATTAATCAGTTTCATCAATAATTACTGAAGACCTAACTCTGCCAAATAGTGCTGAGTCTTGGTCATTCAATAGAACACAAGATATGCATCTTATCAAACCTTAGAATCTAGGGTTCAAGCCAGGTTATTAAAATTGACACTACAAAGAAAATAGAGTGACATGGAGAGAGATACAGGGAGGACCTCCTTTAGAGGAGTACAAGTGAAAGAAGAATGCATACTTTTTGGGAAAATGTATTCTTTTCCTTTCTTTTTCTTTTTTTTTTTTTTTTTGGAGAGGTTTTTGCTATAGGGCGTGTGCGCTCGCCAGACAGACAGAGAGAGACAGAGAGACAGACAGCGAGAAATCACCCCCCAGAGAGGATTGCCACGCTGCAGTCCCTTCTCCTCCATTCTCCTCTCGGGATCTTGGGTACGCACGCACACGCGCCCAGCGTGAGTTTTAAGCCACTGGGTCCGGGACATGAACCGCGGTCGACCATGTGGGAGTCCAGTGACATAGCCATTACACCAACTGCTGGTCCCATTCTTTTCATTTCTTTAAATCTTTTCTTTAAAGATCAATTCATCTCTATTAGAGTTCAATTATTCTCACTGATAGTTTTTCTTTTAACTTCTCTACATCTTAAATACCCAGAAGTACAAATAAAATAGATCTTAACCCCCCAATTCATTTCAAAAAAATTTTTTTCATAAATAAAGTAAGAGTTAAGGGGGTGATTTCCCGCTCTCTGTCTCTTTGGTGAGGGCATGCCTCCTGTAGCAAAAATCTCTCTCTCTAAAAAAAAGTAAAAGTTCTTGAGGTGAGGAGGGAATCAGTAATGTTTCTTGTACTTGATGGTAACCCCCATAGTTCACACCATAGTTCTACACATTTAGAAAACAATTTCAGCATAATGAGTATATTTATATTTATTTATGTATTTATTTGCTACCAGGCTTATGTGCTTGCTAAAGATAGACAGAGGCAGAGAAAATACCTCCCAAGAGGGAGGGCCACGTTGCAATTCCTTCTCCTCTACTCTCCTCTCTGGATGTTGGGCATGCATACACACACACACACACACACACACACACAGAGTATTTCTCAAGCTGCCAGGTCCAGGATTCAAACTGCACAGTTGGCCATGTGGGATTCAGCCCTGCCTAACCTCTACATGTACTAACCCAATCTATTTCATAATACATGAAATTTAATTGCCAGAGGGCATGTGAACTTGACAGGGAGAAGCAAAAAGATGGGTGGAGTTGAGGAGAAAGCATCCCTCAATAGTTATGCCTCAATCTTTCCTCCTCCATCTCTTCATCCCATCATGACTTTGAGCATGCACATACAGGAGCCAGTATGTTTTTGTAGCTTCCAAGGCCAGGATTCAAACTGTAATCATCCGTGAATGTTTGGGTTCCCTTAACCACTAGGCTATAACGTTAGCTTTATAAATTATTAAAATAAGCACATGTATAAACTTCATGCAATGAGTTCATTAATTTAATTTGATATATTTAATTCAGAATGATAGGCAAATGAAATAGCTTTAATACATTTTTGACAAATTCAGAGTCTGCATAAAGTCAATGCATGGTTTTTGGCTAATGTAATTCCTTTTTAGTTTTAATAGGATAAGGAATATACATAAGCTATATACTTTTTCATGTTTCATTAGGTTGCTGAGAAAATCATGACATATTTTTCTGTTTTTCTATGCAAAAATGCATAATGACTTTCCTAACAACTCAAATATATTTAACATTCCAGTGCAAATACAACTGCATTGTATGCCCAAGCTCTGTGAGGAGTCACTAATCTAGTCCACCTCTTCCTTCTATCCCACTTCTATTCCCAAAGCATCATTAACATTGGGAGTAAATACATCCCCTAGACAATATCAAGCTCAGAAAAAGCACAAAGACGTGAAATCATACCTTGAGATGGCAAACACATATGGAAGGCCTACATACAAATCATTTTCTTTCTCAGCCTCTTGAGGACCTAATTTTCCAGGAGAAATGGAATTTCGTATCTCAGAATCTGGTATCTTTCTTCCAAAGCCAAGAGGCAGTCAAAATAAAAGGCTAATTGGGACAAGAAGGTAAATCCAGCAGAACTGGTGGTCACCTCAGAGTAAAGTATGAGTGACTGAATCTGCTCAATGGATGGGACTTAATGTGACTAAATACACATGGCGACTGATTCATTATTGCCTTATTAAGTCATCTTCAAAGTCAGGCAAAGTAATACTTCCCCTTTCCCTGCAGAGAGATAGAGGCTATTCACAGTAAGTCAGGTGACAGAAACTTTGGTTCACATCCAGTTTTGTGTGGACACAGAATCATTGAGTAATTTGTCTAGCTCAGTAAAAGATACTCTTCTCTGTCACATTCCCTCACATGAGGGAACTGCTAATATTCCTCCCAACTTGAGTTTATGAAATATTTTTCTTCTTAGGTCTGCTGAATGCTACCATGCATTTTATATGACGGTTTCCAACAGGCCCATGTGTATTTTACAACTTAAACAGTTGAGTAGTAAAGAAATTGAAACTAGTAATAAGGGTGTAGAGTTGGAGGTGAGGTCAAAGAGATGACTGGAAATGTACACTTGATTCATGGCCATTGTAAAGACTTCACTTTAAAGTGGCTTGAGAAGTCACTGAAGCATTTCCTAGTTATGTGCTGGACCTGGATCACACTGGCTTGGCAGAACCTCTTATGCATATATCTTCCCAACTCCAATGTGACTTCACATTGATACCTTGATATTGGCTACTGTTGAAATATTTACACCATGGAAATTGGCAATGCCACTAATCAAGTCTCTCCATTTTTTTCCTGTAAAGGTAATGACTAAACTTTTTTCAGGTCTTGAACACAATGATGACATGGTATGAACCAACTTCCCTGTTGCTAATGGGAGCAGGTAGTGAGAAAAGAAGCTGAGAGGCTTAATGCCTAATCCAGGTAAGAGAAGATAGTGATTAGGACTAGGGCAAAAGCTGTGGAGATAAAAGTCAACTTGAACATCTTTCAGAAAAACAATTCTATAATTTTTGGGGGGAAAGTATAAAATATCCACATATTTATTCAAAATCTGCCATGTTTATTTATCTTAGTCATCCTGTACATGTCAGATAAACATGACTGTAAACAAATTTTACTTTGCAGCTCCCAGTTTGTAACCCTGCACCAATCCATGCTTCTTGCTGAGAGCATGAATGACGATATCATTATTTACTAATATATGTTTTGGGAATGCATTTAAACACATTTTAAAAAATATATATGTAAAGGATGTTCTTCTTTTAGCACAGTGTACTCTGCTCTGTTCTAAACAAACTGTGACAAGGGTACAACATCATGGAAATTACATCTAAATTACCAGAGCCTTTTTACATTTATAGAAAATATATTTATTTCTCATATGGAGTGTTTGTCACAATGTCCTTGTGAATATGCTATATAGTATGATTATACCATTTTATGAAAGAAGAAACACGCCATGTTCTGTAAATAGACTGGTTAGAGTCAATTCTGGAATGTTCAACTTCTAGAACAATCTGCCTTTCTCTACCATGCTGCATTGCTTATGTTTGAACTGAGGATTAATGACCCTAGATACTTGGTTTAATGAGTTGGCACAGTACAGGGATTAAATTACTCATAATAATGGTACCAATAATAAAATTATAATTATCTGCATTTAAGGCACTATTCTATACATGAATTATCTCCAAACAGCCCGATGAATTAGGGAATATTATTATTCCTGTTTTGTAAATGTGAAGATGAATTATAAGGAGCCTAACTAACTTGTCTAAAATTTCATGGCTTAGAACAGAGTTGGTTTTTAAATAGGTCTACTTATCCTCGGAACCTGTGTACAATCTTAACACAAGGTACATGGGAATTTTATATGTGTATACACACATACACACACACACACACACACACACACACACACACACACATATATATAGTTTATATAATAGATCAATAGATACATACATGTGGATAGATGATAGATAGATAGATAGATAGATAGATGATAGATAGATAGATAGATAGATAGATAGATAGATAGATAGATAGATAAATGATAAACAGCTGTTAAGTGTAAAGTCTTAGAATGTAAATACAATTCCTGACAGGACAGCAACAAAGCTTAGTTGGAACAATGCTATCTCCTTAGTTGTCAGGAACATGTCTCTGCCCTGCACCTGCTCCACCCTCGCCCTGAACCCACCAACACCCGCTACACCTGTTCCTGGACCCACCAACACCCTCTACACCTGTTCATCCCCTTCTGGCCCCATAGCCAGATAGGGTGCAGGTTTCCAATCTCCTGCTGAAAGAGACTGCAGCCAATAGGTAATGAAAATAAAGAAGGCAAAATTGGTAAGGAAGGAGTTTTTACAGCCTGGAAACTCTTTTTATTGCTTTACAGGAAGTATCATATAATCAATGAATTTTGTAAAGAGCATGAGCCTTTCTGAGAGCATATCCAGTCTGGCAGTGTCTCTTGCCAAAAGTCAAGTCTGTAGGCATCTCTCGTGACTTAAAATGTCACTAACACAGAGTAAAGACCCTCTGTTCTACCCACTGGAGGGCAGCCATCTGCGGCAGACAGTCTTGCAGCACTCACATTGGAGGAGGAGGAAACTTACTAATTCTTTCCAAAGACAATCATTGTAATAAAATCTGTAGAAATATATTTAATGAAGATTTGGTATAGTTTGCAAGTTTATTAATTTATGTCCAGAGAGAGTTAGAGACATCCTTGACAAAGCTTTCTCATGCCACAATTCTCCCCCCAGATCCTTTCAACCAGCCATGATCACAGGCACACCAGTGTGTGTACCCAGAGTGTTCAAGTCAAACTAGGACCCAAACATGGAGCTTTTCCATATGTTCTTTTTTAAATTATTCAATTTTATTTGCTATTATTATTTTTTTAATTTGTTATAGAGCACATGTGTTTACCAGAGGGAGAGAGAGAGGGCAAGCGAGAGTAAGCTGCTTCTGGAACTCGAACCATAGTCCTCCATGTGAAGGTCAAGAACCCCAACCACCACACCATTGGCTTTCCTCTCCCATGTGTTCTCTAGCATCATGCAGCTGTGACCCTGTGACCTGTGCCATCATGGCTGGGTCAAGACTCTACACTTAAGTACAAATTTCAGAAACTACTGAGAATTTAGATACCTACATTTTCTGATTTAAAATCTACAATGAAAGAAGGAAAACATTTCAGCACAAGGTGAGGTGATGGGGTTCTACACAGAATATGATTTGTGAATAATAAAAGATGGTAGTTCCCAGATCCCTACAGAACCAGACATGGATTTGGCCAACAATGGGATATGTCGTTTCTTTATAGCCAGACTAAGGAATTCACAAGCTCTTTGAAGAGCAAGTTGCTCAAAATTTGGATATTGCATTGCATTTCATAGAATGTGCCATTTATTGTTTATGTAACTAAGATGTTGGTAATAAACTAGGTACAATACCCTTTCCACAGTTGCAACTTTGTTTAAATGTTTTTTGTTTCGTTTTGTTCCTTGCCTGTTGCAAGTCCTGTGATGGCATACAGAAGAGTCTAGGTCTTGTCCATCTGGGTTCTCACTCTGACCCCAGTATCTGGTGCAGAACATGGAACATGAACACTGCCAGGAAGCACTGGTTAAGTAACAGAACGAACAATCTGAAAACAGCAGTCAAGAATATAATGCTACATTCAGGTAGGCAAATCTTAGAAGCAACTCCACTTAACACTCCCTGGTCATGTGACTCATTACATACATTCTGAGGAGTATTCAAGGCTGTAACTGACTGCAAAATTTAGGACAAAGTTTGGTAACTCTACATTTGAGAAAACACAAAGAAATATCCAAGTTGCTTTTTTGGTTTGTTTTTAGGGGGTTTGTTTTGGTTTGGTTTGGTTTTGTCATAGGGCACATGAACTAGCCCAGAATGAGACAATGAGAGGGAATGTAAGAAACCATCCCCTGGGGGGTGGGGGGGATGGACATGTCACAATCCCTTCTTCTCCATTCTCCTCTTGGGATTTTGGGCACACACACATGCACCCTGCATGATTTTAAAGTCACCAGGTCCAGGACTCGAATCACAATCAGGCATAAGGGAGTCAGTCCAGCACTTTAAACACTACGCCATCTCCTGGACCCCCATATCCAAGTTTTAATTTGCATTATTAGTTACCTCTGTCTCATCTAACCCATGTTCTCTAGAGTCAGCCCTATAAACTCTTTTTTAGTCCCTGGATTTGAAGTTCTGGATTTGGGTAACCTAATCCTTTCAAGCAACATCCCCTCCTCAGTCTCCTTGTCATTTCTCTCTCCCAAAAAGCTTTGCTGTAGCACTGTAAGGGCTCCTTGTGAAATGTAATTTATAAAGAAAGGCAAACAGATGTGTTTACATCTACATGGAAAATCTTTAGTCTTCCTCAAAGCAGGTCTTTATCATCACTAAACAACATGCATTTCATAATAGACTGATGCTCCAAAGTCATGTTCATGGAGATGTCTTGAAATGTTTCCAAAAAGGCAAGGACTATGGGCCTCATGTTGTTGCCAAAGGAGTTCAATAGGAGTCTTTATGTTGTAAGCAATCAGAGGGATACCCCTGGGACAACACTGTAGGCTGCTTGGTAGAACAGAGCAGAATGAAGATTGAATCTCAGAGATAGAAGCTGTCTCAAATCCCCAGTGTTGGTTCAGTGTTTCCTAAAGTGCTCTGACAAATAGAAGTTGTGCTAATGGACAAGATATGAATTAAAGAAGTTTCATAGTCAAGTCATTTTAAAAAGCCAAGTTAAAGACAATTCAGAAGGTGTCTTAACTGTAGGTCATGTGGACAAACGATACACAAATGTGTGTTGCGAACATCCAAGAACCTTCCACTGTTTGCAGTATGTCTCAAATTGTTTTTCTGGAAATATCTCAGAGCTACGAACATCCTTTAGTGAACGGACTTTGTAATTCAGGGGTTCTCTGCCTTGTCTACACAAGGTAGTCACCTGGGGACCTTCAAAAAATGCTGGCGCTCAGATTCATGCCAAGAGAGATCTACTATTTATTCTGGGTCAGCATCCTTAGGGTGCCAGTGTTTTGACAGTCCTCTAGAGCGTGTATAGAGGTAGCTCAAAACCCATGCTTTTGAGATGAATACACCCTGCTTGCACACACATTCAGATCCTGGCTGTATGACCCCCCCCCCCACTCAATATTTCTGGGGAAATTTGGGGGTTTCAAAAAATAGGAGAAAATCTGGTACTTGCTTCATATCTAAAACCAGAAATAAATCATTTAAATAATTTATGATTGATTACCAGCGATGGCAAATCTTATAAAGAAAAACAGGAACCTCCTAATGTTTGAGGAAAACACCTACAAAAACATAAGCATCAGGCAGACTTTGTTGTAAATGTTCTTCTGAGTGAGCGAGACCTATTACTTCAATTGAGAGTTAAACGTCACTAGACATCAAGTCATTTTGTAGATGAAGTTGGAACAGCCCTTCCCGCTGACTCTTCGCAGAGCTGAGCTGCTAAGCACTCATTTTCTTACCTGGGCCTGTATTTCCCTATTTACTGTCTGGTTTTGAGCTAGTTTATTCTTTAAGGGAAGTCCTTGTTTCAATAGGGTGGGTAAATCCTCACTCAATGACCACTGTAGCGGCACTGTCATTTCATGAATATCATCTCACCTGACTGTGTAGACCTATGGGGAAACCGTTTAAAATCTACCCCTAAAGTGTGTGCCTCAGGGAGGAACAAATTCAGAAAGCTTAGGAAATAAAAAACACATCAGAAAAATAAATAAAAATTCCATTAAGTTGATGTGATTGGCTTACAAAATGAGCAGTTCAACTTTTTTTCTTAAATTAAATAAACAAAATCTGCTCATTACATTTTTAAAGGCCAAGGATTATCATTCTTTTCCTGGCACTTATGACTTCATTAGCATACGCTGCCAAGCATGTTTATTCTCCTGAAGCTCTGTGGGAGAACAATTAGGATTTCCTCTATCATTTCTTTTTCTAAGCAGTAGGAGGATTATGAATTAGAAATACACAAATTTTGAGTTAACCACCACGAGGGTCAACGGATATGGGTTGGAAGAAACTTTCTAGGAGGAAAAAGACGACTGTGAATGCTGAATCCAAATTTACTTTCTAGTCCCAACAGAGTCTTTTTTTCTCTCTTATTCCAAGCAACCTGGGAATTTCAGCTAAGCTTCAACCAAAGCTATGAGCAAATGTGCCACTATACAAAGAAAAAGATAGTCAAGGATTTGCTTAAAACCACTAATACATAGAAACACCAACTATGTGGACAGCCAGTAGCACAAGGGTAAAGGTAGCTGGACTCCACATGGCCAATTGTGCATGGTCCCACACCCAGCGGCTTAAAAATCATACTGGGTGTGTGTGCATGTAAGCACAAAACCATAGAGACTGGAGGAGAAAAAACTGCAGCAGAGCCATCCCTCAGGGACCAGTAGGTGGCATGGTGGTTAAGGCGCTGGACATCCCACATGGCTGACCACGGTTCGAGTCCTAGACCTGGTGGCTTGCTTTCTTGCTTCCTCTCTCTGTCTCTCTCTTTCACACGGTGTTTCTCTCTCTGTTGAATTAAAAATAAATAAATCAATAAATATTTTTTTTAAAAAAAGAAAGAAACACCAAACACCACCTATGTAATTGTTCTTGTGTGCACATGTGTGCTTGTATGTGCATGTGCACATGTGTAAAAGGGCATGTGTGAGGAGTAATGGAAATGAAGAGATAACAACTGCTAAAACATCTCTAAGTGTATATGAATAAATAGCTCCAACAAGAAATGTGATTGTGTGAATAACACCAGCTTATCAAAGCTAATAAAAATGTAGTAATAGAATCTTTAAGTTCAGAGTTACCTAAGAGAAAGAAGAAAGGAAACTCTAGGCTAAAGCAGAAGTCAAAGGGAGCAGTGAGGCCTACTGAGCGGCTAGAGTCCAGTGTCTCCCAGGACTCCTGCTTACAAATGTACATTGTCGGGACCAGCAGTTAGCATAATGGCTATGTTGCAGGACTCCCATGTAGTTGACTGCAGTTCAAGTCCCAGACCCGGTGGCTTAAACTCACGCCAGACGCCTGTGCGTGTGTGCCCAAGATCCTGAGAAGAAAATGGAGGAGAAGGGATTGCGGCGTGGCCATCCCCCCTGAGGGGTGATTTCTTGCTTTCTATCTCTCTGTCTCTCTCTGTCTTTCTGGCAAGTGCACGCACCCTATAGTAAAAACCTCTCCAAATAAAGAAAAAAAAATGTAAGTTTTCCACACTGTTTACTTTCTCCCCAAATACTAGTTTGTGGTCCAGGCCAGGCCAGAGTTTATTGACTTCTAGTGGAAGACAGAGACTCTTTCCCTTGGTGAGAAGGAAACCAAACCAAGTAAAACTCCATTATTCTCCAGAGAGTGTGCCTAAGAGGATAGAAACTGAAAGAGACAAGAGCAGAAGGCTGTCTTGGCTACTACATTGCAAGGTGTGATCTGTCTAGCTGTGACTTCAGAAGTGCTGGTCAGGGTTTTTCTGATCCCAGGGCTGTTGTTCTTCCACATGGCTGGCTAAAGTTCACTGAACTGGGAAGACTTTTTTTCCATTTAAAAATTCAGGACCAGTTGTTGGTGTAATGGCTGTGTCGCTGGACTCTCACGTAGTCGACCATGGTTCAAGTCCTGGACCTGGTGGCTTAAACTCACACTGGGCGCATGTGCATGTGTGCCCAAGATCCCAAGAAGAAAATGAAGGAGAAGGGGTTGTGGCGTGGCCATCGCCCCTGGGAAGTGATTTCTTGCTTTCTGTCTCTCTCTCTCTTTCTGGTGAGCACATGTGTCCTATAGTGAAAAACCTCTCCAAAAGAAAAAAAAAATTTCAAACCCAGGGAACACTAGGCAATAGCCGAACTCAGATATACATGGAGGAGAGGTAATAGGGACGATCAGATCATTTCCCCCAGGGAGAAGGCCAGTGGAGATTGAACTGTGAAGGAAGAAGAGGGAAAGCGGGAACCCAAGAACACCCCAGCAGCCTGAACAGGAGCATGGTCTCCAGCCAGCTCACCTCCACTGTGGGCCCGGATGGTTTCCTCCTTGCGTATTTTAAAATAGCTGCAATTGCTTTGACTGAGGACAAGGAATGTGGACAAACAGTGCCCAGAAATAAACTGAGAAGTTATTTCAAAGGTTATTTCTGAGAAGCAAATATCTCCGTTGAGAAAATCAGTGGCATTTGGAAGCAGAGATCACGTCTCCCTAATACCATAAGCCCAGATCCGCAGCGGGCAGGGCTCAGTGCCCACACTGCCTGCTCTTCGCACGCGAGGGCCTGTGTGCACCGGCCTTCAGAGAATTCTCTGCAGCATCAAAGCTGGAACATTTACCTCCTGCAGAAACGCTAATAGCTGGCAGTTTTCTTTTCAGCTCATCTACTTTTCTAGCTCCTGCCCTTGGCTATTCTCTCAAAGTCAGCTGTTGCCAGGAGCACAGGAGCACTGAAGGCCGCCTTGGCTTCACATCCATCTCTCATTTCTGATTTATTTCCCAAGAAGAGCAGCAAGATTTCTCAGGAATCTGTGCCTCTTCTGCTTTTGTTGATCCTAAGTGATAGTCAGAAGAAGGAAAACTCAGACCTGGCAGCTTGCTTTCTTACTTTTTCTCTCTGTCTTTCTCTGGTGAGCACATGGGCCCTATAGCAAATTTTAAAATAGTAATAATAATAATAATTAATTAATTAATAAAATTAAGTAAATAGTTCTTTAAAATTTTTTAAAAATTCAGTTTTTGAAAATCCATCTGACATAATTTTGTATGTAAGGATAATTTGTTTTCTTCCAGTAGCTTGCTACTTGTACCAGTAACACTAAATAATCCCATCCTTTTCCCACTGAAATAAAATAAGTCTTTTGTAATATATTTTAAAAAAAGAAAAAGAAAAACTCAGAAGGCAATGGCTATTTCAGCCAGGGCACCAAGCACTTTGCCCAAAAGGCACATAAAGGGGATGGCCTAGGGTACTCGTTTTCCACCAAACAGGAAGCAGTTTTGCCCCTCAGGAGACATTTGGCAATGTCTGGAGACATATTTAATTGTCACCCTAGTGGAGGGGGGCTGCTGCATTTGGTGAGGACAGAACATGGGATGCTGCTAAACATTCTAAAATACACAGGACAGCTGCATGCACCAAGAATTCCCTAGTCCAGAACAATGGCTTCCATTGCTGAGAAACCCTGACCCAAGGGCTTCTGAACTGCAGTGTTGCCTTGTTGCTCTCCTTTCTTACCCAGGTCATTTGCTCATTTGTGCAATTTGAAAATATCCATCTTTTCTGCTGTTGCCCTGACTGAGGGGCTGTGGGATGAATAAGAGGAGCTGAGTACTCGCCCTGGAAAGACAAATACCCAGGGACGCACACACACTCCACTCTCATTAATAGTATCTGAATCTCCCCCCCTGCCCCGGCTCCCTCCTCACTATATCACCTTTTTGCTTTCTTTCTTTTTCAGGTTTTTGCCATAGGGCGTGTACACTCCCCAGGTGATTTGCATGCACCTGGCATGATTTTCAAGCCACCAGGTTTGGGATTTGAGCCATAGTTGGCCATATGTGAGTTTAGAGCCTTTACCACTACATCACCTGCCCCACCCACTGTGTCCGAATTTTATTTTTTTTTGGGGGGGGGGAGTTTTCTTTTTTTCTTTCTTTCTTTTTTTGTTTGTTTTCTTGGCTATAAAACACATGTGCTCACTGGAGAGACAGAGATAGAAAGTGAGAAATCACCTCTGGTGGGGGGGGGTGGTGACCACACCACAGTCACTTCTCGATTCTCCCCTAGGGACTTTGGGCATGCATGCACATGCACCCGGTGTGAATATTAAGCCATCGTATCTGGGACTTGAACCATAGTCAATTATGTGGGAGTCCAGTGACATAAATATTATATCATCCCCCAACGTGTCACTTTTAATCAGTTTTCTGGAAAATATCATAAAGCCAGAGACTAAAGTAGGTAGGTTCATCTTAGAGACATCTAATTCTGATTCTTTTTTAAGTAATGCTTCCCAGAAAAATGTTGGGCCAAAAAAAGCATGAACGTTATTTAGTTTTTTGTCTGTTTATCTGAATTTTATTTATTTCTCCCATGACAGAGAGAGACGGAGATAAAGACATGCACTCCCAACAAATCTTCATGCCATGATTCATCTCCAGCCTCAGCTAACCACAATCACCAGAATGTACACACACACACACACACACACACACACACACATGCCAGGTGTATAGTACAAGACCTCAGGACATGAACCGAGAACCTTCCAATGTAGGTCCAGTTGTATTATTGTTTCACCACCATCTGACCTACAAACCTAATTTAGAAATGAAATTACTAAAATGGTTTGAGTCAATGACCCTAAGAGGTTTTTGCCTTAAGGCTCCTATACTTACCAGAGAGACAGAGATGGTGAGAGGAAAAGTGAGAAATCATCCACGGGGGGGGGGGGGGTGAGCATACCATAATCCATTGTCCTCCATTCTCCTGGGATATTGGGCACACACATGTGACCAGCATGATTTTCAAGCCACTGGGTCTGGGACTTGAGTGATAGTTGACCATGTTGGAGTCCAGTGACATAACCACTATGTCATCTACTGTCCCTAACGACCTTAAACTTTGAGAATCTCAAAATCATCCAGAGGGCTTGTTAAACCCCAAATGGATGAGCTGCACTCTTAGGGGTTCTGAATCAGTAGACTTGAGTCAAGGCCCAAGATCTGCCGAATGATGCTGATGCTGCTGATTAGAGAACACATATTGAGAACCACTGGATAGGGCCAGCACATGGTATAGTGGTTACATTGCTAGACTCCCTCGTGGCTGACCATGGTTCAAGTCCTAGACCTGGTAGCTTAGAAATCACTCTGGGTGCCTGTGCATGTATGCCCAAGATCCCAGGAGGAGAATGGAGGAGAAGAGATTACACAGCATGGTCATCCTCTCTGGTGGGGTGATTTATCACTTTCTCTGTCACTGTCTCTCTCCCTAGTAAGTGCACATGCCCCAAGGCAAAATTCTCTTTAAAGAAAAAAACCACTGGACAAGGTTATTCTTTCCAAAGCATATATTCAAGTAACTTTCAGAGATAAGAGTTTTAGAGCAGGGATTAACCTTACACAGAATTCCATCTTCACTCTTCAAGTAAGAAAACTTAACATTAGGGACCAGCAGTTAGCGTAATGGTTATGTTGCTGGATTCCCATGTAGTCAACCACGGTTCGAGTCCCAGACCTGGTGGCTTAAACTCACGCCGGGCGCATGTGCGTGTGTGCCCAAGATCCCGAAAAGAGAATGCAGGAGAAGGGATTGCGGTGTGGCCATCTCCCCTGGGGGGTGATTTCTTGCTTTCTGTCTCTCTGTCTCTCTCTGTCTGTCTGGCAAGCACACGCACCCTATAGCAAAAACCTCTCAAAAACAAACAAACAAACAAACAAACAAACTTCACATTAGACCAAACATCATTAAACAAAAGGCTAAAAGCTCATGGCAGCATAGAAAGAGTCAGAATGTCTCACTTGAGCATTTGTATTCTAGGCCTGGGGATTGAGTCTCTGGACTCCTTAGCCTCAGGGCTACTTGAGCCGAGTAGCTTTAGTAAGTCATTTAATTTCTGATCCTCAGCCCTCATCTTTTATAGAGGGCAATAACTTGTCTTAACCACTTCACAATGTCATGGAGATCATTAAATGAGATTTTACAAAAATGATAACTGGCAACACTAGAGGCAAATGGTACATGAGAATATTTGTTGTTTCTCAATTAACCTGAAGCCACAGATATAAGTGGCTGAGCCCTGGTGACAGCCATACTCCTAGCAAAGTATTACTCATCCAGGATTTATAAGCCAGAAAATGCACACTGAAACACCACTCTCTCTACGGGTCTATGGTGTATATATCCTTATAGAATTAAGACAAAATAACGAAGTGGACAAATGAGCATAACTGCTGTTGACCTCTTAGAAAATGTGATCATCGAATGCGTCATAGAGCCCAGTGACATATTTACACACATGAAGCATCAAATGAAAAACCTGATTTCTCTAAAGATTGATCATTTCTTATGGCGATGTGGGAAAATACCACCATTAAGTTGGAGATGGCCCAGACTCTCTGATTTTCCCAGCAAACGACAACCTTGGGAATACAACATGGCAAGTATGAGTAGTTCCATTTAAAATTTTTCATCCATCTATAGTTCTTTAAATTTCTTAAACTCTATTTTCTCCATGTACTTGTAGCTTAACTCATTCCTTGTGTAAAGGAAAGACTTCAATCCTTGATAGAACTTCAAGTAATTTAAAAGTACACTTTTCAAGAGAGTTATTTTCCTGTGTCAGCTAAATAGAGAGGCCTGTAACATTATTTATCAATTATGTCATTAAATTACTTACATATAAACCTTTCGGGGGACTCAAAAATAAACTAAAATATTTCAGTTTTCTGCATAAAGCTGAAAAGGAACAAATACTTGGAGTACTAAGTTCTATATTTACTTATTTATTTATTTGAGAGGTTTTTGCTATAGGGCACATGCACTCACCAGAAAGACAGAGAGACAGAAAGCAAGAAATCACCCCCTGGGGGGCTGGCCACACTGCAATCCCTTCTCCTCTATTCTCCTCTCGGGATCTTGGGCACGCATGCACACATCCCCGGCATGAGTTTAAGCCACCGGGTCCAGGACTTGAACCACAATAGACTACATGGGAGTCCAGTGACATAGCCATTATGCTAACTACTCGTCCCAACTAAGTTCTATATTTATTTAGAGATAATTTTCTTCTGAGGTATACTCTTATTCATATTATTACGTCAAATATAGAGGGTGTGCATGTGTGTGTCTGTGCATGTGTGCACCTCATACCCTCTCTAATTCTTGTCAGAATTACAAATAATTACAGATGGAGGCATTTCAACCAGCAGTTTTCCCCAGAGTTTACCAGCTCTGAAAACAGCTCTGGAACTGAGAAAAAAACCAACACTTTTCCTTTTTAAAGTCTTTGCTCAAACCAAGGCAGACATTTTGGACACTGGTGGATTAATTCATTTCTTTCAAACATTATTTATTTATTGACACACAAAAAACTGTACATAATTAATGCATAAGACTTGATGAGTTTGGAGACAAATGATGCTTATCTATGCAATAAGCCCATTTATCAATCAACAAGATCTGTGCCATAAATCTGTTAATTGCCTCTAAACTTTCATTATTATTATTATTATTATTATTACTATTATTATTATGTCTGTGATGGGAATCCTTTACATAAGATCCACCATCTCCGCAAAACCTTAAGCATATCATACAGTATTGTTACTTGTAGACACTCCACTGTAATTTAATTTTAAGTATGATTTAAAGTAAGTGACAGATTTTCACCTTACTCATCGTCTGCATATAAATTACCAGCACAGATAATTCATACAGGTGCACTATCATGGCATATTTGTTAGAAAAACACAGGCAGTCTCTTCTCAGTAAAGAGAGAAAATATTTACCAGCTGTCTGAGGAAGTTCTGAACAGTCCATAGAATCCCTGAAATAATGGGTCCACAGGCTTCGTCCTTCCTCTATATTCTATTTCCTCCATTTCTCCCACTGTGTTGTTTTTCCCATTTGCAGAGAGACTGCACATTTGTTTACCTAAGTTGTTTGCTAGGAGTCAGGCTGGCTGGGGAAAATAACCACCTAGGGAATCCGGCTAAGAGGCATAGAGGAGGGGACTTGATGATCCTAGACGGGGAAGAGGAGGTGGCAATGGGGAGAACAGGCTTGGTGGTAATGAAGCAGCAAGAAGATAAAACAACGTTCTGGGAGATTTGGTTTTCTGCTGCATCTGAGTAAAGAGGGAATGAGGAAGGGTGGGGAGACATATTCCAGAACCAGGAAACTCTACATCATCTTTCCATACACATTCCCTTAAACGTTGTTGAGACAGTGAAACAGAAAAAAGAGATGAAACATTTTCATAGTTGACATGTAGGATGGATTAAGTAGGATAAGTTTAATGGAAACACTGTGGAAGAACCAGCAAGTAGCTGAGACAAGAAACTGGACCAGGCTAACAGGTAGCAGGTAGCATTCTATCCTCAGCCCTTTGCTTTCTCAGACTATTTTTCATATACACATGAACAAAGAGTTTAAGGGAGGCTCAAAATACAGCCTCAGACTTTTATACAGAAAAGCAGATGGAAAGACATTTTGTAATGAAAAATCTTTATTGGATTTTTTTCTGTGAAATTGCAGGTATTAAAGCTTAAAGGGTTTTAAATCAATTTAGTAGGTCATTGCCAGAATTTTGTTTTAAATGGATAGAATAGAATGGAATAAGGATTATCACCATGCTTCCCCTGTAAGGGTAAGAGATCTTTGGATATCGTGCTTTATTTCATTTTATTCTCATTGCTCACTCCTAAGAGTTTATGAATCATTGCTGTTTACCCATTACTACAGCTGCCATTGCATGTTTCTGTGTGTATTTATGATTATTGTTGAACTCTCTGTCTCTCTCTCTCTCCCTCAACTAAATTACAAACTGCAGGGACTCCGGATTTGCATTATTGTAGTGTTCAGCACTTAGCACAGTGTTTAGCCAAACTAGGAAACAAAAATATTCTTTTCAAAGTGATAAATGAATACCTAAGAGGGTTGAACCTTACTTTCAAAGCTCCACTACTCTCCAAAATGTCACAAATTTTATTTATTTTATATTTTTGCTCCCAATATATGAGATATTTAGTGAATTATTTTTTTTAATTTTGTAAAGGATTGCTTTCTGTGATTGCTTAAAGGAGAGCTTTCGCTCACAATAAACACTGTTCACTTAAATCTATTGGCTCAGATTGGTAAATTAAGAAATTCATATCAGACTCTATCACTTTGTTCTGCATTCTGTTCTGTTTGGTTATTTTTATTTTATTATTAGTAGTAGTATTTTAGATTTTTGCCATAGGGCATGTGTGCTCCCCAGAAAGAAACAGACAGAAAGAGAGAGAAGTAAAGTGAGAAATCACCCTCAGTGGGGATGATCATGCCACGATCCCTTCTCCTTAATTCTCCCCTTGGAATTTTGGACATGCAGAAGCCTTGTGTTTTTCAAGCTGTCGGGTTTGGGGTTCAAACTGTGGAGCTGGCCATGTGGGATCTAGCAACTTAACCATGATGCCACCCATTGACCCTCATTCAATTTTTTATTAACAGACCATAAAGTTTTGCTTTCAAATTTAGCAATGAAGCTTAAAACAAAACCATAAATGCAACAAAATATATTGATTCACAAGACTATGAAATATTTTAATTCTGGAGTATTTGCTAATGAATACAGTAACCACTAGGTGAATTGATAATAACTAATTGGAGAAGAGAAAGGATAATAATCATAATTTTCTAATTAGTGAGGAGAGTTTGACCACTGATTAAAACACTGATAAAACAAGGTTGTAAGAGTCATAGGGATAAACTGATTACTTCCTGAGAGATGATGAATTATATACAAGGTACTATTTTTAATTGACAAATGTTTGTGAGGAAAAGGAATGCTGAAAAAAAGAAAAACTAGAGATCAATAGTCATCCTTTAAATTTTCTCTGATTTCTCCATTTTATTTTATGGTACATAAATTAAAAGTAATTCTGAAATTTATGAGCTATCAACTTAAGGGAGAAATAGAGGGAAAAATGGTAAATGTTTGTCTTTGGTTTTCCTGTTGAATTTTAAGGCAGTCATTACATGAAACAAATATATTGTAAATAAGCCCGAAGAGTAAATTTAAAGATAGAAGATGTTGAAACCTAATACTTGGGCTAAATTACTAAGCTAAATTATTCAATTTTTTAAACAATTTTTTATATAAAAAGTCAATTACCTCTGAAAAAAATCAAGTTGTCTTCTCATTCTAATTGTTCCAGACAAGTTGTACGTAATTCTCTCAAGCATAGTTCTGAATATGTGATTCTCTTTAATGAAGTGACTTGGCCAAACTTTTTAGTTTTGCGTTTAAGACTGTCCTTCGTATTCACTCAGCCACCTTTGCATAGCCTCACGACATATCCTATGTGCCAATCACACTAAATACTTATCTTTCTACAGACCTGTGTCCCTATGCCTTAATATCCCTTCATGCTCCTTTCTTTCCTCTGCAATCCACTTTGAGTGAAGTTCACTTATCCTACTAAAATCATATATTCATTCAAAAGCAAGCTTGAATATTCTTTCCTCTAAGAAATAAAACTTAAACTCAGCTATTTGATTTTCTTTCTCTCTTCCACATCTCCTTTGTGCTTCCAATTTTTAATGATATATTTTGTTTGGTTTTAGGATTCCATTTAAATGTCTATCTTCTCTAGTGCACATTTATGAATCTTAGGGACTATATTATTTTGATATCTAGAATTTCTCCACATCCATTCTTCCCAGAATATCTGAAATGATACTCACATATAATAAGACACTCAATAATGTCTGTTGGGAACCAGCAGTTAGCGTAATGGCTATGTCGCTGGACTCCCACGTAGTCGACCGCGGTTCGCGTCCGGGACCGGGTGGCTTACAACTCATGCCGGGCGCGTGTGCGTGCGTGCCCAAGATCCCGAGAGGAGAATGGAGGAGAAGGGATTGTGGCGTGACCATCCCCCCTGGGGGGTGATTTCTCGCTTTCTGTCTCTATGTCTCTCTCTGTCTGGCGAGCGCACGCGTCCTATAGCGAGAAAACCTCTCCAAAAAATAAAAAATAAAAAAAAATAATGTCTGTTGAATTTTACAATAGACTTAACAAGGACATATTTTTTTATTTTATTTTATTTTATTTTATTTTATTTTATTTTATTTTATTTTATTTTATTTTATTTTATTTTATTTTTATTTTATTATTTTATCGTTTTAGAGACATTTGTGCTATAGGGTGTATGTGCTCACTGGAGAGAAAGAGAGACAGAGAGTGACAACCCTCGCCCTCTAGGAGGGTTGACCATACCACAGTCCCTTCTCCTCCATTCTCTTCTCAGGATCTTGGGCATACACACACACACACACACACACACACACACACACGCCTACCATGAGTTTTAAGCCACCAGGTCCAGGTCTCGAACTGCGGTCGACTATGTGGGAGTTCAGCAACGTAACCATATCTTTTAGAAAATAATTTTCTCCGAATTAAAAATGTCTCAGATTATCAGAAACAATTGTTTAAGTTGGGAATTTATATGTCTACAGTGGTTTGGATTTTCTTAGAAAGTAATATATATTTTGATTTATTTAACTTTTTCCAAGGTGACATGGTTGGTGAAGTCCAAAGCTGATCAAAGTCAGTTTAAAGAACTAGAATTTCTTAATATATGTTCACCTCTGGGATTGGCTGGAAATTGAAGAGAGGAAGATGGAGATAGATCATTTTGTATTAAAATAGATACTTTGTAGAAAACAGGACTTGGGAAGGAAAATGCATCAGGGAAAATTTGATAAAATTATATATACATGCTTTTTAGATTCTCATACTTAGTTAAATTTAACCTGTGAATCTTCTACAGTTTGCCCTTAAGGACAAGCTGATCATACTTTAAGATATACAAGGTGATTGCATAAGCACATACCGTTGGTTATTGCCAGTGAATAAAAAAAGGAAAAGGAGACTATGCTACTTTGGAATTCTAAGCATTTTCATAATTCATTGGAACAGAATCAAAAAAGCTATTAGAGGTTATTGTTTTGGCTGGACTACAAGTACCCATGGAAATTGAACCTTTGGCATGCCATAGTGTTTTATTAAGGGACTTTCAATATACATATAGAAACAGTGCCTTTTAACTATCCCAATGGGTGATTTAGAGTGGTTAGAATTGTCTGGATTTTCTTCATTAAGTATTTTCTCTAAGATTCACTTAATAAGTAGAGCATGTTGGCATAATCTAATACACTGAGGTATAGTATTAATTTAGGACAACTTATATTTTAAATTAAGAATGACTGACCTGATTTTACAAGAATAAGAAATTCTTAAGCATATTATATCAAATTCAAAGGCATAGATTTAGTGACAGTGGATTGATTTAACTGGACCTCTGACTGGAGGGTAAAGATTTCACTGGAATTCTTACTCCTTCCTCAGTTAATCTATCCCTTGTTCATTCTTTCCTCTTTTTTTTTTTTTTTTTTTTTTTTCTGTTTCCTCCTTTGGCGCCCACTCCTTTAACTGTTTCCTGACACACATAGGAGTATATTTCTCTTCCTCAATATTCAATAGCATCTATTATTGCAATTTTAAAGCATATTGACACCCTAATGCTGATATCTAATTTCTTCCAATCACTGTATTCTCTAGTAGGATATTAAGTTTGCAAGTTGAAGTTCTTTACTCACTTCATTCACCGTTCAAATCATTTTCTTATGAACTGTCAATGAAAAGTAATTTTCCATTGTTTCATTATTTGCAGACTATGTTTCTGTACTAATAAATGAGAAAGAAATTATTTAGAAATTCTCTATCTTGTTTGAAAATACTTCTCATATCAGGATGCCATACATAGCTTCTTCGTGCCATTCCCTAGCCTCTTTGGTTGCCTTTTCCTGAATCACTCATCTCGCCTTCCTAGCTCTAGTTTTCCGGACCACTGGCTTTCATGAAAGTTTGTCATTGATTTTACCCCCCAGATTAGTCCTGAAAACAACTTCGGATCATATTACTGAGAATAAAAACAATATAAACAATGAAATCATTAGGAAAAACATCTATGGATAAATCTATAATTCACTGGTGAATTTAATTCTACCAGACTTGTCTGTGGTCAATGGCAAAAAAGCAGCATACATAGTCATACGTAGCATGCTGACGTTTCAGTCAACAGGGAACTAAACAACAGGGTCCCATTAAGATTATAACAAACTATACCATATAGCTGATCTCACAAGATTATAATGAACTATACCATATAGCTGATCCCACAAGATTATAATGAACTATACCATGTAGCTGATCCCACAAGATTATAATGAACTATACCATATAGCTGATCCCACAAGATTATAATAAACTATACCATATAGCTGATCCCACAAGATTATAATGAACTATACCATATAGCTGATCCCACAAGATTATAATGAACTATACCATGTAGCTGATCCCACAAGATTATAATGAACTATTCCATGTAGGCGGTCCCACAAGATCCTAATGAACTATACCACATAGTCAGGCCCATAAGATTATAATGAGCTATACCATATAGCCTAGGTGTGTCATAGGCCATACCTTCTAGGTCTATATAGGTACACTGTGTGATGTTTGCATGATGACAAAGTCACCTACTGACACATTTCCCAGCCTGTATCCTGATCATAACACAACGCCTGACTAAATAATTTCTCATAAGCTCACAAGATTTACAACCACAAACTTCCTATGAGCATGTTACAAATTTGCCTTGAGTTCTGCCTCTGGAGTACTTCAAATTTGAAAAAACAATTAGAACAAAGTTAATATTTTTTATGCTCAACTTAATAAATAAATATATAGAGTGAGAGGCTTCTTCTCCTTCTGGATCTTCATTTATTCAGCTGTCCCATTCTATTCTGAGTCACTGCAGTTCACAATTTCAGATTTTGTCTTTCACTTTCCAAGATCCAGAATCCTCAGGAGTCTTCCTTCATTTGGGTACAGTCACTAACTACGCACCCCTAATTTAGGACCACCTCTGTGTACCTGGTTTATTTCACCTCCAGCTTGGATAGCACCAGATTGAACTTCTTAGAGCATATTATCATTAATGAGTTACATTACTATAAATGCCTGTATGATAAGTTACTATTGTTACTAGCTGAAATTCAGGGTTTTCTTATTTCTCTTATAACCTAACATCTGATAAAATTTAAATTGATTTGAAGCTCCTTAAACTAGAACTACAATCATAATCTCTGACTTTAGGTCTATAGATTTGATGTTCTAGTTCTTTCCTGAGTATGTGCAATCCTGTTTGTTTTCAGTGGCAGTTCCTTCTCCTTCCCCACTAACACCAACTCTTTTGGTTCCTACTTTTTTCAGTTTCTGTATAGAATGATAATCACATACTGTTTTGTTTGAGAATATGGAGGGGCCCTCTTTTATATTACACACACATAAGTGTGTGTGTGTGTGTGTGTGTGTGTGTGTGTGAGAGAGAGAGAGAGAGAGAGAGAGAGAGGGAGGGAGGGAGAGAAACAGACTGTTTTATAAAAAAAAAAAAATTAAGACAGAGTTTTTGCTATAGGGCGTGTGCGCTTACCAGAGAGACACACACACACAGATAGAAAGTGAGAAATCATCCCTGAAAGGGGATGTCCATGCCACAATCCCTTCTCCTCCAATCTCCTCCCAGGATCTTGGGCATGCACACACATATACCCAGCATGAGTTTTAAGCTGCCGGGTCTGGGACTCGAGCCATGGTTGACTACATGGGAGTCCAGCAACATAACCATTACACTGCCTACTAATTTAAGAGACTCTTTTAAATAGTAAGTCTGTAAGAGAAATTAGTCAGGGATTTACTATTCAAAATTTGCTTCACTGAATACCAGCATCAACAACATCTGGGAACTTGTGGGAAATATAGACTAGCTGGGACATATAATGTGCATATATATATATATATATATATATATATATATATATATGTGTGTGTGTGTGTGTGTATACACACACACACACACACACACACACACACAATGCATTGTGTAAAATTTTTTTTTTCTTTTTGCCTGCTCCCCTTCCTTCAAAGGCATAGGTAGTGGTAGACTATGGCTGATTCACACGCAGGCTTGTAAAGAAGTTTCTGAGACAATTATTAAACAGTCATTTTTAAAAAATTAAATTATATGACTCCACGATGAAATAATTTTACTAGAAACAAAAGTAGCATACTCAAAACTCATCACTTTCTAATTATTTCAGTCATTTTATGATTACCTATATCTTGAAATTAGTCTGTTGTACCTGTATCCTGTAATGCTACAAAATGATGTATATCCCTTTTCAATTCTGTTCAGGGACTTTTACCTGGTTGCATGAAATAAAATATGATGATTATATTTACAGCCTCCACAAAGCTACAAATCACTGCTTGATGTATTATTTTGATTGTCTGTATTTATTAAACAGAAAAAATGATAATAACAAAGATTAAATTTAAAAGGATATCATAAAATATGTATCTTTTGGTGTTGTGAAAAACATATTAAGACTTTACCAGCACACTATTAGGTAAAGGCACTGGAAAAAGAATATTCCTACAATGAACCTGCATATTTTTGATGTAAAAAGGTTTTGAGATTTCTATTGAAACTAAAACAGTCTACCTTATGTATTTTCATTGCTATGCTTAGACTCTACTCATAGTTGTCTCTGAATCTATTTTGAGCTTCTCTAGAACCTCCAACATAATGAATTAGTCCATTAAATGGGTGCTGATCCCACGTATTTATTAGGAAGTCAAACAACCTTTTCAGTTCTTGGAGCTTCCAGGCTTCTGCTATTTTCTCTGTAAAATGAAGGGTTTATGTTCCACTTATGTTCTGGGAGGTGTCATGTCCTCCCAGAATCAGTACTGCCTAAGACTATTGTAAACATATAGCTTCATGAGACACTGGAACAAGTATCATTTTTCAGTTTCTCATTTGGGAAATCAGTTCAGTATTGTGAAAATATTTCCTAGAAATCTGGACTAGGAGATTTGAATTATAAATATATAGATAGATAGATAGATAGATAGATAGATAGATAGATAGATAGATAGATAGATTTACTCTCTAGCTCTGTCTGCTCAATTGTGAAATAATGAAATAATATCTGAAAAGGTTATTTTGTTGAGATATCTAATACAGGCATTCAAATAGTAAATCTCTTGTCTGAATGTCTAACTAAATGACTTCTTAATCTAGATTTTTGGGAATAACATAAATAGAAAAAATGTCTAAATACCATTCTTGCCTTTCAGATTCAAGTAGAACTGTATTTTGTTTGTTTGTTTGGTTGGTTGGTTTTTTATTTTCCCGACCCTATTTGAAATTTAAAATCATAATCTATAAACCAAATGAAAGTTAATTTTGCTTACTTCATTTGTTTTGTTTGTCTTTTCAATATCAGCATTATCACAAACTAATATTCTAAAGGGAACTTTAACTGCCACCAGGAAAAGTTAGAACAAAAAGAAGTTTGCTTGTCTTTGGGGAGAGAGATTAAACTTCATCAATGCATTGTAGCATAAGTGTTTTAGTTTGATTTACTTTGAAAACAGTGCAGAATTTGGCCAGAAAAATGAAAAATGATCAACTTGGCTAAGTTTACATTTTTTATAGTGACATATTTTAAACTGCAAATAATGAGTATACTGGTTTGGTTTAGTTATAATCTCTTTCTCCTATGCTTCTGCTATAGTTTTCTGTACTTTTAAAATTTTCTACCATGAACATGTGCAAACTTAATATAAAGAAAAAAATAGAAATAAAATTTATTTTAAATAATAGGAATACTAATTTACCTGAAACTAGAGTATCATGCAAGGAATTATGAATGCTTTGATAGGAAAAATTCACAGTTTTATTGACCCTCACACTTATATATAGGGTCATTGGAAAAGTCATGATGTATTTTTCTATGCATAAATGAGTCATGAGTTTTGACAACCCAATATATTCAGAAAATAACAATCTTCTGAAACAGGTGATATTTTGACTAATGTCATATTTATTTATTGCTAACAATAAAACAAATAATCATGTATTTTCTTCTTTACTGCCTTCCTTTGTTCCTTCTCTTTTTGTCAGAGAGCACATGTGCTTTCAAAAGACAGAGAGGCAGAGAGAGAGGAAGAGGGAGAGGGAGAGGGAGAGGGAGAAAGCACTTCCCAGTGAGGTGTGGTCACGCCCCAATCCCTTCTCTTTTATTTCTCCATCCTTTTGGGGTTTGGGGCACACATGAAAACATACACAGCATGTTTCTCAAGCTACTGGGGCCAGGATTTAGCTGCACAGCTGGCTATATGGGATCCAATTCCCCTACTCACCGGGCCATAGGGAAGTTCCCTTTTCTTTATTTAAATAATGGTTTCTAGTGACCAGAAAAGGACATAATAGTTACTTTGCTGGACTACCATGTAGTCGACCACTGTTCAAATCCCAAACCCAGTGACTTAAAACTCATGCTGGGTTTATGTGCACACATGCCCAAAATTCCAAGAGGAGAATGGAGGAGAAGGGAATTGAGGAATAGTTATCCCCTCTAGGGGGTGATTTCTTGCTTTCTTTCTGTCTGCCTCTATCTCTCCGGTGAGGGCACACACTCTATAGCAAAAACCTCTCAAAACATAATTTCTAGTTTAAGTATAATCAATATATTGCTTTTTGAGCTACAGTATGGTTTTGCAAAGGCAAACTTATGGTACATGATAATCAAATTGGGATATACATACACATTCATCTTCAACACCAAACATTACATTGTGTTGTGTACTTTTGCTAAATTGTTTTCTGGAAATATGTATTAAATTGCCTATAATTTTAACTTTATAGAGAACTTACATTAAAATGTTTATGAAACAAGATCTAGATTTTAAAATATCACTATTTGAATATAAATGTTTGTAAAAATGACTTCTTAGGATTTCTTTAAAATTTATTTCTTGGCCTAGAGAGAAGGACCCCTGATGGGATCGTGATTCCATGATCCACTCCCAGTCTCAGCCAGCCTTGATCGTAGATATGCATGTACAGCCAGCTTGGTAAGAGAGATCCCAGGACATGCACCCCAAACCTTTCCTATGTAGATCCAGTCACATTACCATCAAGCCATTACCTGGCCCCTTGTTAGGATTTTTAAACAGCCCTCACTAAACATGTCTTCATAATTTGTCCTTTTTTGTAGCCACTCCAGAATGTAATCATGAGCATTATGTACTGGGACCAGTATACACATAGTGGTTACATCACTGGACTCCCATATGGCTGACTGCAGTTTGAGTCCCAGACCCAGTGGCTTGAAACCTGCGGAGTATGTATGTGTGTGTGTGTGCCCAAAATCCTGAGAGGAGGTTAGAGGAGGGGGGATTGTGGCATGGCTGTGTCGGCTGGGGTGTGACTTCTCACTTTCTGTCTCTCTGTCTCTCTCTGGCAAGTGCACACCCCCTATAGCAAAAAAAAAATCTCTCTCTTAAAAAAAAAAAGAAGAGCATCATGTACCGTGTTCAAAAGCAAGCTAATGTCTATGGGTATTATTTAATTTCAAAGGCCTCTTGCCTCTATACCAAATACTCTCACACTGCAGTAACATTGGGTTTTCAGAAAACTCATGATCTATTTTTCTGTGTTTCTATGCAAATAATGTGTCATGACTTTTCTGATGATCTAATATTTATGGATGTGCCAACAATTAGCCAGTCACAATTACTTTTTTCTGTAGTCAATGGGGCCACCAAAGTGGACCTTTTCCATACTCATCTCTCTAATTGTCTACCTCTTACTTGCTGCCAATTGAAGACTCATCAGCAAACGTGGTAATTAAAAGTAACAAGCAACCAAATGAGAGCCTGGACAATTGAATAGACACGTATGATTCTGAGGGAGTATAACATCAAATTTGGCTGATTGTAACAGTTTTCTTCTTCTTGGGAGGCAGAATGAGTCTTAAGAGCCAGGTTCTTTACACAGGTTGCATGGGTTCAAATTCCAGCTCTGTTTCTTGTTAGACATGGACTTTAGGTAGTTAATGTTCAGTTAATCAATCAATAGCAGAGAGATAATATTAATACTCTCTCAAGGAGTCATATGGAGATTAGATGAGGTGATGCACACTCAGTGTAGGGAACATAATAAGCCCTCATTGGGGGTAGTTATTGTCATTTTCTTTTTTTTATCTTTTGGTTACATATCATATGTTACAATTAGCAGGTTTATAACATCAGGAGAAAGTTGCTATGCTTTACTTTAATGGATTCTCTGAAGCGTTTTCGCTGTCATAGAGAGACCACTGAGCATGGCTTTGAAGGCAAACAGAGCCAAGGCCAGCCCTGGCCTTGCCATTGGCTGTGCAATTTGTGAGTAGTTTATCAACTTGTCTTCTCCTGTATAAAGTGAGGCAATGCATACTTCACAGGGGCTACATGAAAATAACTTATGCAAGGTAATACCTACATAAAGTACTTTGCCCAATCTTGGAACCTAGTAAAAACTCTTAAATCAACTGTAGCCCTGCAGGTGCTTAGATGGGGTGGCTGTCCAGGAGGTTTTTATTTTAAAATTTTTATTAAATTCTTTATTCATGATAGGTTATATGCATGTGCACTCAAGAGTGAGAGAGAGGGAAGCACCCTCCTCAGAGGCTTGCCATGTCCTTGCTCTGGATCCTGGATACCCAAGCACATGCCTGGTATGCTTCAGGCTGACCAGCCAGAGTTTGCACTGCAGTTGCCATGGAAGACGCAGCTTCTCTTCATCACCACTGCACCACGTAGCCAGTCCCAGGATGTTTGCATCACTCTAAGTCTTGTTACGTGACCCAGTCTAGATTAGAGTACACTAAATCATTTAAAATATATTTAAATGTAACTATGCCCCAATATTTTCTTTCATACAAAAGATGAAAAATCAATTAGAGAGAAAATATTATATTTATACATCTCAGAAACATTTTTCTTAATCAACCGCCAGAATGGTATCTAAAAATCAAGGTTTTCAAGTACCCAAACAATTCCAATTTATCCAGACTATTCTGCTTCCCAGACATTCACTCACAGGTATGGATATATACGGATACCAGGCATGAATAGCAGTCCAGCCCTGTTTTTAAATAGATGCTCACATTGTTTGGGGACACAGCCAATAACACAGACACGGTTTCTGGCAGACATTTTCTGCACCGTGGCTCTAGATTCTGTTTAATTTCCATGAACAATGGTGGGTTGCATAAATCCCTCTACATTAAACTGAAGGTTGATCTGAAATGTTGCTATAATATATACTGAGACAAATTTTCAAAGCTAACCATGCGTTTTAATACATTTCAGCATCTTTTTTGGCATGGTCATTTAGACAGAAATAACATTTCTTGTAATAATTATGTAAGATGATAGATATGAAAAATTGTACCTAACTTTTTATAGTCTTTCTAGGCCAATGTTATCATATGTGCTGGTTTCTGTCTTTTTTAATAAAAAACCACAGTCCTAAGTAAAGAGTTGGCTATTAATATTTTAGAATGCAAGTGAGGCAGAACATATAATGCCTTGCATTCTGTGGGAAAAGGGGATTTCTCAGTAAGCACCCCTCCCTATGAACTGTTTTTATTCCAATTGCTTTTTACCTACCAGAAATGCTGAGTACACGTTTCCTCAAGCATGGCACAAATTCTAACAAGATTCAAAAGAGCCTGTGCCATGTATTCCACACTGCACTTCTGTCCTGAAATTCAGGGTTTCAAATTGTGCGAAAGAATAGGTCAAAGTGAAACCTAATTGGATTTTACCTTTATTTCTAATAACTGAAGAAATAGTGGATGTGTGTTTGCATATAATACAGGAATAAGAATGGAAGAAAATGGAAAAGGGTAAGCTTTTTCCATAGTAATATTGTGAGAGAAAAGTCTTGCCAGTTCTGTTACTTTAGACACAAAAATTGGGTCACAAACAACACTAAGAAAATATAAATTTTTTAAAACAGTGTGCAGGTTCTAATGGAAAATGCACAATGCGATCACTTGCCATTTATATAGTGCCTAATAGATAAGAAAGCTGCACTATATTTGAAAGTGAAATCTTCAGAATAACTATTCGCTATTAGCTGTTGGTTAGCACTTTTTTCCTTATTTGGGTCGAATGGAATCCATGTCTTTGAAGTACTACCTGGCCATTTGGCAGAGAAATTCTCAATAGCCAAATTGAAATTCCAATATATAGTTCCAACTCTTCATTTTACAGGTTATGTAAAATCATTACTACAATTAGAAGGAAAATTGCCCTCTCTCTTTTTTTTTTTGAGAGGTTTTCACTATAGGGCGCGTGCACTCACCAGACAGACAGAGAGAGACAGAGAGACAGAAAGAGAGAAATCACCCCCCGGGGGGATGGCCACGCCGCAATCCCTTCTCCTCCATTCTCCTCTCAGGATCTTGGGCATGCACGCACATGCGCCCGGCGTGAGTTTTAAGCCACCATGTCCGGGACGCAAACTGCGGTCGACTACGTGGGAGTCCAGCGACATAGCAATTACGCTAACTGCTGATTCCCGCCCTCTCTTTTTTATCAGTTGGTTTGCATATTGAAGTTAAATTCAGTTCCTAAAATTCCCCTTTGATTATGCCTCTCTTTCACAATGATTTTCTATTGTTTAGGTCTAAGTTTCTTTATTTATCATGTAACCACATCTTAATCAGAATGCCTGTTCTTTCTAGAATTTATTGCCCACTGTAATTGAACCAGTAGCTTGAATGATTCTCTTCCTTTTCCCACTTGCAGTTTCTCCTCTGTGCTTTTGTTGCCCCTCTTTTGCTCACTGACCTGTCTTTGCTTCCTATACTAGTTTCTGAGGCTTGCCATGAAAGTACCTCAAGCAGCAATTTATTCTCAGGCAGTTCTTTAGGCCAGAAATCCCAAATGTAGGGGTTAACAGGGTCATGCTCTCTGTGAAGGCTGTAGAGGAGCCTATTCCATGCCTTTCTCTCAGCCCCCCCTATAACCAGCAATTCTTGTCATCCGTTATCTTTTAGACACATCACTCCAATTTCTGTTTGTCTACACATGGCTACTTTTCCTCTGTGCTTGTATCTGTGTCTCTTCTCTTATTATAAGGAAACCAGGAGTATTAGGTAAGGTGGGCCTAACCCAGTATTCACTTTTTTTTTTTTTCTTTCTTTTTCTTTTTTTGAGAGATTTTTGCTATAGGGTGCATGCGCTTGGTGAAAAGACAGAAAGTGAGAAATAAATCACCCCCTGGGGGAATGGCCATGCCTCAATCCCTTCTCCTCCATCCCTCCCTTGTCCTCTCAAGATTTTGGGTATGCATGCATACGCACCTGGCAGGAATTAAAGCAGTTGGATCTGGGACTCAAACCATGGTCTGTGGTCGGCTGTGCAGGAGTCCAGTGATGTAACCATAAGGCCATCTGCTGATCCCTCACTCTTCTTACTACATTTGCAAAGACCTGATTTCTGAATCAGATCATATTGGGGGTAGCCAGGGTTCTGAACGTCAACACTTGCTCATGATGGACATAATTTAACCCCTGACTTTTCTCTAAAAGTGATTAAAATACTCATTCTTCAATGCTTGATATATGTGTAAACCTCATCAGGAAGGTTTTAATTCACCTTTATTGGTGCTTCTATAGACTGAAGGCAATGGAGCACTAGCTAGAGCTTCTTTGCTAATCCCTGTTTCCCAGAAAGCCAGGAATAGTGACTGGCACACAGCACACAGTAGTAGTTCAGTGAGTTTTTTGTTGAATGAATGATTATATTTAATAAGTGGATGAATTCATGCTATCTAATTTATTGTTTTTTTTAGTATGTCTGGCACAGTGTCATTTTCTTTATTTATATATTACTGTATATATAAATTATTTTATTTTAAATTTTATTATTATAATTAGGTCTTTTACCCTTTTTCTTTTCTTTTTTACATTCAATCACTGTACAAATTGCTAAGACACAAAATCAACCCGAATGTTCAAGAACAGATGAATGGATTGAAAAAGTGTGGCACATCTACATACTGAATACTACTCAGCCATAAAAAACAAGAGACCTTGGCATTTGATAGAAAGTGGACAAATATGGAAGATTTATTTTCTTTTTTTAAGTTCATCACTCCTCCAAGAAAATGTTAGGGACATTATTTCACTCCTATTTTGTATCCCAAAGTCACAAAGCTCAACATAGAATTTCCAGATGGATGGTAATCTAATAAATGTTTTGCTAATTGATTGATCTAGAAATATCCGATTGAAAGGAAATGAGACTTTGATAGCCTAGTCAGGGGCATTAAAAAAAAAAGTGAAGATTATTTCAGTTTCAGATAGGAAAAAGGGTTGCTGCTATTAAACCAGAGTTAAGAAGATTGGGTGGTTAATGTTTTATTTAAACCAAACACAAAGTCTTCCAACATGATAAAATATTCCAGATATCTGGCTGATTGGAGTTATTTTATTGTAGATACTGTTATCAGATGGGGAGAGCTGGGAAGCATCATGTAGAATCACCGTTCTTCAGGTCTAGACCTCTGAGGTAAGAGACAGTCCCTGAGATGCACAGTGAAGCCACAAGCACGAGTATAGTACGGACTTGATGCCACAATCCTCCAGCCTTCATAGGTTTTTGCCAGAGGATGGGCACCACCACGCCCCACGAGTATAATATGAAAAGAGATTTTTTTAATAGAAAAATGAAGATTTTAAAGGAATAGTATACCTCATTTCAGAAAGACGTTCGGGCAGGCACAGTCAGAGGACAACTACACTGAGAATGGGATTAAGTGCTAATTTCATTGTGGAATCTTGTCACAAATACTTAGGAGGGGTGTTCTGTCACTGTAGACAGTTCTTTTATTCGTTTTTGTGGGCTTTTGCTGATCTGAGTACATCTTGTCAGGTAAGAGCACGTTATTGCCTGGTTAGGGGAAGACATTCGCAAGCCCGGTGTGGACATTGGAGGTATGAGCATGCGCGTACGATTTTGTCCCTATTGATTTATTAACGAGTGGGAAGTGGATATTGACCAAACATTGCCTGAGACTAAAAGGAGAGAAGGTCTTTGCAAGAAAGCTTAAGGAATAAAAAGTGAGGTAAGCTTCCCTTTCCCAGTGCCAGGAGGCAGGAGGGAGTCTGGAAGGCCAGTTGAAACCCTTGACAAGCTACAATTGGTGAGGCAAATGTCCTTCTGCAGTTATCTCTGGACCAGTCTACCTATAGCAATACTGTATGGATGTCTTTCAGACTTTGATTTTTGATTTTTTTGGAGGTAGATGGCTCTCTCCATTTGTATGTTTTATCAGTGCTAAACAGGATTTTAAACTGTGAAATCTTAAGAACAACTCCCGCAGCCTCCACTCTTAACTTTGCATAACTCCTAATCAGTTTCACGATGGGGAGCCAAGCAAAGCTCACACCTAGGGTCTTAAATATGACAAAGAATGCTTGAAACTGGAGAATTAAAATATTTTTTCATCTTTCTATTAATAATTTCATTTAAGTAGTCTCTTTACTCAATGAGAAAGCCCCAAATGCTCATTTTCTTAACCTTGAAGATAAGATATCTGGAAAATTTCATGGGCAGCCATGCCACCTACAGAAAATAAGCAAAACAAAAGAAAATGCATAAAGTTCTATACATCTGGACAGAAATGAAGAAATAGAAAAGAGGATTTTTCAAGAGGGCATAAACCCTCTGCAAGCGTTTGATGAAAATGTGTTTTGGGAAGTGGTATGCTCAGAAAACATCGTGTATGTCTTCTTTTATTCGGTTAGGTGTTGTATGATAGTACACAAAGAAAGCAGCTTTCTTCATGTGTTACAAAGTACTCATGCCATTGAAGTGGCTGGTTAAGACCCCCAGGCCCACATTTACAATGTAAATTAACAAACAACATGGTGCCTTCAATTGTAGGTGAGGCTTAATAAGCCTGCTGATTGCTTCTTAAGAGTGTGGTTACCTCGTGCATGAGAAATTGCTGAACGTGAGGGAACAGAGCATTTCACAAGAAACCACAAAGGGCAGAAGTGACTGAGTGAGGAAGGGAAGGGCAACCAGTTGTTGAGGAGAGAGTGCACATTTTTGTCCTCTGAAAGGCACTCAAGAGAGTTCAGACATATTTGCAACAATGCCTTCAATGACAGAGTGTTGTTTTATGTTTTATAATGCCTATAGATCTGGAAAACACCCAATAATATGAATTAATTCATGAGTCTGCCCTAGGACTTGAAACTCCTACAGAAAAAGAGAGTCCTAGGAGATTGATAGACTGTACAGATGGGTGTATCTGTACAACAGTCAGGCTCATGCAGATGTTGTTCAGGCAAAGGGAGCTCCTTTTCTCTCTCTGCCAAACAAAATCAAGCCTGAAAGGTAAATTCATTCTCCCACCTCTAATCCATTTGCTCTTGATTTTATAGGCCAACTAAGGAAATTAGTTATTTTCCCCAGATCAGATCTCTTATAAACTTAAACTGTTACTGGCAGTCAGATAGCTATGAGCAGGAAGTTCCAAGATGCCAATGAAGAGGGCAACTGAAACATCAATTGTTGTTATCAGAGGCTGCAACTAGACTGACTGGTGCCAAGAGGGAAAGGTTATCTAACTTTTACTGCCTTCCTTGTCTTAAAAACACCTGGAGAATGTAACTTTCTTTCCCTCTCGTGGCAACACATGTTCACACAGGCACCATTCCAGGTGCTAGATCGATATTTCACTGCCCACTGGCGGCACTAGACTGGATGGGTGAATCGTCCTTGTGAGCATGCTCAGACCTTTAAAGTCCACACTGGGCATACATGCAACTTCCCCCAACTGGGCACTCTAGTTCCCCTTACCAGGCAAGACGTGTGCAAGTGTAACACAAGCCCACGAATCAAACAATGGAACCAGCTACAGAGTCAGACTTCCTCTCTTAAATGGTCATGATGAGACCGCCACAATATAAATACCTAGTCCCTTTTTTGGTACAATTGCTATAGCATGCTTGGCATCTTGCCTGCCTGGAAGTCTCCCAGATATACTGTACAATTAAAATTTCTTTTTTTTCACATCTTTCTCATCACGATGGTTTTATTTATATCTTGAGACATGCCTTTAATCTAGAGCTGTGGGCCCAAGAATTGAACATTCGAATACAATGTTCCCCAGGTCACCACCTGGTAAGAAAATTGGCATCTTTTATTGTCTTCTCTGGATTGGGTTCTTCAATCTTTATTCTATCCAAGGGTGAAATGGAAATACTCATAACTTCCAGCAGTAATCAAATAAAAGTCTCTAAATAGGGCAGGCCCATGGTCTAGTGGTCTTAACCAGACCCCACATGACCAACCATAGTTCAAATCCTGGCATCTGAGGCTTGATAAACATGTCAGGTATGTGTGTGTGTGTGTGTGTGTGTGTGTGTGTGTGTGTGTGTATCTGTATGTGTGTGTGCCCAAATCTTCACATGACAGACAGATAAAAGAGAAGGGACTGCACATGGCCATGCTCCGTTAGTACTCTCTCCCCCAGCTCCCGTAGTCTCTCACTAGCAAGTGTGCCCTCTGACCAAAAAGAAACAAAACAAAACAGACAAACAAAAAGCAGATGTAGAGTTTCAGAAGCAAGCAGCAAAGAGGAGAAGAGCTCTGCATTTCTGATAGAAATCAGATTCCCCACTCTCCCTACGCATGCTCCATCAAGGATCCACTCTTGCCTTTGCAAATTGAAGACACACCTATGTCTCATGGTTCACACTCACCATCCTGCCTACATGACCTGTGGGATGAAAACATACATGATTTAGAGTAGAAAAGTAATGTTGATTGCTTTCTCCTAGCTTGTACACTTATAAGAAGTAGAAATTTCATATGAAAAATTATTGAGCTTTTTCTTCATTCAGAAGATCAGGTAACAATGGATCCACAAGCTCCTGCCACAACCACAGGGTGGGGCTGAGTGTGAGGAGGCTCTCTCAGGACTCACGTGTGGCCCAGTCAGTGAAGGTGGCACCCTTTCTAGTGATCATCATTGAAATTCTCCCATCACTCATGCTTCCTCCTATGCCAGGCCCAGAAAATGTCCACCTCCTCCTCTGTACCTTCACCCATGGATTTCCTCAATCTGCTTTTCCCCACAGCTTCATGATGTTAAGTCATGAAGCCAATTCACACCATGAGGTTATATCATGAAGCACAGGGTGATTCTCAGGGAGTTCCCTTAGGCAACAGCTACAGAGGAGATGGAAGGAAAAAAAATCAGACAGATGGAGAGGCCAGCTGGGATGTAGTCCTGAAGACATCCTTGACCTGGCACCACAAGGGATTCTGGAGCTCAAAGGGCTGCCAGGATTGTCTCACATTCAGCTTTTAAACCCCTGCGTCAGTTAGTACCTGGATATGGACCTCTTCCTGCTGACCCCTCACTGAAAGCTGGGGAGTCAAGTCTTTCCTTGAAGGGACCTTAAGTATAGTGTCTCATTCATGCCACATCCTGGAAGCCAGTTTGTTTTCTCCTCTTTCCCAGTCCCTCCCATCTGACAGGGTGATTGAGGCCTGTTCGTCAATGCACACTAGCTGGAGCAGTGCAGTTGCTATAAGAATTCCAAGCCTCTCTAGCCCCAGAGAGTCTCCAGGATGGACCCCACCTCCCTCCTAATACAAGCAGAGCTGTCTATGGTTTCCGAAGTGCATGCTGCCTCTGATCCAGAGCTATTATAGATCAACTGCTTTTCATTTCCTGCTGTTGCCAGATGTTCTTCATCATCTGAGTGCTTTCGGAGTCTCTTGAAAAAAGACTTGAATGGAGTTTCTTGGGAGAATGTAAAGCCAAGGGTGAGATGTGGAAGATGACTCTGAATGATAGGTGAAGACATTTTGTCTATATAGTATAATTTACCCAAATAACACACTTAACAATGACATATGCCCAGCCTTGTTTATGTTTTTATTTTTCACTTGCTGGTAACTTAAGAGAACATTTGGAAACAGGGTCTCCTGCCTTGCCGTATTCACTATTAGAAACAAAGCTAAATATTACATTTTTTAAAGTTAGAAAATCTCTTAATAATGGGCTAAGTTATTCACAAGTAAAGTGTTCATGAAAGATACATCAATGTTACAAATATGTGAAAACACATGATTGATTGACTGATGACCTATTCAATTTGACAGAATTATTTCTGCAAATACGTTTGCCACTAAATAATCTGCTTTCAAGATCACTCTAAATGCCAGAGATGGAACTGGGCCTGTTTTTATCCCACATCCCCACACTGAGTACAGGGCTAGCCAAGGCTTTCACCCTGCGATGGCAGCTAAATTCAAGTTCAGGGCTGGTAAGGTACAGGTGCAAGTCTGCGCCTAGCAATGCTTGTCTGAAACTCACGGTGCTAAAATATATATGATATATTATGCAGATAGGCCTGAGAGACAGCTGAAAACTTGAGCGTGCCATCCTTCTCTAGTTCTCCAATCTGTACCTTCTCATTTTTGCTTGGCCTGCTTCAGGATATAAGTCACATGTCTAGTCTTGATAGATTATTTGGGTTTTAACCGCTGCTACACTTCATGAGTAAATAGAAGCCAAATGATCACAGACACTTGGATATGTATAAATCTCTAAGATTGCCTGCATTAAATGATCTAGATGAATATTTTAAGTGTTTTGAGGTATCAGTCACATGCACTGGAACATGAATGGAACATGAAATGGACTTTTTAAATTTTTTTTTCACCAACTGAAGCTACCAGAGGAGACTTTAAATACTATTCTGATTAGACTAGAACTCGGAATTGCTAAAAACACTTCTACTGTCTGACATTCTGATTATGCTCTGACTCAGGTCGTTCATATTTGCAAAGTCAGGAATTTCAGTGTGGTTTATGGGGAATCAGATTTCTTTGGAGCTGGCTTGGAAATGTATGATCTAATAAGATCAAGAAGACGAATAGCAGGCATGTTTCTCCTCTGACCCAAACATAACATTATCTTAGTTATAAAACCATTCATGAGGATGAAAGAATTGGAAACTGGAGTCATCTAGTCTGGGTGGTCTGGAGAATGGGTAAAACTTCTCAAATCACAATAGCAGGGTGAAGTCAGGTCTTGATGAACAGGTGGCAGAGCAAAAGGAGAGGCAGGGAGAGGATGCACAAGAGCAAGGAATGAAAAGAAAGGAAAGAAATGTATCCTTTATCTCATTTTTATTTATTTATTTACTTACTTACTTTTGGCTATAGGGTGTGTATGCTTGCCAAAGAGGAAGAGAAAATGAAAAATCACCTCCCAGAAAAGAGGGCTATATCACAACCCCTTCTCCTCCATTCTTCTCTCAGGATTTTGGGTACGCAGGCCCACACATCCGTGTTTTTCAAGCCACCCAGGCTGGTACTTGAATCATGTGGAATCCAGTGGCTTAACCATTACGCCATCTCCTGGCCCTATTTCATTTTTTAAATCTAAATTTTTATAATTTTTATGACTTAAACATTCAGAATTTCTTCCTTAACTCTAGTACCAATAACTGCCATGTTTAGAAATGCTTATAGAACTATATGTAGAATAGTGAATCTAATGAACTAAACCTACATAGTAATTAAACCTATGTGTGTGTATATGTGTGTGTGTGTATATATATATATATATATATATATATATATATATATTCCAAGATATATTTACATGTGCAAGTCTATTTAATTAGATCTAATATTTTTACATGATGTTCCCACAGACTTCAAGGGAAATAATATTTTCAAAGAAGGATCAAGCTTTTGTGAAGTTTACATTCCTAATTAATTAGTGTTGATGTGCAGACACCCACATTTAATTATACTGCAATCTGTGGCAGAAGACGCATGTTTTAAATCAAATAAATAATACAAAACTATATAAATTATTGTTTTTCTTAAGTTAACAGTGATGCTAAACTTGAAAGAAATTAAGTGTATAATTACCATCACCATTAATAATTCAGAATCTAGCTCTTTCACTAACAGATCTACTTACTATTAATTATCAGCAGAAAACATTGTGACTCATGCCTTTTGTCAATAAACATTCTCTCATCTTCAATTCAGTAAAGTACAGGAATTGCAGAGGTATCCTTGATAGACAAAAAGGTCCTTATATACTCTTTGTGCCTGATGAAGGCCCCCAAATGAAACTCTGGTGGAAGCTACCAAGCAAAAAGTAGGACAATGACATCCTGGGTCCAATGATGACAGGTGGAGGTTGCTAGAGCTTCTATCTCTGCAAGCTCAGAAAGAGTTCAATTTCTTTTTAACATTCACTCAGCCTTCTACCCTCTAAAGCTTATTCCAGGAACAGATTTTTCCCTACTGGCCCACTCTTACCATGTTGGGCAGTTAGTCCTTTCCTCTCTAAGATATTTCTCATTTTCTGTAAGGTGTTCAAACAGCATATTACAAAGGTAGGAAAGATATATGGAGGGTTGTGTGTAAGTCTGGGCAGCAATTTCTGTTCCCATGCACATAGGAAAAATCTTGGTATGTTTCTGAGTCCTTGAAAGTTTTTGGCACAGGATTTTCTGGGCCAGAATCTGAGTAAGGTAACACAGCTAGAGATCTTCATGTAAGGAACCATATGAAGATGGTTCCTTATGTGAACCATTAAACTGCATCCAACATTTGGCTTTAAACAGAACTATGTTCCATGGGGAAGAAAAATTCTCATGGAGTTTTTTGACAGTCCCTACCATTCCAGTGTGCCCATGATCACTGATACTCTCTTCCAAAAATAATTGTATCCACTAAATGAGTAAATGGATCTCTCAGTCATCAGATTTTGGCAACCTGTCACTAGCACAATGAATCCATCCCACAACATGTTCATCTTGTGTTTACTAAATACCAATTTTTAAATTCCAGAGATATATAGGAGAGTGCCTTATCCCTCTGGCCATCTTTTTTTAAATTACTATTTATTTAATTTTATTTATTATTATTATTTTCGTTTTGCTATAGGACATGTGGGCTCACCAGAGAGAGATAGAAAGAGCGGGGGGAAAGTGAAAAAGCAAGCCACCAGGTCTAGAGCTCAAATTGTGTTGGCCATGCGGGAGTCCAGCACCTTAATCACCACACCACCTGCTGGCCCCTCCCTCTGGCAATCTTACTCAACAAAGAAAATAAAAAAGAGCTGAAATAAGCATTCCACATAATTCCTTCCAAATGGACCAAAGAGTAACATTTCTCCCCTTTCAGTGAGAAATTTGAAAGGTTCCACTCACTAAACTCCCCCATGTAGAAAGAAATCAAGATTAGAAAATGATGCTAACTAACCTCCCAACATGAAACTATAAACATGTAACCAAATGTGCCTTTACTGTATAACTCAGTATGTCTTTCAGTAAAATGAAATCAGCAAGATAAAAATAAATAAGGAAAATTGGTAGATTATGAGGTTCTTTTTTTAGAATATTGTTATCAAAGGAAAACATCATAAAATAATCCACCAATAGCAATATCAATAGAAACTGTCACCTAAAAGTTATCAGGTTGACAAATAAAAACATTGCTACCCAATTAATTGCAGACTATCTGTAAGAAAGATTGGAATCCTATTGGAATCTTTTAAAGGTCATATTATGGGTGATAAATATTGTGTCTAAAATTTTTGTCAGTTGTTTGCTTAACTAATTGATCAATTAAGATCCACTCCATACCTACCAAGGGGTAGATAAGAGACAATACCACCCTGAATCTTTCATCCACTGCAGTTTCATGTACTTCCTAATTGTAACCACCTGCCTCATAATAAGTTTCCAAAGCACCAAAGTTTAAATAGCTTACTCCTAATCACTATTGATCAAAGCATGTGTCATTCACTTTCCAATGTATATATGCTTAGCTATTCTATTTGAACTTTAATTATTAGGGGCCAGAAGGTGTTGTGGAGGTTAAGAAAGCTGGATCTCAGCTGTGTGGTTCCAGTACCAGACATGGCAGCTTAAAAGTCACCCCAGGCAGGTATGTGTGAGTGCCCAAATCCCAAGAGGAGAATAAAAGAAGAGCGATTGCAGTGTGGCCGTCCCTTCTGAGGGGTTGATTTCTCAGTTTCCCTCTCTCCCTCTGTGTCTCTCTGGCAAGTGTATGTGCCCTATAGTAAATTAAAAAGAAAGTAAAATAATTATGAAATTAAGCCTATGTTCACCTGCAGACAGAATTTTTCCATTGTAGAAGGTTTTTGTTTGTGTTTTTTTCTTCCTTTTTTTTTTCTTTCTTTCTTTTTTTTTTTTTTTTTTTTTGAGAGGTTTTTCGCTATAGGGCGTGTGCGCTCGCCAGACAGACAGAGAGAGACATAGAGACAGAAAGCGAGAAATCACCCCCCAGGGGGGATGGTCACGCCGCAATCCCTTCTCCTCCATTCTCCTCTCGGGATCTTGGGCACGCACGCACACACGCCCTGCATGAGTTTTAAGCCACCAGGTCCGGGACGCGAACCGTGGTCGACTACATGGGAGTCCAGCAACATAGCCATTACGCTAATTGCTGGTTCCCTTTTTCTTCTTTTTTGATTGACAGATATTTGACATGCCTAAATATTACCTGGTGGAGAAGAGGTATAATATTAGGCACTGAGCACACTAAGATGAATGGGACACCCCAACTATAACCCTAGCCCATACTCTAATCTCAACAGTATATTGCACATAAATTTTGATGAGAAAGAATACAGAAACATGCCAATTACAACACAATGTGGGATCCAAATAAAAATGAATAAAATGTAAATTTTAAGCCATTATTATCAATAAGTTAAACTGTTCAGCTGTATGAAATGGATTTTTAAAAAGTGGCTAGATAAAATAACACAAATAGGAACTATAAATATTTCTCACTCTGCTTACTCTGATCAGAAACTGAAAGATTGGTAAATATAAATCTTTCTCTTTTTAGAAGGATTAAAGATATTAAAAAAGAAAACCTAGAGACTATGAGGTTGTGAAAGTGAAAGTAAAGATCAATGAAAAATTCAGTAATAGAATTCAAGAACAAACATCCTATTTGTGTTTAAGAAAGGAACTGTATCTGCAGAAAAAGAGGAAACGTATTTAAATTTTAGTATCAACGTAAAATTACTTTAAAAACCAGCTTATCACTTCTTGAATAAGATGGCAAGAAGAAATTAAATGTTTGTATTTCCTTTGTATTTCCACTATGTCAAAACATATTTCCTGAATTTAAACTTGGAGTTGCTAAAGTTGGTACACATTCAGTCAAAGTACTCAACTGGGAACCTACTTACTCAAGCTTTGGTGCAGATATAAAAAAATGAAATGAAGCAGTGGTGAAGCTTTTGCTCTGCTGGAACATAAAGTCTAGCTGCATGTTTTTTAGTATGAATCAGAGCTCCAAGCTCAGTTTACCCAGAAAAAAGCATCACTACTTTTATTTAGTATTCAAATAAACCTGTATCTTTGTTATAGCCAATCAAAAATTTTGAAATTAAATTATTTTCTTCTCTAAATGAAAGGATTAAAATTATTTTGATATTGGCCTGATTAAACATAATTAAATCATAACTATAGATTTTTTAAGTTATTATTTTATTTTATATATATATATATGTATAAATATATATAAATTACATATAAATTTGCTATAGGGTATGCATGTTAATCAGAGAGAGACAGCGAGGGAAAGTGAGAAAGCAAGCCACCAGGACTGGGACTTGAACCATGGTCATTCATGTGGGAAGTCTAACACTTCAACTATCACAGTACCTGCTGGCCTCGTATATCTATAGATTTTTATTTGTAGTTTGAAACCTTAAACAATGCTAAGGATAATGCCTTAATGTCTTTATGTTTTTCTTAAATGATCTCTTAAATGAATCCCTTTTTGTATCTGCATATTCTATTTTTTTTTCCTTATGTATCGGTAGAAATTACTTTAGCTGTAACACTTAAGTCAAACAACTAAAGAAAAAAGAAAGAGAACTAAAGCCCAACAAATTAATTGCCATTACAAACATCTTAGAAATAATTTTATATTTTTTCTGCCTGATCAAACACCTTTGTCCAAGAAAATGTCGCAGAGATCTGTTGCCCCTACAAGCTTATTGGGTATTAAGACCATTTTCTTCTCATGAGGGTTCATGCAGAAAAGCAAATGTTTCATTAGGCACTATCTTTTTCCTACCTGCTTGTCGTGTGACCTTTGGTCTTGATTATCATAATAATGAATTACATTTATCTCTGTGTATTCACAAATACACTCTTGGGGCCAATAAAATGGCATATGGCATAATTGAATCATCTGTTCCAGCATAATTATTATTAGCTAAACACATTCAGCTTGGTGGAAGTTGACAAGATTCCATCTTGCTCTGTGATTCCAGGGTTAAGGTGTTGCTCTCTTCCTTGTTTTAGGTTTAATTATATTCAGTTTTTCCTATTTTCCTTATCGTATATACATCAGTAGTTTCTGTAGTCTAATATAAGAGTTTTTGTTCTTTTATTTGATTCCAATCATAGTCACATGCATAGTTAAGGTGGGATTAGTTTAAAAAGTTTTATTTTTCTTTTTCCAATAAAGGAATGTGTTGTAGACTTATTTCTATTTTACTAATAAGCATTAGTGTATCTTCTAGCAGTAAGTCAGAGACTTTTTAAAAGAATGTGAACTACTGCATCAAATGTGTGTAAGAAAATACGATGCTGTGTTAGTTTCAAAACTTGAGTAGAGACCAGTGTAGGCACATGGCAGGGACAGTCGAGTATGGGAAAAGCAAAAGGGAGTATGGCACATTCACTCTGAAATAGCGTTGTCCCATGCCTAACACTGAAGTGGGGCTATATATAAACACACTGAATCAATAAAGGCAGGAAGTAAGGAAGAAAGCCAAGGTAAAGATAGAAACCCAAGCCAAATTTGTATTCTCAGTCTCAGAGTAGAAGATGCCAGGACAAGTGTCAGCTCTTGGGCTACGTACCAGAGACTGTATATAAGGAACCATCAGTGACAAAGGCTTCATTAAGAGATGGGGTTTAATGAATAAAGTCTGAACAAGGGTGATTCAAATTCACGGGGCCATATCTGGCTGGCTCAGAGCATTTTTTTTTTTTTAAAGCAGAGTAAGCCTATTTCTAAGTTGTAGACTCATGCATAGAAATATAATGTGATAATGTGTGACAAATGTCTTTCATCTGAAAACTTCAACAAAGTAAGTAAAGTTTTGCTTTTTGTTTTTGTTTTTATTTTTTGAGAGAAATTTTTTGCTATAAGACGTGTGCGATTGCCAAGAGATACAGAGAGATACAGAGAGACAGAAAGTGAGATATCACTTTCCAGGGGGCATGGCCATGTTATAACCCCATCTTCTCCATTCTCTTGTCGGGATTTTGGGCATGCATGCACACGTGCCTGGCATGTTTTAAGCCGCCGGGTCTGGGACTCAAATCATGGTCAACTACATGGGAGTCCAGCGACATAGCCATTATGCCATCTGCTGGTCCTCAATGTGGTTGGTTTTTAGAGTCCAGGAGATCAACCTGCCTGATGAATAAATATACTGGTTCTTATGGACCAGCACTTTTGGAAATCCCAGAACTATTCCCATAATTCTTGGTTAAGAAAGTGAACCCATAACAAGACTCTTTAAAATTTCTTTTCTAATGGTAGATCTGTACATCACTTCAAAGATATTGAAATTTTGGGAACCGGCAGTTAGCGTAATGGCTATGTCGCTGGACTCCCACGTAGTCGACCGCGGTTCGCGTCTCGGACCCGGTGGCTTACAACTCACGCCGGGCACGTGTGCGTGCGTGCCCAAGATCCCGAGAGGAGAATGGAGGAGAAGGGATTGCGGCGTGACCATCCCCCCTGGGGGATGATTTCTCGCTTTCTGTCTCTCTGTCTCTCTCTGTCTGTCCGGCGAGCGCACGCGCCCTATAGCGAAAAACCTCTCCAAAAAAAAAAAAAAAAGATATTGAAATTTTAAGAGCTCGTCAGTAGTCTTAAAGCAGTTTAGTTAATACTGACCTTTAACTAAAGCAATAAACATCTCAAGTGGTGTTTCCACTAAGTGTATAATAAAATGCTTTAGGAAGATATATTATGATTATTTTGACCTTTACATAGCCTGATCTCACTTGAATATAAAAACTGATTTTTTTTTTTTTTTTAAGAGAGGTTTTTGCTATAGGGCACGTGCACTCGCCGGAGAGAGAGAGAGACAAAAAGCGAGAAATCACCCCCCCAGTGGAGATGGTCACACTGCAATCCATTTTCCTCCACTCTCCTCTTGCGGTTTTGGGAACACATGCACACTCGCCTGGTGTGAGTTTAAGCCACCCAGGCTAAGCCTTGAACTGTGGTCGACTACATGGGAGTCCAGCGACATAACCATTACACCATCTGCTGGTCCCCCAAAATGAACTTTTAAAAGAAGTTTTTGTGTGATAAGGTGTGTATACTTGCCAGAGAAACACACACACACACACACACACCCACACATACTCAGAAAGAGAGAGAGAGGGAGAGAGAGAAAGCACCCTCCATGGCGGATGGCCATGCTGCAGTCCCTTTTTTATCTGTCTCTTCTCAGGGTTTTGGGCATGCATGGACATGTGCCTGACATGTTTTTCAAGCCACTTGGTCTGAAATTGGAACGTTCTTTTTTTTTTTTTTTTTTTGAGAGGTTTTCGCTATAGGGTGCGTGCGCTCGCCAGACAGACAGAGAGAGACATAGAGACAGAAAGCGAGAAATCGCCCCCCAGGGGGGATGGTCACGCCGCAATCCCTTCTCCTCCATTCTCCTCTCGGGATCTTGGGCACGCACGCACACGCGCCCGGCGTGAGTTTAAGCCACTGGGTCCAGGACTTGAACAGCAGTCAACTACATAGGAGTCCAGCGACATAGCCATTATGCTAACTGCTGGTCCCAGAACCTATTTTCTTGTCTTTTCCGGTATCTCACAGCTTCTCTAATCTTCAGGCTTGGCTCGTGCCCTTCCTCCATCTTCAAAGCCAGCAGTGTGCAGTTGACTCGGCTCAGGTCCCTCCTACTTTACCTCCCTCTTCCACACTTAAGGACATTTTGATTACATTGTCCTTACCCAGAAATCCAGAAAAATCTTATTTTATGGCCAGTTGGTTAGCAAACTTAATTCCATCCAAAATCTTTATTTCCTCTTAGACTATAACAGAACATATTCATACTTTCCAGGGATTAGAATTTGGACATCTTTGGGGCATCAATATTCTGCCCACCAGGCTAAAATTGAAGCTAATATCACCATCAAAAATGAACTCCTAGGCACTAGAATAAATCTGTAATTTTCTTTAAAAAATCATTAATAGATTTTATTTATAAAAAAGTCAAATTTTAACAGTTTTATGTTATAACAGAAAACATAATTACTCTGTAAAAAAAAAATAATACATTGAACTTTTTGTGGAAAATATCCTGTGTGGTCTTAGAGAAATTACAGATGTTAAATTTTCAAACAATAATTAAAAGGTTTTTGGTGTTTTTCTTTGCTACCGTGGCTAAGTAATTTTATAAATCTTAGAACTATGATATCTTATTCTGCTTTTCTGCTATGTATTTGTATTAACTTTTATAAACATTGTTCCAAGTGGGATTTAATATTTTTCAGACAGGCATCGCTTGGGAGCTTATAAGAAATAATAGAATCTGAGGGCCAAGCCTACTGAATCAGAATCGGAGGTTTTACAATCCCTAGGTAGTTTGTGAGCAGATTAAAGTCCAAGAAGCCCTGACAGCAAACAGTCTCTTACTTAATGTAAACATTTTTATTAGTTTTCTATGTTTCCCTGTTTATTTAACTGTTTGTAGTCATTAATGTTTCAATACATATAATGAACAGCTTTCATAATCATAGTTTTATTTCTACAACAATAAATATTTCTACTTCAAATCGTTGTTAGAATTTTAATCTGTAAAGACATAAGAAGACTTACACTTGGAGTTACATTTGGAATTCACCTCTACTTGAAAGCAAATGTGACCGTAAACTTGAGTGACATGCTTTGTTTTCTACAGAGTTGAGTATGCTGAGTAGATGTAAAGGTATCCTAAAATTTTTCATAATGGTTGGTATGCACGTTCTTAGGGATTCTGGGAATTACACTCTGAAAGCAGAATTTGACTTCCAAATGGCATCTGCCTTCCAAAGGTCAAGGATAAAGCCAAAGCTAAAAAATAGACTTTACCCAAACACTCACTGAGGCTAAAACTGAGGGGTGTGTGTGTGTGTGTGTGTGTGTGTATACATGTGCACTCAGTAGATTTTATTGTCTTTTAACATTGACTCATAAAGGAAACAAAAAAATAAATAAGCAATAAGAAAAGGCTAATCACAGTAACACCCTAGGCATTTGTGGGCTGTTTGCCTTAGAACAAATCAAATTCTAGTTGTCTTTACATATTTGAGGGGCTGTCAAAGGACAAGAGGAAAGAGAAATGTACAGTGAGGCCCTAAGGGGAAAGAGAAATTTATATGAGGAAGTTACTGAACAATGATTTTATTCCGATATAAAATACAATTTTCCAACCATTCGAGAGAACTGTCTGAAGATAAAGTGGACTGCCTTGGGAAACCATGAATTGCTGTCCGCCTTAGGTGTTTAACTTTAGGCAGAATGACCGTTTGTCGTGAGTACCACGGAGGAGATTCAGGTCTCCTTTGGCTGATTAGTGATACCAGCTAGCACTTACTGAGCACTTCCTAAGAGCCTGGCACAGTGCTAATGCGATGTACAGCCATTTGCCCACAACAGCTCCTCATGGTGGATGCAACTCTTCTCTCCATTTCAAATAGAAGTTCAAAGTTACAGGGCTTAATCTAGGTTATGCAAATAATGAATGGCAGGGACAGAATTAATGCAAGTCCCTCTGACTATAGAGCTTAAGACATTTTGACTAAACCAGTGTCCATCTAGGCCCTCATTTTACCCCCAACTGGAACAACGCTTCCTATTAGTGTTTAGTGGCATAAGACAACTCTAACTTTTAAGAATGATATTTTAGAGGCCAGAAGGTAGTGTGGTGGCTAAGGCACTGGATTCCCACATGACTGACTATGGTTCAAGTCCCAGACTCGGTGGCTTGCTTTCTCACTTTTCCTCTTTCTGGTCAAATTAAAATAATATTAATAAATAAAGTTAAATAAAAAAAATATTTTAAAAGAATTATACCTTATAGTTTGACTCTTTCAAGTCAGTTAATACTTATCAATAATGATGTGTATATGTGTATCTAAATGCATATATAGAGTCACATGACACTAAAGACATTTTGGTCAATGATGAACTGTATATATGACAGAGGTCCTATAAAGAACATCTAGGATATACTGTATAGCCTAGGTGTTTAGTAGGCTATGCCACCTAGTTTGTACAAGTACACTCTATGATGTTTGTACCATGACAAAATTGCCCAACAAAGTATGTCTCAGACTATATCCCTGTCATTAAATGACATGTGACTGTGATGACTATGTGTGTGTTTATATAACTATTATATACATTGTGTGTAATTTTATTAAATTATATTTTAATATAAAATAACTCCAGAAATTCAAGAAATTAATATACAACTTAATGACCTTTCTATGAACTCTATTCTTATTAACATATCATACAATAGAGTTGTGTCTTCCTGGCTCTTGGCAACTGGAATTGGGTCTGCTGCCCCATGGTTTCCTCCTTAGGTTCACCCGTTCCTTCCCATTGCCAAAGACGGAATTTTCACTATCAAGGTGCATAAAAATGGCACCGAGGCCTCAGTCTTTCCTTTCCTGCACTGCCTCCGATGAGTCAACCCACCCCCGCTGAGGCTAGATCCCAGCAATAAAGTGTAGAGTCTGAAGGAGTAATTTAATTTAGTACTACTTAGTACTCCTAAGTAGGAGTCTTGCTACTTAGTATTTAGTCCATCTGTAGGTGAGCATGGAGGTTCTATTTTAGAAAACTCCCATGTCTCCCATTCTATGTGGTATTTTCTCACCTATTCCAAGAGTATTCCCATGAACAACATTCAGAACAACGTTAGACATACGAATTTTCTAGACACCATCACTGATTTAGAGATATCTAGTCAGAGCTAGGACCTGAAATGAGATGTGTTTTTCTATTGGTCATCAGCCTGAGACGTTGTAAACATCTCATGGACCCTGAGAGATGGGAGGGATGGCAGAGATGTGAAGAGATGGAGTCCTACAAGTACAATATTAACAGTGTGGAACATTCATATGGGCACTTTTGTATGCACTGCATATAAGCAAACACATTGATTTCTTGGTTACCACATTCTATTCCCATTTTATAGTTGAGGAAACTGAGGGACACAGTTTTTAAGGATGCCAACAAACACAGTCAACAAGTGACAGAGCCAGGATCTGAATCTGAAGTTTGACACCAGGAGGTGTGTTATGTTTATAACTATCTTCTCTTGTCTTTCCAAGTGCCATCAGGTGATCCTGCAGCCAATTCTGTTGCTATTTTTATTTCATCGAGTTCAAAAATTTCACTAAGTCATTTTGACTTGATCTGCCCTTACTGCTACACATGGACCAGTCTCCTCAGAAAGAGAAACTTGCCTCATGTGTTTTTTTTTCTCTTTGTGTTTACTTATTTCAGAAATATTACCCTAATGTATTCTTTCTAGCTGAGTGTTTTCCACTGAAGTCACATTTCCCGCATGAAGCCAACCTCACTCCATTGTACAAGAATTTTCCCTACTCCACATTTGCCAAGTCTATTTGAGATAGGTCATGGAATATTTTCTCTTGACAATGGTGCATTTGTTGTCATTTCTGGTATCTATGTCATTCATTATTTTTCTGAATAAAACATATTTTTTGAGGTAAGGATCAAGAGAAAATACTACCTTTCTTTGATTCCTCCAGGTATACACTAAAATGATATTGAAAGAGTATTCATTGGGTATTAGATTATCAGAACATTTTATGGTCCATGCGGGGGAGGCATATTATATGTGACTAAAGAGCTATGAATTGAGAAATATCTCCTTTCCTTGGAGCAGGTTGAAAAGGATATTTGAAAATAAAAATGTACTTTGTAAGAAACTAGTCTAGATTTTTCTTTTGCTTTTACATGACATATATTTAATGATCTTGTAATATCTGCATAATTTTTGTTGTATCAAGAATCAGTCCCCATATCCTCAACCAAAGAGTAAAGCTTTTCTCCTAAGAAGAGTGTCTCATATAACAGCACTGTAAGAGTTCTTCAGATTCACATGACTATTAGAGTTTATTGGGTCATTGGAAAAGTCATATTTTTTCTGTTTTTTATGCAAAAGCACATCATGACTTTTCTGATGACCCAATACCTTGTATGGAATACCTTTGGTTTCATCTGAGCCTCACAATTACATCTTTAGTCAGTACTGGTCAATTATATAGTTAAGGAAATTTAGATTCAAAGATAAATGACTGATAGTGAGTGAAAAGCTAATATCATGCAAACATTTGACACCTACACATTTGATCTCATTCTACCATTAATTTTTAGTATTTTATAGCCAGGAGAGCATCTGTAGCTAAGCAGATACTCAATAATATATTTGTTTAACTGATTCTTCTTTAATTATTAAAAATATATTTAGCATGGGACCAGAAGAAGACATAATGTTTACATTGCTGGACTCCCACATGATTGACCATGGTACAAGTCCTGGACCTGGTGGCTTAAAACTCATGCTGGGTGCATGTGTATGCATGCCCAAAATCCCAAGAGGAGAAGGGATTCTCACTTTCTGTCTTCTGTGTCTCTCTGTCTCTCCATCTCTCTCTGTCTCTCTGGCAAGTGCATGGCCCTATTGCAAAAATTTCTCTCTAAAATAAAAAATGAAAAAAAAAATCACTTTATCATTTAAATACAGTAAGATATAATGAGATGCTATTACAAAAAGATATTTTTTTACTGTCCCCAAGGAGTCTACCATGCATAAATACATGTCCTTTCCACTCAACAGAGTGGATGCAGATCTGAGTGTATGCCAACCACTAGGGCAAGGAATAGAAACAAAGCTCACAGTTTGGGGGGGGGGGGAAAGAAATATATATATACATATATACATACACACACCAATTTGAAAATTAACAACCTAAACTTAGAGTTTGCTCATTCAATTCCTGCTGGCTAATTTTGATTCTAGAGCATGAAGAAGACACTGGCTTGTCATCATTTAGTACTTCTAAACAGTGATGATAATTTGAAAGTTTGGAAGTTGCAGAATGAGATGTGAGCTCTTGGGAGAAGAGGAGGCCCAGCACTACCGGGAATAGTTAATGGATTTATGTATGCACATCCACAAAAGATATAAATACATATATTAATTTAGGTTCAGAAATAAGCATTCAGAAGCACTTATGACCCATAATTTTGGTATAAGAGATTTCTCTTAGGACTCATTTATTAATATCCTTTATAAACTGATAAGTAAAGAATGGATACATTAATTCAGGTATTTCATTTTAAAAGAGGTATCTGCTTAAATAATCTGGCATTTTTCTCCCCTCCCATTCCTTTAATATTTTGCTTAAATAAATCTCCTCTGGGGCTGACTCCATGTGCAGTAGACAAAGCACTGTGCATAGAAAGCCGGGTCATATTTGACTGGCAGTGGTTGGAACCCTGTCCCTGACAGCTGGAAAACAGAATAGGTGCTATGTATGCATGTCCCAAATCTTGACAGGGTGGATACATATAGGAACAAAGAATGCAATGTGACCGCGCTCCATTAGGGGTGCTCTCTCTCTCTCTTATTGCTCGCTCACTATATCTCTCTCTCCCCCTGCTCTAGCGTGTGTGCCCACTGGCAATTAAAAAATAAATAATAATAAATAAAAAACAAAACTCTGTTTGTTTCCTATAATTCCTCTGGTTTCTTTCAAGTGCAAAGAGCTATGCCACTTTCTGCTAATCTTTGACGATTATTGATGACTATCACTGAATTACAGCTCATACATTCAAAACCAAGAGCTGAGTGTTAATTGGCTGAAGAGATTCCAGTTCCTCCCTTGGTCCGGTGTCTCCATTTTTGCTTTTCTACCAGAATGCTTGTTTTTTTGTTGCTCTGCCTCTGTAGAGCTGGATCATCATTTACCAGTCGTAGCCATGCACTCACTGCCAGCAGAGCTGAAAAGACCATTCTCAAGTGGCAAAAACTGGGACAGCTTCCCAGGTTCATTTGCTTTTCCATCACAAGTTCAATCTATCTAAATTCCACTTCAAATGGAATCCTCACCTGAGTTCCTTTTAAACTAAAGATCAGACCCAGAAACATCAAGAACATTCACAGAAATTATATTTGTTTGAACAGCTGTTTCGGACTGCTCTTGCTGTAGTCAGAATCCTCTATAATTTCTTGGTCAGGAAGCTATAAGTTCAAATAGCTAATATTGAATTAAGCATAAACGATGCAGTAAAATGTAGAAGATATCGATTTTGACATTCCCCAGCCATTTGCAAGTTCCTTCTAGTTTTAGAGCTTGGAGTATCACAGATTTATTATATTTGGTCTTTCAACCTCTTTTATCTAATCATTTTGTCTGATCCTTTCATCCATTGTATTCTAATTTAAAGAATCAACAGTATATGTGAGGTTCTAACCTTCAAGTATGGAATGAATTCAACATTTTTTCTCGTTTGTATTTTCTTACGTATATTTCCTCTTTACGGTTTGTATCCTATAGCATGTTTACGGCTTGCAACTCAAAGGACTTTAATTATAGAAGATTCTTATTGCCTTACTATAGAACTCTCTAGATCTATGCAATAGAATTGGAGTTTATTAGATAGTATCAAATATGTACCACTATTTTAAGATGAACAAATCTACTACATAAATAATTTTGGTTATTAATAAAAACGATAGTAAAAAACCCCCACAAAGCAAAATATCTATGTATTTAATATAATCTGGGGAAGGTAGAATTGTCTGCTATGGCACTCAAAAATAATGGAATCTATTCCAGGGGTATGAGAAAATGGCACCCGTAATAGGAGTCTTCAAGGATTTACACATTCCCATCTAGGCTGTGTGAGCAAGACTGGACCAACGGTCTTGCTGGACATATGGCAGAACACCCTGAAATTTCTACTGTAGCCAGGGGAAATAAACAGTCTGGAGAGGAGTCACTATCAAGAAATTTCCCATCAGTCTTGCTTCCTCCATCTCCTCCTAGTCTATTAATACAGAATTCCATGCACATCTAAAACTGCTTAGACTTCAGGACTTCAGTGATGGCTTCCAGATAGCAAAGAAACTGCTTGTGCTGTCTCTCATATGACCTCTCAAGTTTAGAATTGTCCTGTGGGGTTAGAGACATGGGGGTCCGACGCTGCACAGCTCTCTCTTTTGCCACCTTTGTGAGCTGTCAACTAATTAAGTCCTTTCTGGCCATAGTCTCCTTACCAGTCAAGTCTAACAGGTGGAATAGGAATCCTTGTGGCACTGTTAATTGCCCTGTGGTTCAGTACGGATTGTTTTACCATTTAATAGGGAATTTTAACTACCTTGAAGAATACACCATTTTAAATCAATGTTACATGAATTGGCCTTTTTTTTTTCTTTCTTTCTTTCTTTTTTTTTTTTTTTTGAAGAGGTTTATGCTATAAGGCATGTGTGCTCGCCAGAAAGACAGAGAGAGACAGAGAGATAGAAAGCAAGAAATCACTACCCAGGGAGGTATGACCACGCCACATTCCCTTCTCCTTCATTTTCCTCTTGGGATCTTGGGCGTGCACGCACATGTACCCAGCATGAATTTAAGCCACCAGGTCCGGGACTCCAACTGTAGTCAACTACATGGGAATCGAGTACCATAGCCATTATGTCTACTGCTGGTCCCTATGGCTTTTATAATGACTTGTTAAACACCCCTTATCATTTGGAGGCATCAGAGTATTGGTTTTTCCCATTTCTGATAATATACTTCTTCAGATAGTACCCTTTCCCTCGTGTTTCTGTATCACTTCATATTTTTTTCATTTTTTACTTAATTGATAATGTAATTATTTTTGACATCTACCCAATGACAATACTTACACTTGAGAGTATTATTTGTGTGTATACCCCAGATCCAACAGAGTATCATTGACTCAAGAAACGAATGAATGAACAATTGTGGTCGCTAATATGTCTTCAATAATTCTTGTGATTCATATACTTTCTAAGCCATTTAATCACTTAATCATCACAATAACTCCCTGGGCTTCAAACTAGTTTTTACAGAAATTTAGATGCAAAAAGACCTTCTAGCCCAAGATGAGACTGAATATCCTTACTAACAAATAAATAAACACATCAAAAACCACAAGAGAAAGATTGTTATTTTGACTCTGTTTTCATATATCCATGTACCTCTCTTATTAAACCCTTTATCTCAAATTTCTTCTTTGTAATATTTTGTAAAACACTTACTCTAATTCACTCTTAATTTAATCCGGTACCAAATTGCATTGTCTAGATTTTGCTTTGAGCCCTATTTTTTTAAGTACCATCTTAAAAGCTATCACATAAATCACACTTTAGCCATTGACATCAAATTCAGTCAATGCAAATTCCAATATACATAAATTCAGTAAACTAAACACACACCCACATAGAGTCAAAAGTGGTGGGACAAGAGAGAACCACTCTCTTTCCCAGATGGCACCCTGAAAACTGTCAGTGCATTCTTTTAATACTTCACTTTCTGGCTTAATGTAAATTCAGATTCAAATTAAGCATCAGAAATATCAGCGAGTGAGGGCCATTTTTATGTTTAATTGATATAATTTTTGTTATTTTCTGAAACATTACAAGAGAAAAAATGTATGTACTTTAGTAGCTTGGTGAAGGTAGTATTTTGGAAAAACTGTATGTGGAAAATATCCAACATTTTCTCACTAGAGCAGTTGAAACATCTTCTTATGTTATGAAATATCCAAACATGTTTGTAACATTTTGCCACAGACACATCAGTAATATACCTCTATAATTTTTTTTCCCGAAAATAAAAGACTTACTGTGGATTGGTTATGTAAATATAGTAAGGTAAAAAGCCAAAGCCACATAAATCATAGTTAAGTCAATAACAAAGAGTATGGAATAAGGGGATGGAAGGTGACAGTGATAAAACGCCACACTTGGTAAGCAGACTCCACATGGGAAGGTTTCTAGTTCGCATCCAGAAACCTCCCTGAGTAGGCTGGGCATGTGTGTACCTACGAAACAGGTTGGCTGAGACTGGGATAGATAGAGACCCTATGAGGGCTGCTATATTATTTTTTTCCTTTTCTTTTTTTTTTTTTTTTTTGGAGATGTTTTTGCTATAGGACGTGGGCACTCTCCAGAAAGAGACAGAGAGACAGAAAGTGAGGAATCACTACCCGGGGAGCATGGCCACACTGCAATCCTTTCTCCTCCATTCTGCTCTTTTTTTTTTTTTTTTTTTTTTTTTGGAGAGGTTTTTTTCGCTATAGGGCGCATGCGCTAGCCAGACAGACAGAGAGAGACATAGAGACAGAAAGCGAGAAATCACCCCCCAGGGGGGATGGTCACGCTGCAATCCCTTCTCCATTCTCCTCTCGGGATCTTGGGCACGCACGCACACGCGCCCGGCGTGAGTTGTAAGCTACCGGGTCCGAGACGCGAACCACGGTCGACTACGTGGGAGTCCAGCGACATAGCCATTACGCTAACTGCTGGTTCCCTCCATTCTGCTCTTGGGATCTTGAGCACACATGCACAAAAGCCCTGCGTGAGTTTAAGCCACCGGGTCAATTACATGGGAGTCCAATGACATAGCCATTATGCCAACTGCTGTTCCCGAGGGCTGCTGTATTTCTGTCTATCTCTCTTTTTGTCTCTCTCACTCATGGAATAGATGCCATTAAATTACAAATTAAGTTTTAAAAAAGAAAATGGAAGGATTTCTTTTTTCCATTCCACTTCTTTTGTGCTGCTGAGGAAGGGAGGAAGAAAATGTCTCAGATTTTCAGCATTTTTTCCTTCAACTTTATGGGAGGCACTAATCGATACCATAAATTATTACCATCATCTTTAACATGCTATCGTGTACATTGTTAACTTTTTAAAAGTAGATTGGAGAAATATTTATGTTTCTAAGATGCCATGTGGTTTAAATTGTGCTGTTAGTTGACAAACAAATAGTGTGGATAGTAATATTCTAGCTACATCTGGCCAATGACAACAGGAGTAAACCCATAAATCCACTTCCCTCTCCTCGCCACCATACATAATCTACAGATTCTTCATTATGGAAATAAAGTATTAAATCCCTCCAGAAGTTTTCTCTAAGTAAGTGGTAAGTTAACTGAACACAATTGTTTTCTTAATTTTGATTTCTATATTTGGTATCACTACGTTACCTTTGTGTGTGTGTGTGTGTATTTGTGTGAATCTATAAACCTAATCAATAAAATAGTCAAGAAATGTACAGTTTTCTATGTACATCTTTATGAAAAGATTTTATTTTTAGGAACAATTCAGTGTATCTCACAATTTCACATTCCTACCGGAAGCAGTTGAGCATGAAGATGCTAAGAAAAAGAGCACTGAACTCGGTGAGTAGAGTTGTCAGGGCACATCATTTAGCTCATATTGATTCTGGCTATCTCGGTATAGAGAACGTCAGACCACACATGTTCAGTTTCTGTAGGAAATGTCAATGTCATAATGAAGAGAGGAAACAAATCTCTCAGGGAATCAATTGCTTGCACAGTAATTCTTTCTTAGTGGTTAGATACAATTTGAATATCTACAGTTTCAGTCTTTTAAAATAATTCCAAGGCTATCTGCGAAAAAAATTACAACACGGATAAATGATTACCACCATCTATTTAACTCATTCACTATGAAAATACCCACTGAGGTCATTTGAATCTAACAGTGACCATCATCTTGTCTTGACACAAGATCATGCCAAGGAATACAGAAAGCTTCTTAGGGACTGGCAGATCACACAGGTTAGGACTTTGACCTCTGCAAAAGTTTAATTCACAAGCCGATGACTCATGACCACTGATTGCTTTTAATTCTGAGCAGGCATTTCAGAATGTTATTTCACCAATCTGGGACCAGCAGTTAGCATAATGGCTATGTCGCTGGACTCCCACTTATTCGACCGTGGTTTGTGTCCTGGACCCGGTGGCTTAAAACTCATGCAGGGCGTGTGTGCGTGCCCAAGATCCCGAGAGGAGAATGGAGGAGAAGGGATGGTTGGGTGGCCATCCCCCCGGGGGGGTGATTTCTCACTTTCTGTTTCTCTCTCTCTCTGCGTGTGGAGAGCGCACGCACCCTATAGCGGAAACCTCTCAAAAAAAATTTTTTTTTTAAAAAAAGAAAGTTATTTCACCAATCCAAAGAGCAAGGGGCAATAGTGCATGGAACAGCTACTGTAAAATCATTCCTAAAAAGTAAATTCCAAACTCTATATGTAATATATTATTATTCCTATAAAAGTAGTTGGTTTAGAGATGAACAGAGCCTCCTTTTTACAAATTTCTTTTTAGTAGTCTAGTTTTATTTTTAACTTGAATGTACTATGTTTTCTTTTCCCCTCCATGGTACAATTGATGTACCAGAACCATCAGTTTTTGTGCCACACCTAGGAATTGGTTCTGCTCAATCGTGAAGTATTGATATGTAAAGGAAATTCCATTTGTATCAGAATCAAAATGTCTCTTCACCTGACACCTTATGTCTACTGTCAGAGCTGTATATCTGGGGTTTTAGAATGAAGCATGTCTATACTTTAGAATGACAGAAAGGGGAAGAATTCACATTAAAATTCCTTCAAAGATGCTGTCTATCTGCTATCTCATTTAAGCCTTACTACAACTCTGTCAGATTGGTAAATACCTTAATTTTATAGGTGAAGAAACTAAATCCTAGAAAATTACTAACCTGCCCAAAGTCAGTAGTAGATGTGGGATTTGAGCCTAGGCTGTTCTGTCCCCAAAGACTTTTCCAAACAATAGCATTGTTGGAATACTGGTTGGACAGAAAGGACTATATCATGGACATCTGTGGAATATTAGAAATACAGGATAAAAATAAAAGGTTTGCTTCCTGCATACTTCCCTGCATTTCTAGTACAGGAATGTGCAGTGTGAACACCAAGGATGGGTCAATATTTGCGAGATTCTTCAAACATGTACAATCATAGAGCCTCTATAAACAAAGAGCATCTCTGAAGGACTATGGCCTCACAGAACACATTTTGGAAAACACCATCTTCTTGTCATGTGACTCAGGTGAACGCCCTACCCCCCCCCCCCCCCCCCCCCCCCCGAGACTGCGCCTATGTGAACTGAGGTTATTCTGTTACAGAAAGAAATTAGGCCAAGCGACACGGCTCTCACTGCCAGTGTAAAATAGCTTATCATGACCAGTACCTGCTGTTCTGTCTCTTTGCTTAGATTCCCTGCCTGGTTACCCATTCCCTTATTGTGAAAGCTTACCCTTTTCCTTCTTGGGTTTTGAGTTCTTGCACGCTCATCCTTAGGCCTTAGTCAGCCTTTCTAATTTGGCCCCTGATTCATGGAATTCCTAGAGGTGTGTGAAACTATCCTTTCTCATTAAAATCCCAGCTGTGTGCCCAGTCTGTAGAAGACTGCATTGGTAGAGGCTGCTACTCAGGAGAGGTAGAGGCTACACAGGAAACCCTTGAGTCCCAGCTGACCCTAAAATCCAGGAATGTGACAGACATCTATAATCCCAGTTACTTGGGAGGTTGAGGCAGAAGGATCATGACATAGTAAGACCTCATCTATACAGACTCACATACACAGAACAAAACTCGTCACATGGTTTGGATTGTAGTTTTCTCCCAAAAGCTCATGTTTTTTGGATTCAGTCCCTAGTGTTAGGGTGCTGGGAGGTGACATCTACTGAGTGATGCTGGGATTATGGAGGCACTGCCCTCATTAGTGGAGTAATCCTGTTTTGTGAGGAAAAAAAGAGTCTAGCTCCTGTGAGAAAGGAGAGCAGGCTGTTCCCAGGAGAACCGGCTGTTATCAAAGGGAGATGCTGCCCCCAGTTCTCTCCGTTTCCTCCTACCATTTTCTCTGCTCCTGTTGGCCATGTAGTGACAGAGGTCAGCCCTGTTTTGCAGGTAAGCCCTGCTGCCTTTGGGCTCTCCAACCACTAGAATTGTTAGTCAAATACATTTACATTCTTTGTCAATCACCCAGTCCCAAATATTTCTGTTAGCCACATAATAGTGAATAGGAAAATCCTAGTCTCCTTAATTTACAGATATTCAATTCCTGTGGTTCTGTCCTGCCCTTTGGTTTCTGTTGAACTTCTAGGCCCTTGGTTCCTTTTCTAAGCGTTTATTCTGCTATCTGTCAACATTCATGTCTTTTGCGTTCTTGCCTATCTTTAATCAATCATTATCTTTTGACCTATCACATTTAGGTATTCTTTTCTCCAATCTCTAGAACCCAGATAACTTCTCATATATACTGCCTGGGTTTCCAGTCAGATCTGGCTAATCCATGCATCCTTCTGTATATTCTCTACTCTTTATTTTAGTGAACACATGTGCTCACTAGAGAAACAGAAGACAGAAGGCGAGAAATCACCCTCCAAGGGGATGGCTACACCACAAACCCTTCTCCTCCATTCTCTGCTCAGGATTTGGGGCACACAGGCACATGTGCCCAGTATGAGTTTCAAGCCACTGGTTCCAAGATTCAAACCACAGTCTGCCATGTGGAAGTCCAGCGAGGTAACCTACACACCATCTGCTGGGCCCCAGAACCTGATTTGTTTTGTGTACTGGGAGCGGTTTCACCTCCCTAGCAATAGGCTCAGGTTAACCAAATTCCCATAGGCTGAAGAATATAAATAAAGTAATTATCTTCTTGACCGCAACCAACCTCCCCATATATGCATATATAATGAGAATTATAACTGCCAAGGAAAATGAACAGTCTCATCGTCACACCAAGCACCATATTCTCCCAAGTAGTCACAACATGGAAAGCCAAATTTAGAATTAAATATGAAATAATTAAAAATGAGACATACAGTTTCAGAAACTCAGAAATGAAATAATAGTTGTTTTGTTTTGTTTCTGTCAACTTCAATGGAAAGTCCAATTATTTTATGACTTGCCTTCACTGTTTGGGTGCCTTTGGATCAGCTACTCCAATGATCTTTTTCTACACAGATAATAACTACTACTGAAATACCAAGTGTCCCATCTTTTTTCTGCAGTGCTTGCATGGGCACTGCCAGTATTTTCTTTCATGTCTCTGAATTTTCTGTTTTTCTATGGCTAAGCAACTCCTCCTCCTCTCTGTCTTGTGCTTGGGAACCCATGCAAATGATTTCAACTCGTTTGAAGTCAAGACCTACAGATTATGTGACTATGAGGAATTCTCTGCACAATTGAATGCAACATAATATAGTTCTCAAGTGACAATCTCGTTTCCATGGGTTTGAGAAAGCCACACTGTTGGCCTCAAGAGCTGGTAGTGATGACTTTATTGTTAATGCTATTGTTGATGGTGATCATAGCAGGTATTTATGGAGTGATTACTACGTGCCAGTCACTGAGCTAAGTGCATAGATGACATAGACATTAATGGTATTTCCAATTAGTAGATGAGGAACTTGACCCTTAGAAAGGTTAAGGAAGCTACCCAAGATTATTTCGCCAGTCATTAGCGAGCTTGGCTCTGCAGTGAGAATATTAGATTCTTGTCAAAACTGTGTATTATGTCCCTTCCATGAAATATCTACCAAGATTTTAACTGTGCCTTTTCCTTAATAATTATTAGACTTGGGTTATCATATAAAAGGCAGTTATTGTATTATTTTCCTAGTTATATGTCTGAGAGTATGAAAAATTGATGCTAAGACCTTTAGCTCTTTAGAGGGATACACTGATTTGCAGAGTTCCATGCCTAGGGAACAGGTAGCTATACCAGGACTCATTCTTGTTCAAAGCAGTTCTCACTATTCTACTACTTAGAGTTCTAAATTCTGCCCTTGCCACAGAAGATGGTCATAACCTATTTACATCACAAGGAACTTCCAACTAGAAACTAAGGTAGATAATCTACTCAGGGCACTAAACTTATGTCACAGAAAGCAACATTGTCCACCAAGACTTCTTGACCACCAGCTCTAACATCTCAGGCTCTAGGGTCTCCATTCTAAGCAGCCGGACCTTGCTGGACATCTCTGGATGGAGGAGTCTCCACTGTATCACCTGGGCAATTTGTCCAAGCTGAGCACTCTCTTGGAATTCTGGGAAAACTTGCTTCCATTCACCAGGAGAACTAAATCTTGGCAAACTTGAGGTCAAATTCAGCCCATCATGCCTCATAGCTCAGTAATCTTCAGACACTGCTCCAAATATAATACAACTTTGGCCCCATAGTAATTTGTTTTTATTTCATCTCTCAGGTTTTTTGGGTCTTTTCTCTTAGACTCTGCTTTGTATAATGTGCCTCAATCTATCCTAATCTTTTCTTTACCTTGTCTTAACTTCACAGCACTCTTCTGACTCTTAAACCAATCTACTCTGAGCTCTGTATCTCAAGACTCATGTTAAGGGACCAGCAGTTAGCGTAATGGCTATGTTCCTGGACTCCCATGTAGTCAACCGCTGTTCGTGTCCCGGACCCAGTGGCTTAAAACTCACGCTGGGCGCGTGTGCGTGCGTGCCCAAGATCCCAAGAGGAGAATGGAGGAGAAGGGATTGTGGAGTGGTCATCCCCCCTGGGGGGTGATTTCTCGCTTTCTGTCTCTCTATCTCTCTCTGTCTTTCTGGTGAGCGCACGCACCCTATAGCAAAAACCTCTCAAAAAATTAATTAATTAAAAAAATAAAAAGACTCATGTTAATAAAACACTCTTTGCATTCAGAAGTTTTTGCTCCACATTATGCACCATTGGGGCAATTTATTGGCATTATGTATTTGTGGTGTACAGCCCGAACTCAGTGCCCCAGGGATACTGATATTCCTTTAACTTCTTAATTTAGCTTCCTCTCCCATCTGGACATCAGCAGATACTAAATCTTCTCCACAGTCCTCAAGCTTACTTTCAATTGCAAAATTCCCAACCTGCAATATTTACAGAAGCTCATTCCATGCAATGCCCACATCATCTGGCCCCTGCTTTCCTCTCTAGAACACCTCACTTACCCAGCACATTCTCCTTTGGCCACATTGTGAGTTCCTTAAACACATTATGCTTGGGGACTTCTAAGCATGTTTCTCCCTTTGACTTAAAATTCTCTATCCTGAGTAACTTCTTCTCATCATATAGGTCTTAATTTACACATTACTTCCCCCAGGAATCCTTATTTGATACTGTAACTCTGGTTTGGATGTTCAATCTTTACAGTCCCAAAGCATATATCCCCATCACAATCGATAATATTAAAAAAAAGTTAAATAAATTTCTGTTGAGTGCATAAATACATAGATGAATGAACAAATCACTTAGCTCATCCTTCTTTCTGTTTTACTCTTGGACTTCTGATGACATTATTTTACAGATACCTATCACCTTTAATTCTAAATTCTTTCATTTGAAAATAAAGAAAGATGTTAAGTGGTTATTATCTAGTGAAGCATCTTCGTATTTTTATTACTGGAGTTAAATCATGCGTCGTCCTTTAAGAAAGCATCAGATACTTGAGAATGATTTTACAACACTTGCCAAATAGGGCTTTTGGATCCTGAGAGCTCAGGGAATAAACCTGTGACTGTAATGTAATAGCAGAGCCAATGCACTGTGAAGAATGAGAGGTGGGGATCAGCAGGTGGCAAAGTGGTTAAGGCGCTGGACACTCCCACATGGCTGACCACAGTTTGAGTCCTGGACCTGGTGGCTTGCTTTCTCACTTCCTCACTCTGTGTGTGTGTGTGTGTGTGTGTGTGTGTGTGTGTGTCTGTCAAATTAAAAATAAATGAATGAATAAATAAAATTTAAAAAAAGAATGAGAGACTGTGTCCTTTGATAAAGTGAAGGCACTTGCCAGTATCCTTTGTCCTCTGGCAGTCTACTTACATCTCTGCAGTTGTATTGTAAATGAATCTAAGTCTAACCATGGTATTGCATAAATAACACCTTTTCAGGTAAAATTCATATATTCCCAAAAGAGTTAAAGATTCATAACCAGTTAATAGGAGTTCTGACATGTCCACTAGGTACTCAGTACTGGGCTGGGCATAGTAACAAATCTAGGAGACAAACATGAAGTGACACTTGTATTAGCAATGTAACTCAAGATCTAAACTTGTAACAGGAAACAAGACAACAGTCAGATTCTGAGATTCTGTATTTCAAACATGGATATGTGCTGGATTAGTTCAGAAAGCAAGAGCAAGAGTCACAGAGAAATAATTATTAGGCAGAATAGCTGGTGAAGTCTTATCTTTGTGACTATTTAAAATGATATCCTCATCCATAAATTGTTTGCAGGAAGAAAACTAAGAAGACACAGTGCTTAAAAATGGGCTTTGAAGTCAGACAGGGCTAGATTTGATACAATTTTTGAAGCATACAAGCTGCTTCATGTTGAATATCTTCCTTAGCCTCTTCAAACTTAAGCTTCCTCATCTGAATGAATGATTAAATCTGATGTGTGCATGAAGCATGTAGCATAGCGTTTCAGGCAAGTAAAATTATACCTCACTTATACTCGCAGGTATGCTGCTTCAGTTTACATAGCACGGTTGACAAGTGTCCTTTTTGGAAAGGAGTCCCAAAAAATTACCATTCAGCATGTCTTTTATTCTGTCTAGTGAGTGGAAGGGGAAAATGGAACAATTGTGATCTATAAGCAGGAGAGCAGAGATTAGAGCCAGATGTGATTTTTTTTTTTTTTTTTTTTTTTTTTTTTTTTTTTTTTTTTTTTTTTTTAGACAGGGACATCCTGTCCTTTTTTTTTTTTTTTTTTAATTCAGAGATTTTTGCTATAGGGCATGTGTACTCACTGGAGAGACAGAGATAAACAGAGTTACAGAAAGTGAGAAATCAGCCCCCAGAGGGATAAGCATGCCACAATCCCTTCTCCTCTACTCTCCTCCTGGGATTTTGGATACACATGGACACATGCCTGGTGTAAGGTTCAAGCTACTGGGTCCAGGACTCAAACCGCAGTCAACCATGTGAGAGTCCAGTGCCATAACCACTGGAAATGTACATCTTCCCCAGAATCCAGTAACACCAACAGTTCATACCAGTTCCTCTCCTTATAGGAGTGGAATATAAGAGTGGGAAGTTTTCTTTGCATTTGTCATTTACACAGACCTCCATAAACTGAAGCAATTTCTATTATTGCAGTGAAGCCTTTCCAGAGTTCTTGAAGAAGATACATGGAGTGTCCACACTTTAGCACATCAGCTTTTCAAAAGGTACAGCCACTTGGTTTTAGGAGCTACTCACCAAGTAACAAGATTAATCTATATACATTGGTGCAATATAGCCTGCTCAACTGTAGTGTCTATTTTATAGCCTAGCTCACCTTTTCCTTTTTATTGCCCAATCCATTTTCGAAACTCACTGGGGCAGCTTCTGTGATTACTTGAGTGGTACGTTGCCCTCATGCAGATTCACAGATTGGGCTCCACCATCAGACCCAGTTGAGGAAACAGGGCTCTGAGATGACAGAACTTAAAAGAGAGGTCTTTGAACCAGGGGCAGAATTGGGGGAAAGGCAGTGGTACTCGAGAGGGGGACAAAGAAAGTATGGGACACAATCTGACTTGAGAACAAGAAATGAGTAAAAGGACACTGACATCTTTCATGTTTATAAAAGGCGGAGCGGCAGGGAAATACAATATATGTAGTGGCCAGCTGGCTTTCCGTAGTTTTCCTTATGGAGGAAAACAATCAGAGTTAGAGAGCTGGGTTTTGGGCCAAGTTTTATGTTATGAGTAAAAGGCCCTCTTACCCCCACAGTCAATTCCTATTTCACAGAACTTAGTCCCAGGACCTTAGACTTTATTGGGAAACAAGGTCTTTGCCAATGCCATTAGGAAAACTGAGGTCATATCATAATAGAGAAGGCTCCTAATATGACTGTTGTCCTCGTACAGGGGGGATTTTTATAGAGACACACACCAGAACACCATGGAGGGACATTCCACAAGCTAGAAATGACAAAGATTGCCAAGAAACCAGCAGAAAAAAGGGCAGACATGAGGGCAGAAGCATGGCATGCTTTCTTCTTCACATCCCTCAGAAGGGACCAGCTTTGCCACACTTTGATATTAACCTTCTAGCCTCAGTCCCAGACCTGTGAGAAAATATTTTTCCATCATTTAAGCCATTTGGTTCCTGGTACTTTGTTATAACAGCCTTAGGAACCTATTACATTTTAAATGTTGGACTAAAGATTGTTCTTTATTTTATAGGCAAAAGGAAGGCACAGAAGGTCAGTGAAAACACATGATCTGCCACATGATAAATTGATTAAATGCCAGATGTAGAGGCTAGAGACAGCAAGTCCAGTACAGAGTCCACCATCCACTCGCAGGTCACAGTGCCTGGTTCCTAGTGGGCAATCAAGAAGTAATTATATCCTATATGTACCAGTCCTAGAAATCTGGAACATCACATGCATCATTTAATTTAATTCTTACAACCACCCAATAGGAGATAGCATCAGTATCTCTCTTTTACAAATGAGGAAAATGAAACTCAACAAAGGTAAGAAATGGAGCCAAGCATTCAATGGAATCTTTTTGTTTGCAGGGTCCAAGGTTTTGACCACTATTCCATATGGTCCTACAGAAAATATACATTTAATAACTGAATGAGCGTGTGTGTAAGCTTGTGTTTGTGTACATGGACATAAATATGACTTAGAAATAAGGCCAATAAGAGTAATTGCTACAATAGAAATCCATTCTTTAGGTTACGAAGCACAAAGAAAAACTCTTAATTATTTTAGTACATAAGAATGGTGTACAATTTGTATTGTCAAAAGAAAACTAAATTGATAAGTAGGCGATAGCCATGGGCATAAGATTTGAAATTTGAGTATTTGACCAGTCAAGTCAAATTTAACCTCCACTTTGACATTATTTAGAAGTAAATTTTACTGTGTATATTTGAGATTAAAACATGATATTAGGGAACCAGCAGTTAGTGTAATGGCTATGTCGCTGGACTCCCACGTAGTCCACCGCGGTTCGCGTCTCGGACCCGGTGGTTTACAACTCACGCCGGGCGCGTGTGCATGCATGCCCAAGATCCCGAGAGGAGAATGGAGGAGAAGGGATTGCGGCGTGACCATCCCCTCTGGGGGGTGATTTCTCGCTTTCTGTCTCTCTGTCTCTCTCTGTCTGTCTGGCGAGCGCACGCGCCCTATAGCGAAAAACCTCTCAAAAAACAAAAAAAAACAAAAAAAAAAACATGATATTATGGGGTACATGTAGTGACCTACTTACAAACACACTGGGAAGAAGCAAACAGGAGATGTAGGTCAAAGATTACAAAGTAGCAGATATGTAGGATGAACAAGTCTAGAGATCTAATGTACAACATAAGGATGAAAGTTAATAAAATTGTATTGTACTAGGACTTTTTTTGGTTAAATAAGTAGATTTCAGCTGCTCTTGTTGCACAAAAGTAACAATGTGAAATATAAACATATCAATCTCTTTGACTACTTCTTTTCAAAGACTTTAACTGATGTGTCAAACATGATTTGACTCCCAGGAGTATCCATATCAGCTACCCCTCGCTTGTATTTAGAACACTAACACTATTGAGTTTGAGTAGACTTCTATTTTTTTTTTTTATTGTATGTGAGTCACTTTCTCCTTCTTACCTGATCTTTACTGCCATAAATAAAGGTTGAATAAAATAAAATAAATTATGCCTTAGATTTAATTATGCCTTTTATTAGAGTACTTTTAATGTTTATTTGATTATTGAAGATGTTTTAGGGCTAATAGCCATTCTCTGGGATGTAAATTCAGAGAAGTGTTGCCAAAAAACCAAAAAAAAAAACAACAAAACAAACAAACAAAGAAATAAAGACAAAGCAAAGGAAGATTATATATATATAAAAGATTAGTGAAAAAAGTACTGAGCAAGGGGCAAGGTGTAGAAAGCATTGTGTCATGAATAACATAACTTTTTCATAACTGAGGACACTTTTCAGAATTGTTTCAGAAAGTATGTCCTACCAGTTACACAAGAGCTTTCAAGACACTGGCTAAGCAATGAGGCACACACAGGCGACCATCAGTCAGTGTCAGCTGAATGCATGAACATTCTCAAAATAAAGAAATTGCTTCTCCCATTATTGGAAACCGAAGCATTATTTTTTAAAGTTTCTTCATTTAATTGCATAACCATCACCCTTCTAAATTCTAAGAAAAGCCACTTCTTGTTCTTACATTCTCAGATTTGCATTACAATTCTATGAAAGAAATAAGTTTATTCCCTCAGCTTGTGTGTCAAAGGCTGGTGCTTCTGTGACTGTTAGCTGATAGCGATTCCTAAGCTGCTTTCATGCCCCGTAGAAAGGGGCCTTAGCAGAGGGCACCAGCCCCACTGCTTGCAGCATCTGGACTAGGTGCAATTGACTGTGCACCATGAACAACAGGAGTGTGAACTGCATGGTCTAGTTATACATGGGTGGTTAGAAATAGTGCAAACTGATTTTTCTTCCTTATGTTTTTCTTAATGCTATTTTCTGTAAGAACACAGAAAAGTATTTGTTAAAAGAATGAAGTACCTAATATAGATGACGTTCAACATGCCTTCATTGACTTTTATCAGTAAGGTCCTCTCAACAGAAGGTTGTTAGTGCTCATGTTCTTGAGGAGTTCAAAGTTCTGTGCACATTTTCAATTGAGTAGGGTAGGGTGGAGGTCAGCACCCATAAGTCCCACATGTCTCAAGGGCCAACTGTACTTGCTTGTCTTTACAGAACATCATTACAACACAGAAGATTTTGCACTGCTCTTCTCTCTAACGTCTCTGAGTAACAGAAAGAGAACTTCTCTGCAATATTCACACAAACCCTCCCACATCCCTGAATAGGAGAAACTCACAGGCAGTTGTCACGATACTGGATTTTTAAAATTAAAATATATTGGCACATGGTTTGATATAATTATAGAGATATATGTTATTCCCACTCATTCTGTTTGCAGTCATTTCTACATCCCATAAATAATGATCATAACAAAGTCCAGCTTAATGAAACAGCTGACATTTTATCACTTCAACTGCTTGGCTAGAACATTTTTTAAGTCACAAATCCAGGACCATTTAAAAAAGATTTGAAGACTATTAAAATACTCCATCTTGGAAATTTCTTGTTTTCCTCCCAGAAAACAAAGTATATACACATACCTCATTTCACATAATACTTGGTTGTAAAATTTAAATTTTTTAAAAAATGTTTATGGCTAAGAAGTATTCCATAGTGCATATGTGCCACATTTATTCAATCTATTCATCTGTTTGTGGACATTTGGGTTGGTTCCATGTCTTAGCAATTGTGAGTATGCTGTAATAAACAAGGATGTGAAAGTATGTTTGCGCCTGAGTATATTCCTATTCTTCCGGTAGATACTAAGAAGTGAAATTGCTAGATTGTATGGTAATTCTATTTGTAGGTCTTTGAGGAACCTCCATATTGTTCTTCAGAATGGCTGTACTAATTTACATTCCCACCAACAGTGTAGAAGAGTTCCCCTTTCTACACAGTCTCACCAGCACCTAGCATTTTTAATTTTTTAAATCTTAGTCATTGTGATTGAAGTTAGGAAGTATCTCATTGTGGTTTTGATTTGCATCTCCTTTATGATGAGGGATGTTGAGCATTTTTCCATATGCTTTTTGGCCATTCATATGTCTTCCTTAGCAACTTCCTGGTCAGCTAATTTGCCAATATTTTAATTGGGTTGATCTTTTTTTTTTTTTTTTCTGGTAAAATCCTTGAATTTCCTGTATATCTGGTTATCAGTCCAGCATCTGATAGCAAGAGGATGAATATGGAAGATTTATAGTTAAGCAAAGCTAGTCAGACTGAAAGAGAGGCATTGTATGTACCCACTCAATATATACTGAATGTCTGTACTCTATGGCAGAAACTGAAAGACTAGAAGATATAAAAGGATGGAGAACAATTGTGGATACTAGAGACAGTGCGGGAGGAGGGTAGAGAGTTGGGGAAGATGATAGGAATGGAATCAAGGGAAAAAGAAAGAAAGCAAAACACTTAAGGAACACAAAAATGGAGAATTTTCTGTTGATGATAATGTGTATGATAATAGCTTTAACTGGATTACTATGCAGTGTATTCATGCTGAGAAAATTTATTTTGCATGCTGTATTGATATACAGTGATTAAATGTATAAAAAATACATGTTAATAAAAAAGAAAAAAAGAAAAAATCACCTTTCAAAACTATTTGACTATACATATCTTTTTAAATTTATTGTTGGCTACAATTTTTCAGCAAGTGTGCGTATTCTGGGATTTACCCAAAGAAGGAAATCCATTGTAAATATCATTTTCAAGAGAAATGGTTTATTAAACAATGTAGAACTAAAGAATAGGGTAGGTACAATTATCATAGATATGTTACTAGATTACTTACTAAATTATATTTTACAGAAATATTTTTCAGTATTTTGGAAATAGTAATTATGTTTTTAATATCTAACAGTTCTCTAGGCCTTAAGAAGCTTAAATACACTAAGCACCGTGTGTATATTGTCTACCCTAAAAAATTGCTATGGTAGAGACTTCTAGATGCTCAATCGATACCCATTTTCTTTCACCTTCTCTTGCAGCTAGTTGTAGTCATGTGACTAGGTCAAGGCTCTTGGCTTATGAATGAAAGAGAAGTGTATGATTTTTGGACATGCTTTAAAATAAAGGAACCTATCTCCTCTCCACTCTTCCTGATGGCTACACTGCAGATATGATGGTATGGGACAGAACAGCCATCTTATTTCGCAAGAAGGAATTTACATGGAGAAGACTGATGAGTAAAAATGTAGAGGAATCTGAAGCCAAAGCCTGTGAAGATACCATCTCAGTCCTGGACTGTTTATGTTTAGTCTGTCACCAAAGGAATAAAGAAGGGAGTCTTTTACCTTTTTATCTTTTTGCTAGAAGATGCATGTGTTTGCAGGGAGAGAGTGAGAATGAGAGAGAATAACAAACAAAAAATCTTTCTCAGAGGCGACAGTCACACCACAATCCCTTCTCCTCTATTCCCCTCACTGGATTTTGGACATGCATGCACATGTGTATGGTAAATTTTTCCAGCTGCTGGGTCCGGACTTGAACTGTAAAGTCAGCCATGTGGGATCTAGCCACTTGAACCACCACACCAGGTACTGGCCTCTCTTTTAATGTCCGTAAGTCATAGCTATTCGTCCTTTGTTGAAGCAGATGACCTGGCATCCTAAGTGGTATTTTGAATGGTGCAGAGCTGAATCAAGTATGGCTGCTGCTCTCAAGATGGTACAACACAAGATATATATGAGTGTATTTTGTATACATAAATGTTAGTGTAAAATGAAATTTAGGTATGAGTTTATTTGGAGCAAAACAATTCTGAAATCCAGGCATAATTTTCTCATAATAGACATTTTCTATGAATTTCTTGAAGATTTCATATATACATACCTTTTTATCTACATATAAACTAGTTTACACACACACACACACACACACACACAGGGTCTTCAAAGATTTTACAGAAAATGTGTATTATAAAAAGGACAATATATGGACTTCAAAATTGTTTTCACCAATATAAACTCATACTTTAATTCCATTTTTACACGAACTTTTGAATTACCTTCATATGAAGGGTGTGTATGTGTGTGTGTATGTAAAATTTTATGATTTTACTTGCCTTTTCTATCAAAGAAATCTGAACATATATGTATAACACAGTAGAAATTTTTGTATGAGATCACCGACCAACCTCTGCAGTCATGAGGCTTTAAAACCTGTCATTATAAATTGTATGGTCTCTCACGCACACTTGTTTAGCACCGTCTCATATTTAAAGTAAACCTGGAGATTTTACTAATAGATAGGGAATTTTGATCAACTTTTTCACTGTGTGGCTCTTCAACATTCCTGTTTTTATAGTCAATGCAACATGGCTTCCCTTATAAGTGGGCTTCTTAATGCATAAATGCATTTGCAAATGAGTTCCTGGAACATGCTAATGACATTTTGTTCTGGATCATTTCCAAGATGGTTGCAAGCAAACAAGCTCATTTAAGAGTAAGAGAAAGAGAGAGTAAGAGGGAGAGTGAGACAAGGAGAGAGTTTAGAGGCAGGCAATTATTCAATGGCTGTTAACTAAAAACATTTGCACATAAATGCGATTACTTGGGAAATGGCATTGGAGTCTGATTGACTGACATCACAAATTGAAAATGGACTCCCTAGAAGTTCAAAGCTTTACCACAAATTACAAGAATCATTAATTACCCTACATAGGATCTTGGGAGCTGGGTATTTGTAAAATCTACTGCCTTTATGTTCTTATAGCTAAACTAGAGAACCAGAGACTCAGCAAGGAACTAAAAATTGAATTTTGTTAATTAAGAAACATGCAAATGAAAAGTCTGAAAGAATACCCAGAGTCTACCATTGACAAGGTATAATTCCTGTAGAGCAACAGCATGGAGATCATGTAACTGTGATGTGTTTAATCCACGTGGATTAGAATACTAGTCTGGCAGTTAAAATAACTTGAAAAATTCAGCATCAATATATTTTTATCAACATTTTCTTCATTTTAGCAACAAATAACTTTTCAATTTCGTGCCCATTAAATGTTTTGGTTTTGATTCCCTCCCTCCCACTCTCCCATCCCCATTGTCCATCGCTCTCCCACACTATCTCTTGTATCCACAGTTTCTCTCTATGACTACACCTTCTGATCTTTTGGTTACTGCCACAGAGTGCAGACATTCTGTATATATTAAGTGGGCACATAGAGTGCCTCATTTTCAGCCTGGTTTGCTTCACTTAGTATTAAATCTTCCATATTTGTCCACTTTCTATTAAATTCCAGGGTCTCCTTGTTTGCAATTCACCTTTTCCATCCATTCATCTGTTCATGGACATTTCAGTTAGTTCCATATCTTCGCAAGTGTGACTAATGTTGCAATAACCATGGATGTGCAAGTGATTTTCCTTCTTTTTTTTTTTTTTTTTTTTTTTTTTTTTTGAGAGGTTTTTGCTATAGGGCACATGCGCTCGCCAGACAGACAGAGAGAGACAGAGAGACAGAAAGTGAGAAATCACCCCCCCGAGTGGATGATCATGCTGCAATCCCTTCTCCTTCATTCTCCTCTCGGGATCTTGGGCACGCACGCACACGCGCCCGGCGTGAGTTTTAAGCCACCGGGTCCGGGACGCGAACGGCAGTTGACTACGTGGGAGTCCAGCGACATAGCCATTACACTAACTGCTGGTCCCTGCAAGTGATTTTCTGATTGAGTGTGTTCCTATCTTTAGGTGGGTACCCAGGAGTGTAATTACTAGAATGTATGGCAGCTCTGTTTGTCGGATTTTTGAGGAACCTCCATATTGTTCTTCACATTTCAAGAGAGAAAATTTCTATATATCATAGCGTATATTTTATTTTTTATTTTTAGAATTGTTTTAGCATGTTAAATGTCAAATAAAGGAATCTAAATGAAATAATAATTTGAAGACTGTATGAACAAGCTCTTCTTGGGCAGTCAGAATTTTACATTTCTTTTTCTTTCTAAATTTATATTTTTCTTCCTCAGTTCCTAATAATTTGATCTTTTCTTTTTGTATTGTTTTACTTTTTAAAAAAGTACGTATTTGCCATGTGAAATTTGATGTTTTGAAGTATATATACACTGTAGGATAACTAAATATAGCTATTTAACATATGCATTGCTACACATAGTTTATCATAGAGCTTAAAATTTATTTGTTTTTTGTTTCTTTGTAGACCTTGTGGTTTAGGGAGCTCGACCTTACAGGGTCGACCATGGCTTTAATTCTGGCCATGGTGGCTTGAAAACCATTCCAGATGCATGTGTGTGAGTCCCTCAACTCCTGAAGGATGAAGAAAGAGGGGAAGGGAAAGCAGCATGACCGTGCTCAGTCGAAGGGTCCTTTCTGCTTCTCTGTGTCTCTCTGTTTCTTCCTGGTGAGTGCATGTACTTTCTGGCAATTTAAAAATTTGTTTTTGTCTTGCTTTCTTTATGTTTTTATTTGCACCTGTATTTATCTTTGATTTTGATTTTAATAAAAGGGTCAGCATCATGGTAAGGGCACTAATTCTTGGGTTTAAATTCCTGATGTGTTCACTAATGGGAGATACTAGGCCTCAATCTCCTTATCTGCAGAGGGGTAATAGTGATTATTGCAGTACAGAATACTGTGACAGGCACCTTGTCAGTGTGTGACAAACATTAGTGGTATTGTGTAGTCCCGGAACAGAAGCTTTCAGGGAGCAACTAGCAAAGTGAGTGTTTAATTAACGAATTAATCCTTTTTCACTTAATAAATCGCTTTGATGCCATTAAAATAATGGCCAAACAAAATCTCCTTATTACATTTAAGAATGGAATCTAAATAACTTGTACAGATACCGATCATATATTCTATGGGTACTTCTGATTTTTCTCTCTTTGGAAAGGTTTCATGCTATTCATGTTCTACACCACTCATGGAGGAATTAACAGTTTTTCTACTCATGGAGATTTTGATGGGAAGGATTATTCTGAGAAAACCTAAGATGTTAAATAAATCTTTAACTATTGCAATCTATATCTAAGACAAGGAAAAGTAAAAGAGTGGCAGGGAGAGAGGCAAAGGAAGAGAGAGAGAAAAGATGAGTGAACAGATCTAAAGAAAACAGGGAACTGCAGGAGTCAGAATAACCCAGAGTTTATCAGTTTACACTGACACATTTTCCTGGCAAAGGCTGCTGACTGTAGGCAAAGTCACATGACTGGGATGCTCTGTGTATGTGTGTGTGTGTGTGAGTGTGTGTGACAGAGTGCCTGCTTAAAAACCCGTGAAGCTCTTTGGCTCCAGACTAGCATGTGCACCATGTGATGCTGGGGTTGCCATGGTAAGTACATAGTGTGCAGCTGAATTTTTTTTTTCTTCCTGATATTCTGCTCTATCATAGATGCACCAGAATTCAGATGAACACTCAATGGAAATCACTACAAGAGAAAGCTTTATGGGGCTTTGCTTGAATATTCAGGATATATGCCTAGGTTCACCCTATATTCAGTGAGTAAAGGTGTTACATCCATTTATTATTTTTCTTCAAATATAATTTTTCAGAAATTAGTCAGTGAGTTACCAATATAAAATTAAAATATTGATTAACCTCTGTTTGTCCCTTCTTTTGCTGTGTTGCAGCTTATAGTAGAATTTTAGCTATCTGAACATTAGTGATTTCAAAAGAAAATAATTTTTTCTTTGTTATTCAAAATACAAATGTGCAGAACATCACAGAAAATGCAAGAAGTCCCAAGCATGCTGAGGGCTGTAGATTTCAGAAAACATCATTATGCATGTGATCTATAAACTGCCTTGAGAACCAGGTCATGAGTTTGAAAGCTTTTTCAGGGCTTAGAAAATCCTCTGGACTCTCCAAAGTGTCACTATGTGAAACACGAGCTTAGCATTCAGATTATGAACTGAGAATCCTGCTCAGGTTACCTTTATGACCTGCCTGATTTGGTTCTGGCAGAAGTGACTGATGGGTAGACCATTACTTATTCCTAAGTCCATCCCTAAAATAACTCAAGCTTAACTCTGCCACTTGCTAATTATGCCATCCTGGCAAATTTCCTGAAATCTCAGCTTTAAATGAAACAAATGAAAGAATCTATCTTGTGAAAATATCTGGATGAAATGGACATAACACATAAAGAATTTATAAGACCTGTGTATGATAAGCACTGAATCAACATCAGCTGCTGTTGTGACCTCTACATGATTACTAACATCTTTCTCTTTTATATTATGCAAATTAGCTAACCTAAAACCACGAAAATTATGCCAAAGTACCCTTGAAATTTTATTGAGCATCTGGGTCAATTATTCAGCTAGAGAACTCAACAGCGAGTACAGTTATAAAGTCCAGTATACCGATGCTTTCCAAGAATCTCATGTTTGGGGAAGGCAGAATACAGTAAAATTTCTTCCAAAGGATTAGCCTGAATGGTGACAATCTGGTCAACAAAACCAACAGATAGACTAGCAGGTGTCAGAAAAATATGGGCTGCAAGACAGATGTGTCCTGTCATCTGCTTTTGTACATAAAGTTTTATTAGAATGTGGTGGTGCTCATCCATTTAGGTATCCTAAAGGGTGATTTCGCGCTATAACAGAGTTGAGTGCTTACAACAGAAACCTCATGGTATGCAAATCCTAAAATAATCACTGTCTGCAAATGCTTGCTGATCCATGGACTGGAGAGTACCTGAGTGGGAAAATACAGATGGGGAAGCAGAGCTAATGCCCAGAACCAAAGTTTCAAGTCATCTTTCTAGGCTCCACTTTGGTTTCTATGTCGAGAAAAAATTCATGGTCTAGCAGTGAAGGGAGAGGGAAAATCAACTATGGTTGATAGAAAAATTAAGATTTTCTACAATAAATCATTATAAACATCATCATTCTTCACTCCCTTCCCTTTCTTGCTAGGTCAGCTCAGAAATCTGCTCTCCTGGACAGAATTCAGGTATTTCACAAAGAGCAAAGAAGGGAAAAATCAACTTATCTTTCTCTCTCTCTCTTTTGATATGAAATTCCAGTAAGTGAACTTTATTCCGGAATAGAAGGATGTTCGCTTTTCTGAAATGAGGCCTGCTCACATAAGGTTTATCCAAATGAACCAGCATAAAAAGTGAAAATCCCATAATTAACCACAGAACGAACCCTATGCCCATGTTATTTGGCTCTCAGAATGTAGTAAATGTGTAAAAGAACATTGTGAAAATTGTGAATTTCCACTTTGAAGATAGCGTGTGTGTGTGTGTGTGTGTGTGTGTGTACATAATATTTACATTTAATCACTCTACATCTTTACAGCGTACACCATGTTTTTCCCCCCAGCATGAAACCAACCTCTCTTGAATCCCCATCAGACCCTCCAAACCTAGAAAAGTTACATGTAACTACATGAGAAAAAGCTTAGGCAGAGAGGGATGGAGAGAGAGGAGCACCTGAGTTGCCTGGTGTGGAACCTATAGGAAGTTTAATATGGAAGCTTATAGTGGAAAGGAAAATCATTGTGTTGGGTTTTCTGAATGAAATGCTTTTATGGCTATTCTTTGAGGAAACTCCCACAAAGATCTGAATCATATTAGAATTATTCTATTTAACTTCATTTATTTGAATGGTATTCTGTGCCAGAGCTTGGCCATTATTTGGCTCAGTTTTAATTTTACATATGGAAAGGAAATCATTACTGAAGAGACCATCAATCTTGGAAAAGAATTATGTAGAGAGTACTACCAGAGCAAACAAAAGATGACAAACAATAATGCCTGGGGAGACCAGAGAAAAAGTGGGAGACATGCCATTTGAGCTGAGTCCTGCAGGGACTACTGGGGCCTGTCCAAAACAGGTGGGGAATGGTGTGAATAACACAGGCAGGAAGGGGGCTGAGTTTGGTAGGGAGACCCAGGTCCTTTGTGGCTGGAGAGAAGTGGCCCCTCCAGCAACACTGACATTCCCCTCAGTTCTCAGCACAGCCTGGCAATGTGGACTTCATGACTGTGATTTTCATGGTTGAGGTACTTTGAGGATACATAAATTTCACTAAAATTACACAGTTTAATGAAGTGCCATTGTTTGTATCTAGCTTCGTTTCTCTCTGTCTCTCACAAGCACACATACAGACCCTTTAGTGGACAGTTTCCAAGGTGTTATTTCCTAAATGGTGATTATCTGGGTAACATTGGCTGGTTAGCCAGTCTGGATGTCTCCCAACATTCATCCGTTCTCTCTGGAGTCATGTGGAAAGAATTTTAGGATGAGAGGCAACTTTTCTATTCAGAGATCTTTAGAAGGTTTTTCAACGTTTCCATTTCTCTTACTGTAAAGAGTCCAGATGATTGCCACATTGTTTTGTTTGTTTGTTTGATTGGTTGGTTTACATTTCCTTTTTATTTATTTATTCCTTGAAACTGCCCATATTGTAGGTTTTTCACGGAGGAGATATGGAACAGAGCAGATTCTTTTTTTCTACAAAATTGTGGTAAAAACATGCTCCATTTTCTATCTTATTGCTAATAAACCTTTATAGGCACACAGTTTATAAAATACACCCCTTATAAACTAAATGTATAGAGAATGCTGTAAGGTACAAGAAATAAGCTAAAAATGAGCATAGAAATCTACCTCTGGGCTAACACATAGCGGGTGCTAGCAAACACTTATCACAATACAGGGAAAAATTAACAAAAGGAGATTCAGTTCAGTCCTGAAGGGGTTAAACAGAAACCCTAATATATTCCTGTTTCTAACCATCCATTCCACATTACAGTGCTTAAAAACAAAGCCAAAAGACTGGCACATAAAATTACACACATTGGGACCAGCAGTTGGCATAATGGCTATGTTGCTGGACTCCCACGTAGTCGACCACAGTTCAAGTCCCGGACTCGGTGGTTTAAACTCATGCCGGGTACGTGTGCATGCATGCCCAAGACCCTGAGAGGAGAATGGAGGTGAAGGGATTGTGGCATGGCCATCCCCCCAGTGGGGTGATTTCTTGCTTTCTTCTCTCTGTCTCTCGCTTTCTGGTGAGCACATGTGCCCTATAGCAAAAACCTCTAAAAAAAAAAATTACACATGTTTATTCAGTACACATCAGACACACTGATCTCTACTTCCAAAAGAAATAAAAACTTAACAGAATTATTTAGGTTAGTTATACCAAGAAACTAGTCTTGTTTGTCTTTCTAAATTTAGCAGTGACTTGCTCTACGACCACAGGTAACCTACATTTCTCCCTTGGCTGGCATTGCATATTCATCTAAACCTGAGAAAAATGATAAAATAGGACCTTGTTAATAGCCCACAGCCACTCCTTTCATTTAATGACCTTTTTGTTGCTTGGATATCCCCTGAACTACAGTACCCTCTAACCTATTATCTAATAAATTCATGTATAGTCAGGCAAAAGTTATTGATTCTAACACTATGTTGTTCCTTTATTTGCCTTATAAAAACTGAACCTAAATGGAGCCAGTAGATGGCATGGTAGTTAAGGCACTGGATTCCCACATGGCCTACTGGGGTTCATGTCCCAGACCTGAAGGCTGGAAAATTCACTCCAGGCACATATGAGTACATGCTCAAAATCCCAAAAAGAGAATGAAAAAGAAGAGATGCAGCATGACCATCCTTCTTGGAGGTGATTTCTCATTTTTCATCTTTCTGTCTCTCTCCAACAGCACATGTGCCCTATGGCAAAAACAAAAAAAGTGAATCTACATGGAAACTCAAAGTATAGTTCAATAGTTTGAGGATTCATAGCATAAGCTATTTCAAGGGAGGTCTTTTTGCAGGTTAAGGGTTAAGTCTTCATTTCCTTAAATAGCACATTATTGGCTTCCTATTATTCATAATATTAATAATATTTTCTATTATTTGTCATATTAGTTATTCATAAAGCATTCATATGTAATTATTGAATGTTCACTATTCTAGGTGGAGAAGATAAGACAATGAATAAAACACACTTTATGCCCTCATGGTGTGTAGATTTCTGTGGATCAGAGAATGAGAGTTAGCACTGTTTAGCACTTACTGTGTTAAAAAGAACTGTTTCAATCTCTGTCTGATGTCATTTATTTCTTATAGCATCATAAGCTGTAGGTACTGTTATTTTTCTCACCACTTTGTTATAGAGAAAACCTGAAGTTCAGAAGGTCTGAATAATTGGTCTATAATCACAGAACCAGAAGTTGTTAGAACAAAATTTAGCTTGTAATGACATCTGACTTTGTAGATCACAATGCTACTAATTAGGTAGTAAAAATAATAGAGAGGTAGAATTTTTTTAAAAGGAAAGAAGAGATGAGTGTGACACATAACTATTTTTTTTCAGAGTACATCATAATTTTCTTTTGATTTTAATTATTAAGAATGTGGGGACCAGCAGATGGTGTAATGGTTATGTTGCTGAACTCCCACATGGCTGACAGCAGTTCAAGTCCTGGACCTGGAGGGCTTGTGTGCATGCTGGGCATGTGTACGTGCATGCTCAAAATCCGAAGAGGGAATGGAGGAGAAGGGATTATAGCATGGCCATCTCCCCGGGGAATGACTTCTCACTTTCTGTCTCTATTTCTCTGGCGAGCGCACATGCCCTAACAAAATTCTCTCTTTAAAAAAAATAAAATAAATGTGTTCCAGCTCAACCTAGTGATGCATAGAGTATCCTCCTGAATTGCAGTGCTGGAAGCCCTATGGATGACCATAGATTCATATTCCTAGACCAGCTGACTTGAAACGTGCCATGCACATGCAAGCTGAAGATCCTGATAAGCTGGAAGAAGGGAATCAGTGTGTGACCAGGTCCTGGCAAAGACGCTTGTCTTTCTCTCTCTTTCCTTCTCTCTCATGCCCATATATGTGCTCTATATCATGAATAAAATGAATAAACTTACTTTAAGAGAGATTTTTGCTATAGGGTAGATGTGCTCACTGGAGAGACAAGGAGACAGAAAGTGAGAAATCACCCCCTAAGGAGGATGGCCATACCACAATCCCTTCTCCTCTTGGGATTTGGAACACACATGCACACACACCCAGTGTGAGTTCTAAGCCATCATGGTGAGGACTTAAACCATGGTCAACTACATGAGAATCCAGCAATGTAACCATTATACCATCTGCGAGTCCCAAAATAAATAAACTGGAAAAAGAATTTATTCCACTCTGCATCACATATCAGATACTCAATCAGAAAGACATTTGCCCATCCACGTTTAGTGCAGCATTATTCACAATTGCTAAGGCATGGAATCGATTGTGAGTAATGCTGCACTAAATGTAGGTGGGCAAGTGTCTTTCCAGTTGAGTGTTTTCCTGCCCTTTGGGTAAATGCCAAGGAGTGGTAATACTGGGTCACATGGTAGTTCTATTTGTTCCTGCTCAATATAAACCCAGTGTCTCCACTTAATGGCAGAAACTGAAAGATTGAAAGACATAACAGCAGGAATAGCAACTGTAGATATCAGATACTGTATAAGAGTGGGTGGATAGTGGGGTGGGAGGAAGGAGATCCGGAAAAAAGCATTTAACAGACACAACAATGAAAAGTTATCTTTTGAGGGTGATGTATATGGTAATATCCTTGATTTGACTGACATGGAATGAATGTATTAATTGAAAAGCCATAGTGTATGCTGTTAACATGTACAAGGAATAAATGTAAAAAATATATTAAAAAATGAATCTATTTATAACACATATCTTCTTTGTTTTTGATCTAAATGTTTCCCATGGTAATGAATTTAAACTTGAGCATGTATTGCAGTATTTCTTTATTCACTTTCTCTCCTCCTGTCTCTCTTCACACACATACACACACACACACACACACACACACACTTTCACTTTCGCGCAGTTGAGCCATCAAACTGAAAATAAGACATTTCTATAACATGCATATCAAATTAGTACAGTTTCACTATTTTTAACAAAAAGGTTTCCCTGTGAAATTATCTTTATTAAAGTGTCTGCCAAAATCTATTACTGCATAATAAAACTCCTGCTGGTTGTATGAAATTTAAAAACTCAAACATTTATTTCTGCTTTGATTATTCTCTATACAACAGATAGTTTTCATCCTACCATAGGGCAAAACATTTGTATTCTTAAATATATTGGATAGACCTCCAAAAGTCCATTTTCAAACAGAAACTCGCCAATAGAAGGTCCTATTCAACTTTCTCCTTTACATTAAGTTTCTAGTTCCAAGTGTATGTCAAGAATTTAATTGTAGCATGAAACTAACCTGTTATAAAATACTTAGTGTCCTTGCCTCCTAAAGCAGAATGCACTGAATAATTTGCTTAAGGGCCTCCAACGTGAGACCTCAATTCAATAACTAAAGTGCCTGACTTGTTGGATACATTCCTAGTGAAAAATGTCCTGTGTGTAATCCATCAAAACATCAATGAACAACACACATAAACACACATGCACACTCATACTAAAAAATAAAATAAAATAAAAAGTTCGATATGCCTTGCTCACTAGCTTGAAACAACCCACTCTGGCAGATGATGGTACCTTTTGTATTAATGCATCTACTCCTGTGTCTGGTAGCCCTGTTAGGGACACACCTCACCGATTCAGTATTGGGAGAGGACAGGACCACTTCTTCACATGAATTTGCCAGACAAATGCTTCTGCCTTCTTTTTGTAAGAGCTCTATGTCTTGGGACCAGCAGTTAGTGTAATGGCTATGTCGCTGGACTCCCATGTAGTCAACCGCAGTTTGCGTCCCAGACCCGGTGGCTTAAACTCACGCCGGGCGCGTGTGCATGCGTGCCCAAGATCCCGAGAGGAGAATGGAGGAGAAGGGATTGCGGCGTGGCCATCCCCCCTAGGGGGTGATTTCTCACTTTCTGTCTCTCTGTCTCTCTCTGTCTGTCTGGTGAGCACACGTACCCTATAGTGAAAACCTCTTAAAAAAAAAAAAGAAAAAAAGAGCTCTATCTCTTTACAAATGTATTTGTGGGCACCAGCAGATGGTGTAGCAGTTACATTGCCGGACTCCCACGTGGCTGATCATGATTCAAGTCCTGGACCCAAGGGCTTCAAAATCATGCCAGACATGTGTGCATGAGTGCCCAAGATCTGGAGAAGAGAATGGAGGAGAAGGGATTCCTGCATGCCCATCCCTTCTGGGGGGCGATTTCTCACTTTCTCTCTCGGTGTCTCTGTCTTTGTCTCTCTCTGCCAATGTCAAAAACCTATGGGGGGTGGGGTATTTCTCTGTAGCTGAGATTGCTAGAATTTTGGTTTCTACAAAATCAAAATTTCTACAATGATTAAGAAGTGGCAGTTTAGACATTCAACTTTTAGTATGATGGAAATGACTTTATAAAATTACAAGGACGTATTTTAATAATTACTCCTAATACTTTGCAAACTTCTAAGTTGAAAACTAGAGAGAAAGGGAACAAAGCCTGGCTTTCGAGTGTCCTAAAGTTTCCTTGACTTCTATTTTCTATTTTCACTTTTTCTCTTCATTTTATTTGAACTTTATTTCCATATAATACTTCGGTATTGTGAGGACTAAATCAGTAAGAGTGGCAGCAAGCAATTAAATGAATATAAAATGAACTTTAAAAAAGATGATATTATAAATTGAGAGAATATTAAAACTCTAATGTTGACTATCTTATTTTTGTAATTTATACAGAAAAAATATATAAGTAATTGTATTGTCTACCAATGCTTTTTTTTTTTTTTTTTTTTTTTTTTTTTTGGAGAGGGTTTTTTGCTATAGGGTGTGTGTGCTCACCAGAAAGACAAAGAGAGACAGAGAGATAGAAAGCGAGAAATCACCCCACAGAGGGAATGGCCACACTGCAATTCCTTCTCCTCCATTTTCCTCTTGGGATCTTGGACATGCATGCACACGCGCCTGGCTCGAGTTTAAGCCACCAGGTCCGGGACTTGAACCGCAGTCGACTACATGTGAGTTCAGCGACATAGCCATTATGCTTACTGCTGGTCCCTCTACCAATGCATTTTTGACCTTTATATTGCTGATATTTAAATGCAAGCACTTGATAAAAATAGCAAAATAGAAGTTTGAGACTCTAGGTCTCAAACGTCACTGTTCAGAAAACTTCAAATTATAAGCTTTGTAAAATGGAAGACTCCCCCTACAATTCGTGTAAGTGGATTGCTACTCAGAGCTATAACAAGAATTGAAACACTGTATGTTGAGGCTGGAGAACATTTTGAGGAACTATGCAAGTGAGATGTTTGGTTAATCTGAAGTACTTTTACCTGAGGAAAAAAATAATTTGAAAAAAGCTTTCATTGTAATTAGTGCATTGTCCTGCATGGTTTTAAAAGGAAAACAACAGTTTTGTAGTTAATGTTTTTTTTAGTCTATCTTAATAAATTTGGGAAAGTAAAGAAGGCTCTTTTTCCCCCCCCAAAGTTCAGACAGTAATTTAAATAAAGTAAGATAAAATGTCAACTTTGAGATAGTCAGGGCAATCTTAAATGAGCAATATTGCATTTTATATAGAACCTAAGGGACCATGCTAGCCACATGAAGAGTGAAATGTCTACAAATCTTTACCTTAGAACATTTTATTAAAAGATGACGCTTTACTATCATTGATTACACCTTCGTGATTCACATAGTGAAAGGAAGAGGTGTTTATCAACTAAATGACAGCCAAAGAAGTTGAAATTGGTGACTGCTGCACCAGCAGATGGCGTAATGATTATGCCGCTGGACTCCCCTATGGTGACTGCTGTTTGACTCCTGAATCCGGCAGCTTAAACCTCAGGTTGAGTCCGTGTGCATGTGTGCCCAAGATCTCAAGAGGAGATAGGAAGAGAAGGGATTGCAGGATGGCCATCCTCCCCAGATGTGATTTCTTGTTTTCTGTCCCTCCAGTGAGCATAGATACCCTATAGCAAAAATCTCTCTCTTTCAAAATAAAAAGAAGAAGAAAAAAGAAATTGATGACTGTATCTACTACATGCTAATTCTTATCTGCCCGTATAAGTATACGGTGCACTTTTATCAGCAGCTAGCTAGAGCTGCCATTTGGCACATGAAGATCATTTTATTGTATTGGGCTGATCATTACGAGGTTGTTCATGAAAGCAGGGCTATATCCGTGTGACTGAGGTAGCACAGCATGCTTGCATTATTAAAGCACATCATTAAAAAATAAACATACACACACTCTTCTAGAACATCAGGTCGCACTATAAAGTATTTGCCCACCCTCCACATGTCCAGTGAGGCCGTTGCCTTTTGTACTTGGGATATCACTCCTACAATAGCCCATACATGCCACCAAGCCTGAATTGAACTTCTCATTCATCTCTCAGGTGACGGAGGTCATCCTGTTTTCATGTTAGCTAAATCACAGCCTGTCTCAAACCAAGATTTCTGATTAGGTTAAATTAAAGGTAGAGATTCTTTTCCAAAGACATCTTCCACAGGGAACTGTGTTGACACCTTTAAGCTGACTTCTTTTTAGAATTCTAAGTCACATTGAAATGGAAAGACTTGGTTAGATAGGGTCACTGCATTAATGACAAATCCACAAGCAGCATTTCTTTTGAAAACCCAATACCATCCTAATCTTTCACTCTTCTACTTTAATGCAATCATATAACCAAACAGGCTTAGTGTTTCCACCTCATTTCAAAATGCTCTCTTACATGCACACTATCTCCTTGGAGACTTTTAATCTCATAAGAAGTGATGGAATACTTTCCCTTCCACCAAAGGTTCAAGAGCAGGAGCTTTTATTTTCAGGTGGTATGTGAAACTGATTGACTTCTTTAGAAAAACCATGTGGTATTAACTCAAACCAGAGTCTCACAAAGGCATATTCTACTAGGCCTTTAAATCGTATCTGTTTATAATAATGAGTGCTTCCGAGAGCTAGTCATTGGGAAGGATATTAGTCATGGTATCCTTCATTAAATAGGCCTGTTCAGGGTTAGAAACCAGACTCAGATGCTGTAATTAAAATATTCATGGCAGTACTAAGTTACTTTGTTTCTCCTTCCCCTTTAATTCTCCTTTGTCTTGGGCGGGAGCATTTCAACGTGCTGGATACCTCTACACTGTCACTCTCATCGACTTTGCAAGCTCTGTATTGACTGCACTGTTCAGTTGTATTTTCAGCTGACACTCTTGGCAATGTTGTTGAGCTGAATTACTCTCTGCAAGTTTATTTTTGGTAGAATGGTTCACAGCATCCCTGTCTATTGCTTATCTTTCCATTTACCTAGCCTTTTTTTTTTTTTTTTTTTCTTTTGTTGATGGTGTTCATTCAGACAGACATCATTCTTCTCCCTCACCCATTTAGTCCAGGCTAACCCAGTGAAAAAAATTTGTCATGAGTCAGGGGAAATTTGGCATGGCACGTATTACTGGTATTGTGATCTGAGTGTCAGCCAACCGACACTTAGAGAACAATTTATCTACCTGAATTGGACTAGACATCACTAATGCACATGGCAGATTGATTGTACAGCGTTAGTGGACGTATTCTTTATTAATGAGATTCAGTATGATTTGCTAAAAAGGCTTTTACTGGGCAGTCATTTTCTCTCCCCCTCCCCCATCTCCCTTTATACCACTAAATATGTTGAACCAGTACCATGTTTTGAAATTATATTTCTCCCATTTATTTTTATTTAAATACCTAGGCTTTTAAAATGATTGCAAGTAAATAGATCAGAACAAACACAAAATAATAGTAAACTAGAATTGAAATAAACTGTAAAATACAAGAACCTGGCAAAGTAATTAAAATCCTAAGAAAGTGTTAAGAAGAAAGAAAAGTATATGGAAAACAAGAAGAAAGAAAAAAGAAATAATCTAATAATAACTTTGATGTTTTAAATCATTAATTTTTAGAAATGAATGTGTTTATACTATCAGGGATTATACAGAATCATGAAATCTCTTTCTAATTACAATATGCTATTCTTATTAATCTACTGAGAATTGGGAGTTGTTAAGGTTTAGGGACTTCAAACAGGATTCAGTAAAACTCGAGAGAAAAGTCATAAAGTATACATCTTAACCCTTTTCTCCATCATCCAGAGGTTTTACGACAGGAGAGAATAATTTACATTCATTACAAGTTTGTTTTTTCTCCTAGGAAGAAAAGTTTTAACAGTAGCATAAGGGCAAATTATTTCAAAGTCTAGAATCACATTGAACCAATATTCTGTACTCTATAATAATTTCAAACTTGACATAGGAGGAGAACATAAAATGAAGTCATTCCCCCTTCACCTGAGAAAAAAGTCTTGATATCTTCTGATTACTGTAGATATTTCCCTTTATCTTTCTTTTAAATTCCTTCATTACTATTCAGTTTTTATAAATCACAAAATGCCACCTCTCCCCCAAGTAAAACAAAATACCAGCTGCTGAAAAAATACTGTTCTCTTTAAAATAACCTAGAAAACAACTTTCTTGACAAATGATTTCCAATCCTGTTATGTCACTTATCTCCAAAACAAATATTTTTTCAGATGCCTGTTATAACAGGCATCAGACAATTTTTGAAATTACATATAACAATCCGACAACAAGCATCCTAGGAGGTTAAGAATCCCTGTAGGAAAAGTCCTAAAAACTCCTGATTCTCTTTGCAGTTCTAGTCCACTTTGTAAAGGAGCTAGATTTGGCAGAGTTACAATTACTGCATCAAGTGGCATGAAAGAAGAAGAGCTCTTTCCTGGTACGAAGGACAGCATGGAGACCATGGTCGATCTGGCCACCACCAGTGTCCGCTAGCCAATGGAAAGGTGAAACTTTTTAAGGACACTTACACTGTGATGTGGAAAACCTCTTGCCTTTCTAGAAGCGAAACCAGACTACAAAGCATGTTTAAAAATCATTTTGAATTTTTGTGGTTGTAAGACATAATGCAGTCATTTTATTTTCATGATCATTTTTTTTTTTGCTTTCTTTAGCTTTAAATGTTATAACAGTTTCACAAAAGGATATGTTTTAATTAAAAGAGCAAAAACTTAGCAGCTCATGGGCCAAGAGAGAAAACTTTAAGGGCAATTCTTGAGAATATCTGGACATTTTGTAACAATTTACATTTAAATGTCACATGCCATGGCAGCTTATTTACTATTCTCTTGGAAAAGCCAGTGTCAGTAAACCAAGTGAGCTCCACACAATCTGACATGACAAATGTTTCAGAACCTACCAGGCACAAGAGACAGCTTCTCTGCTGTTGGAACGGAGTTTAATAATTAAGACTAAGATGACCCATTATTGAACGCTTTTGAATTCATTCGTAAGCCAAAATTCCCCTCATGTAATTTTAATTATTTCAGGAAAAAGAACTAAAATAGTGTACATCAAGAAGATGAAATAAAATGATAAAGTGAAAAATTCACAGTTGAGGGCTGGGCTGTGCATATGTGTCATTTGAAAGTGTTCTAAGTGAACAATCCTTTTTTTTTTCTTCTATACTGATTTCCACCCTAGATGGAGGTAGAACCCTTTGAGACTTGGTGCCATATGGTACTTATTTATTTGTTATTTTTAAATTTTTTAATCTTTTTATTTTGAGAGAGATTTTTGCTATAGGGCACATGCACTCACCAGAGAGACAGAGAAAGACAGAGAGACTGAAAGTGAGAAATCACCTCCCAGGGGGATGGCCACACTGCAGTTCTTTCTCCTCCAGTCTCCTCTCAGGATTTTGGGCACACATGCACACATGCTAGGTGTGAGTTTTAAGCCTCTGGGTCTGGAACTCAAATCATGGTCAACTACGTGGGAGTCCAGCAATTTAACCATTATGCCATCAGCTGGTCCCAGTGCCGTATGGTACTATTAATGTAATCACATGATATGATGAAGATGGCGACTTTAGAAGTAATAATAAGAATGGGGACCAGCAGATGGTGTAACAGTTATGTTGTTGGACTCCCACATAGTTGATAATGGTTCAAATCCTCAACCTGGCAGCTTAATAAACTCATGCCGGGCACGTGCACATGGTGCCCAAAATCCCAAGAGAAGATTGGAGGAGAAAAGATTGTAATGTGGCCACTCCACCTAGGAGGTGATTTCTTGATTTCTGTCTCTCTGTCTCTGTCTCTTCAGTGAGCACACACACCCAATAACAAAAACCTCTCAACAAAAATGTAATAATAACTAATATCAGCAATAGTAGTAATACTTACAAGAGCAGCAATAAATTTTATTCTATGCAGCTACAATATGTTGGTTACTACCATAGTCACCCCACGTATTGTATCTTTTCTTTCTTTTAACAACTCAGCAAAATGAATATTGTTATTTCCAGTTTAAAAAAAATCCCCTATACTTTAAGAACTAAGGAACTTGAAGCCAGAGGGTGGCATACTGGTTAAGGTGCTGAACTCCCACATGGCCACCATGGTTCAAATCTCAGACCCAGAAGCTTGAAACCCACTCCAGGAGCTTATACGTGCATGCCCCAAAAATCCCAGGAGGAGAATGGAGGACAAGGGATTACAGTATGGTCGTCTCCCCTGGGGGAGGGGGTGATTTCTTTCTTTCTCTCTCCCTACCTCTTTCTGTTCTTCTGGTAAGCACACATAATCTATAGCAAAAAATCTCTCTAAAAAACAAAACAAAACAAAACACAAAGAAAGAACTGAGGAAATTTTTATGGCCCTCAATAACAAGCGAAAGAAATTAATCTCATCTTGAATCGAGATACTAGGATTTTCCTGCTACCTCACTACGCTCACCCTTCCCATATCCACAGCGTTATTCCAAATCTGTTCTTAAAATAGAGTAATAATCTACAGGTTTCTTGAAATACCCAAGAACAGGACAAGCATTCAATGTGCATCAACTAACAAACTATCTCCGCCTGCATCATTGTAAAAAGGCAGTAAGCAGACATTACCAGTGCTATTAATAACAAAATCTATCCATGATCATAGCACTTTCCCTTTCAAAAATGTCAAGTACTTCATAGGCTTGCATCTGCCTTTTATTGTGCATCTTCGATTACGGGACTAGGACTGTTATCTCTGCTCTAAACTGGAAGGCAGGCGAGTGTGTGGATCATACAGCTCACAGAATCAAAACCACTGACTCCACCGACTGCACAGAGGCAGGAAGCTCCAGGCAATTGTTCACTTGCTCTGATTAATCCAAATGCTTGACCCCCATTTGCTATTCAATAGGTGTAATGTTTCAGTTCTGCGAGATGAATAACTTCTAGAGATCCACCACACAGCACTGTGCCTTCGGTTAATAACTCTGTATTGTGCACTGAAAAATTTGCTGAGGATAGGTCTCATGTTCAATGTTCTCATTAAAAGAAAAAATATCTCTCCTCAAACTTAAATACGTGTGTGTATCTATACCATTTAGAATTTTTAAAAAACTTTTCAAATTTCTATCATTTGTTTCAATGTCATAACTACAAATGATCAAAAATGAAACATGCAATTCTATCAAGTATCAATAAATCATTAGAAGCTTAATAGACACGTTGTACTTAATACATCGAAAGCCTTTCTCACCAAACCTTGTTCTGCTGTCCTCCCCACACCAGCAAATGAAAATGCCATCTTTTCTTCTGGCTCTCATATCCCATACCTAATCAGTCACTAATTCTCTCAACTCTGCCTTTGAAAAGTATCTCAAATTCCTCATCTCTCCACCTCCTGTGCTGCCACCCTGGTCCACGCCATTGCCTTTCTTTATGTCTGTTGTTTTTACAGCCTCCCAACTGATATTCCTGTTTCTGAGTTGTTCTCTGACCAAGGTATTTTTAATTGCTTTCTATTTCTCTGTCACTGGTCCCTGATTTCCCGTTTTGGTTCTCTTCACAGAGTTCATCACTTTTCAATTTATTCTGTATTTTCTTGTTTGCTTTTTGTCTGTCTCCATTCCCCAACCAGATTATAAATCCCATGAGGATGAGCACACACACACACACACACACACACACACACACACACATATATATATATATATATGTATACACACACACACACACACATACATATGTATTTACCATTTTGTTCATTGCTTTCTCCCAGACACCCACAACACATACAAACATCAGCCTAATAGAGAATTCAGGTCTCCTCAGGAATGCTCTTCTTCGTTCATTACCGAACCACTTCATCTCTTACCCAAACACCAGGATATGCTGAGTGGGAGACTTAGTCCCAACTCAGAGAGCAAAGTGCAATTTACTAATTAAAATAATGGATTTTAAATGCTGGTCTTTTTATTTTCTAAAAGGTCTTCTTTTGCATCTCATTAAAGTACTGTTTTACAAAAACAAAAACCGAAAATAAAGGAAAAAGAAAAGAAAGTCTTTCCCCTCTGCTTCCTGGTAGCCAGTTATGATTCACACTCTATTGGGTTGTCTGGAAAATCTTGACACATTTTTGCATCAAAAAATAATCATGACTTTCCCGACAACCTAATAGTATGAACATGCATATTTTGCTATATATTTCCAAATATGAGCATTGCTGAGAATAACTTCAAACTAGAGGCACGTATTCAGAGCAGAGATTCATTTTAGGAGGTCTTGATTTTCCTTCCAAGGCTTCATGATGAAAAGTATTTCCAAGGTAACCTATACATTTGTAATGAAGACATTTTCTTCAGGCTACCTCAAAGTTGGACAGGAGCCTTGGAGCAATTTGATTAGTATGCCCAGGGTTTAGTCTAGCAGTTTCATTAGTTATATTAGACACGTTCTTGAAGAGACATTACAATTTTTGTAGTTGAAGAAAAAAAAGCCCTCACTCACTGCCTTTGTCCATAATAATTCCTTTATCTTTTCTGTTTTTCAAAAACATCTTACAAAGAACCATTGTCATTTACAGATTGAAAATATCCTCCAATAGACTGAACAGTAAAGGAAATAGCCTTAAAGATTTACTGCCAACGAATCTATAACCAATTCTCCTTATTTAACAGTACTTTAAAAAAAAAAAAATTACCTTACATTTTCCAAAGGGAGTCTGTCCGATCGTTCAGCCTGCCATAGGGTTGGATGTTTGGAAGGTGCACTCTCGCTACAATTTCCCCAGTGTGAGCAGAGCTTAATTCTCACGCTCACTGACTGGCCCATATGGGACTCTGTTCTGAAAAGCCCCTCCTCTTGTTAACATCTGTCTATTTATTTCAGATACTGAACAAATAGTGAGCTTCTTAAAATGTAAAGTCAGTGTGGGATCCACATATGATTAAAGTCAAAACAACTAAAAGTACGTAAATAGCACTCTGAACGGTATGTAAGAAGAGTCTGGAGGACACATACCTACGTAGGAGCCGTCTTTAGGCCCTTCTTTTTATGGCTTTAAATCTGTCCAGGCAGGTGACTAAATGTAACATCCATGATCATCTCTATTACAAACATGCATGCCATATAAATTGTAAATTGATAAGTTCTGACATTTGCATTAATCTTCTCAGGACAGTTAGTGACCCATACTGAAAAGAGCAAGCAGGTAGGACAGACATCATTTTGACTTGCATCGGGGTGTCCTTAGATAATGTCTGGTAATATTAACTTTTCCTGCCAGCACTGAGAAAAATATATAGAATGTCTTTAACAAAGTAATTCACTTAAAACCAGTCTTGTAGATTTGGTTTCTGGCTTAATAAAGAATTTTTCTATTCTACTCACATGTCTCTAGGAATAAAAACCTCTTAATGCATTTGATATTATAACCGCAATTATTCCCATGTTGAAATATTTTGTTTAGCTTTGAAAAAGAAAATCTGAATGTACAATTTTAACATAAAAACATGCAAGGCAGTTTATGGTCCTCTGAAATGATTAATAGAAAAGTGATTCAAATTAATCACAAATGCAAGAGGAAGCCGAAATTAGAGAAGGTTATTAAGATACTGTCTGCTGTTTAATCTTGCCCCTTATCAACACATTAACCTTGTTTTCTCTGCCTGAGCTCTAAGTCCTACAGCAAAATTAGGTCAGAAATTCACATCAGATCAGATCAGCTGATTCATTCTAGCACGACCCTGCCATGCTGCAGATTTGAGTTTAATTCTAGATAGGAGTATGGCTGAGGGCTTTTTAGGAATTTTTCCAATACTGCTCTAAGCATAGGAACTGTGGTTTGCTTAAAGTATTTCTATGCTACCTGTAGAGTATTTCTAAATCCTATAAGACTAGCTGTAGATTGTAGATACCAGAGACTGCAAGAAAAGAGTAGATGATAGAGGTAGAGAGTGGGTCAGAGAGCGTGGGGATGAGGGGCAAAGGGAAGAGACATTTAACAGACACAAACATGTGAAGTTCTCTATTTTAAAAAGTTCAGAAATTTTTGCTTTATAAAAATTAAAATATAAAAGAAAAACAAAGTAGACAGTTGTGTTTTTGAACCTTTATTCATTTAACTGTCATCACTTCATCTGTGCTTCAATATCCCTTTTGGTCTACGAATAGGGTCTTTCACTTTCTATCTACCAATTAAGACACATACAGTGCTGTTAGCTATGTATGACTGAAGTATCTACTCAGGCTGGGTGGAGTGGGTATATCATTCATTAAAATGTGCTTCGATAAATGCTCTTTATTTCCGTAAAATCTTCTGTCACAAGTCATCTGAATGATTCCAGAAACCATAACTATATAAAGATGATTTATGTAACAGTTAACATTTTTCTAATAAGAGCTCTCTGTGTAATTACATCTTTGGGTAAAGTAAGAATTTAGAATATTAACCTACTCAAAACTCTGGTATTCATAATCACTTGCTTTTGAGCAATATGCTAGAAAAGGGAAAGCAAAGCAAATATTTTCTTTATTTTTATTTTTCTCTATGGCCCACAGGATGAACATTAGTGGTCCTTTGGTTCTCTTTGAGTAACAAAAACACTGAAATTCTAAAATTTAAATAGTTTACAAGCATACATACAGCATACTAATATACAATTGCATGCATTTTTTTAAAAGGAGCTATAAGTAATCTAATTTCATTTCTGCCTGTCACTTTTAAAGAGGAAATATAACCTCATATAGATCCCTTGAGGACATCCACGGGGAATAGAGACGTTCCTAATCAGCCTAAGTACTCCTTTGTGTCAGAACCACTTTGCTAAAGTTGAGAGCTGTCTTCCAGACTCACAATGTTTGGGGGAATTTCACTAATGTAGTATTTGTTTCATTAGGGGAAAAAAAAATCCAACCCTTTTTTGTAGAAATCATGCTCAGGAGGACATGTACTGGAAAGAAATTTCTTATTGCCTTTGATTCAAGGTCTATCGCCTATACTTTATTTATTTATTTATTTTAAAGAGAGAGAGAGAGAGACAGAGAGAGGAAAAGCGATAAATCATTCCTAGGGGCAGGAGTGACCATGATGCAATCCCTTCTCCTCCATTCTCCTCTCGGGATTTTAGGTACAAAAATTTTCAAGCCACTGTGTCTGAGATTTGAACCAAGGTCAGCTGTGTGAGAATCTAGTGCCATAGCCACCATACCACCTGCTGGTCCTGCTTCTATGCCATTTTTAAAACAGTAGTATAATAACAAAATGAGGCAGTGCAGGAACTTGTTCCAGAATTCAGAAAGAAAAATGTGTTTGAAGGGAAACCTAGAACCTAATCATGCTTTTGGTATACCAGATGATCTTCTGAATGCCCATCCTCCTTACTAAATATGCTTACTTGGTGGCCTAAACAAGGTGCAAGGTGTCTCCTGTCAATAGTGAACCACCAAGGAGGGCCCTGTGTTTGCAGTTACACTTCAGTACTGCTTCCAAGGTTGTCTATGGCCACGTTCTGTTTTCTTTAGCCACTTGCCTCCCAGCTAGCTGATCCCTGAGCTGTGTCAACGGTTGGGTGCACTGACCACCATGCCCGTTTCTGACCTGTGCATCCACTCACGTGACAAACTAGGCTTTGGCAACTTATCTCAAATCAGCTCACTTGTCTGAAGTGGTATGTTTGGTGTGTTTATTTTCTTACAGGACTTTTAATAAAATGTAAATCTCATTTAACAGTGCCTACACGAAACTACTAGGATTTAAAACAGCAATAAAGATGAGTTGCTGAAAGACTTTTTTTATTCTCCTTTAATTTTTCTTCTTTACATCTTTCTTTTTCTCACTAAATGTTATTTGAAGTTGTTAAGAAAAACAATGGCATCCTTTTTATTTATTTAGTATTTTTTTTATCTGGTAAGGCTTTTCAGTGGAATCCCATTTGAGAAATGAATGTGAAGGCACAAGAAACTTACTAGTGACAAGGGGCTCAAGTTAGTTTAAAAATAAGGAATTGTGCTCAGAAAGCATAAGTGACTTAGAACACTGAGAAAGAGAGGAGGATATTCTTTTTCTAAGAGCTCAGTGTTTTAAGCTTCCCAGCTTCAGCACAAAAGGCATTTCAGCACATATGTGATCCAGAAGGTCAATCATATGAAATCCTATTTCCATTTTTTAAGCAATCCTTGGCAGTCTGCACATTTCTGAAATTGCAACTGGCATATTTCACAGAGAATTATCATCAATGCCTTTTCAAGGTCAAACATGCCCCATCTTCGGGTTTTCAGCATTTATATTCTATACATTAAATTATAGTTTGTATTTAAGAAAGCATTCATCAGACATATTCAATACTTTCAGTTAATTAGACTATGTTCATCAATGTCATTTTGTGTTTTCTCTACTTGACACAAATTGCATGTTAAAACTATTAAAATATGTGTAAATGTAGATGTGGGTATTTTGCATCTGTTATCATCCCTGGGACCCCAAAATGCCTACATGACTAAAATCTTGCCATAAACTTTCTCAAAAAAAAAAAATGTCTTTTTTTTCTTTTACATCTTTTTTTTTTTTTTTTTTTTTTTTTTTTTGGAGAGCTTTTTGCTATAGGGTACATGCTCTTGCCTAAAAGACGGAGAGAGACAGGGAGACAAAAAGCGAGAAATCACCCCCCAGGGGGAACGGCCACACTACAATCCCTTCTTCTCCATTCTCCTCTTGGGATCTTGGGCACGCACGCACACACACGTCCAGTGTGAGTTTAAGCCACTGGATCTGGGACTAGAAGCACGGTTGGCTACATGGGAGTCTAGCGACATAGCAATTATGCCACCTGCTGGTCCCAAAAATATATTTTTTATTAAGAATGTGGAAGCAATTCCAAAAGCTGATTTTAAAGGAAAAATAAGAGATTATTATTATTTTTTAATAGTCAGAACAGAAAGACACTGGTCACCATCAAAGCAAAATCAAATTGAATTTGGACGTAACAGTGACTACCAAGGCTGGAAAACTCAGTGAGATACCCACAACTGCCTTGACACCAAGAGTTGTGAGAAGTCTTTAGTCCCCTTCTCCTGGTCAAGGGGACCTTGTTTTCCTCCATTTTTCTCTCTCCTACCCTGTTTCCCAATTATATCCACAGAAGTCTGTGTCCTCATGTTGTCCTTGGTTCTTGCTTTTGTAAAAGAACGACATCTAAGAAATTTTAAATAATTTAGAAGAGTTTACTAGTGTTCTTTCCCACTTTTAATTAGAATTCCAGAAAAACATTTTGGTGAAGGAGAATAAGAAAGAAGGGATAGGATTACAGATAGCAGGACACACTACCTTTTTTAAGTCCTAGCACATATGACAATAGAGACAGTAAGAACATGGCTTGGGAAATGACTGAGTTCACCTAGGTTGTGATGTGCTCCATAACTGACTATCTCCATAAGTGCAGCTGGTAATTTTTACCATTACCGTTTGAGTCTCTACCTGTGATTATCTTTTAGGTAAGCCTGAGTGTGCACTGAAACGGTCCAAGCATGTACTGCTGTGAGTAGTTCTCTGTGCCCTGCCCCTCCAGCCCTGGCATTGAGGAGCTTCCACCTTGGTCTACTTCCCAACAGTTTTCCAGCTGAAGCTTGTCCTAAACCCCAGGCTCTAGCTCTTCATTCCTTTCTGTAGCATTAGCTTTACTTAGGCCTTGGAAAGAGATAGGAGAAAGGACAGTTTAGTAACTCTGCCCTTCTACTTCTTTTTCTACTAGTTATTCTCAACTGCTCTGTCTCCCACACACACACACACAATTTATCTCTACAATTTGGCTTCTGATTTCAATTTATATCATTGGCTTACAAGAACCTAAGGTTGTGGGTGGTGGTTTTTAGCCCCTCATTCATTCACTATTCACTCATCCGTGTACTGTGGTATCTCTTCTCCTCAGATGACTTAGTTGTCTGCCTTCAGTTTCCGCCCTTCTTCAACAACAACAACAACAAAAACTGCCATGGTGGATCCCACTACCTCCTCTTAACAATTACAAAAATGTTTTAACTTTGAAAGTCTTCAAAACTGTCTCTATATTCTGATTCAATTCCTTTATTTTTTCTTTTCTTTTTTTTAAAGAGGTTTTTCCCTTTTGCCTTCGGACATGTGCACTCTCTGGGGGGAGAGAGAGAGAGAACAGCAAAAAGGAAAGTGAGAAATCATCCCCTGATGGGAAGTCCACACTGCAATCTCTTTTCCATTCTCCTTCCTCCCTAGATTTTGGGCACATATGTACATGTACCTACCAGTGTGATTTTCAGGCCAGTGGGTCCTGGACTCAAACCAAGGTTGGCTATGTGGAAGTCCGGCAACATAACCACTATGCAATCTGCTGCCCCACCCCCATTCTTTCATGAACATAATCTTAGTGGGTTTGGTACCAGCCCTCCACTGGAGCTGGATGACAGTTCATTATCATCAATACCAACATAGCAAAAGGCAGTGGTTGATCAGTGTTCAACTTCTTTGATCTACTAGCAAAATATCTTTCTCTTTTTTAATCACTTTTTTTTTTTAGAGGTTTTTGCTATAGGGAGCATGCACTTGCCAGAAAGACAGAGAAAGACAGAGAGACAGAAAGAGAGAAATCACCACCCAGGAGGCATGGCCACACCACAATCCCTTCTCCTCCATTCTCCTCTCGGGACCTTGGGTACGCACGCACACACGCTCGGCATGAGTTTATGCCACTGGGTCCAGGATTCAAACTGCGGTTGATTACATGGGAGTCCAAGGACATAGCCATTATGACAACTGCTCGTCCCCTTTTTAAATCACTTTGAACATGTTACTATCTCCTTAATAGTTCTTTTCTATCACTAATTGTTCTTACTAGGTTCCTCCATTATGTCTATTAGGTGAGCAATTAAGTGTCCCCAGGGAATAGTCATGAATTCTTTGATCATCTCTATCTAAATTATATCTGAATTTTCCTCATCTAGGCTCATATCTGTGAAATCTATAGATTCTGGCTCTCATATTGATGTTTCCACTTTGATTTCTACCATAACTTTCAGATACTTGTTTTTTCTTTTTCTTTCTCTCTCTCTTTCTTTCTTTCTTCCTTCCTTCCTTCCTTCCTTCCATTCTTTTTTTCCTTTTTCTCTCTTTCTTTCTTTCTCTTTCTTTTTCTTTTTCTTTTTCTTTTTTCTTTTTTCTTTTTTTTTTGAGAAAGAGAGATTTTTGCTATAGGGCACATGTACTCACCAGAAAGACAGAGAGAGAGTCAAAGAGACAGAAAGTGAGAAATCACCACCCAGGTGGATGGCCATGCCGCACTCCCTTCTCCTCCATTCTCCTCTCGGGATCTTGGGTACTGTTGCACGTGTGTCTGGCATGAGTTTTGGCAGCTGGGTCCAGAATTCAAACCATGGTTGGCTATGTGGGAGTCCAGCAATGCAACCATTATGCCATTCTCTGGTCTCAGATTCTTCTTTTTTAATCTATGTTTTTTTGTTGTTGTTATTGATGAGAGAAAAAAGCATGAGAGAGACTGGCTTCCTTGGCAGGGTCTTGTCACATCACTCTCTCTTTCCCTCAGCCCTCATCAGGATCTCGGGCGCAGGTGTTCCTGGCATGTTTTGGGAACATCCGGAACCTGAATCTGCCATCAGTCAGAATCTGAACCTGCCGTCCATCAGTTGTGTGCCTTCTCACACTGCAGGGCAGCCCTCAACCACCTGTGGCACCACAGCTAGGCTTGTTCCAGGTTCTTAATCCAACTCTCTAACATCCAGATGTGTGAAAGGCTTCACAAAATTGGATACCTAAGATAAGCTACTTTCCCCCTACCATTTGCCCTCAACTTGACCCTCTTCTAATTTTTACCATTTTATTGAATGGAAACATCATTCTAGTTCAGGCAAAAGCCAAATAAAATAGAAAACAAAAACAATACAGTAGACTTGAGAGCTGCTTCCAATTCCTTTCTCCTACACTACTTATTCTTTCTTTTTTATTTATTTTATTATGATTATTTTGCATGCACTCACTGGAGAGAGAGAAAGAGAGAAAAAATGTGAGAAAGCAACTCCCCAGGGGGCATGGCCATGCTATGATCCCTTCTCCTTTTCTCCTTTGGGATTTTGGGCATACATGTACATACCCCCAGCACACTGGGTCTGGGACTCAAACTACATATACACACATCATCCATGTAGACTCCAGAGACCTTAAGCAACACCAGTTGCTCTTATATTGTTCCAATCAGAAAATTTAGATGGTTCCCATATTTGATTATTTTACACCATCTCTACTGCTACCATCCTAGTCCAAACAGCCATTTGTGGAACATAACATACTGAGTGATTTACTCCTGTCCTTTGACCTATTCTGAAACAGGACAAAAGTTTTATCTTCTGCTAACACAGAAGTAAATGTCTCCAGATTATTTGGGATTTCAATCCATGTGAACTATCTTTATTTTTATTTATTTATTTATTTATTTATTTATTTATTTATTTATTTATTTGGAGAGGTTTTTGTTATAGGGCGTGTGCGCTCGCCAGGAAGACAGAGAGAGAGACAGAGAGACAGAAAGAGAGAAATCACGCCTCAGGGGGAATGGCCATGCTGCAATTCCTTCTCCTCGAATCTCCTCTCGGGATCTTGGGCACACACACACACACACACACACACACATACACATGCCTGGCATGAGTTTAAGCCACCAGGTCCGGGACTCTAACCACAGTTGACTACATGGGAGTCCAGAGATATAGCCATTACGCTAACTGCTGGTCCTGACTATCTTTATGTTTTGTGACATTTTTATGACATTATTCTGGAAAATGCCGATTTATTAATGTAGCAGGAACCAACTCAAAGTTTGCGTAACTGGATTTCTCAGAACTCAATATATAATGGCAGGCTTTCCCTATGTATCCACCTACCTAAATTCCTGTTCCTATGCCTCTTGAACTTTACACATTTTGGAGTTATTTATGCCGCTTTGAAGATCTGAAAGTGAACCTCCTGAAAATTAGCCAGTTTCATTGTCTTAATACCTATGGATCTTTAGACAGAAATCTACTAAATGCTGTTAATGAAATACAGAAGCTAGTAGTAAAAATGATAAGCACACTTTGAGTGCTCTATAAAATCTAATGGAATCATTTAGCAATTTTATTTGCATGCTTATATTATAGAAAAGAATTAATCGCGGAGTTTGCCAAGACTGGGACACTAGATTCTAGAGCGGAGGTTACTTTAGAAATCACCTAGACCATCCTTTTGGTTTGGAATTTTTGAAAACTCAGACTCATGAAAATAAAGAAAAATGCTCACATACATACATACATAAGAAATACTTCACAGAAAGAAAAGGTCCTAAGAAAAGACAGTTTGTGTACCTAAGAAAGGAATCTTTGATATCAAGAGTGCAAATAAAATATAAAGTTATCCCCCATAACAAAGTAATTGACTTTAAAGATGAATATATGCAATTGTTAAAATGTTTATCAACTATGCATTTTACATTTTTATACCTGTTAATATAATACATTTCCACTTTAATAGTCCAGAGGAAAAAGAGTATATTCTTTCCAAATAATCTTCTACAACATTCCTTTCTATATTTTTTTTGTGTTCAAATTGCTCTCTCTGTCTCCCACTCTGTCACATACACATACAAAAAGTTATTCTCTTTTAAATGACTGGAGTGATGTAAATATACCTAGCTTTTTCATAAACATGAATATTTCATTTTAAAAGAATAGTTTCTTTTCCTTAATACCATAATATCCACAAATAGTAAGCAAGTGTATTACTGACAGATTAGATGAAAAATCCTCCAGTGAATCATTAAATATCTTAACTACTATTATTCAGTTATTCAGCTAATTGATATGGATTAATTTCCTATATTCTGGATTTTTGCACTCAGTAAATGGACTCCATTAAAGGAACAGGACTCCATCCAACATAGCATATGTCTACCTATATTACTTGAACATGCACACACATATTGAAAACATATGAAATTCTTTAGAAAAATTAAAAGAAAAAAATTTCCTTTTTTTTTTTTTGGTGTCAGGGTCTCAGAAAACTTAATCTCAATTTAGAGGACTGCAGTGTGTGACTCATTAGCTTGCAGCTGGTAGGTTTAGCATTGCAAAAGTAATCTCATACAAACATTTGGTACCAAACTAAAGAAGTACCAGCCATGGAAATCTGTACAGAGAACACATACTGAAGATTCAACCCGCCTTCAGAGGCTCTCCTAGTCTAATTATTGATGCCTCTTGGTCATAATCCAGGAAGAAGAGGAACTCTATTTTAAGGTAAGAGCTATAAACAAAGGCCTCTAAAATTATTATCAAATTTTGGTTATTGAAATTATCAAATTATCATTAGAATTTTCATAACATTTTGGCTATGGAAAGTGTTTGTTTCCTTGTGCTTTTTCCCCCCTTAGAAAGAGTTAACACCCATTCTACTCAAACTATTTGTATGTTTGTTTCTTTCTTTCATTTAGGTTTTTGCCATAGGGCAAGTGTACTAGCCGGAGAGGGACAGAGAGGAAAAAGTGAGACATCCCCCCCACCCCACCAGGGGAAATGGCCTCGCTGCAATCCCTTCTCTTCTATTCTTCTCCTGGAATCTTGGGGGCATGCATACACATGTGCCCAGTGTGATTTCCAAGCCATCAGGTCCAGGACTCTAACCGTGGTCAGCCATGGGATGTCCAGTGCCCTAACCACATACCACTTGCTGGTAAACTATTTCTAAGGATACAAAAGGAAGAAATCCTTCCCAATTTATTCTATGAAGTTTTCTTGTGCTTTTACCAAGGGGTTATTGAGCATGGGCTTTTGTTTAGAAGAAATAGAACTCTTTCCCCATTCCATCAGTATCTCCATATGACAACATGCAAATAAATAACTTTCGCTGACTAAGGTGAGCATCGTGTTAACAGGATGGACAGGGTTTTGTTAGAGTCTAATTTTATCAAGCCCCTTCTTGACCATGTGACAACCTTACAACCTCAGCAGCACTGATTTCCTCACATGCACAAAACTCAGAGTATACTTTCAATTATATTTACCGTTTTATTGCTTCTTCTTGTCTTCGCCGTTTTTCGTTCTTCTCCTTCAGATAGGCCAGGTTTGTCTCATTCCTCAAGCGATCATTCTCTCGAGCAATGTCTGATGCATTCTGAATAACCAAGCCATCATATGCCTTCATCCCCATATCCTCAATGTACTGGAGAAATGTGTCCAAAGGGTCTTCCTCGGGATTAGAACTCATCATCTTGGAGGGTTTCATGGGAAAAGGGACACTTTCTGTAGGGAGAGAACACATTATGCCTTTACCAAGGTGAGCCGGGATAAAAGAAACCTGCCAAATTGTTCCAAATATGTTATCAGCCCAAATCTCTAATGATTGTGGTAGAATTCACTTGAAGAAAATGTCTCATCATAAGTTATAAAACACATAGTGTTTGAAGTCAATATTAAATAAGTGCTACACTTAGTAGCTAACATTCCTCCAAAGCAATAATGTTAGCAGGACAAAGGTCAAAGCTTTTGTGCTGAAAAGTGATGTGAAGGTGTAAATATGGTGTGTGAAGAGAAACATTTCATTTATGTAATTATGGTCATAATTTTGCTTCTCAAAAAGATATACCCAGACTTCATTTATTTCTATTGCCATAGAAGAGTTTTAGTTTGATTTCTTTTTTAAAAGAATAATTTTACTTATTATCGTTATTTTAAGATTTGCTGTAAGCCACATATATGTTCACCAGAGAGAGAGAGAGAGGAAAGGAAAAAGTAAGCCGCCAGGTCCAAGATGCAAACAGTGGTCAGCCATGTGGGAGACCAGTGCCTTAACCGCCATACCACCTGCTGGCCCCCTTTTGCTTAATTTCAGTAACACAATATATTTATTTCAAAAGATCTTTGGTGTTATATGTGCTTTTCTTAAAATGCTGAATTAAAACGTATGAATCTAAAGTATCCAAGCAAACTATGGCAGTAATCAAGAGATGACATATTTCTAACATAATTTGTCTGGAAAATAATCCCTTTGTGACTCTCCATTATTTTCTATAGTACTCCTCTATAACGGCTTCATACCATAACTCGAGTATCAGAGATCACTATAACTCAAGTATCACAGATCATCAGGACCATGTTAATTCTGACTGGGCTGGTAATTCAAGTGGTGACAATGGCTATATCATTGCCCAAGCCACAGAAAGAATACCAAGAAACCAAAATAAAATGAAAACATAATAAGAAACTGCATATGACTTTCAACTAGTATATAGTACTCTCATCTGTAAAATGATGATAATAACAACTCCTACCTTTTATGGAAGTAAAGGACGAGAGATGAGAACTTAAGCAATTTATAGTAGAGTTCAACAATGCTAAGCATTTAATAACGTTAGCTCATATTATCATAATTACAGTACCGAAGGAAGATTAGCAGCAACAGTAATGCTAAATGGATATATGCAGATGAATGAATGAATGGGTGTGTGGATGAATGGATGATGATAGTTGATGGATGGACAGATGGATAAATAAGAAAGCAGGCTATGAAAATCAGCATGCCTTGAAGTTGCCCCTTTCAGATATGCAAAACTGGCATAATTGAGTCAGGTTGAAACATCAGAAGCAAAATCAATTGACAAGGGAAAAATTGCCCATTTACCTTACAAATTTTACTTCTTCAAAAGATGTAGAAAGATATTTTGAAAATATCAACCTGAACTATTTTACATAAAAGTCCTAGACTTTTTTTTTAATTACAAGTCATTTCATTCTTTTTTCATAAGCATCATAATGTTTCATAACCTAGATTGTAGCTAAAGAAATTTACTTTTTTATCAGAGTCCATTAACATTTCAGCTGCCAGTCCATACATGAATTTAAGGATTACCTCCCTAATTTAAGAAACTGTTAAAACTGGAGGCTAGATACAATTGTTTATTGACTCATGATTTTTGTTATGCTAGGTTTTATTATGTTTTATTTTGTTTTAAGCATAATAGATTAGTAAATGAAATGGTCTTTTAATTCCAACTATCTAATGTAATTGAATAGTATTTTAATATCAGTCCATCAGATTAGATACTTAAGCAGTGGACATACAGAGGAATAGGAAATTACTGCTACAAATGTTTATAATTTGGGGAAAAAATACAATAAAATGCTGTTCAGAGAGCTAAAGCACTTTCATTATCAAAAATTATTTTCTACCAAGGACTCCAGCACTTGGTATGCCTGGATAAAGAAAGATCAGCATAACTTTATGGCAATTAATTCTACCAAATTTAACGAAGCCAAGTCAGTACTACAAGGATTCTAGAGATAATGCCTCAGGCTAGAAAATGATCACTTCTACTCTGCCCTCTAGCAAAATTGTATATTTCCCAAATGGTAGAAGGCATTAGTACCCAAAGATTTTTATTTTGTTCCCTTTTGGTTTCCCTCCCGCCCAAATGACTCTAACCATTCTTACACAGTTTATGTGTCCTAAATATGAACAAGGTCAATTATTGTCCCTTAAAAATTAGTTGTCTTCCTAACTGAGCTTTCAAATTGGCTGGAGTTTAAATTGTTAAATTATTTGTACTGAGAAAATGTTGAGTAGTAATATTACAAGCTGCTTATCCTTTGGTAACTTCAGCTTTTGAAAAAATAGATATGAAAATTGTTGAGATGAAAATCAGCCACAATATCTAGTAAAGCATCACATTAATAACAATGAGGTGCATGTTTGTGCATATGCTCATGTCTCCTATTTCTATAAAAAGTATTTAAGTCTATGATCATTAATTTATTTGAGCATTTATTAAGTGCTTGTGATGAAGGCAGAATTGTGACTCTGTAGATGTACACACTGCAGGAAAAAAGCACAGCAAATAAACAACTGCAAGACAGTGTGACTCGGGCACTGATTCAGATGGACTACACTGATGTGTCATGCGTGTGATATTTTCACTGTTTTTTTAGGGTAAACAAAGAACATTTTTCTACAATTACATATAGTTTTCAAAGATGGACTTAAACTCTATCAAATTTACGCATCAGACTTTTTTGTATACTTGTCTACACTCCAAAGGTGGTTTGTGGTGTAGGTCATAAGGGAGTCCTGAAGAGCACAAAGGAGGAGTCTAGTACTATGGCCTAAAAATCCCAACTAGCGTGGCCCTTCAGTTTTCACATTAAAAAATGACAAAAGGTAGTCCCTATTAACTTGTGTCGTGAAGATTCAGTTATAAAATACATATATGTATATGTGTTCAACTAATGTGATCATGATTATAAGTCACTAACGTTATTGTTCGATACTTTTTTCAATTCCTTTTACATTTCTTTCTTTCTTTTCTGAGAGGGAGAGAGATTGGTACAGAGAAACAGAGAAAGAGAGGTATATCCCCTAAAGGTTCCTCCTACAGCAACCCACTGGGTATCAGATAGTCTGGATCAGGGGTATGTGTGCACATGCAGCATACTCAGGTAATAATAAATGCAAACCCAGGACCTTTGCCATGTGGGTCCAGCCATATCACTACCGAATCATCATCTGGCCTCGTATCTCCCTATTGCTTTACTATGGTCAAGATAATGCTTAGAAATAATGTTATTTCTTGATTAACATAATTTTACTTTGAAATGTAGCTGAGTAGACTGTTTAGTGCAGCTCCATTTCCTTAATTACAGATGTGCAAATAGAGGCCAAGATGCATTGCCCACCGACCAAATACATGTGGAAAGGCTGTTTACTCTTTGTCCTCCATTGTCGAAATCTAGGAAGTATGAGTACTGGGACACATAGTGTCCACATAGCTCATCCCACCTCTGGATTCTCAGACTCCACCCTTCCAAGGCGGAAAGGGTGTTTCTCAAGCAACTGATTTGTGAATGAATAGATTCAAGGCCTCACTGGACTAAAGGAACTTTAAGCTAATTGCCTACCTCATTACAACTGCTACATTTTAATACAGTGTGAACCCATAGATGAGTATGATCATAAATCTGTTAGTCTTTTAGAAATTTATATTTATGACTGAAATATATGTTTAAAAGGTATGATCTACATTGCCAAAAATTCTGCTACATTTGACTATTGGCTATTAAGTCAAGTTGATTTCTGGTTTGTGAATGGCAAACTTGTGCACAAGATTTCTACAAAGGCTTATCTTGAGCACCTAATTCCTAAAGTGGCATCTCAGAGGACCCTGATTGTTAAGAGCCAAATGGGCTCCTTTCTTCCAGGTAACATCTTTACATATATCGTGATAACTAAGTCAGTCTGACATTCTAGACCTTCAATTTGTGCCTGGAATATTTGCTACAACAGAATTGGGTGAAACTGAAAAAGAACTTGTGCTTTTCTATAGGTAGCCCTATTAATTGAACTGGTATGTGTATGCTGCCAGTTTGGCTTAAAATAAAAGGCATTCTAGCCCCCACCCATTCACCTGCTCAAAGCATTGGTTGAAATCTGTCATCTGTGATCTTCATTCAAGAGGCAGATGTGCTTTCTGTGGAATGCAAAGTATTCATCCAAATATTGAAAAAGTGTGTGTGTGTGTGTGTGTGTGTGTATGTGTGTGTCTTTTAATTTGTGACCAACACTTAAAATTTTTATTAGGGACTCTTCTTGGAAAGCACCTAAAGTGACTGAGATTAGAATCCTCATACAATCCATAGATAACTTCACATTTTCACTGTGTGCCTTTACCCACTTCTATCTATTACACTCCTAGGAGACTCTTTTGGTTTTGTTTAGATTACTAAATCTAGGACCATGACTATTCTAATAAAATGTACAGACACTGACTTAAATACAACTGAAAGGTTGTTTCTCTTCATTTTATTAATTTCACTCTTATTACTTCTGCTTTCTTTACCATACCCTTCCCAAGGATTACTTTGTATAATATCATGGCACTTCTCAAAATTCTTCTTCCCAACTCAGCTAAGATGCATCAACGTAGCCGATGGGATTCTTACCATATTTAAAACATAAATCATTTAATTTTTTTAATGAGTTAACCATTTTCTTATCTTCTGTGTAAAGCCATCACTATGTCTTAAGAATGCTGAGCCTGGGATTGAAAAATAACACTATGCTTTTGTTATTTTTTTACTATGATTTTTCACTGAAATAAAGCTATCCATTCCATGCACATATGAAGCATAAACTAAGTATATACAAATGGGAGCCTTAGAAATATTTCAAAAAATAAAAATGCATTTCTTTTTTTCTCTTTTGTAGCACTACTTCTATTCAAGGGATCTGAGAAGCTAAGAAGCTACATAATTCTTAGTGCTAAAACGGGGGAAAATGGGAGGCATTTTTGAGAAATACATGTATGTGAAAGAATGTAACTAAGGCCACACCTCTGCATAGGTTATTTTTTTTTTGCAAATTAAAGAATCAATTGTATGTGGTCTCATTTTACTAGAGAGTATTTAAAGTGGCACCAACTGGTGTCAAGATTGAGGTCCCCATGCTATAGAGGGCTTTTGATTAATTACAGGCTGCTATTGAAGAAAAGATGTACCTAAAGAGTCAGATAAATATTAGGCAGAGTAGATTTTTTTTTGTCATACATGGTCAAGCATTCCTCTTCAATTTGCTTAAAATTCAGGAAAATGTCTCTATTAACATAATTTCATACATTGTGATATCAGCTACTCTGGCCTCAACAAGACTGGCTTGGGTGGACATGCACTGTGACTTGTCAGGCCCTGCCTTCCATGGACCGTTGACTTCTATTTCTCAAAAGCAAAGTTCTGTACCTGCAATGTCATTTGATTAAATTAGTTCACCAGCTTTCGTGAGCACTGCTTTTTTGTTCTCTTCATAGAATGTTTACCCAGAATTTTTGAAATAGAATTGTCCTCCATCTAAAACTTTAGATTTTTAGGATATCAAGTTGTGACAACTTCATTAATCTGGATGTTTGTCACTTACACTGAGTGGAAGAGGAGGGAGAAGCTCTGGTTTGGTGGAGAACTACTCCTAATACTTGAAGTTCCATAAGAAACTTTCCATATTTTAAGTCACAGTTAACCCTACAGGATAATCTTAGGGCCAGTATGGGGTGAAGTTTCTTTTGTGCTATTATCAAACTGCTAGTGTGATCAGCAGGGCAAATAACAATACATGCAAAGTCTTTTCATTTTTATTTTAGATAGAAAATTTTTCTAGGCTCTACCCCTTATATATTTCTGAGGTTTCCAAACCATACCTGTTTCAATGCTGTGAGGATATTATTAAAAGTTGATTTTCTCTCCCATTCCAGTCATTGAACCTTCTCTGAGATAGAGAATCCTATTTTTCCCAGTCATATTGATCCAATAAAAGTTTCTCAAGGCAAATTTGACTATTTTTGTTGTTCAGCATGAGAAAAAGATCTTTTATATTTTTCACATGTATTCAGATCAAGTCAAACACACATTGTGCATGAAAATATAAGTATTTAAATAATCAGGCTTCATAAACATATATAAAATATGAATGTAAATTAATATCTAACATTTGCTGACTTTACATAGGAGCAAATCAATTGACTAGATAACTTTGGTATAACCCATAGCCCATGTAAACCATTTCAAATTGTTTTCCTAATAGAATCTTATAATCTGTCCAACATAGTTCTATAATTTCAATTTGACTATGCTTGAATCCTACCCCTCACCCCACAAATGTGCACACTCATTTTCTCATTTCCAGTGTCATCAAAATGCAGCTGTTCTGCTCAAAATGGGAAATGTTGAAGTTACTACCAAGAAAGCTTGCTGAAGTGACTACAAAGACACTGATTGCTTTTTTCTCAGAAAGCAGATTACTTTGCAGTTGAGTTTTTCTCCACTATTTCCCATCTCAAAATGGGTAAAATGGGCATAGACAATGTTAATGTAATATCATCATAAATCACCTATCTTTCTCCAACTTTCAGGCTCTCCTGGTGCTATTTGCTCATGATCTAAGAAGGTTGTACATTTTCAGTAATGTTAGAGATCAATGCAAAATGCTAGTGGCTCAGGCACTTTTTGGAGCCTTGGGCCAAGTGGTTCAAGATGCTTACAAGGCAATATTTGCAAAGTAGACCTAGTCAGTTTAACAAATTGCTGAGTGGAGCTACAACAGAAAATATCTAATTGAATTGTGAGTTTATTATCTTTTATGGAACAATGGCCAGCCTTCCTGTCTCTAGAATTTTTATACTTTTCTCTCTCAACTTTACAGATGCTTTAAGTCCCCAGGGCCTTTTTAGTCTCTTGTGAAGTTGCACTATTTTTTCTTAGGTCTGCTTTCACTAATTTTCTAAAATATCGAATACCTTCACAGAATTCTTCCTTTTTGCTGAGTTAGCTATTGCCTATTTCACTTTCCATGGAAAAATATGATATTTTTTGCATCTGTGGCTCACATTTTCTATTAATTTGTGTAATTAGCACCAGACAATATGTAAAATAAACTAGATCATTGTCTGAGATGTGAAGAATTAAGGAGGGAGATAATTTTCACTCTTGCTCTATTTTCATTGTTCTACACTACTTGGTAATAAATTCTTGGACGTTAAAATGACCAGAACTACATCATGCAACCTCTTCAATTGGATTCTCTTATTTTTTATACTATATTTAGAAAAAATATACCCAGTTCTATGGTATCAAAACTACTTTATGATTTGCTAATGTGAGTGGACAGTATTGTTTCATGTAATAGCTCTTCCATAAATGTTCTTCTTTAAGGTATTTGCATTTCTTGCATTTAAAATATTGACAGATCATTGAGCAAATCAGGATGGAGGCATCCCAGCATAATAAGTATGTGTCCCAAGTAAAACAAGTCCACTTAAAGTTCTATAGGAAATCCTTATTGTGAGGAGATAAATAAAATCTTTCTCATATTGAGTAGTATTAAACTATTTTTCTCAAGGAATATTTGGTCTAATCAGTTAGGAAGAAGTAGTTTCAGCTTTGATGTGTATGTCTGGCACTTTTTTTTTTTCTGATAATGAAAATATTGGGATCTGACTGCTGACACAAATGTGCTAAGAAACTGTTGTAAAATATTTATGGTATGGAATAGCAGATAAATAGCTCGCATGCACAACTTGAATGTCAATTAATACCCTGAAAATACTTCCAATGTTTTTAATAATTCAACATGGCTTATTTTACTAATGAAAGTCTAGTTTAACCATTTCCATGGTAATGTAACTAAGTGGGTAAGAGAGTAAAAATAGCCTAAGGCTCGCTTAAGTCCAGGATGCCTTTACTGTGTCTTTATTTCTGCTCCACCTAATAAGACATGCAAACTTCAACGTTAAGTATCCCTAACTAAGATCCATTCCATTTTATAACCACATTGCTTTTCTGTTTAATGCTGGGTTCAATTAGCATGCTTATAGAATCTGAAAAATGCGATACATACCAAAATTTAAGTCCCCAGGGAGAGTTCAGTGCGATAATCAGAAGGTGACTTGTGTCTGCCAGAGCCCTCTCTCACAGCTGATCCCAGGGCAGCTCTGTAGGAGTAATCCAGCACCATAAGAAATAGACTCGTAGTTCAGCTCAGTTTTTCTTCAATTAAAGTGCATTGTATCTGAATGGGGACAGTGTCGACTCCCAGATCCTTCATCACTAGAGATCAGAGCATTCTCGATGGTCTTCCTATCAGATAAAATGGCCTTTAAAGTTTGCTAGGAAGATGCAGTAGCTGAAGACAGGTGCTTGCTTCCTTAAATTGACATTCGGAGAAAAGAGGGCATAGCTAATGGGTGGGGATGAACACACAGCCCTGCTCCTTCCAGGTCCAGCAGGGAAGAAATAAAATGATTTTACCCACTTTGCTACACAGATGATTACAAGACCCGAAGCAATCACCAGGCTGGCTAAGGTGCCTCATTTGATTATATTCTGTGAAGACAAAAATAAAAGAAAGCAAAAAATCAGAAACATCCTTTCTAAATGTCTCCTCTCAGCCAAAAAGATGCTCTTTCTCATTGCCACTCACATCCAGAAGGTTTAGAGCAGCCTAGCTTGTGGATCGTCCCTCCCCCGTGACAACCAGCTCTCTCTCATTCTCTCTCTCTCCACTCCCTCCTCCCTGCCCCTGACTCCCTCCCTTCCAGCTTCTCTCTCTCCTCTCCAGCTGCCTTAGTCTGTTGATGCTGCTGCTGATTAATCAGGGATTCTGAAACAAAGAACCTACCTTCTGAAATAAGCAGTAATCTTTCTTCTCTGTTTCTGCAATCCGCCTGCATTGAACGGCAAAGCAGCCAGCCTCCTAGCACCTTGGATAGTTCCTGCTCACTAGGCCCACTGGAAACGGGAGGCGAAGAAGCAACTGAAGAAATGGCAAGAAACCCGAAAGCAGCATCGTTCTACTTTGGATTTCGGCTCCCTGGGGGCTCCCATCCTCATTAAAAGCCTCACATCTAGCCAGCAGAACCTCTCTCTTTTATCTCACTGAGCTGAAGTCTGATTAGTACATAATAAAACGGAAAGAGGGTAAAGAAACCTCCTCATTTGTGTTCATGATAGCACTAATTTTGTCTTCATGGAAAAGAAAAATATAAATCCATAAACAATACATGTTCTAACTACAGAGAATGTTTAAGGTATAAGCTTTTCACCCCTGGGATGGCTAATGAAAATGAGCAACAACTTAAATGGGACAGCCAGATCTCAGTGTGATACCCTTATTTGATATCAATTTTGCCTCCACCCTCCCCGCACAGCCAGCCATGCACACAATGACTGCTGACGTACTTCAGGCTGCTGCTTGGGGAGAGAGGGGAGGAGCCTTTTAACCTCATCAAAACAGTTTCATGCCACCTGCTCCCATGGCAGGAGGACAAAACTAGCCGACTTAGAAAGAACATGCAGAGTGTGCAAGTATGTGGCACAAAGGTTCCACTCCGAGTGCACGTGATTTTTTTTAGCTAAAATCAGAAGGCAAACAATTATAGCATGCATTAACTCCTATAGACGCATTGTAGAAATTATTTAAAGTCGTCCTGTTTCTATTTTCTAAGAACTCTCACTTGATTCTTAATATTCTAGTAAATATATAAATATATACGATGCTATATATCTCAATTTAAGTGTACATATATGTGTAGGTGCATTTCCATATGTACTCAAAAATATGTATCTATGGGACCAGCAGGTGGCATGGTGGTTAAGGTGCTGGACACTCCCACATGGCTGACCATGGTTCAAGTCCTGGACCTGGTAGCTTGCTTTCTCACTTTCCCTCTCTCTCTCTCTTCTCTCTCTCTGATCAAATTTAAAAATAAATGAATGAATAAATAAAATAAATAAAGTTAAATAATTCTTTAAAAAAAAATATGTATCTATATGTGTATGTATGTGCATGCTGTGGATATATGTTTATCTAAATTTTTATCTAACCTGCTTTTCCTCAGAGTAAAAAATAAAATGTACATTTTCTTTTATTCCTGATACTCCAAGCACATGCTAAATATAAAGAGAGAGAAAGCAGAGAGACAGAGAGAGACCCTCATGAGGGTCCTGTCATGCCTTGGCCCCTTTTCCCCTCCAGCTCATCAGGATCTTGGACACCCATCTGCACATCCCCAGTGTGCTCTCAGAATTACTCAGAGATCTGATCCTGTGGCCTCTCACGTGGTTTACTGTACTATTATTCATTGGCGACTAGCTCCCTCTGTGCTGGGTCAGAAATGTAGATGTTTTCATGATTTAAGTTTGTCCTTATTGCTTACTGTTAGGACAACAATCAAAAAGTTTCCACTTATTGGGACCAGCAGTTAGCGTAATGGTTATGTCACTGGACTCCCACGTAGTCGACAGCGGTTCGAGTCTCGGACCTGGTGGCTTACACACACGCCAGGCATGTGTGCGTGCGTGCCCAAGATCCCAAGAGGAGAATGGAGGAGAAGGGTTTGCGGCATAGCCATCCCCCCTGGGGGGTGATTTCTCGTTTTCTGTCTCTCTGTCTCTCTGTCTGTCTGGCGAGCGCATGTGCCCTATAGCAAAAACCTCTCAAAAAAAAAAAAAGTTTCCACTTATTTGGGTTAAAATGTCTATTTAGAGAGAGAAAAAAACATTTGTTATTCAATAGTGACCTGAAGATTATTTTCCATCTCATTCTTTTCCAATGACTCTTACCCTAAGTGATCTTAACTTGCAAGCTGATGTTCCCAAGGCTTAACCTAAATATCTAGATTCATAGAAATTTCTTAGAAAAACATGTTCTTAAGGTGAAGTAATTTTTCCATGCTTCAATATATCATAAAAATAATTTATTTAAGTTTGCCTTCCTCAATTTTTTTTATTTATTTTTTTTAGATAGAGGTTTTTGCCGTAGGTCACATGTACTCACCAGAGTGAGTGAGACAGACAGATACTGGGAAGGAAAGTGAGAAAAATCACTTTCTCATGCCACAATCCTTTCTCCCTCCATTCTTCTCCTGGGATCTTGGGCACTCATGCGCACATGCCTGGAATGATCTTCAAGCCACTGGGTCTAAGACTCAAACTGTGGTGGACCATGTGGGATTCCCGCAATGTAACCACTACGCCATCTGCTGGCTCCCGCTTCCTAAATTCTAACTGCCATCTGAGGACTGTGCTAACATTCTAACATTTGTTTTTTTCTTTAACTTATGAGTACCTGGGGGAAATAAAAAAATCAGCACCTTATGATCCTATAAGGTTTTCCACTTTCATGTATTCTGAAGAGCATTCCCAAAGTGCAGCACCTGTCTCTTGGTCCTTGTGTACCTACCCTTTTGTTGAAATAGCAAATCTGTTTGCTATAAAGCACCCTGGAAAGTGAGATAGATAAAAAAAGGATGATGGGGCCAGCAGATGGCATAGTGATTACATCACTGGACTCCCACATAGTCGACTGTGGTTTGAGTTCTGGACCCAGAAGCTTAAATTCATGCCAAGTCATGTGCATGTGTGTCCAATTCCCTAGAGGAGAATGGAGGAGAAGGGATTGCAGCGTGGCCATCCTCTGCAGGAGGTGATTTCTCGCTTTCTTTCTCTCTGACTCTCTGATGAGCGCATGCACACTATAGCAAAAATCTCTCAAAAAAAAAAAAAAAAAAAAAAAAAGGATGGGAAATATAATGGGAAAGAAGAAAAGGTCAAATCTCTTTTTTTTCTTTCCTCTACCCCAAACCCAATTCTTTCTCTCTCTCTAATTTTCTTTCTTTCTTATGAAGGTTCTCAAAACCTAGCACATCCCTCAACTATTACTTTGACTTACAATGTAGTAACACTACCATGTGATCAGTAGAGGCTTACTAATGTATCATTATTTTTTTGGTAGCGAAATGTTCTCATAGGTGAAAAAGATTCTTTATTGGAAATTTATATGATAGACATTTTAGGAAACAGAAATACTTTATTAAGACTATTAATTTTTACGAGGTTTTGGGTGGCTATATTTTGAACTAAAGTGAACTTGAAAACACTCAAGTATAAAGTCTATTTTTACATATAGAGAAAAATAATACCCAGACAAGAAAAATGACTTGCTTCTAGCCTCAGACTCAATGGCTTTTTAGGGTTAGGACCCAAAGTCACTATCATAATTGCAAGTCTTACAATTGGCCACCACAGTGGGCCTCAGTCACCTTGATTCCAAACACTAGAATAACTCAAAGTGAGGAGAAGTTAACATGTGGTTGCTAAGTGTAAAAACACAAACCAAAAACTTGTCTTTTTTTACTACAAAAATTGAAAAAGGAAAATAATTTTTATCACAAACGAATAAAAAAAGTATATTTGTGATAATTACTGATCTTTAAATGTAATATTTTCAACAGTAGAAAGCATCGATGGGATTTTCCTTTCTTCTTTTCTTTTGTTTTCTTCCTTCCTTCTATTATTTTCTTTCTTCTCTGTGATATCACAGAATAGGGCGTGGAAGCCATCATGTTGTATCAATCCCCATCTTTTCAGTTCCATATTCCCCTCATCTGAGACCTCAGCATCTGTTGATTGGCCAATGTCTTCTCTTCTCTATAGGTATAATAATATAAAGGAGTGTGTGGCACCTTTGGGGAATTGGTCTTAAAAGAGTCCAAAAAGACTCTTCTTTGTGTCTTATTGAATTAAACTGAAATGAATCTATGCTCTTCTAAACACTCTTAGAACCAAATGCAGAACTCACTTTTGCTCATTTAAATAATACTGAGGAAAATACATTGGATGAAATTAAGTTTGAAAATACTTACATTAGGGACCAGCAGTTAGCGTAATGACTATGTCGCTGGACTCCCATGTGTTCAACCATGGTTTGAGTCCCGGACCCGGTGGCTTAAAACTCACGCCGGGCATGTGTGCGTTCGTGCCCAAGATCCCAAGAGGAGAATGGAGGAGAAGGGATTGCGGTATGGCCATCCACTCTGGGGGGTGATTTTCGCTTTCTGTCTCTCTGTCTCTCTCTGTCTGGCAAGCACACACGCCCTATGGCAAAAACCTCTCCAAAATAAATAAATAAATAAATAAATAAATAAATTAAATACTTACATTAAAAATGCAGGTGTAGGGAGGGTAAAAAAGCTTAAATTTGAGCCAGGTTTTGGTTTATTTCTTGAGTATCTTTGTAAAATATGTTATGCTAATAATATCTGTAAGAAGCCACTCACTAAGATGCTGCATGCTTCATATTTCTTTTAACATTCTTAAGTCAATGTAGAGTTTGTCTCTTTCTGTTACACTATATTGACTAATGGAGTTGAGGCTTTGAGGGTTACATAGATTTCTTTAGTGAATTCAGATAGACAAGGAGAGTCAGAGCCCTGAAAATGTTTCTTATACTATAAATCAGCCAGATGGTGGGAGGTGTACTTTGTATGAAAGTGATGTAAATGACGAAAGTGAGAATTAAAATAAACTAGCTACCTAAAATTTAAAGAGTTTATTTCAAATATATCAAGACCAACTCTCTGAAGTCATGCCATAATTAATAACAAAGTATTTCTAGTTTTTTCATCATCTGTCATCTTTCTATTAGTCCTTCCATATTTAGCTTAGAGAAGTGACCCCTCTGTTATACTGAAATTATTCCACTAGGGAAAAAGATCATCTTCTTCCTGTCCAGTCAGGATTTCTAAGCATTTGAGTAACACCATGACATGAAAGTCTTGGTAGAATGAGAACCCTATGCTCCTCATGATCTTTGCCTGTAACAAGGATATCCACAGAAGTCACATATGTCACTTTGGGGTGGTGCAATAGTAGATGCAATATGATTGCTCAAAGATCCAGAATACTAAGTAACCAAAAAAAATAATAAAAATGAAACTACATCTATTACATTGCTGGACTCCTATGTAGTTAACCACGGTTTGAGTCTTGGACCTGGAGGCTTCAAACTCACACCATGTGCATATGCGTGCATGCCCGAGATCCCTAGAGGAGAGTGAAGGAGGAAGGATTGCAGTGTGATTTCTCACTTCCTGTCTCTCTGTCTCTTTCTTTTTTTCCGGTAAGCACAAGAACCCTACAGCAAAAATCTCTCTTAAAAACAAAACAATAACAACAACATAAAAAACTACGTCATAGTCTTAAGGTGATAAATTGGCAGCAGATAGAATATTCCTATGGCATAAAACTTATAAATAGACCAGAGACCAGACATCCCTCTTTATTTTTCCAGCAGATACTTTCTAGAGAAACTTCAGAAATATTATGAATGCATTTACCTATGCACTCAAAAATAACTGTATTGCTAAAGTATGTATCAATATGTCCTAGCAAATTGACATTCCTGTGCCAATCAATTATCTCTATTTAAATGAAGAATTTCTTCTCAAGTTTCAAAAGTCAGGTCTATCCCTGAGAACCTGTCCTAATTCATCATAGTTGGAACTGGATGCTTGTTCTCTATGATATGAGATTCTCAGTGAAGGACTAAAAATGAAGTCAAGAGATATTTTTCTTATTCTGTCAAACATACCTACTTCTTGCTTCAGTCTGAGACTTCTTAAAGAGAAGAACTGTTCCTTTTTATTCCCAGGGCCCCTCATGTGGATTATATTCAATCACTAGTAAGGATATGTTGAATGCATGCATGACTCTAATTTCAGTTGATGTAGGTCATGTCTTGTCCAGAACACGTAGAGAATTCAAATTTGTCATATAATGAACATGAAATTATCTTTTTAAAAATACAATGTAAAGGATCAGCAGATGGTGTAATGATTATGTCCCTGGATTCCCATGCAGTCAACTGCAGTTTGAGTCCCAGATCTCACAACTTAAAACTCACGCTGGGTGTGTGGGCACATGTGCCCAAAGGAGGAGAATGGAGAAGGGATGGTGGCATGGTCATCCCCTATGGGGTTTGATTTCTCATTTTCTGTCTTTCTGAATCTCTCTGGTGAGCACACGCATTATAGCAAAAGGTCTCTAAGAAACTAAAACAAAATAAAATTTAAGGACCAGCAGATGGCGTAGCAGTTATCTCACTGGACTCCCACATGACTGACCCCAGTTCCAGTCCCGGACCTCATGGCTTGAAACTCATGCTGGGTGCTTGTGTGTGCATGCCTAAGATCCTGGTAGGAGAATGGAGGAGAAGGGATTGTGGTGTGATCATCTCCCCTGAGGGGTGATTTCTCACTTCCCTTCTCACTGCTTCTGTCTCTGTCTCCCTCTAGCAAGCACATGTGCCTGAAGGTAAAAAACCTTTTCAAAAAATAAATTTAAAAGAGTTTATTTTAAATAAAAACTAAACTTAAAAAATAAAAGTATCTTAACTAAAACTAAAATACTTCGGGAGGAAAAATATTTTCATAGGGACTTCATAGTTTTTCTACTTCAAGAATCCCAAATAACCAGTTTGAAACACACTAAATATAATGAGATAACTACAAAGGAAAAACAGCTGGATATACAAACACAGGGAAAATATTTAGAGAAAACGATAAAGTTCTTATGAAATGCTGTCTTAGTTTAGACTTCTTAAACAAAATATCATAGACTGGGTGACTTAAACAACAGAAATTTGTTTCTCACAGTTCTGGAGGCCGGAAAGTCTAAGGTGCTGGCATTTTTGGATTGCAAATGGTGCCTCTGACTCTGTCTTCATGTGACAGAGAAAGCAAGAGAGAAAAAGAGAGAGAGAAAGAATGATCTGGGTCCTCTTAACCTCATCTAATCAACTCCCAAAGGTTCTACCTCCCAATAGCTTTGCATTGAGGAATAGAATTTCAAAATATGAATCTTGGGGAACACAAACATTCAATTCATAATAGGGATGTAAAAGAAGACATGAAGAATTAGAAGAATTCCTTCATCTAGCATAAGAAGGATCAATTTTGTAAATTATCATTCCTTACTAAATTTGCTGAAGTGAATGTAATTTCTATTTAATAAAACTTGTGTTCAATAGAACTTGAAAAGCTATTGGAAGGTATGTTCCTGACTCCACATTAAAATGTTCTGCAAAGCTACATTGACTTTACTGCAGTATAGTAAAGAACTCGACCATGAATCAAGAGAAGAGGGTAGAAAGTCCAAGAAAAGCATCTATGGGTATTTAGCACATGATTGACACACCCATTTAATGTCAATAAGTAACAAAATTAAATAAACAAAGAAATACATACAGGCACATGAAAATAACTTTCAGTTCTTTACATAAAAATAAATCTAGGTACTTGTAACTCAATGCCTATCTTCTAGTTTATTCTGTTGCTAATAACAGAAAATAACTGACTGTGTAATTTAAGAGAATATAAGTTTATTCAGCCCACAGATTGCAGGCCCAAGGTCTCGTGGCCACAAGGTCTAGTGGCCATTCCTGTTGGTGGGTCCCAAAGCCAAGTATGGCGTCACATCATGAGAAACCAGCAGTGTGTGTCTCTGTATCGTCACGTGTGTATTTCTTTTTCCATGTAAAAACACTAGGAGTCAGTCATAAGAGCTCCACCCTGATCACCTAATCACTCCCCGAAGTCCCACCTTGCAACATCATGAAGGTATTTTTCTCTTAATACTTTCTCAATACAACCAAGAATGTGGGATGTGTACTCAAACCATGACTGTTTGGTCCAAGAACCTATAGCTCAGTATCATCTAAATATGCAAAAGTTCAGGTCTGTCTTCGGATTATCTGTCTTAATAAGTTTGAGCTGCTTTAAGATGTCACAGATTGAATGACTTAACCAATATATTTTGGGACCAGCAAATGGCTTAATGGTTACATTGCTGGATGCTCATGTAGTTGACCGTGGTGCAAGTCCAAGACCTAGCAGCTTAAAACTCATGCCTGGTGGGGACCAGCAGTTAGCATAATGGCTATGTTGCTGGACTCCCACGTAGTCGACCGTGGTTTGAGTCCCGGACCCGGTGGTTTAAACTCACGCTGGGCGCGTGTGCGTGCATGCCCAAGATCCCGAGAGGAGAATGGAGGAGAAGGGATTGTGGCGTGGCCATTCCCCCTGGGGGGTGATTTCTCGCTTTCTGTCTCTCTGTCTCTCTCTGTCTGTCTGGCGAGCCCACGCACCATATATCAAAAATCTCTCCAAAATAAATAAATAGATAGATAAATAAATAAATAAATAACTCATGCCTGGTGTATGTGTGTGCATGTCTAACATTCTGAGAGGAGGTTGGAGAAGGGACTGTGGTGTGGCCATCTCCCTGTGGGGTGGCGGTGATTTCTTGCTTTCTGTCTCTCTTTGGTTGGTGAGCACACACGCCTTTTAGTAAAAATCTCTCTTTATATATAGTATATATGGCAAAGAGAGAGGAAGTTAGGTATCTAGTGTCTCTTCTCCTAATGGCACTAGTATCATTGTGAGAGGTTCATCCTCATTACCTAATTACCTCCTAAAGGCTCTTATGCTCAATACCACCATCTTGGGTATTAGGCGTCGCAAAAAATGTGAATTGGGGTGTCCCAAAAATATAGTCCACAGTATCACCTGAGTTAGAATCTGCATTTTAACATTTGCCTAGGTGATTAGGGTATATATTAGGTCATCAGGAAAGTCATGATGTGTTTTTTTTTTTTTTTTTTCCATGTAAAAACATGTCATTACTTTCCCGGCAACCCAGTATTAACATTTGAGTAGCAATGTTCAAAATTATTTCTATGATGATGGAAATATATATTATCTGCACTGTCAAAAATAACAGCCACCAGCCAAACATGACTATTTGGCACTTGAACTGTGGTTAGCACAAATGAGAAATTACATTGTAAATTTTAATTTAATTTAACTTAAAACCTACATGTGAATAGTGGTGAGCATATCAAACAATGCAGATCTAGAGTTTTAAAATATTTTATATTAAAATAATTACCTTAGTGAAAGAAATTTTGATATGATCTTGGCGTGAAGATAACCCATCTAAAGACCACACCAAAACTAGAAATAATCAAGTGAAACAAAGAAAATTGAACACATAAAAATAAATGCAAAACATTTAAATGGGGATAAATACAGTTAGCATTTAAATCAAAACCACAAAAGCATTTATAATATATTAAATGTGGGCATCTAAGGAGTCACATATTCCTATATTATTTAAAAAATAGAAAAAATAAATTTTCCTTTTAGTTCATGCATTCATGAGAGAGGGACAGACAGAGAAAGAGAGAGGAAAGTGGGAAAGAAACAGAGGATGACAGCACGTCCCTTCTCCTTTCTGTTCTTGGGGCTTGGGGACACACACACACATACATGCCTACAGTGTTTTTCAAGTTTCTGGGTCTGAAACTCTAGCCAGGAGGTTGGCTATGTGAGATCCAGTCACCTTAAATACCATGCCACTGTCTGGTCTCCAAATCTCTTATAAATAAGGAGTAAATTAATGTCAAGTTTCTGGGTCTGAAACTCTAGCCAGGAGGTTGGCTATGTGGGATCCAGTCACCTTAAATACCATGCCACTGTCTGGTCTCCAAATCTCTTATAAATAAGGAGTAAATTAATGTCAAGCACTAAATGAGGACAAAGAACAAGAATGGATAATTTATAGTATAAGAAATTGAAATGACAAATGAATACAGACAAAGGTGGCTAACCATAATAGTAATATAGTATAAATTAAATCACCACCGAGTCTTAATTTTTCTTAATAACCAAACCTGGCATACATGTGGAAAAATGGATGGTTATATAAACATATGCAATCCAAAACACAGGGAAATAAGACAGTTATTTTATTTTGTTTTTTAAAATATATATTTATTTTATTTGTTATTATTTTTTGACCAGAGAGAGAAAGGGAAAGTGAGAAAGCAAGCTGCCAGGTCTAGGATGTCAGCCACGGTCAGTCATGCGGGAGTCCAGCTCCTTAACCACAATGCCACCTACTGGATTGTTTTATGATTTTAATGTGCACAGTTTTTGATATCAAAATTGTTCTTTAAGGACATCATCCGTGTGCAAAACTATACATTTGAGGTTATTCACGGTTTATGATAGAGAAAATTTAAACGTTCCTTGCATGTCCAACACTAGAAGATTGAAAAATAAATTATTATACAACTGTTAAAATTATGACAGAAATCAATATTCGCTTATATGAAAGTGGGTCCTTAAGGAGGGTGAGAGCACTAGCTCTCAGGAGGCACTTCTAGGCTGGTGTACCACTTACTCTGTGGCCAAACTATGTGACAGCAGGCAAGAGGCAAACCTCTCTCTGCCTCAGTTTACTGATCTGAAAACTGACAATAACAGTAATAATACAAACTCACCCATTTATAATTATTATATGTGAAAGCCCATGTAAAAGCTATAGCTAGCATTCAAAAGTTTTAATAAATGCTACTGATCTTAGTAATAGGCATGATGATGGTAGCATGAAGCAGTGCTATGAAAGAACCAATATAAGCATGGCTTTGTCAAACTACTATTGGTTTATGTTATAGAATCCAGTAGTTATTTTTTATCTTTCATTACCCTAGTAGAAATGCAATTTTTTTTTTAAGGTTTTTATCACAGGGTGAGTGTGCTTACTGGAGAGATTGTGAGATGGAAAGTGAGAAATCATCACCTGGGCGGATGGCCACACCGCAATGCCGTCTCCTCCTGTGATTTTAGGGCATGCACATATGCATGCCTGGCATGAGTTTCAAGAAGCCGGAGCCAGGATTCAAACCGTGGTCGACCATGTGAGAGTCCAGCACCTTGACCACCTTGCCACCTTTGGTCCCTAGAAATACTATTTTAAGTTAATTAATATTAACTAGGTATTAATTATGTTAATGTTGAAATGCTATTTTATCTTTGTCTTCCATGGTGTTGTATTCATGTTTTTTCCACTATTTCAATGACTTCTTCCTGGTCTCCTGCTGACTCTCCTCTGTTTACATTTTAAATACTGGAATGCTCCGCATCTTCTATTGGGCAATTTATTCATCTCCATCCATCTTTTCTTCCTGATCCTCCAGTCTGAAAAGGAAAATCAACCCATTGACTCATTGTCACATCAACCGGTAGGATTTCTTTGCAAATACTTATTAACATTTGATGTTACCTTGTTAACATAAACACACACACTGGAGCCTGTAGATGGTGTAGTGGTTATGTCGCTGGACTCCCACGTAACCAACTGTGGTTCAAGTATCAGACTCGGTGGCTTGAAAAATCACACTGGGTACCTGTGCATATGTGCCCAAGATCCCAGGAGGAGAACGGAGGAGAAGGAATTGCAGTGTGGCCATACCCCCTGGAGGGTGATTTCTCACTTTTCTTCTCTCTCTCTCTCTCTCTCTCTCCAGAGCACACACCCTAAAGCAAAAGCCTCCTAAAAATAGTAAAATACACACACACACACACACACACACACACATACACACACATATAACTACTGTTTTTGTTTTATCTATTTCTTCTTCCAAGGATGCAAGTCCCCTAAAAATGCATACCTTGCATGTGCTTGTTCATCTTTTCATTCCAGTATATAGTTCACTGTCTTGTACATAGTAGGTGTTGACTAAAATGCATTAAATAACTGAATTAATAGGACAGAACAAAATATAGCATGATACATACATTCATATAATATTACTCATGCATAAACATATTCATAATAACAACAGTGATAGGAAACACATACATACATGAAACACATCATTATTTCGAACACCACACCAGTCCTTTGCATAGGCATTGTAACTCTTTTCGTTTAGCAAATTAGATATTGAGGCAAACTGAGTTTAAGCAATTTTTCTAATGTTATGCAACGATTATATGCACAGGGAAATATTTAGTACAGAAAAAAATAGCGTAATTGTGTTTATATCTGGGGGTGGCATTTTCTACTTTTAAAAAAAGATATATGTGCTGTTGAGTTTTCTCTGTGTATATACTACATTATAATAATTGTACATGGTAATTTTGAAAATTAAAAATAAAAAGTTTAATTTTCACAAAATTCCCCCCTGAAAAGGGAGCCTTTGAAATCTTTAGGTTTCTATTTATTTTTAAAATGAAAAGACTAGATCAGGAGGATTTGTGAAATGGAAACATTGCCAACACATTACTGCATTGGCAATATCACCAAAAAGAGAAAAATTCCAAAGTAGGTGGGACTAGTAGGTGGTATGGTGTTTAAGGTGCTGGACTCCCACATGGCCAACTAAGGTTTGAGCCCTAGACCTGGTGGCTTGAAAATCATGCTGAGTGCATATTCATGCATGCCCCAAAATCCTGAGAATAGAATGGAGAAGAAAGAATTGTGGCATGGTCATCTCCCTGGGGGTTAATTTCTCACTTTCCCTCTCTCTGTATCTGTTTGTTTCTCTCTGTCAAGTACACATGCCCTAAGATAAAAACCTAAAAAAATTATTAAAAAGGAAAACCTCAAAAGTAGGCAATGAGTGTCAGATAGGACTTCAGGGGAAGTTACGAAGAGAAAGGATTGCAGTTGGAGACACAATCTATCTAATGAAAATAGTCATAACAGAGTTTAAGTGATTATGTCCTTCCTGCTGGGGGCAGGTGGGTTTTCTGTGACTGCCTTTTGTGATACCTACCTGACTTGTCCACTTTTCTAATTGTTTTCACATAAAATGCTAGATGTGCCTTGCCTGAATGGATATACCATGCACTTATTAAGCTCACACAGTTAATAAGTATATGAAAATACCCATGGGTAATCAGAGAACAATGGATGAAACAAATGAAAGCTCCAGCCTGTGACACATTCTCCTTGGAGCCTCTCACCTTATTTCAGTCAGTCAGTTCAAATATAGTTATCTGATGGCAGTCATGAGACAGTGATCATTAAAGTAAGGCAGAAGGCAAACATGACAATCAGTAAAGATAATAAATTCAAGATTATTCTTCTTCAATGTTCCCATCTTCTAATTCTAAGTTGACTACGCATTACATTTAAGACACTTTTGGATAAAGTTTCAATTTAGTCGTGCTATAGTTCTCTTTCCATGTGGCTGGCCTTCTTTCTGAGGTCAAATTTAAATACAGAAATGGGGTCTTGAAGATAAACCAGCCTAACCCCTGCATTAAACAGATCAGGAAACTATAGCCCAGAAGTTAAACAGCTCATCTAAGAACACAGAGCTGCTTTGGGACCAGCAGTTAGTGTAATGGCTATGTTGCTCGACTCCCATGTAGTCAATCGCGGTTCAAGTCCCAGACCTGGTGGCTTAAACTCACGCAGGGTGCGTGTGCATGCGTGCGTGCCCAAGATCCCAAGAGGAGAATGGAGGAGAAGGGATTGTGGTGTGGCCATCTCCCCTGGGGGGTGATTTCTTGCTTTCTGTCTCTCTGTCTCTCTCTGTCTTTCTGGTGAGTGCACACACCCTATAGCAAAAAATACCTCCAAAAAAAGAAAGAAAGAAAAAAAAAAAAAGAACACAGAGCTGCTTCTTTGAGTTCAGGTCTAGTGTTCTTTCTATTGTGCAACACTATTTTCATTCAGAGACTTTGTTTCAGCTCTTTTTTCATGGGGTTAAGGAGAAAGAGGAACCATATTTCAAAGGTAATTTAGGAGTAAAACAATTTTGTACAGAGAAGCAGGAAATGAAATATTCATTTGGACTTGTGAAGTAGTAGGCTGGCCTTAAATTGTGAAGTAGTTTCGTAGTTACTCCAGGAATCTCTTTTGACTTTCCCAACCCTAACTCCATTCTACAACCTCTGCTAAGTGCCTCATGCCAAGTCTTTGACTCCTGAAAATGACACTTAAGAGGAAATCTGCTGTTAGTTTTTGCCTTCAAACCATCCTCTATCTGAGATTCTCAAGTGTGGCTATCCTAGCTGTTCCCCCCAACCTCCCTCCTAAATGTCCACCCCTAGTCATTATCACACACTCAGTTGCACTGAAATGAAATTCACCTGGGCTTACACCTCAGCTTTGGTCATCTTTAGCTATGTAATCCTAACAATTATTTAACTTCTCTGTTGTTCAGCATTCTCACCAGTGAATTCATAATCATACCTACCTTACAGAGTTATGATCATTAAATGAGTTAATATTTACAATATCTAAGGATAAGTTACTATTTAATTACCTTTTATACCTATTTATTATACTTTATTAGCTTAACAATGCATTTGTGTACTTATTAATTTATTGCTTTCTGTTATGACAAAATCCTGAAAGAACACGGAACTTGGTTTTCTTTTTCAGTTTATATCACAAGTCTTCAGAAAATTTCTTGTCAATAAGAAGATCCTCCATAGCTTTTTTTTTTTTTTTTTTTTTGGAGAGGTTTTCGCTATAGGGCGCGTGCGCTCGCCAGACAGACAGAGAGAGACATAGAGACAGAAAGTGAGAAATCACCCCCCAGGGGGGATGGTCACGCTGCAATCCCTTCTCCTCCATTCTCCTCTCGGGATCCTGGGCACGCACGCACACGCGCCCGGCGTGAGTTTTAAGCCACCGGGTCCGGGACACGATCCGCGGTCGACTACGTGGGAGTCCAGCAACATAGCCATTACGCTAACTGCTGGTTCCCCTCCATACCTTTTGTTAGGTTCCTGGCAGTCATTCACATTTCAGAGGGCACATTGGCATGTTCTCAGGCCCTTTTAATCTCAGTCTTATTTGTAACTGCTGAAATAAGAGAGTATTTCTTTTTTTTTAGAGAGAGAGATTTTTTTGCTTCAGGGTACATGCACTCATGAAAAGACAGAGAGACAGAAAGAGAAAAACCCCAGGGAGGAGGCTGCACTACAATCCCTTCTCCATTCTCCTCTTGGGATCTTGGGCGTGCATGCGTACTTGCCTAGAGCGAGCTTTTTAAGCTTCCAGGTCCAGGACTTGAACCATGGTCAACTACATGGAAGTCCAATGACATAACCGTTAGGCCATCTGCCGATCCCAAAGAGGGAATTTCTAACCCCTTTCCTGGAGTATTTGGAGCTTCAGTGTTATGGCCATGGAGGGCATTGTACACTCCTGGGCATCACCAAGTACTTCTCAACAGATCAGTGACATGTGAATGCTGGAAAGGCTTTTCCCCAAACGATCTTCCCATGTGAATCACCATAGTTTCTGAAATTCTATTCTTTCTTTCTCTTTTTATTTTACCAGAAGATTGCTAAAGGCCCACTCCAAGGCATATGTGTTCATGTACAAGTAAATTCTAAATTTTAGGTCATTAACTAGTTTAATAATTCATCTCATTCTGGAGCCAGCAGGTGGTGTGGAGATAAGGGCACTGTATCTCACATGGCCAGCTTCATGGTTCGAGTCCCAGACCCAGTGGCTTGAGAATCACACTGAATGTGTGTACATGCCTACCTAGAATCCCAAGAGGAAAGTGAAGAAGTAGGGATTGCAGTATGGCTATCCTGCCCACCCCTAAGGGAGTGATTTCTCACTTTCCTTCTCTCTTTTTACCTTGTCTTTCTCTGGAAAGTACATGCACTCTATAGAAAAAAAATTAATTATAAATAGGTCTCTGAGAACTAAAGCAAAATGTATGTTTATACGTCCTTAATTATTCTGGCCATTGCTATGTTAATACCTAGACAGCAATGCTGACATAACGATAGAAATGAAACACGGGTGACACATCTGATTAATTTGTAGCTATGAAGACTATATTTTCCCAATTTCTTCAAATTTTATTTTTCTGCTTTTTGTGTATGAGGTAAATGAATATGGAACAGAATGTCAAACAATCAAAGGATATACAGAAAGCCATGCCTTGGGAAATGAAATTTACCAGCTTTAGAGAAAAAGTTGAGGATGAAAGCAAATCAACTATTTCTAAGTTTAGATCACATTTTACCTCAAGTTTCAGGGAAAAGCAGCATATCTGAAGTAAGGGCAGAGAATCAGGCCAAGCACACATGATCACCAGAAATAAGAAAATGTGTAGAGCTGATCTGAGAAATGAAAAAAAACCCAACAACAACAACAACAAAAAAAAAAAACAACTCCAAGATACAGATGCCCAATGGCCACACAGTCCAGGGACTATAATCAGTAGAAACTTAGTAAATATTACTTATTAAAAAATAAATAGAATAGAAAACCTAGACTCTTTGTTCTTCTCCCTTCCCTACTTCCTGCCTCTCTCTCTTTCCTTTTTCTTCTCCCTCCCTTCTTCTCCTTCCCCTTGATCTTCCTCCTATGATCACTGCAGGTCCTATGACTATTGAGTACAACTTTAGAAGGCTCACAAAGTAAGCAATGAATTCAGACAGATGTTCATGAGTGAGTTCCATCTGGAAAACTAGTGAGGAAGTTTTAAGATGAAGAGGAGAAATAATGCAGAGGTCAGAAATGGGTATAGCCACACTCCATTTACTTTACGCTTGGATTAGACTCTGGTATATACAGTCCAGAGACCTCTGTTGAGGTTGCACTTATAAACTGATGTTCAGATGAATCATTTCTATAAAGTGACTCGTGTTTCTATTCCCTGATAATGAACTAGGAGGTATAAGTTACATTGTCTGCACAACATAATACAACCATATCAAAATTATAGAAATATTATTATAAGAAAATCAGATTGGGCCAGTTGTGGTGCACAGTGGTAACACAATGCTCTGCAATGCTAACCCATACAGAAAGGTCCCAGGTTCTTATCCCAAGGTCTCCTTGTAAACACTGGGCACATATGTGTGCTTCTGATCCTGGCTGGCTGAGACTGAGAGTGGACCGTGGCATGGAGATCCTGCTGGGAGTATCTCTCTCTCTCCTTATCTCTCTTGGAAGAAATAAATTAACTTTAAAAATAACAATATTAAAAGAAAACCATGTTTCACTGAACCACATGACATAAAGCAGATACATAAGAAATTTATTTTTTCTATTGTCTATTGTATAAGAACATGAGGCCAGAAAAAATTGTGATTGTGCAGCCCCTCAGTAATAAGCATTTGGTTAGAATCTAATATTCTGACTCCCAGTATAGGGTTCCTTTCCCTTGATGGACAGAGACTGAAGTAGATATGACCAGTTTCTAGCTTTTCAACTAGGAAATTTTTTTTTTTTTTTCTTTTTTTGGAGAGGTTTTTGCTATAGGGCGCGTGCGCTCGCCAGACAGACAGAGAGAGACAGAGAGATAGAAAGCAGGAAATCACCCCCCAGGGGGGATGGCCACGCCGCAATCCCTTCTCCTCCATTCTCCTCTCGGGATCTTGGGCACGCACGCACACGCGCCCGGCGTGAGTTTAAGCCGCCGGGTCCGGGACTCGAACCGCGGTCGACTACGTGGGAGTCCAGTGACATAGCCATTACGCTAACTGCTGGTCCCAAACTAGGAAATATTTTGAGCTCAGGTGTGTTCTGAGGTACATTCACCTAGGAAATCATATAGCTAGAAACGCACTTCTGAGTGTATGTAACTGAAATGAGGCAAAATAACGTTTATAAAATTCTTATTTCCCTGAATTCCTGCCTATTGACATAATAGCAAACGTTTTTTTCAATTTTCTGACTGTTATAAACAAATCAGAACATAGAAGAATATCAAAGCATATCTTGAAAAATTCCAATTTTAGTGAACTCTTAAATGTATGTGTATGTGTGTGTGTGTGTGTGTGTGTATATATATATATATATATATATATATATATATACACACACACATATATATGTGTATGAATATATAGACTCAAAGTAAATGCACCATCATAATTTTTTATGTATTTTATTTTATTTTCATTTCTTATATATATTCAATCATAAACATCACTTACCTTATAAAGTGAATGTTCCAACATGAAAACATTTCTCACCAGTCCAGTTGGGGATACTATACATGTTATCATCAACAGATATTAACCCATTTCTGTGTCTCATCTCATCATAATTTAAAATTCTACCCATTTTAATATTAGTGTAAAACTATAATATGATATGGGATTTGATAAAGGTTAATTTTCTGTAAATACTATTAATTTCATTTTATTAAATAAAATTAGAGTGGAGAATCCAGTATAGCAGATATGCTGTAAAAATCCAGCATAATTACAATTAATTCTTTGTACCATATTTAGTTTGCATAAAGACTCTTAACTCAATCAAAATATTTGGAGTACTATCTAATAAGATTACATATTTCATTCATTTTGAGAGAAAATACACAAGAGATAGGATACTATATCAAATTAGAACAATGTTGGGACCAGCAGTTAGCGTAATGGCTAAGTCGCTGGACTCCCACGTAGTCGACCACGTTTCGTGTCCCAGACCCGGTGGCTTAAACTCACGCCAGGCGCGTGTGCGTGCGTGCCCAGGATCCCGAGAGGAGAATGGAGGAGAAGGGATTGCGGCGTGGCCATCCCCCCGGGGGGTGATTTCTCACTTTCTATCTCTCTGTCTCTCTCTGTCTGTCTGGCGAGCGCACGCGCCCTATAGCAAAAACCTCTCCAAAAAAAAAAAAAAAAAATTAGAACAATGTTCAAGGTAACGAATGCACAGTCTCTCAGAATCCTTTATCACCTTAATGATCTTTAGCATCTCCTTTTTTTTTAAAGAGTTAGTTTAGTTAACTTTATTTATTTATTTATTTTAATTTGACCAGAGAGGGAGAGAGAGAGAGAAAACAAGCCACCAGGTCCAGGACTTGAACCACGGGCAGCCATGTAGGATTCCCGCACCCTTAACCACTATGCTGCCTGCCGGCCCCCAGCATCTCCTTTTTAAAAAATAAATAACTGCATGGCCCAGCCTCAGTGATGAAGACAGTGCTATGCTGAACTACAGTACTAGAAGCCACATAGCTGAGCACGGGTTTGGATCCTGGACAACGTGAAAAGCATTCCAGGTGAACACACCCAAGATCCCTGTGGTTGAAGAACTGGGAGAAGAGGATTGCTATATGTCAAGACCCTGTCAGGAATTTTTTTTTTCTCTCTCTCTTTCTCTTTTTCTCTGTGTGTGTGTGTGGTTGGTTGGGTGAGTGGGTGTGTGTTGCTCATAAAGAAAAATAAACTTTGATAAAAAAAATAAAATAAAATAAAATGAAAGAGTTAGAGGCAGTCACATGGTCTAGTAGTTTAGGGAGTCAGATCCTACACAGCCGACTGCACAGATCGAGTCCCAGACCTGGCAGCTGGAAAAACACACGAGGTGCATGTGTATACCTATTCCCAATCCTGATGGGATAGAGCACTGAAGGAAAAGGGATAACCGCATGACGGTTCCCCATTCCCCAATAGAAGATGCTCCCTCTCCTTCTCTCTCTGTCTCTTTTTGATGAGTATACACACCCTGTGACAGATAAAAAAATAGCAAAGAAAATATGACTAGTGATGGCTAAATTTTTTTTAAAAAGAAAGAAATATAGAATCATCTAAAAAATCTCTTAAAGCTACTTAAAATATCTTGAGTTTGGCTGTTTTCCAGCTATTTTAATTATTGGTATGCTTTTAATGGAAATATTCTGCTGTAAGAAGTGCACTTATATTCTGATAGGTTACATCTTAAATCCATCGAAATATATAGTGTTCTCTTTCTGCTCAATTCCTAAAAACCAAAATTTATAACCAATAATGGCCAGCAACAAATAATTTATATAATCTAAACAAGTACTTGACTGATAGAAAGAGTTTGCTGTCCCAATCATCCATGATTGAAAGATACACAAATCACTAGTGCTCAACTCCCAATTTAGAATCAAATTGGTGAACTTAGCTGCAACGAAGGTTTAAATAGTTCTGCTAATTAGTGTAGCCATGTGCTCCACATACATTTTAAGCCATCTACCCAAAGAAGACCAGTATAAATATTAAAAGACAGCTAACATTCTACAATTACAGCAATAAAGATGTGATAACAATAAATCAGACACTGGAGTCAGACAGTGGCACAGGGGAAAAGTTCATGCTAAGGCAGTGCCACATGGGTTCATGGTTCAAGTTCCAGATCCACCCTGAGTACACTGGGCACATGTTTGCCCATGATCTGGGACTGGATAAAGGCTGGGGATAAACGATATTGTCAAGGCCCCACTGGGGGTGCTGTCTCTCTCCTGCTCTCTCTTGAAAATAAATAATAAATAAAATTTAAGAAAAAAGAATAATACAAACATTGATATATCAATCTAAGTGGAGCGGAAACCAAGTGGGACCAAAAGTAGATACTTTCTAAAAGAAGAAAGGGAATTTTAGAAGGCATTCTTAAAAGAAGTTACCTTGTTCCTGCAAAGAAAGCTTTTACTTTCCAATTGTTTTTCATACCACATGCAGCTGGCTAATAAAATTAAGAACAAACTTGTTTTAATTTTGGTTTCTTCCATGGTAATTCGGTAGTTTTATTTAAAAGGTTAATGAGTGGGTTCATCAGAGAACCCAACAACTTGTTTGCCTTCAAAGACAATATTGCTTCTTTAATAACAATACCTGAATTTTTAAAAGGCTTCTGATTACAGGATTACAAATAATGTGCTGGATATTGCCAGCTGAATATCTACTCACTGGGTGAAAAGTAGGACATTAGAAACACAGAGTAATTTTCTCCAGCAAATGCTAATGGTACTCCAATGAAGCTGAACCAACTGCCTTGTTCAAAGCACCCACTTAAACCTGGGAGCCCTGAGCCATTTAGCAGTGCCTGACCCAATCCTGTTCCATTACTCCCTTCTTTTAATATGAAAAGCAGAAGCACTAAATCCTCTTTCAGATTCCCAAATCAGGGGCACCCCCAAGATATTCATCCACATAGGAACATCCCAGTAGTGGCACCCAGCATATTCCTTAACAGAAATGCTTATTAACATAACATCATGCATATTTTTCAATTCTCTCTGTTATAAACAAATCAGAAGGAAAACAGAAAAATATCAAAGCATACCTTGAAAAAAATCCAATTTTACTAAACTCTTAAATGTAATGTGTTTTCATATATGCATACATATAAATACACATAGATATGTGTATGTGTGTGTGTGTGTGTATATACACACTCAAAGTAAATGTGCCATCATAATTTAAATTCTACCTGCTTGATTAGTAATATAATTTAGGTGGTATGACCACCTAAATATCTTTCACATTTTAAATCTGATGAGTAATCCTTTGTATTACCTCCTGCCAAAATATCTATTGTATATTTTAACAGAAAGAGGATGACTGCCACATAGCTAAATTGGAAACATGGGTATTTTTAGTGCGTGGTGAAAAGACTTATATAAAGAGCAACTCTATTCACCCTGTTGGGATCGTCTTATGTAAAAGGCCTGGCACGAGTGTAAGGTATTATTATGACTATAAAAGCTCCTCACTCTGTAATCATAGGAAAGGCAGTATTATGGAGAAATACCATGCAGTTGCATGGCAACTGAATCCTCGTGGAGTTAGTTACCACGCAGAGGAGTTATTATGAGTGCTTCACAGAAGCCCAACCAAAAGAGTGCCCAGACCACAAGCAGGTAAACACACCCACCTGTTGCCTATGGACACTTTCTCCTCCATTGTGGTAATTAAATGGAAGTGAAGAGGAAGATGTGGTTTTGCTTCCCTGTGCCCAGCCTGAAAACCAGTTAAGGCGGTTTTGTTTGACAAATTTTCTATCACCTTCCTTCATTGTGAGAGAATGAAAAAGCATGCCCATCACAGAGTGTCAATGACAATGGGAAATCCACTCAACAGCTGTGTCCAAACCAGTTGATTCTAGAAATATAAAATGTGCTTTATTAACCTCTAAAATGGGTGCAATATCTCAACATTTTCTCTCATTAAAAACTAAACATGCAGGTGATTTACACTGGGTAGCGGTTTTTTGCCTGCCGGCATCTTTTCTTGCTTTTTTGCAGTAAGTAATTTGACCTTCTTTTGAGAACTGCTCTCCCAGCTGTCATTCCATGTGGTTAAGGTGATGCTGAATCTAAGCTGCTACAGCGATGGGCAAGGTGATTCTGATCCAGCCAACCAGTAGTCTTCATCTGCTGGTTCCACATCTATAAATTCAGTCCACCACAGATGAAAATATTAAAACAAAGTGAACTAAAAGTACAGTAAAATAATATAAACAAAATCTGGTACAGCAATGATTTACATAGCATTTCCATTGTATTCAATATTGTAAGTGGAGATAGTTTAAATATGCAAGGGGATATGATTAGGTTACATGCTAATACTGCCTACCCCATTCCATATGCCCCACTGGAGCATCCACAGATTTTAGTATCCATGGAGGTTCTGAAGCTGCAGGTTTTGGACTTTACCACAGGAGATAGATTCCAGGACACCTTCCCAGACCCCTGCAGATGACAAATTTCTGAACACTCAAGTCCCTTATGTCAATGATGTAGTATTTGAAATATCCTGTGCAGATATTCCAGTATACTTTAAGTCATCTCAAGATTACTTACAATACCTAACACAATGTAAATTATATGTAAATAGTCATTATACTGCATTTTTGTTTGTATTATATTTTTTCACTGTGTTATAATTTTTCATTTTTTGCTAAATATTTTCAGTTTGTGGTTGGTTGAATCCATGGGTGTAGAACCCACCCATACAAAGTGCTGACAGTATTTCGTCTCCCTGGTAGCACTGAGATTGGCTCAGGGCTGGGCACATGACTGAGTTAAGATGGCACTACTCAGGAACTCTGCTGGAACTTTTAGGAAAAGATTACTGCCTTTCTTGGGCTGCCTTGGCCTGCTGGAGGGTCACCCACTGGGGGGTTACTCGTGGCCCCTTTGCCTCCTATAAACATAACTTACCCAAATGAAGTCCGCAGAGGGGAATAAAGAGCCAAAACACATAGGAGATAGACTGCAAACGGAATGATTTGGAACACCTAGATTCAGCTAGAACAAAAATCCCATCCCTAACTTTGTCATTGGACAACTTTTTACTATTTAAACTCACAATCATTTGGGGTCAGCTGGTGGCATAGTGGTTAAGAGAGTTGGACCCCACATGGCCAACTGGGTGGACCTGGTGGCTTGATAGACACGCCAGTCACATGTGCATGCATACCCAAAATCCTGAGAAGAGAATGGAAGAAAATGGATTGTGGCATGGTAATCCCCCGGGATTTACTTTCTCATTTTCCTTCTCTCTCTCTCTCTCTCTCTCTCTCTCTCTCTCTCTCTCTCTCTCTCTATCACTCTCTCTGTCACTCTCAGGCCAGCATTCATGTCCTATAGCAAACAACAACAACAAAATTAAACTGGTTTTAATTAGTATTCTGCCACTTTTATTTATTTAATTTTTTAGTTTGCTATAGGGTGTGTGCTCTCACAAGAAAGAGACAAAATGAGAGAGAGAGAGAGAGAGAAAGTGAGAAATCCCTCCCTTACCACCAGAGGAGATGGCCACCACGCTGCAATCCCTTCTCCACCAAAGTCCTCTTAGGACTTTAGAAATGTACTTACACATGTGCAGTGTGATTTTCAAGCCAGCAGTTTTGGGATCCAGCCACCTTAACCTCTACACCATCTGCTGGCCTGGATTCTGCCATTTTCATTAAAAAAGTTAATTTCCAAGATTCTGTGTGAACTTGAGCTTTGGAATCTATTTCTGCTCTCTGCCACTAGTTAGCTGTGTGACCTGGGGTAGGTTACGTGCCTTCTCTGAGCTGCAGTTCCCTTGTTTTTAAAATGAGCATAATAATAGTATTTTAACCATAGATTTGCTAGTGTTAAAAGAGCCCATATGAACAGTACACCCAAGACCCTGGAATAAAAGATGACCTCAGAAAACCGCATTCACTATTTGTGAACGGTCTGTTGTCGTTTCTATATGACATGAGTGGTGTATACGGGTATGCAGAGAGCATGACACATTCAGGGATACCTTCAATCACTCATATTTGACTTTCTGAGACACTTATTCTAGAGCGTCATTAAACTCAAGACACACTAGTTGGACTTTAATAGCTTCAGAACAATTTCTCATACAAACCTCTTTGGACAATATTATAGAGGGCAGTGTAGGTTATGACTAGCCCTGGGACCCGTAGATTTGCATCTTTGTTCTAAGCCTGGGTTAATCCAGCCCTATCCCTATCTTGTTTCCTTGAAAGTTCACTCCTCTCTTCTCTTCTGTCTGAGATAACTGATATAACCTTGGGCCTTCAAAGTCATTTGTGTGCACATAGAGCTTTTTGCTCTGCCATGTTAAATTTCCCTGGAATAATAAAACACTAGAAACAGGAAACATACTTGGAAAGAGAATGAAATAAAAGGAAAACATACAGAAAGCATAAGACACACATTAATAACCTCAATACATTGTCCCTACAAAATAGTTAATATTCATTGAGTTATCTCAACAGCCACTATGCTAAGCAGATGTTCCCACACTTCCTCAATTCATGAAGCCTTCTTATCTCAGATCATCTTTCATGCACCTATAAGCCAAAATAAATACTGAGCAGTTCCATTTAATGGCTAGGTCCAAACACTTAGCTATTTATATCAAACGACTTAATAGCAATTTAAATATATGATAAAGAAATTTTGAACAAATACACTTTTATACTAAAATATCCACAACTGCTTTCTAAAATGTCATGTGTGAATATTGGGTATCCCATATCAACTTCTCTACACTTAAAGGCAGTTTAGTGAACCTATCAACAACTCAGAAGAAAGCAAAATGTTTAAATTTGGAAAACGAAGCATAGTTAAAAAAATTCAGTAATGTTTTACTCAAAAGTCATAAAATTCTATTTTGTCAGGTCAGTCAGTCTTATGTTCATATTCTCTTCCGTTGAATATGCAGTGTTGCTGTGGTCCAATCTTTCCATTTAAATCCTGGAAGTTAGCATTCAGTGTTGTTATTGATATTTCTTATCCCTAGCATTAAATTGGTCATTTTCCTGGTTGCCTTTTGTTCTCTTATTTCTGTATGTGTCTTTAGTATTCCTGGTAGAGCACTCCTTTCAGAACTTCTTGATGAGTGGGTCTGCTACTGGCAAATTCTTTCAGGTCTTGGTTATCTGAGAATGTTTTTATTCTTTCTTTCCATATGAAATATAATCTTGCTGGGTATAGTATTCTTGATCGAAACTGTTTTTCATTTAACACTTTGAATATATGTTTCCATTCTTTCCTTGCTTGCATTGTTTCTGATGAGAGGTCTGAGGTTAGCCTGATGGGATATCCTTTATTAGTAACCTGATGTTTCTCTCTTGCCAATTTTAGTATCTTGTCTTTGTCTGTAGATTTGAACAGTCTGGCTATGATGTGTCTTAGAGAAAAGATCTTCTTGAGTTGATTCTATTAGGGGTCCTTTGTATTTCTTGGGTCTGGATATTTGAATGCCTATTTAGATTTGGCAAGTTTTCTTCTAAGATTTCATGGAATAGATTATCAATGTCCTTATTAGTTTCCTCACCTTCTGGGTTACCGATTACCCAGATGTTCAGGCGCGTAATGCTGTCTAGTATTTCTCACATGGTATTCTCATTTTTGGGGGTTATTTTCTCAGTTATTTTTTGGTTGTTTTTACTAGATCAGAGGTTTTGGTTTCAACATTTGAGATTCAATTTTCTTCATGGACTAATCTGTTTTTAATACCTTCAAGGGAGGTTTTGATTTCCTGAATGGCAGTCTTCATCTCTAATAGCTCTATTTGATTCTTTTTTATGGTATGTATTTCCTCTTTCAGATCATGAAAGAACTTCAACACCTCCTGGAACTCATTGTCTCTTTTCTCCTGCATCTTCTGGAGTACATAATCTCTCAGCTCTTGGATCTCATTTAGTTTTGTCACTATGAACATTCTGAAGTGTCTATCAGACATTTCTATGAATTCTACTGTACTGTCTGGGATGATGAGGGGTTGTTCTTAATATATTTTTCTTCCTTCCTGACCTCTCTTGAATTGGAAATATTTGGGAGTATTCTTATTTTGTGGCAAAGGGTTATTTGCATAAGTTGAATAATGCTTGTTGCATTGAATCAGAAATTGGAAATACTCATTATTGGACGGGGCTTTGACTGGAATGTCATATCTGAAGATCAATCAGAAAACTGTGGAACTAAGGTGGATCTCAAGTAAGCCAACAGAAGCTCTTAGAAAGATGGTCTGGTCCCATAAATAGTTCTGCCTGGCAGAGAGGATTAGAGAAGGTATATGAAAGAATTTATAACATAAAATAACCTGGACTTTTCCAGCCAGTATTGTAATCAGTAGAGATTGAAAAAGAGCAACACACCAGAGGATTATCTTGAGAAAGACTTTGAAGGAAGAAAAAGAGACTGATCTTTGCTAGCAGATGGTATATCACAGAATACTTGGGCAGGGCTGAATTGAGAAGGATTATGTGTGACTAGTGTGCTGGGCATTTGCTTTTCAACAATTTGAGTAGGTGACATATAAATATTTTCTCAAAAATATTTAAAACCATACTGTTTCTGCTGTTATAGAGTCATAAACAAAATTATGAGAAATAATTTGAACATTATCTTTAAAATTCAGTATTTTGAAATTTTGAAAGTTGTTTATTAACTGTCAAAAACTGGAGTATGAGCAAAAACATTTTTTGATATGTAAAGTAAATGTGTGAAAAAATGTAAAAAATAAATTAATTAATTAATTTTAAAAATAAATAAATGCAGTTTGGGCATTGATAACCTCATTGCCTGTCACTCGCTGAGTTTTGCGTGACATTTGCTTTTTATCACCCAAATCCAGCTTCATTAAAATATGACATTATATTACCAAGAAACGTAGTCCAATTTCACGTGGCAACTAGGAAGCTACTAGTTTGTGTGACGTCAGTTTCTCCTTAAAACTCAAAATATTTCTCCGATGTGTTTGCTAGAGCACTCAGGGGCATGTTGGTGCAGTTTGGGAACCAGGATGCTAAACCAGTTCCAAGTGTTATCTTATGTCATCCATGCAGCAATTCTGTGAGGACAGGGACAATATCAGCATTGAAAACTGAAGAAACTAGATTTGTATACTTATAACATGTTTAAAGTTTTAGCTAGAGGGCCAGATGGTAGCACAGTTGTAAAATGTGACACTCAGTGAGGCAAACTCACATGGAAGGTCACTGGTTCAAACAGAGACCTCCCTGAATACACAGAGTACACGCATGCCCATGTTCCAGGGCCCTCTGAGCGCTGGGGCTGGATGGTGGCATCAGGACCCTGTGGCGAGTTCTCTCTCTCTTCTTATCTCTCTCCTTTACCTCTCTCTCTCTTGCTCATAGAAGAACAAAAGAAAAAGAACTTTAAAAAATTTTAGCTTGAACAGGGGAAGACAGGTATTTGAATCCAGGACTTAAAGTCCCTGCCTTAGCTCACTACTCTCTGAAGATCAAAGTAGGGGGAAATGTATTCGTAATTTACATGGTTTTGATTTCAATTCTGAGTCTATTCAATCCTTCATAACTTTCTCTTTTTTTTTTTTTTTTTTGAGAGGATTTTGCTATAGGACACGTGCGCTCACCAGAAAGACAGAGACAGAGAGACAGAAAGCAAGAAATCACCCCCCAGGGGGGATGACCACGCCGCAATCCCTTCTCCTACATTTTCCTCTCGGGATCTTGGGCACGCACGCACACGCGCCAGGCATGAGTTTAAGCTAAACCACCATGTCTGGGACTCAAACTGTGATCGACCACATGGGAGTTCAGTGACATAGCCATTACACTAACCGCTGGTCCCAACCCTTCATAACTTTCTTAATGAACAATAACCTTGTGCTCACTGCTGAGCTTGGGGCTGGGAATCCAGAGTGAGTGTGAGCTCAAAAAGCAGAGAGAACAAATAAGGACGGTGGCATGTCAGGGTGCTTTCACAGGATTATCTCTAGGGTACACTTTGGTGGGATAACTAGAGCTATGTGGGGTGATCATAAAAAGCATCCTGGAGTATCTGAAGTTTGAGGAAAACTTAGATGATAAAGGTAACAAAGTACCACCATGCTGAGTGTTCTAAGACGCCATTTCTGGTAGAAGCAGTAATAGTCAAAGGACAAAGCTGCACATGACTCCAGGCTGTCTCTCAGAGGATAGCACAGGCAGTTAGGGAGGCAGGAAGAGTGAGGTATATCTAGAACACGGGCCTGAGGAGGAAGGGAGAGGTCAGATTGTTGGCATTTTGCTGGGAATATAGCCAAAGAGTGACAATGATGCTCAAAAAGAATTTTTTAAAATTATTTTATTTAACTTTATTTATTTATTTATTTATTTATTTATTTTAATATGATCAGAGAGGGACAGAGTGAGAGAGAGGGAAAGCAAGCCACCAGGTCTGGAACTCGGGCCACGGTCACCACAGTCATCCATGTGGGAGTACGACACTCAACCACCATGCTACCTGCTGGCCCCACCCAAAAACTTTTTAATAAATGACTCCCTTGACTATTGGAGAACCCATCATGGAGTTTCAAAATGAACATAAGCATTGGAAAAGCTTTGGAGATGTCTGCTGTTTAATAAATAAATAAATAAATAAATAAATAAATAAATAAATAAAGGACAATTGCAGGAAAAAGCTTTTGGTTAATTGAGTGTTTAAATTCTTTAGAAACGGTGCTGTCTAGGAACCACTGCTGCAGGCAATAGGGAATTGGGCTGTTCACTCACCTCTAACGGTCACCCTTCCTTACATCATTTTAGATCAATTTATTTTTCTTGAAAAGCAAAGGCACATGCTAATTTAGCTGGCTCTTTTATTTTGGACGCTGCAGAGAGATGATGGGTTGATATAAGAACTGTGCTTTTAAGCTAGAAGGTCCCATGATCACGCTTTACAGTCCGAGGACACAGGTAGCTGCCAGTTTAGGTAAAGCAATGAGTTTGCAACCTGAGCAGCTCCGATTCTGTTCTGAACAAAAGCCCTTGTGACTTCAGTTACAAGCGCTATCACAGAAGCCAGCCCCTGTAGACAGGGCGGGGCTGAAATAAATATGCCCAAATCTCCTTCAAGGGGAGAGCAAGGTTGTCTCCACTCAGGATTGAATTGGCTCTCTTACAATTCAAACATAGCATAAAAATACTTAATGATGCATTTTCACAAGCCTAGCCTATCAAAATCCCTGGTGCTTGATCTCACAATTGCAAAGCTAATGGATCAGAGTTGGGAGAACGATTTATGGCCAAATTAATGGGGGAATGGTCTTATACCAATAATGGCTATAATATATTGAGCATTTATAACGTGCCAAGACCTGTATGAAATATTTGATGTGTGCCTGCTAAAATCTCAAACAACCCTGAAGAGTAGATATGGATGGTTCCAATTTCACAGACCAGGAACTGAACGGTAAAGCCTCACATTATTTTGTAAGTAGCAGAACCAGGAAGGGAATCAAATACAGATAAGTCAAACAAGGCTTGAACCACCTTTTCTATTTTTTAAATAAACATAACAATAAAACCACTTCCAAAACATTTGTGCAGAGGCCAGCAGATGCCATAATGGTTACGTCACTGGACTCCCACATGGTCAACCATGGTTCGAGTCCTGGATCCGGTGGCTTGAAACTCACATCAAGTGTGTGTGTATGTGTGTGTGTGTGTGCATGTCCAAGATCCTGGGAGAAGAAGGGATGGTGGCATGGCCATCTGCCCTAGGGAGGTGGTTTCTCACTTTCCCTTTCACTGTCTCTGTCTCTTTCTCTAGTGAGCACGTGTGCCCTAAGGCAAAAACCTCCTAAAAAAAAAAAATTGTGCTTTCGTTTGTGACATGATACCAAGAGATTTCAGAATTTAGATTCCAAAGAAACTTTGATTTTTGAAGCTGTTTCAAGCATGCAGGATTTCTATCTCAGCTGCCAGCACTTGGGAGAGAAGAGGCTGTCTGATCCTTCTCACGTGGTTTCCGACAAACTCTGGGAAGCGATCCAGCTATGGGGGATGTGACTGGGAGACCTGCATGTCAATGATCTTCTCATCAGAGGTTTTAGACACCTGATTTCACTAACGTGCTCCACAACACTCGTGTTTGAAAAGATTCCTGGCTTCTGTGAAAAGTGAAAGGATATTTAGCAAGCAGTTCTAATCTGTATTTCTTCACCAAACTCTCTGATTATCAGTGCATAAGGTATTTTAAAATAAAGAGGAAAAGAAGCATAGTCTCCAAGTGTGGATTATGCCTTTTAAACTTTTGATTATTATCTTGCAGGAGCGCTAGAAAAATCTAATGAAATCCCTTTATTATGCCACTCATAGGTGGGCTATGTTAAAGGTCTATCAGTGTTTTCATTAACCCTTCTTCCCTAACACCCATTGACAGCTATGTTCTTCCTAATTAATGTAAAACATCACTCCAATGAATTTGTAGAGTACAGCAAAACCTTCTCCAAAAGGCTAAAATTAGAAAAGCATCAAACTACCAAGTGAAGCATGGCATAGTACATTCTCATAAATATCAAGATATTTATATGATTAATATTATATGATTAAGATATATGAGGCAGGTATGAATCAAATGCAGGTAAATCTAGCTGTGTTTAATAACTGCATTTAATTATGAAATATTTCCTTGACTCTGAATGGCATCTACCTATCATGATTGGATTATTGTTCAGCAACATTCAATCCCCAAATTTGCTTTGAGATAGACTACTTTCTTACCCCAGTGTCTTTGGATTTGGCTCACTCTGAGCCTTGGGCAGTGAGCAGATATAAGCAGAGACTTCAGCTTGCATATATGGTTTGGCTTGTCCCCTTGCACTCCTCAGATGACCATAAGAAAAGCAAACCCTGGGACCAGCAGTTAGCGTAATGGCTATGTCGCTGGACTCCCACGTGGTCGACCGCGGTTTGCGTCCTGGACCCGGTGGCTTAAAACTCACGCCAGGCGCGTGTGCGTGCGTGCCCAAGATCCCAAGAGGAGAAAGGATTGTGGCGTGGCCATCCCCAAGGGGGTGATTTCTAGCTTTCTGTCTCTCTGTCTCTCTCTGTCTGGCGAGCGCACGCGCCCTATAGCTAAAACCTCTCAAAAAAAAAAAAAAAAAAAAAAAGAAGAAGAAGAAGAAGAAGAAAAGAAAAGCAAACCCTGGTTGCTCTTGCCTCTTCTCACATGGGGCAAAATCAATCCAAACAAGCCCAACTGAGGTGCATTCTTTTGGAACAGTTTCTTTCATGGTGACTCACAGATTCATGAGCAAGAAAAATAGAAGCAGAGTGTTGCTTTTTGGCATAATTTGTTATATAGAATTATTAGAGTCTAACCCTCCACCTCAATCCACCTCCATGCTTGTTTAATGAAAATTTATTCTAGATGACTCTGGCCACTGGACAGCAATTTTGGAGGTCGGATTAAGTTATTCTCCATATCTCTAGCCAGTATAATATGCTCACTGTAGACCTTCATCTCCATTGGTGAAAATTTCTCTTCTCCTGATTGTATTGTCCAATTTTTAATTATGCATACTTGCATGGGACCCCCCATTAAGCAGGTAAAAGAAGGACTGGATCATTATTCATGTTATTATCAGTCTATCATGGAAGAGAGGATTCACATTGGTTCCATGTAGCTATTCTTGGTCTGCTTCCACTGGAGTCTCTATGGCTCTTTTCTCTGATATCGCTGGTCCAGTTACTGATGTCTTAGTGGTGGCTCTCTCAGTCTTATATTGTTCATGTCTATATTTTGATAGAGGAGATGCTCTTAGGTACCCAATAGGCTTCTGTACAGCATCCCATTCTTACATAGATGAGCCTATGGAGACCTGGCCAGTTGTCCTGTCTGCCTCACAGAATTTGCTGATGAGTCTCTTCATCAACCTCCTTGGGGAAATGATAAAATATAACATGCTCCCAAATAATATGTATAATCTACCTCCATGCCCACTGGGACTATCTATAGAAATTAGAGTAATCTTTATCCTCTTTTGTCTTGCCACTATCCACATCTTTTTGTCCTTCCCAAGTTCAGAGAAGAGCTTTTTCTAAGATTCTTGACATCATCTCTCTGTCAGATTTACCAGATTTCCCCAAATTCATTCTTTTCTCTTTGCTATCACAGGTAAGAACTTTAAACAAGAAAGATCCCAGCTGGGTTAATGCAGGAAAGAGAATAATTTACTCACTGTCAAGGCAAAGATCAAAAAATTAAGTCTCTTTCTTTGTAACTTGGTATGAATCTGGGAAATCAGGTATAGGATATAAATTTTAAGATACAGAGATTTCAAGTTACCTGTTGGTGAATTTAATGTTTATGTTCTCAGTTGTTTTTGTGCATTAGAAAATCAAAGAAGCAGAAGAAAGAAAGCAGAAATCAATATCTTTTTTCATTTCATTTCATTTTGTCCAGTTGCCTGCCCATGTTAGCTTAGAACTCAGAATCCTCTTGCCTCCACGTCCTGAGAGGTTGGGACTGGAGGCATACCCTTGTGTTCCAGAAGAAATCAATACCTTAGATTTCAAGTTATTGTTACTATATTTTACATATCAAGGCACCGATATCATTTTCATTTTGTAAGAATTATTTATTTAATTTTATTTATTATTATTATTATTTTAATTTACTATAGGGCGTGTGCACTCACCAGAGACAGAGAAAGAGAGAGGGAAAGTGAGAATGCAAGTCACCAGGTTTGGTACTTAAACCACGGTCAGCAATGTGGGGGTCCAGTGCCTTAAACACCAAGCCACATGCTTTATTTTAAGCAAATGAATCAAGAGAATAAATTTTATTGATAGTTTAGATTTGGAAGTTTGGATGATCTACAGAAAGTAAGTTCCATGAGAACAGGGATTTAATTTTGCTCACTGTTAGTAACAAAAGAATGCCATGTGCTTAAAAGCAATTACTTGCATGAGTTGATATTAGTAAGAATAAAAACTGTATCACCCATTTAATTCTGCCTCAGAAAAATCTGACAAATTTAAGATGAACTTGAGAAAAATAGCCTAGATATTCTTTTTGTTTTCTCCCTCTCAATTTTTTAATCTCGCCAGGTAAAGGCTCTTTCCTTTATTAGGAAAATGTAAAACATCATACATATATATGTCTAGTTCTTTGTTATCTAAATCTCTACATTATTTTCATTTAACTTAATTGTAAGCATCATTAAAAAAAATAACATGTTCATCACATTTAGCAGTTTTTATTTATTAAAAGTAAATAACTCATTTTCAGTAACAAAATCCACAAGGTCCTTTTATCTTAATGAAGAAAACTCCGGCCAGCTGGTAATGGTGGTTAAAGCAGCTTGATGCCACATGGCTGACTGCAACAAACCCAGTGGTTTGAAAAACACTAGGAGCATGTGCATGGGTGTGCATAGATACCAAGAGGAGAAGACTTCCCTATGGAGGAGAAGTCATTACAACGTGGCCATCCCCTCTGTGGGTGATTTCTCACTTTTTTTTCTCTTTCTCTTTGTCTCTCTCCAGCAAGTACATGCATCCTGTAACAAATTTAGAATGAAAGAAGAAAGAGAAAGAAAGAAAAAGGAAGAGGAAGGAAAAAAGCAGATCTATTTTGGAATAATGTAGTTGTAGTTTTCATAAAATACTTTCCCAAAATAATCACTTGACATTATTTAGGACCACAGTCCCTTGACAACTTGTATAACAACTTAACTTTTACATAAGAGTCAGGTTGTACAAAGTTTTGGTTAATTTCCAAGAGAGATATTAGAAGTCCAAATCTTCTGAGAAACAGTTGAAAAAACAATTTTATGGATATAACCTCCCATTATTGATTACAGACACTCCGGGAGAAAAACATTTATTTGAGCAATTAAATTGAAAACACAGAATCTACCGCACTCTTTTTTCGTCTTTTCATTTCTATCTCTACCCTCACCAGCCTCAAAGATTACAGAGCCACTCTGGAGGAATGAAGGGACTCAAACCTCCTTTCTACTTCTTTTTTTCAGTCTCCTTTCACATAGTAACCTAAGATCTCATTTCAGAAGAGAAATGTATTCCAGCCATCAACCAAAGTAAGTTTGGTGGGTAAGACACATTATTGACCACTTTCACAGAATAAGAACTGTCTTCCTTTTCTCCTAAGATGTTGAGATACACAGCCTCACTCATATCACACCTGCCAATTTGGAGTAGGCACTCGAGAGTATATCTTTCTTAGAATATTGCTTGGTATAGCCTTCTCCTGTGTCTCAGTAAGGGTGAATTTGGTAGGCGGTACAGAAAATATCCACCCAAATCAGCTTCTCTAGCACTAGGACTCATCATCTCTCCATAGGGAGACAATTCTCAATGGATATCCTGTTTCTATACATCCCATGACCCTTGGAAGATAGAAACAGTGCCCCCTTTCAAAGTACAGGTGGTAAGGTTTATTAAATATACCTCATAAGCCAAGGTCAGACATGCTTACTGCCCATTATAACTATAATATTTAGGTTCCCTAAGCTCAGGTTTCCTCTCTTACAACATAACTCACTATGGTTACCACCATTGTTTTAAGAACGACATCAATTTTCACTGCTTACTTAGGCATCTCATGCCTCTACTAGCATCCGTGAAACAATGGCAGGGTAACTTGTTGGTAATATTTCAGATGCTTCATATCTTGACAATTTCAGAACAAGAAGACTAAAATTTGGGTAGACACCAGGCACATGCATGAGGGTCCCTCTACTGTTTCTCTGTGATTCTTTTTATTCAGCCTTGTTCTTTGTGCTGGCCTCACCCTCTGTATAGCAGTGACATGGCAACAGAATTTCTAGAAGCATCAGGCATGACAGTGTTACTAAAATGAGGGAAGATGAACGTCCATGTAATTTAAAAACAGCACAAAAACATTTTCCAGAAGGCATTCCTAACAATCTGTTGATCAGTCCTGGCTTACATACCCATTCATAAACCAACAAACAGAAAAGTAGTGTAGCAAAATCTCACTGGCCAGCACTGGGAGATCACATGCTTTCTCCATAAACTACATCAAAGGCAGAGGGAAGACAAAGGAGTGTCAGGTGATTCAGATCAGAGGCGTGTCTATGTGGTTGAAGTTTGGGAATGAGGAAGGCAGAGCATTTTATGAGAGGGAAATGTATCCATTATGTGTATATTGATAATAGTAAAGATGGACAGAGTGGAAGAGGGGTGAGAAAGAGAAAAGCAAAACAGCTCAAACCCATTAATTACTGAAGTCTGTACAGAGACAGTACTGGCACTGCTGTGTATATCAGTGTTACTTCTGATATCTAAAACCTCTTAAATTTGTCAGTGTTTCTGGATTACTCACGTTAGTTTGCATGCAAGTGATGAAAACACCCAACTCATGTTGGCACAAGCCAAGGAAGAAAACCTTCACTTTCGTGTCTGATAAAGATAGCAGTGGAACCCTGGGCACAGCTGGATCTAGGAGGAGGGCATCAAGGAGTGATCGCTCTCCAGCTCAGAGCTTCACCCTCTTCTATGGTGAACTTATTATTGCACAGCCCTCTCCATGTGGGCAGCTGGCAGCTCCAGGATGATCATTATTGTCCCACCAGTCCTCATGGAAAGAGAACCACTGCACCACCATTGCCCCAGCTCCCTAAATACCAACAGAAATCCAGGGTAGCCAATCTTTGTACCAGTGTAGACTACTCTGGAATATGTGGCGTGTAGTGGGGAACAAAGGATATTATGGTCATCCAGGTTTAGATTTCATGATAATTCTTGGAGCCAGGACTGGACTTAGCCCTACCAAGTCACAGGACTGAGAGTTGAGCTGTAGTACTCTAAAGAAAAACTGAGGAATTGTTATTAGAAAAGGGGGTATATACACTAAGCAGACCAAAACAATTATGTCCTCTATGGTTCCTTTACAATATCATTAACTTTCTGCTATAGTGTGACAAAACCGTGGCTTATTAAATGTCCTTATTTTCTCTGTGGTATAAACTATTATACTAATGCCTTTTTCATTGTTGTCTCCAAAGGTACAAGTGCCTATTTCTTTGTTTTATTATTTTATTATCATTATTGTTATTATACATTCGATCATTATACATCATTTAGTTTGTAAAGAGATTTTACCCAACATGATATATGTTACACAGCAGGCAAGTTGAGAATACTGTACACAACATCATCAATAGGCAACAAACCATATCTGTGTCCCACAAATGTCTTATTTCTCCATTTTTCCCCAAACTTCCCTTCCTGCACTCTTCCCCTCTCCCACTCTCCTTCCACTTGAGAGAGGAAACAAGAACGACATTTGGGCCTTATAAAAAATATCCCCCTACGGACCAGCAGTTGGCATAATGGCTATGTCACTGGACTCCCATGTAGTCAACCACGGTTCGCGTCCCGCACCCTGTGGCTTAAACTCACGCCGGGCCCATGTGTATACATGCCCAAGAAACTGAGAAGAGAATGGAGGAAAAAGGATTGTGACATGGCCATCCCCCTGGGGGGTGATTTCTCTCTGTGTCTCTCTGTCTCTCTCTGTCTTCCTGGTGAGCACATGCACCCTATAGCAAAAACCTCTCCCCCACAAAAAAAAAAAAAAAAATCCACTAAAGGTCATTTTCATGCATTGTAATCAATCTCTTCCCAGCTCTAGTCTACTATTGCTAGGACATTATCTAAGTTCAGTTTTGCTCGCTATTTTTTTTTTTTCTCTTTTTTTCCTCTCTGGCAGAAGAGTGTCCCAATTAAGCTTCTCTTCTCTTCTTTCTGATCATGCTCACAAGATTCCATCTCAATTGATGTTTCTCCACTGCAGGTCATTCTATATGCTGTTAGGTGGCCTTAAACAGCATTCATTCACATGATTTAAAAAATTATTCTTCCCTATGATTTCTACATCTCTTTATTTTCCTTGAGAGATATTTGCTATAAGGCATGTGCACCTACCAGAGAGAGACAGAAAGACAAAAAGCAAAAAATCACCCCCCGCACCCCCAGAGAGGATAGCCATGCCACAATCCCTTCTCCTCCATTCTCCTCTCAGGATTTGGGCATGCACGCACATGCGCCCAGCATGAGTTTCAAGCCACTGAGTTAAGGACATGAACTGCCATGTGGGAGTCCAGCGCTTTAACTACGATGCTACCTGCTGGCCCCTCTACAACTCTTTTTAATTGTGTGGCTGAGAAAACCTTATTTTGGGTATAATATATACTTTCAATATTTGCTTTTTACCAGAGCGTAAGCTCCACTCAGATTCTTTAGCAGGTACCAGTACCTAGCAAAAAGTCCATAATATTTTTCTAGCTAAAATAATAATAATCATATTCCTTGTGTTTTTTGTCTTTATTTGTTCTATTAACTTTTGTGTGTGCCAATTAATGATAGTTCCAATTTAAATCAGTGCAAAAAACATGATTCTATATGCACTTGTATAAGTAAAAGAGATCAGTTAAGTCTTGCTAAAATATTTAATGCATAGAACTATAGATACTATGTTTTAACACAAAAGTCGCTGTAATTTGGAAGAATTATAGTTTTGAGAGTGCTGAAAGTGATTTTGTTTAGTGCCTTAACAGGGCCACTTGTTCATGTAAGTTGGGTCTAGTAATAAAGTTGTTTTAGGTTTTCAAATTGGTAAATGATATGTTTAAATATATAATGAACAAGAATGATTGTATGAAGTAATACTTTGGGGATATTAATTTTAACACAGGGTGATATTTTATTTAATTAGCAGAAAAGCTAGGTCTTTGAGAGTGTCTGGTTTTCTATCAGATTTTATAACATGACGGAGAAAGCATCATGCCAAGGGCTCTTCAGGTCAGCATGAAGAGAAATCATATCCGACTAGTGCCAATGTAGTCATGCAAGACAGCCTCAGTGGTACTAGAACAAATGGCCCAGGGAATTTTAGATTGGTTTTCAGTGAAGGTATTCAGTCACAACTATTATCAATTTCCCAATATTTAGGGATAACAGCCAATATCACCCTCTTCCTGTGCAGAGGTCAAACTGTTCCCAAAAAGTGCCTTCAAACTCACATGACTTAGCAGTGCAAATGACCTCATCCAGGATCAGAAAAATAATGACACATGAAGCACACATTTTCCTAAGCTATACAAAACTGATTGGCCAAGTGCTAAGTTCATAGCTACATGTTATGTTTTGTGGGCTTTCAGCAAACTTTTTTTTTTTTAGAGAGGTTTTTGCTATAGGGCACATACACTCGCCAGACAGAGAGAGACAGAGAGACAGGGGAGATGGCCACACCACAATCCCTTCTCCTCCATTCTCCTCTCTGGATCTTGGGCATGCATGCACACATGCCCAATGTGAGTTTTAAGCCACCAGGTCCCGGACGCAAACCTCAGTGGACTACGTGGGAGTCTAGCGACATAGCCATTACGCTAACTGCAGGTCCCCATCAGCAAACTTTTTTGCTGCATTAGGAGTAGCGGGTAGTCCCACCTCATAGGGCAGTGGTTAAGTGCTATACCTAGGGAGCCAGATCCTATATGGCTGACTTTGCTATGAACCTTGACCCCAGTGGCTTGAGGAATATGCCCAGAGTATGTACATGTGTGCCTCAAATCCTGATGGTCTGGAGAAATGGAGGAATGAAGATTGTGGTATGACCACGCCTTATGGAGGTGGGAGGCTTTTCCTCTCTGCTTCTTTCTCTCTCGTGCATGCATGCATACTCTGGCAATTAAATCAATCAATTAACTAATAATGATAATAATGAGTAATATGTAAGTACATTTGAACCCCAGGGCAGGAGTACTGGTGACATAAACTAAGCCCATTCTTTCTTAAACACTAGTATAAGGCTATTAGCTTCAAATGGGTCACAGAAAATAGACTTTAAAATGAAAGTTTCCCTGAAATTTACTCACACACATTAAGAAAGGCATTTGTTTTCCTATTGCTCCTCATTTCCCTGGTAGCTTTAAAGAAGTAGAAGTTAAAGGCTAACAGCAAACATAACTATGGTTATTGTTACACAGAAGTGAAGAAATGATAGCGAGAAAATAAGAGAAAAAATATTTTCTCTAGTCTGGGGCACCATTTGTTAGCAAATACACTCTTTTAAACATTAGTTGAATAAGGTAAATTATTTCCTACTGCTTTAGTCTGGATTTGCAAAGCATCTGTTTGAGCTTTAAGTTCTATACTATGAAGTTAAAAACTCCATGCAACTCTTAAGGAATTAATATATTTCAGTATTCAAAGTCACTAAACACAAAGTTTTCAGTATAAAATTACCTCAAAATGGTGCAAAACATAAACTACATATGTAAGCTACAAGATGAAAAGACAAGGTATATCATTTCTATTAAATATATCAGATCATTGTAGTCATTTCATAAGTGATACTAACAGTTAAAGAAAAAAGTACATTAAATTTCCATTGGATTTTGAAGATTTCTTATAAAATAAAGATGGTTTTCTTAATGTACATTGATTAAAATGCACATCCTGTAAATCTCTGAGTTATAATTGTGTCTTATAAAAGTCATATAAATTGAATTCTTTTTAAAAATGTATTCAAACACTGATCATTTAAAGAAACACTACAAAACAATAAAAACTGAGGAAAAATGGAGAAATAAAACAGATATGAAAAAGTCATGTATTAGAAAAAGTATTTGTTAGTTCTTTGCAGGAGAGGCAAAAGCTAACACACATACACAACAGAAGCTGTCAAATAAACCAAACTATGGCAAGTCCAACAAAACTGAAAAGATACACGTCTACAAAATTTATACTACAACAAAAGGTTTTCTTTTGTCACCAGAAAATAATTCTTACAAATCTATGTGAAGTAGATGGGTGTCTGGGGAAATATTAAATGATCAAAATTGACATTTATCTCAAGTACTAAGAAAAAATGAAGAGATATATAACCATAGACATTATTCATATAACATTATAAATAATTGATTTAAACTGAGAATTTGAAAGCAGATGTACTTGTAAATGAAATCCCCTAATCCCTTAAAGTAAAATATAAATTCCATATTTACTAACCCAGACCAGAACACAATAAAGAATTGAAATGTCCCAGTTCATCTGCTGAAGATAGTAGAGATGATACTTTAACTTAACAAAAATACTGTAAGAATAGGATCAGAATTTTTTTTTTTCAGAGACTTTTGATCTTGGGTATTTGTATTCCTTGAAGAGTCAGAGAGAGAAAGAAAGACAGAAAGTGAGTAAGTAATCACCTCCCAGGAGGAATGGCCACAAGCAATTCCTTCTCCTCCATTCTCCTCTCCAGATTTTGGACATGCACACATTGGTAACAAGTGCAAGTTTCAAGACTCCGGGTCTGGGACTTGAAGCACAGTTGACCACGTGGAAATCCAGAACCTTAACCACTAAGCCTCCTAGTGGCCCCAAGAGAATTCTTAACAATGCAATTAGGTGCATCTTAAGGTGTAAAAAAGAAATTATATATATATATATATATATATATATATATATATATATATATATGTGTGTGTGTGTGTGTATGTATGTGTATACACATATATACATATATGTGTATATACACACATATATACACATATATGTATATATACACATGTATACACACAAACACATATATATGCACGTATACACATATATACACATATATATTCACATTTATATGACTTTATACAAATATGATTTTATATATATATATACATATATATATATATATGTGTATACACACACACACACACACATACACATATTTATAAAGAAAATTGGCACCGGACAGAATCCAGAGGTCTCAGAAGATTTTATTTAACACTATTGCAATGGAAGAAAGAGACTTAACTTGACTCCATGAGAACAAGGGACAGAAAAGAATTTAATTATTAGAGTGAGCTAATATTGGGTTGTCAGAAAAATCATGACATATTTTTTCTATTTTGTTAACACAAAAATGCATCATTAATTTTCCAAAAACCCAATATTTAAAAGCAAAAATGCAGTGAGGGAATAGTATTTGGCCTTAAAAAGGAGAGAAATTCTGATATATTCTACAACATGATGAACTTTGAGTATATCATGAAAAAGGCAAATATTGTCTTTGAGTGTATATGCCCTCTGGCTTATAAAAAAAAAAACACGCAAAAGAATAAAATAAAAACTATTTAAAAGCAGAATGATTCTGCTTTTGTAAGGATTTTGACCTATATGAGGACTTCTGTGAGGGTTTTGACTATTTAGAATAGTGAAAAATCATAGAGACAGAAAGTTGAATAGTGGTTTCCAAGGGCTTGTGGGAAGGAGATAATGGGAAATCATTGTTTAATCATACAGAATTTCTTATTAGGAAGTTGAAAATATTCTGAAGATAGCTGTAATAGTTACATCATAATATGAATGTATTTACATTTACTTAACTGTACACTTGAAAATGACTAAAATGGCAAATTTGGGGAGGTTAAGGTGGCTGAATCTCAGATGGCCAACTATGGAGTTTGAGTCTCGGACATGAAGGCTTGAAAAATGGGCATCTGTCTGTGTATGCCCAAACTCCCCAGAGGAAAATGGAGGAGAAAGGATTCTTGTCATCCCTCTGGGGATAATTTCTCACTTTCCCTGTCTCTGTCTTTCTCTGGCAAGGACAAGTGCCCTCTACCAAAAACTAAGAAACAAATCAAACACAAAAGTAAATTTTATGTTATGTGTATGAATCAACTTCAAAAGTTTCATGGAAAAACGGGGCCAGTAGTTAGCATAATGACTATGTTGCTGGACTCCCATGTAGCTCACCACAGATGAGTCCCGGACCCAGTAGCTTATACTCACACCGGGCAAGTGTGCATGCGTGCCCAAGATCCTGAGAGGAAAATGGAGGAGAAGGGATTGCGGTGTGGCAATCCTTCCTGAGGGATGATTTCTCGCTTTCTGTCTTTCTATCTCTCTCTGTCTTTCTGGTGAGCACACATTGCAAAAAACCCTGCCCTGTAGTAAAAGCCTCTCAAAAAAAAAGTTTTGTGGAAAAATGGAATTAAAGTATGAGTATTTTTGTTGAAAAAATATTTTTTAAATCTATGCAGAGTTTTCATAATTCACACTTTCCGTTAACTTTTTGAAGCCCTTCTCATATTTTCCCATAATATTATTTTAAATTCAGAAAAAAAATTCAGCAAATAATTTTTAATATCACTAAACTGTACCCTTAACATGATTAAGATGGTAAATTTTATGTGTATTTTACCACATGAAAAAATTAGGAAAAAAAATAAAAGGTTGAAAGCTGTATTTAGCCCTCAGGCAGTAATCTAACAAACTCTTTTCTAAAGTTAGAATCTAGAGAAAACAAGAAATCTAAAAAGGAATATAATTATTAAGTCATGAGTATTTCCAGATAATGTAACAGCCATTATTTCCTGACAAACTGTATTTGAGTTATTTACTGATTTGTTGTCAGTAACTTCCAATAAGACTGTGGGCTTTGAATGTATAAAAGAAATTAAAATAAAATAAATTAAATTAAAAAAATAAGAATGTCAGCTTTATGGTCACAGGGATTTCTGTCTGAAGTGTTTGTTGCTGGGGAGCTGGCTCACAGAGCAGTGATTGGCACATAGCAGGAGTGCAATTCCTATTTGTAGGTGAATTGAAGGAATCAAGCATTGTTCTCAAATTAATTCCTATGGCCAATATAATTCCCAGATGGAAATGATGTGAAATTTAATAAAATGAACCTTAAACTCATCTAAATGGATGAAAACAGCCAAAGTACTGGTGTAGAGGGAGGGCCAATGTGACTGCTGATATTAAACTGTAATTATAAAAATATTGAAAAATTAGGAATCTAGTTAGTGAGTTCTAACTTAAGCATAAAATAAAGATGACATGGCAAATCTACAGGAAAAGAAGTATATTCAATATATGGTCTTCTTAATAAATGAATGAGCAAATGACTGTCATGGCCATCGAAAAGTAGAAAAAACTAGAATGTACTTGAAAGAGAAAATATCTATGTTGGGGTGTGTGATAGCAATGATTAAGACCATTGACTCTGGAGTCATAAACTCAGATTCTAGCATTTAGCAGTAGTTTGATCTTGGGCAATTGTCTACTGAAAAGGTTTGAATCCATTTTGCAAAATAGGACTTAAACTAGGGAGTCAATAGAATGATACGTGTAAGGAAGTGAGCATTATACTTATTTCACAGTAAATGTTTACTAGGTGCTGATTTTTATTACATCAAAGCTGCAAACATGGGCCAACTCCATGGTGTAGCAATAATGCACAGCTCTAGAGATGCTGGACTATGTGGAGACATCAGTTTCAATGCCTGGCCCCAACTGATCTGAACGACACTGGGCACAAGGTAGGGTGGCTAGAATACTGGAGGAAGGGGATGGGAGCTTCACCATACTCCATGAAATGTTCCCCTCTTTCCCTTTCTCTCTCACATACATGTACACACACTCTGTCATGAACAAAGGGGAATTTTTTTTTTTTTTGGAGAGATTTTTGCTATAGGGCACGTGCGCTCGCCAGACAGAGAGAGACAGAGAGACAGAAAGCGAGAAATAACCCCCCAGGGGGGATGGCCACGCCGCAATCCCTTCTCCTCCATTCCCCTCTTGGGATCTTGGGCACACATGCACACGCGCCCGGCATGAGTTTTAAGCCACCGGGTCCGGGACACGAATCGCGGTCGACTACATGGGAATCCAGCGACATAGCCATTATGCTAACTGCTGGTCCCAACAAAGGGGAGTTTTTTTAAATCACACACAAAAATAGTCTAAATGTCTAAGAATAAAAACATGTCTGATTTAATTACGATACTGCCAAAGAGGTCATTTCATTAAAATTGTATATTTGAAATATATTTAAAAATATGCAAAAGGGTATATACTAAAATTGGAAATGAGAGAGAAATACAATATGCAAATACAGATTTTGCTAAGAAATAGGGAGAAAGATATGAGTATATAGATGATAAATGTACTAAAAGGAATACTGAACAAAAACCATGCCAAATGATTAGCAGAAGCCCTCGCTGGGTGGTAGGCTTGCACATGATTTTCCAATATGAACATGTGTTTCATTTTTAGTAATAATAAATAAAATAAGAGATTTACTGAGGAAGGAGAATAATGCTTTCCTAACATATACATATCTATAATATGTATTTCAAAGATCATTTTAAATAAATTTCTCAGGACATTTTTAAGAAATAATACTGACAATGTTTTCTTTTGAGATTTGTGTTTATAATGTCTAGAAATAACATGTTTTCCTGTTTTTCTATTTGTTTTATTTTAAATATTTCCAGATTGAAGAACACAGAGTTACAGTTTAATATTTTTTTTTCTTTTTTTATTTTTGGAGAGATTTTCACTACAGGGCGCGTGCACTCGCCAGACAGACAGAGAGAGACAGAGACAGAAAGCGAGAAATCACCCCCCAGGGTGGATGGTCACACCGCAATCCCTTCTCCTCCATTCTCCTCTCGGGATCTTGGGCACGCACGCACACGCGCCCGGCGTGAGTTTTAAGCCACTGGGTCCGGGACGCGAACCGTGGTCTACTATGTGGGAGTCCAGCGACATAGCCATTACGCTAACTGCTGGTTCCCCAGTTTAATATTTTTGAGAGGTGATTAGAAGGGAAAGTTAATTGTAAAGGTTTTGAGAAAAGGCAAACAAAACTGATATTCATATGTCCTTGGAGAGTCAACTTAACAACCCAAATTGGTTTCTTAGAAGACTGGTATCAGTTGTTTAATAAGAAGGTCTCTGTTTCCAGGATTCTATTCTTGGCTCATCTAAAAATATCCTGGAATGCGATAGTCTTAAAATCTCTTCAAGCTTGGCTTTACTGAATAGCATTTCAAAATAAATTCAGTTGCTTCATCATGGGAGATTTGGTTAGGCTTTTATTTCACATATTATTTTAGGCTTTGACAATGAATCCAGAAATTCAAAACATAAGTAAATAATTCAAAATTACCTTTGAAAGACTATAAATGAGGCAGTTTGCAGTGAAATGAATATTGGACTATAGCAGAGCAGGTTGTATTTTTGGATTTGTCACCAATATCTGTGTCACCAGAAGCAATTTAGTCTGATTCCTTGGAGTTCAGTTCTCTGGTCTGAAAAATGAAGAGGATAGATCTGATATTTTTGAAGTGCTTTTTAAAATTTCACAGAGAAGTCTGTGAAATTTGGTCGATTTAACAGTCTTGATATTCCTTGAATATATGAGTTCTGCAATATATGAGTTATTCAATATACTAAACCCAGTACACTTTATCTTTCAGTGGGAAAAAGAGAATAAAAATATTAAGTTCAACCTTGAAACTCTTAATAGAGAGCATATTATCAGTGCAGCAGTTATCAAAGCAAACCTTTGAATCCCAGTGAAATCAAACAGCAGATCTTCCTATCTTAGAAACTGTCAACAATCAGAATGGCTAAATGTTTCAAAAGTGATGAGTCTTTTTGTTGCTTACTCACCAAAGGTAGAATAAAAATCTGCTGGTAAAATCCTCCCACAAGAAATCATTCTTCAACCCGGGACAGTTGTCCTTAATGCTGTCTGAATTATAATTTCAATGTCTTTTCCTCTGTTTCTGTCTTTTTCACCACATTTAAGGAAAGAAAACAGTAATTTTCTTCTTTCTACATCTTTTTAGCACTGCCCAGATATTGATACAATCTTTTTTTCTTTTTTCTTCTTATTATTTATACATTCAATTGCTATGCTTCATTTAGATTTTAAAGAGAATTTACCCAACATGATATATACCTCAGACCAGTGCAGTTGAGAATACTATAGACTTCATCAACAGGTAATAAACCATATCTGTGTCCCACAAATGTCTTACCTCCCTTTATTTTGCCCCAAATTTTCTTTCCTACACTATTCCCTTCTCCCACTCTCCTTCCACTTTGTACCCAGTGTCTATAACTATTTCAATGCTTTTATGTCCTCCAATCCTTCAGTCTCTACCATACAGTGTGGACAGTTGGTATATGTTAAATGGAGACATACAATGTCTCTGTTTCGTAGCCTGACTTGCTTCAGTCAGCAATATATTTTCCATATCATCCACTTTATATCAAATGCCAGGGTCTTATTGTTTTTTATGACTGAATAGTATTCCATGAGTATATGTGCCACACTTTTTCAATCCATTCATGTTTTCTTTAACATGATCTACTTTGAAATTGAACAAGTGGTTAATTCTGGCTTCCTAAAATATCCAAGCTCTGAAGTCACTGATAAAGTTCTAACAACATAATTTCCCAGACAAAATACCATGTCTGAGAAGCCTAAATGTCTGAGAAGCCTAAATGTCTGAGAAGCCTAAATGTAAGAGACAATGGGGGCCCACATAATTTTCTTTTATTAATTTTTTAAAAATGTTCTTATTTTTTCTTACATTCAATCAATGTACATCTTTACAGCGTGTAAAATAATTTGCTTTTATAATTTTCTTTTAATTTGTAATATTATCCTTAACACATTGCAAAATAATTATGTTTACATAATGGCATTTCCCTCTGGATGGTGAACTCCATGAGCACAAGTAACCTGCTTCAATATAAATGCTCAGGCTTTTGAACGTGGTGGATGTTCAAACCATGTCTATAAAATTAATCTTGAATGAATAAAGACCCAAGAGTATATCCTGGATTTAAGGGATATTAGTTTACTGGTTTTTTTGTTTGTTTGTTTGTTTTGTTTTTTATCTTTTATTTATACAAATGGGCTTCTCCATTGTTTTAGTATTTTAATAAGTAAATACAGGAAATTAGAATATCACAGAAGTATCTGAAGGTGAAATATTGTTTTCATGGTTATTTTAATGTATAAAGATCAATTTTATTAGGGTATTTTCATATTTATCAATATAACGTAATATTAATATTATAACATTAAAACTCAGCCAACAGCTACCCTACTGGTTCCAAACGTCACCTGAAACTTCATGGGAAGATCTAAAACTTTTTATTCACCCATAAAGAAAAGACTGAAATACAAATATCCTTTTGAGGACTGGTAGAACTCCATGCTATACACACATTATTGATTTCAGTTTGTTAAAATCAAATAGAGGGAAGTGCAACCAGAATAGTGTATGGGCTGGTGAGGACAAGTCCTTCAAGGAGAAGTGAGGTTTCAGGTTTCCCCAGACTGACACTCAAGATGCCAATACCCTGAATTCCTTCCTCAGGGAAGTTTTTAAAGTACCTTTTTTATGTTCTAATTTTTAAATAAAATAATTTGCAAGATCTTCACTCTTGACTAAAAATGTCAACCAACTTAGTAAAGGAACTCCATTCTAGGGGTCTAGAATATATAACCATATATTCTGGCCGATGGCAATCTTTTTTCCAAGCTCTAGACTAGCTACTGACCTTGAACAAGTTTTCTTATTTATAAAACTAATATACTATTACAGGGCATATGTTTATTATTTAATGTGAGTTTTGTATCTGTCACTCCCACTATACTTGAGTACACAATTAACTGGTATGTATGTTTTTATTATCAGGCATACAGGTAACAATATAAATTAAACACTAAGCACACTCAACGCAAGAATAGAAACTCCATTTGAGGTGGACAAGGTAGAAAGGTGAAATAGCCTTGGAACTGCTAACTCCTTAACACAGAGATATCAATTCATACTACATTGAATGTATGAGTTTGAATGAGTTTTTCTCATGCTATATTTGGAAGGAAATAACTTTGGCACAGATAAGTAAGTATCTTTATATTGTAAAAATCTTTTTTTCTCATGAAATAACATTGCTTACAAATCTCTAATCTATCCCACAGATGGAGGTATATGTCTCTGACTACCTACTGAGATACAGACAATTAATGTGTTCAAGGGTATTATAATTGTTGGCACAACATAAAAAGGGAGCTTGGTTTGACGACTCTTGCAAAATCTCTTATTTTATTAATAAGGTTTTTATCTCCTTTAAACTCTCACTATTATACTTGTTAATAGTACTGTAAATAGCTATTATAAATAAGTCACCATGCTATTATCAGAAAGTAAAGGAAAAGGCTTAATTGAAAAAAGCATCAGAAAATATTTTGACGATATTAAAAGCATAAAGTACGGGGACTAAGTAATCTCCTTAAGTAATTCATTGTGAAACCATGTGTGTCTCTATTAGGCTAAATGTCCCATGTGTTAGCTAGGCATGTGGTCAACTATCTTTAAAGTTAGAACTCACTAGGTACTTGAGAAATCCCATTATTGAGCATCACATATTGCTTCCCCATGGGCAAATGTATTCTAACCACACGGACCTACCTGTAGGTATTGTATCTCATTCCACTTCAGACTTTTGCTCATATCTACTTAGAAGGTTCTGCCCCTAGCTCTTGACCTGGCAATCTCACTTCACATGTCATCTCTCCAGGGAGGCCTCCAAAACTTTAGTAGTTCTCCTTTTGTGCTAAAATTTTGTTTTATTTTTAGAACATGATCTTTTTGTATCCATAGTGTCAAGAACAGAATCTCATACTTAGAGAACAACAGATATTGAGTGATGAATGAATAAATGAATGGCCAGGTTCTATTGTAAGTGTAAAATGTGGCTTGATTCAAACTAACACAAGAGAAGATGTTCACAACTCATATTTTAAAATAGTTACTGTTGAACTCTTTCTCTTACCCCTTCAAAAATAATTTTTTGGAAAAGACAAAATAGTTTAATCTTTGGGCCAGCAAGTGGCAAAGTGGTTAAGGTACTGGACTCCCATATGGATGACCATGGTTGAAGTCCCAAACCATCTGGAAACTCATGCTGGGCACATGTGCATGCATATTGAAAATCCCAAGAGGAGAATGGAAGAGAAGGGATTGTGGTGTGGCCATCCCATCTGGGGTGATGATTTATCACTGTGTTTCTCCAGCAAATACATGTACTTTATAGCAAAAAAAAAAAAAAAAAAAAGTTTAATCAATAGTGAATAGTGAGGAGATTTCCTTTCTGAATATACCCATGTGGGTTGGCCACCATTTAAGCCTTGGAGCCCTGACTTTGCTGGCATGAATGAAGGCCAGGGTGAGAGGTATGTGTGGAATGATCTGAGAGTCTCGGTGAGGCTTTTCCATGCTCCATCTGCTGCCTCAATATCAGGAAAGTGGAAAATTTAGAATATCCTTAAATACAACTGGCAACCAAAATGAGCACCTAGAATAACATCTAAGTCTGCCTTATTTTCCACCATTTGCATCCTCAGTTACAGTGCTCTGATGTTTTACTGAGGTAAATAATTAAAATTATGTAAATATGAATTCTTTCTCAGCTACTTAAAAAATGTATTCATGTAACAAAAGATACTATCACTCAGAAAAGAGAACAGGACTGTGCCATTTTGTGAATTGATTTTAGGGTAAAATAATATTTTTTTCTTCCTTAAGATTGTATATATTCAGAAGCTATTTCCACATGTAAAATATTATCTCTATATGTATATAGAGAGATTCCACATGTAAAATATTATCTCTATATGTATATAGAGAGATATATGTGCACACCGAATATTTATTCACTCATTTCTTTCTATTGAGTTGTTGGAAAAGTCATGACTCATTTTTGCATAGAAAAAAATAGGTCATGGCTTTCCTGACAACTCAATATATATATTTGTGAATTTGACAGATAGTATCTTTATGGTGGTCACTGGGAATCCAGTAGTAAACAACTTGGTTGAGCACTCTGCTTTTACAAGAAATGCATTCTGTTTGAGTTGGGGTACAGCAAAAAAAAAAAAAAAAAATGAACATATAAATAAATATCATTTCAGGGTGTGGTGAGTACTATCAAGAAAACAGAATACTATTAAGAGATAAGAGAAAATAATAAGAAGGTGGTATATTGTAACTTGGGCAATCACAGAAAATCTAATGGACATTGCCCCCTAGAATCTAGAAAATTCTGAAATCATAAAAGTATTCCTATTATTATAGTTAATCCTTTCCTTTTCTTTATGATCATACATAACACACGTACTTTCTTTTTGTAAATCACACTAATTCTGGAAAATTGCAAGGGGAGAACTTTATTCTCTTATTTTTCCCACTGTGCCCTTCCAACTTCTGCACATTATGAAGGTTTGTGGGCAGAATTTCCTGTTGACCCAGCTTTGTCTGGTTCATTCAAACATTCTCTCTACTCCAAGGACTCTGAAGTCTTTTTCCTGCCCCTTTCTTGTGAGGAAGAATCCAGTCCTTCCATACTTTCAAATCTTGAGGCATTCTCGTAGCTGAGTGCCTTTCCTCTCGTCTTTCTATCTTGCTTATTCCCACACTGTTCTCAGGTTTAACTTGGCTTAACCCACTCCCTTGAATGCACTACCCATATGCTCTTTGAGAGGCAGTCTCCCTCAGTTGACACCTGTTCTATGAAGGCAAACACGTGTATATGTGGGTTAGCTCAGACCCCCATTTATTTTACCCATTTCCCATTGGATTTTAGCATTTCCCAATAGTCTGAAGGTCTTCCATAGTATGAAATGAGAAGTTTCTGTTCTCTCATAAGGAATAAAATAACCAGCATTTTTTTCTGGATAAGGACATGACATTATATCTAGTGCCAGTAACCTCAAACCCACTCTCCTTATTGACTCCTTTGTTTTTAAGTTTATGTGAAGTAATTTGTTACTTTAGGAAAACCCAGCCACAAGTTGGGAAGGTAGATTAAGCTGTAGCAATGCTAAATTTTAATTAGATCTTAGAAAAAAGATACCTGTAGTATCTAAATAGATCATTGAGTAAATGGAATAAAGAAGCTAGGCAAATGTGCAATTGTAATTAGTGGGTATATTTAAACTCAATCTTGGTAATTATCTGTTAAGAATAAGAGTCAATAGTTCTTCAGTGACCTTGAATGGATTGTGTAATTCTTTAAGTTAAAAGTTTTCCCTGTTTGGAAGTCAGAGTTAGTATCATTTTCTATTTATTGGTCTCAAGCAATCTGTCCTAGTGTATATTATGTGTCTTAATATCTGCCTTTTAAAAAATTTGACAATCATGTAAACCATTTTTATTTTGCTGAAAATGAATAATGTCTTGGTAGTATAGAGCACCTCAAAGAGTTAGAAGCATCTTCCATCTTACACACAGAGCAGCTGAGTTTCTGATCAATTTCCCCAAGTGTTAGTTTGCCTGTTCCAATGTGGGATATTTTAAAATGTTTTTTGTTTTTTTTTTCTGGTCATATATCTAACCTTTTGAAAACTCTTTTATTGGATTTTTTTTCACCCTCACTCATAAATTAAAATGGATCCAGTTTAGAATCATTACCAAATTTAATTAACATAATTATTCCAGACTGTTAGTAATGATGTTAAATAAAGATCCTATATGTTACTGTAATGACATCAAAGTCAGTCCTTTTTTTTTTTTTTTTTTGAAATAACTGGCAGAACAAGAGAGCAAACGTGAGCAAACGTGAGAGTCTTTGCCACGAAAGGCACAACTGAGTATAGAATGTAGCAAGTTGGGGAATTACAGGCAGGACACCTTTACTATTATCTTTTAGTCTGATGACCAAAAACTGTAGTCACGATATCAAAAGCAATGTGATAACAAAATAATATTTTTTGGTCCTTAAGGTTAGTATTAAGAACATGACTATATTAATTAAAGAAAATTTTCTGAATTCTTCCCCCTTTAAGGGTTACTAGATGGTTGAAAGTTAATAAATATAATGATTAGTATGACCTGAAGAACTGAGAGGCACTGAGATTGGCACCAAGATATTAAAAAAGTTTCTAATACATAAACCCTAACTTTAGGGAGCACACTTCCTGCAAGGAATACAGAATTATAACTAATTTTCATCTGCAATGAGGCGTGTAAAATGAGCCATTAGTATATAGGAGAGTGTGTATCACATGATACGGATGAAGCTCAAAGAATAGATGACATTTAAATTAAGAATTTGATCAGAGGAGAATGAGAAGAGGTTTATAAAGGGAAGAGATGAACTGCAGCAGCCTGTGTGTTAGACACACATGGGAAGGTTCTGGGTTTGTATCCAGAGACCTCTCTGAGTACACTAGGCACGTGTGTGCCTGTGATCTAACCTGGCTGAAGTCACAGGTGAATCCTGGTGCCCAGACCCCGATAGGGATGCTGTAACTTATCCTCTTTCCCTCTATCCTTCTCATTCATAGAATAAATAAATTAACTCTAGAAATAAGAGGTAGGAGAGTGATGTTGTGTACAAATGCACTTAAGAATAAGGCATGGTCCTATGCTGGGAGTAGCAAACGGACTAAGAGATACTGGTGGAAAAGACAGAAGATAAGGCCTAACAACATCAGATAGGCTCTTGCATGTCTTTTGAAGTGCTTGAAATTGACCCTGTAGACAACAGGATAGGAGCATCCATCCTCAGCATGGATGGCTGGGAGATATGATCGATTTCTATCAATATTTTGATAGCTAGATTGACATACTAAGGAAATTTCGATCCAGTTTCATTATTTATGTTTTTCAACCCATTATTTTTAACTTTGTTTCTCACATGAGACAGACAGTAAAAGAGAGAGAGAGAGAGAGAGAGGAAGAGAGAGGCACCCATAAGAGGATCTTTATACCACACCCATCCCAACCTCAGCCAGCCTGTGTCACAGGCACACTCTCAGTGTGCATACGAAGGTCTCGGGTTGCAAATCAGGGACCACACCATGTGGATCCACGTACATGACTACTGTTTTCTGGTCCCTCTTCAAACCATTTTAATAAAGGCTAGTTTCTTTAGATGCAATAAATAGGCATGCAAGCAAAATTCCAGAAATTATGGATGGGTATCCATCTTTGGCTATTGATGTCTTTTTTACCTTTGAGAAGAAATGTATAGTTATTAGAACATAATTCACGGCTGGCCCCATGTGTAGCAGTTACATATTGTGCAGAAGAAACTGAGGGATTGAGTTCTGAACCTGTTGACTTGAAAAACATGCAATGTTGGGGCTGGCAGGTGGTGTGGTGGTTAAGGTGCCGGACTACCACATAGCCAATCATGGTTTGAGTCCTGGGGCTGGCAGCTGTTTTCTCTTTCTCTGGTCAAATAAAAAAAAAAATGTAATCAAAATAATATATAAAATAAGAAAAAGAAAAGGAGACAGTGTTTATGTGCATGCCCAGGATTCTGATAGAATAGAGAATTAGAAGGGAAAAGATTGTAACATGACCAAGCACCACTGGGGCAGAGAAGAGGCTTTCTCTCTCTCTCTTATGCATATACACATGCCCTCTGGCATAAAAAAAAAGAATATAATTCAGTCTTCTAAAAAGGCCATGTAAAATGTATTATAAAGTAAAAACACCACTAACTAAAATGTTAAGGAAAGCTTTTTAATTTATCTAGTTATGTTAGAATTAATTAACAACACTCTTTTTTAAGCCTTACCATTAAAAATATGTCTATTTTTTTATATGTTTATATTCAACTAATAATTGTATGTGATTTTCTAGTTATTTTAGAAATAACTAACGAAGTATCTGTTAGAATTTTAAGCTTTGCTGTTAAAAAAACATACTAAATCATGTTGATACATTTTCCTGCCTTAAGAAGCATAATTAATATATTTGTGCTGATGATACACAATTTTGCAGTTAATTACAGTTAAAATCTGAGTATCAATTCTTTTTTTAAATATAGTAACAATTGTCTAAAAGCAGATGCTAAAAAATAGTCCCACTAAACTTAAAAAATTATAAAATGCTTAATTTTTTAACTTAATAGATAAGAACAAAATGTTTGATTGCTTCACTTTTAAGCAAAAAAACTTAACAACATAGCAGTAAAAATAGCAAATAAGGCTTTACAGTAATAATGTGAAGCATGACACACCCATATATTCAATTATAGATGTGTGTTTGCTCGGTGAATGAATGGGTCTTCAGTTAAACTGCTTGTAATGTTAATTGATTAAACATATGACCATTATCCATTTTACTGACAGCTGTTCACCATTCCCATGAGGACTATAGCTTGTTGCTGGCAGTATTTGTTGAGCACACACAAAGATTTAGGTGTTGAACACACCCTGTGCATTAAGGTTCCCTATTCCATAGGAAAAGTTTACCTTTTGCTAGGACATCACCAGGCCTTTACATAGATCAAACATATCACAACAAACTACAAAGGCAGTTTCCCTTGTCTATTCATTTAACCAGTACTCCCTGATCTCATTTGCGTGTCCAGTACAGGTGCTTGAGATATACTTGCATATAGAAAAGGAAAGTTAAGTAGGACCAGTGTGGTTTCTGCCTTCATGGAACTTATGGTCGTTGAACAAGAGAGGCAGTAAGCAGGTAATAGGTAATGTCCTAACTACTGTGAGAACTAAAAACTTAAAGTGCTATGGAATCTATAGTGGGTACTAGGCGCATTTCAGGACTAAAATATCACATTATGTGTCATTTCTTTTTTCTTTTTTTTTTTGGAGAGGTTTTTGCTCTAGGGCGTGTGTGCTCGCCAGACAGACAGAGAGATAGAAAGCGAGAAATCACCCCCCAGGCGGGATGGCCATGCCGCAATCCCTTCTCCTCCATTCTCCTCTCGGGATCTTGGGCACGCATGCACATGCGCCCGGCGTGAGTTTAAGCCACTGGGTCCAGGACTCGAACCACCGTTGACTACACGGGAGTCCAGCGACATAGCCATTACGCTAACTGCTGGTCCCATTATGTGTCATTTCTTTAGATTTACTCTAGTTAGTTATGCTTTTAAACTTAGTGATAATACCATACATTCATATGTTCATTCCACTGAAGTTAATCAGCTTTATCATCAAGTCTCTCAGGACGAACTGTCCAAATGTTCATTCAAGCAATTGGAGAATATCCCATTTATGATAAAGCCATCGGCTGGTAATGAAACATTTTTAAATAAAACTCAATATTTAAGAAAATGTACAAACTATTTTTCTTTAAATATTTTCTTTCCCCATAGGCACAGGTGTTCATGAGAGAGAGAAAGACAGAGAGAGGGAATGTGAGCAATCACCCCTGCAGGGGATGGTCATGCTGCAATTTCTTCTCCATTTTCCTCTCAGAATTTGGGGTAAGCATGCACACCAGCCCAGCGTGATTTTTAAGTTGGTAGATCTGGTAGTCAAACTGATCAGACATGTGGAAATCCGGCACCTTCACCACCATGCCACCTGCTGGCTCCTAAACAATTTTTTGCTAAAGAAAAGAAGAAAAAAATCCAAAGTCCGAATGACCACTTTTATTATTACAACATTGTCTAAGTGTTATTTATGTTAAATTTTCTGCATTCTGTTGTATGTATAGTCATCAAACATGTTTAAAAACATTCTATTATTGTTCCATAAATCTTCTATAATGATTCACTATTTTCATAGAAATGTAATGGACAGAGTTCATGTGACTCTTTTATCAATCAGAATTGTGATCTGCATTGCTAATTCTGAGGATATGTTGTTATAGGTGAGCTGAGTTTTCTCTCAATGCAAACATAATAATAAGAAAGTGAAAGTGACATTATTACTTCTTATCAGCTAAACTTCATTATTCATCTGTCTTACACGACTTTCCAGCCATATTATCAGTTCCTCTTTCCTTGAGTTTTTCTGATACTTAACAATAGTTTAATTATAGTTATCCAGAAAAATACAGGGAACAAAATGATTATCACTATAAAGGATATTTAATTTCTCAGCATTGGCCACAAAACAAGTTACATCTAAATGCTTGTTCTAATTGTGACAAAAAAGTCTAGTTCCAGATCTATACCAATATATTGACACCAGTATGTTGGCACTTTTCATTGATTGACTCTGTTAGATAAAACATATGACCAAGATTTTTTTTTATATGTAAAGTAAATGTTTGTGGCAAAATGTAAAACTAAATTAATTAATTAATTAATTAAATTTTCAGAATTAAAAAAAAAAAAAGAAGATGGAGTCATGAGTAGGCCCAGAAGTCCTGGACCTTCCTCACTTTCTTATACACAAACGCTCTTCTTTCCCTTTCCTATTGAGATTCATGACTAATTTACAGCAGCTGAAAGCTGGTCTCAAAGAAAAAAAAACTTCCTTTCTGCTTTCCTTTGATCACTGTGGCAGCTACAATCGAAAACGCTTTGTACATCTCTCAGTCTGGGCATCAGGGAGAGACTGTCAGTCAGGCAGTAACCTTTATTGAGAAACAGCATGCTTGTGGGGCACTGCTCTGCAAGCTCCGGGATATTACAAAGGTACTGGAAGTTCCTGCAGAAGCCCTGACCACCTGGGACTCAGAGGAAAAGGCAGTAACCAATTCCAGGATGAATCTATGACCATACAAAGGAGATCTATTCCTGCTAGAAAATTTCCACTGAACTTTACTCTTCAACCTCTGAGCATGCACCAAAATACTGATGCAATTGTCCATGACATCATTTTATAATTCAGCTTCTGGCATGGTCACCCAGCTCAATGCCACGCAGAGATGCCAATAATTCCAGGCACGATTAAAGAAAAGAATTCTTCTTGGAATGAAAGTAATAAGCATGTACCCTAGGCTAATAGTATTCTTTTGATATGGACAACTGCATTTCAGTTAACACATTTTGTTGTTGTATTCTTTTTGTTTTTAAATTTTGCTGTAAGTGCATGTGCTCACCAGAGAGAGACTGAAAGAAAGAGAAAGTAAGAAAGCACCCCCACAGAGAAAATGGTCATGCTGCAACCCCTTCTCTTCCATTCTTTTCTTAGGATGTTGGGCACACAGGCACACACACCCAGAGTATTTTTCAAGCCACTGGGTCCAAGACTTGAACCATACAGTTGGTCATGTGGGATCCAGCCTTCTTACACACTACACCATGAACTGGTCCCCACATTTTTTGTTGTTGTTGTTCCTTTTTTTTTTTTTTTTTTTTTTTGGTCTTTTAGCAGTTAACTCCATTGCATAGTTCGAAGAGCTTCATAAAGGAAACATCTGATATTTGTGTGTATGATATTTCCACAAGCAAAATGATAGTCATAGATTAAAGGAATGATGACTAAGAGGCAAGAGATTTTTTTTCGAGGTGATGAAAATATTCTAAATTTGACTGGAGTAACATAACTCTATGGACATGCACAAAGCCATTGAATTATACCCTTGAAATAGGTGAATTGTATATGTTAGTTATATCTGAATAATGATGATTTTTAAATCTCTTTCTGTACCTGTAGACTTTTTGGAAAATAATAACCACAACCAGCATTTTTGCTCCTCTCTTGATTAATTGTATTTGACTATCTATGAAGTTCAGTTTACTTACTTCCCTTAGCCAACAAGAAAGAAAAAGATGGCTTTGCAAGCTGAGCTTTTCAGGGTCTGAATTAGATGTTACCTAACACCCATGCTTTATTGAGACACAGCCTTTTAAATTACCCAGCTGCATTCAATTATCCACAATGCAAGCAAAATATATAGTTCTCATCATACTCCATTTTTGACAAGTACCTTTTTGTTTTGCTTTAGTTTTAGCCCATAAATGAGAGTTATTGAGGTCTGTCCTTTCTCCTTCATCTTTCCCCCACCTAATTCTTAGACTGCTACTCAAGTGTTAGGGTTGGACAGAATGGCTGAGCTGTTTTCAAAGAACCACAGTTCCACAATTCCTCTTTGTTTTAGTCCATTACAAGTGCTGGGTTGTCAAAAAAATCATGATGCATTTTTGCATAGAAAATCAAAGAAAAATATGTCATGACTTCTCCGACAGCTCAATACGTAAGAGGTACTTTAAAATGTACTGTTATTCCTAAGTCACAGAAAATGTATGTGTTTTATGATTTACTTGTTTTTATCCACTCCCAAAAAGCAAAAAAAAAAAAAAAAAAAAAAAAAAAAAAAAAAAAAAAAAAAAAAAATTGTAAAAGAAATATATGTGAAATCAGGGACCAGCAGTTGGCGTAATAGCTAGGTCACTGGACTACCATGTAGTCAGCCACGATTTGAATCCTTGACCCAGTGGCTTAAACTCATGCCAGGCGCGAGTGCATGCATGCCCAAGATCCCGAGAGGAGAATGGAGGAGAAGGGATTGCAGCGCGGCCATGCCCCTGGGGGGTTGATTTCTTGCTTTCTGTCTCTCTGTCTCTTTCTGGTAAGCACACACACCTATAGCAAAAACCTCTCCAAAAAAAAAAGAAGAAGAAATATGTGTGAAATTATAACAACAACAACAAAAAAACTCTATAATAGTTTCAGAGAAGGAAATAAGTAAGAAGAAATAAAAAGCTGCTAGGTACAGATGGCTACTTGGTTTCCACTGCTGCAAGATAAAACCTCATGAAAGCTAAATCATATTTTTCATGCTTTCATTTTCCCAAACCAGATCTCTATCCCAGATTTCTTTTTGAAATTAGTTTGGTTCTAAATGCAAACTCCAAGATATAAACAACACATAGAATTGGGTCTTTAATTAATTTTATATTCTAATAATAATTCTTAGCCCCAACAAAATTCTAAAGGCAATGTCCGCTCCAGGAACAATTTCAGGATTAATTAAACTCTAAACAGCTCAATAAGGAAAGTGGGGGTGATTTATGGGGGTTTCCCAATCTAGAACGCCATGCTGAACTAATACTCTTCCAGTCACTACAGCCCAGAATTTTATGCTTATAACTCATCTTTCTTTAGTCTGAAGCAAATAGGGATCCACAAGAATTGACAAACTTTGGTCTTATTATTTATGTCTTGGTGATTGATAATGTATTGTCTCATCAATGATAACGATCAGAATCAAGAAATCTCTCACTTTTCTGCTAGTGCGTCTTTGGCCTCCCACCGTCTACACATGAGCATTCTTCAAAACTCATTAGTCTCTGACACTCTTCACATTTTTTCCATAGAGATGGATCCCTTCCTCATGGATTCAGGTAGCAACTTTATGAGAAATCCCAAATGTTTATCTCCAATCTAGACCTCCAATTAAATAGCATCCCTCCAGTTCTAAAATTAAATAAAACTCTAATCAACAGTGTTATTCGAGTGGTAGTTGAAGTTCTTGGGATAGGGACTAAGAACTTTTTGCTAAAGAAAAAATATGAAGTACATAATAGTCAAACTACTTAAAACTAAAGATTAAAAGAAAATCTTAAAAATAGTCACAAGAAAAACATCAAACTATGTAAGTAGAAATAGCTACATGGACTTATTAGAAATGATTAAAGTTGGGACTAGCAGACGGCATAATTGTTACTTCATTGGACTTCCATGTAGTCAACCACAGTTCGAGTTTGAGTCTCAACCTGGTGGCTTAAAAAATTCATACTGGGTGCACGTGTGTGCACCCAAGACCCTGAGAGGAGAATGGACAAGAAGGAATTCTAGCATGGCCATCCATCTGGAGGGTGATTTATCACTTTCTGTCTCTCTGTTTCTCTCTGTCCCTCCAGCAAGCACACACATCCTATAGCAAAAATTTATCTCAAAAAAAAAAAAAAAAAAAAAAAAGATGAAAGTCAACGGTAATGAATAACCTTCAATGTGCAGAAGATTAAAGAAATTATTTCTATGAATTTATAATTCTATATGCATTACAAATTATTTTAAAATATAGAAGAATGTACCATGTGTCTTTTTCAGAAAAGGACAGGAGAACCAGGTAGATCAATAAAGAAATATATGACTTTAACAACACAGTAAATCAAGTTGGTCTCACAGACTTACATTTTCTTCTCATGTACTCATAGAACATTATCTGGGAGAGATACAATTTAGGCCATAGAATAAGTCTAAAAGGAATGAAATACTGCGAAGTATGCTCTCTGATCACAACAGAATTAAACTAGAAATCAATAACAGAAGTAAAACAGGAAATTCACAAAAATCTGTGAATTAAAAACCACTTTTCTAAATTACCAATTGGGAAAAAAAAAAAAAAAAAAAAAAAAAAAAACAGAACTTCTGAGTAAAATTAGAAAATACTTAGATATGCATGAAAGCAAAAATTCGACACATACCAAAAATTCCCCTATTGTTGGGACCAGCAGTTAGCATAATGGCTATGTCGCTGGACTCCCATGTAGTTGACTGCGATTCGCGTCCCAGACCCGGTGGCTTAAAACTCACGCCGGGCGCATGTGCATGCGTGCCCAAGATCCCAAGAGGAGAATAGAGGAGAAGGAATTGTGGCGTGGCCATTCCCCCTGGGGGGTGATTTCTCGCTTTCTGTATCTCTGTCGTCTCTGTTTGTCTGTCTGGTGAGCGCATGTGCCCTATAGCAAAAACCTCTCAAAAAAAATAATCCCCTATTGTTTATAACTAATGCAGTCCTTTGAGGGAAATTTATGGGGAATTTATTTTTTAAGATAGAATAATTAAAAAATCAATAAGCCAAACTGCCACCATGGCCAACTGCGGTTTGAGTCCTGGACCTGGCAATTTGCTTTCTCACTTTCCCTTTCTCTCTCTCTGTCTCTATCTGGTCAAATTAAAAAGTAATAACAACAAATAGAATTAAATAAATAATTCGTTTTAAAAAAGGAAAGAAAATGTCAACAAACATGGTAGTATTTTAAGCTAACTGGAAGAAGAAAAAAGGGGAACACCTCATATTAATAAAACGAGAGATGAAAGAGGGGGTATCACTACTGACCTTACAGAAATAATGACTATGTGGAAATGCCAGGAGTAATTTTGTGCCAACAAATTCCACAAGTTAGAAAACTAAGCTAGAATATTATACAATCTTTGTAGAAGGCCACAAACTAGTATCTCTAACTAAATCCAAAATAAATTTTAAATCTCAATAAACCTAAAATGTACACAGAAATTTATTTATTAAACTAAAATCTTCCCACAAAGAAAAATTAAGGCCCAGATTGTTTTACTTGTAGATTCTACCAAATTCTTCACAAACTATTCTTAAAAGAGAAGAAAGAAGAGAAAGGGAACAGGGAACACTTTTTACTCATTTTATGAGACAGCAAAACCAGATAAAGGTGTCAAGAGAAAAAATGACTATTGATTTGCATTGCTTCTGAATATAGACTCAGCATTTTATTTATTTATTTATTTATTTATTTATTTATTTATTTATTTTAAGAGAGAGATTTTTGCTATAGGATACATATGCTTGCTGGAGAGACAGAGAGACAGAAAGTGAGAAATCACCCCCCCTCCCCGAGGGGATGGCCATGCCACAATCTCTTCTCTTTCGTTCTCTCTCAGGATTTTGGACATGCACACACATGCTCCCAGTGTGTTTCAAGCTGCCTGGTCCAGGACTCGAGCCGTGGTCTACTACATGGGAGTCTAGTGGCGTAACCATTATGCCATCTGTTGGTCCCTCAACTCAGCATCTTAAGCAAAACACAAACTACAAATCTAGCAGCATATGAAAGCATATTAACGGAATAAAGGACAAAAACTACCTAATTATCTTAAAGGATACAGACAAAACATTTGACAAAATCCATCACACCTCCATGATAAAAGCACTTGACAAATGAGGAATTGGAGAGAACTTCCTCGCATGACACAGGGCCTCTCTGCTAAATCTGCAGCTTACCATCATAACTAATCATAAAAGAATGAATGCTTTTCTCCTAAGGTCAGGAAAAAGACAATAATACCAGATCTCACCACTTGTATTTAATAGGATAATGCTGGCTCTAGCCAGAATATTAGGTGAGAAAAAGATTTCCAGATTGGAAAAGAAGTAAATTGACCTGCTTGTTTATGACATACAGAAATACACACAAAACATGCACTCATGCAAACTATTTTTTAAAGAACTAATTATTTAATTTTATTTATTATCACCATTTTTTAATTTGACCAGAGAGAGAGAAAGAAAAGTGAGAAAGCAAGTCACCAGGTCTGGGACTCAAACTGTGACTGGTCATGTGGGAGTCCAGCACCTTAACTATCATGTCACTTGCCGGCCCCAACACACACGCTATTAAAATAAATAAACAAGTTAAGTAAGATTGCAAGCTCTAACACGAATACACAAATATCTAGTGTACTTCTATACACAAGCAATGAATAAATTAAGAAGACAAATTTAGGGGTCAGCAGGTGGTATGCTGACTCAGACATTGGACTCTGACATGTTTGACTGGGTTGAGTCCCAGAGCTGGTGGGTTAGAAATCACATCAGGTGCCTGAGCACGTGTGCCCAAAATCCTGAGAGGAGAATTGAGTTGAAGGGATTGCATCATGGTCATACTCCTAGGGGGTGATTTCTCACTTTACTTTTCTTTGTCTCTCTACAATGAGCACAAAAACACTGTGGCAAAAACCATAAAAAGAAAGAGAAAATAAAAATGTTGAGGTACCAACAGATGGTGGAATGGTTACGTCACTAGACTCCCATTAGCAAGTTTACTCATAAAAGCACCAAAATGACTAAAATATTTAGAGACATTTTAACAAAGGACATGACAGAGTTCTACACTGAAAACTACAAAATGGTCATGTGTTATGTATTATAAAACTAAACATTAAAGCAAAAATCCTAAATCTATGAGGAGAAAAAGTAGAATACTATTCTTGTGTAGTGAGAGAAGGCAAAGATTTCTTAAGAAACAGTAAGTAATAATTCTAAAATTAAAATGGACAAAAAATTAAAGAGTTGACTACAAAATATACTCTTAAGGAAATGAATAAGCAGCCATAGATGGGAAAGGATATTTGCAAAACACATATGTGACAAAGTAACTAATAACGAATATATATGAAGAGTGACCAGTCAGTGGCATGAAGCTTAAAGCACTGGATTTCATATGTCCCACTGCGTGGTCCGAGTCACAGAACTTGCAGCTTGAAAGTCACACTGGGTGCATGTGCGTGCTTACCTGAAATCCTGTAAAGAGACTGGAGGAGAAGGAGAAGGGACTGTGGCCTGGCCACCCCCCACCGGGATGCTTTCTCACTTCTCTCACCTCTTTCTCTCCAGGAAGCACACAGATTCCCTAACAAAACACGTGTGCCCTCTAGGAAAATTTTATACACACACACACACACATAAAATTTAGATGTGTGTGTGTATATACATGTGTGTATTAAGTTGTTGAGAAAGTCATGATGTATTTTTCTATGTTTTCCTATGCAAAAATGTGTCATGACTTTCCTGACAACCCTATATATACATATACATATACATATACATATACATATACATATACATATACATATATATATATATATATATAGAGAGAGAGAGAGAGAGAGAGAGAGAGACAGAGAGAGAGAGAGAAACTACAATTAAGCACTAAAATACAATGCTCTGTGAAGCTGACCCATGCAGAAAAGTTCCAGAATCACATCTAGAGATTTTCCTGAGTATACTGGGCATCTGAATGCCCATGTTCCAGGGTTGCCTGAAGCTGGGGGTGGATTGTGGTATCAAAACCTGATTAGTGGTACTGTCTTCCTAACTCTCTTTCTCTGTCTCACTCCCTCATGAAATAAATAAATAAATAAACCTTTATAAGACAAATTGAAAGGTAATTCTGAAACTATCACAAAATAAAATGACTGCAATTAAATTAGACATTGAATCAAGTTTTAAAACACAGGCAAAACTTTGTACGCTTTCATTTTTAAGAATATGAAAAAAAATCAAATACATGAGCAGTCTTCAAAAAGTTCATGGAAAATGCCTATGTTAAAAAAATTATGTAACATAAAAAATTATGTCCAGCAGTTGGCATAATGGATATGTTGCTGGACTACCATGTAGTAGGCCAGATTCAAGTCCTGGACTCGGCTTCTTAAATTCACACTGGACACGTGTGGTGGGTGCCCAAGATCCTGAAAGGAGAATGGAGGAGAAGGGATTGCGGGGTGGCCATCCCCCCTGGGGGGGTGATTTCTCACTTTCTGTCTCTCTCTCTCTCTCTGTCTTTCTGGCGAGTGCAAGCACCCTACAGCAAAAACCTCTCCCCCCCAAAAAAAGAATACAACTATGTAATGAAACTATATTTTGTTCTGTCTTGGTTTTCAAACACCTATCTCTCTAAGCTTAACCTTTTCTAGTTTTTATTTGAAGAAAGAGACACATGAGGCATGTGACAGTAGACATATGACATTTCCTACCTGATCACCTAGAGGCCATAGTAAGGTTATTATTTGTCCAAATTTGAATATTACTGTGTTTCAACAAGTAGGGAGCCCTGAGACTGGGGAGAGAGAAGCAGAGAACTGGCTGGTCACTGAACCAGTCAGAACATGGCAGATTAAGTTTGCTGTCCTCTGAGAGTGTGGTTCATGCTACACCAAAACAATTATAGCAGTAACATAACGATTTGTGGAGAATGATATGAAGATTCCTCAGAAACCACAAATAGAACTACCATTTAAACCAGTAATTATTTATTTATTTTGAAAGAGTGGTTTTTGCTGTGGGGCACGTGCACTCACCAGAGATACAGAGAGAGACAGAAAAAGAGAAAGTAAGAAATCACCCGCAAGGGGGTGGGGGGTTGGCCATGCTGCAATCCCTTCTCTCTGGATCCTGGGCATGCACGCAAGTGTGCCTGGTATGAGTTTTAAGCCGCCAGGTTCAGGACTCAAACTGTGGTCGAGTATCTAGGAGTCCAGACATGTAATCATTACATCATCTGCTGGTTCCACAACCCCAGTAATTCTACTCTTAGGTATCTGTATTCACCCGGAAGACAGGAAAATGGTCAGAAAAACGCTTGCATGTTCACATTTATTGCAGAACTATTTACAATTACTAGGACATGAAATCAACCCATATGTCGAAGAACAGAGGAGTGGATTGAAAAAGTGTGGCACATGTACTCTATGGAATACTACTCTGCCATAAAAACAATGAGACCCTGACATGTGATACAAAGTGGATGAATATGGAAGATTTAATGCTAAGCAAAGTAAGCCAGACTATGAAAGATGGGAATTGTATGTCCCCAATCGATATGTACCGAATGTCTGTGCTTCATGGCAAAAACTGGGGAATGGAAACCTGTCATAGCAGGGAGGGCAACTGTAAATACCAGAGACAGTACTGGGGAGTAGTAGGGAGTTGGCGATGGGGGTGGGAGGGAAGAGATCAGAGAAAAAAAACAAAACACTTTTTTGTTTTTTGCAGTTTTTGCTATAGGGCACATGCACTCACCAGAAAGACAGAGAGAGATAGACAGAGAGAAAGAAAGCAAGAAATCACCCCATGGCGGGCTGGCCACACAGCAATCCCTTCTCCTCCATTCTCCTCTCGGGATCTTGGGCATGCATGTACACGCACCCAGCAGGAGTTTAAGCCACTGGGTCCAGGACTCGAACCGCGGTTAACTATATGGGAATCCAGCAACACAGCCATTATACCAACTGCTTGTCCCAACAAAACACTTTTAATACACACAAAAATGAAAAGTTATCTGTTGATGATAATGTCTTGACTAACATGCTCTGTATTCATGCTGGGAAAACCCATGTTGTACACGGTAAAGTTGAACCGTGATTACATGTAAAAAAAATAATCACTGGTGACAGATTATATAATGAATATAAAAATATGAAAAGTTTTGAAATAATGCAAGATTTACCAAAATGTGACACAGAACACATGTTGTTAAAACAATGAAGCCCATAGACTTACCCTACACAACTTTGTCATAAATCTTCAATCTGTAAAAACTGCAGTGTCTACAATGCATGATAAAGTGAGGTTTAATAAAAATGGGTAAAGCAATGGGAGAATGAAATGAAACAGTCTTAGAATCATTAGAACAAAAGTGGGAAACACTGACTAACCCAAAATTATGCTATTTCTATAGCACTATGTCCGGAACTAGACAAGCATTGGGAAAAAATTGGTATCTATCTTTATCACGTGTTCATTACTGAGCACCACTCAGGGTGACTGCATTGTGTCACTCTAGAAGGGATTGTTCATTACAGAGTCCTGTGCCAGGAGGGTCTGTTCATGACAGTGGGGTACGTGGTGACCTCTGGAGCTATGCGACACGGCAGGTGGCTCAGGTAGCATTTGTATATGACAATAACCATGCCAAGAGTTGGGAATAAGGACAGAGGTACTCCTCTCAGAACACTTCCATGTTGACGCAGAGACACAAACTGTGGGCTCGCTCTCACAAGAAGATACACACGCACTTGTATGCAAATAATTCTAACGTAATAAGCTAAGGCTGTATTTGTCATAGTGATAAGTGGTTGGACTCATGGTAGTGCCAAACTTTCAAATGATCAGAATTACTTAATGTTTTAAATTTCTGAAATCATCAGAATTATACATAGGCTATAATGTTGTCTGTCTTCTGTGCCATTCCTTTAACTTTGCTATTAAAATACATAAAACTAAAAAATAAGTATCATGAAGAATGATGGAAAGAATAATGGAAGAAAGTGGAGTTCTTAGACATATTTATCAATTACAGCAATAAATAGAAGTGCATTAAGCACTGCCATTCAAATAACACAACTCTGAGATTGAGTCTAAATCTAAATAAGTGCTGTTGTTAGTGAAAAGCCTGAGATAAAAGATTTTAACATGGTTGAATTTTTAATAATTTGAAAGAAAATGAACAAAATATCATTAATAACAAAGGAAAAATAGTAACTCTCCACTAGAGAAAACTTTCAGATTCTATCTTAACTGAGAAATTAAAGCTAACATCATCAGTAATTAAATAAATAAATATCATTGACTTTCTGGCATCACACATGTGGTGTTCTATAGCAGTCTTGATAAAAATGCATAGACTGGGACCAGCAGTTAGCGTAATGGCTATGTCGCTGGACTCCCACGTGGTCGATCGCGGTTCATGTCCTGGACCCGGTGGCTTAAAATTCACACCGGGCGCATGTGCGTGCGTGCCCAAGATCCCAAGAGGAGAATGGAGGAGAGGGAATTGCGGCATGGCCATCCCCCCGGGGGGTGATTTCTCGCTTTCTGTCTCTCTGTCTGTCTGGCAAGCGCACGCGCCCTATAGCAAAAACCTCCCCCAAAAAAATGCATAGACTGAATCTCACCATGTGAAAATATCAGTCTAGCTCCAATTGATGTACATTCTACAAAATAACTGACTTGGACTCTTCAAAAATGTCAAGGTAGGGAACCAGCAGTTAGTGTAATGGCTATGTCGCTGGACTCCTACGTAGTCGACCGCGGTTCGCGTCCCGGACCCTGTGGCTTAAAACTCACGCCGGGCGCGTGTGCGTGCGTGCGTGCCCAAGATCCCGAGAGGAGAATGGAGGGGAAGGGATTGCGGCGTGACCATCCCCCCTGGGGGGTGATTTCTCGCTTTCTGTCTCTATGTCTCTCTCTGTCTGTCTGGCAAATGCACGTGCCCTATAGCGAAAACCTCTAAAAAAAAAAAAAAAAAAAGTCAACGTAAAGAAATTCAAAGAAAGGTTTAAGAACCATGAACCAATCTTGCAGATTTAAAGAGATGAAGGAGATACATAGCTTAGTTGGGAATGGTTTAGTTGTTATTATCTCTGAAAAACTGTACAAAATTATGGATTCAATAAAGTCATTTGGTGATATTAAAACACTATTCTTAGGGCTGAGCTGTCATGATACAGATGGTGGTGGCCATTGTGCAGGCTGGGGTCATAGGGAAGGTCCTGAGTTTGAATTCCTGATGAACCTGGAATGCTGGGAGTGGGCATGTGTGTGATCCTTCCTGCCTGGAGACTTAGAGAGGGGACTACAGTGTGGTGAGACACTGCTGAGGTGACCCTCCCTTCTTCTCAGAAATATCTGAAAAAAAAAATATTCATTGAAAAAACAATAAGACTATTGGGACTTGATAACTAAATGCAATGAAAGATCCCATATTGGAAACTGAATTCAAGGGAACTTTTATGAAAAAGGCTATTATGGATACAATTAACAAAATTTGAACTTGGACTATATACTAGATGCTAATCTAGTATCAATACTACATTTCTGCTTTTGATCACACTACTGTAGTTATGTAAGAGACTGTACATAATCTTAGGAAACCCTCTTTGGTGTATATTAGGAGAAAAGATAGGATAAATGCAACTTACTCTCCCATAATCCTGGAATATATGATAGGTAGAAAGACAGAGATAACATAAAACAATTACATAGAATCTTTAAAATATGTTAAGCTTAGATTAAAAGTATTTGTGAACTCTTTATATGATTCCTACAAGTCTTCTATATATTAGAAATCTTATTAAAAAGCTACAAACATGTTGAATTTCACTGTGAATAGATGAAGGCACTTATGAAAGAGTAAGGCAGAGTGTTGTTCCAATGTTGTTGTTATTTCCTGAGAGTCAACGAAGCTAGGAGCTAGGAAATGGAGATACTTCTTTTAATATCTAGGAAAAGAGCAATTAAGAATCATCTGGAAGTTATTTTTCAATATGAAATATTAGACCTGACAGAAGGTGTTCTATGTGAACAACGCCTTACACATTTTAATATATTAACATCAAAAATTCTTTTCATTTTGATCAAAACTGTATTTGAAATTCTTTCAGTACTTCACCATGAAACAAATTTAGTAAACAAGTGTCACTGGGAAGATTTCCTAGTTTTAAGATTCACTCTCAAGATTTAGGCTTTTGGAAAATAAATTATTCATTCCCTCACTGTAGTCTTGAAGGAAGGGTGAAAAACATTTACTGATTCATTTATTTACTTCAGCCCTCAATTTTCAATCAACAATTTGATATTGTCACTTTTTTCTTTGTTGACCATTCATGCTTTCAGAGCTTAACTAGAGAAACATAAATGGTATGTCTTCTCCTCTAGGTGGTATTTTAAAATTGCAGTGCCATTTATTATACTTTCCTCCCCTAGGAAATTTTTAAATAGTTTTCCCTCACCCCTAAAGGATATATTTCTTAAAAATGGTGATGTACTGTTCCTTAAAGAAAAGGTAGTATCATAGGGACCAGCAGTTAGCGTAATGGCTGTGTCGCTGGACTCCCACGTAGTCGACCGCGGTTCGCGTCCCGGACCCGGTGGCTTAAAACTCACGCCGGGCGTGTGTGCGTGCATGCCCAAGATCCCAAGAGGAGAATGGAGGAGAAGGGATTGTGGCGTGACCATCCCCCCGGGGGGTGATTTCTCACTTTCTGTCTCTATGTCTCTTTCTGTCTCTCTCTGTCTGTCTGGCGAGCGCACACTCCCTATAGCAAAAAAAACCTCTCCCCCCCCAAAAAAAAAGTAGTATCATATAGAAAAATAAAGTAAAATCTGCAACACCTGCAATGAGATAAAGTTATACACATTCATTTTCTCATTTCTATTTGAAAATTTTAATTTCTTTTGCTTTAGTGAGAACACTACATTAGAATAATTAAAAGCCAGAAAAAGAGAACACCCACTCTTCCATTACTTAGTGAAATTAATACTTTTATTTATGGTGTCCTTCGAGCTTATCCACATGTAATTTCTATCCCCATATGTATATGGAAAAATACTACAAATACTACATATAGAATGTTATTCTGTACATAATATAGTGCATACATTATAATTTTGTCATAGCATTATCTTGACTCTCTTTTCCTTTTCCTCTCTTGCCTCCTTCCCATGGTACATATTATCAAACTGACAAAAATCCTCCAGTAAATGAGTATCTCACATATTCACAGTATATACAAATATCCACGATCTCATTGATCCAAATTGAGTTGCTCAACAAATGGAGAGCATAAAAATGATGCATGTATAATTGTACATTGTATTAATTCAATCATAAACATTTAAATACATTATATGTCTTAAAATATGGACTACCTGATTTTAAATTTTCTTGCATAAATCCCAACAAAACTACAAGTTCAGGTTTCTTTATCGTAGAGCATGCTTTTGAAATTGCTTGATAAGCAATTTTTCCAGAGTTTTATAATTTTCTTTCCTGCCCTTTTCACAATGGCTTTTCCTGTATCTAAGTTCCAAATACACATTTTTAGTGACTTCTATTTATGTAGTCTTGCCAAAGTTTTTAGTTCTACTTTTACAGAAGCAGCAACTCTCCTTTATTACCTTTATTTATACTCACTCTGCATAACATTTCATCAAATGTCATAATTATAATGACAAGAACAAATGACACAACAAAATATACTGAAAGTCTGCACTCTATAGTAGAAACTGAAAGATTGTAAGATACAGTAGCAGAGAAGGCAACTGTAGATACTAGAGACAGTATAGATAGGGTTAATATGGGGTGGGTGATAGAGGGTGGGAGGGGAACAGGAGAAAAATACATTTAGTTTACAAAAATAAAAAGTTATTTGCTGATGATAATGTATATGGTAGTGATTTTGCCTTGACTGATATGCAGTGTATTCATGCTGAGAAAAGCCATGTTGTACATTGTAGATATGTGTAGTGAATAAATGTAAATAAAAAATAAAAATAATTCGGTAGCAAATACAACTGTCCTTCAGTAAGTGACAGTTGAATGGTAGGAAGAGAACTCCATGGATGACCATATCTGAATTAACTTTTGGTGGACAATCCATAGGCTTTTTTGCATGTGTGAGAAGGGGATGGAGAATATAGGTAGATTTGATGCATCAGCTAAGTGGAAGATGACTGAAAGAACTACATTATGCATATTTTAGGTCATTTAGGTTTTATATAGATGGAATTATACAATAAATATTTATCAGCAACTTTCCTTTCTCACTAAATGACACATAATTGCTATTTTTCAACAATAGCTTAGATCTAACTCATTCTTTTCAGTAGCTGAATTGCATTTAATAAAGTGAATATATTAAAAATCCAATCAATCTTCTTTTATTGGAGTAATCCTATTACTTCCACTTTTAGCCACTAACAACAATGTTTTAATGTGGATCTTTATACATATACCCTTAGATATTGTTACATTTGGGACCAGCAAATGGTATATGTTTACATAGCTGGACTCCCACATAGTTAACTGTGGCTCAAGTTCCAGACCCTGCCACTTAAAACATGACAGGCACATGTGAGTGTGTGCCCAACATCCTGAAAGGGGAATAGAGGAGATGGAATTACAACATGACTACTTCCGTCTCTTTGTCTCTGTCTCTCTGGTGAGTGCACACACCCTATGACAAAAACTTTCTCTAAAAAAACAAAAGATATTGCCACATTTTTAAATAGGATTAATTATCTAAAGAGTGTTTCTCTTGTCTTTCAATTTCTTCTTTTAATATCCTTAAAATCAAGGCATAACTATGCCATATGTTAAAATAAGATCAGGGCCTCAAAATATGTATTCATAATTTATGTTTATACTTGGCAAGATTTTAACTGATTGAAAATGTTGACCAATGTGTGGAGAGATTGTTGATAATTTTGAGTCCACCAGAACTCAATAGCCTATTATCCATCTATTAACTTGAATGGATTTGTAAGTAAATTTTCCTGGCCCCCATACTTCTTGCTTTCTGGGAATACTACATCAAGGCTAGATCTTATTTATTCCTATTATTTCTTTCCCCTACAAAATTTATCACTGAGTCCAAGACAGTAAATAAAACTAAGTCTATACTGAGATGGTGTAAGAAAATATAAAGACTTTGGACACATAAAATGTTAACATAATATATACTGAAGTATGTAGTTTCTATTTCTTATTAGTCAGGCCATGCTATAATATAAAAGTAAGATCTGTTTTAAGTATCTTGTGATAATATGAATTATTTTGATATTTATAATTCTTATATTATGGAACAATGGGTTGGCATGTGCTATACTTCCATTTCACAGTGACCAGCATTAATAATCTATTTCAGGCAGATTCAATGATTACAAAAATCCTAGGAAAGTACCAGGGTCATCAGGTTACATAAATTTCCCCTTTAACATCTCCAGTCACGCACTACATCTTCTAAACTGGCTGCTATCTGTGAGCATCTAATGATATCTGATTGCTGATTCTGCAAGATGTACTTATGTGCTTCAGCGCAGAGGAGATCTGATGTATTAATATGATAGTTATTCTCTTGATTATCAATATCTTTGAAAAGCTGTTAAAGTTCACTTTTAGCCAGAATTATGGACATTGGGATTTGTTGTATTTTTTTTCTTTACTCATTTTAAACATTCCTTGTATATTTAAGCCAGAAATATAGAAAATGATAGAACTCTGAAGTTATAAAAATATATTTTGCATTCATTCATTTATTGCAAAAATAAGTATTTCTCTCTTGTCTTATACTTCTAGATTAGACTAGAAAGTGGCATAGATTTTTTTAAAGAAAATTGTTGAAATCTTTTTAATGAAGTAGTTTTGTATATTAATCATGCAGAGAAATTATTTGGATCTTAATTTCATTACTACCTCTGGCCCTTACAAACTTTTTCTTTTTTAAAGAATTATTTTATGTAACTTTGTGTATTCATGTTTTACCAGAAAGGGACAGAGAGAGAGAGAGAGAAAGAAAGGGAAAGTGAAAAAGGAAGCTGCCAGGTCCAGGACTCAAACAGCAGTCGGCCATGTGGGAATCCAGCTCTCTTAATCACCATGACACCTGCTGGCCCCCTGGCAAACTTTTTAAGCAAAAGCAATGATGAAGTATGCCTTAAGGTTTTAGTTAATGTTTGGCAAGAACTGACTAGTCTCTGTGGGTTTGTGTAAATCTTGCAGTATGTATACACGAAGCAGATGCACAGGTATATAATAAATAAGTGATACAGGGTCATTGTCTGTCATGTTAAAATCTTAATCATGAGAGTTAGCATAAACATTCACTTCCTTCCGGGTTAACAACAATGAAACTGATCATCTCTGTTTTTCAAAACACTTGTTAAGAGGCCTCATATTGGATTGTCGAGAAACTCATGATGCATTTTTGCATAGAAAAATATGTCATGGCTTTCCTGAGAACCTAATAATTTTTATGACCCAATATTTCTTGACCACTGTATTTATGATATTTTTCAGTTAGGATTTCTGCCAAAATTACTGGATGTCTAATTCTTGGGCAACAAAGCAAAGAAGCAGAGTAGCAAAGTATAATAGTTGTTGCTGCTAGGAGGGTTCTCCACATCTTCAAAATCAATTATACGTTGTAATACTTAACAACCAGATCTCAAGAGTGAGGCCACTCTCCTTTGTAACATTTACATACTATAATAGTATAAATACTCCCATTATAGATGATTGCCATGACCAACATATCTCTGAACACAGATTAAGGAAACGATGCTGACCACCAGACCTCTTGAACCACCATTATTCCCTTCCAACAAACTGATTTTAAATCATTTGCCCCCACCCCCTACATATATAATCAACTGAAATTGAGGAGGAGATGGGAAATAAATCCAGAGAGCTAAAAAGAGAAGTTGTATTTCATATTCTCTAACGAGAAAAAGCTGCTAAAGATAACCAGAAAGGAGTTTATATTTTAGATATGGTTTCAGTAAGACTATTTACAAGTTGAAATACTTGTATTTTCCAGTATGTTTGAGAAAGTATATTAATTTATTATTCTTGAGGTGTCTACAGATAACTGTTGGAACAAGCCATGGCTCATAATAGGTACCCAATAATTTTTTTTGGCATGTATTATGCTTCTACAGAAAAATTATAGACAAATAGAACAAGTAGAATGAGTGTACATATTTTTCCATATGTGTTGCACCATCAGAAAAGACATGACACATTTTTTCTGGTTTGCTATGCAAAAATACATCATGATTTTTCCAATAACTCAATATATACATTTGCTCTTTAACTTATAATGAGGTTAGTTTCAATAAACTCACATTAAGTTGAAAATATTTTAAGTCATAATATTTTGGAGTCAGCAGATGGCATAACAGTTATGTCACTGGACTTGCACATGACTGACCATGGTTTGAGTCCTGGACCCAGTGACTTAAAACACACTGGGCACATGTGCATGTGTGCTCAAGATCCTGAAAGGAGAATGGTGGAGAGGGGATTGCAAAGTGGCCATTCTCCTCACCCCAGGAGGTGATTTATCATTTTCCCTCTCACGATCTCTGTCTCTACCCAACCAGTGAATGCACCCTAAGGTGAAAAAGTTGATAAGAGCAATCCGTGTTACTCATTCTACTACCTTAAAAGCTAACTTCCTCTAGCAATACCCTATAGTCATATCTCGAATTGTGCCTAAACAAATACCCGGGCACTCCAGAACCCAATCAAATTGACACATAAAATTGACGATGAGAAATCTGTCCCCTTTGGGGCCTGCAGTTAGCACAATAGCTATGTCGCTGGACTCCCATGTAGTCGACCACGGTTCAAGTCCCAGACCTGGTGGCTTAAACTCACACCGGGCGTGTGTGCGTGTGTGCCCAATATCCTGAGAGGAGAATGGAGGAGAAGGGATTGTGGCATGGCCATCCCCTCTGAGGGGTGATTTCTCGCATTCTATCTCTCTGTCTCTCTCTGTCTTTCTGGCAAGTGCACGTGCCCAACAAGAAAAAAATCTCTCAAAAAAAAAGAAATCTGCCCCCTTTCAACTTGGCACCCATAAGCATCAACTTAAATTATGCTTAATCTCCATGTAAAGACGATAACAAAGTTCTGATTCTGCCCATAAAATACATCTCTCCTGCATACAACCAAAAATGCGCAACCACGTCCCCCAGAAGGGGTTAAAACCTTGAGAATTGTTTAATCTTTCCCTTGACCTCTTGTACCTTAATATCTACTATGTAAACTTAATACTTAAACACTGCAATAAAAAGTAATTACATCTTGGGGTCAGCAGGTAGCATGGAGTTTAAGATAGGGGATCCCATTTGGCCTACTGTGCAGTTCAAGTCCTGGACCCAGCAGCCTTAAAATCACACAGGGTACATGTACATAACATGCCCAAAATCCTGAAAGAAGAAAGGAGAAGGGATTGTGGGGTGGCTACCCGCCCTGGGTAGGGGTGGAGAAGTGATTTCTTACTCCACTCCCTACTCCAGCAAGTGCATACACCCCATAGCAAAAACTAAAATAATAATAATAATATTAAATCAATAGTATCTGTTACATGATAACAGAATAAGAGTGGGAAGAAAGATATTGGTTTAATATATATGAACAAACACATATATTGGTTTAATATATATGAACAAACACACAAACATTTAGACAAGAAAAAGAATATTCATGACAATTACTTTCTTCGTATCTTGAACTAATCACATAGTAATAGCTGATTTTTTTTTTGGGGGGGGGGAGGTTTTTGCTATAGGGCGCATGTGCTCGCCAGAAAGACAGAGAGAGACAGAGAGACAGAAAGCAAGAAATCATCCCCCGGGGAACGACCACGCCGCAATCCCTTCTCCTCTCGGGATCTTGGGCATGCATGCACACACGCCTGGCGTGAGTTTTAAGCCACTGGGTCTGGGACTCGAACTGCGGTTGACTACATGGAAGTCCAGCAACATAGCCATTACACTAACTGCTGGTCTCAGTTATAGCTGATATTTATAGTAAACTTCATACTCTGCCTGTTCTGCATTTCTTTTGCCTTGATCAAATACTCAGCTAGTCTTGAGTCTTTACCTGGTAACACTAACCTTCATTCTTGAAAGGTCTGGGCCATTATAAGTCCTGCCTGGATTGGGTTGCTGTAGTTTTCCGTTGATCTTAATCATAAGGCATGAGAATAAGAAGAGACACCATAAGGTACTTCCCGTTCTAGACATACTCATTTTTACCTCAATTGTGGAGCTGTCATCTAATTTTCCCCTTTATAGTCAGGATTTATCACCCCAGCCAGCACAGAAACTCCCTCTTTGTCTATTGATTCAGAGACCAAAGGAGTACAAAGTGGTCAGGTTGCAATAATAGCATTTAGTTCTACGAAATCATGATTATTTCTCATGGGGGAAAATATCTTTTTCTTGGAACTCTTAAGGCCAGTATAAAATTTTTTTTTTAAACCGTGGGAACAAAAGAATATTTTTGCTAGTGGATCATTGCAAACAATAGTAAGTGGTGCATCTCTCATTTTCACCTTTTGATTCTTGAACACGTGAGTCCTCCATAGATGAAGTAACCTCACATATTAGATGCTGATTCAGAGTACACAGAGCCTTCTGGAGAACCATGTCCAGCCCTGCACAGTATTGCACCTCGCTCTGACACTGTAACTGAGTCTTTGAAAAGCTCCTCCATCATCATCAAGTCAGCTGCTTCAAGATGGTGGGACACAAGTTAAGACTAGTACATTCTTTGTTTCTTGTTTTTTTTTTTTTTTTTTTTTTTTTTTTTTTTTTTTTTTTTTTTTTTTTGCTACGAAGTGAATTCTTTGATTGGAAGTAACACTATGTTACATGTATTGATGGTGGATAAGGCATTCTGTAAGTCTGCAGAATAGATAGTTTGGCAGAAGCATTTGGGTGCAAGAAAGACATAGCCATAAACAGTATAAGTGTCTAATTGAGTCAAAATAAAACACTGCTTCTTCCTTGATGGAAGTAGACCAATGTAGTTAACTTGCCACTAGATAACTAGCTGATCTCCCTGATGAATAACGACATATTGGGGACTTTCTTCTACTAGGTGGTGGACACTAGGCAGAGACCATGACCATATTGGACTTGGTAAATGGAAGTTCATGTTCTGAGATTATGCATAACCTTAATCCCTGCTACTATGGACACTTCGTTTATGAGTCCAATACGTGATTACAAGAGGGTGCTGAGGAAAGAGGACAATGGAACTGGTTGTAGCCACAGAACTGGTTGTACATGCACTAGATTATTAAAACTCTCATCTGCTGAACCATTCTTTAGTAAACAGTCACATGAGACACAGATGTCTCATATCTTTTGCCCACTCAAAGAGAGTTACCCACATGACTCTTCCCAAAATACCCTTGTCACCAATTTTTCCAATTATGTTCCTTCCAAGTTTCTGATCATTCAGCCATACAATTGACTACAGGCCATATTTCAGTACACAATTGCATGTGTAGGCATATTCTTATATGAAAAGTGAATAACCAGTTTTACTACTTGAAATTCTGGCCACTTGGAAGATTTTCCTTCACCATTATCCTTCGTGAATGTTGTCAGTGCTATAGCTCTCTATTTTCAGTGACACCTACATATCATGCAGAATCATATATAAACTAGGTTTCAATTTTCTCATTCTATGTGAGATGATTGCAAGTAATTCCTTATGAGGCCATAGATGCAGGCTGGGAGAAAGAAGGCATTGTAGCAGAAGGGGGAATCAGGAACATTTAGTCCACTTTTTCACATTGTTCACCTGGGCCTTCAGTGTCTCTTCAGGATTGATGTCATATATACCACTTCAATTTGATGATGAAATGATGCTGTGCAGTCCCACTATGTGACTTGATGGGTCAGATCAAAGCCAGCTGGTGATAGGGAGCTCAAATTTCATGGTGGCTCACAGCTAAGTATTCAGTCTCTTAAGGAACAATAGTAGGTCAAGAGCCGTTTCTCAAACTAGTAGTTATCCACAGGGGATGGTAGTTCTTTGTTCCAAAATCCTGAGGGCCTACATTTAAATTTACCTACATGTGCTACCTTGGTTTGCATTTGCTTTCCCCTCCACTAAATTTATTTGCTAAATTTTGATTTGCCATTGTAAAGGTGTTGAGAGGGTGAGGGAACCTAATCTGATTATGGTTCTGAAAGATAGGGCTTTAGGGAAGTGGTTATATATCAAGGGTGGCCCCCCATGATTGAATATTGATGGGTTTATATGAAGAGGGAATGAGAACAGGGTAGAGACACATGGACAATGACACAGACACTCCACCATGCTTTGATGCAGCAAGAAGTCCCTTACCAGATGCCAGCACCACACTCTTAGATATCTCAGCCTCCAAAACTGACCTGCACAAAGTTCTCTTCTCTTAAATGACCCAGACTCAGCTTTTTCTGTTATCAGCAACATAGAGGATGAATACCATCTACTTCATTTTTAACAAGAATTTTACCTTCTTTTTTTCTGTTAAGTGTTTCTTCCATTTGTATTTATTTATTTATTTTTTTTCCAACAGCATCTTTTTTTATTTACTTATTTTTTTTCCCATCCAAATTACACTATATATTGTCTCAATCAAGCACATCAACAAGCATGTTATTGTCAGCAAATGATCTTCCATTTCTTGTCTTCTGTATGTTTTGCTTTTTTCCCCCCATCCTAGATTCTCTATCTCTTACCCTCTGCCATCTCCCACTCTCCTCCCACAGTCTCTGGTATCTATGTTTGCTTTCTATACTGTTTTCTCCTCACATTTTATTGTAATGCCAAAGACCCTAATCAATCCAAATACCCTCATAGCAAACACAGGTGATACCCACATTTCCATGAACACAAGTCTTACTTTACGCATCCTATAAAGTAGCACCTAGCTGTGGCTACATATCCTACTACAGTCATTGAATATATAAATTTTTTTTTTCTGAAACTTTTTTTTGTAACTCAATTTACATTCCTTCCCTAAGCTTCATCACAGCATACAAAATGCAATCTCCCATCCAGTACACACTGCATAGTGATACAATCATGCACATTACAAAAAATTTTCCATTACTAGTTCCTAGAATTACTTCCACCCCTCTTTCTGACCCTCTGTCCCTTCCCACCCTCCTCTCACACCACCTCCAGTGTCTACAATTGTCCTTCATTCCCTTCCCACCCACGTTGCATTGATCACACAATTTCCTACATAATCTAACTACTTTCAATGGTGAGTTCACTCATTACTACTAAGAAAACCAGTTTTAACTTAACTCAAAGAAATGCCAAGGAACTTTGCTTAAAGCCAGGAAACAAGTTAGGATTCTGTTCAAATGGAAGGTGCATGAACCTATCAGTCTCATGTACTTTTATCTTCTGTTCTGGTTCAATTTTCCTGATTAAATTCTGGGATATAATATTCAAATTCAGACTTGTCCCTCTGATTAAGTTGGCCACTTTCATAGTTTCTGGACTCTTATTTCCGTGTGTCTGTGTTTAATTTTCTTGATACAGCACACCCTTGAGAACTTCTTGGAGATCTGGTCTGGTGCTGGTAAATTCTTTCAGGTTTTGTTTATCTGAGAATGTTCTTGTCTTTTCTTCCCACCTGAAAGATAATCTTGCCGGGTACAGTATTCTTGGCTGAAATTGTTTCTCTCGTAACACTTTGAATATATTTTCCCATTCTCTCCTCGCTCGCATTGTTTCCGATGAGAGATCTGCTGTTAGCCTGATGGGATGTCCTTTGTAGGTAACTTGATGTTTCTCTCTTGCCAATCTTAGTATCTTGTCTTTGTCTGCGGTTTTGGTCAACCTGGCTATAATGTGTCTTGGAGAAGATCTTCTTGGGTTGATTCTATTTGGGGTCCTTTGTATTTCCTGGGACTGGATCTTCGAATGCCTCTCTAGGTTTGGAAAGTTTTCTTGCAGGATTTCATGGAATAGATTATCAATGCCCTTATGGGTCTCTTCACCTTCTGGAATGCCAATTATCCGGATATTTGGACGTTTGATGGTATCCAGTACTTCTCGCATATCATTCTCAAATTTTTGAGCCATTTTCTCAGTCTTCGTGGTGGACTTTTCTAAGCCAGCCATTTTCTCTTCTACATCTGAGATTCTATTTTCTGAATGATCTAGTCTGCTTTTAATACTTTCAAGGGAGATTTTGACTTCTTGTATTATAGACTTGATCTCTAGCAGTTCCGTTTGAGTCTTTTGTAAAGTGTGTAATTCCTCTTTTAGATCTTGCAAGAATTTCCTCATCTCCTGGAACTCGGCAACTTCTTTCTCCTTTCTCTTTAGCAGTTCATTATCTCTCTTTTCTTCCATCTCTGTTAGCTTCGACATTACGAATGCTCTAAATTCCTTATCAGACATTTCCATGACTTTCACCGAACTGTTTGTGGATGAAGGAGAGTTACTCTTTTCCATTGGAGGAGAGGTATTTTCTCGTTTTCCCATATTTCTCGTGATCCGATGGTGATTTCTTGTCATCTGATGAATGGCGTGTTTCTTTCAAATTCTTGAAGCTAAGCCTCAATGTTCAGGAGCAAGCAGACAGAGGTGTTCTAGAATCGGATTGCCGTTCTGTAGTGATCGCTGGTGCAGCAGATTCAGTAGATATTGGGTGGAGAGACAAGAAAAAGGAAAATGAAAAAGAGAGAGAGAAACAACAACAAAAAGAGAGAAAAAAGACAAAAAAATAAAAAATTATAATTGCTTTTCTTTTTTTTTTTTTTAAAGAAAAAAATCACAAAATAGAAAACCTAGTTCCCAGTATCCATGTGGAATCTTCTCAGAGAATGGCTCAACTCTCCTGCCTGGGAGAAAGGAGCAGAAGGGCTTATTAACAAAACAAAAGATGGAGCTGAGAGCCAGAGAGAAATTCTACCTTTAAAAAAATCGTAAAAAGGAAAAATTACCAAAAAAAAAATGAGACAGGAGCAGAGAGAGACAGAGACCTCAGAGACACAGAGACAGGGATAGAAGGCCAGAGGGGCTCCCTACCACACTAGCTTTGCTTGCTGGAGGCTGAATTATGAGTAGAAAATCTTCATTTCGCCTGTGCCCTGAAATATCTAGTTCCCAGTATCCATGTGGAATCTTCTCAGAGAATGGCTCAACTCTCCTGCCACACTAGCTTTGCTTGCTGGAGGCTGAATTATGAGTAGAAAATCTTCATTTCGCCTGTGCCCTGAAATATCTAGTTCCCAGTATCCATGTGGAATCTTCTCAGAGAATGGCTCAACTCTCCTGCCACACTAGCTTTGCTTGCTGGAGGCTGAATTATGAGTAGAAAATCTTCATTTCGCCTGTGCCCTGAAATATCTAGTTCCCAGTATCCATGTGGAATCTTCTCAGAGAATGGCCCCATTTGTATTTATTTTTGTTGGATTTCTTTCCCATTTCTAATTTGCAAATGTCTTGCCAATTAGTCTAGAGTAGTTCCCACCAATGATTCCAGAAAGTGCTCCTATCTTCCATGTCAAGCACCACGAGTCTGCTGAGTTATGCCCAAGTGGCAGAACTGCTTGCACAGCAGCCTGGATCTACCACAGAGCATCCCCTTGTTCCAGACTTCTCTCAAAACTAAGAGCTTTTCAGATCACTGGGAAAGTGGGTCAAAATAACACACTCGAATGTAGAATATGTTGCCTCCAAAATCCAAAGAGGCTTCAAGGCATTGCACCTCTGTTTTGGTCATATAAAAGGCCAGATGTGATCATTTTTCCTTCACTTTGGACGAGATAACTCAATATGCTCTATACCATTGGATCTCTAGAAATTTTACTGAGGTAAAAGTCACCTTTATTTTATTTTATTTACATCCTATTATTACACATCTCCGTACTGCACAATATGGTGTTTCACTGTATATATGTAATAGAAGACAAATCTAGCTTATTACTGACTGTTTTCCCATTTTTCGTGCAGCATTATTGATCATTGCTAAGACATGGAATCAACTCAAATGTCCAAAAGTAGACAAATGGAATGATAAAATGTGGCACATATACATTATGGAATACCACTCAGCGATTAAAAAACAATGACACTCTGATATGTGATACAAGAAGATGAATATGGAAGATATAATGATAATCAAAGCAAGCCAGACTATGAAAGAGAGGCACTGTATGCCCCCACTTATTATTTACTGAATATCTGCACTCTATAGCAGAACCGTAAAAATTGGAAGGTATAATAGCAAGGAGGGCAACTATAGGTACCAAAGACAGTATAGGAGGGGTAATGGAGTTAGGAGGTAAGGTATCAAGAATCAGGGGATCAAGGATGGAAAAAGAAAAACATTTAACTTACACAAGAATGTAAATTTATCTATTAATGATAATGTACATAGAAATACCTACAATTTGATTTATATGCATAGTATTCATGCTAGGAAAAACCATTTTGTATGCTATAATGATGCACAGTGATTAAAGATAAATTTTAAAAATGTAAAAATAATTACCATCTACATCATTTTCTTTTTTTTTGGAGAGGTTTTGCTATAGGGCGCGTGCGCTTGCCAGACAGACAGAGAGAGACATAGAGACAGAAAGCGAGAAATCACCCCCCAGGGGGGATGGTCACGCCGCAATCCCTTCTCCTCCATTCTCCTCTCGGGATCTTGGGCACGCACGCACATGTGCCCAGCATGAGTCTTAAGCTACGTGGGAGTCCTGCGACATAGCCATTATGCTAACTGCTGGTTCCCTATCTACATAATTTTCAACAGAGAACTTTACATTATATTTTCTGTTAAGTGTTTCTTCCATTTGCCTTTATTTTTTTGGATTTTATTCCCACTTCTGATTTGCAAATGTCTTGTCAATTAGTCTAGAGTAGTTGCTACTTCTTGATCACTTTGTCAATATGTATATGATTAATGTAATTGACTGATATGCTGTCTTGTGCAAGGGAAAAGTGAACAAGATAACTGAGAACTAAATTTGATATAGGGTTGGTGAGTTGATAAGCCCTTGCTAAAGGTCCGTGAAGGTATATTGTTGGCCTTGTCAGCCTAAAGCAAACTGCTTCTGATGGGTCTTAGTGACAGATATGAAGAAAAAAGACATTTGCCATATTAACAACTTCATACCAGGTTCCAAAAATATGTTAACTTTATAAAGCAATGAGACCACATCTGATACAGCAACTGCAAATAGAATTATAACCTGGTTGAGTTTATAATAATTCATTACTACATAGAGATTATTTGTGTCACCCCAAAATTCGTAAGTTAGAAACCTAATCCTTACTGTCATGGTATTTGGAGGTTTTAAGAGGTAATTACTATTAGATTAGGTCAGCTCCTGTGATGAGATTAATGGTCTTATAGAAAGAGGGAAAGATAATTTTTTTTGCATGCATCCACCGAGGAAAGGTCACGCCAAGACATAACCAACAAGAGGATTTTCTCTGCTGACTGTGCTTTCATTCTGATCTCAGTGTTCCAGTTCCCAAATCACGAGAAATGTATACTTGTAGTCTAAGCCACCCAGGCTATGATATTTCAATATAGCAGCCCAAATAGACAAAGACCACTACTGTCACTCTATAAGATCCATCTGTCTTCCACAGAGGCTGAAAAGAGAGTTGAATAGGGATGTTGTAGGCAACACCATGTCCAGTATTTTCAAGTTCTTGATGATAGTACTAGTCTTACTTCTTCCAGGAATGGGCATTGATTTTGATTTACTATTTTCCTAGGAAGAGGGAATTCTAGTGGCTTCCATTTGGCCTTTCTTACCATAATAACCCTTACTAAATGGGTAAGGGAAAAAATGTGGAAGATCAGCTAACTGCTGCATATATTTATTCCAAGTATGTAGATTAGAATGAGGGAACAACCACAATAGGGTTTCAGGAACCCACTGGGCACATGAGATGGCCCTGACCTCAAACTCTATTAATCATCTGATAAGCCCCTTCTCTGACTAGTGGACCAAAGGGGATTTTGTCTCCTCTGATTAATGTCAATTGATAGGCAGTGTCCAGTAGTCCCTAAAAGGTCTGATTATCTCCTTTTTTCCAATGCACAATTTCCCTCAGAAAAGTCCACAGGTCCCTTTTGGGAAGCCTGGAAAAGATTAACAGTACACTTTTTGGCATTGTATTAGGGTCCTTTCTTGAGGGAATTTAGCCTCTCCTTCATTTAAGGGGTTCTGGATCTTTAAAATATCTTTGGTCTAAGAATTGACTGAGGAGCTGCAACTTTAAAATCTAGAACTTTCTGCCTATACAGATCAAGAATTTAGTAGCCTATATTCATTTCACTTCTAAGAATTTGATCAACTAAGCAATTGCATAATTCTGTGTGAGTCAGACTATTCCAATCACTGCTCTTTTCTTTTCTGTCCACTAAAGAAACGCTTACCACATTATCTTTGGGGTTCAGTGCTATCTCTTGTCCCCCACCCCCTCAGGATCCAAGTACTCTCATTGCATATGGATCACTGTAAGGTCTTACCTGAAGTGAACACAATAGATCTCTTCAAGGATGCCAGGGATTCTCACATAAATTTACTTCTCACAGTCACAGTGAAAGGTATGTGCCTTCTGGACTCTCCCAAAGTGAGTGACTAGATCTCAAATGACAAACTCATTCTGACATTACAATCTCATTAACTCTTTGAATACCTACTTCTACATTAATCTAAGTTAAGTCTGGAATTTGCTCCAACTTGATCACACTATGAGTTACCTTTTGGTCCACACTTTAGTCAACAAACCAAACTGTTAGAACCCTTTTTAATCATGCAAGCTGCATTATATTTCTTTCACTTTTATCCCACTCTTTTTTAAAATTTAGATGTATTTATTTTTAATTGGCAGAAGTTGTGTTCTCTCAACAGAGAGAGAGAGAAAGAGAAAGGAAGCACACCTAAAGAGGTGTAATCACACCACAATCCCTTTCTTCCACTTCTCTATCCTATTAGAATTCTGAACATGCACACAAATACGTCCAGAATGTTTTTCAAGCTGCTGGGGCTGAGATTGAAACTGTAGTCAGACATATGAGATCTGACCTTCTATGCAATTCATTTGATGCTGCCCTATTGTGCCAGCTCTATCTCACTTTCTTGATATTCATTCCAGCAAGTTTCACATATTCCTGACTGTATAAATTAGAAAATGCAATGATTATTTTGGAATTTAGGGCATTTCCTCATGAAATACACTTTGCATCTTACCCTTAGAGTCTTGCAGGGCCACTAATCTAGAATCAAAGAGCAACAGTGAGGGTGACTCCTAAGACATGCAGCAATGTCCTACATAGCACCGTCTCAGGGAAGGCCATTGTAGTCTCCTCAGGCAATGAAGGTCAATCTTCTTAGGAAAGGTGGAATGTTGTGAAGAGACCACTACCACCAGGGTGAGATAGTCACTTCTATCAACAATGAAGAGCATCAGAATTTCTTGGTTCAATATCCTCAGTTTCATCAGGGTCTACCTATATGTTCCAATACCAACTTTGAGATTATAATTCCTTCCAAACTATTATGCTCTTTTACAATTGCCCAAATGTAAAAATGACCAACTTTTAGAGTTGACACTCTGCAAAGCTGGAAATTCAACTTGTATTGTAATTGAACCAGTTTCAGAATGATATTACGTGTTTGAATTTTAGCAATCTCAGCTCTGGGGCTATAGGAGATAAGAATCCCCTGGAGGGCACATATAGAAGTTTTCAGGTTATTTATACAGTGACTGAGCTGGAAATTTGAATTCTTGAGCACATTTTTTTAAACAACTTCATCCAACAATATTGGAGACAAGTAGTAAATCTCATTTATTAATAGTTTTCTAAAAATATTGGAAATTATACAGTCACACTGCTCCTTCTTGTAAGCGATTGATTAGAAACATCCAATGTGGATATTTTGCCTACCTCAACTGCCAGAACACACTGCAGACTATTGGTGCTTTCTCAACTTCTGGAACTAATTGTTAGCAACTTAAATCTAATCAGATTAGAAGTTCATTTCAAAAACCCCAGGACCAAGTCAGAAAATACATCCTTAAAATTCAGTATAGCAATAAAAGTCAATGCTGTACAAGATAATTCCATATTGGAAGATTTTGAGTTACAGTCTGGTGACTTCTCCCAATATGCCAGGTATGTGCTTCCCCATGATCTGGGCCTGACTAAAGGCTGGAGAGTGGATTATGGCATCAAGTCTATATCTAGGGTACTGTCTCTCTCTGTCCTGCATGGAACAAGTAAGTAAACTTAAAAAAAAATTCTGTTCCTCTAGAATTATCCTCAGTACCAAAATCTATATTAGTAAGGTTTTGTAGAGAAATAGAACCATTAGGAAAAGTGTGTAATCTATACATACACAGACACACACACACCTTGTTGGTTCTATTTTTATAGAATAAATGGTTCTATACACTATGAAGAATTGGTTCATATGATTTTGGAGGCTGAGAAATCTCAATATTTGCAGTCAACAATCTGGAGACCCAGGAGGGCGAATGGTGTATTTCCAGTCTAAGTCCAAAGGCAGAAGGCATGTCCCAATCCAAAGACAGTCAAGCATAGGAAGGGAATTCTATCTTACTAAACTTGCTTGTTCTATTCAGTTCTTCATTAATTGGATGAGGTTCCAATCACCCACATTTGGAGGCTGATCTACTTTATCCAGTCAACCAAGTCAAATGTTAATCTTATTCAGAAATACCTCCTGAGACATGCCCAGAATATTTAACCCAATATTTGGACACCCATGTTCACACATAAAATCAGCCATCACAGTTCATGATCAGGGTTTGAAACATCACCGTATGACAGTGCTAGCTATTCTAGACAAGTATGAAACGATTTAACAAGATGGCTTTTCATTTTTCCCATATAAGCACAACAGGCCATAGTTGTTTGAAACAGAATCATCCTCTAACCATGTATCCACCTATTTATTCTATTTTGTGGACTTTCATGAGATTTTGTTGGAACTCACTGAATCATTCAGCACCTCAAGTTTACTCTCAAGTAAGGATTTTATTACATTCTCTTCTTAGAAGGTTATGAAGGGTTAGTGTAAATGGTCAGTTTGGTGGGCAACAGTACTACCCTAAACTATAGAACAATTTTGTCAAATAGAACTTTCCAAGATGATAAAAAATATTCTGTATCTGCACTGTTGCATTAAAAATCTCATGTCTCAGCTGAACTAGCCACTTTTTAAGTGCTCTATTGCCACTTCATTAAATTATATTAAATAAAAATTTAAATAATCCACAGGGCTAGTGGTTTCCACGTCGGAAGTACAGTCTGACAAGATAAGCTGCCAATGCTTATTTCTTCTCTTCTAGCAAAACTAATAGTCTGTGTGTTCCTGATAGTGGAAAGTAATACAAAGTGACATTCCACTAGGCTGACTCAGATGGGAAGGTTGTGGGTCCAAGTCCAGGACCTTCTTGAAAATGCTAGACACATACATGGACGTGATCCAGAACTGGCTGGCTGGGGGTAAATTGTGGCATGAAGACCTTGCTGGGTGCTGTCTCTCTATCTCTCTTGCTCATGGAAGACATAAATAAATAAACTTAGAAAAAAAATTAATAGCCAAGAATTCTGTCCTATGGAATGTTAATCATGGCACTGTGGAAAAACTTCATAAATTTTAAAAACTGTTTTCCTTAATAGTGGCAAAAGTACAACAAATTATACCCTCACAAGAAACTGACCTGGTCATGATACCCAGTACCATCGTCCATCTAATTCAAAACATTTTCAGTTGTAAAATTTCCCTAAGCTAAAATTCGAAATGAAGTTTTTGTAGAAAATGTTTGTTTGTAAGAAAGCCTAAAGACTTTAGTTACATCTTAAGAAGGGCATAATTTGCATTATTAGATTAAATTGAAATCAATGAAGTATGTTTTAATAGCGTGTGTGATTTTATACTGTTTACAAAAATTCACTGATGCTTGTAAATGTATATGCCCTGTGCTCTGTGTTGTAGGAAGTGCACATTTTGCAGCATATAGATTTTCAAAGACTCTCATTTTCTTTCACAACAGGAATTTTGAACATAGATGAAGATTTAGCAAGAGGAAGGTAGAATAAATATTAGCAATGAGCATGCATATGGTAGTTAATGAATAAATATTTGAACAAAATAATTTTACTGATTTGAAACTCATGAAAACACCTAATGTAGAGGTTTATTTTTCTGTTGTTAGTTTAAAAATACATTTTAAGTCTTTATGAAACATCTGAAGAGTTACTTAACTCCTAGCAACACACTAAAAATCACCTTAAAAGGCTAAAGTGTGTATTTAGTTGTAAAACTACTACAATATTCTATAAGCTAATCTTATTCCAAAAGAACTGCCTAAAATCCTGTGGTGGTTATAAATTTGGCAGAAGGGCCTCTTCTATTGTTTATTAAAATGTTTTTGAGCCTAGCTTAAAATAAAACAAAAACAGCAACAGAATTATGTACAATTCAAAGTGATTTGGGCCTTCAGATGACGTGGTGGTTGGGATACTGGACTCCCATTCGGCCAACAATGGTTCGAGTACTAGACTCTGGTGGCTTGCTTTCCCACTTTCCTTCTCTCTCTCTATTTCTCTCTGATCAAATTAAAATAATAATAATAATAATTAACAAAATTAATTTTTTAATTATGATTAACTGAAGTTTTTATAGCTTATTTATTTATTTATTTTGGAAAAAGCCCACCTAATTCCTCCAATTAAAATATCAAAGGCATGAACAAAACTGTTTGACTGGTATACTCAGTGATAAGGAAACACAAGCTTAGTTTAATTCATTCTTCTAAAGTGCCAACTGACAAGCTTTCATTGAATTCGGTCCAGGCTCAAAAGTATAATTGATGTCAGCTCAAATTCTCAGCCAGAGACAAACACTGAATCTGTTGCTGTTGGCTTTGTTTGGGTTTCAGGTGCAGGGCCTCTGCCATATGGTATCCTTGAGGCAGAGTTTTTGTTATGGTGTGTGTGTGTGTGTGTGTGTGTGTGTGTGTGCTTTTTAATATTGCAAACAGCCTTCAGTTGCAAAGCAAACAAAGAAAAGGCAATCCACTCATTGCCTAGAACCACTACAGACCACCAACTGCTGGGTGCTATTAAAGTTACATAGAGCATTAGGCAAATAGAAGTTTTATCCAAGATATTGCCTCACCAATGAATTCTTTATTTGCCCTTGATTCTTGTTTTCTTTTCACCAACAAATGGCTGTGCATTTATAATTAATGAATCGACACTGTATTATTAATATAAAATTCAAGACATTTTGCAATAGGCCAGTTTATTATTTATTCAATTTTTGCACCCAGAATGCTTACTGAATTATCATTGCCTGTGACAGAACATTTTTATATCTGTAAAAAATATTTTTAAATGACATATCATTTAGATTAAATACAAAATAAATGAATGAATAAGTGAATTAATTAATACATTATTGCTGAAGATGCTGTTAATAATTGAAAATATAGATTCTACAGCATGGTCAATATATTTAAAACTATATATAATAGATTTGAAATTTTTTAAGTTCCCTTACTTGTTTATATGACTATAACTCTAATCACTCAATCAATTTATTATCAAAGACCTATCAAAGTTAGGCATTGTCCAAAGTCTTACAAGGAACATGGACTTAAAATTCCTACACTTAGGACCAGCAGATGGTGTAATGGTTGCGTAGCTGGACTCTCACAGAGTTGACCACGATTCTAGTCCTGGACCTGGTGGCTTGAAACTAATGTTGAGCATGTGTGCGTGCCCAAAATCCAGAGAGGAGAATGGAGGAGACGGGATTACAACATGGCCATCCCATCTGAGAGGGATTTCTTGCTTTCTGTCTCTCCATCTCTCCTGTGGGTGCATGCACCCTACAACAAAAATCTTTCTTATAAAAAAAAATGAATAAAATTTCTACACTCAAGAAACAAAGAATTTTCATATCTAAGAGGGATACATATGAAACACCAGTGGAAATTATAGGCAGAATATAATTATTAAGTATCAGTATAATAGCATTTAATGGTCAAGGTTATAAATATATCCTGGAAGCCTCCATGAAAGAAGTGGAATTTAGTAGTTTCAAGGAATAAATAGATTTTACTTGGATATTGAACACTATTCCGGGTAAGATGAATAGCATGAGAAAAAATTTAGAAGTTTGAAGGAACATGCTAGGTTATTAGTAATGACCCCAGCGTGACTGGAATGGAATAAGTAAAATCTCAAGATAACTAAACTTGCAAGATTTTTAAGAATCTTATTTTTAGTAATATAGATTTGATGCATTAGAAAATATATTTTCAGTGAAATCTGAGATTGTAAATCAATCTATCCAAGATCCTCAAAGACATCTGATTAGACCATGAAGGCAGATTCACAGGAAATGTTCACTTTGGTCTCTTATATACATGAAGATTTTGTAAAATTGGTTGGATAAAAGATCTCATTTAAATTTTAAAAAGATTTCTATAGACAATAACAAATTTGTATTTTCTTAAATCAAACATATGATAAGCTCAGCCCATATAAGGATATATACCACTCTCATAGTGCAAAAATTTAATTTTTCTAGCTTGGTCATTGTTGTGAGTCTCAGAAAATTAAGAAGAGAAGCCAATACTCTGGAAATTATGGCTCTAATGTATACTTCTACGTTCCATATAATAGTATAATTAACAAATATATTCCCAATAAAAAATAAATTAGTTGACTCTGTTGAAAAAAATATAGAACAAATTTCAGGTATTATGTTCCTTCTGACAAACATTTTGGAAGGACAATATTTTCAAAATAATTATAGGTAGAGTCAGCAGATGGCCTAGTGGTTACGTCGCTGGACTCACATATGGCCAACTGTGGTTTTGAGTCCTTGACCTGGTAGTTTGAAACTCACGCCGGGCATGTGTGGAATGTACTCAAGATCCAAGGATGAGAATAAAGAAGGGATTGCAACACAGCTGTCTCCCATGGGGGAGATTTCTCACTTTCCCACTCACTATCTCTGTCTCTATCTCTCCAGCAAGTACACACCCCCATAAGGCCAAAAACTTTTTATAAAATGATTATAGATAAAAGCATTTCTTCCTATCATTTCTCCCTACTCCAACAGTTCGAAGATGAATAGAAATGACTTCTGTCATATATGTTCATTTCATCTGTACCTTTTTTCTTCTGTGCCTTCAGTGTCTAGTAAGTCTCAAAGATCGAATGTACAAGATACACGGCTGATTCAACCTCCATTTCAAGGGAGAACATTGGTTAGATTTGCAGGAATTTAACCAATTATGTTAAAAACTGAGCTCCTCATTGCAATGGCTTCCTAACGAGGTTACCTCTATGTGCTTCTCCAGCAGTTACCGGGATCTATGTTTCAAGTACCCTATGATATAAATTTAAAGTTTGTTAATTAACACTCTGACTCAAAAGCTGTCTTTGATGGGGCTTGTACATAGAGGATTTCAACCAATTTTCCAAATATTAGTCTATCGGTACAGAGCTGATCTCTCCAGTTCGTTTCCTTAAGTGCTCTTCTGAAAGGTCAGTCAGAGCTGGCAATTTATCCTGTTGGATATTGAATTTGACCTTTGGATTGCTGTTTCCTCTCCTGCTAATCCTGCCTCCTCCGTGAACATTTGCTATGTGTTTGAATGGAACATGGTGGCCATGCTGTGAATCTATAGAAAAGCCTGTGTTGCAGATTTATGAATGTCTTTGGTGCCTGGTGAGGTGTTTTGGGTATATGAGTAATCATTATGCACTCCTTATCTGAGACCTTTCCATTTTCTTTTTTCTTTTTTTTTTTTTTTCTTTTGGAGAGGTTTTTGCTATAGGGCACATGCACTCGCCAGACAGACAGAGAGAGACAGAGAGACAGAAAGCTAGAAATCACCCCCCAGGAGGGATGGCCATGCTGCAATCTCTTCTCCTCCATTCTCCTCTTGGGATCTCGGGCATGCATGCACACGTGCCCAGCGTAAGTGTAAGCCACTGGGTCCGGGATGCCAACCGCAGTCAACTACATGGGAGTACAACGACGTAGCCATTATGCTAACTGCTGGTCCCAGGCCTTCCCATTCTCTATACATCTCTTTAAAATTCTTAATATTGGCTTCACGTTGGAATCACTTGGGGAGCTTTATTTTTTTAAGAATTACTTTATTTAACTTTATGTATTTATTTACTTATTTTCATTTGACCAGAGAGGGACAAAGTGAGAGAGAGAGAGAAAAGTGAGAAAGCAAGCTTTCAGGTCCAAGTACTCAAACCACTGTTAGCCATGTGGGAGTCCAATACCCTTAACTGCCATGCCACCTGCCGACCCTGGGGGAGCTTTTATAGAACTCAGTGTCCGGGTTCTACCTTAAACCAATTAAATCAGAAAAACTGGTTGTGGGACCCAGACATCAACTTTTTTTTTTCTTTTTTTTTTTTTTTTTTTTCCAAAGCTCCCCAGGAGAAAGTCTAATGAGTAGCCAAGGCTTGTAGCTATTACGGTAAAGAAGAGCTTTACCTTATCAGATCTTTTCTAAAGGCTCCAACAAGCAACTTGACTTCTTCCAGTCCCTGGTTCTCTGCACAGTACTTGCATTAGATCAGGGTCACATACTTCTAATTTGTGAAAATTTGTATAACCATGCTCCATCCAATATTTCGTCAAATTATCTTAACCCAGTTTTCTAGTTTGGACTCTAGAGAATAAGAGAGAGGAACAGTTTGTGAATGGATGCTCACCATATTCTTTCTTTGCAAGGGATAGAAGACTCAATACAAACCAAAATAAGGAAAATAGCAAACTAGCTGAACCATTCTGGAAGTAGGTGTAGGCCAAGAAGGTGGCTAGATTTGAGAACCGAAATGATGACGTCACCAGGACTAGGTGTTTCTCCATGTCTGGGCTCTGTCTTCTGTCATGTAGGTTTCATACTCAGATCCCCTGTTTCAGGCCCTTTCTGCTTCCAGACTAATGTTATTCCTACTATGAGTTAAACAGCAGAGTAAGTCTCTTTAGACAGGTCAGAATAAAGCTCTAGCAGTAATTCCAGTTGTCTAACTTGGATCCTGTCCTCCTGAACCTACCCCAGAACTGAGTATGATACATAGGAGTATTCAGAGTTTAAGATTAAGCCTGTATTTGTTGTTCCCTCTCTCTAGAATTAGGAATGAAATCCTATCTGAAGCACATTACCTAAAACTGGAAATAGGTCATTTTCAGCAAAATTCATATTGCTTCTACCTAAAGAGAGAAAATCAATACTAAGCTTACAAACAAACAAATATCCACTAAAGTACAACTGAGCTATTGGGGTGATGTTCCAAAAAATGTGCAATGAATAAGCCTCTGTTAGGGATGAAGAATAGAGAGGAGAGAGGAGGAATAGGGGAGAGTACCTGAGAATACCTTAGCCGTGATTGGCTCTTTAATAGCCTCAAGACAGAAATGATTTGGTTTAATGATTCAGGATATTTCAGAAGTAGCAGGAATTAATGCATGAATTCTATGAACCTGTCTTCCTTAAAAAGATGCAGATGGTAAAAATATCTATTTAAGGAGAAAAGTAACCTAATGATATTTTAGAAAACAAAATGAGATCAGCAACAGCTCTCTTAATTTAGCATGTTTCTCTATTACCTACAGAAGAGTCACAAAGATAAGAATCATGCTTCCGTTAGTCTCCATAAGATAGCCTTTAAATACATGATGAGATGACTCTATAGCCATAAAAGATGGTAATGATAAAAGTCTGCCTCTCATCACCACAAAGAAGATATGACCTAGAAATTACATGGGTTTTAGAATTAGTTCCTTGTTGCTGAATTTAAATTCTATACAACCTTTGGTGAGACTTAATTTCTCTACGTTTCTTCATGTTTAAGGTAAGGATAAGACTATTTTTTTTTTTTTAGAATTATTTAGCTTTTAAAATTATTTATTTATTTACTTATTTTAATTTGACCAGAGAGGGACAGAGTGAGAGAGATAGAGGGGGGAAGTGAGAAAGCAAACTGCCAGGTCTGAGACTCGAACCGCAGTTGGCCATATGGAAGTTCAGCGCCTTTAACTACCACACCACCTGCCAGCCTCGAGATAATAATTCTTAACTATGCCATTGTGAATTGAGTTTATCCATGAAAGCATAAACACAATATTTGCTGTGTAGTAAACGCTCAACAAATATTACTTTCTTATCTACTCTTTTGCCTCTTCCTCCTCCACTTTTTCCTTAACGTTGTCATAATTATTAAAACATGGAATTTGAGGTTGTTTAATCACTTAAAAATGTACTATTCTCCTGTGGACGTATCAGTTTTACATATTTTTCTGTTCTATTTCTATTTTAGAAGTAATAGAATCTATAGGAAAAATAAAATCATAAAAAAAATAAAGAGAAACTATGATCCACAATTCTGTCATTTAAATTGCATTAATATTTTGATGTTTGCCTTTATATTCTTCTAAGTAGTTTGTGTGGGGGGGAGGTGTTGTTGTTGCTGCTGTTTTTAGAGGTTTTTGCCTTAGCGTGTGTAGGCTCAGGAGAGGGAGAGAGACAGAGACTTGACAGGGAAAGAGAGAAATCACCCACTGGGGGATGGCCATGCCATAATCCCTTCTCCTCCAACCTCCTCCCTGGATCTTGGGCACGGACACACACAGGCTGGCATGATTTTCAAGACACCAGGTCCAGGACTCAAACTGCAGTCAGCCAAGCGGAAGTCCAGCAACTAACCACTTAGCAATATAACTATGTAGAGGTTCATCTGCTGGCCCTCTAAGTGTTTTTGTATACTTGCATTTTTTTTTTTTAAAATAAAATGTTCCATATTTCTTTAAGTTGCTCTCCAGTTATTTCATTAATGTCTGTACATATAGAAGGCATATCATTTCTGACAATATTTAAAAAGTTTAAAAAGTTATTTAAATTTCTATTTTTAAGTTAATTCCTTTTTTAAAAACAAAATATTTCTTTTGGGACCAGCAGATGGCATAATTGTTAAATCACTAGACTCCCACAGAGTCAACTGTGGTTGGAGTTCTGGACCTGGTGACTTAAAACTCATGTATGTGCATGTCCTAGATCCTGAGAAGAGAATGGAGGAGAAGGGATTGCATTGTGTTCATCCCCCCCGGGCGTATGGGGGGGAGGTGATTTCTTGCTTTCTGTCTCTTCTCTCTGGCGAGCACATGCCCCATAGCAAAAAATCTCAAAACTATTTTTTCTTTATTTAAAAAATCTAAATTAAAGCAACAAAGAAAGAGAGAGGAGGTGTGGGAAAATACTCCCATAAGGAATAGTCATGCTACAACCTCTTCTCCTCCATTTCTTCCTCTTTTCAGGATCTTGGGCAAGTGCAGGCACCCAGCATGTCTCTTAAGCTGTCGAGTCCAGGAAAAACTTGAGCCACATGAAGTCAGCCACGTGGGATCCAGCCGCATTCACCACATTGACCACCACACCAAGAGCTGGCCTATGTTAATTTCTTAGCAAGCTAACTAGCTCGATATTTAGACACCTGTCAGTTTCCATCTTGAGTTTTCATACTGGGAAATCAGGAAACATTTTAAAAATTGCTGCAGACTAAAAGCAGCATTGAATATCTTGGTCTAGGCAAAAATGATCAGAAATCATCATCATCGAAAAGATTTCGCTGTGTAAACCAAATAATAAAGAAATTATAATAAGAAATTATGTATGGTTTTTAGAATGAAGCAACTTTTTAAACATGTATTTATAAATTACCCTAAACTGTAAGTAAACTCTAAGATTCAACTCAACCTATTAATAATTATTGACAACTAATTTATGTATAAACCAGCTGATGATCTTTTCCAAAATTTCAAGACAGAAAAATTGAAAGCCAATTTCCCAGTTCTTTCCTTTGGAGGAAACCAACTCTTCATATTCTTTGACACATTCCTGAAATAACTAAATAATTCTTTCATCCCTACTGCTAATAGACAGTTACCATCCAATAGCAGCAGCCCCTCACATACAGTGGCCTTGCCCTGTCAAAGCCTTTTAAAGCACAGTCTTTCTTGGGACCAGCAGTTAGAGTAATGGCTATGTTGCTGGACTCCCATGTAGTTGACCGTGGTTCAAGCCCTGGACCCAGTGACTTAAATTCATGCCGGTCGTATGTGCGTGCATGCCCAAGATCCCAAGAGGAGAATGAAGGAGAAGGGATTGTGGCATGACCATCCCCCCTGGGGGGTGATTTCTCATTTTCTGTCTCTCTGTCTCTGTCTTTCTGGTGAGCGCATCACCTGATAGCAAAAACCTCTCAAAATCAATTAATTAATTAATTAATTAATTAAAAAAAAGAAACACAGTCTTTCTTGACCTCTACCAGAGCTAGCAAGGAAATCAGTTAGAAGGTGTGATGAAGCCGTAGCAGTACTACAAGCCCACTGAGATAAAGAGGCTACCTAGAAAGCAGTTATAGAGCTACTGGTGTTCCAACTGTTTAAAATTGATCAGGGACCACGAAAAGAAACTCATGCTTCACTAAAGAAAAATATCAAAACGTCAAAAAAACAAATATTATGGGAAAAAAATCACAAAATATAAATTTAAAGAGGAAAAGAAACTTTGAACCTTATGTCCCGAGCAAATACCAAGTCTAGCAAACATAATGCTAATCCTAGATTATTTATTGATTTAAAAGCAACAACAAAAAAATAGTAAAATATAAAAACAAATGAATGTTTTATAGACCCTGGGAAAAGGAATTTTCATCAAAGTATAAAAATTTAAAGCATTCCTTTCTTTAAATTTGTAATTATTTACTGTGAAATAGCTCAGGATATCAGTATTGTTTTAAGTAAGAGAAATAATAACTGAGCAAGGAAACGTAATTTGGATTATAAAATTCTTGCTTTAATAAAAATTCCTTAAACGGTTAAAAAAAAAAAAGAAAAGAAAAGAAAAGGTGAGATGGGGAGCAGAATAGGAAGCAGCAAGTCCTCAACTGAACCCTTTCTGCCCATTCACTTTTCCTCTTTTTGCCTCCTCAATCTATCCTGTAAGAACTGCAGTCCAAGGAAAAGTCTAGAAAGAGCCTTACTTGTTTTATTATTCTAAATGTCATGAAACGCATGCCAAGATGAAATAGCCTTAATGTGAGAGTATTTTCAATAACAAGACAGGTTTTGGCTTTACCACCAACCTAGCCTTCTACCATCTTTCCCACATGCCTATATTTCTCTTCCTGTCTCTCCCATCTTCAATTGATCAAGGTTCTACCAATTTACCTACCAGACAAGATTTCCAAATACTCTCTCATTTCCCCTCCTTTCTCTTCTGTGGCTTTAATTGATTCTCATTCTTTCTTTCCTAAAATTACAAGAGAAGGCTCCATTTGGCCTCTTGATTTTGTCTTCCCAATTCTATTTATTCTCCATGCTACTCTGCCAGAATACTCTATCTAGATTTGTAACTCTGACTACCTAATTGTTCTGCTTTTAAAAATAAGCAAACAGAATTTTCATAGTGTCTTTGCAATAATGAGACTGATAAAAACTCTTCTCCATGGCATAAAAGTCATTGTATGACATGGTTACATTCTAAACTCAGGATACCTCTCAACCATCATCCCTTCCACTCACTCCACCTATCCTACCACATTTCTTTGTTTCTCAGTTACCCAGTCCTTCCCACCACTTTCTCAATGTACTTTTTCTTTTTTGCCCACAACATTTGCATATGTCATTCTTCCAGCACAGGAAAAAAAATATCAGAATTAGCATTTGTTAAGCACTTAATTTTCCAAGCATGCAATCTGCACAGCATTGTGAAGACATAGTGATCATTGTCTCTATTTTGTAGGAAAAGTAACAGGAGAAAGAAACATTTGAAGCACACATCTGTGATTAAAGGTGTAGCCTGGCTCAAAAATCCTTGTCCTGCATCCAATTTTTTTGCATGAAAATGTCCTTTGTTGGCCATTACATATCATTTTAGGCATTAGCTCATCTCTGAAGACTTTAGACAGGGGAATGAACTAATCTTCTATAGTGTTATAAGACCTGTCTAGATAATCTCAGAATTTCTGTATGGGATCAGGGCAGTAATCCACCAAAGAGAAGGACAGTGTGAGCAGGCAAGGAGACTTATATTGGAGCTGCATTTATATAAGGAATACACCATCTCTACTTTGTTTTATGCTGAGGGAGATGTGAAAAGCTAATGCTCCTAGCCAAAATGATTTGGCATTGCACCTTTCCTATGATACAAGTTGTAGTCTAGTTTTTCTGCTAATAGGTTAACCAGCCAGATTCAGAAAGTAAGCTCCTTAAGATCTCGTGAATTTTGGAAATCAGCAGTTAGCATAATGGCTATGTCGCTGAACTCCCACGTAGTCGACCATGATTCGCGTCCCAGACCCGGTGGCTTAAAACTCACGCCGGGCGCGTGTGCGTGCGTGCCCAAGATCCCGAGAGAAGAATGGAGGAGAGGGAATTGCAGCATGACCATCCCCCCTGGGGGGTGATTTCTCGCTTTCTGTCTCTATGTCTCTTTCTGTCTGTCTGGCGAGCGCACGCTCCCTATAGCAAAAACCTCTCCAAAAAAAAAAAAAAAAAAGACTTGTGAATTTTGCTCATCTTTCTTGTCTGTGTCTTTGTTAGGGAACTACCTTTATGTAGAAGCTCAGTAAATGTGGGATGCATGAGAGCAGGACTGAATGAGATAGTTTTTCCTACCACAATAATACTTTGGAACCTTCTCAGTGAACTTCATCAGAAACTAGTTTGAAAGTCTGGTGTTTTCAATTATCAAAACAGAGACTCTAACTATCTGTTAATGGCATGTGTAGCTATTTCAGTAATTAGATTTTAATACATTTAAACAAATAGGTCACTTTAATACCCAAAATCAATGATCCATTCATCCAAGTAAGTGCCATAATTTGCTTCTAAAAAGATAACTTCACAGTTAGTTCACTTCGATCTTGGTAATAGCTATATTTTTATTATTACAATTTAATTGAAATTAAACATTTCCTTTAAAATTAAGCATGAAACTTGGATACTTTAGATGAAGATAGTAATTGTAAATTATAAAAGTATTTTTTGAGAGATTTTTGCTATAGGGCATGTGCACTCACTGGAGTGACAGAGACAGAGAGAGAGAAAGTGAGACATCATCCTCCCCGCATCCCGGGGGGATGATCAGGCCTCAATCCCTTCTCCTCCATTCTCCTCCTGGGATTTTGGCACTTACGCTCACCTGGTGTGAGTTTCAAGCCTCTGGTTCCGGGACTCAAACCGTGGTCAGCCATATGGAAGTCCACCAATGTAACCATTATATCATCTGCTGGTCCCTATAAATATAAAAGTTTTAAGAAAACATGTCATTTACATTCTTACTACTTCACAGTGAGAACCCATAGAGGACAAGATTGTAATTTTAGAGGAAAACTACAAACAAAGACCCTCATTTTTTTTTGGAGAGGTTTTCGCTATAGGGCGCGTGCGCTCGCCAGACAGACAGAGAGAGACAGAGAGATAGAAAGCGAGAAATCACCCCCCAGTGGGGATGGTCACGCCGCAATCCCTTCTCCTCCATTCTCCTCTCGGGATCTTGGGCACGCACGCACACGCGCCCGGCGTGAGTTCCAAGCCACCGGGTCCGGGACGCGAACCGCGGTCGACTACGTGGGAGTCCAGTGACATAGCCATTACGCTAACTGCTGGTTCCCAAGACCCTCATTTTTTTTTTATCAGACTCTGAGGAAGAAAACTTGACAAAGAACCTAGTGTAGCTCATACTTTCATTGTATACACAATGAGATAAGGTGGGAGGTAATCTATTATTTTTCTAACTTAAATACAACAATGACTGTTATTTGAGTCTCTACCAAACAAAACACTAAATTATTTTTATGAACTATCCCATCTAATTCTCACAAATATACTCGAAGGGAAGAACATTTTAAAGAAGACCAGTGGAGTGAGCGGGTGCATAGTGGTAAGGCCCTGGACTCCCATAGGGTTAACCACAGATTGTGTCCCAGATCCAGTTACCTAAAAGTCATGGTGGGCATGTTTGCATGCATGCCTAAAATGCCAAGAAGAGGATAGAGGAGAAAGGATTGTGATGTAGCTCCCCCCCCCCCCCAGTGAGGGGGTGACTTCTCACTTACCCACTCTCTCTGTCTCTCTCTGCTAAGTGAACATGACCTATGGCAAAAAATAAAAATAATAAAATCAAAGCTAAAATATAACCCCCCCCCCCCCCCATCCAGTACACCTGAAACACTGTGCACCGACATGAATCCCCAGGACCTTACAGGCAGGAAGCATGAAGGAGATCAAGGCATGACCAGACTCTTCTATGAAGGCTTCTCTCTCTCTCAAGCACATTCATTTGTCCTATCCCAAATAAAGAAAAGCAAAGCAAATATACTTTAAGGCAGGTATGTTCTCTCTTATCAAAAAATGATGACACTGAGGCTCAAAGAATTTACTGAATTTGCCCAAAACAAGTAAAGAAATAAGATTTGAGGAAATGATCTAACATGTGATTAAATTGTTTTGTTTGTTGTTTTTTTCTAGAAGTTGTATGTGCATGCCTAAGAGGGATAGAAAAAGAAAATGCACCCCCATAGGGAGTGGTTATGATGCATTTCTTCCTCCTCCATTGCTCCATCCTGTCAGGATTTGGAGGACAGTACACACATTCGCCCGGCATATTTTTGGAAACTGCTGTGCTGGGATTCCAATCTCAAACGGATCCAGCTCTCCCAACCACAGGGCCATGGGGCTAGTCCAACACATGCCTTTAATATGCATCTGATATTTGATGTCTGTGTTTGTATTGTTTTGATTTTAACTTTTTAACTTATTTATTTTTATTTTAAACATTACATATATATGTATGTGTGTGTGTGTGTGTGTGTGTGTGTGTGTGTGTGTGTGTGTGTATATAAATATATAAATATATATATTAGAGATTTTTGCTATAGGATGTGTGGACTCATCAAAGCGACAGAGACACAAAGTGAGAAATCATCACCCAGGGGGAACAGCCATGCTGCAATCCCTTCTCTTCCATTCTCCTCTTGGGATTTTAAGGACACACACACATACACACACACATGCACCCAGAGTGAGTTTCAAGCTGCCAGGCTTGGGACTCAAACCACAGTTGGTCAAACCAGAGTCCAGTGCCTTAACCACCATGCCAGCTGTTGCTCCATTAAAAATATTTTTAAACTTACACAATAATTATAAGCAGTTACGGGGCACTGGGTGTTTTTGTTTTGTTTTTTTTTTTGGGGGGGGGTACATGAATATAATGTCTTATGATCAAATCAGGATAATTCACATACTGACTACATCAAACATTTGTTATTACTTTGCTTTGGGAACATTTAAAAATCCTCTCTTCTAGATATCTTGAAATATATAATAAATTACTGCTAACTATAGTCACCCTACTGTGTTCTATCTTGTTTATGTAACTATAAATTCTACTTAGTTATCTCAGGCTATGGAATTCTTTAAGTTAACAACATCATTTAGAATTATGGGCATTTATGAAACTTGAATTAACTTTTGTAATGCCTCAATATATTTCATGAAACTATTCTGAGGATCAAATGATAGAATCAATGTAAAAAGCCCAGTCTAGTTCAGAGCTTCTGGTATGCCCTCAATAAAGCTTCGGTGATGACAACAATTGTAATAATGATGATGATATAATCTAACCTACTCACTTCAATAAGAAGCTGCCTTAGAAAAATCAAACAATTAGGGCTCACACTTAAATTGTGGCAAAACCTCATTCCTCTGTAGAATGCTGCTTACTTTGAGATTGCTTGATGATATATTATGAAGAATATTGTCATGTATATCCTCTCATCCCGGAGTAAAAAAGAAACAAAAAGAAGTGTTCTTCTCTGAATTTAGGATGATATAAGGTCGTACTACACAGTGCATGCCCCACAAACAGCATCTTCAGCATCACCTGGGTATTGATGAAAGAAAGGCATTGTGTATCCACACTCAACATATGCTGAACATCTACATTCTATGAGAGAAACTGAAAAACTGGCAGGAATAAATAAAAGTATGGCGAGTAATTGTGGATACTAGATGCAGCGTAGACGGAGGGTAGGAAATGGAAGAAGATGACAGGGAGGGAATCAAGGGGAAAAGAGAGGCAAAAATGCTTAAGGGACACAAAAATGGAAAATCATCTGTTGATGAAAATATGTATGGAAATTTCTTTGACTGAACCAATACATAGTGCATTCGAAATGGGAAAATTCATTTGGTATATTGTAATGATACATAGTGATTGAATGTAAAAATAAATATTTTTTAAAAATGTTAATTATAAAACCAAAAGGCAGACCTTCCCTAAATTTGATGAATCAGAACATATAAGAAGAAACCCAGACATTCATACTCTCATTAAAATTGAATGAACATTGCTACAACCCAGAAAAATCTCAAACTAAAAGGAGAAAAAAAATGATTAGGAACAAGGGCTGTAGAGCAAAGTACATGAGTTCCAACCTTATCTCTACTGTTCATTAGCTACGAGACCATGAGCACTTATTCATAAGGATAGGATGTATAATGTATTTAAGGCACCTAGTGCAGTATGGTCATTCTAACTACCACAAAAATTAAGACAGATCCAGGGACCAGCAGTTAGCATAATGGCTGTGTCCCTGGACTCCCATGTAGTCGACCGTGGTTCAAGTCCTGGACCCCGTGGCTTAAAACTCACACCGGGCGCATGTGCGTGTGTGCCCAAGATCCCAAGAGAAGAATGGAGGAGAAGGGATTGTGGCGTGGCCGTCCACCCTGGGGGATGATTTCTCACTTTCTGTCTCTCTGTCTTTCTCTGATTGTCTGGCCAGCGAATGCGCCCTGTAACAAAGACCTCTCAAAAAAAATAACAGTAATTAAGACAGATTCAGATAATAATACGAGATATATTTTAAATGACAATGAGATGATAGAGATTTGGATACGGATCTAAAACTGTTGTCTTCCAAGTTAAATGGGAGTAAAAGAGACTCACAAAATATTTTTAAGGGAGATTATAAAACATCTATATGATTTCTCAGGCTTTTTAAGAATTATTTTATTTAATTATTTATTTATTTTAATTTGACAGAGAGAGAAAGAGTAAGAAAAGGAAGGAAAGTGAGAAAGCAAGATGCCAGGTCTGAGACGCGAACCACAGTCAGCCATGTGGGAGTCCAGTGCCACCAACCACCATGCCACCTGCCAACTCTATGATTTATCAGTTTTATACAAAATGTTCATTATCCTTCTCAAATATGCAGAGAAAACAAATCAGATTCAAGGAGTATTTGGACTCTGCCCACAAGCCATAACTAGATTCCTAATTGACCATCTTATTTTATTATAAATTAGATTTTATAAAAATGGACGATTTTCATTTGTTGAGAGAATTAACTCAGTGTTAATGCTTGTCTTACTTTGTTAGTTTTCAGTAGGTTCTAACACTGAAATATTGACTGGATGAGTTTTTTCTACCACGTTAAAAGCAGCCTGGCCAAGTAAAATTGAAATTCAGCTATACAGGTTGGAACATGGCCTACATCACAACAGAAGAGTTTTAACCAGAAAAGATGATGTGGTAGTCATGGCGTTGAGGAGAGGTTACCTCAACTAGCAAAATAAAGTTATTTTGCTAGCAGAACTTTGCAAATGCACTTAAATTTCTAGGGTGTTTTGTTGTTGTTGTTGTTGTTAGAGATATTTTTGCTATAGGACATGTGCATTATCCAGAGAGACAGAAAGACAGAGAGAACTCACCTCCCTGGGGTGGGGGTGGGGTGGCCATGCCACAATCCCTTCTCCATTCTCCTCTCAGGATCTTGAGCATGAACGCACACACACCTGAAGTGAGTTCAAGCCACCAGGTCCAGGACTTGAACCACGGTCGACTGTATGGGATTCCAGTGAAGTAACCATTACGCCATTAGCTGGTCCCAAGAGTAACAGCTTTTATATTTGAAAAATAGTGACATTATGATGACCAGTGACATAATGGCATTTTGAAACACCTTTTCGGATTTGGGAGCAGATTTCATCAGTCCTGATGGCATACGAGTAATCTGAGTCTGAGCCAAGGGTAAGCTTTGATGTAGGTATCTATGAAGTAGATGCTTTATCAATGAAGATGGAAAGTTCTTCTACAATCATGCTTCGCAGTGTCTGTGTATCTATTGTATCAATAGATACAATATTCAATATTGTTATTGAACAACAATAACAACAACTGCTTTTGAAATTTGTTTTGGCTTGTGTTAGAAATAAAACACAAATGTTCCTAAACCTATGTGATCACCAGCTGTCCTTAGCATAGACTGGAGAATGGGATAATAGTACTACAGTTTTTTCAGGGCACAGTCTTCTCCTACATGGACAATACTATTTTCTTAGCCTAATTGCTCTTCTGAAAATAATGAACAAAGTATAGGTTAGTGACTGTAATTGTCAGATCTTTTAATTTTTTAATTTTTATTAAGGAGAAATTAAATAATTTTGGGGACTAGCTGGTGAAATGGTACTTCAGGCACTGGTATCCCACATGGCTGACCACGGTTTGAGTCTTGGATCCAGTGGCTTGAAAATCATGACAGGCATTTGCACACGTGTGCCCAAAACCTTGAGAAGAAAATGAAAGAAAAGGGATCGTGGTGTGGTCATCCCCCCAGGATGGTTTCTCACTTTCCCTCTCTCTGTCTCTCTCAGGAAAATGTACACATCCTATGGCAAGACCCTAAAAGGAAAAGAATCCATACTTTTTAAACAGAGAACTTTACATTCTTTAATTTGTTATATTAATTACCTAATGTTGGTCTTCAAGAATTCTCCGTATAGTTGACAAATTAAATTTAACGCCTAGTTTGGTATATCTAATTCCAGATTTTTTAGAAGAAAATCTAAAACCATAAAGACAGTTTAATTTCAGCTATTTAAAATTAATTTGACCTTTTCTTTTAAATTATAATGCAGTCTAGGTCGTGACAAAGATCCATTGACCTATTTCTCAGCAAATCGTTCACCGCTAAAGCTTAGGACTTAATTTTTAGTTATTATAGTACCTCTCTTCCCGTTTATTATCAGTTCACACCATGGACCTCCAGGGAATTGCTTGTCAGTGCTGATTTTTTGTCACTCTAGAGATCCTTGAAGTATTATATTTGATAACCATCCTAAGACCTGATTAAATTGCCTGTGATAAGAGGCTCTTTTCTCCCACCTCAGCCAGATTGCTAAGTCCTCTACAGCTGCTAAAACCTAGTCAATGGCTCCTGTCATTCTCCCATAATCAAGGCCTGGATAAGTCTCCTTTTTCTGATTTTTGAGTTTAATGTGCATCAGAATCTTCCCCTTCTTAATAAGGATTTCACGTAACTATCTGGAAACAATTCTTTCACTCTTTTATAGTATCTTATTCTTATCACTCTAAAAACTTTTATGTTAAGCTGTTCTTAAAAATGTATGAAAAGGCAGGGGACCAGCAGGTGGTGTGGTGGTTAAGGCGCTGGACACTCCCACATGGCTGACCAGGGTTCAAGTCCTGAATCTGGTAGCTTACTTTCTCACTTCCTCTCTTTCTCACTGTTACCCTCTGTCTCTCTCTGGTCAAACTAAAAAGTAAATGAATGAATAAATACAATAAAAATAAAATAATTATTTTAAAAAATGTATGAAAAGGTGACTGACCTTAAAATGCCTCTAAATTATATGGAATCAAAACATTTTTATTAATGTCCATAGTTTTATCATTTAAATGTGTATCATTAAAACATTTATTTTCCAGTTTAACATCTACCATGCATCATAGAAGTGCTTTTAACATATCCTCTGTATTCCACACCCTAGCTTCATCTGTAACAATCTTGAACCTAAAGAATTACAAAGGCGTCCAATCCTCTCTACTTGCTTCTTTTCTTTTTTTCCATCCAGTTCTTTAATGCATTATATTCACTCATTAATATTAATGTCTGGTACCCCAAAATGTACTCTCTTAGGTTTTATAAGCACAGAGAAAGCTAAAAGATGATTTCTGACCCAAAAGACCTTGCAATCGAGTTGAGGAAAGAAAATCAGTCAAAAAACAAGACATACAAAAAAATGTAAAGCTGCCAAGCAAGAGAATCTATGCAGCTAAAATGAAGATGGGGTAGAGGTGATTTAATGGGAGGATTAGACCCTGTAGTCAAGGAAGCATGGCTGAGGAGCACTCTTTGAGCTGAGAGCTAAAGGATAATTAGGAATTATCCAGACAAAGACCAGAGAAGTCATTCTACACAAAGGGCACAGAAATGCAAGGATCTCATAGAGGGCAGGAAGGATTTTGTAGGCTAGAAGGTCAAGTGTACCCCAACCTCTGAGCCTATGAAAGCAAGACCTAGGAGAGACTATTGGTGCACACAGAGAACTGCACTTGCAGGACCTTATGAACCAAGAGGAGAAGTTTTCCTTCATCCTAAGGGAGTGGAAGGCAACAGGGTTTGTGGGAAGGGGGTGAACAAATTTGTTATTTTCAAAATTTCCTCTGGCTTTATGCAGATGTAGAAAGAATATAGAAGACTTGATTAAATAATTTAGGATAGTGGGGTCAGCAGCTGGTATGTGGTTAAGACACTGGACTCCCACACCTCCAGTTTCAGACCTGGCTGGCAGCTTGAAAAATCACACTGGGCGCATGTGTATGAAACCCCAAGAGGAGAATGGAGGAGAAGAGACTGCAGTGTGACCAAACCCTCTGGGAGATGATTTCTCACTTTTCATCTCACTGTGTCTTTCTTTCTCTGGAAATCACACATACCCTAGAGAAAAAAAAAATAATAATAATGAAAATTTAGGATACTATTAAAGTAATAAAGAGCTTAAATAATAATAGCTGAAAATATGAAGAGAGTGGTGGACATAGAAGGATGTGAATTTGAGAAATGTTTAGGAATTACAATCGAGAGAAGGTGGTAAGCATCCTAAATATCATAGTCCTATTAGGCTTCTCAAGTGCTGCCTGCCTTGTCTTTGATTGATCTGAGAATGAGGAGAATTGCTGTTGGAAACATACATTTAGTGAGTCCAAGCCTCCTTTTGAACAATTCTACTATCTGGCAAAAGTTCATGACAACATGGAACTCTGCCAAGATGTCTTGCAAACATCTCAGTGTGACCCTAACCACCTTATGATATGTATTTTAAACGATTCTCTTCTAGAAGTTAAAGTAGGTAAAAGCTATGATGTTCGACATAAATGAGAGCTGAACATGTCTTCCCTTCTTCCTTCATTCATCTTTTTTTTTTTTTTTTTTTGAGAGGCTTTTGCTACAGGGTGCGTGCGCTCACCAGACAGACAGAGAGAGACAGAGAGACAGAAAGCTAGAAATCACTCCCCAAGGGGGATGGCCATGCTGCAATCCCTTCTCCTCCATTCTCCTCTTGGGATCTTGGGCACACACGCACACGCGCCCGGCGTGAGTTTAAGCCACCAGGTCCGGAACTCAAACCGTGGTCAACTACGTGGGAGTCCAGCGACATAGCCATTATGCTAACTGCTGGTCCCCTTCACTTATCTTTTTACTAGCTCTAAGTCTATCTTTCTTATCAAAGGACTTAGTTCCATTTTTATTCCTTTACTCACATTAATCCTCCCCATCTCCACTCTCCCTCAAATCATGGTTTAAACTGTGCTTCTTCTCTCTATCATAGTTTTCAGTCTTATCCTTTTTTCAAGGCCTCGTCCTAATTAAAACTCCATCTCCTTCAGAGAGACACCTAGAACACTTTAGACTTCCTGGTTACTCCTCCTTTGATTTCAGAGTCCTAAAGAAGTATTTATTTCCTCCTATTTGTCAGTTACTCTGCCTGTGCCTCAAAATATCTTCATTCATTTTTCCTTCAAAGTAGTTTAGCTGTTTTGTCTGTTTCTATTTTCTTATTTACATTGAGTTGTCATAAATCTTTATACAGACAATATGGCTCCTCTACGTCTGTGATGTGTGTGATAATCAATTCGGGGATACAGATATAACATTTCCAATAGAGAGCCTTACATTTCTGTGTCTGTTAAATGTTTTGCTGAGCCTCTTCCTGCCTCCTCCACAATACACTCTCCTCCTGCCCAGTCCCTGGTATGTGTGCTTGTCCTGCCTATTATGCCTTCAAACCTTTCCATTTCTCCCATAAAGTGCATATATATGTTATGTATTGAGTAAGAATATACCATGTTTGTCTTTTATAGACTGGCTTATTTCACTTAGCATTAAATCTTAAAGATTTATCTATTTTGTATCAAATTACAGTATCTTATTGCTCTTTTTCAAAATTTAACTTTATTTCTTTATTATTTGTTTATTTTTTTATTTAAATTTGGCCAGAGAGGGACACAGAGAGAGAGAGAGAGGTAAAGTGAGAAAGCAAGCTGCCAGGTCTGGGACTCAAACCATGGTCAGCCATGTGGGAGTCCAGAGTCTTTAACCACCATACCACTGCCCCAGCCCCATGTAGTGTCTTGTTGTCCTTCATGGGTGAGTAATATTCCATTGTGTTTATGTGCCACATTTTTTTTAATCCCGTCATCATCAGGTGTTGGATGCTTAGGTTCATTTCATGATTTAGCAATTGTAAATAATGCTGCAATAAACATAGATGTACAAGCATCTTTCCAACTGTTTCCCTACCCTTCAGGTAAATACCAAGGTATAGGGTTTCTGTGTCATATGGTAGTTGTATTTATAAATTTTTGAGGAACTCTATATATAGTCTAACTTGCATTCTCACCAGCAGTGCCACAGGGTTCCCTTTTCACCATAGCATTTCCAGCACTTACCATTTTTTACTTTCTGGTTCTATAGCCTTTAGTTCTTAGTTCTGTAGCCATTCTGACTGGAGTTAAGTGATAACACATTGTTGTTTTCATTTGCATTTCCCTTATGATTAAAGTTGGTTTTTTGTTTTGTTTTTTTTTTGGGGGGGGTTTTTTTGTTGTTTTTTTTTTTTTTTTTTTTTTTTTTTTTTTTTTTGCTATAGGGCATATGTGTTCACTGGAGATAAACAGAGACAGAGAGAAAGAGAGAGAGAGAGAAGGAAAGTGAGATATCCACCCCCAGGGAGGGTGGCTGTGCCGCAATCCCTTCTCCTCTAGGAATTTGTGGTATGTATGCATGCATACACGCCTGGTGTGTTTTTCAAGCTGCCATATCTGGGGCATGAACTGCACAGTTGGCCCAATTATGAGATCCCAATATTTGCATCCATGGCTCTATCATTCTTCTCTACCTGTATGCTTTAGCCACTCAATAGACAGCATGCACCTTCCTTGGTACTTCTCCCTCTCTTTAAAATTTTTAATTATTTATCCTTTTTGTGTTTTAGTGCATCTTTAGCTTATTTCACTTGACCAGATTTTTTTTTTTTTTTGAAGGCTCATGCACTTGCCAAAGTGAAACAGAGAGGGAGAAAAGTGAGAAAGCATGTCCCCATAGGGAATGGTCACACTGAAATCCTTTCTGCCGGGGTCTAGCCTCGGCGGGGGTGGGTCGACTCGACGGAGGCGGCGCAGGTGAACAGAAACAAAAGTTAGACTGAGACCTCATTGCCCTTTTGCATGTTCTCAGCCGGCCACAGCCAGAGCCAGCTCCAGGCTGCTGCGCTAGTGGCTACTAAACACACGTATTTATTGAGGGATCTTACAGGAGTAGGAGGGGTGAGGGGGAAATAAAAGATTTACTCTATGAAACAGAGAATTCAAAGCACAGGAACAATGATCATAAAACATGATGTCTGTCTTGTTTGAACAGGTGAAGCCAAACACAGTTCTCAGAACGAAGGAGTCTATTTGTCTGGTGCATTTTTTTCTTCAGTCTTGATTACCAGACAGGGTCTTTTTTTTTTTTTTTTAATTAATTAATTTATTTATTTATTTATTTATTTTTGTATATACTTTCAATCATATTGTTTGGCTTACAATAAGACCATTTCGATATGTGAACATTTCTCCCCAGACCCGTTGATCGAAATATCTTCAACAGATAACACCACACCTCCCCATCCCGTCAATGCTCTACCTCTGTATCCCTTCTCCAAATGTCTTTCGTTGGGCCCCACTCCTCCACATACACCTCATCTGACATTCACACCCATCTCTTGTGTTTGTTCAACTGTTAGTCAATCAGTTTCAGACATAGAATGCAGACAAACGGTATATGTTAAGTGGGGACATACAATGTCTCTCCTTCATAGCCTGGCTTGCCTCACTCAGCAGTACATCTTCCATATTCTTCCACTTTCTGTCAAAAGCCAGGGCTCTGTTGGTTTTTATGGCTGAGCGGTATTCCATAGAGCATATGTGCCACAGTTTTTCAATCCATTCCTCCATACGGGGGCATCTGGGTTGGTTCCATGACTTAGCAATTGTGAATAGTGCCGCAATAAACATCGATGTGCAAGCACTTTTCCAATGAAGAATTCTTCTGTCCTTGTGGGAATGTAGATTGGTCCAACCACTGTGGAGAATAATTTGGAGATTCCTCAAAAATCTACAGGGTCTTTTGAAGAGGTGGCTTGGAGGAAGCTTGGTAATCTCAGTCCCAGACTAGGGCGGTAACATTGCTGGTAGCAAAGACCTAGATAGAAATCTTGTCTTGTTAAGTAAAGACAAAGTTAATATATGGACTATCTATACATTACAACAACAGAAGGTGAGTCTATAATCTTATATTGGAAAGGAAGATGATCTTGTAGCTCAGGAGACAACACAGGATGTTTTATTAGCAGTTTTTCATAGTCAACAGCACATAGATGAGAAACTCTTTGTAGTTGAAAACTACCTGTTGCTTTAGATAAGAGCTCCCGGCTAAGGTAATCTTTCTCTGGAGCCCTCAGGTTTGTTTATCCTGTTGTCCCAGCCAGGCTTTTTTTCCTTTTATAAACTTGTGGGTTTCTGCATTTTGTTTGCTGAGTCTGTCAATTAGTGAGTTCTTTTGTTTTATCTCTGAGTCTCTGTTATGTGGCGAATGTGCTGACTTTGCCTAGCATGAGTTAACTTTGGCCTGTAGCTTTAACAAGGGGTATTTACAAAAACTAGCCTTAAACTAACTTAGTCTATATATGCTTCTAATGCTAATTTGGTTTATACTAACTTAATCTATATGTTAATTTTGGCTTAAAAACAGACAGGTGGGGGAGTCTTAAACTTCCTGGTCCTCCTGTCAGTCTTAGGGAACCACATTCTTACAAGGTCACTAATTGGCTTTATTGTAATGGTTGGGGGTGATGTTTTACCCTTACAGGGTACCGTAATAACAGTAAAACTCATGGCAGAGAAATTGAATACCGGCCAGTTCAAGGAAACAAGGGAGAGCTCGTAAACTGGGCCTTGCCTCAGTTTCTTCCCAGTCCAGGCCTTGCCTTAGAATGGGAGGCAGCATCCTTACCAGCTTGTGTTGCCTGCATGGCCCCGTCATCCTTCTCTTCCATTTCTCCCTTCTTTTGAAACCCTGAGCATACATGCATACTTGCCTATTTTGTTTCTCAAGCCACCATGTCAGGGACTCGAACCATGCAGTTGGCCATGGGGAACCCAGCTGCCTTAACCACCATGCCATGGGCTGACCCAACTAGCTTTTTATTTAAAATTTTTATCTCATATTGTCTTTATAATTCCACTGTAATGCTGCATTGTAGTCCTTTTTCCATTACTTATTTTTCTCCTTTAGCATTTTTTCTCTCTTTTGCTATTTGTTTTTTTTTTCACCTTAGTGATATTTTAATTATTCAAAAATAATAAAGCTATTTAGGGAAAGTAAACTAAAAGAAATACTTTTCATGATTCTATACAAAATATTTATTTGAAACTGTATAGAACATTCTATTTTTCTACTTATTTTAAATTTTTCTACTGCCCACATTAAAGACAATCAGTAAGACTCAGTGACCAGAGTAAAAAATAATGTGCTGTTATCTCCTTCTAATGACACCTTTGGTAGTAAGTTGAACTGCAGTGCCAGGTTCAGGTACCCAGGCTGGATTGAAAACACACCAGGCAAGTGGTCACATGCCCCAAATCTTACCAAGCTGGAGGATGGGGAAAAGAGGATCGTAATGTGATGAGAACCAGTTGTGGTTGTTTCTTCCCTTCTCTCTTTTTCTCTCATGCAGGTGCTTTATATTACTAGTAAAACAAAATATATATATCTTAAATAATGTATGGTATAGTCTCAAATTTCTATGTAAAAGTTGATTTTTAGTGTTTTCACCTCAAAAATTATTAAGGTATTATGATGGTAAGTATGTTAAATACCTTGATTGAATCTTTCTACAATGTATATGTATAAATAAAAACATCACATTGTTTCCCATAAATATATAAGATTGTTATTTGTCAATTGAAAACTAAAACAGGGGCTGAAATCCTGGAAACTCCTGGCATTTGTTTATGTGGCCCACACAACATGAAGAGCTAGTGTGGTGGAGGAAAGGATAGAACGGCCCTCGAGATGTTAGCCTGACTAATTTAAAAGTCTCCAGATTAAATAGCTTGTGTTTGGAGATACGCCAGAGATGTCAGCCTCCACAGTTGTGCATATGTCAGAAAATATCAGAAATATTACCCAAATGCAGTATAAACTAGACACTGGACTCTGCTGTGGATGAAGAGATGCAGCAAATATCCCCAGTGTGATTGATTTCTTTGGAACAAGTTCAGATTTGGTGTTGGTTTCAAGCTACCACTTATCAGGGGAGTTTCCTGTCACCTCAAGAATGCCAAGGGGTTGAAGGGATTTATTGCATTGTATCAGTTGTCTAGGTTCTGCTTTTATGCTATTTCTTTTTCTTTTCTCATGTGAAACACCTGTTCCCTACTTCAGCACCTGTTCCATTCAAGGTTTAGTACAACAGTACTCCTTCCATAAAGTCTGCTCCGACTTCCTTAGCTAGAACAGCTTCCTTCTCTAAGTTTCCCTCCTATGTCTCCCTCCCTTTGAGTTCTTTTTATCTGCTATTCCTGTCACAGTTTTTGTGTGCATAGCTATATATTCTTCAGGGTATGATTATAACAGTCATATCCACTATACCATCTAGCTCAAAAGTGTTTTAAAAAATGGACCAAGTGAATACAGACTAGAAAGAGAATAAAGGAGGGTAAGAGTGGTAGACAGAGAAGATGAGACAGATACTTAATGAATGTGCCAAAATGTTTAAGTCCGATAGCAGTTACATTAAGAAGGGGAGAAAAATTGCCGTCATTTCTCTTGCTCCTGCTCCAAGTATGTGTGAGTAACTTTTCCTAAGAAAACACGTTGTTAGAAACTATGTGCCGATCATTGTTCCTCTAAAATTGGAAGTCCTGTCCTATTTACACTGCTTTCTCTTCTTTTATCATCTTGCTCAGGAGTCTCACTAACTGTGGTCTTGATGTACACAATTCTGACATGTGCTGCTAAAATGATTCTAGCAACTCTTTTCAATCTTTTAAAATTATTCTTTCAATGATATTATGTTCCTTACATATGTGATCTGATCCATGAAATGTTTTGAATTTGCCTAAATCTGTTCTATTATGGAGTTATTCAATTTGGGAGCCTTCTTCACTACATCCTCTGTAGAAATGAATCACTGTCTCTTTAGTCAAGAGACGATATGAAGTGGCGAGAAGAGAGAGTAAATTGCTTAAGCAAATAATGGTAGGTATTCTAAAAACCCACACCAAAACTGAGAAAATGCTCTAGGTGCTTTATTCTCTTTTTAACATTTTTTAAACTTTATTTATTTATTTTAATTTGACCAGAAAGTGGCAGAGTGAGAGAGAAAGAGAGAGGGAGAGGGAAAGTGAGAAAGCAAGCTGCCAGGTCTGGGACTCAAACCATGTTCACCATGTGGGAGTCCAGAAGTCTTACCCACCATGCTACTTGCCAGCCCTGATGCTTTATTCTTTAGATGAAATTGTTTTAAACATGCACAGATTGTGTTTCCCCTTAGTCTAAATCCTGACTATATTTAGAAAGGTCACCTAAATTGTGTATTTATAAATGTCTTATTTTAATTGTTGTATTAGTTTCCAAATGCTTCTCAAAGTAAGTACAAAACTTGTTGGCTTAAAGCAACACAGATTTTTTTTCTTTCAATTCTGGAAGCTAGAAGTGCAAAATCAGCTTTGGTGGGCTAAAGTCAATGTGTCATGAGGGCTGATTCATTCTCCAGGGTTTGTGGGAGAGTTGGTTTCCTTGCCTTTTCCAGCTGAGGGGAGCTACCTGGAATCCTTTCTTGAGTTGCTTTCATTGTCATATCTCCCACTCCCTCTTCTATAACAAAATTTTCTTCTGCCTCCCTCTAAGAAGAGATTTTACATTCAGGACTCATGATAATCCAGAGTAATCCTCCCATCTCAAGATTCTTATCAGATCTATAAAGCTCTTTTTGTCATATAAGTTGACATTCACAGATTCTAGCCACTAGAACATGGATATTCATGGGAGCGAGTATTCCAACAACCACCCTAGTATTACTTTATAAGTCACAATTTTCTTTATTTCAGTGCATTAATTTATTTTAAAATTGTTGAATACATATTTTAAATACACTTCAGGCAATGTGCCCTACAGTGGAATGACAAGTTTATAATAAAATTCTTGTTCAAGTGGGTCTGATAGCAACCAAGCATGCAAATATTCTTTAAAATTACTTTGAATATTTTTCTGCATTTTCAACTAATTTTGCAGAATGTCTTATTTACTTTATTTATTTATTTATCAGAAAGACTTTTTCTATAGGATGAGAATGCTCACCAGAGAGACAGGGAGACAGAAAGCAAGAAATCCCTCCCTGGGGAGGATGGTCACACCACAATCCCTTCTGCTCCGTTCTCCTCTCGGGATTTTGGGCACATATACACACGCACTGGGCATGAGTTTCAAGTCACTGGGTCCGGTACTTAAACCTCAGTCTACCATAAGGGAGTCCAGAGCCTTCACTACTACACCACCTGCTAGCCCCATCTTATTTACTTACGTATTCTGTATGGTTCCAACATGCCTGGTAGCTGAGTCTTCCTTCAATGTCTAAGTTCCCTTCCCTCTCTGAACCTGTTTTTTCACACTCCCACATATGACTGATCCTGTAGTGCCAACCCCAAACTCTGCCTTTTTGCTGCTTTCTAGGTTCTTCTCCAAGCTTAATTTACTTCAGCCTACAAACCTGCCCTACACACCTTGTCTTGGCTCAGTCTAGCTTGGTTGATTAATTAAAGGATCTTATTTTTAGTCCTTTTGTAAATGTAGCCTTTGGACAACATCATGAAAAACATTGGTTTGTATCAAAATAAGGACGAAGAAGATGACCAGCTCTGGTGATTCATGTCATTCTTACACATGCAGTAAGGTAATTTAGCAGCAGATCTACCTTAACTATGGACGGCCTTCGGGCACTGACATCTTTTGTGAAAAAAGATAAAAATTAAAATTCTGGAAATTTATTTAGAACTTAAAGCCATCATCTATAATAGTGATTACTAGGGAACCAGCAGTTAGCGTAATGGCTATGTCGCTGGACTCCCACGTAGTTGACTGCGGTTCGCGTCCCAGACCCAGTGGCTTAAAACTCACACTGGGCGCGTGTGCGTGCGTGCCCAAGATCCCGAGAGGAGAATGGAGAGGGGATTGCGGCATGACCATCCCCAATGGGGGGTAATTTCTCACTTTCTGTCTCTATGTCTCTCTCTGTCTGGCAAGCGCACGCTCCCTATAGCAAAAATCTCTCCAAAAAAAAAAAAAAATAGTGATTACTATTAAGGCAATTCAATTGCAGGTCACATATAAGTGTATTGAGAATCTGAAACAAAGTAATCATGATATTGAGCCACTATTTTCTTACCTTTATAGACTAAATTCTTCTACTCCCCATCAGTTTCTGTGATGTTGATTTATTTTGCATGAACCAATTATTATCCTGTAGAATGTGGAGAAATCTTTGGAGCGAAATCTGGTAGAAAGGGAAAGCTCTGGCTTCTATAAATTGAAAGCTACCAAGCAGGAGAGGTATGCATGGAAGAGATAAAATTATTTTAAGAATTTCTTCCAGAACCAACCTTGTACCCTTGGGATTAATGAAGCTGGATCCCACATGGCTGACAGTGATTGAAATCCCTGCTCTGGTAGCTTGAAAAACACAAGTGTGCTCCAAATTCTAACAGAATGGAGAAATGGAGAAGAGATTGCAGTGTGACCACACTCAACTGGGAGGGGATAGTCCTTTGTCTCTTCCCCTCCCTCTTCCTCTACCTCTGTTTCTGTCAAGTACAAGACACACCTCCTGCTAATTAATAATAATAGTAATAATATGTTTCTTCCAATTAACTATGTCTAGAACAAAGAAGAAACAGGAAAATGAGAGCAATGGACAGTGACACAGTAGAAAATTGTTGTCTTAGGCTTCCAGTTCTTTCTTAAATTATTCCAGGAAGGCAGAACAGTTCATTAAATAATATGCACAGTTTCAGGGAGAAAACAATTGAGAAAAAGCATATGTTTGAATTCATTGCATCTCTGCTATAGCCTCTTTTCTGGGTCAGGCATAAATATATGCTTCCACCTTTCCTCCAAAAGCAATTTGACTGTTCTGCTCATTGAGTACTTCATTTTGACCTTTCCCCCCATTTAGCTATATCATTCATTAACTTAATTATCTTAAATTAAACACAATGTTCCAGGTGTGGATAGACCAGAAACAAGTAGACAAGCAAGGATAATTGACTCTCTGAAATATGACATAATTGTCCCTGCACTGATAGATCAGAATAGCATATCCAATTTTCTATGTTGTCTGAGTCGAAAGCCAGAAAGTGTTCCCATGTTCTTTCCTATTATTCCATTACTCACAGGTATCTTACCATATTGGACCCCATTTGGTGATTTTTTTAGTTTTCCCTGGAAGGATATACATTCAGTGTGAAGAGTTGGAAAGCAGGAGATGCCGCTAGCATTGCAGAGACCAGATGGGGAGAGCAGATTAGTTATCAGTTTGTGAGATGCTTCGAGGGGACACCAGGCCAACACAGTTGGAAGCTGCATACTCAGTGACTCATTCCATATACTAATTTCACTGGCAAAAGAAAACTTATTGTTGATAAAAAGTGAAAATAATATCTCATTTAGGAAGGACTGGAGTTTAATATGATATCCTTGTTGAAATAAGATATATTCAATAAAAGCAACAATAGAATAGGAGAATTTGAGTTCTTTGATTAGTTACAGAAGCAAACCAAGATGCTTATTATATTGTAAATGCCTGAAATCTGCAAGCCAAGGGTCCTTTCCTATAGAGCTACTTCCCCATTCTTGGGCATGCTTGAATTTTTAGTAGGGTTCAGAATTTATGCATGAGTGGAGGGAGAGGGAAAGAAGCAAACAGAGAGACATGAAACACAAAATACAGTGTTAATATAACTGCCCTTTATGGAGTTTTACCAGCTCTGGGCATGCCGACGTATCTGATGAGTCCCGTGCAATATAGGAAATCTCAGCTACCACTGTCAGCAGTGCTCCTGATCATTTATCTCTCCCCAGTCCTTACAGAAATCTGCTTTGCGTGAGTCTCACCAGAGCTTCTTTCCTCCCACTAGCTTTCCTGCCAACTCTTCTTCTGTATTCCACAAGTGAATAATTGGCCCATGCAAAATATATCAACATCAGAGAAGGTTATGGAGAGTCGAAGAATCTAGCACATGCACACAAGGACAAAATGGCTCTATATCAAAGTTACTTTATGCTTGGGGGGCCAGCAGATAGCCCATCAATAAGATATTGGGTTTCTCACTTTGGTAGCAGTTATGTCACTGAATTCCCACATAGCCAACCACCATTCAAGTTCTGTTCCCAGTGACTTGAAACTCATGCTGGGTGTGTGTACATGCATGCCCAAAATCCCAGGAGGAGAATGGAACAGAGGTATTACAGTATGGCCATCCTTCCTGGGGGGGGGGGGTGATTTTTCACATTCCCTCTCACTATCTCTGACTCTCTCTCTCTCTGGAGAGCACACATGCCCTAAGAAAAACAAAAACCACAAAAAGTTAACTTTATGCTTTGTGGATCCTGCCCTGAACTCTTGTCTTAAAGACTCTTCCCAGTCTTTAAGAACTGGATACAATATTATTCCAAGTAATGTGTGGACATATGTAGCTATCAATCATACCCCATTGATGGTTTATTTAACAATTTGAGAAAACATGATTATTTGGGCTATGTCATGCTGACTCAGGCTGATAAATATAATCCACCAGGTAGACCATACACAACTGTCTCCACAATAGAACAGAAGAAACACCTACTGCTTAGTCTCACCCAAAACGAAGAGATGGAATTGTCTTATTAGTTTTCATTCAGACCCAGGGGTCTCAAAGCTAGCTGTGTAAACTGGACTCCATCAGTAAGTGAGGCAAAATGGCAGAAACTCTCAAAATACAGAAGTAATGGACATACCTGAAACATTGAGCTTGTGTATTGCAAAAGCCTGGACTCCTGACACTTGGGTATTCCTTCTATCAATAAGGTAATGAGTTCTAAGCTTTCGTTTTATAGTTCCATGTAAACCTACAGTTTAGTTTCAGTGAATCCACTGAGACTAACTAAATCGTGTGTGGAGTCTTTCACTATACTAAGCTCTAGGGCAGCAGTTTTTAAACACATTCACTTCAGGAAGTTTCTGCACCTTTAAAAATATCAATATTTGCCCACATCCTTAAGTAGAAAAATATCGGTTAGGATGTCAGCAAGAGACAGACCTGCATGACTTTTTGAAAAAGTCAATCCCTCAAAGCCATTTGTCTTAAAGTCCCCATTGTACAAAATAGAAAGTTGACTATGTTTAAAAGGTCAGTGATCACATGGCTTTAAGGGCCTCTCTACCTTCATTGCTGGATACATCGATGAATCATAATCATAGTCACATGTACTTTAAAGAAATAATATGCAAAATAATTTTAAAATACAGAAGCCAGGGCAACTTTGTAGATTGTAAAATTGACATTCTACTTACAAAAGGCTTACATTTTGTAAATATGCAATACATTTTTCCCTTGTATGATGCCCTATGTAGTTCAAATGTGAAACAGGAGGTGATTCACCAGACTTCAGAGGTAGGGAGAAAGACACTCAGATGAATAGGTTTCTTTCAGGGAAACAGAGAAATGAAAACATTTCTGATCAACATAGCTTCTGAAGGGTGAGCCTTTCTTAGTTCTCCCCACATATGCCTGCTCTTGGCAGCAAATCTCTGCTTTCAACTCTGGAGTCCTGTGCAGGGAACTATCCTGCTTCTTGTACAGTGACGGCAGAACTGGGCTTTATTTTTTTATTTTATTTATTTATTTAGTTAGTTTTTTGCAGAGGTTTTTGCTATAGGGCGAGTGCACTCGCCAGAAAGACAGAGACAGAGAGATAGAAAGGGAGAAATCACCCCCCAGGGACGATGGCCACGTTGCAATCCCTTCTCCATTCTCCTCTTGGGTTAAGTCACCGGGTCCAGGACTCAAACTGTGGTTGACTACATGGGAGTTTAGAGACATAGCCATTACGCTAACTGCTGGTCCCAGAACTGGGCTCTATATTAGTGTAAGATCTTGGGTCCAACAATGTTCCCTGGTCTTCTTGGGAGTGGTTGTTTTTCTTTTATCTTCCCATTAGGTAATGGGTTCTGAGCCTTCCCCAGGAGCTTAAACATTTTGCTTCATGCATGAAAGGTCCAGGGAATTTATGCCTCTCCTAAGTGTCAGCTGACCGCCACCTGCATGCCTGTCCTACCAGGGACTGTTTCTTTCTGATCTTTTGTTCTGATCCCTCAATCATTTCCTAAGGACCCAGCCAAAGCAAAGTAAAAAGAACCTATTGAAAAAAAGAGACAGGAATAAAACATACAGAAATGTCAGTACATGCATCTTTCTAGTAGAGATGTAAGTGAATTCTTAAGTACGTGTTGATACTTTCCCAAATTTTAAAGCAACATTTATTACTTGTTGAAATGACTATCAGTAATCAATATAAATATAAAATATTTTAAAGCATTTTTGACTATCTGTTTCATGGAAGGTATGACTCTGGGCATCGTAGGCTCAAGGATAGGTAAGACATGATGGATCTTGCTCTCAGAAGTTCCCAGTTTGTTAGTAAATAAGGTATGAGCTAGAATACGCACAACGTCATGCACACTACTGCATCCAGTCATTGTGAGAGGGCAGGTCAACATTCTCACTGCTTTTGCAGAGCGAATTGGGACATAAAAAATGTTAAGTGATTTATCAATGTTTCTGTTATCATTGATTTATTTTAAAATATTTTCAGAATATAGCAGTTTAAAATTACTACTTCCTTTTGCTTATTTTTGTGCATCATAAGTTCAGAAAGAACTTGGCTGGGAAGTCCTTGCTTATGAGCTCTCATGGAGTTGCAGTTAGGTGTTGGTTTGGCTGTGTAGGTTGTCAAGATAACACACTCACATGGCCGACAGATGGTGTTGCTATTATTTGGGAGCTCAGCTGAGTATCTTCAGTGTGACCACTCTGTGGCCACTCCAAAATGGTCTGATATCTTCCACAACTATCAGGAAACCAGGCCGATGCAAGCTGGACTTATTTTGTTATTATTATTATGATTATTATTTCTTAGAGATTTTTGCTATATGGTACGTGTGCTTGCTGGAGAGACAGAGAGACAGAAAGCATGAAATCATCCCCTGGGGAATGGCCATGCCATAATCCCTTCTCCTCCAGTCTCCTCAGGATTTCAGGCATACAAGCACATTCACCCCGGAGCAGTTTCAAGCCACTGGGTCTGGGACTTGAATCACGGTCAATCATGTGAGTCCAGTGACATAACCATTCCTCCATCTGCTGGTCCTGAAGCTGGACTCTTTAATCCATCCTTGTACATTGCAGCGTCACATCTGCTCTACTCTCCTGGGAAAAGAAGTCGCAAAGGTTTGTCCATATTCAAAGTGTGGGTACATAGACTCCTCTTTTCAATGAGAAGAAAGTATAATTTTGTATATATTTGGAAAATAAATGTGTGAGCTTGCTGCTCAGTGGCAACATAAGAATTAGAATACAATCACTCTCTCAGCCCTAGTTGTCTTCAGACAATATTCACCACTCTCACAAATATTCAGTTTGTATAGTTAGTAATTCCCTTCAAAATCAGAAGTGAAAAAGTTGGGAAGGTTTTGAGAATGTCAGTTCAACTCTCACGTTGACATCTCTCCTTAATTACTTGATTTTGGCAACGTCCTGGCTACATATATTCAAATGAAAGCATTGCAAAGTCACCGATCAATTAATTGAAACTACCATCTAATATTTAACCTCTTGTATTGATAGAATATCACCAAGACTGCATTAAAAATCATAATTATCACATAATGTGATATCTTTGTATCTATCTATTTTCTCCATCATCTCTTGAATTCTAAAAACATTTATTTGCATGTTACTTTGATCTGCAAAGTAAAAGGCTTAGTGTGCTTAGCCTGGTTACCAGCAAGCAGCCTCTTGTCAATTTTAGCAAAGGCTACAACAACCTACCTGGCATGAAGTCTACAAGCATTCTCATTGACAATTAAAGACTGAATTCAAAGAACACTGATTTGAATGTATTGGTGAATAATTTTAATTAAAGATAAACTTCTGTGTGCAAAATGTGTACAATCTTTTGGAAAATTACAGTTTTTCATTAAATTGCAAGCTATTGTTATAAATATCACTTTTATTTTTAGTACATGTGAATTTGCAACTGAAATTTATTTTTGTCAGTGTTTTTTGAATGAACTCAATAAAGATTTTGTTTATAATTTTTTTTACAAAAGATAAACCTCTACTTTCCTTGAGGAAGAGAAATTATATTACTACTAAACAAAAAAATAATAATTTGCAAAACACCACTGTAAAAATTACAAAAACAAAAAGTGATGATATGCTTTTTGCATAGTAGAGGTTGAACTAGTACTAATTTTCTGTAGAAATCCAAATGATTAAGAAATCAAGGCCTCGGGACCAGCAGTTGGCATAATGGCTATGTCGCTGGACTCCCACGTAGTCGACCGCGGTTCGCGTCCCGGACCTGGTGGCTTAAAACTCACGCCGGGCGCGTGTGCGTGCGTGCCCAAGATCCCAAGAGGAGAATGGAGGAGAAGGGATTGCGGCGTGGCCATCCCCCCTGGGGGGTGATTTCTCACTTTCTATCTCTCTGTCTCTCTCTCTCTGTCTGGCGAGCGCACGCGCCCTATAGCAAAAGCCTCTCAAAAAAAAAAAAAAAAAAAAAAAAAAAAAAAAGAAATCAAGGCCTCTCTTAGAATTATGTTATTTTCTATCTTTACAATTCAAAAGCACTCTTTCTTTTCATACCCAGTGAGTTATATTATATCCAGTGAGTTACTTTTCTAGTCAGACAGTACAAAAGCACTCTGTATTATACCAAATGATCTGAAAAAATCCAAGAATTTCAGTAGCTGAGAAAGATATAATACAACTCATCCTACTATGATTGACCTCTTATACATAGAACATAGTGTTCTTTTAGTAGAGATTTCTGTTGCATTTCTAAGAATTATGAAAATATATTCACCTCCCTGAGCCTCTGGGCATTGCTATGTTGCAGTACCGTGAACCACTGACTTTTCTTGTTCTTCTGTTCTGCAGCTGTAATCACCTGTAATCAAAATTCACAGTCACCTGAAATTAGGAAATGCATTTTAAAAAATACACAACTGAAGGGCAGAAAATTAGAACTCAAAATCTAGACAAAAACTGAACTCACACTAATTTTAGTAGAAGTAAAAATACTTGAATTGCCTTTTCTAACAGTAATCATGTAGTCACCTCTAAGAAGAATTACAGTTTTCTTTGGAGAGAAGAGTGACTGTACATGGATATTTCCAATGTATAGGATAAAACCCAAAATCTTGATAGGTCAGAAATATTTATAGGTAATTTATTAATACTTCTTGTCACTTGGGCCAGGTTGTTTTTATTACATCTTGAAACCTTTCAAAGTGATTGTATTCATGACCTTACTGAAAAAAGAAAAATAAAAGCAAAGAACAAGAAAAAGGAAAAAAAAATCAAATCCTGGCATTATTCAATTTTTAGACATTTTTAGAAATTCATATTTTATAACAGTGTATATTGGTAGAATACTTGTCATTTTTATTGTTTTGATTTCTTTGCTTTTTATGATTATGATGATGGTTTGTGGGTCTATTCTGTCTTGCCCTCTTCTATTTTGTGCTAGAATTTAGTACTGAAATGCTTAAAGTTAAGTAAATTTTTTTCGTCGTTATTCATCTTAGCGTAACATATTAGTGCGAACCTAAGGAAAAGTTGACAAAAAGAACACTGAGAGTTTTTTGTTTCACTTAAACTTTTCCTAAGTCCAGCAGTGTCTACTTTCACGTGTAGAGACGTTTCTACATAAGGACTTCTATATTTCTGCATAGGTAACCAACCTCCAATATATGAAAAATTTACTTAAATTCTTGTCAACAGTAAGAGGTCTCAGAGCCAGATGGTGGTATATTGGTTAAGATGCTGGACTCCCACATGACTGAGTCCCAGACCCAGCGTCTTGAAAAATCATACCAGGCAATTGTGCCTGTGTGCCCAAAATCTGCAGAGGAGAATGAAGAGAAAGGGATTGTGTTATGGTTGCCCGCATTTGGGGAGTGATATCCCAATTTTCCTCTCACTGTTTCACTCTCTGTATCTCTCCGGCAAGTGTGTGCACCCTATGGCAAAAACCTTCAAGAAAAAAAAATAAAATAAAAGAGCAACTTGTTTTTTTTTGTTTGTTTGTTTGTTTGTTTGTTTGTTTTAAAGAGGCGTTCTCAAGATGTCCTTGCTTTTCAGTTTAAGTTTCTTTTTTTTTTAAAAAAAAAGAATTATCTAACTTTATTTATTCATTCACTCATTTAATTTGACCAGAGAGAGACAGAAAAAGAATGAGAAAGAGAAAGAGAGTGAGAAAGCAAGCCACCAGGTTTGGAACTCGAACTGTGGTTGGCCATGTGGGAGTGTACAACGCCTTAATCACCACGCCACCTGCTGGTCCTCCCATTTTAAGTTTCTTTTAACATAAAGCTTAAAACATGTAAAACTACTATGTATACTTTAATAAAATATTTCTATATAAGTTATTTACATATACATGGGGAATATAAACACCAAACTCGGGTAGATGTAAACATATAGACATGAACAGAGTGAGTACAATGAAATGAGAGAAGAAAAAACAGACATCTTCAATCATATCTGTAAAAGTGGGGGCAGATTTAGGGACAAATGATGAAATGGTAAGATTTGCCAAGATTCACCATTTGCCAAACAAATGGTGTTCGCAATCTTAAAGTCTTTCCATTTCTGAACGCTCAACAGAATTAATCATGAATGAAAAATAAGTAAATTACAATTTATGGTGCCATTCTTGTTTTCATATTTCAGAAATACTACTGTTTTCCTAATACCTAAATGACAATCTGGCTGCTTCTGTAGGTCTGGGGGTCAAGATATCTCAAACAGAAGACTTAATAATAGAAAACTAATATGAAAAGGTAGACAAGGAAAAAAATGTCTTCACAATAACTGGATTACTCCAGGGGTTAAGAAAACCAAACAACTTCAGGGCAAAAGTTAGTTTTTAGTCTCCTTCTTAAAATTTACGGAGTGGTTTAGGATGCCATCTTTTTCACTTGGCTAGGTTTTGTTGACATATGTGCAGTGAGCAACAGGGTGCTAAGGAGGAATGTAGTGTTTCAATCTTCCAATGGGTAATAACAAACACACTGGCTCTTTAAAATCCCTGCCCCACACACCTTCCATCTTTTTTTCTTCTCTAGCAAAATAACATCAGTTGGCTTTGTGATACAAAGACCTAAGGTATATATGCCTTTAATTGAATCCTATTTGAAAGAAATAGCATCTTGTTCTTTTTTTTCTAAAACTGATAATCCTTGATTTACAGCACATTAAGTAGCCTCATTTAAATTGCATGTGGAATTTTGCAACAGACTTTCCATCTTAACTCTCCAAGACCTGCTTACCTGCTTATCAGATTAGGCATGCATCAGAATGACCTGAAACATTGTCTAAAACAGAGATCACTTGGGTGTGTCCAGACAGAGCTGTTTTTTGGAGGGTTCAGGACTTGAGTACTTGCACTTCTACCTAATGATTTTAGATGCCAAATGAGCCAGTGCTTCTTGCCTGAGGACTATGGTTTGAGTAGCAAGATCCTAAAGCAGTTTAAAATATAAGGCTCATATCATCTGAAGAAAATCTTCAGTGCTCAGTAGACACTGAGTCTTATTAAACCCCTCGTATAAGTGTAGTATCATGACAGTCAGTGATTACCCATTTCATTGAAATTTAAATACGTTTAGGTAAAAAATGAAATAGAAAAAACCTGAATAAGAAACTACTCTTCTCTTACCTACTTAGATACAAATTTGCATAAAAGTTTTGCAAAATACCTGCTCTTTTTCCATTTTGTGTGTACATTAAGATGTAAGTATTTACACATAATGGTGTTAAATTAACTCTAGCTTTAGGGAACCTGAATGAAGTTGCTCCACTGCCAATGTATATTTTTTAGAAAACATGCAATAACACTGCAATCTACATTTATATTGACTCATAAAATATAGAAAAACTGCCCAAATTCATCATTTTTCCACCCCATTGTCTCATAGACAATGTTGTGTTTCTTATTCTATTTGTTAATTCAGAAATAGCTTATCGGACCAGCCAGTGGCATAGTGGTTAAGGCATCTGGATCTCACATAGCTGACTGTGTAGTTTAAGTCCTGGATCCAGTGACTTGAAAAACACCCAGTGTGTGTGTGTGTGTGTGTGTGTGTGTGCGCGTGTGTGTGTGTGCACGTGCCCAAAATCCAAGAGGAGAATAGAGGATTGCGGTGAGACCATCCCTCCTGGGGGGGGGGGGGGAGGGTGATTTCTTAGTTTCTCTTTCTCTCTCTGGGAATGCACATGCCTTCTAGCAATTTTTTTAAATTATTTATTTATTTATTTATTTATTTATTTACAAGATTGAGAGACACAAAAAGAGAAACAAGCACCTTCACTGCATTTTAATACTTCCCTGGTCTGCCTGCCTAGCCACCCAGATTATGGGTGCACACATAGCATGTATACATTGACCAGGGAACTGAAATTTCAGTCTTTCTTATGGATGTAGCATTGCCTTCACCAGTGTGTTACTACTGAACCCTTAAACTGGCCTAATTAAGAAATCTTTATGAAACACTTAACTATGATCTGGGTGCTTCTCAGGCTCTATGGAGATTACAAACTCTTACAGAGTCCCTCAGGGAATTGCCACTGTGTTAAAGAAAATGTAAGACCTATAACCATGACTCTTAACAGGAATGGAAATGTGAAGAGAGTATAATATGGGAATTTAAAGAAAAGTTTATTTCAATCTGGAGAAATAATTAGAGCACCACGTGGGAGAGTTGAAAGAAAACCTGAAACACAGGATAGGTTCAATAAATCATTGTTGAATGGAGATGCAATATGGATGGGCTCTTATGGATAAATATAGGATCTAGACAAGAGATGAAGGTTAACTTTTCAAGGGTGGGGAACAGCTTGAAAAATGGAAGGCTATTGAATTTTGAAGTTATATACGGGAGTTAAATTAACTTAGTTTTATGGAAGTATCATGGGCAGAACAGAAGATAAAGCTAGAAACAGGTTGTTAGACTGAGGAAAAATTTCAGCTCCACAGTAAGGATACTGGTTTTTATTTTGCAGAAACTTGAGAACTCAGGATCAGCAGATGGGGTAGTGGTTACGTCGCTGGACTCCCACATGGCTGACTGTCATTCGAGTCCCTCTGGCATAAGATACAAACCAGACTCATGTGCATGAGTACCCAAGATCTTGGAAGGAGAATAGAGGAGAAGAAATTGCAGTGTGGCCATCCTCTCTGGGGGATGATTTCTCACTTTTGCTCGCTCTCTCTCTCTCTCTCTCTCTCTCTCTCTCTCTCCCTCTCCAGCAAGGGCATGAACCCTAAGCAAAAATCTATTAATAAAAAAAAGAAAAAGAAAAAAATTGAGAACTCTTGACTATGACAAGAGTTTAGTCAAGTTTAGTTTAGTAGTAGACATAAAATGTGAGCAAGGACAAAGAATAGAATTTGGAGATCAAATAAGAGGCTGTGGTTATAGTAGGGTTTATGATAGGGCTATGGGTATGGAGAAGAAGGGTTGAATTTTACTAATGTTGAAGTGTATAATTATGTACACAAAAATTGATATTTATGTGTGAAAAGAGAATGACCAAATAATTACTCAGACTTTAAGCTTCTGTCTTAGTTTTGAGTTTGGTGTGATGATGATAAAATAATTTGGAGAAATAAAACATATAAAGGGTAGTTTAGAAGTCATACATATTTTCTGTTTCCTCATGAATAAAAAACTCTTTTATAATGTTTCTTTCTTATCTCTGCCCCAAGTCATATTTCAAAAATACATATTCCTAACATGTAATCTTCTTTGATCAAGATATTAATAGAATGAAAAAGGATTATACTCACTAATGTTCAAATTTGTTGGCTATGAAATTGCTAAAATGAAATGTCTGGCAAGCAAGTACATTTTTGGGAATTAACAGGTTCACTGTTCTTTATAGTCATTTCTGACACTGGTACGTTTCAATGGCCTGCCAGTCGAATTGCAGTTCTGACAATCTGTTCATTTTGGTACTCTCCAGAATCAATGGAGTGGAATCATTCATATGGTGCTTGTCACTGAACATGAAAATGACAGAAGTCAGCAGATTGGCAAAGCCATCATCCATTCATTTCCCTTCTAGAAAAGCATCACATTTGGCTTTTGTATTCAGTCTTTTCTCTCAGTTCATTTTTTTTCTAGCGTATTATTTAACTCAAAGAACCACCTCAAGCACACCTAAAATCAATCAGTGCATTTACTTGACTGATACGCAATTTTGATTTTGAGAGATTAACAAAAATGACATGGCCCAGTATTCCAAAAGGATCAGTAACAGTTGGTTACACGTAGACTGTGGAATTTTTGTTTTCTACAGCTATGACTAATTGAAAAAATTAATGCCTGAATATTCAAAAGTAATTGTTAAGACTTCAAAACATATTTTAAAGTCAGACAACAAAATTTTGTGAAAATGTATGCATTCCTTGCATTGGAGAAAAACCACACTTCACACCATTGTACATAATTATTAAATGTCTTGAAATTTCACGCATCTCTAGGGAAGGAGCAATCTTTTACTTTCACCTCTAGGACAGAACTGATGTCAAAAGAAAGAAGAGGACAAGGTGAGTTTGAAAACACTTTCAAAATAATGAAGTTGTCACTGATTATACCTTTCATCTGTGTGTCACTAACTTGTACATAACAGTATCCTTTCTCTGTCCTCATGACATAGAAATATATTACCTGTATTTTACAGTTGGATAAACAGGAGCTCAATCAAGTTTAAAATCACACAGTGGGGTATCTGGGAGAGGAGCCCAGAAGATCAGATTCCCAGTTAGTGGCCAGAATCATTAGTGTTGCTCTAAAAACACTCTTCTCCTTGGCTTGTCAGTGAACCGTGACTCTAGAAAATAAGTAGAGAGAGGAAGGGGAGGAACAAGCAAAGAATATGGGGAAGAATGAAGGAAAGATAAGAGATGATTATAGACCCAGTGTACTTTTCTCTCTGTGTCCAATGTGGAAAGGATAGGCATAAACTCACTGCAATGTCCATGAATCATACACATCACAAGCACACGCACACATACACAAACACACAGTCATGTCACACACACTCTCATGACAAATATAAAAGGCAATGCAGCATAGTGGATTGTGCTTGCTTCAGGGCTTAGATTTGTCATCTTCTAACACTTCACATGATATGATCTTGAACACATCATTCAAACTTTCAGGGCCTCAGTTTACATATGTATAAAAGTCAGATGATAATTTCTGCATCATAGAATTGCTGTGAGGATTAAATGAAATGATTTATATGTAAAAGCCTTGCCTCTCTAGGATAGGAGCAATCTTTTACTTTCACCTCTAGGGCAGTACTGATGTCAAGAGAAAGGGGAGGACAAGGTGAATTTGAAAACACTTTTGAAATAATGAAGTTGTCACTGATTACATGGGTTATACCTTTTATCTGTGTGTCACAAACTATTGTACATAACAGTATCCTTTCTCTGTCCTCAGGAAGCAGGAATATATTACCTGTATTTTACCTGGAATTTTTTTGGGGGGGAAACTTTAGATGGGATATTTGGAAAGGCCCAGGTCACATATGGGAATCATGTCCACTGGGAGATTGACAGGATATCTTTAGAAAGATGCTGAAGGGGGCCAGCAGGTGGAATGGTGGTTAAGGCACTGAACTCCCACATGGCCAAGCATGGCTCGAGTCCTGCACCCAGTGGCTTGAAAAATCACATCAGGTGGATGTGCATGCATGTCCTACATCCCAAGAAGAGAATGGGGAAGAGAGGATTGTGGTGTGGCCATCCTTCCAGGGAAGTGATTTCTTGCTTTCCTTCTGTCTCTCAAGCGAACACAAACCTTAAGAAAATAAAAAGAAAGATGCTGATAAGATCTTCTTCAGTTTGCAAAGAGGATGGTGAACAGAAGCACTTGCTAGGTAAAGGTGAAAAGATCACCCAAGTCTTAAAAAGACACTCTAGCTTCAGAGCACCAATGCGTCCTGTAGGGGGTGGTGTGGAGCTCAACAGGATGTCCATATTAATCTGAGCTTCCTCTAGTTTCTCTCTTGTTCCAGTTCAGTGACTTCTGCTCAAGGTCGTACCCATGTTTTCTTTCTCCACCAACCCCTGCTCCAGCCCAGTTAACTCCATCTCATCTTTCTAACAGCAAGCTAGTCTAGACTGTCTATTCTCCTTCTAATCGGCTGTGGCATAAACTCAGTGCTCTGCTTCCTTGGAGCTCATACCCAGTCCTTTATCTTCCCCTCAAAAAAGTCATTTCAATTCCAATGGAAAACCTTGTATTCCAGGTATTCATGGTATGAGACCTCATAGCCTATATTGAATATTTCAAAAACCAAATAGAGTTTCCTTCCCCATTCCTTCTTTTTGTGATAATTTTGTCTGCTCAAGGCAAAGTGGATGCCACTGACCAAACCCAGGGAAGAATCAATATAAAAAAATGCTGAAAAGGGAAGTACAAGATTAATATCCCAAGGCATTATTTTGCTCATTTTTGAAGCACCTAATACAATGTCAACTGCATGTTAAAAATTTAATAAACACGTGATGTGATTCCTCTTATGTCTATTGTTTCCTGATGCAGGTCTAATAAAGCTTTTTGCACATCCTTTTGGTTCCTTACATCATCTCCAAACATTTGATCACCTACTAAGGATCGACTTGCATGCCAGATATTGCCCTGGCTACTGGGAAATAATAAAATAATTATGGCCCCATCCTTCAAGGAGATCATAATTTAGGAGGGCCCGCAGGTGGCATGGTGGTGAAGGTGCTGTACTCCCCATGTGGCTGACCACAGTTCAAGTCCAAGACCTGGTAGTTTTTTGGTTTGCTTTCTTACTGTCTCTCTCTCTCTCTCTTTCTGGGAAGCACACATGCCCTACAGTCAATTAAATAATAATAATAATAAATTAAATTAAAAACTCAAAAAAAAAAGGCATGTTAGGGAGAGGTTAAGAAATGTTCAGGGAGTCCTGGAAAGGAAGTGATGATGAAGGATGGAAGATGTTGGATTTATCAGCTGAAGTGATGTTTGAGCTTGACTTTGAGGGGCAATGTGTTTTCAAATAGCGACTGTTAGGAAGGGAATTTAAAATAGAATGAACACGGGCAAATACAGGGAGGTTTGAAAGTCATAAAACTTGAAGGAAAGTGGTTCATCCCCTTAGGAATATAACATAAGGAAACACACGGAGTGGTGAGAGCCAAGAAGTCGAGAAAACTTGGATCCAGATTGCAAAAGCCCTGATAGGCACAGGAGGAATGGTAGACTCTTTTATAGGAAGCCAACATGATCAATGCTTTCAGATGTTTCACTAACTACCACATCCCTCTCCCCGACAAATGTTCCAACAATAAACATTAGATGCTGATCATTTTTGCCCAGTGTTCAATGAGAATGCATTGAATACATGTTATAAAAGTAATAGTCAGGTCAGGAGGTGGCAAGGTGTTTGAGGCACTGGACTCCCACATGGTCGACCACAGATCGAATCCCAAAACTGGTAGTTTGCTTTCTCACTTTCCCTTTCTCTCTTCATGTCTCTCTCCGGTCAAAATAAAAAAATATTAATAAAAAATAAAGTTTAATGAATATTTCTTTGAAAAATGTAATATTAGAAAATGTTTTCGTATTATTATTTTTTTAATTTTTTTTGCTGACACAGGTAAAAAAATGTTAGAACAACAATTAGAGGATGATTCAGCCTATCTTGGGACCAGCAGTTGGCATAATGGCTATGTTGCTGGACTCCCATGTCATCGACTGCAGTTCAAGTCCTGAATCTGGTAGCTTAAACTCACACTGGGCACGTGTGAGTGCATGCCCAAGATTCCGAGAGGAGAATGGAGGAGAAGGGATTGCCCTCACTCCCCCAGAGGGTGATTTCTCGCTTTCTGTCTCTCTGTCTTTCTGGTGAGCACACGCACCCTATTAGCAAAAACCTCTCCAAAAAAAAAAGAGGATAATTCAGTCTATCTGAATATTGGCACGTTAACTCAGTGGTTTTGACCTTCTCACCAATAGAAAAATGAATGATGATTTTCCTGGCAAATCACTGGAACTGTTAAATCAAACTTGGTAAATCTAAGTTCTAGGTTAGGAGAAGGGCCTGAGGCATATCACAGGAGAGATTTTTAGTATCATAAATGGCTCTTTCTATGTCATCACATCTTTGTGATGTCTGGCCCTGAAACTGCTCTAGTCGTCACCACAATTAGTCAACAGACCATGATTAGTAACGAGATTGATTCAGTTAGTTTTGTAATATCTCTGCTTTCAAAGAGTTGTCAGGAATGGGCTTTTTGGTCTCTGAAAATACACATAAAAGCAGAAGGTAGAAATACATGAGGGTTGTTACTCAGGAGCTGATGAGTAAGAACTGTGAACAGACTTACTAGTCTGTCATGACTTTTTGTTGAATAAACACTTCAAAACAAATAAACAAAACATTTTAACAACCCCATTTGTGTGAATGACTGTACTAATTCATGAAAACTGGCAGAAATGCATTTGGCTAATCTGTTTGGAATTATAAACATAGTGCTTGCTTTGTGGTAGGTATGAAAACACCATTGAAACCATTCTGTATTAGCCATGATGCGGTAGCGAGTGATTTTTTTCTCTTTTTTACATCATTGCCTTTGGCCATTTACGAGCACAACAGGCATAATGTACAAGTAATTGAAAAATCAATACAGTGTTTAGACTGATGAGCACAACTTTTTCTGACTCAATGCTGAGCATGGCCATTGCAAGTGGGAGCTGTCAGCAGCCTGTCCACATCCTCAGGCGCTCACGTCCACTTTCCTGGAGACTGCGCATGGCAAATGCTCTCAAGCACTCTCTGCCTGAAGACATATTTTTCTGACCAAGGAAGCAAATCCCTAGAATGCAAGGTAATTTGGAAGTACCAGAGAAGGATGTATCGAGGAGCAACCTTTAACCAATGGTGAACAAGGAGCTTTCGTATAAAACCTCAGTTTCCTTGCCCTTCAGTTGAGGTAACTCTGACATGAGTTTCACACAGTTTTCTCAGCATTTTGTGAGGATATCGGGCTTCTACATTTTCTTGTTTCTATTCACCACTCCCCTATTTTCTGAATTAACTTTTTTTTTTTTTTCTGAGAGGCTTTTTGCTTCAGGGGGCATGTGCTCACCAGAAAGACTGAGAGAGACAGAGAGACAGAAAGTGAGAAACCACCCCCCTCCAGGGGGTATGGCCACACCGCAATCCCTTCTCCACCATTCTCCTCTTGGGATCTTGGGCACACATGCATGCACACACATGTGCCCAGTGTGAGTTTAAGCCAACAGATCCAGGAATCGAATCATCATAGACTACATGGGAGTCCAGCAACATAGCCATTACACCAACAGCTAGCCCTGAATTATATTTCAAATAAACAGTCTGCGCTCAAATTTTTGTGGGGCAAGAAGGAGGGGAGTTACTTCTGGAATAAGCTAGACCAAGACTCTCTTTCTACGAAAGCCCTATGCCTTCAGTATGAATGCATTTGTCAAGGCTATTTTGTATATTTTCCTGAGAACCTAAAGGTATTAGTGATTCTGAAAGGTTTTACCAATGATCCCAAATTAGAATGACTCAATTTAATTTTTTAACTTCCCAGTGGTGAGAAAACAATAGGCATTCAGTAGAAAACCATTATGTTTTTCACCTTCAGTACACAATACAATAAATTACACAAGATAGCACTTTATTTAAAATAGGCTTTGTGTTAGGTAACTTTTCCCGCTCAACTCTAGGCTAACATAAGTATTCTGAGCATATGTTAATTAGGCTAGGCTAAGCTATGATGTTTGGTAGGTTAGATATATTAAGTGCATTTTCCACCTATGATGTTTTCATTTTATTATGGGATCACTGGGACGTAATCCACTGTAAGTGAAGGAACTTGTGTACTTACCTTTCCCTGCTCATGAGGCACAGTGTAGAAGCAAACACATCAGACCAATGCAGCTTCCGTTTAGCCCCGTAGGCTGGTGGACTGAGACAGAAAATTCAAGGTTTCATGCTAAGTTCCAACTTCATCTTCTTCTGTGTCTTGAGTGTTAGAACCAAATTTTGTTCTGTAAGTTCATATATAGAATTAGAGCTGCCATAGGCTGCCAAGATACCACAGCTTTCTCATTCCCTTGAAAGAATCTCTTTATTTCTAGTGACATCTGAAATTTTTTCCTTTCCTTTAAACTCAGGTATGTATTTGCTCATATAATTTTTGTCATTTAATTTTTTTTGTATTTTTAATTCATTTACATTCATTCACTGAGCATTGTCACAGCATACAAAATGTGATTTTCCTTTCAGAATATACTAAATAGTGGCTTAATCATACCTATTATCATCAATATTTTTCCATTTCTAGTTTCATATATATATATATATATATTTATATATATATATATATATATATTTCCCCCCCATTTCTCACCCTCTGCCATTTCCCACCCTCCTCCCACACTATCTCAGGTGTCCACAGTTGTGTTCCATTTCTTTTTTTCCTCACATTTTATTGATTCACAAATTTCTTAAATAATCTAACTACTTTATTTTTTCTTTTTTTTTTAATTTATTTTTTAATTAATTAATCACATTGTTTGGCTTACCATGTGAACATTTCAATATGTGAACATTTCTCCCCAGTCCAGTTGATCAAAATATCTTCAACAGATAACACCACACTTCCCCATCCTGTCAATGCTCTGCCTCTGTATCCCTCCTCCAAATGTCCTTCCCTAGGCCCCACTCCTCCACACACACCATATCTGGCATTCACACCTATCTCTTGTGTTTGTATATATTTTAGTCAATCAGTTTTAGTCATAGAGTGCAGACACTCAGTATATATTAAGTGGGGACATACAATGTCTCTCCTTCATACCCTGGCTTGCTTCACTCAGCAGTAAATCTTCCATATTCTTCCACTTTCTGTCAAAAGCCAGGGTTTTCTTGTTTTTTGTTTTTTTGTTTTTTTTATGACTGAATAGTATTCCATAGAGTATATGTGCCACAGTTTTTTAATTCATTCATCTGTACAGGGACATTTGGGTTGGTTCCATGTCTTAGCAATCGTGAATAGTGCCACAATAAACATCGATGTGCAAGGACTTTTCCAATGAAAAATTCTTCTGTCCTTTGGGTAGATACCAAGGAGTGGAAACTAAAGAATTAACAGTCAGAAACAAAGAAATAAAAGGCATCTAAGACAATGGCCAACTTAAACATCAGTACCTATCCTGTAACATCGATAATAACATTGAATGTTAATGGATTAAATTCTCTAATCAAGAGACACAGACTGGCCGAATGGATGAAAAAACAGAAACCTTCTATCTGTTGTCTACAGGAAACCCACCTCATGGAGAAAGACATACATATACTGAAAGTGAAGGGTTGGAAAAAGGTTTTCCATGCAATTGGGAACCAAAAAAGAGCTGGAGTTGTGATACTAATTTCTGACAAAATAACCTTTAAAACAAAAACTGTTCAAAGAGACAAAGAAGGGCACTATATCATAGTAAAAGGTTCTATAGATCAAGAAGATATAACGCTTCTAAATATCTATGCACCTAACACAGAAGCACCCAAATATGTGAAGGAAAGACTTAGATCTAAAAGGGGAGGTAAACTGCAACACAGTAATTGTTGGAGATCTCAACACTACACTATGCCCTCTGGACAGATCATCTAGACAAAAAATAGGTAAAGAGATCAAGGATCTAAACAATACCATAAATCAAATGGACTTAACAGACATTATAGAACTTTCCATCCAAAAACCACGAGATACACTTTTTTCTCACCCCAACAAGGAACCTTTTCAAAGATTGACCACATCATAGGGCACAAAGCAAGCCTCTACAGATTCAGAGGCATAGAAACTATATCCAGCATCTTCTCCGACCATGATGGAATTAAACTTGATTTTAATTTCAAGAGAAATCCTCAAAAATACCCAAATACATGGAAATTAAATAACCTACTCCTGAATGACTCCACTACTACCAAAGAAAAAAAAGACTGAAATCAAAAGATTCATGGAAGCCAATGACAATGAGGAAATAACCTCCCAACAAATAAAAGCCTTGGCCTGGTGGATTCACCTCTGAATTCTACAAAACTTTCAAAGAAGAGTTAACCCTCATTCTTCTCAAGTTATTTCTAAAGATCCAAAAGGATGAATCTCTCCCTAATTCATTTTATGAAGCCTCTATCACCCTTAAGGTAGGAAAACTAGAGACCAATATCTCTGATGAATACAGACACAAAGATTCTCAACAAGATACTAGCAAATGGTATCCAACAACTTATAAAAAAGATCATACACCATGATCAGGTAGGCTTTATTCCAGGAAGGCAAGGTTGGTTCAACATATGCAAAACCATAAATGTAATACATCATATTAACAGGAATAAAGATAAAATCATATGGTCATATCAATTCATGCAGAAAAGGCATTTGATAAGATACAACATCCCTTCATGATCAAGACTCTCAGCAAAATCAGCATAGAAGGGCCGTTGCTCAACACAATAAAAGCCATCTATGAAAAACCCATAGCAAACATCATCCTGAATGGAGAAAAGCTGAAAGCTTTTCCACTAAACACGGGAACAAGATAAGGATGCCCACCACTCCTTTTTAAAATAATCTCACTACTTTTAACAGCAAGTTCAGCTGATATATACCTGTCTGTGAGTACATGTCTGACTTTAGGCATGAAACTCTGAGTAGAATGAATATACTATAAGGTAGAACCTACCTGATGTTATATCGCTTACTACGGTCATTAATTATGTATTTTTAATATAGTTTTTAATTTCAAGAAAAGCAGCTTTAGCTTTAATAAATCAAAGAAATGCTAAGGAACTATGCTTAAAACTTAAAGCCAGGAAACAGGTTGGGATTCTGTTCAAATAATAGGTACATGAACTTATAAGCAGCTCAAGATATGACAAAAATCCTTAAAACTGGAAAACAAAGCCTAGAAGAAAATTAGCAATGTTTTAGTCAAAAGCCATATAATTCTATATAACCAGTGCAGTTTCATGTACCTAATTTATCTTCTGTCATGGTTCAATCTTCCCAATTAAATTCTGGGATATATTATTCATCTCCAGACTTGTCCCTATGACTAAGTTGGCCATTTTCTTAGATTTTGAACTCTTATTTCTGTGTTACTGTGTTTAATTTTCCTGGTATAGCACTCTCTGCAGAACTTCTTGGAGATCGGTCTAGTGTTGGTAAATTCTTGCAGGTTTTGTTTATCTGAGAATGTTCTTGACTTTTCTTACCATATGAAGGATAATCTTGCCGGGTACAGTATTCTTGGTTGAAATTGCTTTTCACTGAAAACTTTGAATATATTTTCCCATTCTTTCCTCGCTCACATTGTTTCTGTTGAGAGGTATGTTGTTAGCCTGATGGGATATCCTTTGTTGGTAACTTAGCATTTTTCTCTTGCCAATCTTAGTATCTCGTCTGTGGTTTTGGTCAATCTGGCTATGATGTGTCTTGTAGAAGATGTTGAGTTGATTCTTTTTGTGGTCCTTTGTATTTCTTGGGTCTGGATCTTTGAAGGCCTCTCTAGGTTTGGAAAGTTTTCTTGCAGGATTTCATGGAATAGATTATCAATGCCCTTATTAGTCTTTTCACCTTCTGGGATATCAATTATCTGGATGTTTGGATGTCTGATGGTATCTAGTATTTCTTGTATATTATTCTCATTTTGTTTTGCCAGTTTTCTCAGTCTTCACGGGGTTTTTTTCTAAGCCAGCGATTCTGTCTTCTACATGTGAGATTTGATTTTCTGTGTGATCTAGTCTGCTTTTAATACTTTCAAAAGAGGTTTTGACTTCCTGTAGCATAGTCTTCATCTCTAACAGGTCCATTTGATTCTTTTTTATAAAGTGCATTTCCTCTTTTAGATCTTGCAAGAATTTCCTCACCTCCTGGAACTCGTCAGCTCTTTTCTGCTGCCTCTTTGGCAGTTTGTTGTCTCTCTTTTCTTTGGTCTCTGTGAGCTTTGTCACTATGAAAATTCTAAATTATTTATCTGACATTTTCATGAGTTTCATCATACCGTCTGATGATGAAGAAGAGTTATTATTTTCTCTTGGAGGAGAGGTATTTTCTTGCTTTCCCATATTTCTTGTGACCCAATGGTGATTTCTAGTCAATAGTAAATATAGTCAATACCTGTAGACAAAGGTATTAAATGTAGATATAAAATTACATAATGTTGTATATGATATGACATTTTAAAATAAGATACATAAAGTGACAGTGTGCATAATATATTCGACACATGATTATACTATGTACAGATAGAAATAGAGTTAGAAATATGTTATATTTTCAGCTAACACGTCTGTGCATTAGAGCAGGTAGAATTAATATCTTAACCAAGTATACTAAGTTATGAGAGATTCTGGCCATTTTTATATAATTTTAGTTTTCTCTTTTTACTTCCACCCTGAAAGAGGATTTTATGTCATGCTTTAGTTGGTCATTTTGGAGTTATTTGAACTAAGTGCTGTTTTGCAGAATTTAATTTTTCACAGCTTCTGGATTTCAAAATCAAGGTATCTTAGATTCAAAATCTAACCTCTCTTATTCCTTCCTGAAAAAATTTAGAATTACTGCATCCTTAGTGATCTTAAAGCACATGTTGTAATATAAAGTGATTTACTTCCTGAAGTAGTGGGGAATGATGGGGTTGATAAATCTGAAGAACTTGAGCCATTTCTGGCACCTGATGTTATTGTTCTCATTGCTGAATGAAAGGTGAAGTAGAAGACAAACCCGAGTTGCAGACAATAGGCATCTAATTACTGCAGTTATTTTTCGTCCTTAACCTTGGGCCTCCTAGTATCTGCCTGGAAATATCCATTAAGAAAAATTTGAGAATGCAGGTATTTAATAGAAGAGGAACTGAGATGTTAACTGTCTGGGAATGTACGACACAGTCTCTTTCATTTAATGGTTCTTAACCAAATGCCGGCAGGGTCTCACTGAAAATCACTGGCAGGAGACTGTTTATTTATTCTTCCTGGATCACTCCCTCTCTTTTTCTGTGTGAAATACCTTGAAAGAACTGCATCCAGCCTCTGTGAGTCTGTCTGGGATAGTACCACCCTAAGAAAGCAAAGCAAAACATAAAGCATTCAGGAGAAATAAAGGCAATGGAAAGAGATTAGTTTCATCTGGATTGTGACTCCTTATCTTCAGCAACATATCTTCAGACCAAGGTTATTTCCAGTCACTTAAATCAAGTGGTATTTCTCCCCATTGGTCCGATTAGTCAACTGATAATGCAAAAGATGCTAACCATAGTTTATCTTCCCCTTGACAGTCCTCATACTGTGAACAAACTAAGAACGGTCTCTTCACACCACTGTTTACTATGGGAATAATAAGCTGATGAGCTCAAAATGCATTTTTATGCACTTTATGGAATAAATCATTTGCAAGTGATATTATGCCCATATCTGTCTTTTCTGACAACTGAGTTGTTTGCAGTGCTGCAGACTGGAAATGACACTAAAAGCATACAGTGATTTAGAGGTGGATGACTCATGTAAGAGCAGTGGCAGAGTTGATGGGCATGAGGACTGAAAAAGAACGGAATATCTGCATATTTCCAATGCCCTATAAAAATCCAACATAGAGGGTTTTTAAATTAACTTTTGTACGTTCCACTTATCCTTGACTTTATAAGGAGCTTAGTACATCATGAACCCATGGGTCCTTATCCTATCCATTTCCCCTCTGTTTTGACACAGAGCAAAAATCTTGCCATGGGCTACAGTGAACAATAATGATCTGATCATAAACAGTACAACCAATAACAGAAATTGCCCCCCAGATGAAGCCCCCAGTTTGAAGAGACACAAGACAGCTGGAAAAGAAAGTAACATTTCCTAAATTCTCGTAAAAATTACCAACCAACTCTTCTGCTCTATCCCACCCTCTACTGGCCGACAGGAGAAACAGCATTAGTTCCTGGTCCAGGATGCACTGTGATTAATAGCCACAAGTCACCTCCTAGAGCATTTGGAACACATCAGGTCAAGTCTAACACCAGCCTTGGGCAGAACATTGCCGGAATTAGTCCTCAGTGTCTTCCTTTCTTCTTCCTCACATCCACCCTGATCTTGACCCTCACTCCTCATTTATTTCTAGTTTAAGGAGAAAATCAATTAGCTCATTGCTTACTGCTTCTTCCTTCCTTCCTTCCTTCATTTCTTTTTGATATATTAGAAGCCACAGTAATAACGCTTTCCCTCATCCAACTCTATTAACTATGCCGCATTCATCAGGCTTTCTGTGCTGGTCCTAGAGAGGGTTTAATGACATTTATCACACTCATTTTAATTGTCTGATGTCGAATACAATGAGCATTTACTGAGAGTCAGCTGTGCCAAGTTCTGTGTCAGGCAGGTGTCATCAACAACATGACACTCTTTCTGCTGTGGACGAGCCTAATTCTATAAGGCAGAGAGGCCAATTAATGATTTCAAATCACTGAAATAAAAGGCATTACAGAGACAAACTCCCAGTACAGAGGAAACACAGGATGACCACTGGGAGTGAGGGTGACCAGGCAAATTTCTGGACAGATTCCTATTTCAATTTTGGTGTTAAGGAGCTTACCAAATGAACAAATGGTAAGGGACTTGAGGCAGAGTTAAATATAAGGAGGTGAGACTAAACATGTTATGAATTGTGGCTGGCAAGACATTCAGGGCTGTCAGCACACTGCAATGAAAGATGGGGTGGCAGGGGAGAGGAAGCCAGAGAGCACTTGGGGTAAGTCTTTCCGATAGGACTAAACTTAGACTTGACCATGTGGGCCATGCAGAGTCAACTGGAACATTCTGACACCAGTGTGGAAGGAGATTTGAGGGGAAGCAGAGAGACCAGTGAGGAAGTTCTGTGACAATTCTCACAACGATGCAGGTGTGAGGATGGGGGGAAATGTATGCAGATTGCAGCAAAGTGTAAGGCTTAAGGATTCACTAGGCACAGAAATGAATGTTAAAGGAAGAGGAATGACTAAAACAACCTCCGACTCAGTGCCTAGTTGATTACTGATTCCATCATGTGAGATCAGTAACACAAGAAGACAAGTAAGTTTAGGAGGAAGAATATAAATTTACTTTTTATCCTCTAGCATAAAGATTTTCATATAGTATTCATGTAAAAAGTATAAAAGATAGTGGTGGAGCTACATATAGTTGACCCTCTGTATCCATGAGTTCTGCCTGAAGGTATTCAACCAATCAATCAGGGACTAGAAATTTTAGGTGTAAAAGAAAAACAGTAAAACATAATCATAAAACAATTTTTAAAAATAGCATAGCAACTATTTATGTAGCATTTACATTGTGTTCAGTATTATAAGTAATCTAGCGATGATTTAAAGTATAGGGGAGGATATGTTTGGGTTATATGCAAATTCTATGCTATTTTTTTTTTCCTTAGAGAAATTTTTGCTATAGGACGCATGCACTCACCAAAGGGATAGATAGAGACAAAAAGCGAGAACTAAACCCCCAGGATGGATGGCCACACTGCAATCCCTTCTCCACCATTCTCCTCTCAGGACTTTGGGCATGTATGCACACACGCTTAGCTTGAGTTTTAAGCTACTAGGTCCAGGACTAGAGCCATAGTCCATTACGTGGGAGTCCAGCAATATAACCATTATGCCATTTCCTGGTCCCTCTGTGCCATTTTATATAAGGGACTCAGTGTCCATAGATTTTGGTATTCCTGGGGTCCCAGAACCAATCTCCTGCAGATACCAAGCAACACCTGTATTTGGTGTTCATTCACATTAACAAAATTGATAATTAAAATCAAATATGTGAATAGTATTTCCCAGAAGAACATTATAATGAAGACACAGTAGTTGCTTATAGGCTCTTTAAAAAGTGAATAAATGAAGCCCAATCTCAATGGCACAATCAGGAAAGTACTAAACCATAGTGTTAGAAGCTACATAGCCAATTGTGGGGTTGAATTGGGGTTGAATCCTGAATCATCCTGAAAATATGTCAGGTGCACATGTGCCTAACATTCTGACAAGTTGAAGAGCTGTGGGAAAGGAATCACAGTGTAATAAGACCCTGTTAAGGATACTCATTTTTCCCTCTGTGTCTTTGTCTTATGTATGTAAACATGCTGTAGCTCACAAAAAAATAAAAATAAAATAAATAAGTGGATAGAGAAAAGAGTCTACAGAAAGGAGAAAAAAGGTAAAAACACATAAATAACACTTCTTGGAAATCATAGAGGTTGAGCACTTCAGGAAAGAGAGAGTGATTATGTTCAGCAAAGAGATAACAGATTAGATAAGTACTATATATGTTGAATTTGGGACATGATTAGTGGTTATGTGAGAGTAATCAATATGAATGTGTGTGCTGGGTGATTGAGTTGGTGGGTGGAGCTTACCAGTAAATCTGAAGAACGAATGATATAATGGGAGAAGAGCAAATAAGCCAGGAGATAAGAGACTCTGTCATATGTAGGCAACATCAAAATGAGGCATAAATTTACAGGAGGGTTCTTTATTTTGTTTTTTTTGGGGGGGGGTTTGTTTGTTTTTGTTTTAGTTTAGTTTTGTTTTTTAGAACTGGAATTAGCTAGAGCATGTTTAAGGGCTGAATGAAGAGAGCCAATATGAAAGAAGCAGTATATCTATGGAGAGAAGTCCATGATGAAGGAGATTCCCAAAGCATCTCAAGAACTAGTGAGAAGAGCTAAAGTGAATGCATTGACTTCAAATAAGATGAAGCACGCCTCAATTTAGAGGTAAAATGAAAATGAGTAAAGAAGAAGCTGAGAGGAGATCAGACCATAAGACTGATTCATTTGCTCCCAAAGATACCCATTTTCTTGCCAATATGATGTCAAGGTTGTCAGCACCAGTGATGGAAGTGAGACATGACAGTGGGATTGGGAAGAGTCATTGAGGTTTTCAGTGCCATTATGTGAAAAGAGTCAATAGAGATGAAGCCATGTTGATCAGCTGTGTTGAGGGCACCACAGCAAGCAGAGTCTAGAGCCATCAATCCACTCTGTTGAGTTTTTATTCATATGGCTCTCAGAAATACAATTTGAAACAAAGGATAGTTTGTTGTATTGATTCCAGAGTTGAAATAATATTGGATAAAGAGACATGCAAGGTTGCAGAGAGAAACTCTGAGTAAATTTATGTTATTGCACCAGACCTCCAGACAGAAAAGAAAGACCAAAAATAGGTACTTTCACAGAGAGAAAATCAAGGAATTAGCACAGTGATGGGTTTGAGCATAGAAGGCTAGCAAGAGGTAATTTTGCGCCTCTCTTTTCAACTCTATTTCAATGACCTTATGGTGGTAGCTTGTAAAAAGCTTCAGTGGACATATTTGTGCCACAAAAATCAGCAAACACTACATATTGGAACATTGTCTTTCCAAAGAACCAAATTACTAGCACACCAGTGGATTGAAACATGGGAACATGTGCTGCCTTAGTTTGAGCTGCCATAACAAAGTATGATAGCCCAGGTGGTGGATAAACAACAGAAACCTAGGCTTCACAGTCTGGAGGATAGAAGTCCAAGATTAGGGTGTCAACATGTGAGGTTCAGATAAAGACTGTCTTCTGGGCTGCCAACCTCTTTTAATATCTTTACATGGAAAAAAGAAGGCTAGAGCGCTCCCCAAGGTCCCACTTGTAAGGCACTAATCCCATTCATGAGGGCTCTCCCTCATGACCCATGATCTCCCAAAGGCCCTACTCATCAAATTGAGGGGTAGGATTTCCATACACGAATTTGGGAGAGGGGGCCACAAACATTCAGTCCTGGGCATTAGCAATTTTAAAATGATAGGTAGTCAGGGTATAAAATATTGGCATAAATATCTGTAGCATACAAGATGAAGAGAAGTTTTAGGTTATTTTTATTTTGTTAGTTCTTTGTTTTTAATACCTAAGGCTGAAGCAAAAAGAGAAAACCACATAAATGGAGCTCTAAACTATTATAGTGGAAGATTTATAAACATGAGTGTTAAATTATCCTATCTACACAGGCACTCAACTCTTCAATTAATTAGATAGAACTTTTTGAGATTAAGTAAATATCATCCATGAGGAAAAGGAGAGAAAGCAACATCCTGAAACTCATGGGAAAAAGAACAATGTTTCTTCCAGATTTTCTGAAATTTACTATGCTTAATGAAATTCAATTCAACAGACACTTCTTATTCACAATATTATGTTAGATGTTAAGATGGAAGGAGTACTTGATACTGTATAATTTAAATCCTTATATAAAACATTACTTTCTCTTTTAAAGCATTTAAAATGAAAGCTTTAATGCAAAAGGGAAAAAAAGGTTTTTCTTAAGATTTTGTCTTATGGGCCCGCTTGTTAAAAGCTTCCTCATTTAAGGTTGCTAAGGAGTTGCTAAGGGATATTGTATAGAGAAATTTAAGTTTTGTATTATCAGTGATGATCCATGATGAAAGGAAAAAAGCTTACTTCTTTTTTCAAAGAGGGTTAAAAAAAATCACAGACCATTCCCATTTAAGTGTTTCATACCCACCAGATCTACAAGAAACATTTACTACATTGAATAGACTCTCACTGAATGGCCGTCTCATTGGACAATTGTTATTAATTAGTTTTTATTTATCTGTATTAACTAACTTTCATTTCTATTTGACTGTGGTGCCACTAATGGGGTTGTGATTATACTCTAATTTCTTTTCTCTTAGGACTAGTGAAGGAAGAGGAAACCAGACAGTTTCTTGTGGCGCAGACAGGAAACTCTAAATGATGATATGAAGGTCATTATCTTAATATGTCTAGTCAGAGAACTGCTCTTAGACTAAAGATTCTTGAACTGTTTTGGAAAGTGCATCCCTTTAAAATATGATAAATATTGTTCATCTAGCTCTTAGCAAAAAAAATAATAATAATTGTGCTTGTTACAATATAGAAAAAGAATCCTTCCTTTTATTGGCTGCCCTAACTTCATCCATTGTCTTTCTCTTAACTCGTCTACCCAAGTTCATATATATATATATATATATATATATATATATATATATATATAAAATTTTAAATACCTAAGTTAAAAGTTATCTGAAAACAAAATAGAATATAATATTATGAAAAGTTTAAGTTTTGTTTATTTTCAAAAATAAATAAAATATTTTCTCTACCATATCAATTCCAGATAAATCAGAAGACTAAGTGTTAAAAAAATACTATTTTTAAATATAGATGAATAATAAATCTCAAGAAGGGGAAAAAACATTCAGAGGAAAGTAATGGACAAAATAGGAGAAAAAAATTAACATATGTTATTAAAATTTTACATTAAAGTTCATATAGAAATAAAAGTGTAGGAAGAGCAGATGGCATAATGGTTATGTCACTGGACTCCCACATGGCCTACCTCTGTTTGAGTCCTGGACCTGGTTGCTCCAAACTCATATCAGGTGCATTCACAGGCATGCCTCAAATCTCGAGAGGATAATGGAAGAGAAGGGATTGCAGCGTGGCCATCCCCCCTGAGGTGATTACTTGCTTTCTATCCGTCTTTCTCTCTCTGTCTTTCTGGCAAGTCCATGCACACCATAGCAACAATTTTTCTCTCTTAAAAAAAAAAAAAAGAGAGATGAATAAAGTTCAATTCTAAATGGTCTCACTCATTGAAAATAGAAAATTATCTTCTAATAGACACCGTTGTTGTCTTACCCTATCTTTTTGACCAATACCATTTTAGTGAAATATGAACAGTTCCAAACCCCTGCATTTTATTTTTTGCCCAACAGCTTTCTCCTTTCTACCTGATGAAAAGATATGCTAGTTATTAAAAGTAAACTTTCCCAATAAAACCCAGTCAAGGAATAACAAGAATGTGTAATTATCCCAGTTCATCAGCCCTTTGGTTGGCTATCTCTGAATTTCTTAGTTCTATGAAGGGATTAAATTTCATGTATCTCTGCTTAGATACCTGATTGAAAATGTACACTTTAGGAGACTTTTTTCTCTTTACATCATACACTCTCATTCCATATCAGTGTTTTCCAGGATCAGTAGAAAAATTAAGCACTTGTTCTCGTATCCTGGTTTCATAGCAGCTTTCTAGGTAACCCAAGTTAAGACACATCCATTCAAAGAGAGGATAGCATAAGCAGACACATCATAGAGGAATAAAAACTATCACATGAAATTTGCCTCACAGTTGTCAAAAAAATGAACATTAAAGGAAAAACTAATTTTTTCTTATTTACTAGATTATCTAAGATTAAAAACTAATCTTCAGCATTTTAAGAGTTATATTTAGGGAACCCTTTCATGCTTTGTTAATGACAATGCAAATTAATAAAACTATGTCTGAAGAAAATAAGGTGAAATATAGAGTTCCAAAATTATTATGTCCTTTTGTTCATTGGGATCATTTTTATGATTTCTCTATTCATGTATTTACAAAATTAAATTAAAGATTTTTAAAGAATTATTTCTTTTATTTTATTTATTATTACTACTATTTTTTTTTTTTTTTTAATTTGCTATAGGGCACATGTGCTTGACCAAGAGACAGAGAGAAAGAAAGTGAGAAAGCAAGCTACTATGTCCAGGACTTGAACCACTATGCCACCTACAGGCCCCACCACCAAACTAAATTAAATTAATAAACATGTACATTGACTGATAACATACTTCATGTTAAGCATAAGGTCAGAGATTAGGGAGAACTAATACGAGCTCTGAATATTAATCATAATAGTGGAAATAGGTGAGAGTGGAGATTGTAAGGTTAAAGGAATAGATGACAGTTCCCTGGATTCCCTACTTTTCTCCACCTGTTACTCTTGGCTCTGAAGCAGCACTGCCCTCAAGACCCTGGCTCTGATACTCATCATTGTTTTACTACTGGCATTTCCTTCTCTAAGTTTATTTCTGAATCTTGACTCTTCTTAAGTTATGACATTTTGGCACTGGCCTACCTATTCTTTCTTCACTGTTTGCCTTGGAACTCACCCAGTTTTCAATGTCACTCCTTCCACAATTCAATGGTAACCCATTCTATTTTGTGACAAATTATCTACCAGACTATTGCTCCACTTGCTAGTGCTCCACGTTTAAACATCATGTGTCAATTGCACTAGTTTACAACTCATGTCTTCAGTGGTGACTGAAAAAAGGTAAAATTAACAGAGTCTACTTATATCACATATATATTCCAAAGTCGAAGAATTAGAATCTTTTAAACACTGGGTGTTATTTTTGGTTTTCTGCAAAAATTTACTCAAACCATAAAAATTATAGGGACCCACAGTTTTATTGTGTGTGTGTGTGTGTTTTATGTTTTAACTCAGAAACATTTTTTCCACGTCACCATTTTTGTTTGTAATTTTTACACACAACAAATGACATCAACAAATAAACTAAGATGAAATGTTAAAAAAATGAAAATTTTCTTATTTTTAAGTTTAGAAATAATAGATTTGCTTGTGGTGGCCATACTCCCCAGGGATTCACTAGTGTTCAATCAATTGGCTACCTGCCAAGATGTCTGCAATCCACAGGGAGGTGCAGAAATATCACTGAACTGAAATTTATACTTGTAACCCAAAGTAATGATCAGAGCTGCTGCTGAAGTCCTGTTCAGAGACATTTCAGGGAATGAGGATCTAAGTCTCGACTCACATCTTGGAAAATAGAAACTTACATGATCAGTCTCAAATGCATTACCTACCTATTTCCAGACAGGTAAAAGAGGAAGTAAGTGTAAACTATAATAATTGTAAAAGTAAACAGGTATTTTAGTTCATTGCCAGCCATTTAAATATAAAATTTACTTGTCCTTGTATGTAATCATCTGTCACATTTAACACTACAAAAGTCATGCAGTAAATTGTGTCGATCTTCCTGGTACAAATTTATGTTTAAATGATGTCTTTGGACCAGTAATGAATTAGGACCAAACTTCAGACAATTTTGACACTACAAGTGTGTCATGCTTACTTAAAGTCACATGATTAAAAAACTAAATATGCTTACTGACTACATTGTTTCAATATATGAAGCTCAACAAATGCACATGTTAAGTATTTCAAATTAATCTATGATAGGGCAGGACCAGCAGTTGACATAATGGCTATGTCATTGGACTCCCATGTAGTCATTGGTAGTTCAAATCCTGGATCCGGTGGCTTAACTCATGCCAGGCGCATGTGCGTGCCCAAGATCCTGAGAGGAGAATGGTGGAGAAGGGATTGCAGCATAGTCATCCCCCCTGAGGGAGTGATTTCTTGTTTTCTGTATTTCTCTGTCTTTCTGGTGAGCACATGTGCCCTATAGCAAAAACCTCTCCAAGAAGAAGAAAAAAATGTTTTGATAGGGCTATACAATTTGAGTGGCTATCATAAATTGAAAATGTTTAGAGTGCTCACTTAGGCAGCACATATACTAAAATTGGAACAATACAGAGAAGATTAGCATGGCCCCTGCACAAGGATGACACGCAAATTCATGAAATGTTCCATATTTTTAAGACTCCCCGGGATCCTCCCTTTTACTGAACCACCTGTGCAAAAGGAGATACTGCTCTTCAGATACCTGAATAGAATACTCCTCGGACCACATTGCTAAACACAACAGAAGAGACAATTTGGCACACATCAATACACAGCAAAAGGGAAACACACTTGCTACTAGTTGAAGAAGCATTCTCCTAAAAGGTATTCCAAAGCAAATATATCTCCCAATGGCTAGAAGTAGAAGAAGAGCCTCAGGTCTGAATAAATCAGGAATAAGTTTCCATCAAAAGAACATAGAAACTCCCTTTCATTTCTTGAAAAAAACAAACAAACAAACAGAGGAAGTTACCAAAATGTCAGAGAAAGAGTTTAGAGCATTTATGGTGACCAAATTTTATGAGTTGGAACAGAAAAGAGACAATGAACTACAGGAGATTAGAAAGTCCTTCCATGATATGAAAGAAGAAATGGACACACTAAGAAAGAATCAGATGGAACTATTAGAGATGAAGTCTGTAATACAGGAAATCAAATACTCTCAAAAGTATTAAAAGTTTATTAGATCATGCTGAAGATCAAATTTCTGACATAGAAGATAAAACCTCTGACTTAGAGAAAACTACTAAAAAGATAGAGAAAATAACAACAACAACCAAAAAAAACCCCACGAGAATAATATACAAGAAAGACTAGATTCCATTAGACACCCTAACATCTGAATAATTGGTATCCCAGAAGATGAAGAAACTAACAAGGGCATGGAAAATCTATTCTATGAAATCCTGGAAGAAAATTTCCCAAATCTAGAGAGGCACTCAAACATCCAGACCCCAGAAACACAAAGTACTCCAAATAGAATCAATCCCAGAACATCTTTCCCAAGGCACATCTTAGCCAGACTGGCAAAGACCACAGATAAAGACAAGATAGTAAAACTGGCAAGAGAAAAATAACAAGTGACTTACAAAGGTCATCCCATCAGGCTAACACTGAACCTCTTGATGGAAGCAATGCAAGCAAAGAAAGAAAGGGAAAACTTATTTAAAGTGTTGAGAGAAACAATTTCAACCAAGATTGTTATATCCTGCAAGATTATCTTTCATATAGGAAAAAAGATTAGAAACTTCTCAGACAAACAAAACCTGAAAGAATTTGCCAAGACCAGACCAGCTCATCAAGAAACCCTGAAGAAAGTACTGTTCCCAAAAAACTAAAGAGTGAACAGCCAAAATAAAGGAATAAAAGGCAACCAAGACAATGGCCAACTTAAACTTTGGTACAGGTCTGGTAACATCGACAATAACATTGAATGTTAATGAATTAAATTCTCCAATCGAGAGACACAGACTGGCTGAATGGATAAAAACCAGAAACCCTCTATCTGTTACCTACAGGAAACCCACCTCATGGAGAAAGACATACATAGACTGAAAGTGAAGGTTTGGAAAAAATGTTTTCCATGAAGATGGGAACCAAAAAAGAGCTGGAGTCACGATACTAATTTCTGACAAAATAGTTTTTAAAACAAAAGCTGTTCGAAGAGACAAAGAAGGGTACTACATTGTAGTAAAATAGTCAATTGATCAAGAAGATATAACGCTTATAAATATCTATACAGCTAACACAGGAGCACTCAAATACATGAAGGAAAGACTGTTAGATCTAAAAGGGGAGATAGAATGCAACACATTAATTGTTGGAGACTTCAACATCCCACTATCCCCTCTAAACAGATCATCTAGACAAAAAATAGGGAAAGAGATAAAGGAGCTAAACGATACCATAAATCAAATGGTCTTAACAGACATTTATGGAACTTTCCATCCAAAAACCACAAGATACACTTTTTTCTCACCCCCACATGGAACTTTTTTGAAGATTGACCCCATGATAGGGCACAAGGCAAGCCTCTACAGACTCAAAAGCATAGAAACTATATCCAGCATCTTCTCTAACCATGGTGGAAGTAATGTTGAGTTTAATTTCAGGAGAAATCCTCAAAAATACTCAAACACATGGAAACTAAATAACCTACTCCTGAATGACTTCACAATTACTAAAGAAATAAAGACCAAAATCAAAAGACTCATGGAAGCCAATGTCAATGAGGACACAAATTTCCATAATCTTTGGGACACTGCTAAATGAGTCTTAAGAGGGAAGTTAATAACAATTAGTGCACTTAAGAAGAAGACAGAAAGAAGGCAAATAGGTCACCTAACACCATATCTCAGAAAATAGGAAAAGCAACAGCAAAAAAACTCCAAAAATACTCCAGAAGAAAGGAAATAATAAAGATATGAGCAGAAATAAATGAAATAGAAAATAAGTGAACTATGCAGAAAATAAATGAAAGTAAAAGTTAGTTATTTTAGAAGAAAAACAAAATCAATACACCACTAGGGAGACTTATTAAGAAGAGAGAAAGGAACCAGGTAAATCAAATCTGCAATGAAGCAAGCAAAATAAAAACAGACATAGTAGAAATACAAAAGATCACTAGAGGATACTATGAACAACTATATGCCAAGAAACAAGACAATCTGGATGAAATGGACAAATTCCTGGGCACATATAATCTATCAAGATTGAGCCAGGAGGATATAGAAAGTCTGAATAGGCCCATAACAAGCCAGGGGATTGAATCAGTAATAAATAACCTCCCAACAAAGGAAAGCCCTGGTCCTGAAGGCTTCACCTCTGAATTCTACAAAACTTTCAAAGAAGAGTTAACCCCCATTCTGTTCAAGTTATTCGTAAAGGTCCAAAAGGGTGAATCTCTCCCTAATTCATTCTATGAAGCCTCGATCACCCTTACCCTTAAAACAGATAAGGACAGGACAAGGAAGGAAAACTATAGACCAATATCTCTGATGAATATAGATGCAAAGTTTCTCAACAAGATACTAGCAAATCGTGTCCAACAACTTATAAAAAAGATTATACATCACAAGCAGGTAGGCTTTATTCCAGGAATTCAAGGTTGATTCAATATATGCAAAACCATAAATGTAATACACCATTTTAATAGGAAGAAAGATAAAATACATGTGATCATATCAACTGATGCAGAAAAATCATTTTATAAGATACAATATCCCTTCACGATCAAGATTCTCAATAATATTGGCATAGAACGGTCATTTCTCAACACAATGAAAGCTATCTATGAAAAAAAAAACATAGCAAATATCATCCTTAATGGAGAAAAGCTGAAAGCTTTTCCACTGAAAATGTACAAGACAAGGATGCCCACTTTCTCCACTCCTTTTCAATATAGTACTGGAAGTCCTTAACAACACAATCAAGAAAGAGAACAAAATAAAATGTATTCAAATAGGAAAAGAAGAGGTGAAACTCTCTCTATTTGCAGATGACATGATTGTATACATAGAAGACCCAATGATATCCATGAAAAAATTCCTGGAAGCAATACATGAATTCAGTAAAGTTGCAGGATATAAAATCAATATTACAGAAATCTATACCATTTCTATATACAAACAGCAGGCAGACTGAGATAGAACTAAAAAAAGTAATTCAATTTACCATAGCCACAAAAAGTATAAGACAGCTAGGAATAAATCTAACCAAAGAAGTTAAAGACCTTCACAAGAAAAACTACAAGAAGTTAAATAAAGGAAAAGAAAATGAAAAATGACAGAAAAAAGTGAAAGGACATCCCATGTTCCTGTATTGGAAGAATTAATATAATCAAAATGGCAATTCTACCCAAATTAATCTACATATTTAATGCAATGCCAATCGAAGTACTAGACACATTCTTCACAGATCTAGAAAAGAAAATCATACAATTTGTCTGGAATCATAAAAGTCCTTGTATTGCCCAAGCAATCTTGCACAAGAAGAGTAGAGTGGGTGGCATCTCACTCCCTGACCCAAACATATACTACAGAGCTGTTGTAATCAAAACAGCATGGTACTGGCACAAAAATAGACAAGTGGAACAATGAAACAGAAATAAACTCCCAAACATATAGTCAACTGATTTTTGACAAAGGATATCAGTCAATCCACTGGGAAAAGGAAAATCTCTTCAGCAAATGGTGCTGGAAAAACTGGATATCCACCTACAGAAAGATGAATCTGAACCCCTTCCTGTCACTACTGAAAAAAACAACTCAAGGCAGATCAAAGATCTAAACCTAAGACCTCAAACTACAAAACTGCTCCTAGAAAACATGGAGGAAACTCTGGGAGACATTGGGGTAGGCAAAGACTTCTTAAATAAGACACCCGAAACGCAGTCAATGATCCCCAAAATAGATATGTGATATTACATCAGACTAAGAAGTTTTTGCATGGCACATGACACAGTAATTAGTGTGAATTGACAGCCCTCAGAATGGGAAAATATTTTTTATACTATGTTTCAGATAAGAGACTGAAAACCAGAATACACAAAGAACTCAAGTAGCTGTACCAAAAAAAGTTGATCAACCCTACTAAAAGATGGCAGAATGAGTTGGAAAAAACACTCCCTAATGATGACATATGAATAGCCAAAAGACATGTGAAAAAATGCTCAACTTTCCTCATTGTAAGGGAAATGCAGATCAAAACAACAATGAGAGGGAACCAGCAGTTAGCGTAATGGCTATGTCGCTGGACTCCCACGTAGTCGACCGCGGTTCGCGTCTCGGACCCGGTGGCTTACAACTCACGCCGGGCGCGTGTGCGTGCGTGCCCAAGATCCCGAGAGGAGAATGGAGGAGAAGGGATTGCGGCGTGACCATCCCCCCTGGGGGGTGATTTCTCGCTTTCTGTCTCTATGTCTCTCTCTGTCTGTCTGGCGAGCGCACGCGCCCTATAGCGAAAAAACCTCTCCAAAAAAAAAAAAAAAAAACAACAATGAGATACTACCTAACCCAGTCAGAATGACTAAGATTTAAAAAAAAGAAAAAGAAAAAGGAAATGTTAAATGCTAGCAGGGGTATGATGAAAGGAGAACTCTCTTTCATCTGGTGGGGATGTAAATTGGTCCAGCCACTATGGAGAACAATTTGGAGATTCCTCAAAAATCTACAAATAGAATTTCCATATGACCCAACAATCCCACTCCTTGGTATCTACCCAAGGGACAGAAAAATTCTTAATCGTAAAAGTACTTGTACTTCGATATTTATTGCATAATTATTCACAATTGCTAAGATATGGAACCAACCCAGATGCCAATAAACAGATGAATGGATTGAAAAACTGTGGCACATATACTCTGGAATACTACTCAGCCATAAAATAAATAAATAAATAAATAAATAAATAAATAAATAAATAAATAATTAAATAAATAACAAGACCCTGGCTTTTGACAGAAAGTGTATGAATATGGAAGATTTACTGCTGAGGGAAGTATTCCAGGCTATTAAGGAGAGACATTGTGTGTCCCCACTTAATATATACCAAGTTTCCACACTCTATGACTGAAACTGAATGACTAAAGGATATAGAAACACAGTAAATGGTAGTGAATACTACATATAGTGCAGGCAGAGCATGGGTGAAGGAATACAGTCTGAGGAAGAATATTAAGGAGAAAAATGGAGAGTCAAAGCACTAATGGGACAAAAAAATGAGATACTATCTGTTGAAAATAACTTTGTAGTATTATCAACTGGACTGGGGAGAAATGTAAACATGTTGGAATATTCACTTTGCAAACTAAATGACGTGATTGAATGTTCAAAAGAACTGGAGGAGTCTGACCCGGCTGGGCCCCAGGATCTGTCTGAGTCCCCCTGCTTCTGGTCGGTTCAGTACGTTGGCAAGGCCACTACTGTGCGACCCCCTGACCTAGGATTTTGCTCCAGAAACTGTGTCAGCCTTGCTGGGAAGCTACGCCCCTCTGACTCCCCAATATACTACTGTAAAAGAATTACATAGCTCTCTTATACATCCTGAGTATATAATAAAATTTTCCAGGAAGTCCCCTGACCACTCCCCTTTGCTCTGATCACCTACTGTTAATTACAATGCTTTATCTCCATGGTCCCAATAGAGGGTGGGCTGAAGTTCTTTCTAGGCAGAAATAATCTTGACCTTTAGAAGGCCCTTCAAAATACATTTAAGGTAAACTTAACCTTTTTCTTTACTTAAAATAGGATTAGGCCAAAACTGGCCCAGGACACCTCTGCCCTCACCAAGTGAAATAGATAAATATATTAGGACTCCTCAAATTAAGTTTTAGATTCCTATAAAACTATATAAGTATCATTCTTTATTAAGATCCATAGGAGCTAATATTTATTCTTGAGATTTTCTTTTCTCAGCACCATTCCCAGTAATCACAAGATGGCTGCTGCGCTGCATCAGCTGATAATCATCTCTGCCTACTGGAACCGCTTTCCCGAAACTGCATTCCATGGAGACCCACCTACAATTGCGGAACTGCACGAGACCCACCCTTAATCCAACCCTGAATAGAATCTATGTTTCCTATTGTTAAAAACTTTATGAGCTGATAATTGAAACACGTAGCCCCTCTCCCTTTACTTGCCTGAATCACATTTTCAATAAAAATGCATAATAATTCCTAGCAGTTGTCACTCCTCAGAGAGCGATCTTTGAGGGGTGTCCAGCATAGGATGTGCATAAAAAGGCACCGAGGCCTCTGTCTTCTGTTCACCTGCGCCGCCTCCATCGATTCAACCCACCCCCCACTGAGGCTAGACCCCGGCAAAGAACTTGAAATAAAATAAGATAAAAAAAGAAAAGAAAACATTTTGGAAAATATTATGTATTGTATGTCAGATACAGTATTTTTAAACTACTAGAAATAATAAGCAATAAATAATAAGCCTTATATTTATGTAGAATTTGTTTTCCCAGATATTTTCAATGAGTAATTTATACACTATGCTTACAATAAGCTAATAAAGCAAAAAGAATCAAAAAATGCAAAATTCCACTTTCCAAATAACACAGAACAGGGCAGGAATTTGTCAGAGGTCAAAAATTTTAATAGACACAAAAATGAAGTTGTCTGTTGGTAATAATGTATATGGTAATATCTTTGATTTGACTAATATACACCATATTCATGCTGGGGAAAACCCTTTTGTACACTGCAAAGGTGTACAGTGATTAAATGTTAATAAAAATAAATTTAAAAATTAAAATTAAAAAAGAAACAAAACTTAGGGATTTTACAGGGACCTAGAAGTATATCCTTGCTGTCTCTTCTTTGTGAGCTTCAATACAGGTGACCTTGAAAGAGGTAATCTTCCACTGGCAGAATTTTGTGTTTAATAGGAATAATGAATATTTATTGCTTTTCCAGATAGTATTTTAGCAAATCAACTCTGAGTGAGACAGTTATTTACTTTACAGTGGAGATAACCTCTGCATGTGATTTATCATGTCTTATAATTACAGTCTGCATATAATGAGTTCATTTTAACCATGTGCCATAGAGTTGTTAGTAATATTGTTTTAGCCCAGCAATTCAATGAACTGATGATTTCTAATGATTCTTCATTTTTTAAAATAGGAAACCGTGACTTATGTGTATTTTAACATACCTGGGGAAAGAAAGATGTATACTAAATGATATTAGTCTATTTTGTGCAAAAGACCAAGGCTGATATCAAGTGTATTAATAATTATTTGAATAAAAATAAATGGAAGCTCTACCCTATGTCCAACATTGCAAAAAGTTGTCCAGTCTGTGGCTGAAAAAGAGAATCATTGTGCCAGACTTTATAATATGTATAACATAATAATAAAGCATTTATTAAAGTACCATTCCAGCATTTGGAGAACACTTTCATATACCTAATGTCATTGAATTTCAAAAATAAGAAAACAGTTGTCAGTGAAGGAGAGATAGTTTTCCCTGAGACAGTTAATAAGCATCTCTACCACTTATGAGTGATTTTCTTGCTTTAGAGTGAATTTCTGCAGAGATGTAAAGCCAATATCCAGTGTTTAAGAAAAACTTACTTTATACATCCTGGAAAATACATGCATAAAGTCTTTTTAATTAGTGTCATCACTGTACACCCCTCCCCACCCTCATTTATACCATTAATTGTAAAATAGTGAAATTAGGGGCCAGCAGGTGGTGTGGAGTTTAAGGTGTTGTATTCCACATGGCCAGCTGTGTGGTTTGAGACTCAGACCCAGTGGACTGAGAATTACACCAGGAATGTATGCATGCATGCCCAAAATCCCAAGAGGAGAATGGAGGAGAAGGGAATGTGGCAGGGGCTAAACCTCCTGGGAGTTATTTCTCACTTTCTCTTTCTCTCTGTCCCTCTCTGGTGACCATACGCACCCTAGAACAAAACCAATATAGGAACCAGCAGTTAGCATAATGGCTATGTCGCTGGGCTCCCATGTAGTCGACCGCAGGTCGGACCTGGTGGCTTAAACTCACACCGGGTGCATGTGTGTGCGTGCCCAAGATCCCGAGAGGAGGATGGAGGAGAAGGGATTTGCGGCAAGGCCATCCCCCTTGGGGGGTGATTTCTCGCTTTCTGTCTCTTTGACTCTCTCTGTCTTTCTGGCGAGCGCATGCACCTTATAGCAAAAAAAAAAAAAAAAAAAAAAAAAAAAAAAAAAAAAAAAAAAAAAAAAAAAAAAACTCGCCAAAAAATATATATAAAAACAAAATAGTGAAATTAGTACATGATATTTAGATAAGGAGCATACTAGTGCATCGTAGCAAATGGAGCAACAATAGAATGGATAATCTGTCAGTAATAGAATGGGTTACCATTGAGTTGTAGGAGGAGTGACATTGAAAATAGGATGAGATCCAAGTCAGGCAGTGAGGAGGATACGTAGGACAATGCCAAACTAATGACAGAAATACAATGGATTCAGAAGTCAAGATATGGAAATAGGCCAAGATAAGAAGTTGCCAAGACTTAAGCACTGGTCAGCATCTGAGCCAGAGCCTTGAGGACATTGCAACTTCAAGCCAAGAAGAATGGTTGAAAAAGAAAAGTAGGGTATCCAGGGAACATTTGTCTGTGCCTCCATTAACATTGTCATCTCTCCTCTCACCAGTTTCTATTATAACTAACACTCTGAGAGCTTGAACATAGATATTCTTCATTTCTGATTTTATTCTTAGCACAAAGGATGCAATAAATCAGACATTTCCTAATTGAGTAGATGTAACTTTTCAAATAAATCAATAAATAACTTATAGAAATGAATATACTAAATCTAACGTCAAAAACAACTTGAATACATATAATATATATTGTATATATGTACTTTTGTCATATCACCTCCTTTGATGATTGCATTGAGTTGTATTTTTATCAGAAGAGAATCGGAGGATTCCTTGAATATAGCTTTACAACACTGAGTTTTGTTTCTTAATCTTGGACAATAGGATTAGTAAAAAAAAAATGTTCTTCCTAAGTGTTCATTTCTTTTTTTTTTTTTTTCCTTTTTTTGGTAAGATTTTTGCTATAATGCTCGTGCGCTCGCCAGACAGACAGAGAGAGTCAGAGGGATAGAAAGCAAGAAATCACCCCCCAGGGGGGATGGCCACGCCACAATCCCTTCTCCTCTATTCTCCTCTCGGGATCTTGGACACACACGCACATGCGCCCCGTGTGAGTTTAAGCCACCATGTCCAGGACTCAAACCACAGTCGACTACATGGGAGTCCAGCGACATAGCCATTATGCTAACTGCTGGTCCCATGTGTTCATTTCTTTAAAATCTGGGAAGTAAAGTTCTTTTTCATTTGTGCTTTACTTCTTTTGTGATTTGTTTATTCACCCTATTATTATTATTTGAGAGAGTATCAGTGTCAGTTCTTATAGGAAGTTTTCCTAAAAGTGATATTTGAGTGGAAGCAGTGGATTTGGTTAATAATCATGGAAAAAACTGAGGAGAGAGAAGGATAGTATAAATGAGAGGTAAAGGGAACCAGTAAAGGGTCTCTTTTATAGGAGGTTACCACTCAAAGTCATACATCATGGACCATGCAGCTGAAATATTTTCACAATGAACCCTGCTCACCAGTGGTTAGAGGATATTGGGGACTGGGGATTAACTCTGTCATGTGTGTCTTGTCATAGGTGACCAGAGGCATGCTCAGAGGTGGAGAAGCAGCTAATGGGTTCACCTCAATATCATGGAGCCAAGAAGAAATTGGTGACCCATCCATACACTGTTACAAGGTGGATTGTTCTCTTCTTTTCTTTTCTTTCTTTCTTCCTTCCTTCCTTCCTTTCTTTCTTTCTTTCTTTCTTTCTTTCTCTCTCTCTCTCTCTCTCTCTCTCTCTCTCTCTCTCTCTCTCTCTCTCTCTCTTTCTTTCCTTTTTCTTTCTTTCTTGTAGACATTGTAAGATTTTTTTAAATTTATTTTTATTTCATTTTTTTACATTTAATTACTGTACATCTTTACAGCATACAAAATGAAATTTTCTGGCATGAATATACTGCATATTAGTCCAGTCAAAGACATAATCATATACATTATTATCAACAGATAATTTTCCATTTATATGTCCATTAAATGTTTTGCTTTTTTTAACCCTTTGACTTCCTCGCTCCTGCCTCCAATTGTCTGCTCTTCCCCCCACACTCTCTCTTGTATGCACAGTTGTTCTCCATGCTTTTATACCTTCCAGTCTTTCACTTTTTGATATAAAGTGCAGACATTCAGTGTATATTAAGTGGGGATGAACAATGCTTCTCTTTCATAATCTGACTTGTTTTATTTAGGATTGTTGTCTTCATTGTTGAATAGAAGTCTTTAATTTAGAAAGATATTAATTCTTCATTATTTTTCTACCTACTATACTTTCTAATCAATACATGTTTATCTTTAGGGATGTTTTAATGTACACTTTTAAGGTGATCCCGTGATCCTTTTCACTTACATTTTGTCCATTGCCCTAATACATAAGGCTTTTTTTATTAAAAGATCCAATACATAAACTCTTACATTTTAAATTATCTTTTATTTTTTATATTTAATATTCAAAATAATGTTCGAAGCTCCCCACAAAAAATAGAATGTGAAATACTCTGACTATAAACATTTTAATGTATTTGAATATATACTGACATGTTAGGCATTTGTTGATTGTATAATCTGTAAGTACTCTCTTCTTCTTGTTTCCTAAAAGCAACCAGTTTTCTTTGGAGAATTTTCCATCCATCACTGGGCAGCACCAGTTGAATCCCAGCTTGACAATCCTAAATACTCTGGCATGTATACTGGACCAGATAATAGAAACAAGAGATTTGAGGAAGGAGGTTATATACTTTGCCCTGGTAAACAGCTCTACTTAAGTGCCTTGGTGTGTAACCAAATATAAACCATCCCAATCCATTTTTCAGTGGCCAGCTGCTCTGTTAGTTTTCTATGGCTGTGTAACAAATATACCACAAATGTAATGGCTTAAAACAGGACCCATGGGAGCCAGCAGGTGGCATGGTGGTTAAGGTACTGGACTTTCACATGGGCCGACCACAGTTCAAGTCCTAGACTTGCCGGCTTGCTTTCTCACTTTCCCTTTCTCTCTCTCTCTGCTCAAATTGAAAAATAAATATCAAATAAAATTAGATAAACAATTCTTTTAAACAAACAACAACAACAACAAACAGCAGCCACACATTAGCCTGAAGTCTGAGAGAGTATGACTGGTCCCACTCATCATGTAGCAGAGCTGATATCAAGTGTCTGCAGGGCTAACTGCTCACCTGGATCTTTTGGAGAGAAATCTCTTCCCAAGTCCATTCCCAGTTGTTGGCAGAATTCAGCTCCTTGCAATTGCAAAACTGAGGTTCATATTTCTTGTTAGCAAACCAGCAACGGTGCAACAAATCTCTTCATGCTTTTAAAATTCTCTGGTTTCCTCTTCTGCTACCAGTCAGAGAAAATGGGGCTGTTAAGAGTCCCATTTTCAAGGGCTACTACAGTTCCTGGAGGATCAAGTCCACATGAACAATCTCCCAGAGTCATAATCACAGACTGGCCATGTTGGTAGGACAGGACTATTTCTAATAGATATTAAGAAATGGTTAGATTCATCTTGCTCCTTTTCTGAGAGAACATTTTTTTAAGTTTTCATCATTAGTTTGTTTTGTGACCTCACTACTTATCCCAGCACTGCAGTGGATCATTTTATTTTGTAGTTGGCCATGGGACAGAATTCTTGGCCTCAGAATTGAGGCCTCACTTTCTGTGGGCTGTTGTTCTGTCTCCCAAGAGAAAGCTGAGCATAAGCAAAATTATATTTCTTGGGACTCTATGTGCGTCATCCTTCTCAATCATTGCATGAGTCTTCGTGGGTATGCAAGATTTCTCTGAGAGATGAGGATACAGTCAATAATTACATGTGGGAAAGTACTCACTCTCATATCTATGAAGTACCACTTCTGCACTCAACGATTCTCCACTGGCACAGAGAGGAAGAGGATGATTCATGTTGGGTCCGGGCACCTCGCTGTCAAGTGAACATTTACCCTGCAGTTTACTCATGTGCAGAGACATCATCGCAGGCCTATTCAAACCCAGGAAATAAGACACACGGGATTGCTAAGGAAACTGAATATATTGCAATATGATTACTAAATAATTTTTTAAATCACATACGTGTATTATAACATATAGGCTTCCTTACAAATACAATAAGGAGAAATGTCTAGATATTCTGTCTTCCCCTCAAAAAACTCAGCTTCTAGGTGATTTCTGAATAAGTGCTATATGCTGGAAAAGTGTGAAAGGAAAAGAAAACACGTTACTTAAAGAAAAGTTGAAAATTAAACTACAGAAGAATTTTCTACTCCGTCATATTGCCAGCTTTACAACAGGATTTCAACTGCTCCCAGAAGGAGCTCAGTTTCAATTATTTAGACTTACGTTTGATCTAGTTTAACTAACCTACTTTCAGCAGGCCTGGGCTTGGAAGGAGGGGGAAGATGCAAAGGCTAAGATTGTTCTATAGGGCACTTTCATGATATTCAAAACACATAACTGATTCATCAAAGATTACCAAAATGCAAGATCCTAAGTGGTAGTAAATATTTAAAGCTCAGATAGAAACAAAATTAGGAGCCAGAATTAAGTCGTCTAATCCTTTCACCTGCTCAGATGTGAGGAAAAGGCTTAATGAGAGAAACCCTTGAATATTTGCTGATGGTGCACTTGTGCGCTTCCCTTCCGTTACTGAACACATGGAGAGAGTAATTTTTCAAATTGACATTCACTTTTGAAAATGGTTTAATGTGTTAAAATAAATCCAACAAATGTAAAGAACCCTTTATTTTAAAGGAGATGAAAAGTAATAAGCTGATTCATGCCATGAGAATAATTTTTTCCTAGCAAATGTCCTATATATCATCTGCAAAGCTGTTTCTAAAAATAAATGCTTCAGGAACTAATAAAAACTACATGTTTTCTTCAGCAATGAGAAATTTTCAAAATACTAGAACTAAAATGAGAATTTGACCAGAGTAGGTTTACTCTGCACTATGTTCTTTTAGAAGTTGATTTGCCATTAATTTCACAAATTGTCTCCCAAAATAAGCCTTTGTTCTTAGAAACATGACACAATGTGGGTGCAGGTATCAAAGTCTAGAAATGCATGATTAATAAGTCAATAAGGGGACCAGCAGATGGCATAGCAGTTACATTTCTGGACTCCAGTTCGAGTCCCAGACCCAGTGACTTGAAAATCACCCCTGGGGGGGTGGCCATCTCCCCTGGGGGGCTATTTCTCACTTTCCCTCTCACTGTCTCTGTCTCTCTTTCTCTGGCAAGCACACACCCTAAGGCAAGAATAAATAAATAAGTTAATAACAGGGCTCAGTTCAAGGTTTCCATTACTAGGAAGATAGTAAGATGCTCACTGGTCAGCCTAAATTTGACACAAATGCATTTCGACTGTGGTGCCAGATAGCATCCTTGAGTCAGAAGAACTGGATTCCATGCTTCCTTTCATGTACCGGATGGTCCTAAGCAAGAGCCTCATCCTCACCAAGGCTCAGTGTATACATCTGTAAAGCAGAGCTACTAGCCTAACTTAAAGAACTATCAAAGAGTATGAAATGAAATAACATATTTGAAAGGACTTGTAGACTATAAAGTACTGGAAGCTGGGTTATTTTAGCATGTACTTTTCCCATCTATTTTTATTTCAGTTTTCTTTTTAACAGCTTTATTGTATATAGTTGATATACCACAATTTGAATATATTTAATGTATATAATTTAATGCATATGTTTGCACAGATGTATACATCCATGAAACCAACACCACAATCAGTGTAATAAACATAGAATTTCTTATTATTTAGCAAAATTTAGGTTCTTTGGCTTCATTTATTTATTTATTTTATCATAGGGTGTATGTGCTTGCCATGAAAAACAGAAAGGGAAAGTGAAAAATCACCCCCCAGGGAATGTCCACACCACAATCCCTTCTCCTCTATTTTCTTGGGGTTTTGGGCATGCATATACATGTGCCTTTCAAGACTCCAGGTCCAGGATTTGAACCGCGGTTGGCCATGCGGAAACCCAGTGCCTTAACCACCATTCCATTTGCTGGTTCCATATTTAGCAAATTATTTTTTAACACTTATTTCATTTTTTTAACTTGTCAAGTAGATGGTTCAGGAAAAAAAAAAAAATCTGGCAACATAGAAAGAACAGGGTTGTTTGTTTGTTGTTTTATTTTCTTTTGTTTGCCAGAGGGCCCAAATACACACCAGAAAGATAGAGAGGGAGATCATGGGAGCACGGTCATGCTTCAATCCTTTCTCATCCATCTCTCCATCCCACTGAAATTTTGGGCACTCACACCTGCATGCATACACAGGCACCCGGCATATTTTTCAAGGTTGGGGGACCAGGATTCAAACCTGTGATAGACCCTATGGGATATGACTGCCTTAATCACCAATCCATGGAACAGACCCAGGACAAAAATTCCTCATAAATATTGCGTTATACTTAAAGAGGAATTTACAAAGCTGTGTAAGTGTGCTTCTGAGGACAACGGAGAAGGAGCTGAACAGGGTGCTGATAATGAGGCATTTATTTATCCTACCAAAAATCCTAAAACTCATGAGCATCTAGACTATGATATAATGAAATCCATTAAAATTAAAATCCATTTAAAAAAAAAAAACTACAAAAACATGTATATGATGAAAGACCAGTGTTCAGGATAGATAAAGACTCCCTAGGACTCAATAATAAGATACACACCAAATTTAAAAGTAGCCAAAATATTTAAACAGAAAGAAAACAAAATGAAAATAAACATAAAAAAGATTCAAAATCCTTACTCATCATGGACGTGAAACCTCTAAACACATGAAGTAACACTATAAACTCATCTAAATGGCTAAAATATAAAAAACAAAAACAAACAAACAAAAACATTACCAACAACAGCATTACTGATGAGAATGTGAAGCAAGCAGAATGCTCATACATTGCTGGAAAGGATATAAAATAGTAGGATTATTATGAGCCAGACATTTTTAAAGCTGGAAATGGCCCAGGTGTAATTAGTAGAAGAATGGATAAAACGTGGTATATTTGTGTGTTAGGATACTATCCAATAAATTACATTGATATCTGTCATTTACGAAATGTATGAAAATAAGATAGGTTGATAGAAGCTGGACAGATATGTGACCAAACAATATGGTAAAATGTGGAATCAAGGAGTTGGGTATATAAATGTTCACTGTAAACATTTTTTATGACTTCTTTTAATATATTTGCAGTTTTGATAAAATTTTAGGAAACTGTGTGAAAACACATTGGCTATACTGCCATTTGTAAATACTCATTTAAGAAGCCTGAAGTCCTGCTTTGCACCATGTGGTATAACTTTGCTTTCATACCTTGAAAAATAGCCAACCACGGAAAGGTAGCAGCGAGTCATTGCCTCTAACATCTAATTATGTTCCATTTTCATTTTTTAACTGCCTTGTGATTCTGAAGGTTCTTCCTTGGAGACTTTTCTAGTCATGGAAGGAAACACTAGGAACCATGAAAATATTTTCGCTGAAACTGACACCTGGTGTTTCTGGGAATCAAGTAGAAAAGTGAAGAGATGTTGGCTGAGAGAGACTGAGCTCTGCAGGAGGAGGCTGGCTATGGTTGCTCCACGCTGTAGTGGAGCCTTTTGGGTTACTAGCACACTTCGTGTCCAATGGAGAAAGGTGACAGAAAACTACAGTAACCCCAAACAAGCAGGAAGCCTACCCAGTGAGAAGACCCCTCAGAAATGAAAGTGTAGATAAATCCTAGATTTTGAAAGGTAGCCAAGACAAGACTAGTAGGGAATAAATAGAGGAGTAAAGAAATACAAGACAAATAGGGAATAAAAGAAATTGCAAAGGAAATTCCCTATGGACTTCTGCTTGCTTGGGGAAATGAAGACATAGACTTCTCCTGCATTTTAGCTTACTTTTCTGGCATTCCATAGGCCGTTTTGCGTGCTCAATTCAAAAAGACAACTAGTGGGACAGAATCCTGCAGAAAATGACCCATGTAGTGCTTGGTTTAATTTTAAAATCTTAATTTAAATGTCTTTCACTAAAACACCCACTCTCCTGTTCAGACAGGCTGCATTTCTCACACTTGTCTTATCCCTGTCCAGATTACACATTTATATTACCACTATAACCTCTGTAGGAAATTGAATTTACTACCACTTCTTTGGAGAGCTATTTCCATGCCTCTTTTTTCTTACTTTTTCTTCTCATATTGCAATAGGAATTGGCCCAGTTGTCAGTTTAAAATTACTTTCTGTTCGCGTTGTTTTTGTCCAAGTACCGCTATGCTTGCATGTTCTTTTCATTTCAAACATAGAAAAATTTACAAAGTGTGAGCATTGGGATTAACTCGGAGTGCCGCTACAATGTTCTCCCCCCCAACCTACACAATTCGTGTATTATGTGGGTACCATCTTGTTAGAGAGGAAATGGTATGTTTGCTGTTGAATGCATTGTTAGACTATGCAGGGGAGGGATGGGTGTTTCTATGCCTTAATGTACAAAGTAATATCTAAAATCAGGATATGAGGAAGCCAAAACCCTATGTGATTTTGGTCTAAAATATGCTCAGTGTTGGGAACCAGCAGTTAGCATAATGGCTATGTCGCTGGACTCCCACGTAGTCGACAACGGTTAGCATCCCGAACACGGTGGCTTAAAACTCACGCCAGGAGTGTGTGCGTGCGTGCCCAAGATCCTGAGAGGAGAATGGAGGAGAAGGGATTGCGGCGTGACCATCCCCCCTGGGGGGTGATTTCTTGTTTTCTGTCTCTATGTCTCTCTCTGTCTGGCAAGCGCACGCGCCCTATAGCAAAAACTTCTCCAAAAAAAAGAAAAAAGAAAAAGAAATATGCTCAGTGTTTATGTTTTCTGTTGGATGGTATCAGATCAATTCAACTAGAACCTCTTCCTTAGAAAATATAAACAAGTCACTTTAGGAAAGGTGGACCACTAGAGAATATTATCCAAAAAAATGCTTGGCTTTGTTGTGTTCTTTAAGAGGTTTTCTGCACAGCCCAGACTTAGAAGAACTGAGTGACTCCTGGACAGCAGAGAAAACTTTCCTTGCTCCCTCATTTCCTTGATGTCCATGTAATCAAATGCTACCAACTGTGGTACTCTGCATGTGAGTCTTCCTTGACATCTACCCAAGACCAGAAATGCGTGTGCCATGTACCCTTAAATTGCATCACTTTAGTATTATATCAAGTGTCTGTCATTGTATTACCAGATTCAACCAAGTACCTGGCAATTTTTAGATATGCATTTATTCAGCAAATGTTTACAAAAGTCTTCTTTTGCATGACCCTGGCATAGGTGCTAATGGTGCCAATATTCCCAATAAATGTTTAATCAACAAATGAATAACTTTCCAGAATAGATCTCATTTAGATCTTAACCTGGGTTGTACTTACAGAGCTCTCATAAAGCAGAGGGGTGAATAATTAGAATTGAGGGTCACTTTTATAAAAGAAGAAGTTGGGCACATGAAGCCCAGTCACCCCACCTCCTAATTTATTGATGGCAGCGACTTGTTAAAGGCTTGCTAGCCCAGAATGCATGTTTTATAACTTTAAGTCAGTTAAGTCACCAGTTCTGACACCATAAGAACACTTGTGAGGCATCTAGGGTAATTCACATTTTCCCTTAATTTAGACCAGTTTTCAAAGTCCGTGACAGGAAAAAATACCTTCATAAATGTTTTCTTGAATTCTAATGTAATCAGAGCAAGTGTGTTATCTTGCTTATTACCAAACCAGGAAAAGGTTGCTGCTTAACAATTTAGTTCAAAATAATTAGCCTCAAAGAGGCTGTGACTTAGAAATGCTGCCCATAACTCCCATTAACTTTAATTGACTTGTAGTGCAGGCAAGAAAAAAAAAAAAAAAAAAAAAAGCATAGTGCTCTTTTTTAAAATTAAATTTAGGGTAAGTATAAAAATCATAGCCTCTTGTTGACCTTTCGTTTTCAGTAATCATTCTCACAATTCGTTTATGATCATTTTCACAACATTAACTTTTATAGTTGCTTTTTTTAAAAACAAAATATACCACTGTATATTCACCCTTTAGGTCCCCGTTTGCAGACCTCCAAAATAATTTCCGAATGGCTAATTATTTCCCAGTCTTTGTCATTATCATTATGTGGCTGTTTCTCCCGGTTCATTCTCTTTCTCCTGGAGTTTCCCTGCTAGTGTTCATACTTCCTCAGTCTTTCCCCAGTGAGATATTTGCTACATATTAATATCTGAGTAGAATTATCTATTGCCTTATTCTAGCTTATCCAAAGAGGCACTTGCATTTTTTTTTCACATAAAATATATGACATATTCTTGTAGCACCACAGAAGGAAATCTAAATTGAAACCTGAATTTTAACTTGGGAGGTTCCTAAATGAAACAATGCCGGAGAGACAAGATGCTACCGTAACGGAAGCAGAGCGAGTGGGGGAGCAACAGGAGGACTCACCGCCAATTCTCGTAGTATGCAGTCTTTTCACCCCAAATTGTGGATCTCTTGAGTCTTCTATTAATGAAGTTAATAGACATTTACCTTCGATGTTACTATCTCCACTTTTTTGAAATCATAAAATATTTCCAGCACATAGACACATATTGAATTTGAAAATCTATCCTATCTCCCAGTATATCAGATTTTAACATTTTGTTTGTATTCATTTTCTGTTGTTGTATAACAAATTTGCACAGCCTTGTGGCTGGAAATAGCAGAAGCATGTTATCTGACAATGTCTAATGAATCTAGTGTGATACAGCTCATTCCTCTGCTCAGGGTATCACAAGGCTGAAATGAAGGTGTGGACTCAGTGTTTCTTCTCTGGAGGCCCTGGAGAGGAGCAATCTGTTTCCAAGCCAATTCTTGTTGTTGGAAGACTTCAGCTCCCTCCCATTAGAGGATCAAAGTCACCATTTCCTGGATTGCCACCAGCTAGTGACTGTTCTCAACTCCCACAGGCCTGTGCACCTTTTTCCATATGGCTCCCTCCATCATCTTCAAGTCACCAATGTCGTATCCAATCCACGTTTTGCTTTGAATCTTTGACTTTCTCCATCTCTGACCGTTAGACCCAGTTTTTTGGTTTGTTTGTTTTAGAGGTTTAATAAAAGTTTAATATCAAAGAGCAACGTATGGGCTTCTGTACCTTTTTTTTTTTTTTTTTGAGAGGTTTTTGCTAGGGGCACGTGTGCTTGTTGGAAAGACAGAGAAAAACAGAGAGACAGAAAGCAAGAAATCACCCCCCGCCCCCAGGGAGAATGGCCACGTCACAATCCCTTCTCCTCCACTCTCCTCTCGGGGTCTTGGGCATGCATGCACACACGCCTGGCATGAGTTTAAGGCACCAGGTCCAGGACTTGAACCATGGTCAACTATATGGGAGTCCAGCGACATAACCATTATGCTATCTGCTGGTACCATGAGCTTGTGTGATTAAGTCAGGAGCACTCAGATAATTATCCTTTTAAAAAGTCAACCTGCACTTTGCAAATTAATCAATTCAGCATAAAAATCTATTGTATTCATTGTCTAGAATTATGCAAGACATAAAAAGTGATCAGATACCTGGTGGACTGTCTTAGAACGAACTACCATGCCACTTTGGCAATTTTTTAAAGTTTATTTTTTTATTTCTTCCAGGAGGAAGGGAGAGATGGGTACCTCTATTAGGGTCTTCATGCCACAATTTACCCCTAGCCTCAGTCAGTCGTGATCAGAAATATAAGTATAATGAATGGGAATTCACAAAATGATGATTGCATAGTGGAAGATCCAGTTTCCTAAGGCATTCTCTGCCATTCTCATTTGTTATCTTTTTTTCCCTTGACCATGAGAAAGGCCTGCGTCTTCAGAGTCAGCCTCTACTGAGCATCTTGATGTCTGACCTGCTTATGATCTGAGATTCCCTGAAGAACTACCTGGTGCTCGCTTGCTGTTTGCAACATAATAAAGATTCAATAAGTAAATTAAAGACCTTGTATTAGCTATAGTTTCCTGAGACTATCATGCTAGCCTTGTTACCGAAATAGCATTGCTTGTTCTGCCACTTCTTTTTCTGTTGAATTAAAGTAACAAGCATCTCACTAACACACATGTCCTTTCTATGAAAGGAAAACTGGATTGTGTTAATGCTTTTTAAAGGCTGTTGATAACTTTAAAAAGTGGAATATGAAGTATTTGGCTAGGAAAATCTGAATTATTTTTATTTCACTTACATCCAAGATTATTCATTAAGACACAGACTATTTTGGGACCAGCAGTTAGCGTAATGGCTATGTCGCTGGACTTCCATGTAGTCGATCACGGTTCATGTTACAGACCCAGTGGTTTGAAACTCATGCTGGGCGTGTGTGCGTGCATGCCCAAGATCCCGAGAGGAGAATGGAGGAGAAGGGATTGCAGCATGGCCACCCCCCCGAGGGATGATTTCTCACTTTCTATCTCTCTGTCTGTCTCTGTCTGTCTGGTGAGCGCACGTGCCCTATAGCAAAAACTTCTCAAAAAAAAAAAAAAAAAAAAGACACAGAGTATCTTAAAAGTTTTTAATCATAATTTTACATTTTTTTTTTTTGAAGAGGTTTTTGCTATAGGGTGCGTGCGCTCACCAGACAGACAGAGAGAGACAGAGAGATAGAAAGCGAGAAATCACCCCCCAGGGGGGATTTGCCACGCCGCAATCCCTTCTCCTCCATTCTCCTCTCGGGATCTTGGGCACGCACGCACACGCGCCCGGCATGAGTTTAAGCCACTGGGTCTGGGACTCGAACCGCGGTCAACTACGTGGGAGTCCAGCGACATAGCCATTACGCTAACTGCTGGTCCCATAATTTTACATTTTAAGTATGGCATATACTCATTTGCTAGAACTCAATAACTAACTGCTACACCTGAGTGTTTAGAAAGATGGCTGGCAAAGTACAGGCACCTTTAGAAATATCGGGTCATTGGAAAAGTCATGATGTATTTTTCTATGCAAAAAAAAAAAAAATGCGTCATGACTTTTCTGATGACCCAATAGTTGAATTAATTAATAAGGTAGCATTATATTTTATGTGGTTTTCCTGATTTAATAATTTTGAGAGTAAGACCAGTATCATTAACTATACACTAAATATACTTTCCAACTAAGAAATAATAGAATAAAAATTTTTTAAATATGAAGTTTCTATATTTGAATTTTACATATATAGCAGTATATGTAATTGTTAATATAAGGCTTGAGATTTAATAGGTCCTTAGTAAATATTAGTTTTTTCTTCCTAACTGGATGCACTTAATATATTGAAAATATAACTTCTCTTAGTTCCCATTTTTTTTCCAGTTAAGGGATTGTTTTTTCTTGATGGGTTATAGTTTGCCTATTTTCTTTTATTTCTAAATCCAATATATGCTATCCGAAAAGGAGACATCAAACTATAATAACCTATTTGCAAATTGGATAATTAACTAGGTTCATGGTTTCAAAATGATTTCTAGAATTCATGTCAATTTGCTAGTCTTATTCAAATTAAATTCAGCTTTTATCCACAAAATGCTTATACAGAGAATTAGATTAAAACTTCAGTTACTAGTAGTAGTAGAGGTAGCCAACTGTGATTAAAAAATGTAAGGGGCCAAAAAAAAAAAATGTAAGGGGCCAGCAAGTGGCATTGTGGTTGAGGTGCTGGACTCCCACATGGCTGACTAGAGTTCAAGTCCCAGATCTGGTGGCTTGTTCTCTTTCTCTCTCTGGTGAGCACATGTGCCCTATAACAAATTTATAAGTAATAACAATAACAATAAAAAATAAAAAACTAAATATGTAATTCTTTAAATAAAGAAAGTCATAAAATTTAAGACTGATAATTTTTTCATTGAAGAGTATTGCACAGTTATCAGTACCTTTGTATTTCTTTTTTTTTTAAGAGAGATATTTGCTATAGGGCATGTGCTCTCACTGAAGACCGAGAAAGACAGAGAGAAAGAAATTGAGAAATCACTCCCCAGAGGGGATGACCACACCACAATTCCTTCTCCTCCAGTCTCCTCTTGGGATTTTGAGCATGTACGCACATGTGCCCGGTGTGAGTTTTAAGACATCGGTTCTGGAACTTGAACCTCAGTAGACTACATGGGAGGCCAGCTACATAGCCACTATGCCATCTGCTTATCCCAGTATCTTTTATTTTCCATTGGAAAGCAATTTTAGTCTAGGACATTTGATGAGAATATCTGACCTAAAATGAAAGGATTCTGTGTTGTGCAAAAGGCTCATGATATTTGTGGAAAATCTTGCTTTTCTGTGCACTTGTACAATTGATCAATCTAATAAGCAGAGGGAATAACTGTCACATTGAAAGAAATATGTATTTCTTGATTATAATGCAATGCTTCTGTTGTGTTTTTGTTAAGACATCATCATCATCATCATCATCATTCATGCTCTTCGTTTCTGGAATTCAGCATTTCCATTTTAAGATTCTATTCATTCACTAATATTCTATTATGAATCAGCCTATTGGCTAAAATTGGTACTTATACAGGCAATAAGCTTAGCAGCATATTTTCTAAGGGATGATCAAATTTAGTCCCTTTGAATGATACCCTTTGATGGCTTTATTCTGCCTATTTTGCTATAAATTCGTCCTATTATGCATGATTACATTGGCAAGCAAATGCAAACACATTTTCAAGTCTCCTAATAAATGTGCTTATTAATAAGGATTGTTGCCATGCTTCTGCTCAAAAACTTGGGAATTTATATTGTCATGCACTTTAACTCACTATCTTATTTGTCATCTCTCAATATGACACACTTTTTACTTACAAATAAATCATCTGACATATTAAGAAACTTTTGTCTGAGGTCATCAGATGGCATGGTGGTTGAGGTGCTGTATTCCATATGGTCAACCATGGTTCTCTTCCATGGCCTGGTGGCTTAAAATTCACAGTAGGCTCTGTGCATGTGCACTCAAAATACTAGGAGGAGAATGAACAAGAAAGGATTGTGGCATGGTCATCCCTCCTGGGAATGGGAGGGTGACTTCTCACTTTTCCTCTTACTGCCTCTTTGTCTCTCTCCTATGAGAGAACATGCCCTACAGTAAAAAGAAATAAAAACTGTTACTTGATGCAATAAATAGTGACTGATTCTCAAAGCATAACATGCCAATAACATCTAACCGATTGCCTAGAAATAAACTTCTATCTCTAGAATGGTATTGGAGAGAAGCGGACAAAAAGAAGAAAAGGCAAAATGCGTATCAGATGCCCTCATCAGTTGTCATGGCTCAATTCTCTCCCTATATCGGCCATAATTTGGAGCAAGAGTGATTTGAGAAACATCTCACTTGTTTTCTTTGATAAGAAAATCTTAATAAGAGGGAATCTGTAAAAATCAGGATTAAAAACAAGAAACATTTCACTTAAAAAAATTGAAATGAGATTTAACTGTGCTGGCTTAGTAATCAACTACTAATCATCTGTTTTTGAATTTTTAAATTGAAAATAAGATTTTTTTTCTCTTTTTTGTAGAGAGAATTTTTCTATAGGGTATGTATACTTGCTGGAGAGACAGAGACAGAGACAGAAAGAAAGTGAGAAATCACCCCATGGGGAGTTGGCAACATTGCAACACTACAATCCTCCTCTGGGGATTTTGGGCATACACACACACATACACACATACATACACGGCATGAGTTTCAAGCTTCTGGGTCTGGGACTCAAACCACAGTCAGCCATGTGGGAGTCCAGTGATTTAACCATGACTCCATCTGCTAGTCCAGAGAATAGGGAATTGTAAGTCATTCATATGATAGATATTACTAGCATATAAATATCACTATATACTAGGAATTGTGCGAAATGCTATGGCCGAAATTATGAATAACCATCCCACCACCACAGTATGATAGTAAGAATAATAATAACAACGTGATGTCATATGTTGGGCCCATGACTGGCAATTACTTTGCCACATCCTTTCCTTGCCTTTCCAAATGGTTCTCGAAACTTCTCAAACACCTGAGAAAGATATTGATATTTAACTGCATTTTCCCAGTGAGTGAACTAGAGTTTGAGCTTTGTGATTACAGCTGTGCCTCAGTGTGCTCGTCTGTGAAAAGGAAATTATCACTGTGCTAAACGCTAAGGGCCATTATGATTCCCTGAAAAATATAAGGGAAGTGCTTTGAACAGTGCCTACCACATGGTAGGCTCTATGTTAGGGTTTGTTATGATGACATCATATAAAATGAACAGGTAATAGAACCATGTTTAAAATACGAACTCATTTTTAACTTATGTATCTCCTCATAAAAAAAAAGCCTATGCTCTAAAATGTTAACTTTATCCATTTTTAGATAGAGGGATGAGGACCGAATACAAGCTGCAGCTCCATTCTTCATCACGCTTTCAGAATTTCTCAAATTTTACAAAATTAAAATGAACTATTTTACTAATTAAAAGTGCAATAATATGACAGAATAAATGACAACTAGCAACAGTAATTTATTTTATTTCTCCAACTTGAAAATAAATAGTGTTGCTTCCAAAGAATATGCTGAAACACCAAGTTTTATTGCAAGTTTCTTTCTTTGAATCATGTACTCCCTCGTTGGCCTGAGTTCATTTTTCTAACATAATATGTGAAATGACATTTTCCACATTATCAGGTATATTGAAGAATAAAATTATGTGCATTTCCAAAATAAAAGTTTCTCTTCTGAAATTAATTTCTAAAATAAATATGTGCTTTTTGTTGCAGCTCATTTCCCCTCAGGTAATGCAAAGATGGAGAAAGTGCTATTATTTCATGCCTACAAGATTAATATCTCAGCAACTACGGATATTCCAAGAATAACTGTAATAAACCAAAATGAAAAAGTGCCACCGATAGCATCTTTAGTTCACTTCTGAAGGACACGCCAAGCCACTATGAGTTCATACCCAAGGTATCTTCTCCACCAAACAGGTGGGAGCACTTATGAGACAACATGAACCTCAATTTAACAAACATATATTAACTGTTGGACTAGATGTGAGGATCTACTTTCTCCATACATACTGTATTGCAAGGCACAGTTTCAGACTCTGGGGAATTCAAAGAGCTAGATGACCCTCATTCCTCTTCCATGAATCTTGTAATCCATAATCCATTTGGGAAATTAGGATTCAAGGTGTTTTTTTTTTGTTTTGTTTTGTTTTGTTTTTGGAGAGATTTTTGCTATAGGGCACGTGCGCTCGCCAAACAGACAGAGAGAGAAGCATAGAGACAGAAAACGAGAAATCACCCCCCCCCCCCCCAGGAGGGATGGTCACACTGCAATCCCTTCTCCTCCATTCTCCTCTCGGAATCTTGGGCACGCATGCACACGCGCCTGGCGTGAGTTTTAAGCCACCGGGTCCGGGACGCGAACCGCGGTCGACTACGTGGGAGTCCAGCGACATAGCCATTACGCTAACTGCTGGTTCCCAGGATTCAAGTTTTTAACAACAGAACTAGGGATGAGAAGGAATAAATACATGGTCACTTCCCATGAAAAGGAAGTGGCTTTGAGAAGGTATCCAAAATAACCTAGAAATCTATCCAATACTAGGTAAATTTCATAACATTCGAGGTAACTTCTTGCCCATCCATAAATTTTTAAAACATAAGTGTGCTGCATGTTACATTATTTGTATGTGTGCTATTATATTGTCCTCTGCTCCTTTAAGAATTAGGAAACTATTTCCTATAAAATGTATCATCTCTGGCTGGAGTCATTGTGTTGAAAGCCAATGAATGATGGCTGACTTAGACAATTTCTCTTTCATGACACTACTTCATCTCCCACTTTAGTAGATTAACTTCAGGTACAAAGGCTCAATTCTTTCAACCTGAAGAGATGGGGCAAGGTAAAATTTTTCATATAGGAGCTGTTATTCGATTTGGCAGTAAATAATCTAGGCAGATGGTTTAGAACATTTTTATTTGACAATGTTTTCCAAGTTTTTAATAATATATAGCATGCTTTGTTTATGAGTTTACAATGCCTGATGCACTTCTACCTACATTAACTCACTTGATCCACACACTAGTTGTGTGAGATGAATATTATCATATCAGTGCTCTGTTTACAGATGAGGAAAAGATTTCTCTAAGAGGTTATCAGATTTGGTCATGCTCTCAGATGGAGATACAGACAAAGGAAATTACAGTCACAATCACCAGGCAAGAAATTAAAAGGTTACATTTATTGGCATAATTAGGAACTTAACTTTTTAAAATGAATGCAAGTATCCATTTACCCCAAGAATATTTCGATAAACACAGTTTTAATGGCACAATTATTAAATATTGAGACATGATTGTTTTGCATCCCCCAAGTTTTTCTTCAAGCTGATCTTGTGTTGACTTCTAGCTAAGAAGCTCTCAGTATAGAATGTGGGACCATAGTTTCTATAAATGTGATTATTCAGAAAGCACTAGAAAACTCCAGGAGCTAAAGAACTCTCTAATTCAAAATGTTTCATCTGGTGTATCTCATAATGAGAGAAATTTGTAATAGTACTATGACACTGAGGCTGAGTTATTGATGATCTTAAAATAAATCATATCTGCAAAGAGCTTGCTCTCACTGTAAATAGTAAGCATTAATTACAGACCCTGATTATGACCATTGTCTAAGTGCCTTATTTATAGTGCTATTATGTCTTTATGATGCCTTTAACATGTCCCTAGGTTTTCATATCAGCAGAATCTGTACTGTCACCCAGGGCTCATTGAATGTTATCTAACAGCTTCAGGCCTTTGCAAGAGCTTCTGCATCAACCTCCAGAGTCTCTCTCCTCTATTGAAATTGATAAACTCCTCACAGTTCTAGCGATCATTGTCCCAGTCCAACCCATCCTACCCTGGATTACTGTTGTCCTTGAACATCCCCCTTCAACCTACGTTTTCTTCTTTATTCATTATGAGTTCATCCATTTATTTATTCATTCCCTTATTCAATTTTTGCCTAAATGTCTCTATGCTAGGCACTGTCTTTTATTTTTTTATACCTTTTTTTTAGACTTTAATCATAGGGATGTGTATTCACCAGAGAAAGAGAGAGACAGAAAGTGAGAAAGTAAGAAATCACCCCCCAGGGGGATAACCATATCATAATCCTTTTTCCTCCATTCTCCTCTAGGGATTTTGAGCACTCATGCACATGTGCTGGGTATGATTCCTAAGCCTCCTGGTGAGAGACTTGAACCATGAAGTTGGCCATGTGGGATCCAGCTGTCTTAAACTCCACGCCACCTGCTGGCCCCATAGGCACTGTCTTAAAAGATAAAATAGGGAACAAAACAGAGAAGATTATTGCCTAAATAAACAAGAAAAATAATTATCTTAATATTATTAATATTATAGTAACTATTAAAATGAAAATAAGTAGGGTGGTGGGATATGTGTTAGAATACAAGTTGATGAGGAACTCCATAAATGGTGCTATCTGGAGTAAATTTGAATTAAGCTGTAAAGAAGGCAGTCTAGCCTCCTTCTTTGCAACCTGGGCTCTGAGCTTGCAGCCCACTAAGAGAGTCACAGAAGCTTTTGGGAACAGCAGCATGGCATGGCTCAGGGACTGAAAGCATCCTGATAGCTCAAGCTTAGCAATCAGGAAGGAATATGGTATGAGTCTTGACACTACATAATCTGGAATATAAAAGACCTGATTAGTTTTTAATTTTTTTCTAAGAGAAATAAGACATGCTGGCAAGGAGAGAGACAGTGAGAAGGAAAGTGAGAAATCACCCCCAAGGGGTGGCCACCCCTCAGTCCCTTCTCCATTCCCCTGGAATTTTGGGTCATACACACACGTGTGCCCAGTATGTTTTCAAGCTTCCAGGGAGGACTCCAACCATGGTCTGCTATGTAGGAGTCCAGCACCTTAATCACTAAGTCACTTGCTGTCCTCAAGAAATAGTTTTAAAGAGGAGAATGACATGATTGAACTTTAAAATATATATATTTCTAAATATTTCTGTTCAATTTTCCATACAATCATATTAGATTATCTCTTTTTGCCTATCCTGTATTTTTCCTCCCCAGATTCCTTCATTCTCCAACCCCCTTCTCAATTCTTTAACCTCTATATTAATTGTGCAGTTACCATTCTTGGAATTTCTCCTCTACCACCTTGGGAATTAATTCCTCTCTCTCCTCTATTAGATGTGGCTGTCATATTTCTAGTTTAAATCTCTCTTTCCTGGATCCCTTGACTATAATTGATGTGGTAGGTTGTATAATTAGTGCATAGCTATTTATTTCCCTCTCATTCCTACCTACCTACGTATTTTACTGCAAGAAAATGATCTTCCTCCTCTCTATGGACTTTGGGATTTTTTTGACCAATGGAATATGGGTACACATACAATGTCCAAGCAGAAGTTTTAAGAGAACTTCAGTTCTAAGAAAATTTTCTTATATTATTTCTTTGCCTGTTTCTGCCCTTCTCTTTTTTCTTTTCTCTTCAGCAACTCCTGTTAGTGGGATCACTGATCTTCTGCATTTCTTCTCTAGTTGCCATAACTCTTGTTTTTCAAAACATTGTCCTAGTTTTTTTTTTTCACTTTTTGTGAATTTACTCAATTTCATATTATAATCCTTTCATTCGCTTAAAACCGTGGTATGAACAACTCGATAAAATGTGTTGTCGCATACTGAGATTCCAAAGAAATTGCATATGAAGTTTTGTGAGGAAGAAGGGTAAGAATTCAATTTTATAAGTATCAAATTTGACCACTCTTATAGTAGTAGATGAAAGTGTCTGGGCTTGATTCAAGTCCCTAGCAAGGCATACAAATTTGACCATCCTGGGCATCGACATGGCAGTTAAAGCTAAGGGAATGAATGAAATCACTTAAGCAGAGACTATTCCTACAACAAAGCCATTCAGAGCTCCAAGAATTAGAACTTGGTAGAGAATTACTAAATAGCAAGAAATTTAGGACTTATGACTGAAATAGGAGTGAGTGTTGCAGAAACTGAGAGATGTGGGTATGAATGATAACAAATCAGAGACTTGTTCACTTCATTGGACACATGTTTCTTAACACATGTTTCAGAGAGTAGTGGATAAGGAAGAAAGACTTAACAGGGTTGATGAGCAAACAGAGTTCCTTAAATACAATTTGTGAAAGAGAATCAAAGAAACAAAATATGGCCCCAAAAGACTTTAGTATCCATGGAGGCTTTTGATAGTTTATATAACTTTTATTTTATTCATATATTATTTCCTGAGCTAGTAGCTAGGGTTCTTTGCTATACAGAGATTCTAAACTTCCAGAAAAAGTCAGTCCCTTGAGGACTGTAATTTCAACAAACTCCTTAGGTGATATAATCAATACATGTTCATGTGCCATCTGACCATGGAGAAAAGAGCAATCAATTCTGCCTAAGTGGATTAGGGAAGTGTTAACAAAAAAATGACATTTTAGGGACCAACAGTTGGTGTAATGGCTATGTTGCTGGACTCCCATGTAGTTGACTACAGTTCGAGTCCCGGAAACAGTGGCTTAAACTCACGCTGGGCGCTTGTGCCCGCGTGCCCAAGATCCCGAGAGGAGACTGGAGGAGAAGGGATTGTGGCATTGCCATTCCCCCTGGGGAGTGATTTCTTGCTTTTCTTCTCCCTGGTGAGCACATGTGCCCTATAGCAAAAACCTCTCCAAAAAAAAAAAAAAGAAAAGAAAAGATGAAATTTTAGTTATACCTTGAGGTTGGGTTTTATCCTGCCAGTGAGATAAATGGGGTTAGAAAGGGAAAACATCCCAGAGAGGAAAAAATTAGTATAATCAAGGTTCCAAGAGTGTGAAAGGTAAGACATGCATGCTGGACTGTCCAGAGGATAGAAGGTCAAGGAAGAAGTATTGAGTGAGAGAGAGAGACTAGAAACTAGTCCAGAAGAGAAAGATGGTGTCTGATTAAAAAGGGCCTTGTTTCAGGGTCAATTGATCATGTAGAGATGAAGGTGGCTCATTTCAACATGGCCACCTGAACAGTTCAAGGTCTAGACTTGTAGTTTGAAAAAAAATATGCGAGATAGTGTGCATGTATGTCCAAAATCCTGAGAGGAGAATAGAGCCAAGGGGTTGCAGCTTGGCTATCCCTCACCACCACCACACCTCATCTCTCTCTTGCAAACACATGTGTCCTATAGGAAAATTAAAAAAATAAAATAAATAAGCAATAAAAAGAAGGACCTTGCATGCTCTAAATATAAGAATAAAAGCAGTATCCTCTGATAGCAATAATTAGTGTTTACAAAGCATTTACAGTCATCCTCACATGACAACTAGTCCCCTGTATAATCTAATTAGATCATCAAAAAAAAAAAATTCCCTGGGGGATATATTTTTCTTCATTTTTAGGATAAAAATGTATAACATGACTAAACAGTGACTTTCTCCAAGTTATTTTATTAGTTGGGAAAAGCACACTGCTCTAACAAATAACCCTAATAATTTGAAGACTTAATCTAGGCAAGTTTATTTCCTTTTCATGTGGAATTCAAGAGCACCCGCAATAAAGACATTCTATGCAGTGACTTGGGGTTCCAGGGTTCCTGTGCATTACGTTTCTGACCACCTGTGAGTTCTCAGAGTCCTCTAAATTTATCTGATAAGTGAGAAAAAGAGTGTGAGAAAGATACCACCCACCACTGCATGCTGAGCAACTTGAAGCATTTTCTGCGTTGTGCCATCTACTATTTGCTGATTCCTTTCATTTTCCACAAAATAGCAAAGGCTTGAAAATAAGCTGAGCATGAACTTGGAGTGTATCAAAAGTGAGAAAGTACTTATATGTATCATGAATAAACAATTTATAAGAACAACTGTCTTAGGCACTGAGAAATTGCCCAATCTCTTAAGGAGAACAGTATTACGAGGACTGTGACTCAAGTCAGAGTCTATATTTCTAGATTTTTCCTATGAGAGCATGTGCTTGTCAAAGAGAGACAGACAGAGGGAAAATAAGGAATGATCTCTCTGGAAAGATGGCCATGCTATAATCCCTCCTCCTCTATTCTCCTTGTGGGATATTGGGCATCCATGCACACACACCTTGTGTGGTTTTCAAGCCACCTGGTCTGGGACTTGAACCATCGTCAACCATGTGGGAGTTCAGTTTCTTAACCACCATGCCACCTGCTGGCCCCAGCTCTTCTTGATGTTTGATCCAAAGTGGGACATCTCCTACAGGCATGAGATGAGGGTTAAGAAATTCTCTGGGCAGAAAATTTCATCTATAGTCAGTCTAGATTTTTTTTTTTTAATTTGAATATTTCTGGAGAATCTTCCATTTACAAAGTTTGATGGATATGGCCTGGTAATAGAAGGGGCAAGGTGAATTGTGAGTCACTGATAGCCTTCTGAAGTTGATATAATAGTATCTGTCAGAAAATTCATGTTCACTGAGACCCCCCAGAATGTGATATTATTTGGAAATAGATGTAGTTCCCAAGAAGCTGAAGAGAAAATCATTCTGGATTTCAGATGCATTCTCAGCCCAATAACTCTAAGAGGGAAGGAAGGATTCTTCCCTAGAGTCTTCAGAGAAAGTGTCCTGTTGACACCTCGATTTTAAATTTTTGGCCTCCAGATTGATTATGAGAAAATAAATTTCTGTTGTTCTAAGCCACCCAGTTATAAGTAATTTGCTATGGCATCTTTGGTTAACTGGATACTCTGCAAGTCTGGAAAAACCAGAGATTGCTAAATTATTATTTTTCCATTTGTTTCCACTCAATACTTCCTAAAACTAACTAGGCATGTTTTACTATGTTTCACTATGACATCTTTTGGATTTACACTTTATATTCTCTGTTCCCACCCTGAAATCATTTTTTCATAGCTCAGATACTCATTACCTTGAGTTTGAAACTGAAATATCTTCTTTCTCTTCAGTCTCTCAGTCCATCCCCTTTGCAAGCACAGGGTTGTCTGTCTATTCATTTGTTTTTTTTTTTCAATACATGATCAGGCTATTCTTCCTCAGGAACCAAAAAGCTATTGAGCTTAGTATAGACAAAGATTAAGCTAATACAACAACACTCTGTGTTCTGTAATTTAGGTCTCTTTCAGCATAACAAAATGCAAAGGTTATCAGCCAATCCCTCTAAAATTAGATTTCAACGTATGCAGAGGTAAGCTTTCTCTTTTCCTCTTTTAGGACTTCAAGGCAACAGGAAAAAAAAAATGAGAGTGGAGGATGAGGTATATATTAGATTTCTAGGCCTATTGCAACAAATTACTAAAAACTCAATGACTAAAAATGATGAAATTTATTCTTTTTAAAATTTTATTTATTAATTTTCTTTTAATTTTTTTCTTTTATTCACATTTTATTGATTCACAAAAGATCTTAATTAATCTAAATACTTTCAGTAGCAAGTGCAGCTGATATAAACAATATCTATGAACACATGCCTGACTTTAGGCATAAAACTCAATGAGTAGAATGAACATACTATAAAGTAGCACCTAGCTGAGGCTACTACAGTCATTAAATATGTTAAGAAAAGCAATTTTAGTTTTAAAAAATCAAAATTTTATTTTAAAATTTTGATTAAGACTTAAAGCCAGGAAGAAGATTAGGATTATGTTCAAATAGTAGGTAGATTCTAAAAACTCAAAAAACAGATATGAACAAAGCTAAAATCTAGTAATAAGTGCACTATAATTTTTCTCTGAAACATTTTTTCTCTCTCCATTCCCCCTTTTACCAAAGAGAGACATAAACTAACTTACTTGAAAAAAAAAAAAAAAAAAAAGAAAAAGAGAAAGAAAATTTAGTCTTAAATTGGTCTGTTATTTTCACAAAGCCCCATAAGAATACTAATTGATTTAGTTAGTTTTGCTGGAAGCTTTTGTAAAGTTTCCGATTAGACTCTTTAAAAAGCCTCCCAAGGGTACTGAACCAAGTAAGGAACTCATATCTGACTGTGCCTTTAAGTACCTGTACTTGAAATTTCATGGGAGCCTGTCAGGAAGTGAAATTCTTTACTTACCTGACTGGCAGAACTGTTTATAATACCAGGTAATCTTTCCAGGAGCTTCTGTTGGTTTTCTTGAGATCTACTTTAGTTCCTTAGCTTTCTGGTCATATCTATAGAAATGACATTCCTGTCAAAGCCCTGCCAATAACCAGTAAATATTTCCAATTTCTGATACAAAGCAACAAATATTATTGAACTTATGCAAATAACCATTCTGCCACAAAATAAGAACACTCCCAAATATTTTCCAATTCCAGAGGGGTCAAGAAGGGAGAAAAGTTTGTGTTTCAATTTCGAAAAAAAATAAATTTAACAAATTGTTGAACCTATCAACAGTTCAAAAGAAGAAAAAAAATCTTTAAATCTGGAAAACAAAGCAAAGAACATCAGTAATGTTTTAGTCAAAAGTTACTAAATTCTATTTCATTAGTTCAGTTTCTTGTCATTAACCTCTCTTCTGCTCAATTTACAATGTTATTGTGGTCTGATCTTTCTGTTTAAATTCTGGAAGTTAACATTCAACATTATTATTGATCTTTCTGGACTTGTTCCTATCATTAAGTTAGTCATTTTCTTAGTTGTTTATGTTCTCTTATATCCATCTCTCTGACTTTAGTTTTCCTAGTAGAGTACTCCCTTCAGAACTTCTTGAAGAGCTGGTCTAGAATTGCTAAATTTTTTCAGGTTTTGCTTATCTGAGAATGTCTTTATCTTGAAGGATAATCTTGTCGGGTGTAGTAATCTTGGTTGAAATTGTTTTTCATTTAACACTTTGAATATATTTCCCTATTCTTTCCTTGCCTGCATTGTTTTTTTTTTAATTTATTTATTTACATTCATTCACTGTACAACATTACAGCATATAAAATGAGATTTTCCATCCAGAGTACACTGTATATTGTCTCAGTCAAGCACATCAACGTACATATTATTGTCAACAAATAATTTTCCATTTCTTGTTTCCTGTTATTTTGCTTTTTTCCTCCATCTTTGATTCCCTATCTCTTACCCTTTGCCATCTCCCACTCTCCTCCCACTCTGTCTCTGGTATCTATGTTTGCTTTCTATACTTCGAAAGGTCTGATGTTAACCTGATGGGATAAACTTTGTAAGTAACTTTATGTTTCTCTCTCGTCCATTTTAATATCTTGTCTTTGTCTGTGGTTTTAGCAAATCTGGCTATGATGAGCCTTGGAGAAGATCTTTTTGAGTTCATTCTATTTGGGGTCCTTGGTATTTCTTGGGTCTGGATATTTGAATGCCTCTCTAGGTTTGGAAAATTTTCTTCCAGATTTTCATGGAATAGATTATCAATGCCCTTATTAGTTTCTTCACCTCTGAAATATGAATTATCTGGACATTAGGGCATTTAATGATAACTAGTATTCTTGTATATTATTCTCATTTTGGGGGGTTATTTTCTCAGTTATTTTGGTAAATTTTTCTAGGTCAGAGGTTTTGTCTTCTGCATCTGAGATTCAATCTTCTGCATGACCTAATCTGTTTTTAATACTTTCAAGGGAGGTTTTGATTTCCTGTTTTACAGCCTTTAATAGTTCCATCTGATTCTTTCTTATGGTGTGTATTTCCTCTGTGAAATCATGTAAGAACTTCCTCATCTCCTGGAACATGTCTTTAATCTTTACTCCTGCATCTTCTGGAGTTTGTTTTCTCTCTTCTCTGTCATCTCTATAAATTTTGCCACTATGGAAATATTGAATTCTTTATCTGACATTTCCACAAGTTCCACTGTGTCTGTGGATTATGAAGAGATATTGTTTTCCCTTGGGGGAGAGATATTTTCTTGATTTCTCACTTCTTGTGCCTTTGCAGTGGTTTCTGGGCATTTGATGGATTATATGTTTCTTCATAATTTCTTGGAATTAAATCTGAGTATTCAGTTTCCCTGGCACTCACTGAGCAACCTGTGCTTTTGTCATTGGAACTGGATATTACAAAGGCCTCCCGGTTTCTAGAGAACAGGTGCACCTGGGCTGAACTGCAGGGTTTCAACTGAGAGTTCAGAGGCGTGTGGGAGGAAATGAGACACACTCTCTCTGTAGCTCTGTATTCCCTGTTGCTCACTCTGTAGTCTTTATCTCTCTTTTTTTTTGTTATTTTTGTTTTATGAGAGGAAGACTTGTGCTATAGGGTGCATGTACTCACCAGAGAGACAGAGAGAGATAGAGACAGAAAGCAAGAAATCAGCCCCCCAGGGGGGGTGTCCACACTGCAATCCCTTCTCCCCCATTCTCCTCTCAGGATTTTGGGCACACATGCACATGCGCCCAGCATGAGTTTAAGTCACCAGGTCTGTGACTCAAACTAAGGTTGACTGCATGGGAGTCCAAAGAAGTAACCATTACACCCTCTGCTGGACCCTCTCTAAGTTTTAGTCATGTGGTGGTGTATTCACTTTTGGCTAATTTGTTGTAGAAGTTTTCTGCAACTGTAGAGCTCATGTGCTTCACTTTATTGTGAGGTACTTCTGTTCCAATTTTTCTCCTCTAATGTGTTTTGCAATATGATATCCACAGAAAGAGGTTTGAGTTCAGATTAATGAAGAAGAGTTTCTCCCTTTGTGCAGCAGGTTCAGTAGGAATCGAGGATTTCTCTGGCCCTAACAGTATTCAGATATTTGGTCACTGCCTAGACCTGTCTAGACACTCAGTGTGTGGAGGTTTAGCAGCAAAATGAGAAAGAAAAAAGAAAACAAAGGGGAAATAAAAGAAAAAAAAAACAGATTAAAGAGAGAGAGACAGAGAGAAGACAGAGTCTGCCCTGTCTAGATTTTGGGATCTGGATGGTGAAGTTGGAGCAGAAAAACTTCAGTTGCCCTAGTCCCTGAAAAGGCAGGTCACAGCTTTGATGAAGAAGATTTCCGAAAGGACCTGTGATTTGCCTGTCCTGTCTAGATTTTAGGATCTGGAGGGTTGACATTTATTCTCTTACAGTTCCAAAAAGATGTTCTGGGGCGTGGAGTCAGACAGATCCATCTTCAAGGGTGGCCTCCTCTTACTCGAGACATTGAACTCTCTAACCACAAGTCTCTTTATCAGTGAAATAGGAATAATTCATTAGTAATCCATGTGTTGGTTGGATTAGAGTAAATAACCCAAGTGAGAAATGTAGCTCCATAAATTGCAAACATTCTATTTATTTTTTTCAATTTGCCAGAGGTCACATGTGCTCACTAGAGAGAGACATAAAGAGAGGCAGGAAAGCAAGAAAGGGCCCCCCATATAGCACTGTCACTTTTCAATCTCTTCTCTTTCATTTCTCCCTCCTTTCAGGATCTTGGGCACATGTGCACAAGTTTTTTCAAGCCACTAGGTCTGGTCCAGGACTCAAACCACATGTTTGGCCACGTGGAATCAAGCTGCCTTAACCACTAGGCCAGTGAACAGGCCCAAGATTCCAAATATTCTATGAATAGTAGTTATCCATATATTTAGTACAGCAAGTGCTCAAGGAGTATTAGCAACTATATTAACAGACATAAAGTTTGTGTCTTCGTTTACATAATAAGGAAGCATCAGCCACATAGTATTCAAAATGAAGCCAAAGGCCCCGGAATCAGGCAGAGCTGATTTCAGTCTGAGCTCTATTTGTACTGTTGTGGACTAGTTCCTTAACACATTGTGATCACTAGTATCCTCATCTTTAAAATGGAAGTATTAATGGCACCCAACTCACAGGATAGCTGTGACTATTGAAAGAGACGAGGGAAATCAAGTACTTTGTATAGACCTTGCACGTAATAAAAAAATAGAAAAATTGATAGTTACATTATTATCAAAATCATTTACTCAATTTCTACTAAGCACCAGACAACATCAAGTCCTTCTACAGATTATTTCCTTGAAGTCTCAGAACAATTCAATGAGTTAAATATTGTCATTATCCTCATTTTATAGTTGAGAACATAAAGCTCCTTAATGACTAGTTCAAAATTATAAAGTAAGTAAAATCAAGATGGAGTTAGGGCTCAAATTCACAGTCTGGCACAAGAATTTAGCCTCTTAATCATATAACTTTAAATAAAGCAATGGGTAGACTACCATAGAATATACTGTTTGCTCCTGAACATATTCACTTGTGAACTCATCCAGACACCTAAAGCCTCTGTGATTAGAGGAAATAATCCAAGTAAAAATATAGCTCAATAAATTGCAAACATTCTTTTTTTTTTTTAATTTGCAGAGATCACATACACTCACCAGAGAGAGAGACAAAGAGAGAGGTGGGGAAAGCAAGAAAGCACTTCTCATATGGCATGGTCACTCTGCAATCTCTTCTGTTCCATTTCTCCCTCACTCCCACAGAGTGAAGATTTCTCAGTCAAGAGTTTAGAACTTGTCTCTGGTACTTGAGGGCATTGCAGAGATCAAAGATGAGGCAGAAAAGTTCTTTGAGTTACAGAGTCAACAAACTAGGCATCCAGGGACAGAACATAAGGACTCTATGTCTGCAAAACAAGGAAGCTTGGATCCAGAGAAGTATCAGTCATCTATAAAGCTGCCAGGTTGCTTTACATCATGTTTCACTGTCTCAAACACATTTGATGATCTCTCCTCTCAACAAAATATCTGAGTATTTATACACCATGGAATAAATTATTATTATCAAAATCAAAATAACATGTACTGTGTCTATAAATATTGGGTTGTCGGGAAAGTCATGATATATTTTTGCATAGAAAAAATGCATTATGACTTTCTTAATGATATAATAAAATATCAAGAGGAATTTTGGCAAATTGCAGTATTTTAATTATAGATTTAAAAGATTATTTGTCTGCAGGCTAAAGAAGAAAGAAGACAAAATACATGTTTATGGTTTGAAATTTTCTTGATAAATGCCAATCAAATCTTATTTTTAGATATGAGATGGAGAGACATAAGCTTACTACCACATATCAAAATATAGATCATATAAATTTCTCTTTGTAATTTTCCAGATTCCCTGTATTTCCTATTATAAATCATGTTTACATTAGGAAAACTAACTCCTGTTTATTCACCAATTGATATTTACTTTTGTCAAATTTCTGCAAGAAACCTTGGGAATAATCTCTTTGTTAATTTTTTATTTCTGAAGGCAAGAACAAGGTTCCCAATACTATTTGGCACCAGCTGAGTCACCTCAAAGCACCTTCAGGCAGTTGATTCCAGAGGCTACTATTCATGAAAACCACTGAAGCTGTCACACAGCTGTACCCTGGGAAGTTACCATGGCAACATGTGAGCATGACCCCACAAATGTAAATGCTAGTTTGGTCACATCAAGCAAGTCAACACAAAAACAACACATGAGACCCCAGCTGCCAGGGTATGAAATCAACAATATGTGAACCCCAAAGGGATATCAAAAGACGGTAATATGGACACACACCCCTGACTATTGATTCCTTTAGCCTGGGAATATCTTGAAATTCCTCTCCTCTTTCATGCTCAATACCCAATCTTTGCCAGCAATTTCTATGTCTAATTAGATGTCTGTGCCCACTCGTCTTCTCTCTGTTCCTATCACCTCAGACTAGAACATCTTGATCTTCACCAGGATGGTGTCAACAATCTCCAGCCACTTAGCTTCTATGCTGCAGCATTCCACACTCATCACACAGCTCCAAGGAAGAACTTCTTAACCCAGATGCTTATTTCTAAGCACCACTATCCAATGAAGAAATCAGGTTTGATAGATAAAACCAAGATGTACTGTAAAATGTGTGCCATAAAATTAAAGAAATGTTTGAAATCCAATGGAAACATATTGACAGGACAAATGAGGCATCATGAAGTAACTCTCACTGGTGAAATATGGGATAATATGTATTGGGTCACCAGGAGTGTCTTGATGCATTTTTCCATAGAAAACCATAGAAAAATAGGTCATGACTTTTTCAATGGCCCAAAATTTTTAAATGAATAATACAAGGATAAATTTTAAACCAGTGACCAAACTAGAACCCATGAGTTCATACTAAAAGTGAGTAACATACAAACATGTAATTCTTTAAATGAAAATTAAGTGAAAGAGAATGACAATTAATTCTACTGAATGAAAAAATGAGAAAAATCGGTCACCACCATAATAATTGATTAGGGTAAGAATTATCAATAGTGCTAAATAGTAAAAGTTTAATAGAAAACAGGATATTTATAAATTCTCAAAGTATTTCACAAGGGGAAAAGTAGAGAAAACTAGAAGATTTAGCAAACTTAAGTTTCATTTATTATTATTATTATTATTGATATTTTTATACATTCAATTGATGAACATTATTTGGCTTGTAAAGAGAATTTACTCGACATGAAATATACCTCAAACCACTCTAGCTGAGAATACTATACATGTTATCATCAACAGGTAATAATCCATTTCTGTGTCCCATAAACGTCTTATCTCTCTATTTTTTCTCCCTAATTTCCTTCTCTACACTTTTCCCCTCTTCCACCCTCCTTCCACATTGTCTTCAGTGTCCATAACTATTTTCAATGTTTTTATGTCCTCCAATCTTTCAATCTCTACCATAGAGTGTGGATTGTTGTTATATTTTAAGTGGAGACATACAAGGTCTCTCTTTAGTAGTCTGACTTGCTTCATTTGTCCACTTTCTATAAAAAAGCTAAGGTCTTGTGTTTTTTTGTTGATTTTTTGTATGTTTGTTTGTTTGTTTTTGAGATTTAGCGACCTTAAACAAATAGACAGCTTCACTAATGGGACGAAGTTATATCATACGTCTCCTACTGCAATGCAGTGAAAAGGTCATCATTTCTGTATGATTCCTGTGAAAGGATATCACTTTCATGGTATTCTTGCCACAGATGCATTACTTGAATCTAGCAGTGATCAAGCATCAGACAATCAAAGTGAATGGTTTGGGATTTGCACTTTGACAAGCCAATATTCTTCAGGCCGTCAACATGATGAAAGACAAAATGTTAAACCCTCTTCCAGACAAGGAGACAGGATGTGTGGTAACCAGGTGCATTGTGCAATTCAGAAGTGCAACTAACTATAGTAAAGAATTTTAGAGAGATTCAAATACACTCTACGAATCAGATAGTAGTGTATCAATGTAATAATTACTCAAATTGGTAATTGCATTAGTACATGTAAGAGAAAGTTCTTTTTCTTTGGAGATACTGAAATATTTAAAAGTAAAAGGCCATGATGTCTATAATTCACATTCAGATGGTCCCATATCAATTATAATAGTAACAATAATCATAATATTTTTCCTTACAAAGACAGACAAAAACACAAATGATGAATCACTAACTTAGATTAAAAGCATACAAAGATTCATTGCAGCACTTCAACTAATTTTTTGTCAAAATAAAAGAATCTTTTGAATTAAAATGTATTTTTATGATCATTTTCCTTAAACATTTTCAATGGTTTTCCATTTTTTTGTCAGAATAAAATTAAGTTTCTAAAATGTCCAGCTTATACTGCAGCCTTACGTATAGCAAATCCTGTGATCATAGGGGCTTACTTTCCTGTTCAAGAAAACTCCAGAATCTTTCATGTCTGGCAAAAGTCCATATTTTTCTCTTATTTGTGAAGCTGGCTTCCTGTTTATCTCTCTACCTATCATGTATCTCTTCACTGCTTTTTTTTCTTTTTCTATTGTATACAGTTTTTATATTAGTGAATAGCAAATTAGAGAAATTTCTATGACTTCTCCATCCCCATCCCATTTCCTCTAAGTCCCTTGCTTATTTCTTTCATAGGAAATGTCTCCATTTTCTTTCACAGGTGATTTGCTTAGGATTTCATCGGGTTTCATCTTGACTCCTGCTTTTAGAGGATCTTGACAAGCACAGAAGTTACCTGTTACCACCATTGATATAAACATGCTTTTTTGCTGGTAAAAATGGTCAAATATGAGCATGCATTTTGAAGTGTTAAGGGTTATGGGTTAGGGTTTAAAAGAAAAGCATGTGTTCTGTGAGACTTCTGTGGTGATCTTTCATAATAGAGGGATTTTTGTTAAGGCAGTGGGTGGATTAAATGAGACTATAAAAACTTTCAAAACTGACAATTGTTCTATTTAATCATCTGTTTACTTGTCAGTCATGTCTACTTGAGTGTATTTCAAGCTTCATAAGACCAGAAACACTAATGCTTTCTTCTCTGCCCTATTCCCATCCTGATGCCTTCGACAGAGTAGGACCAACTGAAAAAATGAATGCAATTATTTTTTTCTATCTTAGACATTTTTACTATAGGGTTCATGCACTCACTGGAGAGGCAGAGAGACAGAAAGCAAGAAATCACCCCTTCCCCATCCAAAGAGAATGGCCACACCGCAATCCCTCCTTCTCTATTCTCCTCTCAGGATTTTGGTCATGCATGCACACACACCTGACATGAGTTTCAAGCTGCTGGGTACAAGACTTGAACCTCAGTCAACCATGTGGGAGTCCAGTGCCTTAACCATTATGCCACCTGCTGCCCCCACAAATGTATTTAGCTAGCTGCTGGCCAACCACTGATGCAAGGATGGGCAAGGCAAAAATGTGTGACCTTCTGTCTGTTCTTTTCTAAGCACTTCTTTAATTAGCCTTAATTTCAGGAACACTTTTTCTCCATTCCTTCCTGACTGGCCTATATGCTAAAGAGCCCCATAATGTCATTCAAGGAGTTTCCTGTTTTGCATTACAGGTTAGTATGATGAGTAGAGGTTGAAAGCAGTCAGCGCTACTGCTTGAAGTCTCTATAACAAAGTGATTTTCCTGCCAATAGATTTGAAACTAACACATCCTGAGAGCGTTGTGCACCTTTCAAGTTTGGAAAACTTTCTCTCTGGGTTTGCTCTTTCACTGTCCTTATATCAACCACAGTTGTCGGCCCACTCAGAACAAATTCTGTTCCTCTTTTACATGACAATGTTTCCAGTATTTGTAGGTAGCTGTTCCATGTCTGAAGTTTCTTTAATTCAACTTCATCAGTGGTCTGATGAAAAAAAAATGCCTCTCCCTTTTTGAAAAATATAAATGCAAGTTTCTTTTGTACTGGAACATTTTTCTCAATGTCTAAGCAGGGACATTTTCTTTGTGGCTCTGTTCTAAAGTAAATCTAAAATAGAAAAAGTATGCTATCTAATCCATCTCCTTTAGGTCAGTTGAATATGCTTTCTCCAAAAAGTTAAGACTATGTTCTGGGGACCAGCAGGTGGTGTGGTGGTTAAGGCGTTGGACACTCCCACATGGTCAACCATGGTTCAAATCCTAGACCTGGCATCTTGCTTTCTCGTTTTCCCTCTTTCTCTGTGTGTCTCTCTGGTCAAATTTAAATGAATTAATTAATTTAACTAAGTAAATAATTATTTTTTTTTTTAAAAAAAAAGACTGTTCTATTTTGAGCTGTTTTAAAGTCCTCTCCCCACCTGGTACATTTTCTTTCAAATTAAGTTTTTGTTTTCATTACAAGTCAATATACAGAAATAGCTGATCACAGCTATGTGGATGGCTAATATTTCAAACACGTGCTTTATTTATATAAGTTGCATGTCAATAGGTGATTTCCTCTCTTTATCAAATATACCATGTAGGTATAATTATTCTCATTCTAAACTGTAGAAATAAAGAGGTTAAATAACTTTTCCAAATGCACACAGCTAAAAAGTAGTAGAATTTGTATTCTCTTCATTTTCTATCACTTCTATCATAGTAAAATAATAATAGAAATTTAAAGCAAAGTATTGTGAATAACTTGTACAGATGTGACACTGATTGAAAATAGGACATATGTGGGACAAACCACTAAAACAGATTATTATATGTAACTAAGAAAAAATTATCTTGGAGTAGTGTTTGATCACAAGTAAAATATTAGCACACACTTTTTAATTGTTGGCACAGGCTGGTGTTGTAAGTGGAGGTGGAGGAGTAGAGATGACACAATTTTTTAAATGGTAATAAAACATTAGACTGAAAGAATTAGCATCCAATCCTTTTAGCAAGCAGGATCTTTATTATACTAGTGCCTAATATTGATTATCCTTCTTTAAAAGATTCTAGAATAATTGGAGAAAGTCCAAGAAATACAAACAGAAATAACGCAACGGACAAAAAAAAATAATAATCTGGTATAATAAGAGACTAAAATTACTTCCAAAATGAATACAGAAATTGGTGAATGAAAATGGCTCTTTATATAGGAACAAAAAATACTAAAGAGTGACCTGATTGCAGTCTTCAAGGACTCAATAGAGTTGTTCTCTGCATCTGTGAGAATTTTAGACAAGGACTTTAAAAAAAGATCCTGTCATTAGATTTTTAAGAATAACTTCTCTATCCACACAATGACACAATCCTGAAATAGATTGTTGTAAATGGTGGACAGATGTTCACAAATCATTAAGAAAATAATAGAACATAATTTGTTATAAATAATTTGGGCTTTGAGGGTCAGAATGCATCCCCTTCACCTATACTATTCTTTTTTTTTTTTTTGGAGAGGTTTTTGCTATAGAGCACATGCGCTCACCAGACAGACAGAGAGAGACAGAGAGACAGAAAGTGAGAAATCACCCCCCAGGGGGGATGGCCACGCCACAATCCCTTCTCCTCGATTCTCCTCTTGGGACCTTGGGCACGCACGCACACGTGCCCGGCGTGAGTTTAAGTCACTGGGTCCGGGACTCGAACCGCAGTCGACTACATGGGAGTCCAACGACATAGCCATTACACTAACTTCTGGTCCCCACATATACTATTTTTGATATATCTAATTCTGACTTTGAATTACAATTCTGGAAAGAATCTAAGGAAAATTCATCCAGGAAGCTCTCAAGACATCCTCTTTTGAAAATTCTGTAGGAAATTGGGTTCTTCTCTCCTTTCCTCTCTTTTCTCTCTTCTTCTCTCTTTTCCCTACCTTCTCCCTCTCATCAAAATAAACATTTTTATTGCTTACTTCCTAAAGCTAATAAGAACTAAAATAAAAAGAAAATGAAAAACACCCAGAAAGTGTAAGTAATAAAAAGTGTTCACAATTAGTCTAAAAGGGAGACGGTATGTGACCACAAAGAGAGGGAAGGAATCTTACTACACATTGAAATCCTTTCTTTTATTTCTTTCCCACTAATCACCTTTTAGAGTGTATCTGTCTTTGGAATGACATTATTCAAGGATACCTTAGTTTAATTCACCACTTTCTTCAGAGGAAAAACAAAACAAAACAAAAGTCAACCCTTAAAGATCTTCAGAGAAGTCCCATACAATAGATTCCTAAATTTAACAATTGTTGCCAGCAAAAATATCATGTTAATATCAATAATAGTAACAAATAACTTCTGGGCTAGTCAAGGTCCTCTGGAAACACATGTTACGATTAAATCCAATGTGCAAAACTATCAGGAAAAACATCTATGAAAGAGAAGACTGGACGAGCAATCAGATCACCACCTATTTCTGATCCCAAGTGAAGGAAAAAAGGGAGAACAAAAGCAAAAGCATCTTAGATGGTAGAGAAATTTTAAGAGGAATTCAACATAATGGGGGAAAGCAGATGGCATAATGATTATGTAGCTGGATTCCCATGTAGTCGACTGCGGTTCAGGTTTTGGACCTGGTACCTTAAAGCTAATGCCAGTTGCATGTGCATGACTGGCCAAAATTCGAAATCCCAAGAGGAGAATGAAGGAGAACAGATTGTGGGATTGTGGCATGGTTATCCCCACCAGGGAGTTATTTCTTGCTGTCTGTCTGTCTCCCTGTGGTGCAAGTGCCCTATAGCAAAAATCTCTAAAAAAAAAAAAAAAAAAAAAAAAAAAGAAGAATTCAACACAATGGTTGAGTTCTTCAGCCAAAGTCACCCATGAGAAGGAGTGACCCCGGCACCTGGTCTCCTTGGAACAATCTGTCTCGACATTTCTAGCACATTTGGTCATTGACTCTAACAAAGCATGAACCACTATCTAATACCATAGGCCAGTTTCACTACCACCAGAGAGTGAAACTCCTGAGAGGCACAGTTCATATCCACCAAGGTCACACTCTGTGCCACTCCCTGTGTTCAGCACTCTGATTTCCTGCCCAATATCCCACAGTGACTAAAAGGCAAGATGAATGTCAATCCACATTTCTCTGACTCACCAGCCTATCCTCTTAACCCCCACCACCTACCTCCCACTGGACTGTTCTACCTCCCTCTATGCCACATCGCCCTGATTACTCTTAAAAATATCTGAAGTGAATAATCTAGCCTGTAATTTAGACCTATTTCTGTTTTCTTTTCATTGTGACAGCGAGGGAAAGAACAGTTCAGTCTAACCCTTCAAGTGCTTAAAAAGTGTACTTTGACCATCTGTTCTCTTTGATGAACAGAATAAATGCTCTTAATAGGCTTGCACAGACTTGTCACCCAGTGCTCGCGTCATCCCTCTTCACCTGGAGCTGCATGTTCATAACACCTCTCTACATCGAGCACGCTCACACCACTGAGTCATGTTCCTGTAGATTTACCTTATTTCTCGAAGTCTTAAACAAAACCAGTATTTACCTCCCATGAATAGATTCTTCCTCCTGTTCTTAAGTGAACTGTACTTTTTTGCCCTTTTCCAACACCACTTCAATTTCTCATTTCATATTTTTAGCCATTGCAGTTGCTTTGTTCATTTGTATGTCATCTTGATCCCATTTTGAAGTTTTAGCAATGTATTTTGTATTCCTTTTGAGCTTTTCAGCTACAAATACTAGATCCAAATATCAGATGGGTGAACAAAAACTCCAGTTATGTGGTTCTGCAGAAGAGGTCTCTGATTCTCTTCTGGAGCATGACTTTATCAACAGTCTAATTCAAAGAAATGAGGTATTTTCATCTTTTTTATTTCTAAAAGTTACTTTTATTAAGATACACGATAAATCAATACTTTAAAAAGTACTTCTCTGTCATTTTAGCACTAAAATGAACTCCTGAACACCGCCACAGGGAAGATACAGAACCATTTCATTACCTCCCAAATCTACCTGTAGACCTTTGTTGCTAGCCCTTTCCCCACCATCAGCTCCTAACAACCACATATCTTTTATTCCTGCAGGGCATGTGCACTCGCTGCAGAGACAGAGACAGAAAGTGAGAAATCACTCCTCACGGGGATAACCACACTGCAAACCCTTCTCCTCTATTCTCGTGTCTGGATTTTGGACATACATACACACTTGTCTGGCATGAGTTTTAAGCCACAGAGTCTTGGACTGGAATTACAGTCTGTCACTTGGGAGTCCAGCACCTTACGCCACCTGCTGGCTCAACAACCACATATGTTTATCTCTGGAGTTTTGACTTTTCTGGGGTAGGGTATAAAATGAAATCAGATGTTACATAACCTTTGTGTCTGACTTCTTTCCCTTAGAAGAATGAGATTCATCTATGCAGACAAGAATAGTTAGGAAAGGAGAACGTTGCACCTGTCATAGATGCGTTTTCATAAGTTTATCTCATTTGCTTCATAATCCTTATGTAAAATTCCTACCATATGTCACACCACATGCGTGCTACTTTCCATATATCTTATCTTTTGATCCTTATAACAATCCAACAATGATTCTATTACTCCCATTTTGTATATGGTAAAACTGAGAATAAGAGAATTTGAGTAACTTCTCTGGTATCCCAGATAGTAAATAAGTGAAGTATAATTCATTTCCAGGACTACACAAATCTATGTATTTTTCACTACTTATTAGTTCCGTTTTAACTTCCGTTTAGAATACAATATGGAATACCTTTCTTTTTTAATATTTTTTTATTCAATATTATTATTATTTTAATTTGACCAGAGAGAGAATGGGAAAGTAAGAAAGCAAGAACGCCAGGTCTGGGTCTCAAACTGCTATTAGCCATGTGGGAGTCCAGCTCCTTAACCACCACACCACCTGCTGGCCCCCAGGAATATCTTTCTTAATACTGCTATATATGGACTCTCATTTACAAAATTCAAACAGCATGTCTTTGCATAATTTGCAGTGGCTTGTCCTCCAGTTTCCAGGACCTAGTGCCTTTTCCAACAACTTCATAAATTCTCCAAGTCAGTCTCATCTGCACTCATAGTATGTGGCCTCTGCAATTCTCAGACCCACTATAGTCCATACAGACCCTCACTACTGTTCTCTGTCCTTCCTGGGTCATGAGTCTCTGCACCCCACACACTGACCTCCATCTTCCTGGCACTATGGATAGCTTTGTGGTCTTCTGACTTGGCAATTCAAGCAAGAAGTTGAAGGTTTTTCGACTGTGTAAACATCCATGTGTGGGAGACTTAGTCCTGAGTTACTTGATCCCATCATTGTTTTAACATTAATTTCCCCATATGTGCTCATATTATCATGAATATAGTGATGGGATGGATTGAGATATTATCAGCCTCCCAATGGCCACAGTCACAATGTCCTTCCAACCATGACACCTTATTGCTTAACATACTTCACCATAAACTTCTTTCTTATTAGATAAAAGCAAACTCACAGCTGAGAAACATGTCATTCTGTAAGTTAATCTGGTTTCTTGTGGGCTCTTCTACCTCTACTACTACAGCCATGCACTTTTACTGGGCTTATCTGCTTGGGTCTAAACTCTGATTAAGGCCAAAGTTTTAGAGGTTTTGTTTAGCGTTGTGTTTTACCTAGTGTTGCATTGCCATCCATATAAATGAACAGATACCAACAGGTTTGGGTGAGGTTCTGGGTCATAGAATTACATATCTCTACATAATAAATGTATCCCAGTCTTAGCCCCCTCCCAATTTAGATATCTTTTACTTGAACAAGGGCCAAGAATTGGTATTTTGTATAAAATCCTGGGTGTTAGAGCTAACATATAGTTGACATTCAATCCATTTGATTTTTCTTTCTTTACTTCTAGGAGATAAAGAAGATTCAATTCATAAAGTGCTTTTCCTGGTTTTTAGTATACCTTCAGTGATCTTTATCACATTCCTATGCTGATGCTATTGACAATCTGTAAATTGTCAATAGTTGCTTACTAAGTGGACAAATAAAAGATTGAGTAAGAAAGATGAATCATGTTTCATAGAAAGACAAATAAAATTATTCCTACCTGAAAATCTTACCACTTAACTACTTTGTGTCTTATTTTCTAAAATCTATAACAAAAACATCAAGATAGATGATATATTTCTGAATATTCTATTTTTCTCCAAAGTTTGGATCAATTAGATGAATGAGGTAAAACTTCAAAGCTATAGTCAAAGCAATGACTTCAAAGCCTGATCAAAATTCAGGAAGAAAGATTAAAAATACATTTTACAAATAATGATTGACACTGTAATTAAAAAGGTGAAATTGTCAATTACATTAAAACCTCTACACAATATACTAAGTTTTTTTTTAAAATTGTAAGTTTTATTTGACTATGAAATGAATTTGATTCTTCTTCTATCACCAAATGAAACATCATATTTGCTTTGAAATAGACTTTTTTTCCTTTTAAATTATTCAGAAAGGCAAGATATATCTCCGGCATATTTTCATTATAAGTATCCAAATAACTTTGTCTTATAAGAAATGTCATTTTCAAATTAACAATTATAAAAGATGAAGGGATTTAATATTTCCATCTCAAAGATGGTTTAAATATGCTGGGTTTTTATCAAGACTTTGATATTATTATATCAAGTTTCTTATGTGATCACAATCTCTTCATATAGGTTAATTACATTCTCACTATCATAGCAAATTTCATCAGTCTTCTAGAGTAGGAGGAAGGTGATAAATATTGTAGCACTAAGGAAACGTCTCCACAGTCTTCGTAGCTAGACTCTGGCTGACACTTGGGTTTCTTTGGATCTCAGGATGTCTTATTTATCCACAATAGTGTTTGCAATGATTTACTCTGTCATGCTATGATCAGCCAAATAAACATGTTCTTTAGTTCTAATTGGATCACTAGGCTTGAAATGATAAAGATCTATACAGAGAAACCAAGTTAATCATGTTTGGAGAACACCTGTGTGTTTACTGAGGGACAGAGGCTTCAGGTGCTGCACATAAGCATTCATAGTGCCTACAATTCAAATAAAGTTATTTAAAAAAATGTATGCATAAATACATTTATTTCTTTATTTCTGTAATCCTTCAGGAAACTACGGTGTTATGTTGGTATTTTAGTCTTTTTTATTTAACTTGCATAAAATTGCTAATGGTAATTATATTCCATTTCAAAAAGTCTTATTTATTGGCCCAAAATGGTTATCACAATTCTTCATGGCAATGAATTACTAAAAGGTAAGAAGGTAAGTAGGAAAAAAAAGAAAAAAAAAGCTTCTTTTTAGTCAAAAAGTTGTTGCTCCACAACTTGAATCATGGAATGAATAATATATTGGAAGCTAAGTTCCTACTTAACAGAAATCTAAATATCAATCCTGGAATAATCTTGGTTAATTTTTTCTTCAAATTCAAGCTTTTGAATTACAATTGTTAGATTTCTTTTGCTCTTTGTCTTGGCCTTATGGAGTCCTGTCCCAAGAGACTTTCTGGGAGAAAGTCTCCCCATATCTAAGTGATATTTCTCTCCAAATAGAAACAAGCCACTCTGGTTCCTGCACAGAAAGCAGAAGTACTGTTTGTTATGGCCTGCGTTGTGTTAAGCATCCAACATCCACCACAGGCAGGGAGGCCAATGAAATTAAGAACTACGTATCTCTAACTTTGAACAGCACACCTGTTTTCAAAAAATGGCAATAAAAGTATAGATAAGTCAGGAAAGCAGTGTCTTTATACAAATTATATTTCCCAACATGATAAATTATTTTCAAATTTAAAATGAGAACTATGTTAGGATTGAAAAATAAGTTCTATGTACTGACAAATTATTTACCTCAAACTAAGAATTCATATTTATTCTCTACAAAGAAAATTTGAGCTATGTAAAGAAAAATATGGCATATTGGGGCCAGCAGGTGGTGTGGTGGTTAAAAGCACTGGATTCCCACAGGGCTGACCATAGTTCCAGTCCTGGACCTGGCGGCTTGCTTTCTCATCTTCCCTCTCTTTCTCTCTCTCACTCTGTCCCTCTCTGGTCAAATTAAAGTAAATAAATAAATAAAGTTCAATAAAATAATTCTTTAAAAAATATATGGCATATCAAAAAGAAAGTAGGGTGTACCAAAACATTAATGTCAAATTTAAATTTTCCTTTTGTATGAAACTACCTAGAATATTATTTCAGTTACTGACTGAGCCATTAAAATTATAGTTTCTAATATAATTAATGATTTTTCTCATAGAAATAAGTATTTCTTTACCTTTTGTTTGTTTATTTGTTTTTTGTCATAGGGCACTTGCACTGGATGGGGAGAGACAGAGAAAAATAGAAAGTGAGAAATCACCTCCTATGGGGGTTGACCATGCCACAATCCCTTCTTGTCCATTCTCCTCTCGAGAGTTTGTGCACACATGCATTTGTGTCTGGCATGATTTTCTAGCCACTGGGTTGGAGACTCAAATCTTGGTTGGCCATGTGAGAGTCTAGCACATTGCCCACTACACCACCTTTTGGCCCCAGTATTTCCTTACTTATAGAATACCTTAACAAATTTAAATATTATAACTTTAGACTAAAAGCTAATTTCAGAAACCTGGAAAATTATGCCTTTTGAGCTATACATTCTCAATTTATCATCATCAACCTTATCTATAAACCCTACTTTCTTTTTGATATGCCATATATTTTTTAAAGAATTATTTTATTGAACTTTATTTATTTATTTACTTTAATTTGACCAGAGAGGGACAGAGTGAGAGAGAGAAAGAGAGGGAAGATGAGAAATAAACAAGATACAACTATAGAATAAGAAAATATATTTAAGACGTGTCTACAAGGCCAACCATAAGAAAATGCAAAAGCTGAAAAACAGGATTTTTTCTTTAGATTTTTCATTTATTTATTCACTTGTTTTATACTGAAGTGTCTACAATACTAAGCAATATGCTATTGAAGATGCTGAAGATTTCATAGTAAGCAAGACAGAAAGCCCATCCTGACAGATAAGCTTACCATTAAAATACAATATGATGACTGGAGTAAAGAGGGATGTTTAAAGCAACATGGAACAATGGGGATAGACCTGTGCAGACTTCTAAGGAAGATCTTCATGGGCAAAAACTTTTGATCTGAATATTTTTAAAAGCAAATTTTGTGAGCCTTTTAAATCATAAAAATAATCAAAACTCAATGCAATATTGGAAAATATAGAAATACAAAAAGAAATAAGAAAATATCATCATTACTTGCAGTTTGGTGTGCTTCAATGTTTTTAGTACATAAAGTCTCTAAAAGTTTTATTTTTTCTTCTTTTTTGCTATAGGGACCATGCCCTTGTCAGGAAGACAGAGAGAAGGAAAGTGAAAAACCACTCCCTCAGGGGCATGATAGTGTTACAATCACTTTCCTTACATTCTCCTCTTGAGATTTTTGGGCACACACACACACAGACACCTGTCATGTATTTTAAGCCAGTGGGTCAAGTCTCAAGCCACTCACTCAGCCATGTGTGGGATCCAGCATCTTAACCACCATGTCACCTGCTAACCCAAAGTTTTATTTTTTTGCACAGCAAAATTTATATAAGATGTTTCAAAATAACACTAGATCAAAGGTAAATTTGCATCTTACCATACAACTTTGTAAGCATTATTTCTTTAGAAACCTTTTTCTTTGAAGAGTCATCTATATAGTCATACGAAATACCAAAAGCTATACTGGATAAGCTAAGACTATCTGAATAATTCCAGTGTTATGATGACCTATTCTTCTTCATTTTTTGCTTTCTACATTTAATATGTATATTATAACATAATTTATATAAATATCTCCCATAATTTGTTGATTTCTGATATTTGATTATTTAAAATAATTCAGAAGGTACTGTATTCAGAATTTTTTTCACATTTGGGATTTTTATTGAGAATAAATCTTCAAAAGGAGAATTACTGTGTCACAAGGAACCTGGGATTATGCAGGGTAAAGTTGTGAGTACATTTGAGAGCAGGATGTGGGTGGGTAGGAATAAACACAACCCAGGCAGAGGAAATGATATACTCAAGTTATGGAGGTGCTGCTCTGTCTCTGGCAAAGAAGCTTGACTGCACTACTCTATGGCTCAGCCTGTTACCGAACTCAAATCAGGTTCGCTCACCCAAGTGCTATAAAACCAAGCCATAGGCACATGGTATGATGAAGGAAAGTACAGCTTTATTGCAAAGCACAAAGCAAGGAGAGCGGGCAGCTCATGCTGAAAAGACTCAGTCTCCCTGAGATGTTCCCTACATGTGTTTTTAAGATCAAAAATTAGGGGCAGAGGTCCTAGGTGCATGATCAGTTCAGTAATTGGTTCAAGAAGGCATGATCATCTCGTGGGCTTTCTTGATTGATGAGGCCTTAGATAATAAAATCTCTCTTCAGGTATCTGGAACCATTCAGCCTGGAGTCTTTGAGCTCACAAAGAGCAGTTTCCAGCCTACAAATTGAAATGAAAAACTTCTTTCCTTTAAGTGAGAGTTTTAGAGGTCAAATGGCCCTCATTTATGGTCCATGTTGGTCATTATTATAACCAAAGTCTGAAGACTTACTCTTTACTCTGGGCCATTACAATGTAAATGGACTTTATATTTCAGAAACCCTAGAAAATACTTTAGGGGGTTCTTGCTTGGTTTCAAGCCTTGGATTTAAGGCCTCAGAATAAGCCCTTCTCTGGCATCAAAAGTTGCTTCATTTTGTACTAGTATACTGTTGGCGTCCACCCCCGGGCTCGGCACTACTATGGAAGAAGCAGAAAAAATGAGACAAAAGATAGAGTAGAAACGACACAAGCAGCCTGAGCATAGGTAGCCCAAGCAACTTGTGCCGCCCAGATGAACTGGACGTCTTTATTTATAGAACAAGGAGACATTACACATGTATGTTTTACAACACTTCATACATTGGTTGCCAGGTTACAGATAATAAGAAGCAGTTAACAAATCTATGAGGGCTTAGTCACACCAGGCCAGGTGTATCCCTTGGTGATAATCCCATCAAGAGAAAATCTCATCTTCCTTTCTAATGCAAAGAACTAGCTGTTAGGTGTGGGGAAGGAGCTAAAGATCTTCTCACACCACCACACCCAGAGTAGGCTAAGGAACCTTTCAGATGCAGAGCAGGGATTGGATTTTGCCAAGATGTTTCTTGAAGTCTATCACATGTGTCTGTTGGAACACCCTTAGCAATTTCCACCCTTGCTCTGTCTGCAGCCAAGGTCAAGGAAAGACAAGTTACAAGGTTCTGCCAAACCCCAAAAGAGCATGTGGTGTTTGCTCAGAGCATGTCCCCACACCTCAGACTCTCTCTCTTAAACGTGTCCCCACAGTATACAAAATTATAAGTGTTAGGAGTTGTCACACCTTTTAGAGACAATAACACAAAAGTTGCTGATAGATTTAGTAGTCCAAGTTGCTAAATATGACCAGGAAGATCAGCAACAGTAACAAGAAAACATAAAGAGGTCTGCTGTTGATAGAAGCAATAATTTTCTCAAGGTCTCAAATAATAATGAATATTCAAATTGTCTAATTAAGGTCACAGAAGTGATATAATTGCTAATGTCTCAACTCAAAAAATTCTGCATGGTAATATCACTTAGTGGTTTCTCCAGCTATAATTTTACTGGACACTTGACCAATATAATGACTTCTACTTCAAATTCTTTTGTGAAATGAGATTGGTTACATAAGAATAAAAATAAGTAAATAAGACTATGAGGTTGGGAACCAGCAGTTAGCGTAATGGCTATGTCGCTGGACTCCCACATAGTCGACCATGGTTTGCGTCCCGGACCCGGTGGCTTAAAACTCACACCGGGCGCGTGTGCGTGTGTGCCCAAGATCCCGAGAGGAGAATGGAGGAGAAGGGATTGCGGCATGACCATCCTCCCTGGGGGGGTGATTTCTCGCTTTCTGTCTCTATGTCTCTGTCTGTCTGGCGAGCACACACACCCTATAGTGAAAACCTCTCCAAAAAACAAAACAAAACAAACAAACAAAAACAACAACAAAAAGACTATGAGTTTTTTTAAATTTCTCCTTATAATTTGTATTGTTCCAAAAAAAAGAAACAAATTATTAGAACAACAAAATCAACTATTACAAAAATTCCAAAAGTTGTACTGTCTTTTTATCCCTTCAACTTTTATATCATTTAGTATATTCCAAGAAGCCTGCAGCTATGATAAAGGATCCCTCAATTTTTTTTTAATGAAGTTCACACTTTATTTGCTAAATGGTGAAGAGGGGAATAGTGACTACATTGAAGGAAATAGTACTCAGCTTACCCTGAAGACCATTCTTCCCAATTATAAATTTGTATTAAGGAGTTTAAGGAACAGAAGCTACTACATATAACATTATGGATGTTTAGAATTACAGGCAACCTCAACTTTTAAGTGCCCTCAAAGGAATTCTATAGATCAAGTTTCTCAGTTCCCCAGATTTCCTGCAATTCCAGGCAATGGACTTACTAAGCCATTCTGAAAATTCTCCCTATACAGTCTAATACCTCATTTCCATAGAATTAGGGTAACCTTTTATCCTGACCAACAAAGTTATATTGCACCAATCTAGTTATTAAGAGTGCCTGGCTTCACTTACAAATTTGGATAAAAAGTGATGTGCTCTTCCTGCATGCAAATGACCTTCACAAATAGTTGTGTGGGGGAGGTGCAGAGGGAGGTTTTACAGGATGATGAATTTAGAAAAATGAGAGCCATCACTTCCCACTCTATACTTAGAGAAATTCTTGGTAAGATTCATATAAACATTCAAAATGCATACAAAAGCAAGAAGAAAAATATTCAAGTGTCAAAAGGAGAAAAACAAAAATACTCACTGCCTTAGGTAACAGTTGAAATTCCATAGCTGGCTGCCAAGGTCCTGAAATAAAAAATAAAATCCTAAGAACTGGAGTTCTGATGCCTGCAATGAGATGGAATTTGGGGGGACCAGCAGTTAGCATAATGGCTATGTCGCTGGACTCCCACATAGTCGACCACGGTTCGCAACCTGGACCCGGGCGCGTGTGCGTGCGTGCCCAAGATCCCGAGAGGAGAATGGAGGAGAAGGGATTGCGGCATGGCCATCCCCCCTGGGGGGTGATTTGTTGCTTTCTGTCTCTCTGTCTCTCTCTGTCTGTCTGACGAGCACACGCGCCCTATAGCAAAAACCTCTCCAAAAAAAAAAAAAAAGATGGAATTTGGGATCAGAAAGCCAGGATGGGGGTTCCTTCCACTGAAATCAAACCTGAAAAAAGCTGACTAGCCACAAATGGTATCTAGAAAAGTTGTTCTAACTGATGTAGTGCTGAGGTCCACTCAGCTGAACACATTTTTCTGAGTTGGGGGGAGGGGGCTGTGGATTAGAAATAAAAATAAAAACAAACAGACAAAGACATATAGAAAAGCCAGGGTCAGGTGGGCCCCACTTCTCTGATGGAGAAAACCACATCCTCAAACTAGCCTCCAGTTTATTATTTTATAGGGCAGAAAACAGGGGAAGAGGAAATGGAATGTAAAGCCAGTTGTTTTCAGATGTTAATCAGCTGATGATGCAAAAATGACTGGCTCCATTTGATTTCTTCTGATTCTTTTGGGCAAAGTCTGAGTAACACAGGTGACTTCTTCTAGACAGATACTGCTTTGCAGAATTGTTAGTTAGCATATTCATACTTTAATGCTTTCATGGCTATGCAGATGAAGCTCAGACTCATTTCCGTGTGTCTGAAGGTCACCATGTTTGTTCAGAATGACCAATCTCCAGTGTAGATCTTTGGTGCAAAGTCCGTGTGTGGAAACAGGATGACTGGAAAGAAGTCTAAACGTATATTTAGTGTACATATGTGAGGACCACATTTGCAATATGTGGAATAGGAACCACAAGAAACAAATGTAAAACATTGCATTCTAATGACTTCATGCTCTGAAACAGAGGTAACTCTGAAACTACCCCCATCCAGAGATCTTCACATTTCAGATAACCTGCCATTTTCAAGCAGAGAATAATTGCCATAGAAACTGAGGTCACAGACAAATATAAAAATCTGAGCAAGCTCAATACCAAGGAAGGTTGATTAGAGACCTGAAGAAGTAGATACTTGAACTGAAAAACTCAAATGAGAAACCTGAAAGCATCTTTATAAGTTTGTGTAACCTGTTAAGAGATAAAGGAATGTTCAACGCAAAACAAGAGATCATCCTACAGAAACAATCAGATTTTGAAACAAGCATAAATCCTCAATTTAAAAAATAAAAAGCTTTGGAAATTAAAAAAAAAATCAACAACTAAGATGAAAATTTGACTTTTGTTGACTAAAAAGATGACTATAGAACTGAAAGAGGGAAAAGATCAGATTTCTTTCCAATGTCATTTGGCATGGTATAAACGTCACAGGATTCAGAGTGAAACAGATGAGAGCTTGACTCTAGATTATGCCATTGACAATCTACGACCTTGACAAAGTGACTTAATATGTATTTCAGCTCTTCACTTAGGTATTTAGAGCAATCATTTACCTGTTTTACTGTTTTTAAAAAGATTAAATGAACTATATATAAACCACATAATTGATTGCCTGACGTATATTATCAAGTCAAAAGTTTTACTAGAATTTTTTTTTCCCTTTCTCTCTTCCATTTTTAACAACTGTTTTCTGGATTTTTTCAGAATACTGATAAACATACATTTTCAATATAATGAGATTCCTTACACTCATTACACAATAACAATTAAACCATGCAACTATGGATAATAAACAAAATTCAGTTTATAGAACTAAACAATGAGACAGCTAAAATAATTTAAATCCCACGTCACATTAGCTCAAAGAGACAAATCTTTAGCACAGCATTATTTTATATCAAACTTCACTTTATTAACACCTGATTCTTTCTTTTTCTTTCTTTCTTTTCCTGACTTTTTTCTTAAGTTTTTACATTCTATTTTTTTAATTTGATTTTTTACATTTAATCACTGTGTACAGCATAATCAATAAATTTTCCCATCATGAACACACTGCATATCAATTCAGTCAAAAACATTACCATATACATTATAATCAACAGATTTCTTTCCATTTTGGGTACCTCAAATATTTTTTCTTCTCCTTGATTCTCTTTCTCTCACTCTCCCCCAGCTCCTTATTCTTTTACGTTTTTCTTTCAGAAACTAGTGAAGAAGATCAATCGATCAATTTTATTTGGTATATAGGCTTGGCAGAGAGAGGTTCCCAAGAGTATCAGAAAGGGTTACTGAAGTTTAGCAGCAGATGTCTTAAATTCCACTAGCGTTCTCCTGTGTTATATCATTAACTTACCTGACACTCTTCTCTTGGAGGCCTGAAGGCTGAGATATGAACATGAATGGGTAGTGCTAACTAAAGCTGATTTGTTCTTTGTTATGTGTTGGCCTCATAATTTGTTTATTTTATTTCAGCCTCATATGCTCTTTTTAAACATGTAATAAGGAGACATTCTATATTTTAAGTTAAGAAACAGCACTTTCGGGAACCAGCAGTTAGCGTAATGGCTATGTCGCTGGACTCCCACGTAGTCGACCGCGGTTCGCATCCCGGACCCGGTGGCTTAGAACTCACGCCGGGCGCATGTGCGTACGTGCCCAAGATCCCGAGAGGAGAATGGAGGAGAAGGGATTGCGGCGTGACCATCCCCCCTGGGGGGTGATTTCTCGCTTTCTGTCTCTCTGTCTCTCTCTGTCTGTCTGGTGAGCGCACGCGCCCTATAGCGAAAACCTCTCCAAAAAAAAAAAAAAAAAAAAGAAACAGCACTTTCTATAGAATAAAGTCAAATAGCACTTTATCAGAGCAGCAACTTTTCATTTATGCTATTTTCAAGTTTAAAAAAAAGATCCTTAAGCACAACTATGTAATAGTTGCCAAAATGGAATAGATAATTTAACTCATTTTTGAACATTCAAGAGAAAATTAAGAAAGATAATATAGTGTTATCCATGAGAACACGCATCTTTTTAGAGCCCAAGGTGCTAACAGTGCTTGGTACCTGATAGAATGGTCAATAAATATTTATTAAATTGTCCCAAAGTAAGACTGTTCAATTGGGTTAGGAGTCTTTAAATTCTCCCCAAATACTTAATACATAAATATGATCTTTCTGTTCAACATTTAGTATTATCTCATGGTAACGTAAGAATATATATTCTGTCTATTAGATATATAATTTTTACATGAAAATTGTCGGTTCATTATGAGAGATAGCAGAAGCATGAGTGTCTCTTTGGAGAGACTTGAAAACTTTGTGACCAGGGAGTCTTGAGCCTAGTCTGGGCAGGACTTTCAGGTGAGTCCATGCTCTAGGCCTGGAAGATACTTCGAAACTTTTGGTACACCAACCCACACACTAGCACAGTGCACTGGATCATCTTCACTAAGTCATATCTCCTTAGTTTGCTACCACTTCGTCACGAGCTAAAATTTTGGTAGAGGAGCTAAGCACCTGAAGTTATCCATAACTGCTCTGACCTGGGCGACACAGCCCTCCAATAGGAACACATCTGAGAACAAAGGGTGAAATTTCCCCCACCAGTTCTACAGAATCTACTCCAATAAATAGAAAAAAGTGAATACCGCATCAGATGACTAGAGTCCAACACAGATCTTGAAGAAAAATGAGAAAATAAGGGGTAACTCTTCACCAGGTAAGGCTAGTATCCCCTCATCAACAGTGGACAGCACAAAGGAATACACAGAAATATAAAAAAAAAAGAATTATGAATATTCAAGGTGACTAAACTTATTGAAATGCAAGAGAAAACAGACAATCAGTTCAAGGAAATGAGAGACATTAAAGAGAAATATCATAAAAATAAAAAATGACACCCTAAAAAAGAAACAAACAGAACTTCTGGAAAGGAAAAATACAAGAAATTAAAATCTCCCAAGAAAACGTTAACAGCAGCTTCGACCACGCAGAAGAAAGAATTTCTGTCTCAAAGATGAAATCTGCAACATAGACCAAATCACCAAAAAGAAAGAAAAAACAACTAGAAAAAAAAAATTAGGACAACATCCGGGAAATTCTAGACACCACAAAACACCTAAATATCTGTATAATGGGTATTAAAGAAAGTGAAGAGTATGCTAAAGTCATGGAAAACCTCTTAGGACAAAATCTCTAGCTAATAATAGTGTTTTTTGTTTTTTGTTTTTCGCTTTGAATCATCCTTTTTCTCATATATGTTTCAAAACTTTATAAGGAGACATAAATTTGAGGAACCTTCCTTGAGAAATTCTCCATATCTTGCCCAAATATCTTTATGATGCTGCCTTTTGTCTTCTTTTTTTTTAAGTTTACTATTTCTAACAAATGACAGGCCAATGCTGACAGGAACCAAATAGAAGCTGGGTTGATAGAGAGAGAGACAATAAGCTCTTACCTGCCAAATAACCAGTAGCATTTCTATTTTGCTAGTTCTTTGACTTTTCACATAATGAGTATACTTCCAAAGGAACCTGTGACCGCTTTTCACCATTGAGTCTGAAACATCTATTTCAACCACAGATTTTTGAACATGCTGGGTTTACATGGGTTTGCTCTGCATCTTTCTGAATATACAGACAAGAACTCTGTGTGGAACAGTGATAACATCATTTTAAGAATAGACTGACCTTCATTATCATTGAGGAGTTAAAACGCCCATAACACAACGAAAGAGATGGCCTCACGTGTATATGAAGTAAAATCCAATGGTATAACTCATCAGTTTGGATACAAAAATTATTAAAAATTGAACATTAGTGGGACCAGCAGTTAGCGTAATGACTATGTTGCTGGATTTCCATGTAGTAGACCACGGTTCAAGTCCCAGACCTGGTGGCTTAAACTCTCTCCAGGCGTGTGTGCGTGTGTGCCCAAGATCCCAAGAGGAGAATGGAGGAGAAGGGATTGCAGCATGGCCATCCCCCCTGGGGGGTGATTTCTCGCTTTCTATCTCTCTGACTCTCTCTGTCTTTCTGGCGAGTGGCGAGTGCATGCGCCCTATAGCAAAAACCTCTCAAAAAAAAAATCAAGATGATGAAGAGGAACTATTACTCCCCAAGTGGTGTGCTCAAGCTGGATCTCATAGACTCGAGAGAACTGATTCAAATGTCCAGGAACTTGAAAACCAGTTGGAAACACAGCCATTGTTGAAAAGTGTATTAGGGCTGGCTCAGTGGCACAGCAATAACCAGCTGCTCAGATGAAGCTGGATCCATATGAAAAATTGTGGGATTTGTTCTCTTGTCAGCCTGTGCACACCAGGAGTGAACGCTCATGATTTTGGATGGCTAGGAAGGCTGGTGGGGGGATTGTAGGCTAAGACTTTGTTCATAGCAACTTCCCTTTCTCTCGTGTATCTCTCACTCTCATGAAAGAAATAAATAAACTGAAAAAAAAAAAAAACGAAAAACAAAGCCACTCTAAATCATATATACATAGAATAAGGTAAGTTACATTAAAAGTAAAGATCATAAATATTCCCAAACCATCCTTTCTAGTTACTTCACTACATTTTACTGATATGTTATTTATATCTACTGCATCCATAAGGTGCATGCATAAAATAAATACATGAAATTTATGCATACATGAAAGGTATTCAAATAATTCATGAAAACTGTGTATCATTTCAAAAACTCTCTGCTGGTGTGTTACCATAAGATCTTTCACAGTTAAACCAACTACAACCAGTGGTTCTCAGGAAAAGTACCTAAAAGCTTGTGTGTTTTTTTTTGTTGTTGTTGTTGTTGTTGTTGTTGTTTTAAATGTAGAATGCTTACTAGACTTCAAATCCAGACTGTCTGATTCAGTAAGTCTAAGACGGGCTTGAGAATTCGTGACAAGTTTCCAGGGGTACTCTTATTGATGGTTCTAGATGATTCTTTGAGAACTACTAGTCTAAACCACATTTATTTCTACTTAGAAAATACATGTACTAAGAATTTAAGTGTCCAACACATATTTTTATACCACATCTGATTCTTGACCACAGTTCTTAGTTACAGAATACTAGAGTTATTACACAAAACAAATCATTCTGACAACAATAAAACATCAGTGTGCTATTTTAACGACATAGACGTGCAACTCCTGTCCTTACGGGTAAATAAAATTTTTAGCCATGTAATTAGCTTTTTATAGAGCCATCTCTCTACATTATATGTTTTACATTTATTGTAAGAATGCTGAAATTCTTTAATATTTTTCCTTTATGAAAAGAATAACAAGGCTTATAGATTTCCATGATTGCCAAATCATTTGTTATATGATTATCATCATAAAATTAGAAGTGATTTTACATTAATCTGCCACAAAATGTAACTTATTTTCATTTTACCATAAAATACATCAAGTCAAAATACAGACTAAACTATCTGATCAATAATTCAGAAGGACTTCTATTCTCTCAGGCTACTACTGGCTGTAAAGAAGGAGTCATGGACCTTCTATCTTCTTCCATGGAATCCACACGTTATTTTTCAGCTTTTTTTTTTTTTAAAAAGTCTGTGAATACTTTGCTTAAAATAATGAGCCAACAGTTCAATGATTTTTCAGCAGTTCTCAACAATGAAGCATTAGTAAAATCAAACATTTAAATTCCCGAGGAGAAAATGGCAAAAACTTCACGTTTCCTTTACCACACAGGCTAGAACATCTTATCCTTCTATTAGATGAGTGGAGAACACTGATCTTTGAGAAGTCATCATCCTGTGGGTCTGACAAAAGCCAGGTCTAAGACTGAACGTAAGACAAGTCACATTCAAATACATGGAGCTAGGGGGCCACAGGTGGTATGGTGGGTGGTTAAGCCGCTAAACTCCTACATGGCCCATTGAAGTTCAAGTCCCATACCTGGTGCCTTGCTTTCTCACTTTCCCCTACTCTCTCTCTCTCTGATCAAATTATAAAATAAATAATAACAAATAAAATTAAACAATTCTTTACAAAGTGGGCGGCGGGGGGGGGGGGAATATGGAGCTATATAGAAGAGTTAAAATTAAAATAGTTTTACCAAAATACCAAGAGTGCTGGGTGAGGGCTTATACTTTTAAACTCATATTGCTCAGTTTTTAGTTTAGTTTTGTTTTTGTTTTTTAGAGACTTTTGCTATAAGGCACATGCACTTGCCAGAGAGACAGAAAGACAGAAAGTGAGAAATCGCTCCCCAGGGAAATTGCCGTGCCACAATCCCTTCTCCTCCATTCTCCTTTCGAGATTTTGGGCAGGCACACACACATGCCTGGGGTGAGTTTCAAGCTCCCAGGTTGAGTACTCGAATGTGGAAGTCCAGCACCTTAGCCAGTGTGCTTCCTGCTGGTCCCTGCTCAGTTTTCTTTTAAAGAAAAGTTATAACAAAGCTGGGCAGGTGCACAGCAGTAGTACAACTGGACTGGCTTGTACTGGACACTTCCACATGCCCATTACCTGGGCTGGCTGAGATGGGTGTGTATCATGGCATGAAAACCCTGCTGGAGATGCCTGCCTCTGTTTTTCTGATGGAAATGAATGAATAAATCAACAAACTCTTTAAAAAGTAAAAGGAAAAATGATAAGTGAGGGAAATTAAATATAAGTCAACAGAGAAGTTACAGCCCATGTGAAACGGAAAAGGTCTTCAGAAAGAATTCCTCAGAAAGAATTCCAGAGACATTTCAAATTGGGCCAGAAGTTCATTAAGCAGAAAAAGTCAAAACATTTCACCTACCAAAATTATGAGGAGTTAGCCATGGAGATGTGCAAGTTTGAGTCCCAGGATTAAACAAGATTCTTATTTTGCCAGAGCAGTAGTCTTGAAACTTTAATCATGACACTGCCACATGTCTGCCTTAACTGATGCAACCTATGCTCACATAAGAAAATATATCCTATATTGCTACTTAATTTTTAAAATACTGAACAGGAGACATTGTGTTGCTAAGTGAATAACAGTCTCTCTCTCTCTCTCTCTCTCTCTCTCTCTCTCTCTCTCTCTCTTTTCTCTCTCTCTCTCTCTCTCATATATCTATCTATATCTATCTATCTATCTATCTATCTATCATCTATCTATCTACATATATTTGTACAAGGGTTCTTTCTACATCACCCTCCTGCTGCTGAATGTATTAAAAAAATGTGAATAAAAAAATCTATAAGCTGGTGTGACTGATTAACTATAGTCACATGAAAAAGAAAAATATTTTCCTGTTTCTGTCCAAGAAAAGAAAACTTCTGACCTTCTTGAATTGATTTGCAAAAATTTCCCTCATTTCGGAGACAAGCTTTTACAAATGAGACACAAAAGCATGAAAGAATGGAAATCTGAGTTGAGTTTTCTCATCATCAAGACTTGGTAGCGCGGGATCAACAAGTGGGATAACGCACTGGACTCCCACATGGCTGACCTCAGTTCGAGTCCCAGACATGGAGACTTGCTTTCTCACTTTTCCTTTCTGTCTCTCTCTTTCTGGTGAGATCACAGGCCCTGTAACAAATTAAAAAATAATAATAACAATTAATAAAATTAAATAATTCTTTTAAAAATATTTTATGTATTTTTTTTGTAAAACTATCAAATGATTAAATAATAGAGAAATGCAGGAACCAGCAGTTAGCATAATAGCTATGTCGCTGGACTCCCACGTAGTCGACCGTGGTTCGCGTCCCGGACCCGGTGGCTTAAACTCACGCCGGGCGCGTGTGCGTGCGTGCCCAAGATCCCGAGAGGAGAATGGAGGAGAAGGGATTGCGGTGTGACCATCCCCCCTGGGGGGTGATTTCTCGCTTTCTGTCTCTCTGTCTCTCTCTGTCTGTCTGGCAAGCGCACGCGCCCTATAGCGAAAACTTCTCAAAAAATAAAAAATAAAAAAAAATACAGAAATGCAATACAATAAGGTTCCTTTAAGAAGTCATAATCAACCATGTTTTTTGCACATGAACTTTACAGCTGACTACCTTCTACAGTCCATAGAATTTCAGATCTTTCAGTTTATTCAAATTTCCTATGGAGTGTTTAAGTGATGGATGTGTCTGGGACATTTCAACCAGTCTTCGAGGGCTCCATCTGCCAGGCCATCTGGATTTTGCATCCACAGAGAACTACTTGGTGAATGATTATAGACTATGACTTTAAAAAAAAAGAAAAGGAAAGAAAAAGGAAGGAAAAGAAGATAGTAAATTACACACAAACACAAATGGAACTAAAATCATTTTTGTGCAATCTTCTATAAAAGGAGTAAGTTGGCAATGAAAGAAAAAAATGTATTTTCTTTTCTTATTCTCCGTCATTCACATGAATTACAATAAGTGCTTGACCTTTTCCCATAAGATGTTTAAATGGCAGCTGTTATGGCTACAGTATACCATTCGATCAAAAGCTTTCGAGGACAATAGTTTGTTTTGCAAAGGTCATGTTTCCTATACACTAGTGAATGTTTTCAAAAGGATTACTAACTAAATATACAAGATTTTCATTGAGAATAAATTATATTACAGCTTTCAAATTAAATGTAAGCCAAGAAATCTATAGGGAATACTTTAAGAAAACTTTAAAAATCCATTGAATAGTTTGTATAGAGTACCTTTTAAAAAAACCAGGATTGATAGAAAATACAGGGGTTTATGTTAAACAATTTACTAAGATTAATATAGAAACAAGATACTAGTTAAATCTCCTTACATCGGGACCAGCAGTTAGTGTAATGGCTATGTCGCTGGACTCTCATGTAGTAGACCACGGTTTGAGTCTCGGACCCGGTGGCTTAAACTCACGCCGGGCACGTGTGTGCATGCCCAAGATCCCAAGAGGGGAATGGAGGATAAGGGATTGCGGTATGGCCATCCCCTCTGGGGGTTGATTTCTCGCTTTCTGTCTCTCTGTCTTTCTGGTGAGCGCCCGTGCCCTATAGCGAAAACCTCTCAAAAAAAAAAAAAAAAATCCTTACATTAATACATAATGCAAAATATGTGAAAGTATTTGAATATCAGAACAAATACTTCTATGGGCCAGCCCAGAGCGAAGTGGGTAAGAAATTCGGAGCCCAATGGCCAATGGCAGCATTCAAAACCTGGCCCCAACAATTTGAAACCCACAGTGGGCATGTGTATGTGTGTGCCCAAAATCCTAACAGGAGAAATGGAAGAGAAGGGATTGCAGCATGATCAACATCAGGGGATACTTCTGTCTCTCCCTCTCTTTGTGAACACATGCCCTCTTGCAGAAAACAAACAAAAACATACATCTACTGGCAGAAAATAGGAAAGAAGAAGAATTAGGATTCTCTTACCATGCCCTAATGCCAAGCCCTTCTTTATTTCTATATCTACAATGAAATGCCGATATGCATAGCTGAAGTCACCATGAAAACAAAAAAGTCCTGGGATCAGCAGGTGACATGGTATTCACTAAGCTGGATTCCCACATGGCTGACCACAGTTTGAATACTGGACCTGGTGGCTTGAAAATCACACCAGGTACATGTACATGCCCAAAGTCCCAAGAGGAAAGTGGAGGAGAAAGGATTGTGGCATGACCGTATACCCTGGGGTGGGGAGATAGGGCGAGTGATTCCTCACTCTCCCTCTAAGGCAAAAACATAAAAAATAAATTAAAAAAAAAAGTCCAAAATAAATTATGCAGTTAATGTTAGCTGGTTGGTCTTTCTAAAAAATAGTTTTATTTTATTTTGTCATGTTTATAGAGGTATACTCTCATGCAATAAAATTCATTCTTTTGAAGTATACAATCCAAAAAGTTTTGAAAAATATATTCTGTTGTGTAGCTACCACAGCAATCAATATATAGATCATTTTTATCAACCCATAAAACTTCTTTCTGCCCTTTTCCAGTTAATTGCCTTTCCCCACTCCAGCCATTTGGCTTTGTATTTTTGTTTCCTATAGTTTTACCTTTTCTATAATGTAGTTGACTACGGTTGGAGAAAAAGAAAACTCAATCCTTTGGGTCTCTTTTCTTTCAATTAGGGTAATGTTTTTGAGAGTCATCCAGGTTGTCACATGTATCAGAGCTGGTTCCTTTGTATTGCTAAGAACTATTCACAAGTTTGGAGGCATCACACACTATTTAGCCATTCAGCAATTCAAAGGCATTTGGATTGTTTTAATTTGTGGTGATTAGTTGTTACGATTTACAGTCAAGACTTCAGTTTTAATTACCAAGAAGTAGGATTAGTTGCGCTGTATAATAAGTATGCATTTAATATTAAAAGGCACTTCTAAATGCTTCCCTGCGTGACTGCACCATTTTTTTTATCTTCAATCCAGTTATTCTCACATCCTTATCAACACATGGCAGTCTTGCTATTTTTAAATTTTAGACATTCAGATAGATGGGTAATCTCTGTCAAAATCTTAGGTTGTTTTCTTTCTTTTTTTTTTTTTAATTTCCCTAGAAACTGGCAGATTGATTCTGAATTGTTATGGAAATGAAAAAAAACACAAGAATTGCCAAAAAAATTCTGAAAATAAGAACAAAGTTGAGGGATTCATACAGAAAGCAATACTGCAGGCTTTAGACAGAAAAAAAATGTAGAGTTCAATGGAACAGAATAGAGAATAGAACAGACCCATAAATGTGTATTCAGCTGAATTTTTTTTTTCTTTTTTTTTTTTTTGGAGAGGTTTTTGCTATAGGGCGCGTGCGCTCGCCAGACAGACAGAGAGAGACAGAGAGATAGAAAGCAGGAAATCACCCCCCAGGGGGGATGGCCACGCCGCAATCCCTTCTCCTCCATTCTCCTCTCGGGATCTTGGGCACGCACGCACACGCGCCCGGCGTGAGTTTAAGCCGCTGGGTCCAGGACTCGAACCGCGGTCGACTACATGGGAGTCCAGCGACATAGCCATTACGCTAACTGCTGGTCCCATTTTTTTATAAATACGTAAAGGAATTCAATGGAGAAAAGTAGTCTTTCATCATGTGGGGCCAGAACAATTTATGTTTTTTTTTTTTTTTGGAGAGGTTTTTGCTATAGGGCGCGTGCACTCACCTGACAGACAGAGAGAGACAGAGAGATAGAAAGCGAGAAATCACCCCCCAGGGGGGATAGCCACGCCGCAATCCCTTCTCCTCCATTCTCCTCTCGGGATCTTGGGCACGCACGCACACGCGCCTGGCGTGAGTTTAAGCCACCGGGTCTGGGACTCGAACCGCGGTTGACTACATGGGAGTCCAGCAACATAGCCATTACGCTAACTGCTGGTCCCACAATTTATGTTTTTAATTCCTTATCTCAACCATATATTAATTAACTTGACAAGGTTCATCAATTGAAATATAAGAACTAAAACTGTAAAAGTTCTAGAAGAAAATATACAAAAACTTCATGTGACCTTGGATTAGGCAGACTTCATAGAGAGGACACAAAAGTATGAAACATAAAAGCAAAAAAAAGGGGCAACTTGAATTTCATTGACAATGAAAATGTCTTCTCTTCAAAAAACATCATTAAAAAAATGAAGTCAGTGACCAGCAGATGGCATAATGTTTATGTAGCTGGACTCCCATATAGTTGATCATGGTTCGAGTCCCAGACCTAGAGGCTTAAAACTCACGCCAGGCGCATGTGTGTACATGCCCAAAATCCTAAGAGGTGAATGGAGGAAAAGAGATCGTTGTGTGGTTATTCCCCCTAGAGGGTGATTTCTCACTTTCTGTCTCTCTGTCTCTCTGTCTCTCTCTGGTGAGCACACATGCCCTATAGCAAAAATCTGTCTCTTTAAAAAAAAATAAAGAAGAAGAAGAAGAAGAAAAATGAAGACAGTGATGGACTGGAAGAAAACTTGAAGAACACACAGGTGATGAGAATTTGTATTTAGGGGACCAGCAGGTGGTGTAGTGGTTAAGGTGCTGGACTCCCACATACCCAACTGCAGTTCAAGTCCCTGATCCAATGGACTCTTCAAAATGATGCCCTGTGAGTGTTTACGTGTGCCCAAAATCCTGAGAGGAGAATAGAGGAGAAAGGATTGCAGCATGGCCATCCCCCTGGGAGGTAATTTCTCACTTTCTTTCACTCTGCCTTTCTCAGGCAAGTACACACACCCTATGGCAAAAACTAAAAAAAAAAAAAGAATTTGTATATAGAATATATTAAACAAACTCTAACAATAAGAGCAAAAATTTAATAAAAATACTGAAAAAGATTTGCATAGACATATCAGCAAAGATGTGTCCCGACCCGGGGGACAGTCGAACAGGTTCCCTGGGGGAGGGAGTGAGAGATGGGGCAAACACACACACACACACACACACACACACACACACACAGAGTGGAGACAATACGAGGTGCTGATCAAGTCTTCTTCTTCCCTTTATTGAGGAAAAATGGTGAGTTATATACAGCTGGTGGACACCAATTGGTTGCCCGAAATGCAAATGAGATAGAACAGCATGAACCAATCATTGGTGTGGGTGGATATCTCCCGTTGCCTAGAAACCCAACCGCTTCCGGGGAGAACAGTTGGTCACATGATTTCTGAGAAATGGTTTGCTCCGCAAGAAAGTGAAGCCTAATGGTTTCCAAGATGGTGGATAGCTCAAGATGACTTCCATATGCAGTGCCCTCCACAAAGAAGAATTGAAAATAAGTACATGAACTGGGCTAGACTAAGGTGTATATCATTATGGATAAAGTCTCTTTATAATCTAAATGATGTATAGTGATTGAATGTATAAGTAATAATAATAACTAAAAAGTAATGAAAAAGAAAATAAGTACATGAAAATATACTTAATATGATAGTTACTAGAGAAATGAAGTTAAAAACACAGAAAGATATAATTATAATTTATTTTTAAAATATTTTTCTTAGAAAATAAATTAAGATATTTAGAGGAAATTTACATCTGTTGTATACGTTACTTAGAAGTATTTCATAAAGGGGATCAGCAGTTAGTGTAATGGCTATGTTGCTGGACTCCCATGTAGTCGACTGCGGTTCGCGTCCCGGACCCGGTGGCTAAAACTCACTCCAGGCACGTGTGCGTGCATGCCTAAGATCCCAAGAAGAGAATGGAGGAAAAAGGATTGCGGCATGGCCATCCCCCCTGGGGGGGGTGATTTCTCGCTTTCTGTCTCTCTGTCTTTCTGTCTGTCTGGCGAGTGCATGCACCCTATAGCAAAAACCTCTCCAAAAAAGGAAAAAAAAAAAAAAAAAAAAACAAAGAATGCTCTTCATGCCTTCCATCTTATTATTTTTTTTTTAGTTTAATAAATGTTAAATTAGAAACAGTATCTGAATTTCAAAATGACAAATCCTGGATTCAGGTTAAAATTCTGTACTTAATTTTTATAGATAAATCATACTGATTCTTATTACTTAAAATAACTGTATTGGGTTGGTCCCATAGGGCAGCAGTTAAACATTTGCAGAGAAAGCCAGAAGCCACCTGGTCAGCCAGGGTTTGAGACCCATTTCTGATGGCTTAAAAAATATGTCAGGCCAGACACATAGGCCCAGAATGACGACAGTATGGAATGTCTGGAGGAAAAAATATTGCAGCATGACTAGGCCCTGTGGGGAATTCTCTCTTTTTCTCTCTTTCTGTCTCTCTTTCTCATGCATTTACACATTTAAAAAAATGTAATGTAGAAACAAAAAAAAATAACTGAACAAAACTTACATTGTAAAAATGTATATAAAAGAAATAAAAATGAAAGTAAAGTTATAAACAATAGATTAAATATAAACTAACAAAGAAAAAATGTTGTATTGGTAGTCTTAATTTACACTTATCAATAATGAAGTTAAATATTTTCCCTATACATGTACTTACAATATTCTACTCTACAAAGTACCAACACTTTTTTCTGTTGTAATTTTGGCAATTATGTTTCACAGTTTTACTGTTTACCACAGTTGTCTTTGACAGATTATTCTAAAGCAAAAAAGTCATTATGTTCACCATTAGAGAACAATATCTTTCTTTATAATTTTAGTCAGTCTAGAGCTTTAGCCACATGATACGAAAACATCTGACTGAAAAAGAAAAACCAAAAGCAAGCTTAATGTTTTCTTTTAAGGATATTTGAATATAGATAGTATAATTGAGCACTTTTGATATATTGCTTTAATGTGTTTAAGGTTGATTTTACATGAAATAAAGTTTTTACTTTTTAGTTCAGTATTTTTTTTTTTTTGAGAGGTTTTCGCTATAGGGCGCGTGCGCTCGCCAGACAGAGACATAGAGACAGAAAGCAAGAAATCACCCCCCAGGGGGGATGGTCACGCCGTGATCCCTTCTCCTCCATTCTCCTCTCAGGATCTTGGGCACATACGCACACGCACCCGGCATGAGTTTTAAGCCACCGGGTCTGGGACGCGAACCACGGTCGACTACATGGGAGTCCAGCGACATAGCCATTACACTAACTGCTGGTTCCCTTAGTTCAGTATTTTTGTTGCCAGATACATGTAGAAGCTCACTCACTGCCCGTGTTAAGTAGAGTTCGTGGGTTAGGTGGCGGCGCAGTTGAACACACATGGAACAGGTCCTGGATTTGCATCCTGAGAACTCCCTGAGCACACCGGTGCCGGCCTGTACGCCTGTGATCTGTGCCCTTTGAGACTGGGATGCAGAATGAAGGACCTGTTGGAGGTGATAGCTGTGTTGTTAGTCTGTCCCTCTGTCTCTCTCTCTCTCTCTCTCTCTCTGTCTGTTTCTCTCTCATTCTCTCTCAGAAGAAACAAGTAAGTGTTAAAAATATATGTAAGATTGGAGCCAGCAAGTGGCATGATGGTTAAGGTGCTGGAGTCCCACATGGCTGACCACAGTTCAAGCCCTGGACTGGGCTGCTTGAAATTCACGCCGTGTACGTGGGTGCTCAAAATTCCCAGAGGAGAATGGAGGAGAAGGGACTGCAGAGTGGCCTTCCCATTGAGGGATGATTTCTCACTTTCTCTTTCTCTATCTCTCTCTAGTAAGAGCACACGTACTATGAAAAAAACTTGGAAAAAAATATATATAAATGATATAAATGTAAGGTTTTGTATTTAAATATATGAAGTTTAAAAAAATATTAAATTACAAAATTGACTTTTATACTTTGCTCAAAGCCAAGATGGTTTTAAAATGACTGAATTTAACATTTCACCTTGAAACCACCACATATTCGCTGATTATATTTACTGTGAATACCCAGAATAGGCAAATCTTAGAAACAAGTCACAGGTTAGGACCCGAAAGTATGGGGATGGGGGAATTGTTGAGTGATTATGAATTAGTACAGGTTTTCTTTCTGTGTTTCTAAAATTAGATGGTAGTGAGAGTTATACAACTCTGTAAATTTATTAAAGCTATTGAATGGTACACTTAAGATAAATTATATTTATGTGAATAATATGTATGTGAATATAATAATATAATATGAGAACATAATAATAATATCAATAAAATCGCTATGAAAAAACATGAATAAAAGGCTGATAGAAATGCAAAGAGAAACAAACTAAAAATTTTACAGAGGTTTCAATATCTCTTTACAAATAAGTAACAGAACAATTAGATGAAAAATGATAAAGATATGGAATAATTAAATAACACTATCCATAATTTGAACTAATTGGCATTTATGAGAAAACCAACAAAACAATATCTCAATGCACATTCTTTTTAGAACATATGGTAAATTTCCAAGACAGGTCATATTCTAAAACAAAAAGTAAATCTCAAAAATTTAATAGGATTAAAATCGTGCATACTTGTATGATGACAAAAGATCTAAAGTTCAGATTAATTTAATAAGTATATCCAGGTAATCCCAAAATCTTTGGAAATTAAATAACACGCTTCTTAAGAACCCAGGGGTCAAAAAAGAAACCAAAATGAAAATTTGAAAATATTTTATATTGAGTAAAAATTTTTAAAAATTATCAGAAAAACATAATTATCATAATTTATGGATTGTAGTTACAGAACTACTGAGAGAGAAATTTATAGCCCCAGAAAGGAAAGAAAGTTTTCAAATAATGAACTCAGTTTTCATTTAACAAAAAACAAACTAGAAGAAAGAGAGCTGGGACCAGCAGATGGCATAGTGGTTATGTCGCTGGACCCCTACATGACTGATCAAGATTGGAGACTCAGACCTGGTGACTTGAAAAATCATGCTGGCATGTGTGTGTGTGTGTGTGTGTGTGTGTGTGTGTGTGTACCCAAGATCTCAGGAGAAGAATGGAGAAAGAAAGGATTGCAGCATGGCTATCCCCCTGTGAAGGCGATTTCTCACTTTCCCTCTCACTGTCTCTGTCTCTCTCTCTCTCTGGTGAACGCATGCCCATTAAAGCAAAAAAACCTCTAAAAAAAAAAAACAGAGAAAAGAGTACAAATTAAGAGTATGGCAAACAACTAAAATAACAAAGATCAGAATGTATATCAATAAAATAGTAAACATAAAAAGTACAGGAAAATCACTGAAACCGAAACTGCTTTCCTTAGAAGACCAATGAAAGTGATAAATATTTTGCCTGATTAAATAGGGAAAAAAAAAAACAAACATAGAAATTAACAATGTTAAGAATGGCAAGTGTTATCATTACAGCTGCTATACCCATTAAAAAATAATATGTCCATTTGAATGAAATGGACAAACTGCAAGATACAAACTTGCAGAGTTCATCTAAGAGAAATTATAACCCAAGTAGTCCTATATCACTAAAGAAATTATAATTGGAATTAAAATCCTTGCCACAGTGAAAATTTTAGGCCTATGTATCTTCATTGAATTACACCAAACATTTATTTACTTATTTTTTGGAATTATTTGTTTAATTTCATTTATTAGTACTATTATTAAATTTGACCAGAGAGAGACAGAGAAAGAGAGAGAGAAATGGGAAGTGTAACAACAAGCTGCCAGGTCTGGGGTTTGAATCGTGGTTGGCCAGGTGGAAGTCCAGTGCCTTAACAACCATGCTACTTGCTGCTCCCTATACCAAGCATTTAAAAAGAAATAACATCAATTCTGTACAAAATCTTTCAGAAAATGAAGGAGGAGCAAATACCTCCTAATTCGTTTTATGAGACCAGCATTATTATGATAACTAAGTAACACAAAACATAGAAAGATATGGAAAGAAAAGCAAACTACAAGTGAAAATCCTTCATGCATACTAATGCAAACATTTTGAGCAAATCAAACCCAAGCAAATAGTTTAAAAGAATTATACACTTTTAGCTGGTGGGGTTTTGTTGTTGTTTGTTTGTTTGTTTAGAGAGATTTTTTTTTGCTATTGGGCTCGAGTACTAACCAGAGAAACAGAGATAGAAAGTGAGAAAACACCTCCCAGGGGGATGGTCACACTACAATCCCTTCTCCTCCATTCTCCTCCTGGGATCTTGGGCATGTATGCATATGTGCCTAGCATGACTTCTTAAGCCACCAGGTCCAGAACTTGAATTTCAGTCAACTACTTGGGAATCCAGTGACATAGCCATTATGCCATCTGCTGGTCCTGATATGGTGGATTTTACGACAGATATGTAGGGTTAACTTAACCTTTGAATATAATTCAACATACTAACAGAATAAAAAAGGGGAAAAATCATATGACTACTTTAACATATGCGGGAAAGATGCAATTCATAAACTCCAACTTCTCAAATCAAACTACAGCAAACTAGTGTTTTCTTAATCTGATAATGTATAGCTACAAATAAACAAATAAAAACCACAGCTAGCATGAGTATAATTCTAAAAAGCTGAACGCTTTCCCTCTAAAATCTGTCATAAGCACCTATTCAACAGCAAGGAGGTCGTATTAGCTACAGCATTCTGACCAGCAGAGAAATAAGAGGCCTACAGGTTGGAAAGAAGTGCCTCTAGCTTTATTTACTGATGGCATGATTGTCTAAGTAGATCACACCATAAAACCCACAAAAAAAGTCCCAGAACTAACATGATTTTAAACAGTTTTATAAAATAAATGTAGACGAAACAACTCTATTACTATAGCAGAAAATGCAACAAAATATCGTATCATTTATGATAGCATCAAAATATAGGAAATATATAAGGAAAGTTCTTATAAAAGGTGTAAAAATGTAAAAACACTGTTGAGAGAAATTAAGACCTGTAAGAGAGATTCATCATGTTTCTAAATTAAAAGACTCCATACTAACTAGATTTAAAGATGTATAATTGATCTATAGATTTACTATTATTCAAAATCCTGGAAAGCCTTTCTGTTTAATTCAATTTTATTTATTCATTCATTTATTTTAATCTGACCAGCCAGAGAGAGAGAAAGAAGACGGAAAGTGGGAAATCAAGCCATCAGATCTGGGACCCGAAACACAGTCGACTATGTGGGAGTTTCCAGTATTTTAACCACCACACCACCTGTTGATCTCGGAAAGCCTTTTTTTTTTTTTTAAATAAAAACTTACCAATAATTCTAAAAGTCATACGGAAAAGCAAAAGAGTATACTAAAACAACTTAAAAACAGAACAAAATTATAGAATTCAACTTTGTGACTTCCAGATTTATTATAAAGCTAGTAATCAAGTGTGGTGTTGATATAAAAATTGAACAATATACATCAATAAAACAAGACACAAGCATTGAGTCATAGGCTCATAGATATGAAGTCAATTGATTTTGAGCAAAGGAGCAAAGATTCACCCAGCCATGGTGGCACAGTAGGAATGTAAGTGTCTGCAAAGCTACAGGTCACGTGGCCTGGCCAACCTTGTGTTCAGATCCCCAGATCAGCCTGAAAAACATGCTAAGTGTACACATGGGTGTCCAGGATCCTGAGGAGTTGAAGGTCTGGGAAAGGTGATCATAGTGTGACGAGACCTTGCTGAAGGTGCTTCTCTCTCTCTCCCCTCCCCCCTCTATTACACATGCATGTACATATGCTGTTATTAAAAAAAAAAAAAAAAAAAGAAAAGAAAAGAAAAGAAAAGAAAAGAAAAGAAAAAAAAAGAAAGAAGTAAAAATGAAAAAATAGAAAAATGGGCAGAGGCAATTCAGGAGAGAGAAGATAGTCTTTTCAACAAATACCACTGAAACATTTGAAAACGGCTTCAATTTGCTAAGGATCATAAGTACCAGGGACTAAGTGGCTTACGCAACACAATATTATTTTCTCACAATTGTAGAAACTAAAAATTTTTGACAAACTGGACTTCATTGAAATGAATTTCTGTTCTTCAAAATACATTTAAGAGGGTGGCACTGCAAACCACAGACAATAAAAATGTTTGTCAATCATAGATGGTTTATATACTCTTGATACATACAAACTTTATTTGTATCTACAATTCACACAATTTAAAAATAAAAAGGGTCACACGAGTTAATAAAATGGGAAAAATTTGAACAGATATATCACACAAGATAGTACACAGATAACAAATTAATGAATCAAGATATTGACATCATTAGGCATTTGAAACCACAAACTGAAACCATAGCTTAATACCATTACACACCCAATAAATGGCTAAGTGTAGAAACAGAGCATCCCAAGTGTTGATAAAGATGTGGAGGAACTGGTACTGTGAGACACTAGTGATAAGACTAGAAAATAGTAAGTACTTCATCAGTTTTTTTAACTGATAGGCATGGTTTGGAGGTTGGTGGCTATATCCCACGTGGCCAACTGCGTGGTTCCAGTCCCAGACCTAGCAGCTTGAAAGACACACAGGGTTTAGCAGTTAGCATAATGGCTATGTCGCGGGACTCCCATGTAGTCGACCGCGGTTTGCGTCCCGGACCCGGTGGCTTAAAACTCACTCCGGGCGCGTGTGCGTGCGTGCCCAAGATCCCAAGAGGAGAATGGAGGAGAAGTATTGTGGCGTGCCATCTCCCCTAGGGGGTGATTTCTCGCTTTCTGTCTCTCTGTTTCTCTGTCTGTCTGGCGAATGCACACACCCTGTAGCAGTAACCTCTTCCTCCCCCCACCCCCCAAAAAAAGACACACAAGGAGTGTGTGCATACATGCCTGAAATTCTGAGAGGAGAATGAAAGAGAAGGGATTGTATTGTGGCCATTCTCTCTAGAAGGTGCTTTCTCACGTTCTCTCTTTCTTTCTCTGTCTCTGCCTCTGCCTCTGACAAGCATATACATCCTGTAGTTGAAAAAAGAAAAAGTATATGATGCATCCATTCCAGTCCTAGGTATTTACCTAAGAAAAATGAAAGGACATG